>OY759185.1:10000000-12400000 GCA_963662085.1 Eupithecia inturbata
GAATCAGTCATGCGTCAGCATTATCCGACTCTCGTAGGGCATATTGCTATAAAACTAGTACCATGTCCGTCTGTTTGTACAGAAGCTTTGGGAGTACTCTCTACTTTGAGCCCATACAGTTTTGACTGCTCCCCGTCGACAATTGAATCTCCTTCTCTGACCAATGACTTGATTCCGATCGGGGCTATCCCTCTCATTGCCACTTCATCTCCAGAATACGCAGAATCTGTTACAAAAACAATACATTCTGCAAATGCGGTTTATAATGAATTTCTCAAGTCTGAAGATGGAACTGGTTTCACTGGCCAAGTTTGTATCGTTGGAGATAGCATGGGTTCAGTATTGGCGTATGATGCTATGAAAAGAACTATGCAATACCAATCACGGCATGATAGCGAAAATAGTATTTTAGACACTGAAATCATTATACCTAATGAACCACTGGAGCAAAACTATTTAAATAAATCTCATTTACAAGCACCAACGCCTCGAAGGCGGTCGTCTTCCACGAGTGAAAATCATGTAAAGTTTGAGTTTGAAGTGAGTGACTATTTCTCATTTGGTAGCCCACTTTCTCTCATTTTAGCTTCCCGAAAAATTTCGGATGACAAGGGAAAAGATATTGTGAAGCCTCCGGTTCAACAAGTCTACAATTTGTTTCACCCAACAGATCCAGTAGCTTCCAGGCTAGAACCTCTATTATCAGCTAGATTTACCAATCTTCCTCCGATCAACGTCGCTAGATATGCGAAATATCCTTTGGGCAATGGCCAGCCTTACCATTTGATGGAATTGATCCAGAGTCATCCGCAGCTCTTTGGTGATCATTTACAAATGCCACCCACTCCTGTTCTGAGGAGATTGTCTGAAGTGTCTGTCGTAAGTACAGTCAGTGGTCTTGTGGATAATATTCCTCTAATAACTATGAACGCACTGCAGCATAAATGGTGGGGCTCCAAGCGTATGGACTACGCTTTATATTGTCCGGAAGGATTGACTAACTTTCCTACTAATGCTTTACCACATTTATTCCATGCTAGTTATTGGGAGAGTTCTGATGTGATAGCTTTTATACTGCGTCAGATAGGACATTTCGACTTAGCCTTATACGGTCATTCCGATGATAAGGAAAATCCAATGTTCAAACCAGGACAAGAAAGAGAGAAGTGGATGAAAAAGAGAACATCCGTCAAGCTAAAGAATGTCGCTGCAAATCATAGAGCCAATGATGTTATCGTAAAAGATGGCAGCCCGCAAACTTTTACTGCTCGATTCATGTATGGCCCACTCGATATGATAACATTGACCGGTGAGAAAGTGGACATCTACATGATGAGAGATCCTCCTGCTGGTGAATGGACTTTGCTATCGACTGTCGTAACTGACAAAACTGGTCGCATCACTTACAATTTACCTGATAGACTGAGCGTCAGCTGTGGAGTTTATCCACTGAGAGCCGTAGTCAGAGGTGATCATACGAATTGCAATTTCCATCTCGCAGTCGTACCCCCTCAAACAGAATGTGTGGTGTTTAGCATTGACGGTTCCTTTACTGCTAGTGTGTCCGTCACTGGTCGAGATCCGAAAGTAAGGGCAGGTGCTGTCGATGTTGTCCGCTTCTGGCAAGATCTTGGCTATCTTATTTTATACATAACTGGGAGGCCGGATATGCAACAGAGAAAAGTGATATCCTGGTTGGCCGAGCACAACTTCCCTCACGGACTTGTGTACTTTTCGGACGGATTCTCGACCGACCCTCTGGGACACAAAGCGGCCCATTTGAATAACCTCATAAACGATCACGGCGTCATATTGCACGCAGCTTACGGATCCGCTAAAGACATCAGCGTATATACTAATTGCGGGCTTTCTCCACGGCAAATATATGCTATCGGTCGGATTAGTAAGAAGCATGTCAATGTGGCAACCACTTTGAACGATGGGTACGCCTTGCATTTGGCTGAGCTGAAGCAGCCTGGCGCGGTAAGGCCAGCTAGAGGGAATGCTCGTCTGCTCGTACCCCGACGCTTGCTCGCACCTATGAACACCGTCTCGACTCGAGGGCGACGCTAATGCGTAGTCGTCAGTGCGAGATTACCGTCTATTGCGTCGTTTGAAATTTGTGATAATGATTTGGTAGCGCATAACAAAGAATGTTTACAAACTACATAAAATAAGGACAAATATTATTCTTCGTTCGCGTTTTCGGAAATGTATCTAATAATTTAGTAATATTAGGATAGATAATCATGTTTGTTGTAAAATTATTATTGAATATTAACTGTTAGAATCGTGTCACTATGTACCTTACTAAATCGTAAATTGTAATAAAACTATTACTGACTGTTGTAAGCTGAAGCTCTAGGAACGTGGTTATCTGCTATTTGATGATGTTCTGATTATTTATAGATTTATAATAGAATTGTTTATGGGTTTGGACTAGGTTTGGACGGACGTTGAGGATCTGAATCTCTGTACATGAAAATTAAACAAACATGTGCTATTCTAGTCGATTCTGATATTAAAAACATAACACATGTGTACGCGTCTTGTCAGGATTACTTAAAAGATACGTTATAATGCGTAGTATTTTTGTAGCTAGAATTTATTGGACATCTTCGATTCGTTATTAATTTAAAATAGTTAAATGTATGTATGTAGATTGTATGTCTTCCTCGTGGTATTTGATCTTTCATTAATATTATCACTAATAATGTAATCTTACGTATAGGAGTTATATTCAAATTATTTAAACTTGATCATGAAGGGGATTAAAAGAAAATATTTATGAATAGGTACTTACCTTTAAATCGTTTATTGTTATTAGATTCTTTCTTGAAGTGATATTAAATTTATGTTGTTACGTATTTATAGAAACAAACTTAAACAAAATGTCCATGCTCTTCAAACGTTACCGTTATTTACCTTGTTACAACTTAAATGTACAAACATTATAAAAATAAAATATTAAATATGCCTACATAGTACTTGATTTATTAACAAGTCAATCAAATGTTAATGGTTCTTTAACTTATTGTCGTAAAATTACGTAAAAATATAATCTGTATTCTATTAATGATTTATTACTTAATTAATCACTTTTAAGTCAAACATTTATTGTAAGAATTTTTAGTCGAAATATTTGCATTATGCACCTTTTTTAATACTAGATTTACATATTAAAAATGTGTATGTGTTTAGAATTTTATTGTTGTAATTTGTTAAGGAATACATTTATAGGTCACTTCTCGTAATTAATTGTAGTGGTTATAATTAGTAGTAAATCTTCTTAGGTCTTTTGCTTTAAAATTTAAATGCTGTTATTGCTGATTATAATTATAATGATAAGAGTGGCTAAAGGTTTACCGTTATTGATAAAACTTTTGATGAAATAATCAAGGCTGTCAATAATTTAACATTAAAGTCGAGAAAATTATGTTTAATATACCTAAAGCAATATATACATTTTGTAATTAATAATGAGATTATTGTTGAGAAAAACCATTTATTTTCTATAAACCTTTGGTTCAGATACAAATAACGTACCTAATAAAATAATTATAAAAACTTTAAATGAATGTTAAAGTATTTGTGCATTCCTGTTTCCACTTAAATATTACTTTGTAAACATTTTTGCATTTTACAATATAATGCTTCCTACTATATTCATCTAGAATCCTGGATATTTTTTGTAAACAAAGGGGTTATAAAACCAAAGAAATGTTGGTGGAAGATATTTTACGACACTGGTTTCACCGTAGCAAATAGCAAAATTTCTAAACAATTTTTAGTTGTGAAGCCTTCGCTCTTGTCCGTTTTGGAACTCAAATATGAACCTTTTTCGTTGCGCAACGCAGTCATGCGTCGTTGTAGTTTGTTTTTATTGATTTCTGTTAATCTCATTAGTTTTTGTTAGGTTTTCATTCATAAATGTCTTGGATTCTAGAACCGAGTTGGTATATACTTATATACATATACAAGCCGCCTGGCCAAATATTTTGATAGATTCTGGATGAAATACTTTATCATAGAATTGTTGCTGTGATACTATGGTACCTACAATACAAACTTGTTACTTTAAAAGCCACCAACAAGATGCGGTTTACGTGGATAAGCTTATCGCATTAGCTAATAAGTTAACGATAGGTACTTGTTACGCCCCTCAGCGTTGGGTATGTACACCCATGATCAATAGCAGAACTTAATCTTTATTAGCGAAATTTTGTTTTTAAATCTTATATTGAAATTTAACTGACCCCTTCTAAATCAGAAACAAGGATAGGTACATTGATTCTTACCTAAATAAAACAAACAACTTATCTGATTATATAATAAGTAGCCCGAATATGCCGTAGAAGATGTTTAAGAAATCCTAATAGGCTACTTTTATTGATCTCAGATTTTTATTTTATTTATTAAAAAGGTTTACCAACCACATACATGTACTCTATACATAATACAATAAATATAAACTATACGAAATAAAATCATTGTTATTAACATTAAGATTAACTTTATTTAATCTTTAGATTGGAGATAACTACCGAGATGATTAATAAGGTGCGCTTAGATATAATCAAACAAGGAAGAGAGGGCGCGAGTGTCTAAATCAAAATTCAATAAGACCTTCATAAACACGATCTTTCTGTAATTGACACCTAATACTCGTGTTCTATCCCCCTGTTACTTAATGCACCCTTTAAGTTCGGTCTTCGTGCAGATTTGTGTTAAATCCATAGTATTACCAGTACCATGTCAGTATTCTGTCTCTATGTTGCCGTACTTCTACTACCTTCATAATGTACGTGCAAAGTGTAACACTGTATGGCTTCACACGAGGTCTCCAGTTCTTTAATAAATTCAATACTGGTAGCCTTGACCAACCTTTTGAACTTCTGAGACCTTTTGTTTAGTCTGATTTGTTTTTGATCGTTTGTAAAGGTAGGTACTCACCTACCTACAGAGTTTAGATAATGTTTCCTAATATTTAAGTCTGTTAATTTATGATGCCAAGGACATTTTTCTTCTATTCACAAATTCTTGCTTGTCTTGGTTGGTTTCTTTGGAAAATTATTATGCCTTCATCAAACACAGCCACAGGCTTAAATATAACTGAAACTCGATCAGTCTAGTGTTTTTAACGCTTTCACTGCCCAGCGTCTGCGCTGCTAACCGCAGGGGCCGCGCCCCGCGCCGCCGCGCCGCCCGCCGCGCTGCCGCATGTCATCGCAGCGAGTAGCTAGCTAAATATACATGTGGGTCGTGAGCAATGAAAGTGTTAGTATATGATATGATTTAGCCTAACTTTAAGATGTATGTCTGTCTGTAACAGTTTTAGCTTTATCTGATACAGAGTGCTTATTCGAATTTAGAATTGGAATCTTAGGTATATCCTCATTTGTATGATTTCGCAAAGACTTATTCTTTTGCCAGATATCTGTGCAATAGCAACCTAGGTAAACCATAGATAAGGACCTACTTAAAAGTTCAAGGTAAAACCGCACAGGCGCGGATAACCCGAGAAATTACAAAAATGGATGAATTTACTACACCGTTACAGATAACCTAATGCAAGCTTCATTCTTTTGTATATTATGTGTTCTGTGTGTAGAGAAATAAATTATTGTTGTTGGCAAAAAACACTATTTTATTTATTAGTACCTACTAGACCACGCTTAAAGCTGGGAACAAATTATCTGACGCGTCCGTAAGCCGCGGCTGACGGACGCGGCTTGTTTCTATCTTATTAATACAAAATACACTAAACTGCACATTATCGGTCATAAATCGCGGACGCGACCTTGAGCGTACGGACGTCCGAACAGGATCTGGCTGGCTGGATGTTTTTGCGTCCGCGGACGGTATGAACGGGGCGCGGGGACGCGTCCGTGGACGTTTTGGGTTTTAAGCTTACCAAGCGTGCTCGCGGTGACACGTCAAGCGCGATGGAAGAAAAATTGATAGAGTGCGTTCGTGCCCACGAGTGTCTTTATAATCAGAAACTTCAGCATTATAAAAATCTTTTATTTTGGCGGACAACACAGCGCAGCTACCGCTAAATAATCGTCCTCACTGTCGCTGCTTGACATGTTTTCCAGCTAACAATTCTTTCTGAAATGACTGGACAGACATCCGAAGACCCATCGTCCTACAAGCGTGCACATTGTTAAGCCGCGTCCGTCAGCCGCGGCTTACGGACGCGTCAGATAATTTGTTCCCAGCTTAAATGTAACAGGAAGGTAGGTGAATGAAAATTCAGATTAGATAACACTAAAAAATTTATTTACATTTAGTTCACAGCTACATTTAATTTAAAAATTAGGTTATTTTTCTACCCAATTTCATGACCTGCTGATAATAGAAGGCAAGTATTTTCATATATACTTTTACAGACCCGCCTGGTCGCTGCGGTCGTGCCTCGCTGACTAATAATGAACAGGATATGGTTATGAAAAGAATACCCCGTTCTGTCCACAATCAGTTACAAATTAACAATCGCATCATGTAGGTATTTAGTACAAGTTACAACATGGAGGTCTAAACGCGGCCCCTCACCGAGCATTCGTGAACCTGTAATGATAAAATGTAACATGACATCAGTGAGGGGAGTCGAACATTATTAGTAAGGCAGTATTGTAATGTAGTGCTCATTATATTTTAAATTATTTTATTAAATCATCTTACAATGTAAATCAAAGTATTTACATTTTAAATTATTTTATTAAATAACCAACATAATACAAACCAATAACACGAATTAACTACATTACACGTGAATGCTCGTCAGTTGTTCTAGCAGTATAATGCTCAAATCTTGGTTTGTTATGTTACAATACAAAGTGATGCTCTCGGAGCGGTAAGGATCCGCCATATACCACAACAATTGTTTGAAAGCTTGGATAATAATGCTATGTATTCTTTCTTAGTAAAAGAACGAACTAATCATACACAGTGCACTATGTGCGCGCCACTACACAGCCGAACAACATAATAAGAAACCCAGTTCATAACCATTTGATCTTTGTCCTGATTAATTGACATATATACCGACAGTGCTGGTTTTACCATAGGTACTTTTTCTCCCTGTCTATTTTACAATTAAAAATCTTATCTAAAAACTTATTTCCAATGTGTCCGAAAAATGCTGTAAAATAAATGTAGCTGTGCCATACTTTAATAGATTGGTTTAAAAATTTGATTATGAATGTGTAAATAACAACAATAAATCTTTATAAATAATTCGTTTGTCTTAAATATACTTTATATCATAAGAAAGTAAAAATCTTAATTTTTACACAAATGCGTACCTTACCTACTTATTTACCATATAAAATCATTAGTTTTACAAATAATTCAAACTATGAAAGTTTCCATTGGTTCTAGGTTCAAAAGAATATACATAGTCCTAATTAGAGTACCTAGACTTAATTTACAAGTAGGTACAGCCGCCGCGCCGCCGGTTGTTTGAACGCTAATCAATCATCTCTTTAGTTAACTAATCAATGATCTCTCTTGCCAACGTCAATTTGCGTTGCTGGAACTTTGAAAAAAGACATTCATTACATTATAGAAATAGGTCAGCGTACATACAACTGGCTGTAATTAATATTGGATTCCAAAAACATAATCTGTGATGACTTAGAATAGAACACATCAGTAGGCCTAGCACGGGCATTGTTGTCTAGGGTAGAATAGAGAAAAATTACGTCACTTTGTCATCGAATGCGTAAATTATTTGAAATGAAATCCTTCAACTTCAATAATGTATGCAATGTATGACGATGCGATGTCATTATTGTCTATTCTACCCTAGAGAACAATCCCCGTGCTTGGCCTACTGGACCTAGAGCTAGACACCAAAAACAAATGAACAATTTGTAAGAGAAATCAAAAATTATCCCATAAATTGTCGACTTCAACAGGCCTTGAACCCGCATCCTTCCCTCAGTACGGGATTTGTTTTTCATAATATTATTAGATATCTTATAAATTGCCCCGTGTGTTAGGGCTCACGCACTACAAATAATAATAAAAATTTGTAAGAGATCGAAACAGAAACAGTGACAGATGTCATAATGCGTCGCATTATGTGGCTTCAGTTTGTTTCTGGCCTATCTGGAATACATTTATTAATTTTGTCTATTCAACGACACATCAATGCCTATTTAGGTACACTTACACCAACCGACACATTTATTAAAAGCAAACATTACTTACGTACGACAAAAATTACATTTCCAAAACTCACGTAATGTGACTCGGTGCAATATATTTTTTTACAAACAGGTACTTATTTAATTTACATAAGACTCAAATAATTCGAGATAGGTAGGTATAAATAGAAAAGAAGTACAATTTCCATTATAAATTTTCCAATAGGGACGGGTCGATGTTAACAGGCTGTGGCGGCTATTTTGTTTTGGCGGCGTCTGTCAAATCTGTAGTTATTTAGTCACTGATACCAAATCACCATGGCAAGTTACACGATTGAGCAGCACGTCCAAATGATAAAACATTATTACTAAAATCAGAGTTCACTAATGCTTACGCTACGCGCGTTGCGTCCATTTTACGGCAGACATGGTGGACCTTAAAAGTCAACTCTCCAACGTTTAGTGACCAAATTTGAGACGACCGGTTCGGTGAGCAATCAGCCAACATCCGTACGTCAAAGGAACGCCAGACCGGCCGAAAACATCGCCGCTGTCCGTGAATGTGTGCAGGAGAACCCGAGGCAGTCTATCACTCGCCGTGCACAAGAACTTGGCCTTTCGCAGACTTCAACTTGGCGAATTTAGCGTCTAGATTTTTTGTTGTGGGGTTTTCTGAAGTTGCAGGTTTATTCCAATAGGCTTTTTAATTAAATAAATGATTTCGTTAATAACACACACAGCATGTTTTATTCCATTTCAACATCGACTCGTTCCTATTGGAAAACCCTTTACATAGATACCCTTTCCACAATCAACAAAGCAAGGGTACCATACAAAAAGACACCAGTTTTGATAGAAAGAGGCCCATAACACATTTACAGTAGAACACATTAAAAAATGTACTTACAAATTTATAAGACTATCTTACTTATACACAGCCAAATTAGTACAGTGATACACAAGAAGCCCTTGCTTGATTTAAGTCCTTGTTGAAATAGAATCTATATTTAGGTACTTTAATACATAATTTAATGGTTGTCAGTACAATTTGGTATCACTGACTGTTAATAACTATTTTTCTAAAACTTATTAATTTAAATTTCATAATATCATTTGAAGCCCAATAACAAGCGTACATAAAGAACTCATTGTGAGTGACGTCATCTCTTATGCTGTTGCGCTCAGATCGGATTAGAACTGAGCAGGGCCTACTCGTAAAAACGAAATAGAAGTTTCTGATTCGTTTTTTTCGAAGTAAGAGCTGGTTTTGCACGAAAACGAATCAGAAACTTCGGTTTTTCTTTTCCGAGTAGGCCCCCAGTAGGCCAAGCACGGGTATTGTTCTCTAGGGTGGAATAGACAATAATGACATCGCATCGTCATACATTGCGTATGTTATTGAAGTTGAAGGAATTAATTTCAAATAATTTACGCATCGATGACAAAGTGACGTAATTTTTCTCTATTCTACCCTAGACAACAATGCCCGTGCTAGGCCTACAGGCTAGCATGAGAGATGACGTCATTCTCGATCCGATTCTTAAGTATGAAGGTTTAATAAAGAGGTGATTAAGGTAGGCAAAACTAAACACCTAGGGACACTAAAGTACATATTATTAATACTTACCTACATAAATAAATCATCATTCTCGTACATAAGTTATTCACTAATTTCACTAAAACGGAATTATTTTCTGAATTAGGTACCATTGTACTGAAATTTGTTCAAATGTTGGCACTTTCATTTCAAATAATTCTACCGTTTCTACATCATGCTTTACTAGTTGTAATAATCGTTTTTGGTACAGATTATACTAGCTTTTACACGCAATGCTCGTTCTAAATAATTTAGTTACTATTCATTTGTCATACAGTTTCAGTTTATCTAAAAAATAAACTAAAATTAGTTATAATATAACATGTCACCTATGTTTTTGGGATTAAATAAAAAATAGTTATTTACTATAAAATCTCTAAAACTTATTGTAACAAAAATGTGGATTTATGCTTTCGATTATCGATATCGATACTTGTATAAAAGTCTGATTCTATAAACCAAACCTATTGCCATTGTATCAGTACCCACCCAGAGATATCGGCTGTAATTTAAGTACTTTAAAGAATTCCTAGCGTGACTATAGTTACAAAACTAAAGACCACTCATTTGTGCTATATCTATTGAGAGTAAGCGATTTTAATAAACCTTACTGTAAATCGTGTCAGTTCCTTTCAAAAAGCATACGATTTAGAATGTGTTTATGGCATACTAGGAACGTTCAGATATAAGAATAAAAATCAGGCTCTGAAAATCTTATAAGTAACTGTAGTGCAATGATTTATCTAGTTGTCTCTTTACAAATTCACTTACTCTATTAAGCAACTTATTCAACACTGTTCTTTAACATGTCAACAAATCCAGTTCTATTATTTATTGATCAACTGCGCGGTTGATCTCTTTTAAGCAACATTCAGCATGACAATACAACGAGAAATCTCCAGAGGCATTAAGACTAAATTATTTAGTCAACCTAGCGTTACTTTTCTTTCGTCGCCATTTTAGAATCAGCTTGGGTGCCATTTTGTGATCTAGCTATCCAAGGATGCTCTGAGGTATTTTGTACGCGACACTATTTACTCGTTATTTGCAGCCTTAGTTCAACACTTATACAAGGTCCTTTAACCACTTACGGTTCACGACTCTCTTGCTATGAGAATACAGTACCGTTCTTATGCGTTGCTCTCGTGAATATTACTTCCTCGTCGTCCGCATTGATGCTTTCCGCAGCAGTCAGTGCTACGGTGTCGCTGTGTACAACGTGCGGCGATTCGTTGAACTCATCCAGTTCTTCTAAGCCCGCTGAAACAAACATTCGTTTACAAAACAGCGATAGAGATTGGATTATATTTACGTGTAATGCACACCTACTTAAAACTAGGTGTGCATTATAATTTGCCCGTCCGTATACGTCCACTGCTAAACATAGGCGTCCCCCCAAAGATCCCTCACGAATAGAGCTGCCTCCATCCATCGACTCCCTGCGATCGCAACAATGTCGTCAGTCCATCGATTGGGAGGTCGACTCCGTTTCGCATTGCATCGTGGTCGCCAGTCGAGAACTTACACGTTATCGGTTCTGTGAACTATGTGGCCTGCCCATCGCCACGTCTGGTGATTCTGGGAGCTAATGTCGGTTACTTTGGTTTTACGGATTTTTGGATACTAGGTATAGGTGTGCATACATAGCAACGTCGCGTCTCGCGTCGCCGCAATAATAATTTTCGTGTTATAAATTAAGTTTTTATGTTACTTTTTCCATGCCCTTTTTGTGGCAGCCGTTTTTGTGTGGTCAGAATTATTTTTTGTTTATATTGCTTGTTACTTTACTTGCTATGTCTAGGTTGGTTTGACCCTTTGTAGGGGATTCTTTTAAATAGTTTATATTTGTGGTGATGTCGATTCGTGATTTTATTCGGTATTAAGGTATATATCTATGGACCGTAGAATAAGTTAATTAAGATCTTTAACTGTTCTAAGTTGTCTGAAATAAATAATGTATTATTATTATAGCAACAACTCTCGCTATGTGAGCAAAGGCGATACGACATCATCTTCAGCCTCCGCTCGACTGCTGGACATAAGCCTGCCATAATGTGCTCCCTAGGACAATTTCCAGTCTTTGTGTGCTCCATAGCGCCGTATTTAGCTTGCCGCATCCAGCAACCTTTCGCAAATCGTCGATACGTGATATTGTTGTAGGTAATTTGCAAAAACTTAACTAAGTTGACTACCTTCACTAAATATATTTCCATCCCTTATCTTAAGTCATCATAATCATCATCATAGCAACCCGTTATGTCACCCACTGCTGGGTATAGGCCTCCTTCAATATTTGCCTTTCTTTAGTATCGAAATAAAAAATACTGCACAGTTTAGTGCTGTTTTATAGTTTAGTTCGTGCAACAGCCCAAGGAACACCATTGGCGTATAAAATTGTAGACTACTTAAACGCGTGGAGCAATAATCTAAGAATTGAACGAACCTGTGTAGTCAGACGGTGCGAGCAATAGGTATTGCTCTGAACGCGTGGGCCACAGTAGATGCGCCATCACGCAAAAAGCCAAGCAGTCCGCTGAGTAGGTAATACCTAAAAATATAAAAACAGAAATAAAGACTTCGTATGTAGGTGTTTTTTCAAAAGATCCAAGGTATGTCTGCCATACAAAGGTATGGTATCCTCATCAGCACTCATTCATCCACTGCTGAAAATGCCTCCCCCAAACTAAGGGGGTTTTATCATAATCACCATGCTTGACAGTCGGATTGGTGATCGCAATAGAGATGTTTAATATACACAGATGTTGCTGCCCTTTTTCTAATAGGTTCCCTTAGTCGACTCTTACGACATCGACGGGCTGAGGCGAGTGAGGGGTTTTACTCCGCCGCGACCACACGGCTAGACGGTACGGTACGGTGCGGTAGGTATGTTATGTTTTCATTAGAATTATTTTCTATACTTAACTCTCCAGATGAGATTCAGAGACCCCCTCTAGTAAAATAATTCAAGATAGGCAAGGCAAACTTTACAAATGAAATATGGCCAGTAGGTAGATAGGTACCTTAACGTAAAATTAAACGGCAATTTATCTAACTAAATGGTAAATGCACATTGAGAAAGCAGTTCACTCACCCAGTAAAAACTTGAACCGCCAAAGCGGGCTGATCTGCAGCGCAATCAACGCTATAATCGGCAGGTACACGAACCAAACCAGACTGGACGCTCCGAAATGCAGTAGGAAGTTAAGTTTCGCCATGTTGTGTTCATACATCATCGTGTTACGCAGCTCTAGGACGAACCACGTCATAATACAGACGCGTAGAGCCAAGATCAACCAACCAGGCCAGGTTTGGTATTCGTCTATCTCTTCTATTATGTCTACTTCTGTCTGAAATGGTAAATAAATTGATGACATGGCGGCGTAGGGAATTGTTATTCCGAGCTGCTACAGGGTGTCCGGTGGCAAAATTAGGATTTGAAATTTGAATATTTCAAAAACCGTTGCCCGAATTAGGTAGAGTTATAATTCGACGCGGCCTGAATGCGGATTATTACCATTATTTTGCAGTGGTCTAGTGAGCATGGTGCGTCCAAAGAAGCGATTGTTCGACCAATACTTTATGCGCCACAATTTTGTAGGTTCACTTTTCGACGAAACAAATTTTCAAAAAATGTGATTGTTCATAGACAATGCTGCCTTTAATAAAGACTCAAGAGACAAAACCCGCGATTAAAGTACTGACTAGCCCCGTACAAACCCACAGTCAACGTTAGGGCCGCTCTAAAAAGATTGGAATAATCTGACCTGACTATTTTTTCACAAATTCCCGTGCAACAAACGTAACTATCGATAATGATTATTTTATGCCGAGGTTTCCAGAAGATTAATCGAACACTTCGCACGCGTTATTCCAGCAAGATGGCGCCACATTTTTTTCGGCGAGAGCCAACTTCGTGAACACAAAACCCAAAAAACTGATAAGTCCTTTGTGTCATCGTATGGCCACCCAGATCGCAGGATCTCACCCTACGGTGTACTGTAGTGGTATAATTAAGCAAAAGTATACAATAGCAATCCAACGAACATAGCGGCAAAGAAAAAATTACCGACCGAGAAGTGCACGCTTTTCTCCAATTTTTTTTTTGCTGTGCGTCTCAGAATTATCTCGAAAACCGAGAGTCTACTCGCACATGAAGGGTTCCGTACCGTAAAAATCAGGCAACTTTTTCAAAGAACATCAAATTTTCACTTGATCCACCCCTTTAAATTTTCAACTTTATTTTATTTTTAGTACTTGTTATTATTACAATTGAAGTGTTACTTAATTATAGAAAGTTTTAAGTGTCTACCTATTGCAGTTCAAGAGATACAGCCTTGACAAATTAAGAGCAAAAATATCACGTTTGTTGTATGGAAGCCCCCTTTAATTTTGATATTTATTTTATTTATATTATTTGTTGATATAGCGGCAAGAGAAATACACATTATCTGAAAATTTAAACTATCTACCTCTTACGGTTCATGAGATATAGCCAAGTGACAGACAGACGGACGGATGGACAGCGGAGGCAGTAATAGGGTTCCGTTTTCACCCTTCAGGTACGGAACCCTAGAAACAAAATCCGCATGTTTTATCTTTAATTTCGCTAGTTTTCTTAATGTTATATCTATTTTTTTCATTTACAAATCCTAATTTTGCCACCGGACATTCTGTACTTGCAACGGGGTTGATAGGTACTTGAGTAATTTTAATTTGTAATATACAGGCAGCTCTTTCGCTATGAGTGTATATCAAAGGTGTACTTTAAATATTTCATCATCATTATCATCAGCCTATGTTAGTCCACTGCTGGACATAGGCCACCCCCTAATGTGCACTCCTTTAAATATTTGCAAAGAAAAATAATTCATTATTGTAATTGCTAGTCTTTTAGGAACCAATTCTTCTCCTGACATCTTTTTCTGACTTGTCAAGAGACGAAAATACGCGAATGTTGGCTTATAGCTCGGAATTAAATAAATAAATAAATGCTGGACAATCCACACAGCATCGTCTAGCCCCAAGCTAAGCAGAACTTGTGCTACGGGTACTAGATATTACTGATAAACTTAATACAATACATAGATAGATTATTTTTATTATACTTAAAAAATACCAGATCAAATATTTGCAGATCGTACAAAAATTTGTCTCAAGGCGGGAATCGAACCCGCAACCTCCTGCGTCGTAGGCGGACCTTCGCCCGCGCCGCGCGCGTTACATTGATCGTCAAATTACCACGAAATTACGTCTTCTGCTAATATAACTGACGGACTGTACCTAAAAAACTTTGAACTATATATGAATAACGTTATGAGTAAACCTCGAATTAGTAACTAATACTACTGCACTAACTAATAAACTTCGCAAGTCATTATTCCATTGAAAATTGCTAAATTTACATAGAACTCTAATCTAAAAAGGATTTCCCTAAATCCTAGACTTTGTAGCTTAATGGAAATAAGTATTATTCTTAACAAGGGCTGACCAATTAGCAATAATATTTATGTTTTTCTACAATGTTTACTATAAACTACCTACTTACTGTATTCCACACATAAAGCAATATGTGTACAATGCCATATGCAAGCCAAACCGCAAAAACGAGTGGCTTATAGGAGAGTTCCAGGCGAGTCACGGCCCAACCTTTTGCTAGCAGCAGAAGAAGTAGCATAAATAGAGTCTGAAATTATTTTGAAACATTATTTTCAAAGTTTAAATAAGTGTTATGGGAACACACATACAGCTCAAGGCCAGAGGGAGGTATAACAAATGTATGTGTGTGTTGTTTAAATGTAACTCACCCTACTCATAATATCAAGGATATCTCCTGCCACAGAGAGACCAGCAAATCCCACACCATCGGCTGCAAACTTCACTGTATGGAGCACATTGAAGCATAGAGCTACAAACTCTAAGACCAGACTGAATGTAAACAACTTTGTTACTGGGTGTTTTTGTGTTCTGCAAAAAATAATGCTAGTTCAGTTGTGTGTACACACAGCTATTATCAGTGGCCTAATTTATGGCAATATTTTATTTTATTATCACTAAAACACAGGCCTTCTGCTCTTAATTTATCCACGTGTGGAGACTTCTGGGTGCCTTCGCTATATGAATGATGATATGAAAAATTGTGATTCAGTGGGTTAAATATTACTCAGTAGTGGGTGATATACAAGAGATAGTAAACTTAAGCATAAAAGCTTGTAATATTTGTCAAATATAGACTAAATTTTACCTGACTGCATAAATTTGCACCGGCAACAGTACAATATAACACAACCAGAACAGAAGGTACAATTCCAGTGTATTTTGCCTGTCAAATGAGAACTGATAAAGCAGTGTATTGTAGAATGACAAGTTAGGACTTCCGTTTACAAGCCAGAAGTCATACTGTACTATCTGTGGTATGTCAGTCAATGTCTTATTGTCTTTGGCTGGAGCTCCGCTGTAATGGTGCCAAGAGCATGAATCTTCATCAAGGTAGCATGCTACCATAGAGACATACCAAAATCTGTGAACAATACACTTGTTTTAGAATAAAAGAAACCAGCTGAATATATTGCTTTCTTTACAGAAATTATATTAAATAAATTTTGTTTAGTTTAGACTAAGCATTTCAGAAATTCACAAGTAAACTCCAATTCATACCTTGGTTGGCCACTATTCTGAATAACATAGGTGAACTGATTCTTCTTTATGACATTCCAAGGTGTGTCCTCATCAACACAAAGTTCACCTTTCGGGCAGGGTATCCGCCTAAACAGATCCTGGCCATTCGTATTGCATTTTGGATGAAAGGCAGTTGCATTCAGATCTTGAAACATAACCTGACAAGCCAGTTCTTTATCAATTATATCACGGTTCTTGTAGTAATGCAGAAAGTGCCTGCTGTCCAAGACGGCGAAGGTAATTGGATATTTGAAATTCACTTTTGAAGTTATGTTACCAAATATGTAGCCATATGTTTCCTTTTGAAAGTGGAGATCTGTCTTTTGGAAACCAAATTTCACTAAGAACTTGAAGAATTCGTCAGTCGAAAATTCACCAGATATATGAGTTGATGAAACGATAAGGAAAAAATAGCACAAAATAAATAACACTGACTTGAGACACATCGTGAAATAAATGTTTTTTCAGTGTATAAAATTTTCACAAGTCGTTTTATGTTGTAGTGTTTTTATGAAAGAGTCAAAAAAATACAGTAGGTACGCATTTCACTAAACCATTCCCTTGTCTCGAGCTTGCCTAGATGGATTTTAGTAAATTTATTTTATTAAATATTTTTTATCCTTCCATCCATTCTCCCTCCCTTTCGTTTTGTCCCTCCCCTTTTCTTTCGCTACATTGAACTCCGTTCAGTAACAATAAATAAAATGCCAGAAACATACATAATATTTAGTTTAAAGTGCGTAAGCCCTCACACTCTACTCGGGGTGACTTGACTTCTTTGTATCGGGGTAATTTTTAAGAAAACAAAACACAAAAATTTTTCGACTTTGGCGGGACTTGAGTAGACTTGAAGCCCCGACGAAGTCGAAAATTTTTTGGGATATATTTTAATTTTCAGAAACATTTGGCGTTGTTTTTTTTAATTTGTTTTTTATTTTATACATTATTCGATTCTATCAGGTAAAGCAAATGATACAAAAAATATTAAAAGAAAATTAACAAGGACACAAGTTTTTTTATGTTAATTCAGAGCTCAGAGATTTTGACGATGTTACTGAGCGAGTAATTTGTTGTGCATGAAGCTCTGCATGAAGTGATTGACGTGACGCGTGACATTGAAATTCTTCTTTTTTTTGTCAGATGGCTTCTGCGACTGGGTTCAACTTCAACTTCTTTTTTTTTTTTGGCGTCGCTTTCTTTTCGCTACGACTGGGTGCAATTTTGCCAATATCCGTCTCATGACAGCATACATTGAAATTTAAACGCTCACTTTTCTAGAATTTGACAATGACAAACAAACGAGTATGAGTGAACGAAGTGAAGCACCCGAGCGCGTTCGGTTGTTCGGCGGAACCATCTACGAACGGAACGGAAGGTGAAAAAAAAATTCATGGCGGATTGAAAAGTTGAGAAACGCACAGACACCAAGACCGAAATTATTTCAGATTTCTAAAAGAAAGATAAAATAACTAGAGATAAAGTGCAAACATGTTACAGTCAATACAATGGTTACAGTTGATATGAACTAACAGTGATATTTAGTGATGTCTACGGAAATTGAGTGCATAGCAACTATCTTCCCATCTTGTCTGCATATTTCCTTTGTGATCTAGTTATCATTTTATCCATGTTTCTGTGAATATTTCTCGTGTTACCTTTCCTTTTCTGTTAAACTCGGTATAAAATGATGTGATAAGTGTACTGAAAAGTGAATAGAAAGTGAATTATTATGCCATTTCCACTTTAACCTCGAATCGTAGCCGCACCGATGATTATAAGCACAGCTGAGCCCTAAGACTTGTGTTTTGTAGTCCATAAAGTTCTGTGGTGAAACATTTGATTGATTATGATAAAGGCCTAAGCACTAGCAGAAAGAATGGTTGAAAAAGGACTGTCTCAACCATCTGATGAAAGTCTTGAAAGTGCTGAGTGGTACTGGGGGGATATTACCAGGTAAGATGACTAAACACGGCTACCTAAATATTTTTCAACCTAAGGTGCATTGAATTTTTTATGCCTAAACTATTTTGATAGAAATTACAGGTGACCTTGTTTTTTCCTGTACTAGGTGTAGGCAATACTCTATTCACTTATCCTGGTAGTAAAATTATGTTTTATGTATTACAGGGATCAGGCTATTGAGAAACTCAGAGACACGTGTGATGGAACCTTCCTTGTGCGTAATGCTTCAAACAAAGATAGTGGTTATACACTTACAGTCAGAAAAGGAGGTACAAACAAGTTGATAAAAATATACAACCATGAAGGGCGATATGGATTTTGTGAACCTTATGAGTTCACCTCAGTTGTGGATCTGGTTAGGTTTTACACACTTTACTCACTGGCTCATTGCAACAGCAGCCTCGACATCAAGCTTATGTATCCCCTCTCCAGGCTTCAAGAAAATGAAGGAGGGGAAACTATAACAGATGAAACATTAGAAACCAAATACAAAGAAAACCACAAAAAGTATGTTTTCAAAACCAGAGACTATGATGTTAGGTTTTACAAATACACAAGGTTGAGAGAAGAAGTGAATTTAAAACGCCAGGCTCTTGATGCTTTTAAAGAAACTGTTCAAGTGTGTGTTGATCATCTTAAGCTACAGGAAAAGATGATGGGTGAAGCCCAATCCCATGAGAAGAGTCTGTTTATTGAGAACAACAGACAATTGATAGCCAAAGTAGAGAATTTGAAGGAGGCTCAGGATCAACTCAATAATATTTTACGCAACACCCTGGAAAGGAAATTGTTACTTGAGAGAGAAATTACTAAGCTAAAGGCAGAAGTTTTGGATCTTTACAATTTGAAAGACCGGTACAAAATGTAAGTTACAATCAGTAAAATTAATTTGTTCAAAACTGAGTGAGTGAAGCATCCTTTATATGCTGTAATGTAATGTGTACACTTCTAATAAACCATTTTGTTGCTTTCAGGTGGTTACAAGGCAGAGGGAAATCAGAAGAATATCTTCAAGCCTTAGAAGATGACAACATCCATAAGCTTGAAGAGTTATATGCACATAGAGAATCCATAACATGGAAAGTTAACTGCACTAGAGATAAAGCAGAGAAGATGCTTGCAGGACAAACTGAGGGCACCTTCCTCATACGGCCTAATTCTACAGGACAGCTGGCTTTGTCCATTGTGTGCAATAATATGGTCTATCACTGCATTATATTCAAGACTGAAAGAGGATATGGGTTTGCTGAGCCTTATAATGTTTATGAGTAAGTTTAACAAAGAAAATTACAATTCAATAAAACAAATTAGAACTAATACAATACAATATAAAAATACTTTATTGTACACCAACAAAAATACAATACAAAAGACATTATATAAGACACAAGTACAATAAGCGGCCTTATCGCTAAAAAGCGAACTCTTCCAGGCAACTTACCTAGACACCTACCTTACAATTAAAACAATTAAGCTAACTGTGAGCTTGCTGTGTTTCTAAAGAACTAGTGCTGTAGACGGAAGACAGGAACGCTGGAAGGGCTACACTTGAAATTTTGCGTATACCTAAGCCTCCCAATTTGACAGGCAGGGAGGCCTGTGACCATGCCTTATCATCTAAATCGACATTCAAAACCGATGATAGAGTATTCTTTATTATGTTGGTGTAGCCTTCCAAGAGCTCGCTGTGTTTCCACAGATGACTACATCTCAAAGAATACGTAAATTTAGGTACAAAAAGACAACCACGAATTATTGCAATATCCATCATAAAAATTTAATTTTCATATATCATCTTTGTTTTCTATGTATGCTGTATAATAAAAAAAATACTATCTATATGTTATGTATTAAGTATATCAGGTATCTAGTACCCATAACACAAACTCTGCTTACTTTGGGGCTATACTATAATTATAATTAATTTATTTCAGACTATGATAGAAAGGTTACAGATTTAATTATTCTTATCCTGCGGTCCATAGTATATACCTTAAAACTAGCATAAATAAAATATAAAAACTTAATTAAGAGGAGCACATTATTTGTCATTACAGCGACGTGTAGATGACGCAATCAGGGTGTCAGCTAATGACGATGCACAGCTTTACAGATGATGCTGTGTGGCTTGTCCAGCATTTTTTATTTATTTATTCCCAAGTAATACTCCCACTGATGCAGGGAGGAATTTACCAATTCCATTTCTTAATTCGTTAAAGCTTATAAACTTTTCAAATTACCTACCTTGCTATTAATTCCAGGGCTAGGACAAAACCTGTATTAATAATCATCTATCTAAAATAAGTGATTGTTTTCATAAAAAATAAAAATTAAGATAATATCTATAGAATGTATTTTAGTATATCACTGACCTAGTACCATAACACAAGCTCTGCTTAGTTTGGGGCTAGATAATTCTGAGTGAATTGTCCAGCATTATTTATTTGATTATTTCTTTCTTTTAGAACACTGAACGAGCTTGTACTACATTATGCTGTGAACTCACTCGAGGACCATAACGAACAACTGAGAACCACTTTGAAGTACCCCGTCAATGCACACCTTGTAAAGAAGCCATAGAAATGATGGTCAGTACATCTGGAAAACAATAAAAGGTACAAGTCATGTACAGAAAAAAATAAACGTCATTTGAAAAATGAAATGCAAAAGGGCACTGTGGGCTGTACAAAGGGCTTAAAATCTTCTAAATATGACTTGAAAGTCTAGTTAACTGTTGACTGTCCTATCTTGATAACCACATGATGAGATAATTGAATAAGAGTGTTGGAGTAGCTGTTGCCTGAAGGCTTTAAATTATGTGAAAACAACGTGTTCTTTAATTCCTAAAACTGCCTAAAACATGACAAGTAATATCTTTGTACAACGAAATAACTGTTTTCTAACATTTTGTGCGTAAATGTAATATTTTCATAAATTGTCTACATGAAAGAGCAATGGAAATGAAATGAAATTTATTGGAAACAAGAAAGAAAGGTTAAATAAAAATATTTTCTTCACAGTTTTCATTCTGTCACAAAAACGATGATACTTTGTTTAATTGGCATCGAGGTAGAAGGATTCTATCTCGATGTTAATTGGTCACACTTTTTATGACGAGCTTATTGGAAAAGGTGTAAGATTTCTGACCATTTTGTATATAAGGGATCTAAATTTACTGTGTAAAAAAACTTTGATCATTCTCAATATTAGTAGGAGCTATAAAATTTAAGTATAAATTATATCTTCCTTAGAAGCTTAATGTTGTAATGGTAAGAGGCCTTAAGGATTAGTGCTTGTGTAATAGTTGGTAGCCATTTTATGTCCATTAGTGAGCTGTTTCTAGCAAATGCATTATGAAGACGGTTCATATTGGTCACATACAGCATTTAATATCCTCTAAAATGGGTTTAAAATGGCCTCAAACTAAAACATTTATAAAAAACGTCTGATTCAGATATGGAGACTGTTAAGATCGAACATAAAGGTATTATAAGAAGTGTTATGGTTTGTTGTGTGGTGAGGTCTGCATTCATAGAGCTTTGTCCCAGATAGAGCTAGTTGTGAATATAGGGAAAACGTAATTACTACACACACCGTTTTACTATTAAAAATCATAAAATTTAAGTACTGAGGTTGGATTATGCTTCATTTTCTGGCAGAAGCATAATGGTATCTGGTTTGCATTTTAAAATTTTACTTACTTTACGTTGAATGTAGACTCGAAACAAGGTCTCTTAGAGATATGAAATTTATTATGAATGTACCTATGTATGTGATAGTAATTATATTCATTGTGAATTTTGTAGTGATACGGTTTTTGTATATAAAATGCAACCGAAATAAATTGTGTGATCAGTAAACTGCACGAAGAAAATATGTGAATATTCATGCATGGGTAACTACAAAAGAATACTTGGAATTTTTGCTAAAATATTCATTTCAACAAATAACACTGTTCTTTTGTTCTGGGTATTTTGACAAACATACTAAGCACTTAACTGTCATGCAATAGAAGTTTTTCATTTTAGTACGTTCAAGTACTCTTTTTTAATATTTTGAAAATTTATGACAGTGTCAATTATTGAGTTAGATATAATAATCTACCTAACATTTTTATGTATTATCCACGTTAAGTGCCGATTGGGTTAAACTAAAACTAACTACTAAATATCTCTAGTACTGTCTTATTATCCATATATCTAAAACTAAGTCATGTTTCATACTCAAAAATAATGTACTCATCTGGATGTAAAAAAACAACTTACAGTAATGAATAGGTCTGTTATCTTATTGCCACAATTAATGTCTATTCTATGATAGTGTCAATTTTGGGACAGCAGCAAATATTAATTTATGTACTAATAATTAAGTCTATGAATAACAATAACAATTTTTTTTGCCATCAAAAGTGACAAAAGTTATGATTGAGTGGTTTTTCTGTGCCATTACATGGTTCAAATTAAAAGGTGCACTTTGGCAATAAACAAATTTAACTTTATAAATTTTATAATCAAAAGGATTGAACTAAACGCTGCTCAAAATTGACCTAAGTATTATTCATAGATGCAAAAGTCATTGCTTTAAAGTTTATGTGCTCAGCAATATTTTGAATCTATAAAGATATTATTTATTAAAGAGTGTTAGTTTGTCAACATAATATATGTATTTGTTAATTTACTTTATTATGTAAGTGTAATATATCGTAATGTGAGAGTAATACTAAGTTATTTTTGTACTATTCATTATATTATAATTCATGGAAAAGAGAATTATGAAAAAAAGATGATGATGCAATACTTTGCTTTTATAAGTTTTTGGAATGTAATATTGTATGTATGTATAGGTAAGTTTAACCAAGAAAAATGGGTGTGTGAGGCCATTCCGTCTTTCTAAACAGCAGTCAGATCCGTCGCTCGTATTATTCAATATTTGCTTTGGTTTAACTTTAGTAGAAATAGAAGCACAAAGGTAACCATAGGTATTTTTCTTGTATCTTAACTTAGCAGCATTTAAAAGGACGCCCTAGATAATGACTTCGCTCGTCCTATAAAATATATAGGTATATAGAAAGACGCATGGCCCGATGGTAGCACTATCCTGGTTGACGAACTTATTCAATAAATGATCTCAAGTATGGATTTTACTTTAAGCCTAATAATTCTTATATAAAAATCCTTTAATTTTATGTTAAAGGTAACCGAGTTAATAAATATGTACTTGGATAAATAGATCGCCATTTTGTAAAACCAGTTTTTGTAAAACAATGTATTGTAGAAGGTTTTAATAAGTGTTATTAAACAAATCGGAAACTAATTAAAGCATTTTTGTATTCTTAAATTTAGATACCAACCCTAATACGTACATAGGTTAGGTCATCATCACGGGCAGGAAGCACTTGTTGGAAGCAGCGGATTTGACCAAGTCTTCAGATTTTTTCTAAGAAATGCTATAGTAAATTGCTCGGTTTTTAGCTTTTTCCGGGTTTCATGAAATCACTGATTTTACCATTTCCCTGCTACACCTACTCTACAAGCAAGGTCACAAATGTTTTTTGCAAAAATGTAAGATCATACGTAAGTTCCTACTAAAATAAAAAGGGCTTTTATTGATCCTTGCGGGACGCCATATTCAATTTTTGAACCCCTCTAGATCTTTCTACGTCAACATCAACTCTAATCCTATACAGCGATAGTAAACTTGTTTTTTTTTTTGTTTATGCTGCCATTTGCGTCTGAGCCGAGTATTTTTCATACGTTTCCTTAGTCCATACAAAGATGTCTTAAACTAAAGTTACCTAGATAGGTACCTACAACTTACTGTAAATCCTTATTAAATTACAGGATCCAAGGGTACAAAGGTTAGAAAATTTCTTGATGACTGTAATACCTAGGTTGTACGTTGACCTACAAGTGATTCCGAATAGCCGGGTCCACACCAGACGATCCTGGATGGAGCGGCGATACCGCGATCAGGGGTCGTGATGCGTGGACTGGATTATAGGCCGATCCAGTATGTTGAAACTGACGATCTTGAACTAAGCTACAAGCAATCCGTGACAGGGATGTTAGACGTACCAACTTCTTGGTATAAATACTAGTTTTTAGTGTCACATACCGTGTACCAAGAAGACTCAGTCCTTGTATGCAAAAATACCAAGATTGGACGTTGACCGACAAAAATACACGGACAACATAGAATAATCGACAAATTTCAGGGATGCATGTAAAAAAACATTTCAATCAGATTTCCCTAAAGTTATAAAACTTTATTATAACAAGCTGACTCGATGAGCAGTTACCATTTTCCACCAATGTAAACTCAGGATGTAAGATAGCATATTGGTAGCGGGTTGCGCTCACGTTCACGGGGTCCCGATTTCGGTTCCCGCATGAGTAAGTTTTTTTTTGCGCAGTAAACTTTCAAATCATTGTTAGTGCTTATGAACGATTAATATTGTTCAATTGATGGAAGAATCGAGTATTTTCAAATAAAAATGATCAATTATTTCAATTTTTTTTAATAACTAATTAAAAATCTTCGTTATAAATCTTTTTGGAATATATTTTACATATTATATCCGAAATGCAATATAATGTAAAAAAAAAATGTTAAATGTGATATTTTTTCCATGTGTTCGTTAATTACCTACCTCTATTAACGGTATACGAAATAGAAATATACATTTTTTTTACTGAGATGCGATTTCCTACACAGTTTGTCTCTCAGAATTGGCAGTTATTGGCAGCGCCGCCAGAGCGAAGCACAGGCGTACTAGTTTCCCGTCTCGAATACCAGCTTTCAGCCAGCTCGGTACAAGGATTTCTAAGTGGCCGTCTAACATCCCTGATCCGTGATTTAATCAAACACCTCTTCGTCAGACGTACAGCGGCGGCGTGGAATTGCACTTTCTTCTCTTCAGTAGCCTCGATAGATACCCTTATGGCATCGCTTTTAGCAACTGCTTAGTGCTTAGACAAACCTAACATGTAAAGCCCATGTTAGGTTAGGCATTGCTAACCAATTTTTGTAACGACTTTTTATTGAATAAATGAAAAAAAAAAAAGTAGCAGCAAATACTTATCGTGAAATTTAAAATAATAATACATTTCGTGCGCCTGTACAGATTAAAAGAAAAATAAATGAAAAAGTAAAATTAACATTTTCAATAAGTAGGTACCTACAAATTGTGGTGACGAAATTTTAAGAGACCTTCAATGTCAATTGGGATATCAAATGAAAGGTATTCATTTTTACATTTTAAAACAGTTTTGAAATAATTCTGTGGTTTCATACTTTTTAAAACATTTTGCTAAAACTCGAAAAATGACCCATCCCCCATCCATGAGCGCCCTGTCTGTATCCAGCATTTGCTTGCAGTCTTTCGCAGTTCGTCATCCCACCTGACCAGAGGGCGTCCCACACGACGTTTGCCGAGTAGCGGTCTTCACTTAAGAACACGTTTACCCCAGCAGCTGTTGTCGGTTCTTCGCGAGATATGGCCGGCGGCGGCCACTGCCAATTCAGCTTGCTAATTCTTTGAGCTATGTCGTTAACTTTGGTTATTGGATGTACCTACTAGGTAGGTATTTGTTACGAATCATACTTAACCTGCAGATTAACTCCGAGCATAGCTCTTTCCATAGCTCGCTGAGTGACTTTAAACTGGTGGACCAGCCCTACCGTGAGTGTCCACGTATAGGTGCGCAATTTACATTATTTGTATATTTGAGACCAGGCAGGGTCTCAAATATATAATTCAATAAATATAGCTTACAATTATATCTAAAACTCGCCGCCAAGCAATTGATGTTTATATTTATTTTTGTATCATGGTTTGTGTACAAATATTCCACATCAAGTTTGGCTTATGTATATACAAGTAATAAAAATCACAAAAATGTTGAAATGTCAATTTATTGATAATAAAATCAATAATACCGTTGTTGCATACCAATCGAAATACTAGGAATGATAAATCTTATGTTATGGTGGAAAGCAAATAAATTCACACACTAGTCAGTTTGTTGTGATATGAAATAATCTAGTTGGACTTTTTGGATTCTTTAGACGGCGAGCGGGATCTCGAGCGCGACATCGAGCGGGGCTTCGCCGAGCGGGAGCGGGAACGAGAGCGAGAGCGGCTGCGGGAGCCGCTGCGGGGCGAGCGGGAGCGAGTGCGGCGGCGCGAACGCGAGCGGCTGAAAACACACGCAAACACGCATTACATTTATGTACATGGCAGATGTTGCTCCTGAAACGAAAACACTTTTGTGCTAGAATTGTAGGTGATAGATAAACCATAAGATTTAATTTACCTATTTAATTCACATTTTTCGCACATAAGCTGGATAATGTTTGTGTGTCATTTGATATTGATGATTTATTGATTCTTGTAGATGGGTTATCCATTGAGTCAGTTTTTCCAAGATGAGTCTTAGTGCTGACACCCAGAACTGGCAGTTTTGTTAGAAAGTTTGTTTTCTTAGCTGTAAGTCTAGCTCCAAATCTACTCTAGGTAATACCTCTATTGGGTTGGTCTCCAATGTCAACGCAATTATAGAAGCAAGGTGTGTAACTCACTGAGTGCACGCAGTGATTACAAGAGTAGTGCGTGGCGAGGCGCGCCGCGAGGAACGATCATTAGTCTCAATGAAGGTCTCTAGTAGTTAGGCGAGCACGTAGGCTGTAGCTACGTAGTTCACGGAGCCGAGATACAGATGCGTCACTCTTTTTGGAGTACACGCCGTGAAGTGAAAGCTACGTAGCGCAGACAATAAGAAGTGCAGACACTGACGAATTGGTTCTCGGCGCACAGGCCAATGATAACCTATAACATAGTTATCATTGGTTTACGAGTCCAAAATGATGGGATGGAATCTTTTCACAAACAGCAAATTAAAAAAGGTTATTCTTTCAATGAAGTGAGGACATTAGATTCCACTCCATGGAATTGAGTACAGGGAAGGATAAAAATAGGTCACCTGCGGCGACGGCGCCGGGAGCAGTCTCGTGCGTAATGTCCTCTGTCTCCACAGTCATAGCAGCGGTCATCGTATGGGCGGGGGGGCAGGCGCGAGCGGGGAGGCGGCCCTCTGCCACCATACCCGCGACTTCCATTTGACATCTCTACACGGGCCCGTCTTCCACATATTGTTCTCCCATCCAAACCACGGATCTGCAACATGTAGGTATGTAGAGCTTTCAGAAGTTGTGAACTACCAACATTCAACAGCCTTCGTAGGTAATGGAACAGTAATAAAGTTTAATGTCAGACCCAAAATTATTTTCATATCATTAGCAGAGCTATAGATACTAGGTGACAGACATATATAATACATACATACAATACCTACTTAGAGTAAGTACATGGGAACTAACCACGAAATTTAGGTAGCTGTAGATTTCTATGTACCTTCTTGGTCAAACATAAGATAATGAGGTATTATTAGGGCTAGTGTAACTTACTGCGTCTTCAGCATCACGGGGATCTTCAAATTCAACAAATGCGAAGCCGGGCGGGTTCCTCGCTACCCAAACATTTCTCAAAGGTCCGTAATATGAAAATGCATCTTCGAGTTCAGGTTTACTGGCATTGCTACCCAGATCTCCTACATAAACTTTGCAGTCACCATACCTGGACATTGTGTCTGAAATAAACAAATTACACGATGAAAATTACCAAAAATGATTAACACTAAACGGTGGCGGCGCGGCGGCGGCGGCGTCGTCGTCGGTCTTTTCGAAACGCAATAGAAATTTGGACTGATCGCATGAAAGTTATTGCCAATGTTATAACTATCATACTTTACAAATGTTTTGAAGAGCACTAATGAATTGTCGTAGACTTTCCTAACATGATCCGCTTTTATTTTAATTCAAATAAAATTCTTGCCTTTCATAGCGAGTCCAGTCAATGAATCAAAATGGCGTCGGCTGAAGTCGGCTCGTAGGAGTAGGAGATAAGTACTAGTATTGTTCTGTTCTGTCTGTGGTCGGCCGGCCGGACCCTGGCGGCGCGGCAAGGCAACGGCAAACAACGATTCGATTCGATGGATTCTATAAAATTCTCGCCAATTTATCTCTCGATAAATATAAAAAAAGTGTCAAATTTGACAAATATTTCATATAAAAACTGTCAAGTTTGACAGTTCTTTTGATAATTATCGAGTGATAAATTGGCGAGAATTGGCTTCCAGATTTATATTGAACATTATACCAGCTGCTCGCCTTAATTAATTCTGCTAAGGCGGGCTGCTATTGTGGGTGGTTGGTGTATTAGTTATTTATTCTCCCAACAGAAAATTATTGTTTGCCTGTAGAACTACAGCATCATATTACGTTATATACGTATTTTTTTTTATTTGTTCGTCAGATCAATTATTATGTTGTTCATGTAACGGTAGAATAATCTACGATCTACTACTATAAAGAAATAAAGATTCAATAATCTTAATTTCTAGAAAGGTGTTTGATATAGAAACATAATTGTCGTTTCTTTTTTTTACATTATATTATAATTAATTATGTTACAGTGTTTATTAGGTTTGTTTACAATTTAAGTGCAAAACATCACTTACGAGTTATTCTCGTACAATAAAAACTTTTGTTTTACAGATCAACTGCATTGTTTTTATCAATATACTGAATCTATGGCTACGTTTCTTTTTTTTTATTTGCTTATGATGGCTTTTGTGTCACTACGGCCTTCATGATAGGCCCGTTGTGATCGCCACTCGAATGTTCAGCCCTGAAGCTGCAGCGTTCATAGTTCGCCACTAACCCTTGCAGCTGCTAGGATCTGTAGGATTTCCTTCGGGGTGATGGCTCGGCATCTGGGCTGTGCAGGTACCTACTTGCCCAGATGGATGCTACGTTTTTGCACCAGTGCTCCGTACTCTCCTAGCAGGTGGAGAGACGTTTCCTCTGCCTCTTCGCAGAATCTGCAGGATTGTGTCGCTTATACCCAGTTTGAACATGTGCTTGTTAAGGCGACAGTGTCCAGTTAGGGCTCTTGTCATGATGCGAAGGTTGCTTCTGCTTAGCGCTAGGATTCGGTTGGTGTACCCTTTGTCGAAAGCTTTTGAGTGACTCATGCCCAAGGAATTCTTTCAGAGCTTGGAACTCTTGGAAGCTTCCTTGAAGCACGAGTCCAAGAGGCTAACCAGTAGTATCTATATTCATTTGCGAAAATAGGCGCTTACAGGTCATATTGGACATAGTCTAAAGTATCATATCCTTTGCAAAATCGACCAAGTGTGGGCTCTAAGCGTTATTGGTGAGCGAAGAGAAAAATGAATCTGTGGTGTCATATTTTTGTGATAGTAGGTAAGGTCTTATATGGGCCAAGCACGGACCAGTGGTGGCGTAGCGTAGGCTAGTCCCGGAGCGGTTTTCTATCAAGAACCCCAAACAAAACCAAAACAAAAATACTGAACTACCTTGGGCGTTGACTCGTAATGTAACTATAGTAAGTATAAGCAACGGCGAGCAGAGAAAGCCATGATTTTTTTTTCCGGATTTTTAGCGAAAAGTAAGCATGAGTACCTATGACAATAGAAATAACAGCGAACAAAGCAAGCCCCGATATTTTTAAAGACTGCAGGGGTAGATAAAAAGCCATGATTATGAATAACGGTGAGCGGAGCGAGCCGCCAAAATTTTTGTTACTTTTCGGGTGGTCACAAATTAGTTCAGAAGAGCATGCAAAATAAATAACAGCGAGCGGAGCAAGCCTTGTAAACTTTGAAGAATTAGCGGTGACTGAAGTTATTGTTAAGAAACGAATACTTACAATATAAGTATCGGCGAGTGGAGTGTGCCGCAGCCTTTTTTGAATTTGGTGAGGTATACTTAGCAAGAGAAGGAAGCTAAGCATTAATATCATTAATCTCAGCAAGTGGAATGAACCACAGGCTTTTTTAAAATGGGTGAGACATGCGTAGTAAAACATTGAAGCTAAATAATGAGCTAAGAACAATTTATAAGTTTGTCGAAAAACAACAAAATATGAAGACAACTTAGACTACATAATAAAAAAACAATGGCGAGCGAAGCGAGCCTCGAAATTTTTTATGACCTGCTGTGGTTGTTAGTTGTTTAGTATTAAGTAGATTTTTTTGCAGTTGCAAACTCACCTGAAACGGAGGTCAAGTCTCGGACTTGGAGCAAGCTTAAAGAAACCGCAAAATGTTATTAACGGCAAGCAGAGCGTACCGCGAAAATTTGGTGGTTTCGTTAGATTTTTCGAGTATATTGCAAACGAACCTCAAACGAGGGATTAACCAAAGACAGACAATAAAGTTGCCAGCAAGCTGAGCTAGCCAAGACAATTTTGGGTTTTTGTTTGATTTTTGGGTAATTTTTTATGAAATTTGGCAAAGTGACCTAAAGCGGGGGTCGAGCTCTGGACAATAATAATTGTCAAAAGGAATAAATGTTATTGGCGAGCGGATCAAAATACGAAAATGTTGTTGTCTTCTTAAGATTTCTTTGCGCTGGGTGACAAAGTGACCGCGCAGATTATTTGTTACTTTTTTGTGCTTTTTATTGTAATAGTTGGATTGATACAAGCTAACTATAGTGGACTAGCCAGGCCAATCAAGTTCAGTTCAGTTCAAGTCATATGTAACGTTGCCTCTGCGCTGAACAAAACATAAACGCTAAAACACCAGTAATATCGGCGAGCGGAGCAAGCCGCGATTTTTTTTTGTTGCTGTTGGTAATCATGATCGAAGTGACAGAACTAAACATTAAAAAAAAATTCAAGCTGTAGGTTAAACAATTTTAAGTACCTAAACTAAGATTGGGGGGGGGGGTCACGGGTGTCACGACCCCCGTGACCCTACCCCTGTAACCGCGCCTGACCTACTTAAACGTGATTTTAGTTCAACACAAGAATAAAAAAAGACGCCACTACCCAAGTGAAACACAGATTCTATTGCCAGTTTCTAATCTTGCAAATTTTTGTAATATTTTCAGGTATTTGCGACTAATTCTGCTAAAGCTGCCTAAAGCCGCAGAGGTCTGCGAAATCTGGTCACATTCGATCTTGCTTGCTTCGATTCGATTTTGTTGAGTCGTACCTAGAACCTAAAATCGTACCTAGTTTACGATTTTTTTTTATTTTTGACAGTTGTTTGTCTATGGATAGAGTAGGTAGTAAAGTTGACTGGCAATTTTGATAAAAGTAGAATGTCCGATATAAGTGCTGCCAACCTTGACACTATACGGCTAGAACTTACAAAAAATTTACCTACATTGTTAATAATTTGAATCAAAAATGTTGTGTTTGATCATTTCATATCTTTTTATTGATTCGTTTCACTTCAATTTGCCCGAAATCGTGAATCATTTTTTTTGAACGCTCGTTCGTCGCTCGTCGTCAAATGCCCCAAATGCTCAATTGAATCAAGTAAGATTGATTATAGGTAGGTACTATTTCACCCAAGACCTTTTAATTGGTTAGAGTGGTTAGACAGATTACGAATCTCGCCTCGTATCAGGGTGTTATTTATATTAGTGCGCAATACCGCTGGAGGTCGTTCACCTGCTGCTACAGATTAATAATCATTTAACCAAGCAAGCCGCAAACAATTTTTGATTTTTTGCAAAATTTTTAATTTTAATACAAATAATGCCTTATTGTTGTACTAAGCCATCCCAAATATCGCAACCACCTCTTTGATGCGTTCCACCCAATCTGTTCTCAGTTCCCGCCACTAAGTAGGTACCTACGCGGTCATTGACAATAGGTAAGTATCTACTCCATAGTTCAGTCGTGATAACGAGACAGACAGAGTTCATGTATCATCGCACGTATAGGCACAGTCAGCTGTCTTTCACCGCACGGTCAATGCCCTCAATGTGGTAGGAATCATCTGTTTGGCTGGACGGTATAACGTTTATGCTTGAAAAATGAGTTACCTAGTTGTAAATTTTTTGGATAGATATAATATTGATCTTGGACCTGTTTGTTAATTTTATAATTGTGTCCCCCAGCAGAACGTCCCCCGCGGTAATGCGCACTAAAATAAATAACATCTAAAATTAACTGTTTTGCCTTGCCAACTTAATTAAACTACATGTAATTGGGGGTCGGTCATTCCTTACGTTTTTTTATTGTGTTCGTAATTGAGTATCCTCTGTTGGTGAATCTAAGTAAATAATTATACATAACAGCCAGGCGCGCACCGACAATAACGAAGCCTATGTTATTTATTTACTAGAAATCTCAGTTGGCATCACTGCCAAACCGACGAATGTCGTTTCGTTTCGTTCGTTGCGACTTCTTTCCGTCAATAATTTTTGTCATTCATGAATTCCTCGTTAGAAATTAATTTAGATGGTGTGGTCAATGTGAACATTAGTTGAAAATAGATAAAATGATGTGTTAGTATTTCATTTCGCATAGTCTATGTACGTAGTTTTATGAAATAGGTGTGTGACAAGTAAAGTTCGGTAATGGTGGCCATGTCATGAAAATCCCCACAGCCATGGATGATAGCTCCGTATCTCATCACAACGGAGGGCAAGTGGGATCTCAAATCGGAGTCAGTGTAAATAACAAACAAAATGACGAACCTAGCCAAAGTGTCCAGTATTCAATACCGGGCATCCTGCATTTCATCCAACACGAATGGGCGAGATTCGAGCTGGAGAGATCACAATGGGAGGTGGACAGAGCTGAGTTTGAGGTGATTTTTTTTGTTTTTCTTTTCAATCTACTGTTTAAACACAGTTTTACGAGAGCTCGTAGTAACGCGTTCCTTCCAACAAAGGACCATGTCGTACGTAATTGCTTTGATGTTTTGCATCTAATGAGTTCTGATTAAAAACTCAATCAGAATAGTAAAAGATGATAAAAAACAACAGCTGGTAATTTGAAATACTTCTTTTTCCACTTCTGGCTTTTGAGTGGAAGTAATAAATAGCACTATATTTTGTAGTACCTAGTTTTTTTTACATGTTAGAACTGAAAGGAAACAATCGCGTAAATTGCAATACCTCCTTTGACTATTACATTTGTTTTATTTACTGGTCATAAATTCGTCATAAATTAATTTCAATATCATTACTCATTGGGCATCAAACAAAATTAGCTACTTATTTGAGTTAGCACAATGTAATTACAATTCGTGTTTATTTAGATATTGTATCAAAAAAATTACAGATTTTATTGTTATTTTACAAAACTAGTTAGCCCACCTACCAAAAGTTCACTGACTTGATTTCATTTCTGCTATTTATATTTATTTATCTCTCACTTTTCCAGAATCCTGATGGGATAAACATTTTATATCAATATGTATAGAGATTTAATGAGTTCACTTAAATAGCCACTCTACCTTTTCCTTTTGCCTGTTACAAAAATAAGATAGTGTATTTTTCATTTCCCAAACTATTGCACATTAGAATATTCTATCGGAGTGTATCACTCTGTTGTAATTATAAAATGGGAGTGATTTCTTCCCTATCTTTGAATTGCTGTAAAATATGTGCATACAATGTTTGTTGCCATGAAACCACACAACCAAGCCACCATTATTACCTTATCTGTTTGCTGGTAATAATTATTCATCTGGTTTCCAGTAGTATAATTATTCATCTGGTTTCCATAGCATGATATTGTATTTAATCATTTTTTTGTGTACCAACATCGATCAAGGTATCCGGCCTTCACAAAAATGACATCGAAATTGAATTGTTTGATGCATACAGTTTGCACAGAGGTGTGACAAGTTCTGTGCCTAGGGAAGAAGAGATCAGTGGAGTAAAATTTATTTTATTTTAATTATATGTAGGTATACCTGAAAATAATAAACACTGGTTTTTATAGGAACAATGTGAAAATCATATTGTTACCTAATACATATTTAAATACATTTGGTTCCTTCTAATTAATAATAAAAAATATTTTGGTCAACAATTATTTTGGACAACAAATAGGTATGTAGATAGTTAGTGTAGCCACAGAACTGTTTCTATGTAGTCAATACTAAACAAATATCATACAAAAAGAAATTAAAAATTTTCAGAATCAAAATAACTATTGCTGTTACTTTATAAATGTTTGAACCAGTAATTAACCTAATTGCAAACTAGTATTTTTATAGGAAAGAAATAAATGCTTAACATATAAAATAATAATATAAATACAATAAAAATAAAAACATTAGCCTCTATTCATGAATTTAGAACTCAATATATTTATTGTTGTTATCACATTGAATTAATTGGTAGTTACATAATATATTTATTTAAGTATAACAATCTGTTGGGTGTAACAACAAGTGGAAGGCAGACCGAGGTTGTTTTTGGTAAAAATATGTAGGTACTAAGTTGAGTAGTAGTTACCTAGGTACTTGTCTAGTTTAGGTAAGTAAAAATTGTATAGTGGATAAATAAAACATTTAATTTTGACAGGACTAGGACTAGGAACAAAGTCAAAATCGTTACATAGGCAATCCAAAAAATAATGTTCAAGGCTGATTTCTTGAGGATAGGGCAATTGCACATTATAGTGGTTAAAAATCCATTACTGAAAATAGGAAATTCCATACTTTTTTGTGTCTTGGAAGTGTGATTTTTGCATTTTCCTAGGCATGCTTCCTGTCCGAGCGCTAATTTGACACTAGTTGAAATGGTAGCCTAACATGTCAAATAGTTTCTCTTTTCATATTGAGAGCATTGTGAATCTATGGCGGGCCGGCGGATACCTTGATTGATGTGTACCAAGAATAAAGTAACTAATTGGCTGAGCCAAACACAAACTAAATATCCATACTATTTCAAGATGTACTAGGAAGCTGAGAACCAGAACTAATGAATCCACATTCTAGACACATGTTTAAATTTCCCAAAAACTTTACCACTGTAATGCAGGTTGCAGACCGAAAGCTAAGGTGGCTTAGCTTAGCTTGCATAATAAGCCTGTTGTTGTTTCCCTACTAGTTTTGTTTATTTACTGTCTTTGTTTTATGTTAAGCTTGTGTTGTTTAACTGTCTTCTGGAACTTTTGTCTCAGTCTTTGGATTTCCGTCTTTATAATGGTTTGATGTAAGAAAACTCTTTTAAGGTTAAGCTCGCCTTGGACATGTTGGTTATTTGTAAATTTTTATTAGGTACTACTGTCTGCCCGCGGCTTCGCACGCGTTGTTTCTATGGAAAGGTATAAAGGTGATATATATCCCATCGTATCTGATTTATGGGATAAAAAGTAGCATGCAGAATTTTTTTATTGTAGTGAACTAATAAATACTTTTTCTTTGTTCTTCTTCTTTCATTGTATACAGCCTTGACAAATTAATTAACATGAGCAAAAAAGGAACTACAATAGGTAGGCACAACTTTCTATTTATAAGTACCACTTCAACTGTAATAACAACAAATACTAAAAATATAATAAAATTGAGAATTTAAAGGGGTCTCCGAACAAGTTAAAATTTGATGTTCTTTGAAAAAGTTTCCTGATTTTTACGGTGCGGAACCCGAACCCTTCGTGTGCGAGGCGATTCGCAATTGGCGGTTTATTTACTTCCTTCACTCAAATATGTGTATTAGTGGGGGTTCCTCTGTTGTAGCATAACTTACCGTTTTCGTATAAACACCCAAAAAACTTAAATGTGAAAATCAATTTATAATTCGATTAAATTAATACTATTGTATTTCTCTGTAAAGTCCCAGTTCATTTCACAGACGATTCTACTGCTCGAATATGCAACAAAAACATTTTAAAATGTCATGCATAAAAAAATATTTTTTAAATCCTTTGTTTAACTGGCCATTAAGTATGGGTACGTAGGCTATAAGCCAATAGCCTATGGCATTTATTAGCATTATGAACTCCTCTAGGCATTGGCCATGCCTATGACCATTACATCAAACACAAGTCTTAAAACTATAACTTACATACAGTCGCTATTTTCTTCAAAAAATATTCATCCCCTTTTTAGGTATAGATTGTTATTATGTGGTATAGGAAAGGCGACGCGACGGCACCAAACAGAAAAACTAGAATTGTAGAATATTATTTTACCACTTTGTTAGCGTGTTTATGATTATAGTCTGCTAAGCTAAGCCGCGGACAAAAAGACGGACAGACGGATATGGCGAAACTAAAAGGGTTCCTTGTTGACTACGGAACCCTAAAATCGGTTCATCCGCTTTCATCAAAAAAAGTTTTGCGTTGGGGTAAAAATGCACGAAATTTTACGATATAATCACGGTAAAAACAATGTTTAAAAAAGGTTCGGTTTCGGCCGAAACTGACACCAAGGTCGAAGGTTCGGTTTCGGCTGAAAATCCATGTTCGGTCGGATCCTAGTGATTATTCACATTTCCTCAGCATCAACTTTAAACCTTCATAATGCTATTATTAATAACTTATTATTATTTTGCAATTATCCAGAATCTGATTTGGCTAGGTATCTCAAAAAAAAAAAAAAAAAAATTATGCTGGTTTTATTAATCTTTGTATCGCCTCCCGACGTACGCACTAGGGATTGCAGAATAGCGTAGCTTTCGAAGAACCGGGAATCCCGGGAAACTTCGAAGACGGAACCGGGAATTTCGGGAATTTCAAGCAATATACTTTTTACTTCTAAAATAATACAATATTTTCCACATCCTCTTATCGCTTATATCAGGTACGCGGTATTAGGTATGTTAGAGCTGTATTTCTTTTGATATAGGTATGTTAAAATTATTATCAAATTCTTAGGTTCATGTCTTTTGTCCCCTCGTTCGACAACATCAGGTGATATATGAGAAATTCTATAAGAGGAAGTGAAATATATTAAGTAATGTTATTTCATTACTCATTTAAAAGTTAAAATATTTTTACCGAAATTCCCAATCGTTCCCATCCATCAATCCCAGGAAATGATTTTGGACTTCTTGGTTCGGGAAAAATTTCGGGAATTCCCGGGAGCAAACCCTAGTACGCACGCACGTTTTTGGTACATACAATTTTAGGTCTTGATACATTTAAACATGGTTCAATAAATGCCAATCATTCATATCATGATAGTAAATCCCCGTGGATGTCGTAAAAGGCGAATAAGGGATTTCACCATGAAATGGGCGGAATCGATACACTGAATACACTTGTGTTCTGCGATCACCAACCAGCCTGCCAAGCGTGGTGATCGTGGCAAAACCCCATTGCACTCTTTAGGGGAGGCCCATTTTCTGCAGTGCTCTTCTTTGGGCTGATAAGTGAATCATAAAAGCTTTTTAGCTGAACTTCACCTAATAAACCTTGATGGTTACTGCGGTCTATAAGCTTCAATGCTTTTCTAAAGATATGGAAGGACTGAAGGAGCATGGTTTGTTGGTTAGCAAGACTTGTTTGCTTATAATTAAATATTGTTAGTATTTTTATAAGTTTTGTTAATAAAATTGTTAATTACACTAAGTTTACTTCATCTTACCTAGTTGCCAACAAGACAACTGTTTTGTCATTTCTCCTCCGCAAACAAGCAGTCTTTTAGCTTTTACATGTTTATTTATAAAGTGTGTACAACTGTTTGTTCTCCGAATTAACCAAAACAAAATAAAATAAATATTGCTTAATAAAAACCTTCTTTATCCATATTTACTTATATTTTTTTTTAAAATGGACAAAAATGTAAGCAGGTTAACTACAAACCTAGTTTATGTTGGACCAACACCAAACATCAAAGTTAAACATGCTTATCATAATGAATTCTTCGAACTACAAGTTTTTATACTATAAAATTATTAATTCACAACAAACTGAACCTATCTGTACTGTACACAAGTTTTCAGTAGAGAAAATACCATCAAACACTAACTAAATAACGAAATCTGGCCCTATGGCCAGATTATATATTGATATTGTTTGAGAACACACGTCACACAGCTATCTGTGTGACGTGTATTCTCAAATTATATCTACAACAAAAGGGATTCTCCAGCAAACAAAAAATACATACTCTTATCACAAGTGATGTGTTTGTATATATTTTTTTGCCATCATTCGTTGTCCTACCCATTGCATTTGCATGGTTTGAGTTCCACTTGTTACAAACCATTACCACAATAAGCAGATAACAATGTTTGCTTTTTGGTGTCTATGGTGCTGCTCCCAGCGTTACCAGCCCTCTTATTTCTCATTATTAGAATTCCAGACTCTAATTACTATCTTGGTCGAAATTCTTTGCCGTCTTAAAGCCGACATATGATTTCAGGGTATAGATAATATAATTTAACCATATGTTCTCCAGGCACGGATCGCCTTCCTCCAAGGCGAGAGGAAGGGTCAAGAGAATCTGAAAAATGACCTCGTGAGGCGGATCAAAATGCTCGAATACGCTTTGAAGCAGGAACGGGCGAAGTTCCACAAACTCAAGTATGGCGTGGAGCTGCAACAAGGCGATGTTCGTCCTCCGTCGGACGAACCGCCGACGGAGCCCGAGCCTGCTGAACGCGCGCAGTGGAAGCAGGGACGCCAACTCATAAAGCAATATTTACAGGTAACAATGTTCGACTGCCTTAGCTCTTTTATGTCGGCAGTACACTCTCGCCGAGACGTCTCGTCGAATGTCTCGAGCGAGAGCCTACGAGGCGAGACAAGCGCACTATGCTCGGCCTGTCACGGTAGGTCTCGGAGAGTTTGTACTGTCGCCATTACAGTTTACACTTCTTCCTGCTTGAATCGTATTTATATTTATACTAACCAGACTGAGCGGTGCGAGAATCCGTTTGGGACTCATGTTCTTGAGTGGAGGCTGCGACTCTGCTAACGGAATGTATGCCCTTCGGCCAGAAGGGATGCGAAATACTGCAGGTAGATGCTGGATGCGGCAAACTGAGGACACGTCGCTCATTAAGGGGAGGCCTATGTTCAGCAGTGGACTAGTTTAGGCTGATGCCGATTTTCGTCACAATACGGTTTCCTATTATTCAATCTTACACTTCAACAGATCGTTTTGCCTACAAACTTCTCTAGGGCTGGTAGGGTTGGCTTGCAGACAATGGTGTGAGGTACCTGTGCAGTGCACCTTGGGAATTTTCTACCCATGCTTTACGGAATGCTGCAGAACTTAGCTAAGCCATCGCTTTGTATCTCATTTATACTCTGTTATTCATCTATTAAACGCCACTTTGACTTTTAATCCTTTCGTTTTAGCTGATCCGTTGATCATATTCGCTTTAAGTTGGGTTGAGACAAAACGAACAAAGAGCTAGAACAACAGTAATTTCATTAAAATAATGTCAAAATGATCTGTCTCTGTTTACACAAAAATAATTTGATATGGGTATAGTTGGCATAGAATGAGTATGAGTGTGAGTGAATATGCTCGTTTGGTCTAAAAATCTAATTTTATATGCATCACATATTCACATTTATTCTTATTCATATTATATACTTGTAAGACGTATAATTTTGGTGATCTGATCGCAGGCACTCAGGTTGTCGACTATATTAGGCTACGTTTATCTACGAGGCCAACATTTAGAAGGCCATTGATGATTCATTCATAAGCAAATCATTGCTTGATTTATGTGTATTGTCATTATAATTATTGGTTTTATACCTCGCTAAACTTTGTTTTCGAACAAGAACAAATATTTGTGTAATTATTTGGACCATGAATTAATGAAATGTAGGCTGTTTCTTCATGTTCTTATAATTTGGCATTGATTCATTACAACGCAATCATAGGATATTTTTTTATGTATTTTCATTTTGTATGACCAAGCAAGGACTTGATTCTCAAATATCTTCTACTTTACTTCTATTTACTTACTTATTTTTAGGTTTTGTTCTTTTTTATGCTTCTTTAAAAAAAACGGGCGTCCATCAGTTATTCTTAATATATAAAAGAACAAGCGATTTTCTGGGGACAACGCCCAACCCAAACCCAAGGAAAGTTTAAATTTAAAAAGCAAGTACCTGTTACTACACAACCTCCCGCTAAGAAAGGATTTTTGGAAATTCCACCCCTAAGGGGGTGAAAAGGGGATTGAAGATTTTTTTGGTGTTTTTTGTAACTCTAACCAGTAGTGGCCCAATTACCTTGAAACTTACAGAGAATACTAAGAATACAAAATTATTAAACACGTGTTTCAAGATTTTTCAAAATTTTCCTGAAAATGTTGTAAATTGGTTAAATTGGTAAATTAATTTGGAGCCCGAGTTTGTCATTCGTAATTTGGCTCCGTGCTGAAATGTCTGTAATCTGTAATCGTTAAATACGACTGAACAGAATAAGAAAATCTAACATAAATATCTTCTTTTTCATAAATTCGCACTCCAATACAGGGTGTTCCACTCATAGAGGATCACACGAAATGGGATTTGTGGGAATTTATTTAGTTTTCAAAGGAAACTTGTTCTCGTTGCTATCATTCAATAAGTAGCGATAGGCAACACAAGAGAAATTGAGAACAGAGCCCGAGTTTGGTTACTTTATAGTCGTCACGGAGACGTTCCATTTATGAACGGGATTTGGTACAGCGCCTCTACAGTGCGGACATGGAAACACCCACAAGTGGTTCAAATGTCTTTCGGAACAACGCAAATAGAGTAAACGAACTCGAGGCTCAGATCAGACATAACGAAAAAATCTCTTCTCTAGGAGTAATGTACAATACGAACTCATGCTTATTGTAGTTATTGTATTGTTTACAGGAGATAGGCTACACAGATACGATTTTGGACGTGCGCTCGAACCGAGTGCGGGCTCTACTAGGCCTCAACAACGAGGAGGCCGACAGCGCCAACTACAGAAACTACGAGAAACAAGAGCGCTGCGACAGCTCCATCAACTACATGTCACGGAAATATGGATATGGTGAGTATTTCGCGCAGAATATAAAAACTGAGTCCTGTTCGTACCATTCGGTGAGTGATAGTAACGCCTCGACAACGAGACGTTGCATTTCTGCATGGAATTTGGTACAGTACAGGCGCTTCTACCATGCGGACATAGAACTGCTATGTTTCAGAACTCCTCGATACTATCGACTCACCGAACTAAGGGCTCTGGTTTAAACCTCTGCGTACGAGAATGGTATTGAGAATGACGTCATATCAGGTGGAGTCCGATCTGAGCGGGGGACAGCATGGCATTTAACGTTATTCTTAATCCTATTATTTAAGCACTCAGGTTAAATAATTGAATAACTCGCCTCACCCCCACTCCTTCCATCAACCTCGGTTCAAAAAAAAAGCCTTTCATATACAAGGTGTAATTAGAGGGGGGATCATCGGTGGCTGGGGGGTGGAAGACTTCATTACCTATCGATTTAACCCATCCTTTATGTTCTGCGATATTCAGTGCCTATCCAAGCTGCCATCTTACAGTGTGATTAGGATTTTTTAAAGTTTCTTCATCTATCTATTCTATAAAAACTGCAATTCCCACTATAATATATCAAAATAAAATAAAATAAATAATTCTTAAGCTCAAATTTATTAAAGTACTCTTTAAATTTTTAGGCACAGAGCAAAGGAAAGGCGGTGTCAGCGGCAGCGGAAATTACAACGAAGAAGGGCTGTCGGTTCAGGAGACGGCCGCCGTGTTCGCAAACTTCGAGTTTCTAACCAACCAGGAAATGGACATGGATGAGATAGATGATCTGGACTCGAAGCAGCCGCATCATCCGCCCGGCAAGCAAAGTACATACGTTTTTATTTTTATTTTCGAGAGAACACACATAAGCGGCATGATGTATCGTATTTCAGTTTCAACTTTTTATTCAACACTGGCAAGCTTATTGACCGTGGCAGTCGCAGTGTAAGAATCGATACCTCCAACTTAGCCTGTGGATGTCGTAAGCGACTACAGGAAACAAAAAAATAGGGGCAGCAAGCGGCATCCTCCTGTGAATTATTCACACGATGATCACTAATCCGCCTGCCAAGGCTGCCAATTAAAAAGTTCCCACTTATAGAAACATAATACAAATTTACAAGAAACACAAAACCAAATAATAACAGGCTAATATTCGCGTTTACCATAATAAATATAAACTGTAGTTAAAGGTACATAGTGGTGTCGATTCTGTTGTTTCAGGATTCCTAACTTAAATTTTACGATTTCTAAATTTTCTAAGATAGGTTGACCTAAAAATTATGGTATTCTATAAACAGATCCTAAAAATAGCTAAATCAGAACGTTTTTGAAAATAGCAAACTGGCTGACTGTCTGTCTGTCTGTCTGTCAGTCAGTCATTCACTCCTTGTATCAAACAGGTGTGTACAACCCGAATGTGGCAAAATGATGGATAAAAGCATTTTGCCTATAAATTTTAATCATGGGGGTGTCATAAGCGCAGTGATGGAGCCTTATTAATTTCAACTTGGAATATTACTTAATCAATTTTGCGCGTGTCTGTTTCACGATATCACAATTACAACTTTCATTCAACACTGGCTTCTGTCCGCGACATTGTACACGATTTTCCTAGATCAAAAGTACCTAGCCTTTATGTTATCTCAGGTCAAGATTTATGCAAGATTTCAGTCTGATTCAATTCGTAGTGTTGGCGTGAAAAAATCATCTTCCATGCTTCGTCAGTGTGCTGAGACGTGATGTGGAAAATTCGAAGCTTTGACGCTTCAGCTCAAGGTTAAGTTTTTTTATTGTCTGCGTCCTAACGCTATATTATTTTCTGCAGGCGAGGAGGTCGACCATGAAGCCGAAGAGGTTCTTAATGAGCTGAACCTGATCACTGAAATCGAGTCCGATAGCGGCGGACAGGGAGATGAGTACCCAGGTACCTAAGATTAATGTTATAAGCCGTAATTCTAACATAGAACAATTTAGTCAAAATTATAAGCCTGCGCGCTGTAGCCGCGTTGGTCGCTCGCTTAAAGCAGTTTGCACGCTCATGTGGCTTTTTGCCGTGCGTGCGTGGACAGCGAGCATGCTGCTAGCCATCTGCGGTCAGCACGAGTTGAGGCGGAGGCGTGCTGGTGCTGTGTGTGACCTGTGATTTTTACATGTGCTTTGACCAATATGAGTGGCACAGATTGGAGAAGACCTGCACCCAGCCGATAGATACGAACTGATGATGATAGCGTGACTTTAAAGTGTCGCGCTCCTACTGAATGTCAGTTGCATTCAATCAGACTTCATTCTGTTTATTTTAACCACCTCCATTTCTATGATCCCCTTTGTTTTGGGAGGAATGTTCAGCAGTGGATGTATGAGTGCTGATGGGATTAAAATTATGCTCATGTGTGCCGTTAGCAGGCGGCGGTGCAGGCACCGGCGGCGGCGGCGAGGCCGAGGGCGAGCCGCTAGCGCTGGGCGAGTTGGCGGCGCTCACAGTCAGCAACGAGCCAGAAGCGTACGACGTACACGCCAACAACAAGGACTCATTCCGCAAGACTTGGAACGCTAAATACACGCTGCGCTCGCACTTTGACGGGGTAACTATAAGGGTGTTCGTAGATCGATTGGTGTGGTAGCTTTGGTTGATCGACGGATACCGTTATAAAACGTCGATTTACCATAGTATCGTCCGGCCATATTCCATCCATACCATCGACGATCGATGGATCGGTGTGATAGAAACTAATGGTCGACGTCGAATAATCTATTCCATCATCGATCGACGATCGTTCGATTGGTGTGGTAACACCCTAGCTCATTCTAAGTTATAGGGATCATACTATTGTGCATTGAACATAGATAGAAATCTTCAGTAGGTCCAAAGGTATTCATGGAATGTTTACTTATACTGTGAAATGGTTGGATTTTAACGGTTTTTATCTAATAGTTTCTATTGAAGATCAAATTATTTATGACTGGATGACAGCAGTGCTCCACGATCCCTTTGTTTGATGGTTGGTAAATTATTTTGCTACTACCAACGAAGTTCGGGTAACGTAACGCAATATGTGTTAAGAAACTGTTGGTCTTTAAAATACATAAAAAAATTATATACGTCCACATGTACAGTCCACCCATAGAAAAAAATACTCACCAAAGACAACCGGCTGTTATTACAGATGAATCAGTAAGCACCTAAAACATATACCGATATTAACGCCATGCATGAAGACATCGCTAACGTAAAATCTCCCATTTTCAGGTACGAGCACTCGCCTTCCACCCGACAGAAGCTGCCCTCGTAACCGCCTCAGAAGACCACACCCTCAAACTCTGGAACCTCCAGCGTACTGTCCCAGCCAAGAAGTCAGCCGGGCTGGACGTGGAGCCTCTGTACACCTTCCGTGCGCACACCGCGCCCGTGCTCTGCCTCGCCATGGGCGCTCCGCGGTCCGAGGATTGCTTCTCCGGGGGGCTGGACGGAACCATACGGGTGTGGAACCTGCCTCCGCCCACGGCTGATCCCTATGATCCCTACGATCCCACTGTACAGGTACGATTCTTGAGCTAGCTACACTGAGCTCTATTATAGATGCTATTTGATTTTCGCCATTGGCGCTGAGCATTTGCGTGAGCGTAAATGGAACTTATATTATGGTTGTCATGTCGTCAACAAATAACAATTTTTATACCAAAGGAAAATTTTGAATCACAAGAAACGACTGTCATTGCGTCTAGAATACTCCCTCCAGCGCACTTGTATTAAAGAGCGCAGTGGCTTGCTAGACAATGGTTGACAGCTAGGCGTTTCTGGCGGTGGGACAATCGGGACGTTTGCTTGGACTACGAGTGCGGAACCTGCCTCCGCCCACGGCTGATCCTTATGATCCCTACGACCCCTTTGTGTAGGTGAAGTTATACTTCACGTTCCCAACAGTTAACAGTTAGCCTTGGGAATTTAGATAAAAAAGTTGCGTTCTCAGTACTTCAGTTATACAAAATTTACTTTTCCCTCGCTTCGTTCTATGTGACTAACCTGACCTGCATAGTATAGTTTTACAAAAAATACCTCTGAAAAGATAACAATTAATTGAAATCTGCATTGAATTTTCTGAGCTACAAGGTCATAGACATTAAATACCCTCGTCGTTCTCGCAGGCGTAGCTACGGCGCGCCCCTTCAGGTCGCCCTTCAGAGGCTGGGCAGTGAATACCCAAGCAGACTAGAATCATAATATTTCTTCATCATCCGCTCTCTATGCTTGCCTTTCGCTTTGGTCCTGTGTCAGACCATACCGCAACCCACAGTTTTTCGTACGCCGTGTCTTATAATCTACCAGTTTCTGCCGGCGACTTCGCACGCGTTGTTTTATGGCAACATTCAAAGGATTAGCTATTCCATGGGAATTGATTTATGCGATACAAAGTAGCCTTTTCCAACCCCATCCCATGAGTTCTCCATGGATTGACAACAGCATTTTGAATCGTCGCGAAACTGTTATTGCATTACGACTTCGATCCGGACACATCCCAGGCAATAAGTTTTTACATTTAATAAAGAAATCAACTACGCCGAATTGTCTACTATGTAATTCTGTAGACGATGTTTTCCACATTTTGCTGGAGTGTATTCGCAACGAATCGTTTAGAAATAGTATTTTGTCATTTAGTTATATTATAGGGATATCGGTCACTGCAACAGCGTTCTAGCTGAGCCTGTCTCAGACGCAGCTAGGACGTTGTACAAACTGTACATGTCTGGGAATTAGGTCATTTTGTTTTAGTTTATAAGATTTGATTTTGTTTTGTTGTTTAACTCACCAGGGCGTCATAATCGCATGTGCAACAAAGCCCTTAATTAAGAATAAAAAAAAAAGTTTGTTTATTTATGCTAAAAGTTTGTTTATTTATGCTAGCTATAAAGTTGATTTATGCTAGGTCGAGACACACAGCAGTAATGCAAAATATACAGCAATGCAAAATTTGAGCCCTATCCGTTCAGTAGTTTTGAAAGAAGTAACATCCATTCCAGTCCATAATATATCCATCTAAACTTTCGCATTTATAATTATTAGGGTGATGTGCGTTAATGAATTTTATCCATTACAGGGCGGCGTGCTCCGCGACCATACAGATGCAGTGTGGTCGCTCTCGTGCGGCCACGGTCGCCTGCTGTCGGCCTCCGCCGACGGCACCGCGCGCCTGTGGGCGCCGCGCGCCCCCCGCCCCCTGCTGGCGACCCTACGCGCCGACGAGACGCCCACCGCGCCTACGCCCGTGGCCGCAGACTTCGCGGACGCTGGCTCGCGAGCCGCCGTCGCTTATAGAGACGGCACGCTCATACTGTATGATCTGGAAACTTCGCAAGTATGTCTGTGTATTACTAGCTTTTGCCCGCGAGTGCACGCTCTTACATACTACGATCAGGAAAATTCGCAGTTACGTGATTACGTATACTCTCCTGTGACCTACGCCTCTAAAAACGCAACTCAGATTAAAGCACGTCTCAAGTCGCGATTTTTTTACAGTTATCAATAAAAATCTGTCTAACATTCGTCACTTGAGATAAGAACTGTATCATAATGTAAATGTATTGTTTCCAGTCGGTGCTGCGCGTAACATGCGGCAGTGCAGCGACCCGCGTGCGCGCGCACCCTACGCTTCCCCTCCTGGTGACGGCGCACGAGGACCGACACATCCGCTTCTGGGACGGCGTGTCGGGCCGCTGCGCGCACGCCATGGTCGCCCACCTGGACGCCGTGACGGGCCTAGCGCTCGACCCCAACGGGCTGTTTCTACTCTCGGGCTCGCACGACTGTTCCGTGCGTCTCTGGAACCTGGATACTAAGACGTGTGTGCAAGAGATAACGGCGCACCGCAAGAAGTTCGACGAGAGCATCCTGGACGTGGCGTTCCACCCGCTGCGGCCGTATATCGCCTCGGCCGGCGCCGACGGCCTGGCCAAAGTGTTCGTCTGAATCTGAACGCCCCTGGCCGCAACCCCCGTGCCCGCGTGTAGTGACTCATCTATGTATAGACATTTGAAATCTATTATAATATATTTTTAGACTTCGGTACGTGGAATTTACGTTTTGATCGCGATGTGTTTTCACGGTCCGCGGTGATAATGTTGTTCGTTTCTATGCATCTGTAAGCGAGTCGTTTTAATAAATGTCGTTTCGATACCGGCGATGTTTCCTTGGTACGTTTTGTATTTTACATGTATGTACAGTTAGAATGTTATGCGGTTTTTGCTGATCTTTTGCAGAGAACGAATGGTGTTTCATTAGCTAGAATACTTATTGATTATTTAAATTGATTGGATTCTATAGTTGATATGTTTCATTTGGTTTGTAATAGGTTAACATGCTCTCATGATGATATATCTAATGCGATAATGAGCGATCGAACAAAAATTAAGGTTGAGTAGAGAACTATGCATGTACCTATGTACTATATCGTGGATAACATAAGTAATGATTGTTCGTACGAGTACTGCGTTGTAGAGTATATATATTATAAAACATTATTACATTATACCTTTATTTTCCTCAAACTCATACTTGTACACATAAATCCAAAAATTGATAGTAAAAAGCAACATAACCGATTTGCGTGTTGTTTCTTTGTATAATCTGTTTTGTTTTTGTTTCCCCCCTACATATAAGAGAGGAGTCAGTAGATTCTTAAGTAAGGTAGTGCTCTTGTCTCGTGTAACGCAGTTACTGCCCAGCCTCTGTGCCCTACCTAAGAGGCGGCAGCTAGAACAAAATGCGCGTGGACAATGAAAGTGTTAATATATTTTCTGGGCCTTAATGTTTAGAGACCACGCCATAGAAGGCTTATTTGAAACTAAGATTCTAAATTCTAAGATTCTCGTACACTTAACGTGATAGCCTGTGCAAATGTGTTTCTATAATTAAAATTCTATTTGCAAGTGCCATTATGAATTCTATTCTATTCTATTCAGATAAAATGAGATGAGTGGTTCCATACGTTTGTAGCTGTCAGTTCAATGCTTACTGAGACAAAGAGCGTCGAACGCATTTAGGCATTTGCAATGTATAAATAAACATCGACATGTTTATTTCTTTTGTTTTTCCGTGTTTCTAAACAAGATTATACTCGTCAATACAAATGTACCAATTCAATGCAAATAATAGAAGCATCAGTGAGACACAGATCATCAAACAAATCATTTTGAATACAAGACAGAAAATCCTTCACAATGTTGAACATGTAAGTAAAAGTTTCATTTACATTACAGCTATTATTAAAAACCTACTCTTATTGGAGTAAAGCAGTAGATAACATCCGATTATTTTTAGAAAAACACTAACGATGAGGTAGGTAAATTTTTTATTTCGTTCCGAACTTGGCTGACGGTCTATCAGGCGTCTCGATTTTGGATATAATTTTTCACTTATTAATTATACATACGTCAAAGTTAATCGACGAAGCTGGTGATAGATATTGCTGCTGATCGTGAAATTTATCTTTCAGGGAACACCACTCGTAGTTAAATAATCAATTGATTGACCAATAATTGGATAGCTCATTGACTTCTGCGAAAGAGGTGGCATCAGTTGCTGAATGTCAGGGCCCGTAGGTATACTCGTAAAAACGGAAATCGATGTTTCTGATTCGTTTTCGTGCTAATGCTATCTTACGTGGGTGACTTATAAGAGTAGGTTTTGCACGAAAACGAATCAGAAATTTGTCGTTTTCCGTGTACCTAGTAGGCGTGCATTTGCCTGCGTGGCCGAAAAGCTAGCGATTCCTTGGCCGCATTTTGCGCAGTAAAAGGTTCCCTTGGTTGACTTTCCTCTTGCCAATGTACCTAACCATTCGATTCTAATATTGCAATAATATGCTAAACTCATTTAATTTTACACTCTATAATTTTGTTGGCGTCATTTTAATTTCTACCGACATGAGATACATTTTTTAAACCACCACTCTACCACCTCGACACCACAATCGGTTGGTACCTGAACGCGTGGCCGTCTTAAGTACCTACCTACCGTCTCTAGGATGCAATTTTGGTTTCAGCCTGTCAGTAACCACGATCATAGTCTACTGCCTCGTTTGGATGACGAAGGTTATCGAGAAGTGGCCCAGCCCACCGCCCATCAACCCGGACCTTTATACTACGCCACGCAACAAATACTACGTTGAACCCCCAAAAAGAGGATAGAAAAAAAAAAACACGTAATAAAGGTAAATTGTATGTAATATCGCTCGCTTTTTCTTTTTTTCGACCCGCCCAACCAGAGTGCAGATTTAACAAAGCTTCTTGTATTGTACATATGCGTTTTGTACTAAGTAGGAGTACTTTACTATACGTTACTATACTTTTAACATTATCGTCAAGAAAATGATTTAGGGTTAGGTATTGGTAATTCACATAGATCGAAGGGACTTAGTTCTGCAGCGTAAGTAAGTATATGCAGTCAAAAAAATCCGTCATCTTACAGACGTTGATACTTCTAGAGTAGTTTATTTCAGATACTTCCATAGTGTAGTAGTTCTTATGGCATACTGCTGTAGGGGAACGCTGCAGATATTAACACCGTATTTATGCTGCAGAAGAGGGCTGTTTGTGCAATCTATAATATGGGTCCCAGAGAAAGCCTACGTGAAAAATTCAAAGAATATCAATCGGTTCCCTAAAAATAGCGACATTCATAATTTAAATACTAGAAATAAGAATACCTGTATAATATATTCTTTGAACGAATAGGCTAAATGCAAATACCCATAGGGGGTTACATTCATACGTTCCAAGAAAAAGAAAGTAAAGAAATTGGTTTAATCGATTTTAATACGGTCTGGACGAATAAATATGTATTCAGAAGGACGTCTGTGTATTTTTTCTACAATTTCCATTATTTTTCAGTCCCGCAAATCCCGCATTTCTGATCCTGCAAAAGTGGCGAGGGATTCCCTAGTAGGTACAGATTGGAAAATAGAAACGGTACCTATAGTAGATGTAGTTTATTATTTCTTTTGAAATATAAAGGAATTAATAAAACATGCGATGAGTCCGCTCTTTGACGACAGGTCTGATTTTGTGTAATAATGTCCGTAGAAAAACGAGGTTCCGAAAATTGTAGTCATCACATCCTTTACGTTCATTTTGTTGCGATAAACTCCCTGAAATATATTTTTTTTTTAACTTCAACTGTATTAACAACAAATACTAAAAATATAATAAAACTTAAAATTTAAAGGGGTCTCCGAACAAGTGAAAATTTGATGTTCTTTGAAAAAGTTGCCTGATTTTTACGGTAGGTACCCTTCGTGCGCGAGTTGACTCGCACTTGGCGGTTTATTACAAGTGTCATGTCTTACGGGTTTTACATAACAGTTATTGTCAACCATCAAGTAGTTCTTGAGGAAAACAGCATATACTATGTGTTTGCAGGGGTCCTTCACTTTGTAGTTCCAGAGGAAACTCTTTTGGCCTCGCGTTACATTGTGGAGGGAAACTTTTAGCTGAAATCAGAGATAATGAAGGTATAAGCAGGGTACATAAAAATAACATTGATAATGACGTCATCTCTCATGCTAACCCGCTTCGAACTGGGCAGGCAGGACAGCATGATGGATGACATCATTCTCAATCCCATTCTACATGAACGTTTATACCTACCTATAATACTAAGACTAACTAGGTCTTCATCGCCTTATTTATTTACGGTATCAACACGTTATTTACGGTTACAGCAATCTGTAAACTGAAGGTAGGTCCCGGTAGGTGTCGTCTCAGCGGTAATTTCGAGTAATCATCTGTATGCGATATTAAATAGAAAAAAAAAGAAAAGAAAGAAAGAAAATCAATTTATTGGCTCACACATCAAATACACAATAATAAAAAATAGGTACTCGATCAGATAATATAGGGTTATTGGAAATTAGACCGGATCATTTTAGGTGATAGGGGAGGCCATTTGCATCTATTTTGACCTACCTATCTTTGAAAATGTGGCCATGATGCAGTCGAATTTATGCCAAAGCGGTGGGCAGTCTCATTAGAGATTTGCCAGGAGGACATAATTATTATTATAATGTGTAAACACAGGAGCACTCTCTATTACCTATTACCTCACTACTTGAAATTTTTTTTTTTTTAAGGTACCTATTGGGCCTAATGTAATTGTACATTAACTTACCGACGTGATCTTTATCTTTTCAATAAAATTCATGTAGATGATAGCTACGGCGTTACCATCCACAGATACGTTCATTCCAAATAATTTGTTCTCCCTCAGTAGTGGGCAATTAGTCAAGGTAATGCCAGTAATTGTGTATGGACCCTGGTAACAAAAATAAATAAATAAATCTGGACATTTCACACTTGGGAGTTAGCAGAGGCTCAGAGGTAAAATGTTTCCGTAGGTACCATTTTATTATGGTATGAAATTTTGAAGGTATTTCATGGTAACATTTTAATATGGTCTTACAACTCAAAGTAGCAAAGCTTGAGGTGAAGATAAATAAATACATAACGCTGGACAATTCACACAGCATCATCTAGACCCAAGCTAAGCAGAGCTTGTGTTGTTGTGGGTACTAGATGACTGATATACTTAATACAATACACTACTGATAGATAGATAGATAGATAGATAAGGTTTTTATTTAAGACTTCAGACACACACATACATATCAGACAATAACAATTAAACAGGATGGTAGTAAAAAAGAAACAATAATAAAAATACAGTTGACTAAATAATAAAAACAAATAATAACATAATAACAATCTAAGTTAAATGTCTGTGCGTGCTGCAGTACCTACATCAAAAAGGCAATGGCTCAGCGGAATATTTTGCTCAAGAAGCAAAAACACTGATTTTCAGCCATAACCCATAGAGAGCAAGCAGAACGAGTTTCAAGTGTAATGTGTACTAAAATGTTTGTGTAGTAATAATGTAGTCCAAATGGGTGTAGCAATATTGGCGTTTCTTTGTAATGTACCTACATGGCAACAGGGCGAAGCGATAACAGAAGTAGGTGTTATTTTTGGCAAACGAAGCCCTCAACTTGTTTTTGTAACAAAAACTTTTTAAAATGTAATTTAAATGTAAATTTAGTTTTAACATTACGAATTGGGGGAGGAATATTGTTCCAGCACTTCGTTGCCGAGTATCTAAAACTTCCTCTGAAGGCTGCAGTTTTGTGATCGTGATAGAACAATGCAGATCTAACTGAGCGAAACGACCTTTTATCAGAATGGAAATTAAGTTTTGAGTGCAGATATTCAGGCTTTCCAAACTTTACAACATCAAAGACCAGTCCTCCCAGGTGCAAAAGGCGACGTGACTCCATGTTTAACAGGGACATGTTGTTCAAGAACGGTGTTATGTGGCTACGAGGCGAAATATTGAAGCAAAAACGACAACAAGCATTCTGCACTCTTTGTACAGTTCGCCGCGTTCTTTCAAGTAACCGAGGACCAAAAACTATGTCCCCATAATTTAATTTTGAGATAATCAGCGACTCACAAAGGACGACACGAGATGCCTCGGACAATTGACTTCTTATTTTGTACAGTACCTTTAGACGATAGAAACAAGTTTTTACTAAATTAAGAACATGATTCTCAAATCTAAGATGGCTGTCGATGATGATTCCAAGATTCCTTGCTTCTTCCACCCTAATCACTTTAGAATTTTGGATCGTTACAACAGGGTCACCATTAAGTTTGTCAATTTGGGATTTGGTACCCAAGACCATATACTGTGACTTTGTTGGGTTTAACATGAGAGCATTGCGTGACGACCAGTCTGCAATGGCGTTCAGATCTGTGTTTAGCCGTTGGACTGCATGTGCTAATTGATCAGGTGTCTCTGATATATATATTTGTACATCATCTGCATAGCAGTGATGATTACAATGAGTGATAACCTTAGATAAATCCGCACAATAAATTATAAAAAGTAGAGGTCCGAGTATAGAGCCTTGCGGGACACCACGAACAATAGGCATCGGTTTCGACAGTAAAGTTGATCCATTGCCCTTTACCAATTTCACGGCTTGTGATCGATTATTCAGATAACTATCGAACCACGCAATAGACAAAGTACTTATACCATAATAAGAAAGCTTGGCAAGAAGAAGTGGTATGTTGAGGCAGTCAAATGCACGCGAGTAATCAAGCAGAGTCAGCAATGTACAACGTCCTCTATCCTGCTCTGCTAGCACATTATCTGTGACATCCAGAAGGGCAGTCACAGTTCCGCGACCCTTACGGAATCCAGACTGAAGCGAAGGCAAAATGTTATTGGCTTCCACATACCTAGTAAGTTGGTCACTGATAACTCTCTCAAGGAGCTTCGACAGAAAAGGCAAAATACTTATTGGCCGAAGATCCTTAAGCTCAACTGGAGTATTAATTTTAGGTATAGGTGTTACAATCGAGGTCTTCCATTGACTTGGAACCGTACCCGTTGTGATAGATTTATTTACGATTGCTGTAATTGCGTCCAAGGTACAAGGAAGCGAGAACATGATAACTTCCCTACTGATGCCATCATTGCCTAGGGCGTTATATATATTTGATATATATATTTTTTATCATACATAGAAAACATCCAGAACACCCGGAACATCTGCAGATCCTACAAACATTTTCTAGAGGCGGGCATCGAACCCGCAACCACCTGCGCCGCAAGCGGACATTCGCTCGCCGCGCCATAGAGGTCGTCAAGATACCTGATTACTTGATTTATATAAAACTTTTATCTAGCGAACTTTAACATACTTACATCTACAGTCTATACTGGTCCACTGCTGGACGCAGGTCTGTCTCCCTACGATAAGCGCCTTATTGGCTTTTATCATATGGAGGATAATGCCCACAGTCCCCACGCTGGGCATGCGTTGTGTTGGGAATTGAAGTTCGTTTGTAAAATTGTTCTGCAGGAGGCGCTGCTGCCCGCCCCCCGGTGGATTTCCCTTAGTCGCCTCTTGGCAGGGTGGTGCCAGCTTCGAATTTGCACCACCTCTACTCAAATCTTCACATACTTACCTAGGTATTCATTTGAATTTTGTTATTGTATCAAATTGTCTGTTTCTATTCCTTCTTGTATAGCTACAGTGTGTAAGTACTAAATAACTGTTACTTAATTAAATACACAAGGCCCGTAATATGAAAGCTTGCTCAGTAATAGGTGACGTTTATGACATAGGAAAGCGTTACTTAAGCTTAGATCGATGACTAAGCAATCTTTCATAATGCCGGTCTAAGATACTTACATAGTTGTCAGAATTTTGCACCATATTTGCATAAACTAGTGCACCAATAGAAAACATTAAAAATCCACCGCGAAAAATCATCGTTATTTAGTTAAGGCCCTTGAAAACGAATGTAGGTACCAGTAAATTCAGGATGACTAATAACTTCATTACATGATGTGATGGTAATTTTACACAAATCACAATTTAATAGACGCAGATCGGTATCAAAATTAAACACCAAAAAATATGTGGTCCTGTAGTAATAAAACGTAAATTGTACATTTTCATTAAAATTGTATTAGCTTAATCTACATTAGAGCACCGAAGCAAGGACGAGACTTTGTGCAGTTGGCTACGTCATGTTTACGCCATACTGCTACGCCGCCGCCGTTATACTTCGGCACTCTTCTATTCAACCCTACGCGGAATTTTCTACACATAGCGATAGCGGTAAACTTCACTGTTTCGTGCGGTCCGTAGTAGGTATTCCATCGAATAGTTTTTGTGTGTGTGACAGTAGGATTACCGTATACCTACCCAATCAGATTTTTGCTGCCGCTCTAGGTAGCTTACCTATACCGCGTAGGTTTGAATAAGCCTTCATAATTTTTTCACCTTCTGTATAGGTCACTTCCTGAAGAAATGATGCGAACTTTAGTAGTACCCATTATTAAGAATAAAACCGGAGACGCCTCTAGTTTGGGCAACTCTATATCACCAGCCTATATCAGTCTATATCTCTAGCGACAATAATAGCTAAAGTGCTAGACAGTGTGATTGATAATCATCTCAGTCATAATTTGAGCTTACACTACACGATGCCAAGTTCGGCTTTAGGGCCGGACTGTCTACTGAATCAGCAATAGTACCTAATAGTACTGAGTCTCAAACACACCGTCCGGTACTATACCAGCCGAAACACACCTGTCTACGTCTGTTTCTTAGATTTATCGAAAGCTTTTGACCTTTTGGCGTATGACAGGCTGTGGCCGAAGCTGTCCGGTGTTACAGGGCCGCCGCCTGAGCAAATAATGCTTTTAAAATTTTGGTATGGCAATCAACTTAACATTGTCAAATGGGCAGGATCGTTATCGACCGAGTACAGTGTGTGTGTGGCGTGAGACAGGGCGAAATTTCTTCTCCACGAATGTTTAATCTGTACATGGATCGTCCGATCCGTGAGCTCAGAAGCACAGGTATAGGCTGTTCAATTGATGGAAAAACAGTAAATACATATCATAAGTTACGCCGATGACATGGTGCTGCTGAGCCCAACGATCAGTGCCCTTCGGAAGCAGTTGAAAATCTGCGAGAGTTATGCGGAAGCTCATGGGCTCAGATACAACGCCAGCAAAAGCGAGCTGATGGTTTTCAAAGCTGGAGCAAATACCTATTCCACGGTCCCATCAGTTTCGCTGGCAGGCACTGAAGAAGGTTGCTGGGTTGAAGTATCTGGGCCACTGGCTTTCTACATCTAGGTTATCTGAGACTCTCTCAGATAACCTAGATGTAGAAAGGGAGCCCAGGGCATTATCAGTTAGAGCAATTATGTTGGCCCGCAGATTCGCGCGATGCAGTACAGCTGTTATGATAAGTTTGTTAAGAGCTTATTGTCAATCTGTATACCTCGTACCTATACCTTGAGAGAAATAACATTCTACTCAATGTGCAGTCAGATTTCCGTAAGCACAAGAGTACAGCCACAGCATTATTAGAAGTCACGAACAATCTGTTATGTGCTCAGGATAAAGGTTTCTGTACGTTGTTGCTATTATTAGATTTTTCTAGAGCATTCGACTCTATAAATGTAGAGCAGGAGCTCTACATTTATATTTAAATCGGAACTGTGCTATTACGGGTTTGATCATTCATCGCAAAACTGGTTCAATAGTTATCTGAGAGCCGGTTCCAGTTCGTAGAACTCAAAAATTGCGACGGATCATCATCAGTTTCACAGATAACACCTTTTTACAGAGGCGTATCACAAGGTTCCATACTTGTACCAATTCTATTTATCCTATACTGTGCAGATATCACAAATTGTTTGAAATACTGTCGATATCACATATATATGCAGACGACATGCAATTATACATATCTTTCAAACCTGATGAAATAAACACCGCAGTAAGCAATTTGACAGAAGATCTAAATAATATTATTACATGGTCAAATAAAATAGTCTTATTCGAAACCCTTTAAAAACTAAATATCTAATCTTTGGCTCAAAACATAATTTAATGAAAATACCACAAATCATGAATCCTTATGGGTGAACCTATTGATCGTGTATAAGAGGCACGAAACCTTGGCCTCCTTGTTGATTCCGATCTTAGATTCGAAACCCATATTACAGATTCAGTTAAAAACTGTTTCTACCGTGTAAAAGTTGTGTATACAATTAGACCTCATTTGAGCGAAGTACTCCGAATTCAGCTTGTGGAATCTCTAGTTTTGTCTAAGTTTAACTATTCTGATACAGTTTTGGTCCCCGTCTTTTGAAGTCGTACACTTCAAAAGACGGTGTCTCATCCAAAGAGTACAAAATGCTTGCGCCCGATTTTGTTTCAATATTCCACCCCGTGGGCATGTTACTCCATACTTGAACCAACACTATATCCTCAGAATGAAGTCACACAGAAAACTCCACTTAGCCACTCTACTATTTGGGGTGATTAACTTCGGCGTGCCCTCTTATCTCTATGACTAACTGATTTGGCCAAAGAAGAAAGGAACGAGAAGGTGTCCTGCTCTAGCAATGCCTGAAAGTTCGTCCGCAGCTTTTAGGGGTAGTTTCCGATATTCAGCAACAAAATGCTGGAATAATATTCCTCTTCCCATTAGGGACATGAAAAACATTAACAAGTTTAAATTAAGTTTAAAAAGGTTCCTTCTAAACGCCCAGAAAAAGGATGAGAATTCTAAGAATAACGATAGGTCTGATATATGATGCTAGGAAATGAATGCTCAAAAATAAGTACGCAGGTTTATTTTATTTTAGCAATTATTTATGAACTAACCACATCCCAAACCCGACCGGACGACGATGTGGCAGCTTGACCTGTATTTTGACTCTGTTTTTATTAGGTAATTAATTTTATATAATGTGTTACTTTTATTATGATTTTTGCAGTATTGATTATTAGTGTCTTATGTTAAAATATGTAATTTTGCTTATGTATTGTTTTTCCTATATGCATTTATTTTCCTGTTTTATTTTATATTTTATTTTATAAACACACCACCCCAGACGGTCGCGACGTAACACGGATATGGCCTTCACTGAAAACCAGCGCTGGGTGGACACACCAGTTTTCATCCAGCACAATGCTTGAGTGGAGGCCATATTTATCGTAAGCCCTAACAAAATAATAAGCACCTCTAGTAGGTGGGTACTTTATTAGTTAGTTTCTTATGTTAGTTTGCTGTGTGATTTAAGGTTTAGGATAAATAAAATATTTTCTTTCTTTCAATCTTTTTATACGTGCAGTCTATGGGTTAACTATACGCAGAAATGCTGGAATGCCCTGCGCGTCCAGTTTAATAATGGATTCAGAGTGCTACTAGGACTGCCCCGCTTCTGTAGCGCGACCGGGATGTTTGCAGAGTTCCGCGTTGATGACTTTTACGCAATCGTCCGCCACAGAACAGCATCCTTGATGCGCCGGGTGAGGGGAGGTACCAGTAGCTATCTACAACCAGTAGCTGGAAGGCTGGACACGGACTGCGCTTTCATGAAGCACTGGACGCGCACACATAGTGCCATGCGCTCATGAAGATTGTGTCTCCCAGATTGTTCGTTCTATTATTTTAAGATGTTTTTATTTTACTTTTGTTTTTAATAATCTATGGCTGAAATATGTATACGTGTAAAAAACATATTGAATTGAATTGAACGAAGGATTATTTTGAAAGAAAGAAAATACATTTATTTGGACCATCGAGGTAGGATTCTATCTCGATGATTTGGACCCAATAATACATAACACGACCTTTGATTATTAACCTGTCTAGATAGAGAGTTCGAGCACCAAACGTCAAAAAAAATATCAGCCAACTGTTGGCTCATAGGCTCGTCCAGCCGCCCGCTCAGTGGCGATTCTGTCGTTGTGCGGTAAACACGAGTTCTGCGGCACACACAAAAATGACGATTTGCCCTATAAAAGTGGGCAGGAATTACAAAGGACGATTGAAAACAACTTAACAAGTTACTTATCATCGGCAAGTAAAGCATAAGTTATAGAAACAATTAAATTAAAAAAGTTTTAATGTTGTCCTTAGATACGACGCCGTTTGATACCATGTTTACAGGGTTGCCTGCTCTTTGAAAATTAAATTTCTATTATATATTAATCAATTAAAAAAAATATTAATTCACGATCCAACAAGTATTTTTTGAGATTTTGCCGCCGCCCCGTTTCACTGTAGTGTTGCCTGATTGTTCCTAAGTGAGCGTTGCATAAAGTGGAAAGTGGAACCATAAACCTACTATGCCCTCTTTACGTATCTAATAGACAGATTTCGCGGTTTTTTTGTGGTGCTGGATACGAAATACGAGTTTAATAAAAAAGTAATATTGGCGGATATTGTTTATTTAATAATCTGATATGGGTGTAAATTTTGGGGGTTCTTGGGTGCTGATAGCGAAAGTTGGTACATATTATGTACTAAATAAGAAATTTGTAGTTTACCTATTTAAATTAAAAGAAATTAAAAAAAAAGGCTTTGCCATTGAAAGCAGTCAGCTTTCAATGGCAAAGCCTTTTTTTACAGAATACCTAATGATCCTATTTTAAGAAGTAGGTGGATAGAAGTAATAAGACAAAGCCGCGGAGAGGAAAATGATAATGACTTGACTGCTGAAAATGTTAACCAGAAGTTTAATAAGCAAGATTTCATAATGGTAATTATGTCAAAATAGTATCCACTGTAATGAAACAATTTGTTGGACATGCTAATTACTTTGAAGTAAAAACTGATAGTTTGCGGTCTTTTGCATCAATGTAACTTGATAAGACGAGTTGTGCAAAAATATTTGGTCTTACGATATTACTATTAACAAAAAAAGAAGTTAAAGTTAGAAAATATGAACCGGGATGTAATCTCTATACGAAAACTGTTTAAAAAACAAATTCAAACAGAAGGTCACTAAGCCTTTGCTATATTGAAATATAAATATTGTAATTGTAAGACTGATATTATGATCTGTGTAAAAACAGCCCACCGCTACACCACGTAATAATTATAAAAATATAAATATAGTAGAAAAGACTTGCTGACATTTTATTAATTATTTGATTGCCGATACCATTTTATTATCATGTTTTCTTAGAAAGAACCAGTACTGAAGAGAAACATGACAGGATTACTTTCTTCGTAAATACTTCGGTTTTTGTGTTGAATGTTCCGTAGAAAAAATTGTCTCCCATGATACTGGTCATCATTTCTCTTATATGTACTTTCAAGTTGTAAGATCCCTGAAAATAAAATAAAAAATAATACTCGAAAACGGTAAGTAAGTAATTAATAAAGGAAATATAAAATGTACATTTAACTTCAGCCAAATTAGATGTGATATGTTTGTGTACAAACCACATCAAAAAGAACTTAAATTCTCATGTTTGGCGTCGAGTTTAAGATATAATTATTGTTAGCAATATTTATTGAAAGAAGATCTCAAATCAACAAGTATCATAAATTGTGTATAAAATTACACGGCAACAAAGTGAAATTCAGGGTAAGTATGGGCGGCGGTTTATTTACAGTGTTTCTTTATCGAATTAGACTGGATTATCTACTTAGTATAAAAATCTTCACCCGTTTAACAATGCAATTATCCATTTTAAGAAACTGATTTAGCACGAACGCGTATGCAAAATTCTTGCAGGGATCTTTAGCAATGTAGCTCCATACGATGCTCTTCTTCTTTTTTATACTGCGTATTCGGAGTTTTATCTAGAACAGAAAATACTTAATTATTTATAATGAACTAGCTGCTGCTCTTTTTAAGTAGCCTATGTCCGTTCCCGGGATACCATTTACCTCCCTGCTAAATATAATCTAGATCCGGTCAGCCGTTTAGGCGTGAGGAGGCAACCGACAGACAGATAGACAGACAGAGTTACTTTCGAATGTATATGTAGTATTATAAATAACCCATACTTCAAAAAAGATATAAAAAATATAAGGACGTATTTGCAAACGAAGTGCAGACCTACGCGGTATTTTCTACCTTGTAAACTCGGCTTTCGCTACTGCTCTGGGTAGCGAATACCGCATAGATCTGAACAGGTCTATACTTAGTTACTGGCCATCGCTGTTGCGGCGAGAAACAACCCCTAGAACTTAGCCCTTGAACGTCGTCGTAAAGAGCCGACTAAGACCCGTATTAAGAAAGCTTGCTCAGTCATCGATCTATGCTTATGTATTGCTCTTCTATGGCATAACGCGCGCGTCGTATCCTGGTAAGGTACCTGATATCGACTTCGTCTGTTTTAAATTTCATGGTAGGAATAGTTTTTTATTTAACCCTGTTTTATTAATAAAAATATTGTGATTGAACTTATAGACGACGTGTGTGAATTGGATATGACTGTACCAAAGCAAACGATTTGAAAGGGTGACGATAAGAAACAGCGACTATTTGAAAATATGACCATTTGAAAGACCTTATGAAAATAAGGGTAATTCTCGTGTAGTAAATTAACTTTTTATATTTTGTGTATGTTAGTTTTAAGGTTCCTATACATAATATCTATGGGCCGTAGAATAACTTAATTAACATCTATAACTGCTCATGTTGTCTGAAATAAATGATTTATTATTATTAATATTATAACCGTCACTCAAGCATAGATCAACGACTGAGCAAGCTTTCATAAACCGGGCCTTACCCCCGTATACTCAAACGCAACTGAGATTTGAGCAAGTCTCAAGTCGCGTTTTTTTTGACAGTTTCAATGAAAATCTGTCAAAAATTCTACAAATCTGAGTTGCGTTTGACTATTCGGGCGTTAGAGAACCTGCCAAAGTAACGTTAGCAGCTTTCTTCTGTGTATTTTTAACAACTCCACTGCGATCCGCAATCCGCCTGTCGAGCTTTTCGATTACGGCAACGCCCTTTGTGTTCGGGCGGTGGATGTACCTATATGTATGTGCTAATGAGAAAAACTTACTGTGTCTAGCTTCACGTCAGCGTATACTGTAATATTAATCAACCCGTTTAGATTATCGAAGCCAGTAGTCACTTCAGTTATGTTGTTGCCTTTGACCGCTTTGACCTCTTTGCAGAGACCAAAGCTTCTGAGCTCAGGTTTGTAGGGACCCTGGTGAATACAGTGTCAGTGAATGTTATGCTAATCTACTATATAAAAATAAGTCGGGTTTTCCTTCCTGACGCTATAACTCCAGAACGCACGAACCGATTTCCACGGTTTTGCATTCGTTGGAAAGGTCTCGGGCTCCGTGAGGTTTATATCAAAGAAAATTCAGGAAAAATTTAAAAAGAAAAACGGGAAAATCTTTTTTCACATAAAGCGCCATCTCTGATACGAAGCCGGTGGCGAAACGGAGTTCGCGGGGTTTGCTAGTCGTCCAAATAAATTAGAAATCAATAACGTTAATTTCTTTCAGCTTATAAAATGAGATTATGGACAAGTCAAGTTTTAATGTATAAATTATTCACACGAACTTTCGCATTTATAATAAATCAAATAAGAAATAAGGTGTTAATTTATTTTCTCTTCACTTAAATTTTTTGTCTACTTACAAGTGGAAGTAGTGAAAAAGATGCTCTTGTGCTTTGTAGGTCAAAAACTGCTTGATTACAGGATATTTTGAAAACCGTGTCACGTTAGGAATAATTTTGCCTTTTAGTTTTAGGGAATTGCATGCATAAAATGTTAACGCGTTTTATAATTACAAAATTAAACATGATTTGTCAATAGAAAAATAAATAGGTAAGTACTTACATAATTTTCGTCAGCTTTAATCTGCCCGTGATAAAAAAGTAGAACAATAATATAATTTAAAAGTAAATGAGCACATAACATTTTGTATTGAATGTCTGTGAATGAAAAGCAAGCAGGTAGAGCTTTGAATACAAATCTTTATTTAATTGACTTGTAGGAAAAATTTGTTTGAACATGCTGCCGTTCCGGTTAGGTACCCACTGAAATAGGAAGGTATATACATTTATTCATTACAAGCTGCTGCCCGCAGCTTCCCACGCTTATTTCCGAGATAAAAAGTAGCCTATGTCCGTCCGCGGGATACCATCTACCTTCCTGCCAAACTTCACAGAGATCCGTTCAGCCGTTTAGGCGTTAAAAGGTAATAGACAAACAGACAGACAGGTAGACAGAGTATCTTTCGAATTTATAATATTATTATGGATAGCATAAGCAGGTGGCATAATAGCAACAGCATGCTTAGAGCGTAGGTACCTATAGTAGTACATGTAATTTTGGGGAGGAAGGCTTTTTTTCGTAAGTATCTGAGCTGTCCCCATCGATATATATATATATATCGATGTATATATATATATATCGATATATATATATATATATATATATATATATATATGTACGTACGTAGTGCACATAACTCAGCAGCTGTACCTATTTCAGACATCTGCACAAACTCTGCTTAGCTTGGGGCTAGATGATGCTGCAAAGCAACACAGATAACACAAACCGTTTGTTTATTAGGGATACCCCGCAAGCAATATTTTTCTTCAGCTTTCCTCCAAAACTCAAGTCTGTATTGCTCTGGAAGATCCATTTTTAACCGACTTCAAAAAGGAGTAGGTTCTCAGTTCGTCTGTATGTTTTTTTTGTAGATATGTATGTTACTTGATATCTCCGCCTATGGTACCGATTTAACTGATTCTTTCGAAAATGATCCCGAGGTAACCCCATAAAAATTTTATTCCCGAGGGATTAGTATTTATCCCGTTAAACTTCAAAAGCAACATAATATTTTTGGGGTATCACAACTAGCTACAACCGTTGGTTTCCATAGTAACGGGCGTCAACAGTTTCATCAAATGTTTTGTTTTGTTTTATTTGGGAAATATACAGTACATAATACCTAAAATTAGAAACGTAAAATTAACATAAACCAAAAAAAATTCAAATGTGAAAAATGTGTCATCAAACTCAATTAGACTTGAATTATAACTAGATGTCGCCAGTGGAAACTCAATTTTTTGGACGTGAAATAGACCTTCGGTCAGGGAAAGTAAGGGTAAAGTAAGTTCCCTTGATTTCGTTCTTCCGAGACAAAGATGAATAGGTATTATATACCAGAATTTGAAGTCGGTTTATCGTTTTTAAAACACGCCAAATTATAGGTACAAAACATCGAGGTAGAATGTACAAAAGGACAAAAGAACAAGATCCAAGTTCGCAGCGAAAGCGAGAAAACTAAAATGTTATTAACTAGTAGTAGTTAATAACATTTTACTTTGTATTGGGTATTGGAATTAATGTTTACAAAATTTGTTATGACCATTGTTTAGTTAGTTAGTTAGTTTTCTTTGTTTAACTTTAATAACTGCTGCTAGTCTGTCATTCGCAACCACGTTATGGAGTCAGCTGATGGCGTTCTGAAAAAAGGCAAACTTTTTTTAGGATTTTAAGTAGGTACCGGATGACGCTGACGTAGATATGATGTAGAAAGTAAGTGGGTACCTACCTAATTATCATCATACGCAACTCAACATCACCCACTGCTGGGTATAGGCCTCCAAGCTCTTGTGCGATTAATTTGCGCAGGACCGTGTGGAACTCCACACGGCCCTGCGCAGATCTCTTCCAGGTTCGTCAGGCGACGTTGGTGATATCGTCGGCACATCTCGCCGCTGGACGTCCGAACGAACCCTTCTGTACCCTATTCTTAGACGCCATTCAGTCCACCTGTCGTTTTGTCTCCGTGCAAAATATACTGCCCAGCTCCATTTTAGTTCCGTGATGCGATTCCCAACCTCTTTCACCTTTGTTCGACTTCGGATCTAGACATTGGGAACACGGTCTACAAGCTTGATGCAGAGCATGGCTCGCTCCATGGCTCTCGGTACAACTCTATCTTGTACACAGCCTCAAGAGGGAGCGTCCATGTCTCGTCACCATAAGTCATGCTAGGCAGAACCACATACCTAATATCAGAGTATACAGGGTGGTTTTTTGAGAAGGGCGGTGATGGCCAACTCTGAAACCACGAGAGTTAGGGAAAAGTCGTGAAAGGAGTCATGCCCTCGATTTATACGAAAACAATAACTGCATATTTATTTTTTTCAAAAATCTTTTACTTTTGACGGAAATGGACCCGAGTGATTTTTGAAAAAAAAATACACCCTGTATTATTAAACTAATCGATTTTGTTGCTGATAAGGATCAATCTTTGCAAATAAATGTTGTACTAAAAATGAATGGAAATAGCAAATTTTCACTTTTTTATTTTTACACGGAAGAAAACTCACCTCCTATTTAAACTTTTTGGTCGTTATGTGTGAAGATTTGATGGAGGCCTATTTTTTTAAATTAGATCTGTATTTCCAGCAAGACGGGGCCCCAGCTCACAACAGCCGTGTGGTTAGAGATATGCTGAATGAACATTTAGGGGATAGATGGATTGGCACTCATGGTCCGGTGAGATGGCCGGCAAGATCACCCGATCTCACACCGCTTGATTATTTCCTATGGGGTTACGTCAAGAACGAACTTTACAAAGCTCTTTACGATACAGTTGAGAGCTTACAAAGCTCATTGCTTGATATTTGATCGAGGATAAATCCTGTCATGATATCAAATGCAGTTAAGTCTCTAGAGAGACGTATAAACTTATGCATTGGAGTCAATGGAAACCATTTTGAGCAACTTATTAGTTAGGTAAAATTGAGATACTAAAAGTAAAATATAAAAATTTGCTATTTCCATTAATTTTTAGTAATACATTTATTTGCAAAGATTAATCCTTATCAGCAACAGAATCGGTTAGTTTAATAATACAGGGTGTATTTTTTTTTCAAAAATCACTCGGGTCCATTTCCGTCAAAAGTAAAAGATTTTTGAAAAAAATAAATATGCAGTTATTGTTTTCTTATAAATCGAGGGCATGACTCCTTTCACGACTTTTCCCTAACTCTCGTGGTTTCAGAGTTGGCCATCACCGCCCTTCTCAAAAAACCACCCTGTATATAGGTACTAAACTAACGTATTATTTTAATGATAAGTCCAATTACTTTACTTACCCAGTTCTAGCAAAAATTGTCTACCTTCTTATTCGACTTGCCCACGCATAGACTTTTTGCTTTAGGTAGTCTATGCGCTCTATGACACAGGCTAAATAGTCCCGAGGTTGAATTCCAGGGGGCAAATTCTCGCTAATTTATCACCCGATAATTATCAAAATAACTGTCAAATTAGACAGTTTTTATATGACAGAGCTGTGAAATTTGACAGTTCCTTTTGATATTTATCATTTATAATTGGCGAGAATTTGCGGCCAGTTCCGTCAAAAGCCTGTGTCACAAAGCGCACAACCCGAGGTCTATGGTTGCCTTCCCTAAAGCAAATTAGCTTAGCTATGAGTCCTGAACCTACTGATACTCCTCTCTATTCTCTGCTGCCAAGTATGAGTACTGCTAGCCCGGCGCGGAGCACGGTCATAGTCAGGAAACTTTACCCGCGCAACGCGGCGAGCCGCAATAGTCCCACAGTAGAGAATAGAGTGCGTATCAGTAATATCCATAAGCATAGGATGTACGTAGCGAAAATTCTACGTCTATGGTAACCCACTACTAGTCAGTAGATATGGGACTAGTAGTGGGTTCAAGGCCCTCACTACTAAAGCTAATCCACTATGGGTAGGGAAGCGAGGCAGACATGGCCTTTTATTCGAATGTCTATAATTGAGAATCGCATCTTCCAAAGATCCTGTTCTTTAAAAATAATTAAGAACGAATTAATTTTAATATAACAAACTAAACATGAAGATTTTCACACATATTACACCGACACCCTCGCATCGATGTACCAACATGGAAGCACAGCGATTGCTTGGAGGCCGTATCAAATTCCTGTTTTTCTTCCGAAGAAACGTATCCACACTGAAAATGAGAAAACCTTCCTTGAATAATACTACTTAATCCCCGTCTACAAATTTTCTTATTAATCGTGACAACTTCAAAATTCATTAAAAAAAAACTAAATGTAATATTGAGTTTAATTTTCTTTTAGAAAGTTCTTAAGCTGGCAATAGCTGAAGCAGATATGCTACATGACATAAAATAAATATAAATTAGGTGGTCAAACTTGACTGCTAGGGTCATGATTAATCAGACACTTTTTTATGTTTTGTTCTTCTGAATGAATTTTAATCACAGAATTAGCTCAACATGGCCGCCTTCTCACCTCTCATAAAATTATGTCGGTCACAATACCAAACACTGTATAACAACACGTAGTAGTACCTGCGTAGTTTTGTCATTGAAAAGCCTTATAAGTTATCTCCTTACAAGAACAGTAAGTACATAAGGGGTTGCGTGCAGCCGTGGGTGAAAGCTAGTAAACATATACTTATTGGAATTTTATCTCCAATTCGGAATAGAATATTGACGGATCGAAATAGCCGTAGTACTTTGTTTGTATGAATTACCGGATTTGGATCGGATGTAATGATCATCAAAAATGCTGTGTGGTGCCGGCTTAGAATTTCCACCACTCCAACTCTTCCCGCGGGTGTCGTAAGAGGCGACTAAGGGATATCCACCGGGGGTGGGCAGCAGCGCCTTCTGCACAATAATTTCACCACCGAACTGCGATCCCCAACCCGCATGCCCAGCATGGGGATTATGGACATTACCTCCATGAGATGAAAAGCCAATAAGGCGCTTTTCAGGGGGAGGCCTGAGCGGATCAATAGAGGTTGAGGAGGAGGAGGCAATGATCATCACAAAAGTGTTACTAACAACAGCCACCATCTTGTTGCAATAGAGTCGCCTGGCGCTAGGATGCACCAGCTTGGCCAGCAGCGCCCAGGCCCGGCCCGCCCTGCGGTCCCACTGGAGCGCCTTCACTGCGCAGGCCTTCGCGCTGGCCTTTGCCGCTACCTGCTCGTCGGACGGAGCACCGTCACCACCACTGCTCGGTGGAGCTCTCTAAACACCGATTTTAGTTCAGGTAAATTTCGATCCTCTTTTGTTTTTCGTATATTGGAGACCTGGATTTGTGACGTCAGCGTGGATATTGTATAAAAAACATAAGACTTCGCGCCAGCTTGATGAAGGCCTATGCTTCTCATTTCAATCTGTTGTCATCTCGCATGATGTGAAGTGTGATGTGATTTACTTTCACACACTTTTAATAAAAATGCGAAAGCTTGTGTGGATGTGGATGTATGTTTGTAACTTCAAAAAAACAAAATAAAGAAAACCTCACGCCAAAACAAGTGACACAATCAGGCAGAAATATTAATTCAGTCACACTGTGACCATGATCGCTGGAACGTGATGGAAACGCAGAGGAAATAAAAATGCGAGAGTGATGAAAAGGTTATTTATCGCATAAATTGTATAAGCGATAAATAACCTTTTCATCACTCGCTCCAAAACGGTGACTTTGCTGCTCAAAAACTGTGAGCAAAATCGAGTTTTGCTCACATTTGGAATAAAGGATAGTAAGTATTCAACTTGTTGAAAAAAGTAACTTCCTCACTGAAGGCATCGCCATTTTTATGTCTACCTTGATAACTTGGCTTGTAAAGACCATTCGTCTAGGCGGACAGCGCCATCTTTAAATAATCTACCGAACCACAGGTTCGGAATTTATATGACACGTTTGCACCTCTGTGAGCTGCTCTCATTTTAGCTTATCGTAGGGAGGAGGTTAGACAGCGTTCAACCTTCACAGAAATGCATAATTTCGTTCGTTCATGGTTTGAAAGAGGTTTATAGCATTCATACCCTCCATGGTGGTTTCCTGATATTCAACCTCCTTTCTAAATTAAATCCAAATATTTTCTCGCTAGTCGAGATGAAAATTTGTATGTTGAACTCGAGTCTAAATGTTTTTTGTTTCGTGCCTTTGAAATCCCTCGCTAGCTCAGCAGTCCACTTTAGAGCCAATCGTTTTGCTCACTTGTTGAACTATTATAAGTATAAATTGACATAAGTAGATGAATGTCTAGACTACGTAGACGTAAAATAACACAAAGGCTACTTTTTATCCCATTAATCAGTTCTCATGGAACTTCCATAGAAAAAACGCGTGCAAAGAAAGCCGCGGGACTTACCCCCTAACAATATCGTCATGAACGTTTTACTTTCAAGTCTAGAGTCTAGTCTATCCCAGAGCTCCAGAGCAGTCAAGTCCACTTCAGTACGAAAGAACACAATAGGGAACTTGGCCACAGTACGAAGTCATGGAAGCTCAAACAAATAGCATCTCGTTCTGGTTTTCTTTCTCTTTTTCTTCGAAGAGGTTAGCTAAGTTTTTTGTAGAAGCGGTATAAGCTTAATATGAATTAGTAGATATTTCAACACAAAACAAATGCTTCTTCGGTGCACTTCGGTGCATACTCGGTGCAACCATTGAGCATGACCTAAGAATTCATAGAATCTCTATCAAATGAGAGCTCTTATAGCTGCTAATTCTTAATTAAAAAAACACTATAGGTACATGCTAGAAAAGTAATAATATCCATTTTGAAGTGTACTCAAGTTTATCTTTCCTATGAGTACCCATTTGATTTAAATGATTGATTTAACCCCCCTTTGGACCCCCCCATCTCAAAAACCCCTCAACGGATTCAAGTTACCAGCAACCTCAAGTTACCAGCAAATTTCACAAGTCGCCTAACAAATTTTACGAAAATCGGATCAACGCAACGGTTGGACAGTTATGCACGAAGTGACTATTTCACCATACAGCCAAATCACCCAAGCTGCCACTGAAACCTTCGTTCGCTTCGCTTACACCGATCAACTAGAAGCAATGAGACATACTTGCATCCAATCGTCCGCCAGCGCCATCCAGGAGTATGCACTGGGCTGACGCCGCACCAGATCGATCAGCACTGTTCGAATGCGCACTGGCTCCCAGATCCCTATTGAAAGCAGGGTGCTGCAAGACAGAATGGCATTTATATCTTCGAAAACGTTTTCTTCGTATATAACTATAGAAAGAAAGAAAAAAATAAATAAAATTATTGAGAACAGAACACGACATATTTCCTATCTCGTAGCGTAGCGGGCGAAGGTCCGCCTGCGACGAAGGAGGTTGCAGGTTCGATTGCCGTTGCGGGAAAAATCTTTAAATGATCTGCAAATATTGTGGTTTTAGATATTTATTTCTTGCGGGTCTGGGTGTTTTTTTCGGTAGGCTTGTCCAGCAATATTATTATTAATACTCAGCACGGTGGCACGCCGACCATGCCGTTAGCGTTTGATGTGTAAAACCTCTAAACGCTCTAAAACCAGTTCAAGAGTTCCCATTTATTTTCATTTAATTTGTATCGCTAAGCGTATCTTTTGAATTTGCGTTTCTTTTCAGATGAATTACATTCCTTTTTGAGGAATTACCTGCAAGGGCTTAAACAGCTGCCTGCCTTTTGAAACGACTTCTTCGCGGCTGCCATATTTTTCATTTTGTGGTGACATTCAGCTTCGAGACTTCTCAAGTAGCTTATCTATAAATTAATAATGGATGATGATTATGGGTTTATGATGTCCAATTTTCAGAAGAATTTTAACTATCTGACCAGTAGTTTTTGTACAAAGATTAGGTAGATACTACTTATGTACAACCTCATACTTAGACAAACACGGTTTACCTACTTCTTTACAATTACTAACATGCTTTGCTCACGCGATACCTAGATGAACCATAGCCTAATGTAATTTTGGGATAAATAAATAGAGCTTTCTATAAGAAAATTGGTCGTTGGGAAAATTGGTTGGAAATTGGTCGGGACTGGAACAATTTTTCCCAAAATTAAATTTATTTTATTTTATATAATAGGAAAACTAACAGCTTATCAATCTGCGCTGACATCTGATCACTGCCTAAACAGGCAGGGGGACAAAGCACGAAACACTCCGATGCAGCTGATTAGGGCCCGTTTTGGCCCCAACCAGCCTAACTCCTTGAAGTAGTAACTGTAGACGAAGGACTAACCTCACCGTACATTTCAATGCCCGAGCGCAAGTGGCACAGTGCGTTTTTGTAGTCGCCTTGCAGTCGACAACACAGTGCCACCAAGTGGAAGTACGGCGCCGATGTACTTGTCTCCAATAGGCATCTGGCTAAGCACGCTTCTGCTAGCTGGGAAAAGGACCATACACTATAAAGACTTTATATAAATTCATTGACATTCCAGGATTACTTAATTTTATATTTTTTAATTTTATTTCGCTTTGTTTTACCTATATTTTGCTCCATTATCATATTATTTATCTATTATTATCTATTGCATGTCAATAGATAATAGATATGTGAAACTAATTTTAAGCCTTGATAAAACCATTTTTCATGCATTAAAGTGATTATTAGATTTAAGTAAAGTCTGTAGATATGGTACGTTCTCTCAGCGCTTACTTAAAAACTGGCCTGTGTTCTCCACTCGCTTCTCCACTTCCACCGCCACAGCCTATATTGGTCCACTGCTGGACCCAAGCCTGCTAAGCGTCTTATTGGCTTTTATCTCACTACTTGTATTATACTTTATTATACTTATTAGTTATTATATACGTGTGCTTGCTACGACGTAATTTGGTGTGACTTATCGACTAAAAGACTATAACAATGCCCTGATATTTGTTCATTATCATTATTGCACAAAATTGGAAATGTAACTGTGAGCGAGTGTTTGCGTGTAGTTGTAACACAGGCCTGTTGGTGAGTAAGCGCTGGGAGAACGTACCATATTATCTACAGATTTTACTTAGATCTATGGAATTGTGTGATAGTGTGTGTGTGGTGTCTCACTGTGAAGGCCCTCAACCGCAGCAGCAGATCAGCGGCGTCCAAATACCGGCTCATGCCGGGCAGCAGCGGAGTACTGTCCCACCAATCCCCCAGCTCATGGTTCCATACGCGAGCCTCCACCATGTTATCCACTAGGCCTTCTGAGAACGTTCTAGATGGCAAAAAATAGCGGCAAGTAAACTAAGAGATTTTGATTATTGATGAGATTTACGACGGGTTGACGGGCACTGATTGAAAACTACATCATTCAACTCATAAAATCAGGCGTAGATTATGTATACTCACTGTTTGATACACTGATGGATCTTATCAGCGAGATGGAAGAGCTCCACTTCGATGAAATACGCCCTGGCGATGACCCACAGCGTGATCCATCGCGGATTGTGGGCAAGTAGTGCCACAAAGAAGGGCTCGGCTAGCATAGAATTCTCATCGAACACCATTGCTCCTTTGGCTAACAGACTGAAAAGTAGTTTTGTGCTTTATTCAAGTATACAGGGTGGACCAAACATCACAGTTTGGTCAAACGGTGGACTATTTTTTGATTTTTAATTTTTTACTTTTTTAACCGTTTTGCCCGAAAATTCTCAAATAATTCTGATAAAATCATAACTAGAAAACTACGAAAAATCGGGGAACATACATGGGGTATTTTCGGGTAGGGTACCCGAAAATACCCCACGGGGGTGAGGCATTATTTTTTTTTAAGACGTCACTGTTTGGTCCACCCTGTATACCCCTCGCGACTATAGGTACTTATTTCAGGGTAAGAACCTAAGTTCTAACCTTGAAATAAGTAATTAAATTAAATTACTTATTAATTTAATTTAATCTCCTCGCTCTAAAGTGAGGAGATTAAATTAAGACTGGCGGTCTAGGTCTAAAACTTTATCAGTGTAAACACTGAAAAGAAGTAAATAGTCTTTAAATAGTCCCTCAGAAATTAATATTTATTTACTAAGTATTTAGTTATACTTATCTATGACACTTGTGGGTTTGCAAAAGACAGTTCCCCATTCTTAGTTTCAACTCCACGCGCAAAGAGTGAAAGTAAGAGCTCTACTTGTGATGTAGTTCCCGATGGATTTCTATCGTGGCTATAGATATAAGCAGCAGGTAGATACCAGTTATCAGCAGTATCCACCACTTACCTACCAATAAAAAGCGGTAGTAACCCGACTGTGGAACGAGGAAGGGTGGGTTATGTATGATTTATGACAATAGTTCTGGAATGGGTTTTTACGCATACTGGGTGATTATTTGTATTTAATTTTGATATTTGTATGTAATTCAACAATGTCAATAAAATAAAATTCAATAAATTAGCCGTGGCGATAAATTAAAAATTATAATAAAGTTCCTCATACTATTTTCGCCGCTTATTTTACGTTTTAAGGGTTTCGTGATCGGTTACGGAACCCGGTTTGTCTGTCTGTCTGTTATTGAAACCTCTAGATTGTTTGCAACAGTCTGCTTATATCTGAGAATCAATTATTGAAACCAGCTACACCTAGATTGTTTGCAACAGTCTGCTGATATCTGAGAATCAATTATTAAAACCAGCTACCTCTAGATTGTTTGCAACAGTCTGCTGATATCTGAGAATCAATTATTGAAACCAGCTACCTCTAGATTCTATGCAACAGTCTGCTGATATCTGAGAATCAATTATTGAAACCAGCTACCTCTGGATTGTTTGCAACAGTCTGCTGATATCTGAGAATTAATTATTAAAACCAGCTACCTCTAGATTGTTTGCAACAGTCTGCTGATATCTGAGAATCAATTATTGAAACCAGCTACCTCTAGATTGTTTGCAACAGTCTGCTTATATCTAGCACCTGAACAAATACAAAAGAACAAAAATAAAAAGAATTGAAATATTCAAATTCTTATTTTCAGTACAAATTGTGATGTCGAATTTTTAAACAGTATTATAAACAGCAGTATCTACCTGGTATTTATAGGTGTCCAGCGTTAACAGGAGGTGGATACCAAGTGCTGGAAACCATTGTTAGCCAGCTTCACATCAATAATCGTGGCATTATGTGATAAATTGAGACGCGCGCCAGAGCATCCAGCCAATTTCGGAAAGAAATGGGGGACACAATAGCAGTGATGATAATTCCGAATACCAAAATCCTTATTCATTTTTCTGCCTGTCGATATATCTATCTTGTCTTTCAGAGGTCTTTTACAATATAATAATCCTTTATTGTACATTTGTAGTCCAACAAGAATAAATTATACTGAGAAATTACTCAAGAGGTAAGCACAAAAAGTGGCCTTATCGCTTAGAGGCGATGACTTCCAGACAACCTTTGGATGGAATTTATTTTTTTGTAAGAAAGCTGATGCTTCTAATGGACTCACGACAAAGGATGCCTCGGGTTCAGCACCACCGCTTTATTAATGCAGACGTTAGCCAAATCCTTGTCGACGTCTAGAAGGCAGACGGCCAGCTGCCGCCAGCGGTTGCCGTCTCGAGGCATCTGGGTTACCAGCTGGAAATCACACTAATATTATAAATGCGAAAGTTTGTGTGAATGTTTGTTACCACGTATCTTCGTAACTGCTTAACTTATTTAGATTAAATTTGGTATGTAGATAAGATAGGTACCTAGTTTAAGTTTTAGAATAACACATAGGCTAATCTAATTTTCAAAAATTATTATTCTTTGGTTCGATTGACTCAAAACTCTGTATAAATCTATATACATAAAAGAAGGTCGTGTTAGTTACACTATTTATAACTCAAGAACGGCTGAACGGATCTCGGTGAAATTTGGCAGCGAGGTAGATGGCATCCCGGGGCCGGACATAGGCTACCTTTTATTTCGGAAAAAAGCGTGCGAAGCCGCGGGCTGCAGCAAGTAAACTATAAAGTTATACGCGTATTTTTAATTTTTCCAAAACTACGCCTAAGAGGTGTGCAATCAATATCCACGCGGGCGAAGCCGCGGAGTGCATCTAGTTAAGAATAACTACATTGTAAAGAACTACTAAAAATCCCTTAAAAAGCTCAGCTTACTTAAAAGCCGTGTAAAATGCCCAGCATTAGGTATTTAATTTTAGGTGTTTTAGTTATGTGTGTGCCGTGGCGGTCATTGCATAAAAATGGCGATCTACCAGAAGCAGCGAAATCAACACAGAAGGCAGCTACTGCCAATGCCAATGGCAGTAGCTGCCTTCTGTGTGTATGATAACGAGGTATGATTGTGGTAGGGTAAGATGACGTTAAGGTGTGAGGTGTGTTATTGACTTTCGAAATCGGGTTTTTCAAGGCTCTACGAGTAATTTAGATAGCAGATTACCATGTTTTGCGCACATTTTGCTATGAATCTTTGCTAAAAGAAACTTTTAATCAATTGTAGTTTTGGAGTCTATCGACATAATGTTGATTTGAGTAAATAAATACCTTGATGTCAATAGTCTTCAAAACGAAAAAAAAAAAAAGCTTTATTAAATCTCAATTACTTGTAGAACCTAGAAAATAGTAAGCTAACCACTATAAGTGAAACGCAGGATTACCGCATACCCACTCTGCTTTTTCTAGGTGCCAATCTGGGTAGCGGATACCGGTTGGTCTGAACAAGCCTATAAGGTGTAAGAATAATGCACCTGCACAAAAAGATCCACAGCATGAGATACGTCCTGCATTTGCCGCGCTTGTCTCGCGGCCAGCAGTAAAGGGTCTGTCGACAGAGCCTTATCCACACCCACCAAGGTCTCAATAGCGGACTTGGTCAGGCATGCATGCGACATCATCAACATCTCCTGGAAGCAATAGATTACGCTCGGTTATAACAAAAGCCACAAACACATACAAAAGATGTGTAAAACGCTTTCTTTTCTAGTTGTCAAATACAAGTCGTGATTTAATTATTTGATTTGAAATACCTACTAGTTCTAATTTGTTTATATTATTTGAGTGTAATTTTCTTTTATAACAATAGCCATTGCCAAACAAAAAAAAATATAGTTGTGATAGTCTTGACTGTGTGATTGTGACGCTATTTTGGCACCATACTACATATTTGGCATAGACTAAAAACACGCTGCTACTATTTTGGTCACCTTGTAAGGTATCAACTGGTATCAGCTTTTGGAGGACCCGAAAAGCAGCAATGATAAGTACATACATTAGGTCTGTAAGTTTCATTGTTATAAACAGAAGTCATCAAAGGGTGGTGTTCTTTGAAAGATAAACAGATATTAATTAGCTGCTTCGTCAACTTTAACGTAAGTACAATGTATGAAAACTACAACTAAATAAAGTTTTTGAATAACACGAGCCTCAGAACCCATTAAGAAAAAGTTTAATACCTACCTACTATGTAGCTGAATTTTTGCTACGTTTTATCCAGGCATCTGCTCGATATAACTTACTTCGAATGCCTCGTCAGTTTGCAGAAACTCTTTCACATTGAAATTGTTGTTGACGTAAATAGCTGCATCCTGCCAGAAGGAGGTGGCTAGCTCCACTCGCGTCCTCGTCTCGCTCAGCTGTCGGTTGAAGATGCAGAACTCCGTCAGACCTGCACAATCATCAAGCTCATCAGCATAGCTACTAGTTCACTGTTGTATGGCCTTCTATAATGAGCGCTATAGCGCTGTGTCAGCTTGCTTCAGCTGCCTGCAGTGTTTCGCAGGTCGTTACCTCACCTGGCCGGAGGGTGTTTTACACTACGTAGACGCGGTTTCCACTCAAGAAAACCTGGTCAATTTGAAAATGTAAGTCCGCTTATCATTTCAAGCAGAACGTACAATTTTAGGAAGGCGACAGCGGTTTTAAATATGAAAAAAATATACGAATATTGACTTGACTTCTCCTGGTGATATCTCACATTCTAGGTATACCAACGGGTGGGCTAAAACTGAGGATCTTAGGCAGATCAGAAAGCAGATACAAGCAAATGGATAATTAAGTTACTTACTACCTCGTCTTCGATTTCTCATACAATTTTTTTCATTGGCCGTAGCAGCATTCTCTTCTTCATCACTCATTTCATGAATGTCGTCGTTCTCACAGCTAGTTCATCCTTCGTTTCTTTAGGACTTTTAATAAAACTTTACTTTATTCAAATATCTTATAGGTTGTTATTCCAATGTTATACATACTATAGTGGGGAATCTTCCGTATGGAACTATTAGTAGCCCTGGTTGTGGAGCGCCACATGCGGTCTAGTTGGCCGCGGCCCGTGCACTTCCGATTTTCCACACCCGCTAGCTCTAAGCTCTTGAGCATGTCTTTTATTTCCTGACTGGACAAAACAAACATCAGCAACTGTTACCTATATGTTTAACATTAGAGCAAAATGGTTATTTTGAACGTGCCGATATTAAGCATATACGATACGATGCAGTCTGAAATAATCACGAGCGTAGCGGCTCTAAAGTGCCTGTACTGACTGCTGTGTACTGAACTAACGAGGGAGAAAACATTCGCTTTCGAGTGAAACATACAAATTTTCAGCTCGAATAAATAGCGAGAAAATATGTTGTATTGATTGAAAGAGGTCTAATGGTAAGAAACCCATATTGGTCAACTATCAAGGAGGTTACGAATGTTTTGAACCTCTTTCAAACCATGAACGAACGAAACTTTTCTTTTAGATGAAGATTCAACGCTGTCAAAACCACCTTCGTTATGCTAAAATGAGATCAAATATTCGTAACCTCCTTGGTAGTTGACCAAAATGAGTTTCTTACCATTCGACCTTTTTTATTCAATCCGAAATATTTTCTATAAATCTGATCTTGCATCTGATCCGCAGGCCCACAGCCCCGTTAGGGCGTTTTGTAAGAGGTATGTAGCTAACTATTTAAATAAAGTATACCAGAAGCTGATGGATGAACCAGTAGATTCTAGGTAATAAATTCTGGAACTTACGTATGAATGAGAGGCAGAATCTCCTGCTTTTTTAGCGGCCGCGTTAGCTTCACCTCGATGACGACGAACGCGCTGTTTTCGTCGGAGCCGGTGGCTCGGGCGCCCCAGGTGTCCGTGCTCTCACTCAGAGTCTTATCGCCTGATACCCTGAGGAACACCACATCATATCACTACCACACTAATATTATAAATGCGAAAGTTTAGATGTATGAAAGGATGTGTTGATTCTTCAAGACAAAATTATTAAACCGATCGGTCTAAAATGTTACATAAGTAGAGGTAGGTACATGTAGTTCTAAGCCTGGTACTACCACTAAACACTGCGAATCCGCGGGCAGATGCTAGTCTAGTCACACTAATATTATAAATGCGAAAGTTTGGATGTTTAGAGGTACCTACCTATTGTATTTGTAAATAATTATAAAAAGTACTTACAACTAGTTTTATAGAGGCAACCAATGCAATAGCGTACCATTTTGTGGATGTTTGTTATTTCGTCACGACAAAACTAATTTACAATGAATGCTCTGATGAACATAGTAGTCAAAAAACTAGATAGTACCTACTTCCCCAGACGAATCTTTTCACAACTCTAAAGATTATGTAGGTTAGATATTGCTTGACTACTTTGAAAAAACGTGTGTGAACAAAGGGTCTTTGGTTGCACTGACTTGCTCGCCTGCTTGGTAGAAGTAGTCGGCACCGTCGGCCTGTCGTGTTGTGTTAGCAAAAGATCACAATTACATGCCGTCATCATTGCGGCAGAGCTTATCCAATTCAGAGGGGCGGCTATCCGCACTGTGGTTTCTACAAATAAGCAAATACAATTAATTTATAAATACTTCAAGCAGCTCGATCCGCTCGCCGATAACATTTGTTCCTTCGGACGACGGTCCAGAGCTCGGCCCCCTGCTGTAGGTCACTTTGCCAAATTTGCTAAAAAATAACACAAAAAGAAAACCAAAAATTATTGCGGCTCGCCGACAACATTTTGATGACGAGTTTGCCAGACAATGCAAAAAATCTAAGACCAACCAAAATTTTCGCGGCTCGCTTACACATTTCGCCCTTTGGTCCAAGGCTCGACCTTTTGCCACTTTGCCAAATTAGTTATTTATTTAACAAAAACCAAAAAAACGCGGGTTTTTCCTATTCGTTTCTAAACCATTTTCTCAGCCACCGCAAACTCTCCAAAAGTTTTAGGGTTCGCTCCACACACTGTTTTTTTTTAAATTTTATATCTTTCCTTAATCGCCATCAAGTTAGAATAAAATCTAAAAAAGTCTGTGGCTCGCTTCGTTATTGGTAATCATGCTTTTTTTTGTACCACTAAAAAAACCCAAAAACTTTCGGGCTTACTTTTTTAGGTAAGCTTGCTTACTTTTCCCCAAAAATACGGAAGGGGGGTGCTTGGTAGAAAACCGCCCCGGGTACCAACCCACGCTACGATTCATTTTATTTATTATTTCTCGCTCCGCTCGCCGATAGCGCTTAGAGATTTTCGGTGAGGTCTTCACCCCCCAAATTTCTAGCTATGATCCTGACCCCCCCCCAAAGCCTTGGGCTGCGACCGCACCTGGAAGAATACTTAACTTTGCACGGATCTAGTTCACACAGTGCTATACACTAATTAGCAATTAGAGTCCAGTTCGACTGCTCGATAGTATTGTCTTGACGTGCTAAGTTGTATAATTCAGTTACCTAGTAAGTCACCAACCTCCAGGATAAAGCAATCGAAACAGGTCGAGAAAGGCCATAAAGCTGAATCCTGTGTTCTCTGCGTAGACGTGAATCTCAAATGGCCAGGAGTACTTCCGGAGGTGTTCCAACAGCCAGGGCTCGGAGTTTTGCAGGAACAGAGAACGATGAAAGGTGCCCCACATCACTGTGTCTGATGACACAATTAACAACACTATTAAACAACTAACCAAATCACTTTTTACGCAGTCGGGGTGCTTAAAAAGTGAGTTACCTAAGCAAGTATAATCTAGTTGTAGTTTGTCTCTATTATGTATACCGTTTTTTTAAGAATAAATGTAACGCAAAAAAAAATGCCTAAATAGTTATTTGAAATTAAAAATTATAAGAGAAACTTAAAAGGTGCGTACTGACCGGCAGCGTTACGGGGCGGACCTAATGTAACGTTTTACACAGTGAGCGTTCGTGCAGTCAATGCTGAGTGAAGGCCATATTTCCCTTAAACACTGCTACGCACAACGTAAATTTATTTTGTAACTTTGTTAGGCAGTATGAATTAACATAGTACTAAGACTAATTGTGTATAGTAGTTTTAAAGTAAATAAAAATATTTTCATTCATTAATTTAGTCAGCACGGGGAAAGCAGTGCTCGCAACGAGCAATGAAACGGATTTTAGCACACGGCGGCGTAACTTATCATGTTCGCTGTACTCTGTAACACCGGTCAACACCATCGATGTATCTAAAATCTGGTTATAGATCAGATTTAATGCATCGATGGTGGGTATAGCCCACCGTAAGATTAACAGCCGGAGTTTTTAGGTAATGTTAACAAAATCAGAGAGACACCTCATCTATTATGGACCGCGATCCGATCAACGTTCGTTTTGAACCAGGGACTAACGTTCCACGGATGTACTTACTAAAATTAGGCATAGCTTCCATATAATACTGAAGAGGAATATTATCTGTGTTCTGTACATCGGATAACTTTCCTACCCACTTCTTGTCAGACTTGTTGAAGGATCCGTTGACTGCTCGTAGGCTCTCCCATTTTGGGTAGAAGCTCATGCCGTCAAACCTCCTTGCCGCTGGGAGGCCGTGCTGGAATGTTACTAGACTTACGTGCTGCAAGTTAAAAAGTCATGTTAAGGGTGGTGTTCTTTGAAAGTTATTCGGACAATTAGTAGTTTCGTCGGTAAACTTTGGCGTGAAATTAATTAAAACATCAGTCAAAAACTTAAATTAAAATGTGATTATCCGATTTTATCTTTTGAAGAACCTTAGTTAGGCAAAGTCCTTAGAAACCATAGAGGTAAGATAAGTTAGAAACCTATAGGTAGGTACCTTATTACAAAGAAAATTACAAATATTAAAAAAATGCAGATGAAAAAATTGAGCTATCTGGAGACTGTTGCAAACAAAATAGAGGTAGCTCAACTGATCCAAATCAATACCAACCGGAAGCGTCTCAAGACGCTGGCTGCTTTGAGGCTTCCGTCGATTGGGACCGCTAGGAAAAGGGACCGCGGTCCCAAACGCCGGATTGATTAAATTTATTATTTTTCTTCCGGCGAATGGGACCGCTCTCGAAATGGTCGAAAAAATCTATTGTTCAAGGCAAATAAAGTACAGTCAAAGGAAACAGTAGATATAGAAAGTAATATTATACAACAAAACTCCCTAATTGAAGACATTATTTATTTTTATGAATGAAATTATTAACAATTATTATAAGAAAAAATGTTTTATTACGCTTTGGTTAGTATCTTGTTATTTAAAATGTACCTTATAAAAATATACACATACTAAATTTCTTTTATAAAATAAATGATCAACGAACTACAAACAAATAACAACAATCAGTCTGTTAAAGTAGCTTACGGTTAAAAAATAATTAGAAAAATTGGCATTTTCTATGCCACAAAATTGTTCTTAACATCTTAGTTGAAACATAATAGAGTGTTTGTTATTTTAAATGGTATAAAAATATACTAAACCTACATAAATAATACTACAAATAATCAACAAAAAGTAGACAAATAATTTTTTTTTAAAAATCAGTCTTAATACGTTTTACTTATATTAATTATGGTCTTTGACATTTAAATGTAATACAAATAATCACACCTAGGCTCTATAAAAATAATCAACAATCTATATACAACAATCACAATTAGTTAAAATGCTCATTGTTAGTTATTTCCAATACTTTTTAGTTATTGTCTTTGTTATTTAAATTATTAAAAAATGTACATATATGTATATCATACCTACTATAAAATAATCAACTAACTATTATACAACAATCACAGTCAACAATCACAATTAGTCAGTGTTCATCGTAATTTCTCTTAACAATGGCCAATACTTATTTTACGGCTAAGTAATTCACTTACAGCGCTAGCTAGCTTAAAGTCTTTTTTTTCCTAGTCGAGTTTTGCTGACTCCGATTTCCTTTGCTTTACGCCACAGACTTCGGCTGAGATGAAAGTAACAGCCTACTATTTTCACACATAGGAAAACATTTTGAACCGCTTTTATTGCTGAAACTTCGAAGTCCATGGACATTACATTCGGCTACCCATTCGGGTATCTGTTTTTTTATCATTTCAAAAAGAAGCTCGTAGGATCTCTTCATATCAAGTAGAAGTGCATATAATAGTGGAACAACATTCACGGTGTCTTCCGACATCTGCATGTATGGTATTGAGTTGACAGAATGTACTGAAGCAGATTTTAAAAGTGGCATCAATGAAAAAATGTTTGCACTCTTTCGAATATTTTTTCATGTCTTCACTAGCAAATATTAATATGCGTTTTTTATAACTTTTATACAAATCTTTGGTACACAACACACAAAAAAATATTCATTTTAATTGACAGGAACTATTATAATTATGTTTATGAACTAGGTACTACTTACTTTGTATTTGTTCCGGGTGTTCTGGGTATTTTCTATATATAATAAAAAAACATCTATCTATGTTATGTATTGTATTAAGTTTATCAGTCATCTAGTACCCATAACACAAGCTCTGCTTACTTTGGGGCTAGATTATGCTGTGTGGATTGTCCAGCATTATTTATTTATTTATTATTATTTACTTAAATATTGTCGTATTTATTTCGGATCTGTATCTGACGACGACTGTACAATTTACGTCACGTGGTTTGCGGTCCCATTCGCCGGAAGAAAAATAATAAAATTATATCAATCCGGCGTTTGGGACCGCGGTCCCTTTTCCTAGCGGTCCCAATCGACGGAAGCCTCCTGCATTGCCCCACCTACCGTATGGCAATACTGAAGCGCTTTAAGTTGAATATTAAGCTTTTGTGCGTATATTAGAAAAATACATCCAGTAAAATGTTAAAATAAAACATTGAAACGACTCACTGTATCACTAGGTGTAACAGTTTTGGACGCTGCTGTGTAGACAAAATCCTCGTCATACGGTATAAGTGTGTTGTACACACCTACCAGAGTTATTTTCATGAAGTTCGCCTGCTTCAAGACCTACAAATATTTTTACACACATTGTTTGATTGCTATCTCTCTCAGACAGTTAACTGTCTTTATCTACTCTCGTTTTAAGAATAAGAATAAGAAAATCGTTATATGTAGCTAAGTTACAGTAACGTTAACTTATATATGCATTTAGTTTATCCATGGTCTAAGAAACAAAAACATCGAACACCATGGCGCGTCGTCTGTCAAAATCATTACATGCCATCTGTGTCCCGTGAGTGCGCCGTACATGACGTGAATTTGGAATACAAACTGAACTCGACTAGTGGCCGGCGGCGGCGTGGTGAGGAAATTCGGTGAAATGGGGGGCGAAGAGTGCCCATTCTGTACGTTAGTATCATTATATATTCTCTGCCTACAGGGGCTGCACAGGGTGTAAAATTTCATAGCCCTTGACAGTGTGGCACTTTTTTGCAACATGGCGTAAACAGTGGCGGCCCAAATAGGGCTGCTCTCACTGTTGGGAAAAAAAACACGAATTTCGCAAATTTTGCGGTTGTTTTCCATGTATTATGTGTCGAAACAAATTACGACATACGAAATGGATGGGAAAATAAAAAATAAAATGTCTTTGAGTTTCCGCAACTGTTTCACTCGCACGATATAAGTATTCATGAAGTGGCCATAGATATCACACACACAGTTGCACGTGCAACACAGTTGCGCATCTATGTGCCGAGACGCGACTTTTGTATGGGTTTTTTTTTTGTTATTTTTAATTTTGCCCTATTTATACATATATTTTATTCCTAAATTTCATTGTTCATTGTTTAATATTTGACATAGGTAGGTATGTACTATTTTTAGCACTATGTACCTACTTAATTTAACTTTATATAATATTAAAACCTAATTAGTATAGCCCTGTAATTAGTATGATTGGCCTAGGGCCGTTCTAATTACATAAATATATAAATGGGGAAATGGGCGAGTGTCGGGGGTGTGCTAAAGGACTGGCGGCGTTCTGGTGAGTGGAATGGTATGAAGAACGATTAACCAAGTCTGCAGCACAATCGCGTCCTTGTGTGTGGCAAGCATGGTGAAGATGGATGGATGCTATGGTGTTCAATATATTTATACTTCCATACTAATATTAAAAATTCGATAGTAACTCTGTCTGTCTGTTTGTTACCTTTTCACACCGTAACGGCTAAAAGGATCTTAATGAAATCTGGCATGGAGATAGATGGTATCCCGGGGACGATAGGGTTTTTTCTATCCCAGTGGTTAGACCAGCCTCACCTAGGCTTTAAGGCATTGGTAACTAATTTATATATCTCGGAAAAGAGCGTGCGAAGCCGCGGGCGGCAGGTACTTATTATATATACTTATTGAACTCTTTTTTTCACCATTATATGCAAATCCACTGCTGGACCTGTCCAGTAGATTTGCAAAGGATGAAAGAAAGAAACCGAGTCACCTCATGAGTTTCGTGAAGCTCCGGGTTCCGGTATACGTCCAGCTCCAAGGTGATAGTCGGGAGTACGTCCCAGCTCTTCCTATTCAAGTGGGTTGGCTCCAAAAGAGGCTCCATTCGCTTCTCCACGCTCATTTTGGTCTGGTCTTCAAACATATTACAAACACACACATTAAACATTATGAATGTAAGCGGGTTAACAACGAACCTTGTTGGAATATCACCAATGTTATATGAGTGCGGTTGTAGCCGCGATATACAAACATACAAACAAAACATTATATACTAACATGATGATGATGTATGGATCGTGTATTATTTACTTTTTTTTTTTTTTTTTTTTTTTTTTTTTTGCTGGACAATCCACACCGCATCATCTAGCCCGCAACCTTCTGCGTCGGAGGCGGAGCTTCGCCGGCGCGCCACATCGGTCGTCAAATATATACGTAATTCGTATTAAAATAATTTATATAGAGTTGCCCTACTTTGTATTAGAGGTGTTAAACCAGCAACTCACCAATGAACAATCTCAGGATATCAACATTGCAGCAGTAAGCATCCTCAAGTATTTCGCGACGGAAGTCTGAGCTTTTTGAACGATAACTTTGATTACTCGATGGAGGCGACATGGTATTTAGAGTACCGGGGTTAGAAATATGTGTCTTCTCTATCATGCTTACTGAAAGATTAAAAGACTATAATAGGGTTTCGGAGCATTAGTGGCGCAGGGGCCGAAGGTCTGCCAGCGACTCAGGAGGTTGCGTGTTCGAGTGCCGCCGCAATACAAATGTTTGCTCGATCTGCAGATATTTTGGTGGTACTTAGGTATACCTTGTTTGAGCAGAAATCCTATTTGAGAGTCAGTAAGAGTTTATCATATTATACAGTGTGAAGCAATATGTTTACTCACCGTTTAGTGGGTAACCAGCAAAGGCGCTCATTTTCTCATAATCCGAGGGATCGTAGGACATTGAACCACTTAGCAAAGTCTTCTCTACCGCTGGAGCTCTGGCATTGGAAGCCATGATCTCTCCATCTATGATCATTCTATCATGGAATACCACCTTTACTTTGTAAATTGTGTTTTCCTCATCCAAAATGCTAAGAGTCTTTATTTTGACTAATAGTGTATCTAAAGGCATCTGTTCCTGAGCTCCGTTAATTAATTGAGGCATTTGGCTTCCCATAACTGCAGAAGCCGTTTCCGACTTTAACTAAAAGAAAATTTGCTAAGTAAGTATTTTGTAGACCTGGCAGTGGCTCAACGTAAGTACAGACAAACGAATAATACATAAACCATCCTTAGTGGACGTTACGACCCAGGTAGTAAACTATGTTTCTCATCAACACACATTCGTCCACTGCTGAACATGCCTTCCCCAAACAACAGGGTTTTGCAGACGGATTGGTGACCGCAGTGGAGGTTTTAGAAATACACAGAAGGAAGCTGCTGTCCTTTCTCTGGTAGGTTCCCTTGGTCGGCTCTTACGATATCCACGAGCTGAGTTGTAAAGGTCGGCTCTTACGATATCCACGAGCTGAGTTGTAAAGGTCGGCTCTTACGGTATCCACGAGCTGGGTTGTAAGGGTCGGCTCTTACGATATTTACGAGCTGAGTAGTAAAGGTCGGCTCTTACGGTATCCACGAGCTGGGTTGTAAGAGTCGGCTCTTACGACATCCACGAGCTGAGTTGTAAAGGTCGGCTCTTATGGTATCCACGAGCTGGGTTGTAAGGGTCGGCTCTTACGGTATCCACGAGCTGTGTTGTAAGGGTCGGCTCTTACGCAGTGACCGCCACGACTATTAAACTATGTATATTATGAGGAAAATAAAACCTTTTGTTTCCTTGTGCTCTTCATTGTTTTGACTATTGAAAAGTTTGTTCACTCAATAACCTGGATTATGGCTGTGACAGACACTCCTATTATAAACATACAAGATACTACATTCTACGTACCCTAGTACTATACTTATAAATCTGATTCTACATCCTGGATTACTAATTACTTTTGCAGGGACCAAGAGCACAGATTTATAATTATAGTACTAAGTCGCCAAGAGTTCAGTTCGGTAAAGGGATGCGTTAGCATCGTAGCCAAGAGAAAATAACAAATAGAATAAAACCACTCCGGAATATAATACCTACCATCGTAGATTGAGTGTTCATGTTATAGCATTCTATTAGTTTGTGGTAGAGGGCAAAGAGTTTTTTAATTTGTCCTTTTTGACAAGATATAAAACCCTTCGCTCAGGGAAAGGGTGATTTCATTCGTCCGAGGATAAAAAGGGTTGCAAAGCGAATACAATGGTGTCGATTCTGTTGTTTAAGAATTAGCTAAATTTAGCTAAAATTAGGATTTAGGAATGTCAAATAGACGAAAGCTAATTCTATGTTTCAAAAATTAGACTGGCAGGTTTAAAATTAGGATGACAGATCTAAAACAACTCAACTTAGTTTTATATAGCTATAACCCTATTCTTTGCATTACATTTTAGCTATGATTAGAAACGTCTACCTAATTTTAGAAGGTATCTAATTTGATCATGATTAAAATTTATAGGCAAAATGCTGGATGGATAAAAATTAGGGTACATAAAAGTTGTACGCACCTGTTGACGTTGTGTGACTGACTGACTGACAGGCAAACAGACAGACTGACATACAGACAGACATACAGTCAGTCAGTTTGGGATTTTCTACCACGTTCTAATTTAGCTATTTTTAGGATCTGTATAAAGAATGCCTTAATTTTTAGGTCAAACTATCTGAGAAAATTTTGAAATCGTAAAATTTAAGTTAGGGGATCCCTAACTTAAATTTTACGATTTAGAGAATATGTATGTTTAAAGGAAATGTTTAAGAGAATACCATAAAACAATATGGTTGACCTAAAAATAGGTCAACCTAACTAACTTTACCTAAAATTTAGAAATCGCACAATTTTAGTTAGGAATCCTAAAACAACAGAATCGACACCAATAACTACGTAAGATGTAAGAGGGTTCAAATTTAGGTTCAGTTCATCTACAACTTCTTTATTGCTAGGACCAAGTATAGAATGATTGTATGCTGGGTGCAAAGCTTCAACAGACCATTTAGAACCATTTTAGCCATGGTTAAGACGACAAATAATTTTGTTACATTGGTTACACTTGCCTTCCTTACAAAAACGTGTTTTTTTTTGGTATTTTTGTTCGTCGTTTGTCAAGGCTGTATCTCTTGAACCACAAAAGGTAGACACATGAAACTTTCTATATATAAGAAACACTTTAATTGTGATGGCGACAAATACTAAAAATATAATAATGTTAAAAATTTAATGGGGTCTCCGAACAGGTGAAAGTTTTATGTTCTTTGAAAAAGTTGCCCGATTTTTACGGTACGAAACCCTTTGTGTGCGAGTCGACTCGCACTTGTTTATTTTTATTTAAGAAATGTTTTTTTTGGCCTTTTCCCAGCAGTGTAACACACCAGGCTTATTGTAATGTAATGTAATCTGTATTTTTCTTTCAGCCGCTAAACAACTTTTTGCATACTATACCTACCTTTGGAGAATTAGTAAAAATATTGAGAGCATGTCCTAAAAAGAAAAGGATACTTTGACAGGGGGCCTACTTTATAATAAGATATAAATAAATAATAAATAAATAATGGTGGACAATCCACACAGCATCTTCTAGCCCCAAGCTAAGAAGAGCTTGTGTTATCGCCGTCAACTGGCAAGCGACCGAGTTTCGTTCGATCCGGCGCGGCGCGGCGACCAAGATTCCAGGCCAGTCAAAGGATTTTTTTGTAAACTTTTTTTAGTTTTTGGCAAAAAGTCAAAGTCAAAAACTCTTTATTTCCATAAATACAATAAATGTACACTTAGAAAAGGCCAAATTCTTAATAATTAAACACTGACACGGAAATAAAGTGATATTTTTGATTTCAGTCGCTTCGGTATGTAGACTAAAGTAAAGAAGCGACCAAGAAACCTTTAGCCTGTTAGTTAGTTGTTATTTTTCGAGTTGGAGCAAATCCCGTCCCAAGCTTTTTTATCCTCTAGATAATCTGATATTTTATAGTAGGCATTTTTACACAAGAAGGTTTGACAATTTGTTTGAATTTATTTACTGATAATTTTTGCAACTCACTAGGAGTTTTGTTGTAGAAGCGTACACATTGCCCTTTAAAAGATACATTAATTTTGTGAAGTCTAGTTGTGGGCGCAGCGAGTTTATGTTTATTTCTTGTATTCAAATCATGTAAATCACTATTTTTAGGGAACCGATTGATATTTCTGAGTGTACAATAAATTTTCATAAATATCCAAGAGAATATAAAACATAAGGAGAAGAGACGGGACTACAAACAAAAAAAAGCTATGTATGAAACGTGCAGATAAACTCATTACCAACCTTAAAAAAAATCAGGCAATAGTTTGACACAACAATAGTGCCAACATGAGCATAATAGGGTTGTACGTTACTACGTTCAACCCTATTTTATGCTCATGTTGGGGTCAGGCTTTTTATCGATGATTTATGCTTACATGATAATATGAACCTTTAAAGGTATTTGAAGTTGATAAGCAAAGTACGAAAGAAAATTCTTTATTTATTTCAAGCACAACATAATTAGGTATTATAAACAATTTTTAAAGGGCACAACGCCTTAATATGATGAGAAACTATATATGTACAAAACACCTTAGTTAATTAAAGGGTAATATTTATTGCACATCAGACAAATTATCACCTAGGAATTTATAATAATTAATCCCCTATGTAATGTGGCTTATACACAAATAGACTTGACATAAAATAGCTTACTTTGTGTATCAATATGCCTACAATAATAAAAAATTTATAAAGATATCTATTGTTTTTGTTGCGAGCTATATGTAATGGAAAATTCTTCATTTCGTCATCTGTCAGACGGTTTATAGAGAAATCTATTCAAGGGACAGCTCTTTTTCGTAGTTGCGTTTTTTTTCTGAAAATCTTTCAACTTAAAATGCGTGCCACATTTATATATATCTTAACTGGTGAAGCTTTTCAATAGGCACATGGATCAAATCCTTATTTCCTGTTGCTGCTACCCATTGCCTACATCTGAACATAAAATATACATTTAATTTGTAGCAAGCCAATTTATGTAAACGGTTCAACATACACAACGATTACACAAACACAAATTTCCTCTGGTGCATCAAATTGTGCTACTGCTAGTTGGCGAACTTGGCACCGTAGCATGGAAATTCAGATGCAGAACCGAATTACTACACAACAATAGTCCATTTTTTATCAAATAAACTTCCTTAGATAAAATCAAGTTCGAAATTATCGATAACTGATGCCTAAAATGCGGATAAACAATAGTGTTTACCTTTTAGCCCCAGTATTTGAAGACGAACATTTTATTACTTATTTAAGTCTAAAGTCTAAAATAGACATGCAATTATATCGAAAGGAAATAAAGTTCTGTTCTCACCGATCTTCATCCAGAGGAGCTTTTTTGTAGATAATTGGGAACATGTCACACATACAAACAAACAACAACACACCCTAAACGCATATACCGTCTCCGTTCCGTCGCGGGTAAAATATAATGCTGTTGACTGCTCGTATGTATTGTGTTGTCCAGCATTAGAATACTGGGCTACTGGACAATATCACACGCACAACATCATCTGGTCTCATAATAACATATACCTAGTTCCAAAGTTTATCGGGGTATTTCGAATATCATAGATACATTTATCGCGGAAATCGAACTCGAAAACTATTGCGTCACTGTTTGACCTTCGCCCATTGCACCACATGGGTCCTTATTGTTTGGGGACATTAATATAACAACGCATAATATTTTGACCATGAATATCATGTTTAATTTAAAGGGCTCCTTGTAAATGCAAATTTACCATAGCATACTGCCAGCTGCTGCCTACCGGAGTCAAATATGCTCTTAAAAAATTTAGACGGGAATTAATTTACAATAGTTGAACAGAACATCTACCTCCGAATTTATTAAGGGGAAGTGAGGTAAACAAAGGCAGGATTACGCTTAAGACATTAAAAAATTTAACTAGTGCTGAGAAAGTATTTCTACATAGTAAGATCGATAATCATCATCACCAATCAAATGGTAGATGGTAAGATCACAATATTATTACTGTTAGCGACGAAGACCGATGGAATTAGGTTCGAATTAAAAAATGTCAATTGCTTCCATTGTTTTCTGGAATTGTAGGTATCTATTATTCTGGATAGGGGTCAATTTGATATAAAAAGAGACGCAGTCGGCGTCTCGAGGTCTCCAGATTAAGTAATGTGGTATAAATCATAATCATAACCATAAATCATTTATTCACAGGAATGTAGATACAATAAATAGGTCTTAATAATAAAAAATAGCACTCCAATAAATTCTGTCTGTGAGTCTGTCTATCTGTTTGTCTGTTACCTTTTCACGCCTAAACAGCTGAACGGATCTCAATGAAATTTGACAGAGAGGTAAATGGTATCCCGGGGACGGACATAAAACTTGTACTTAAAAAGCGCGTGCGAAGCCGTAGGCACCAGCTAGTAACAAATATACTAATGGACAATTTACACAGCATCATCTAGCCCCGAGCTAAGCAGAGCTTGTGTTCTGGGTACTCAATGACTTATATAATTAATACAATACATTACCTTGAGCTTTGTTTTTGATTGAGTTAATAAGATATGATATTTTTATTAAAGGTAAGTAGGTACATAGACGGGATTTGACGACCGATGTGGCGCGGCGTGCGAAGGTCCGCCTGCGACGCAGAAGGTTGCGGGTTCGATTCCCGCCTTGGGACAAATGTTTGTACGATCTGCAAATATTTGTTCCGGGTGTTCTGGGTATTTTCTACATATAATAAAAAATATCTATCTATGTTATGTATTGTATTAAGTTTATTAGTCATCTAGTACCCATAACACAAGCTCTGCTTACTTTGGGGTTAGATGATGCTGTGTGGATTGTCCAGGATTATTATTATTATTATTATTATTACATAGAAAATAGGAAGGAAATAGCTTCCTTCATTGTTCACCTTTTGCACGAGACACTTGAGTGGCTGTCACAGCCCTCAGAATGCTGTCGCGACTGCCACGTACTCTGCGCATCAGAGACGCTGTTTCGTTTTGCGTATGATAGCGTGGAAATCATCAGTGTGGCACTTACTGCGCAAACATCCCCGACGCAATGTGGAATCGTTCGAAATATTATATTGGTTTGTTTCCTAGGGCGTCCGAATTTTGACCACCTAATAAATAATTTGTTATGTCATGTAGCATATCGTTGGACACGGTAGTAACTGAAGAACTTTTTAAAATAAAATTTTATTTCATATGACTTGTACTTTTTTAAATTAATTTAGAAGTCACGATTTATAACTTTTACACAGATTTTTGACTTTGAATGCTCGTAAATCGTAACTCTTTTTTTGATGTGATTTGTATTAGGAAATACATTTTAGTATAAAATGTACATTGAAGAATACAGAACAAGTTCTTTTTGGCATTAGTACCACGAACAAAAACTATATGACGATTTAAAAGCGAGATTTTAAGAGATTTTCAACAAAAACAATCATATTTGTGCAACCGTATTATGATATTGAGTCTACCAGAGAAATGTAGACCATGACCTCCCTTACTCCCCAAAAAATTATGTCGGTCCCAATACCAAACACACTGTCAACCTATGTCACGAGCGGTGCCCTATAATATATTTATTCGGACTTTGGTCTTCGGACTTCGGACTATCGTTACTTTCGGATGAGATGATGTTGCGTAGTAATTTATTCAAATGCTGGACAACACAATACATACGAGGTTGGTATAGTTTGCATGTCTATATTAACAGTCCGGGTCATCTCTAAAATTAGTTTTATTTTGTGTTAAAATCTAAACTTTAACAAGTCCTTACTTACTGGCTTGTTTTAGAAATTAGGGACTTTATTTGTAATCGTCTTAGAACTTTTACAAACGCTACACCCATTCATTAACTCAAAATTAGTTCCTAAAATAATAGGAGCGTATGTGCACGTACGACACCCACCAACCTTCTGCAATTTCGATTGTTCCATTGAACGGAATGGGCATTTTATGTGTAATTTACTCTAACAAATTATTAACCTAAAGATAATGAGATATGACGTTTTCCAAGACACGTCTGAGGGACTATCTATTACTGGTTGTAATTATTGACTACATGATACCTACCTTACAAATTAGATGTGGCGCGGCGGGCGAAGGTCCGCCTGCGACGCAGGAAGTTGCGGGTTCGATTCCCGCCTCGGGACCAATATTTGTACGATCTGCAAATATATGTGGGTATTTTCTATTTATATATAAAAAATATATTTATGTAATGTATTGTATTAAGTATCTCAGTCACCTAGTACCCATAACACAAGCTCTGCTTAGCTTGGGGCTAGATGATGCGTGTGGATTGTCCAGCATTATTTATTTTGTAGCTGTACCCTCGACTTCGTGCGCGATTGCCATACCAGCCGACTAATTAGGTATTCACATTTGACCACAGTTTTAAACAGTATTAAGAAACGCTGTGCAAAAAAAACTTCAATGTACAGAATTGGACCCTTTCAATATAGTTCCTGATTGTGTATAAATTCTTTAAGGTCTACGTGGGATAGCATGCTATCATGCTGTCATCTTCAATCCCATTCTGTATCCCAGTAATGGTACTGCCTAATGGTACAAGTGGTCAGAGTAAACCCGGGCGGCATCCTAGTTTTATTTATCATGGTACAATTGGGAAAAATCGGTGCCAATTGTACCATCAACGATACTTCCTAATGGTACAAGTGGCCCGGCGGCGAATTTTTCCTACGACTCGGCCTGTGTCAGCGTCAAGAAGTGACATAAACTGTGAAAACAAAATATGATCGATTTCCGAATAATTCGAATGAAGAAGCTAGTGAATCACTATGACACCACTGTCATAGTGATTCACTAGCTTCTTCGCTTTTCATTTTAGCAGAATAGGGTCCCAGCTGAGCGGAACCACGAGTAAGAAGCGAAATCGATCATATTTTGTTTTCACAGTTCAGTTTGGTATTCTGGCACACAACAAATTAAGTGTATTTGAATCTATTTTCTGTCAACATTAGCAAAATTTCTTGATAATTTCATCTAAAAAGACGATAATATCTTAACTTGTATTTTGTACTACCTAACTAGAGATTGCAATCTGGATTATCAGAATTCCGAAATATCCGGATAATTGGGAAATTTTTCTATCCGGATTCGAGCATCGAAATTCAAATAATTCAAATAATAATCTGTAGTAATTAACGATATTATTAGGCAAAAATTATTAAGCTCGCGATCGTAAATAAGCTTTAATTTGAAGCGTTAAATAATTGTTAGGTTCATTTAACCTACTTAAGGTAGATATGCTCCTAAAATAAGAATAATTGCGAAAGTAAGATGGAGATAGGTGTCAAAGCACTAAAATAAATTAGTTATCTATAATCCTTCTCAAATTGCCTATTATTTTCTATATATTATATTTCAGACACAAGAAATATAACCTATGGTGGCAGTGCCAGAAATCGATATGAGTCCTCGTAAAAAGAAGTTAAAATTGGGAGGAAGACGATAAACGATAACGATAACGACGATAAACGGTGATAAGCCGTTTGCAAAAGAAAACTGCCGAGTAATCTACTGTTATTAAGGAATTAAAATAATGTTAGTTCATGGTGAAATGAAACATATTACGTCAGGAAATTGTATTCCGTTACAACATAATAAATATTTTAACATTGACCATACCTGAAAAAACATGTTTTTCTTAAATTTTAAACTCACCTATTCAGAAAATAGTAATCATTATACCTTTAGATGACAGAGCATGGCACCATCAGACCACTCTATCTATAAGGATGGTAAATTATACAGTTATTCCTCCACTTCCTCCACAGCCTATATTGTCCACTGCTGGACCCAGGCCGCCCCATGATAAGCGCCTTATTGGCTTTTATCTCACTGGGGGTAATGCCCATAATCCCATGCATGCGGGTTGGGAATTGCAGTTTGGTTGTAGAATTATTCTGCAGGGGTCGCTGCTGCTCGCCCCGGGTGGATATCCCTTAGTCGACTTTTACGACAACCGCGGGAAGAGTTGAGGTGGTGCAAATTCTAAGCCAGCACCACACAGTTACACACAGTTACAGTTATTCGAATTATTCGGATTATCCGGATATGTGAATATGAAAAGTTCATTATCCGGATTTTAGAATCCCTATCATACGTCAAACTATCGCTATCTCCTACTACGCTGAAGTCAAAGTCAAAGTCAAAAGTCAAAGTCAAAAACTCTTTATTTCCATAAATACAATAAATGTATACTTAGAAAAGGTCAAATTCTTAATAATTAAACACTGACACGGAAATAAAGTGATATTTTTGATTTCAGTCGCTTCGGTACGTAGACTAAAGTAAAGAAGCGACGAAGAAACCTTTAGCCTGTTAGTTGTTATTTTTCGAGTTATGTTTCGAGTTGGAGCAAATTCCGTCCCACGCTTTTTTATCCTCTAGATAATCTGATATTTTATAGTAGGCCTTTTTACACAGGAAGGTTTTGACAATTTGTTTGAATTTATTTACTGATAATTTTTGCAACTCACTAGGAGTTTTGTTGTAGAAGCGTATACATTGCCCTTTAAAAGATACATTAATTTTGCGTAGTCTAGTTGTGGGCACAGCGAGTTTATGTTTATTCCTTGTATTCAAATTATGTACATCGCTATTTTTAGGGAACCGATTGATATTTCTATGAGTGTACAATAGGTTTTCATAAATATATTGACATGGTACTGTCATTATGTTTATTTCTTTGAATTTATCACGCAGGGATTCTCTGGGACCCATACTATAGATAGCACGAACAGCCCTCTTCTGCAACACAAATACGGTGTTAATATCTGCAGCGTTCCCTCACAGTAGAATACCATAAGACATAATACTATGGAAGTAGCTGAAATAAACAAGTCTAGATGTATCCACGTCTGTAAGATGACGGATTTTTTTGACAGCATATGCTGCAGAACTAAGTCTTTTAGATAGCTTATCTATATGTGCGCCCCATTGAAGTTTATTATCTAAGGTGATTCCTAAGAAAACGTTACTTTCTACAATTTTTAACGTTTCTCCTTTTACATTTACATCAGCCTGAACTTGTTTAACATTAGGTAGAATAAATCTAATACATTTCGTTTTGGTTTCGTTAAGCAAAAGATTATTGACATTAAACCAATGGACTACTTTTGAGATTGCATTATTCACATCATCGAAATTCGTGTCTTGTCGTTTCATTTAAAAAATTAATGAAGTATCATCAGCAAACAATACAATCTCGTGATTATTCTTAACAAGATGAGGCAGGTCGTTAATATAAATTAAAAATAGGAAAGGGCCGAGGATAGATCCCTGCGGTACACCCATTGTAACTACAGACCCCGAAGACCGTTTCCCATTAATGTCAACTCTTTGTATCCTATTACTCAAATAAGATGTAAGAAGACCCAAAGAGCTGTTCCTTATTCCATAGTGATTTAGTTTCCTGATTAATGTTTCATGGTGTACGCAATCGAATGCTTTTGACAAGTCGCAAAAAATGCCTAATGCATCTTGCGACTTCTCCCAAGCATCAAAAATATGCGTTACTAACTCTACACCGGCGTCAGTAGTTGACCTGCCGCGAGTAAACCCGAATTGCTTACTATGTAGCAGGTCATTTCCATTGAAATGCCTAAGCAATTGATGTAAAATAAGTTTTTCAAAAACTTTGCTGAATGTAGGCAGTACTGATATTGGTCTAAAGTTAGTGGGGTCAGACCTACTACCCGATTTAAACAGTGGGATTATTTTACTACATTTCATTAGATCAGGAAATACGCCACAATCAATAGACTCATTAAATATGAAAGCTAGATCTGGTGCAATGATATCAATCAATGGTTTAATAATTCTAACGGAAATTCCCCAGAGATCTGCAGTTTTCTTTATATTTAATAGTTTAAAGGTTTTTTTAATATCTCTTTCATCAACATGATTAAAATTAAATGTATTTTTGCATTTAGGTACATTTCCTATAAGTAATGACTCGGCGATTACTTGAGAAGAGTTTAGACACTTTGTAGTAGAGATTGGAATGTCAGTAAAAAAGTTTTCAAATGCTTGGGCTACTTTAACATTATTTTTGATTGAGCAATCATTAATCTTTAAATTGTAATCATTAATGTATGTAGGTGCTGACTTTTCCAGTCTCACTATTTATTATTTTCCAAGTTGACTTTATTACATTTTCACTATTTCTTATTTTTGAGCTAATATAATTTGATTTTGCTATATGACAAACTTTTCTAAACATTTTTGAGTAATTTTTTACTTTTACTTTGAACTCCTGGCTAAAATTGTATTGTTTTTCACTATACAGTTCATACAACTTTTGTCTACTCTTATGTATACCCACTGTTGCCCACTCACTAATGTTATATTGAACACACTGGTGAATTTGTTAAAAAAACTGCAATACGACTCATTTGGGTTGTTATGTGAGTGATACGGTGATGGTGTAGACTCCCAATCCAATTTAAACCGTTCAAATCGACTTGTGGTCACAGGTATGTATTTTATTTTCTTTTTACAATTATTATTTTTTACTTGAATTTCTAATTGTATTAGTTGACCTAAGTGGTCTGATTTTAAATTGCTTATTATATTTTTACTAACAATTTTTTCATTTTGGCAAACAAATACATTATCTATACATTTTTCTGAGGTTTCAGTTATTCTTGTAGGTTCCATAAATAATGGCCTTAGATTATAAGAATTAAATAAATTAGTCAATCTAGTACTAAGGGAGTAAACTTCTAAAAGGTCAATATTAAAGTCTCCACAAACCATGATAGTTTTATTTGATTTTGAGAGTTTAAATAAAATATCCTCCATAACACTTTCAAATATTTCAAAAGAAGCTGATGGTGGGCTGTATACGCTTACTACAATAATTTGTTCCAACTCTACACATGCTACTTCAATGTGGCTTTCAACGGTTAAGCATATTATGTCCTTACGGTCTTTAAATTTCATGAATTTGTTAAGTAATATTAATGAGCCCCCACGAATAGCATGAGATCTGCAAAAAGAGCTACCAACCTGGTGGTTACTGAAATTAAACATGAGCTCATAGCTTTTCAGCCAATGTTCTGTTAAGCAGATGATGTCAATATTAAAAGAGTTCATGTACAATTCCAACTCTAGTAATTTACTTTTTAATCCTTGAATATTTTGATGCACCAAGTTAGTAAACTTTGCATTTATTTTACAGGTTTGGTTTCTTAGATTCTTTATGTGACCAATATTATTTGACTGTTTAGGGCTAGAGACTTCCTCTGTTGTCGTTTTATCTAATTTAAAGGGTTTGGAAGAACTTCCAAGGTCCTGTTTGTAAGTTTATTACAATGCTCAAAAGAAGCATCTTGTATAGCCAAATTTTTGGCTGTAATATTAAAATAATAGGATAGCGAAACAGCTATTTGTCTTTTGCAATAATTTGAAAGGTAATAATTACCTTTTTCAGTCAAGTAATATTTCTTACTAACAATACTGTTAATATCAATCACATGTACATTGTTATGGCATGAAATAGTATGCAATGCCATGTTTAACTTATATCTAATGTTATTTTCTATTTTTGGCAAGCTGTCGCTGTAGCGTAGATTGAGTATAATAGGTACTCATTCTACGCGCTGAGGACTGGTCTAGTATCCTATTCTTAGTATACAGACCTGCTACAGATTTATTATAAGTATAGATTAACTCTATGGTACTTTTGTATTCTATTGATGCTCCAAGACCACTGACTTCCATAGTACAAGTTGTTTCAGTTTCAGGTCAGTGTTTATAAAGGTAAGACCAAAAAGGTTTTGCTCTAAGGCCTAAGAGAAACAAAATAAGATCCATCAGTGCGAGTGTGACTCGCGTGCCGAGGGTTTCGAACGTTTGTCAAGTATAATTTGTACTATAGTACCGGTTAGATACATTTGAGATGGATCGGTTTGCAAACTTCAGAGGGTAATGATAAAATTTTCGAAATATTTTAGTTTATTTCGAAAAAAATGTAGCCTACAGAAATTTCGAAAACTGTTTTGTGAGGTACAAACTGATACCTTTCATTTCAAATCCCACTTGGTGAGGTAGCCCCCCCCCCTTTGAAACATATTCCCCCCCCCCCTTTTTGTAAATTTTGCCAAAAGTGTTCCACTTGCAGACTTTTATATATGTTTCCTGTAAAATAAAGATCCATTTCTAGGGGGGAGGGGGGAATGGGTAATTATTTGACTTTTTTAAAATATCTCAAATAGGATGAAACCTACAGAAATTACAAAAACTGTTTTGAGAGAGAGAGAGAGAGACAGAGAAACATTTATTATTTATATTTAACATTTATATTTGAAATGTACAAACTGATACGTTTAGTCTGTACGCCGCGCCTGTACGCACGAAATGTATAATTAATTTATTTTAAATTCAAGTTATTTGCTGTTGCTGAAATATTAAAGACGGAAAAAAGGACAGAAACCACAAGTGAGACCACAAGGGTTTCGAAACCGATCTCCGATCTTCGAAGCCCCAAAAAAAGTTACGAAATGTGAAGTGTACTATTTTACCTCTCTAGCCGGGTACTGACCGGCGGCGCGGCGTTACGGGGCGTATGTATATTCACAGCGAGCATGATATGTTACGCTGTGTGCTAAAATCTATCTTGTTGCTCGTTAGGATCGCCGTCTTTCTCCGTGACTGCACGAACGCTACTTTATATTACGTTATTTTGCGCCCCGTAACGCCGGTCAGTACCTGGCTAGGCTATAGAGGTAAGATTGTAATAAAATTGTATGTAAGATTTATAATATGTAGTATGTAGTTTGATACGTATAGTATATATTTGCTAATATTCTAAGTAGTAAATACCTATATTATTAGTATGCACACAGATATTACCCCATGTACAATCCAACGATCCTATCCATTCATGGTTGTCTGGGAGAGATCGCTCTTGAGCGATAAGACCGCCAATTGTCGCTTATTCCATAATTATTCTTTTGTAAATTATTTTTAAGTTAAGTGTGCAATAAAGTATTATCTATCACACAAGTTCTATGTACACAATAATAAATAATTAATAGTGTTTTATGTACACAAGCTCTATGGGTTTCTCCCTTCATATTTCGTAATTTTTTTTCTCATTTGGAAAAAACCTACGAAATATGTGAGAAACGGACAAGGAACGGACAAAATATATAATCAGAGCATTTTCCACACTTTTTATTTTAAAACTTATTTAATTTAAAACTACTTAACAATCCAAAATCGCAAAATCTAACCATGATTTAACTCTTCCACCGATATTAACAACTGCACACTAGAAAATACTTCATTAGGATTACTTATTTTTATTATTTCAGCCATTGCCGATCTATTTCAGGGCAATTATTAAAATACTACATAAAAGTTAAAAAATACTACGTTCTAAGTAAATAAATAACAGTCTCTTTATTTAGCAATATCAGAAAATTTTGATTCTGAGATTATTAGTACATAACTATTTAGAATTCTAAACATACAAATCTAAAATGTATATCATAGTTTGTTATTTCTTGGATAATTCAACCTACAACGAAGGAACGGCTTGTTTTGCCAACGGAGAATTTTTTTGAAAATAATATAATCGAATAGCTAAGAATACAATTCTTCTTAGGCGGAGCACCACATCAGCTCATTTAATTTCTACAAAGACAAATACTTAACCAAATTCGCCAATGATGTGGCAAGAAGTAAACAAATAAGCCACCGGAAAGGTGCGGCCAGATTAAGTAACACATTTTACACGTGTTAAAACACGTCCAAATGTCAAAATAATATGTTAAATAACTGTTTTATAACAATGTTATGTTACTTAATCTGGTCGCACCTTTAGGCTCTTGTGCAGTGAAGCGTTTTCTTTAGTGCATAGACGAACCTAACATAGGCTTTAAGGCATTGCTAACCAATTTATATATCGAATTTTATATTGAATTAATGGTCTATCTAATTTTTAAACAAAATTTTAGCAAATAGGTAGGGCGCTATAGAGTGTCGACCTCATTTCAAATCTTCCCCGCCCTTCCTAGCAGAGAAAAAGAACAGTTTCTTTGTTCCTGATCGAAGGTAGCAGTTGGCTTTCGTTTGATATGATTTTTTTTTGAATTAATGGTCTATCTATCTATCTTTAAACAAAATTATAGCAAATAGGGCGCTTTAGAGTGTCGACGTCATGTCGGTGCGCACTCAATTGGGTTTTAAGATGTGAAGAGGTTACAAACATTATAAAGATCGAAACACCCAAAGTTGCGTATTTATAAAATTAGTGTAATATTGCTAGGGTTTCTTTTATAAGTTTTCCACTGCCGACACATAAATTAAAATGAGAATCAATTAACACTTTATTCCTTATTAACTTTTAGATATTTTTTTTGTTCACCTTCTCTATTTATTTGGTACAAATTTAGTTTAAAATTTGTCTTGTCTATGAGCTTATTTTTAAAGCCTATAGAAATAAACTTTATTGATTTCTGATTTCTGTGATAGGGTTTTTGGAAAATGCCTCACTGCTTGACTTTAAACCCTAGCAGTTACACATGTTATAGAAACAAGCCTGTGTTTTTACTAGCGGTTACCACAATAAGTGTGTAAGAGACCTGAATCTTCTGGTCTTCGCCGATGTTATTGTTCGTTAGATGTACCATCCCCACGTCTGCCACGCTATCTACGTAGTCATCCAGGAAATCATCTAACAGGTCTTTGGGGATGTTGAATGGGTTGATGGAAGATACAGCTCCTGAAAAGTAAATAAATTTAAATTATTGCTTTTAATATTAAATTATAATTTTTTTTGTCAATAAATAATAAAAAAAAAAAACAAGAATAAAACAAAAATTAAGTTATTTATAAACAGTATTTATAAAAAATAAAAAACAGTTAATTTTGATATATGCTTGGTAAGCATTATTCAATCAATAATTTCGACGTCAATGAATACGTCTATGACATACAATGTATTTTGTTTTCAGAAGTTATGTACCTACTGTAGAGAAGATAGTCTGCTGTCTAAAGCCGGGTACTGACCGGTGTTATGAGGCGTAATGTACCATTCATAGCGGGCATAATTTGTTACGCCGTGTGCTAAAATCCGTCTCGTTGCTCGTTGCGAACGCCTTCCTTCCCCGTACTGACTGCACGAACGCTCGCTGTGTAACGTCCCGGCCCTGGACGGTATTACGTTACATTACGCTCCGTAACGCCGGTCAGTAGTATAGTAATAAATGAATAAATAATAAATCATTTATTTCAAGCAACATTACCTTCCTGAGCCTTGTTCATATCATAAAATATAAAAGTCAAGTAAAGACTATTGCTTCAAGTGTACTAAATTAATTTAAATTTGCCTATACAAAAAACGTGGGCCGAATTTGGAGCTGAAAAGTGGGACGAAATAAGATTTTATGATATAAAATATATTATGGGCCGAGTAAGGCATACAATGTGGGACGAACGAAGATTTTTTCATGTGGGCCGAACTTTCTAGGGACGAATATGGCATAAATCTTAGTCTAGTACAGGATGTAAAGTACTTAAAAACTACGGCCCATATAAAATATATACCTTACATATGTACATAGGATAAACCTATTTACTACCACGTAGTACGTAGTAGTAGGTAAATAGGTTAAAATAATACAAAAAATAAATAAAAAATAGTAATAGTAAATAGGTATAATGCCTTTAGCTATACAACAGAGAGTGTAGCAGCCTACGCTCGGATAAATAAAGTATAACAGCAGAGATGTATCATGCTGGATACAGTTTATATGCACGAATCTTAACTTCTGTTTAGTTTCGTTCATATATAATAATGGTGTAAAATATTACTTACTCAAAAGAAACGAGATTATTGGTTGTTCATGGTACAGTTAATAATATACCCTAAACTTACGGTAGGAAGATATTAGGAATAAATTACGATAAACTTACGTTTTAAAATATCAACACTCTCGTAAATATATTCCACTTTCTTGCACTTCACTTCAATGTTGCTGAAGCCAACTCGATCCAACATATTCGCGACGTGTTTTTCAGGATTCTGAAAGTAAAGTTAAACTTGAGTAAAAAAAAAGGAATATTTTTGTTATTTATTTTTCTTGGGAAGATTTCTAGTACAGTTAACAATATTACCTCGTTTAATAGAATTTGAAACAAAGTATGTGTCATCCTCATTGTCTATATGGGTTTCGTTTGTGCTTTGTCTATGTTTATACACGCAATTTTCGAATTCCTTATGTTTACCTCGTAAGTTCGTACGTAATATTAAGAAGACAAGATTGATACCTGTAAATCGTGGTACGGTGAGACAAACCGGTCGACATCCCCCAGCCAACTGGTCCACTTGTGATTCCTGGCAAGCCGTCGGTATACGTCGAAGATTGGCATATGACCCAGGAACATGAGGAGGCAGTCCCCGCCATCCGTAAGCAGCTGGAAGATATTCCGGAAACCAAGTCTGGAAGTTGAACAATTACAATTAGATGTTTGAGACGCAAAAGGAGTACGCGAGTTCTATTATCGCCGCGGGAAAAATGCTATGCCCATTATTATTTATTTATTTGAATAGTCGAGCTAAAATATAAACGTGTAGTACTTTCATTTCCATCAAAATAAGTGTTATTTTTAACCGACTTCGATAAAAGGAGAAGGTTCTATGTTCGGCTGTATCCGTATATATGTTTTTTATGTACATATGTTCGCTGATTTCAACGTGAATCGTAGACAGATTTTGATGATTCTTTTGGTTTTGTATAGAGAATGATCCCGGAGTCCCATGAAAAAAAATCACGAGGGATTACTTATGTCCCGCAAAACTAAAAAAACAGTGCAAACATAAAGACATTCGAAGTCTGTTTGTGTTTTTTATAAAGAATCATCAAACCATTATGATAAAAGTTTGCCTTTACGATTGACAGAATTGTAAAAATTTCATGTTAAAGGACCAGCGAGCGCGGACTTAAAATCATCAAGAAAACTTACTCTTGATTCTTGATCCAATGCAGCGCGTAGAAGGAAAACGCGTGATCGAAACTATCCCTCAAACCATGCGGTAGCTTTCCTTCAATATCCAGGACTATGAACTCAGTTCTCGAATCACTATGGTTATCATTCGCAAAGTCTATCATTTTCTCACTTATATCGCACCCTAGAAGCTTGCTATTGACTGGCATGTAAGTCTTGATAATGTTTGTGACACTTCCATCGCCGCAGCCTATGTCAACAACTCTATCGTGTTTCCTCCATTTAATTTTACGTGCGTATGTGTCCAAGCACTGGATTGCGTCTCTTCTTTGCATGCCGTTGCTTTTCTGGTATAACTCTGCGTTGTGCATGGTGACCTCGTTGGAGATTTTAAATTCAAACTTTTATAAGTATTTTTTTTTATTTCTAAGAGTTTTGGGTGCGCGGCTTCACTCGACGCGGTGTCACTGGGTAGTCTGGGCAGGAGCGTTCGTCTTCAGCATTTATATGGTGCTTTGGATTGGGATCGCTTCTAACGACTAAAGCCAATGATAGGTTGCGAGCAGAAAAGACCCGTAGAAGCAAAACTGGGGGCAAAAGAAACAAACTTTAGTCTCCTAAATAAATAATGTCTTCGTCATTAATTTGGGGACGATTCTAATAAAAAAAAAGTTTCAGAAAATTTATCCATGCACAAATTAAAATTACAACAATAAACTTCGAAGTGGGCCTCTTGTTTCATCAGTATAGTATTTGTATGAAAGTAAATAAATATATGTATGTTACATTTATTTATTTACTTTTATACTAGTAGTCGACATATAAAAGTAAAGTATGGTTCATCAACACCATCTGTCCACTCTTGATAAATCTTCCTGATATTCTTTTTGTTTTTTTGTTAATCATTCCTGTTTTCTTGTGTCTTTTTGTTCTTTTTTTGTAAATTAATATACTTAGTTTTTGTTTTTTAAAAGACCTACTTTTATATGAAAACATTTATTATTATGAATACGTCATCAATTACGCCACCGTCAGCTTCAATACGTACCCACCCTATCTATCTAAAGGTTGCCTTGAAGAGATCGCTGTTAGCGATAAGGGTGCTGATTGTGCTACACTAGATATAGTTAGTATTAAGTTCTTGTTTTATGTATTTATGGTGCAATAAAGTAATAATCTATCTACAAAATACATATAATTAATTACCCATAAGTAAAGTGTCTGACAATAAATAAGTACTTCTAAGATTAAGTAAGTAGTATGTACTTATAAGTCTCATTTATAACTTAGTTATAATTTTGATGAATAAACTCCTTTATTTTTTTTAAACTGCGGAAGTAATCTTCAAAGTTAACCTTCAAAGCTATGTTTTGGAATTTCGCAGGTGAAAAATACAATGTCAGTTGCGAAGCCCGACCTGCAGGTTATCTATGCTATGTTCCTAGTACAATCTAAGCATAATAGACATTATTTTAAGAACAGGATCACCAATACTTTGTAGCGATGCTTTTTGTTAGTCAATGGGCTTAGTGTGAAGTTATTCAGAGATAGAGCAGGGTAAAAACATTATTTCTAGCGTCATTCATAGTCAGACAGAAATATAAAAAATTACTTTATTTCATCCCAAGAATTATTTTAAGAATTTGACCTTTTCTAAGTGTACCTACCTATTTATTGAATTTATGGCAATAAATAATTTTTGATTCAAAATTATTATATGATAAGTTATTTTATACTATCTGTAACAAGAGCTCGACTTTAAAACACTATAATATTTAAGCAGTAACGTCACGGATCATGAGGAGATATGTACTAAAGAACATAACAGGAATAGAAACAGGTACTTACTAAGCAAAACAATTATACGAAATTATGAGTCATATTATTTGGCCTTCACCATTGAAGATGCCAACACGAGCTACCGTTATAAGTTTGCCTCCACGTGAAGTGACTACATAAATAGCCATTTATATCTAATCTACTCGTACAATAATCTAGATGTTACACGCATACTGGCTTGGAAACAGCTTGGAAACTTATAAATGACGTGACAATGAAATAATCAACTAATTATATGAAATAAGAAATGACACACAAGCTTCTGCTCTCATTCCATTTTCCTCTTTCCATTTTGTATAGGTACCTACCCATATTACCTACCACATTGTAAAGCGATTTCTCAACACCAAAATAGTTACAACTTATCAAATTCTGAGATCTTCTTTGTCATAGGACTGATTCAAATGATCCCAACAATGTAACGCCATTGTCGATATAAATCATTGAAATTCTACGATGTATTTTTGGAAAATGTTTCGTCAGAGGCATACCTAAGGTAAAAACTTACTGCAGCCTTCTTCTAAGGTCAAAAAGGTTATTTTTATGTAGTTTGTTAAGATTATCTATTTATCGCGAAATATCAATATATTTCGCGATAAATAGATAATAGCTAATAAATAGAACATACACAATAAATAGTTTAAAATACTACATGTTTAGGCAAAAATTATAGCGTACCTACTTCTCACCAAGCATTATTAAAATATTTTTATCTGCCTCTAGTTTGCAGCTTATCTTATATACAAATCTAAACTTTTTAAACTTTCGCGATCTGTTAACATAATAAGTAAAGAAAAAACAAAAGGTACGCGACAAATACCCGACAAATAATCTTTAGTACTTATTAAACTTAAAAATCTGTGATACAAATAAATAAAATTGAAGTTCCTGTTTGTAAAGTCAAAATAACAGCTTTCTTCTATAAAGTTAGAGCTTCGATCAGGGAGTCTTATGGATACGGTTTAACACTTTTTTTGAATAACCTCATAAAGTCGTTCATAAGTAGAGTTTGATCAACATTTATCATCGATGTCGATGTCATTTCGTAAGCCAATAAATAAAATTTGGCAAAATTAATGCACAAAATATCGATAATAGAGAAGATACCTCTTTAAAATACTTATTAAACTAGCTGAATTTACGCAGCTTTACCTACGTGGTCAATTTAATATTAAATTCTTACGAAAATATGAGCTTAAAACTAAAATCTAATTAAACAGATTATTTTTTGAAGTGTCACAAGACAATTGAACGTAGAGTTACATAAAAAAATAATGTTTTTGGTATGTTTTTGGTATTTTATCTACAATTAACTCATAGTCCCTTTTAACCCTATCCGGGTTGTTATAAAAACACATGTCATCTGCCGGAAAAATGTAGTTAAATTTAATTTAAAATGTATTAGGATGCTATTGATAAAATTCACATTCCTACAATGACTACATCACTAGCAAATTTACGTCAAATATTGGTTAAGCCTACACAATGCCAATATAGTCAATTTTGTATGTCATCACGATCTATAGACTACATTTTTTCTCTATGACTTAGTTAGAGCAAGCATAGTTCTTTTTGGCTTTACTCTACGACTTTATCCTATTGTCACTCTATGGATGACAATAGGATAAATGCCCACGAAAGTATACTGTATGTACTCCTAGCAAAACTCAATTTTTTTTTTTATTTGTCTTGTTTGTTTGAGATAATCTCTGAAACGGCTGGATTGATTTTGATGGAACTTTCTCTGGCAAATAGCTGATGTTATAGCAGGTAAGTAAGTAAATCTACTTGTGCTTTAGAAAAAGAAATAGGAAACCACGCGAAAAAAAAAAAATGTGAATTCTATGCGGCCGAAGCCGCGGGCACAGCTAGTACTGTAAAACAATACTAAAGTAGCTTTGATTGCAGAAATAACATGAGAGCTTACATCGCTTGCAGAGACACGCTGCTACTCAAAAACAGACTCTAGCTGAACCGGCAAAGGCTTAAAATGGTTCGTGTGATGGCAATCAGGTAATTTTTGGCAGTGTGCTGTTGATCTCCTCTGACCGAGGTGCAATGCCCCGAGATGTCTAAGTTTTATTTGTTTGACTCTACGGTATAGGATTCTTGACCTAGGTTACTGTGTTTTATTGACCACACCTCCATTGGGTAACACTTGAGATGTGACCGTAAACGGAATTATTTTCAAGGCTGTTTCATACAAAGTATTGCTTTATTTATTTATTTATGTAATTACAACGGCCTTGGGCCAATTATACTAATTACAGGGCTGTACGAATTAGGTTTTAATATTATATAGGTATAGTTAAATTGAGTAGGTACATAGTGCTAGAAATAGTAAATACCTACCTATGTCAAATAATAAACAATGAACAATGAAATTTAGGACATATATTTAAATATTGTATGTCTAAATAGGGCAAAATTTAAAAATAAAGTAAATATTTAAACATTATAAAAACATTATTTTTTCCAAGATAACCACATTGATATTGTGGTTATAAAAAATAAAAGGATATCTAACCTTAGTGTGTACGGTGTAGAGGTAAATTCTCGTGTAGAGAGGGGTAGTTTGCTATAAACGAAAACAAGCTATGATATATAAGACTCGACACAATCTTGCAATAAGTCTTTGTTAGTTTATTCAATTATTTATTTATTCGTTACTAGATGCTGCCCGCGGCTTCGCTCGCTTTTTTCCGGGATAAAAAGTAGCCTATGTCCGTCCCATATACCATCTACCTCCCAGCCAAATTTCACTGAGATGCTTCAGAAAATGTAACAGACAGACACATAGACAGACAGAGTTACTTTCAAATTCATAATATTAGTATGGACTAAAGAGTTACTTTCATATTCATAATATTAGTATGGACTAAAGATTTGCGCAGCATTGGACGAATCAGGCTAGTAAAAAAAATAGGACGGCACAACACACGAATGACACAAATTAATTAATTGTTTAAGACTCATTATAGTCTCATAATGCTGTGTGGGCTTAGAATTTACACCACCCCAACTCTTCCCGCTGGTGTAGTAAGAGGTGAAATTAAAATTTTACTTCGGTACTACTAATAAAACCTAGGTTTTTTTTATGTGAGCAGACTTTTATTAGTGTAATACAGAATCTAATCAAATCATAAATGTGAAAACTAGCCAAGTTCGTTCAGATAGTGGCTTTACCGATAAAAGTGCTAAGATCATATAGAAAGGTACCTCATTTAATTATTTAATTTGTGTCTTGCTAGTTTATACCGACCTCTTTCGTTTTAATGCTGGACTTGCCAAGACACAAATTAAACAATGAAAGAACGTGGACAACACATAAATAGTCCAGTTCCAGTCAATGAATTATTATGGACAGAAAAATATAAAACAGAAATTTTAACCTGACACTTTGTTTAGACTAGTTAGGAGACATACCTTACATACTAAAAGTCACTACCCCTCTGAGGTGAGACTTATGAGGGAGCCACAAAGAAGGTCCTGTTTATCCTACATAATGAAATCTGTACGGTGCAGCGAAACAGTGCATTTAGGTATAAGCTAGCTAATTATTGTCATTTCGTCGATATTATTAAGATAATTTGTTACACTTTATTGCATCGGTTCACGTTTTCACCCCATCATGGTAGGCGCGTGCTCAAATATCAATCAATTTATAATATCAATAAAAGAGTTTGTAGTATATACTCTTCTTATCATTTCTATCATATAAAGGTGTCCCGTACACCTTTTTGGTCCTTCGAACCGGATATGAACCCGAATTTAAAAACAAACTAAAAACAGGAACTTCTTCTGCTTTCGACTTTTGCATCCCCCGGACTAATATACATGTGAAAGCAAAGAAGTATTATTGTTAGGTACTAAAGATTTTTATCTCATTGAATGGAAGGCAATGGAAGTACTAAAGTACCTACGTTCACAATATATTTTTTTTGTATCACAATGATTGAAAAGAAAATGGTTTTATAAGAGACTAGCTGCTGTCCGCAGCTTCGCACGCGCTTTTTAGATAGCCTATGTCCGCCCCCGAGATACCATTTATCTTACTGACGAATTTTATTAAGATCCGTTCAGCCGTTTAGGCATGAAAGGACTTTCGGATTTATAAAATTAGTATGGATATACTAGGCAATAGGCCTATCATGGCCGTAGTGATACGAAAGCCACCTAAAGCAAATGGATATACTTGTAATGCCAGGCTTGTTCTTGTGTAAAATCACTGACCAATGCCTAGTTAAAGTACCCCACAGTTGGTTATGGGTTACTTGTAGTAAACCCACGATTACCCATGTCATGTTAACCAGCCGATCGTCCGCCGCCAGCTAAACTAACTGAGTTTTGTTTAGCTCGCATAGTTGAACCAGTTTTTTATTTTAGTTAGCTTAGCTGGTATAGTTTGTGGTGGACGCACATGTATGTAAAACTGGCTCAACTATGCGAGCTAAACCAAACTAACTAGTTAAGCTGGCGGTGGGCAAACCGCTTGTATTAGCAACCAAGTAGGTAGACTTAATTAAAAATTATTGTTCTTAAATAAAGTAACCGCGAAAATACGCATTAAAAGCAAGCATAAATATTAAATTTAAGCAAAGTAAAATGCTATAACCCGCTGAAACATAAAACCAGACAAAATAAGTTAAAATAAGCAAAACACGCTCGTAATCTAAACTCGAATTTCAAGGACAAAGTTAAAAACCTCCAAAAGTCGGTGCATCCATACTTATTGCAAGTGCAGCACACATTCAAAATGTAGAGCGGTCGACATGTTTTGATACTTTAGGTACGAGCTCAAGATTAATTTAGTTTGTAGTCGGCAACGAACTCTGTGGCGTAACGGGCGAAGGTCCGCCTGTGACGCAGGCTGTTGCGGGTTCGATTCCCGCCTCGGGACATATGTTTGTTCGATCTGCAAATATTCGTGCTGAGTGTTCTGGGTGTTTATTATGTATGGTAAAAATATGCACCTATCTATCTATGTAGTATATTGTATATCAGTTATCTAATAGGTACTCATAACACAAGCTCTGCTTAGCTTTCGGCTAGATGATACTATGTGAATGGTCCAGTATTATTTATTTATCTAGTGGTTATTATTATATTACACAAAAATACACATGGTAAAAATAAGCCGAGCTATAAGCCTGTATGCCAGACCTTGCATAGCAAAGATTACACTTTCCTCTTTCCCTGCTACCTACTATCAAAGATTAGCTTGTAAGTAATTTGATTAAGTTATGAACCAATACTTCTTTCGAAAAATAAGTCATTATAAAATAAGTCACAACATAATTTTATTATAAACGGACACGACAAAAAGGGCTCACCTGTGGCCTAGTTGCGGAAACCAATCCAGAAACAAATATAAACGGACACTTTAGTTGTTATAGGACAACAATTATTATGCCAGACATTATGGTATTACCCCATAAAATACCAATATGACGCCGATAAAGGGAGGTGTAGGTCCAGCAATGGACTGCTTTGAACAAAAAAAAACCAGCCTGGTTTGATTGCCATACAGCGGGAAAATGCAGCCAGCATCTTGGGAACGCTTCCGATTGGTATTGATTTGGATCAGTTGAGCAATTTCTAGATTGTTTGCAACGGTCTGCAGTCAACTCAACTGTCAATTGTAGGTAAATTCTAGTTGTAAGTTGTTTCTATTAGTTGAATTATTCTTTGTTTTTAAAGATTATTGTAATGTTTTGCTAAGAATATTTATTACATCTAAAAGTATCAAGATCCTTAGACAACCGACCCGTAAGGCAGCAATGTCACCCCGGGGCGAGTTCAAGCACCTAAAACGCAGTCAGAGAAAGAACTCTCAATAAGGGAATTTTATTATGTTTATCTTTACGTACAAATATATTGAGGTAGGTATGCAAAAGGCTTCGTTATTTTACATTGGGATTATCCTGCTTTTTAGCTCGATAAGTATTTTATTTCATGCTCGTTGCTGCCCGCGGCTTCGCACGCGCTTTTTGTATGGAAACGTTTAAAGGAGGATTCTATCCTATGGGAACTGATTTATGAGTATGTTTGATTCCAGGTCAGGGCTATACCTATGCAAAATTTCATCTCAACTGTTCAGTAGTTTTGGTGTGACGTAGGTAACCAACATCCATCTATCCATCCATCCATCAATGTGATCAAGACTTTCGCATTTATGATATTATTATCTTTTGATCAATGTGACGTTTGTATTTCGTACAAAGATTATTGATAATATGATTATTATATTATCAATAATGATAATGTCAATAATAATAATATAATATTAATAATAATAAGTTCCCTGTCCGCACGATAGAGGCGCTGTACCAAATTGTATGGAAAAAGAAGACGTCACGATCACGTCTCGTTACTAACATCAAATAGACTCACCCCCTTGTCCACCTTTTCACAACTAAATGGCTAAACGGGTCATAATCGACATTTTCTCAATAAAAAATTAAAGGCATGGAGATAGATGGTATCCTGGAGAGAGCTATAGGCTAGGTACTCCTTCAGCTGGATAGAACGCGTGGGAAGCCGCGGGCAGGAGTTCTCTTCATCTCGTTGTTGCATACAAAGTTAATTTGAAATAACTCGAGCTGTTATCTGTGTTTAGGTACTATTTAAATCAATCCACTCTATCAATGGTAGAGCTATCTTTTGAATTAACGATTGGATTCTGCTTAGGGGTGCTATCTACTGAAGCGTTGCATACATCACCTACATTTTCGATGACCTCAGTAACACAGCGGGCGAAGGTCCGCCTACGACGCAGGAGGCTGCGGGTTCGATACCTGTTTCGGACTAAATGTTTGTACGATCTGCAGATATCTGTCTATGTACAATAAAAATATCTGTCTATGTAATGTATTGTATTAAGTATAATATAGTTATCTACCACCAATAACACAAGCTCTGCTTAACTTGGGGCTAGATAATGATGTGTGAATTGCACTGCATTATTTGTTTATTTATAATTTATTCTTTAAACATTTTATGCATCGGTAATGAATGACTGACGTCATATTTGTGTTTGGTGTATTGGCACAAATAAAGAACATGAAAGCCATGCTCGCGATCAAAGTTCTTTGTCGTTGTATTCGGTTCTTCGAGAAAAAAGTCTTTCATTAAATGCGCACAATGTTCGTAATTCATTATAATTATTTGCATAATGTACACGTAATAGTATTCGCTCTTTTGAAAAGAACATTATGTTATAAGGGTAAAATGTAATGGTATTTTTATGAAGGGTAAAATGCAATTATTTTCTATATTTTCCTTAACAAAATCTGCTACGCAGTTTATGCTTGCTATTGCTGAGTCCAACTGAGACGTAGCTGACTGACAGATCCCAGCCCTAAGAGATTCCAATGATGCAACCTAGTGAAAGTTAGAAAAAGCCAGGAACCTGTTACAATGGTATAACAAGATTCACCTACAATCTTTCTTCGGGAGAGGTATTTCTTTCGTCATTTTTCTGACCCCTGATGTTGCGATAGAAATAGACAGTAGGTACCTACCAATATTAATTTCTTGTGAAGCAATTGATGGAAGGGAGTCATGGTGGATAAGACGCTGTAAATGTTCAACATTTATGTGTTTTATTCCTACATCTGCAAAGAGAATTTTGAAGATATTCTATTATTTCTCATAAGCGATCTTTCAACAAACATCATAATAGAACGAAATTTGCTTTATGGCTTCAAAGGTTTCCGGTTATGTAAACGTTATATGTGGCAAAAGTCTTTAAAGTTTTAACTGTCAGAGTAAGTGAGTATTTTAAAATGTATATGTATATCGACTTATTCTGATAGTCAGTTTATTAAAATTGTTGTTTATGCTTATCACTGTGCCAGGAAGGTATATTACGTGTTGCTCTAAATAATTTACAATCATTCCATATCTATTAAGTACCTACCTACCTAGAAGCTAAAATCTGATAAGCGCAAGGAAGAAAGGACCTACAAAATCAATAAAACTTTACAATGATCCTAAATATTGATAGGTAACTGACCCTGGAAGACATGCACAATCTTTCACTTGGTTATTTATTCGCAAAAACTTCGTGCTTTCGTCCTCTCCCAACCAGTTATCGAGTACATTGCTCCACGAATTGCAGCCGAAAAAATTGGTTCGTTTTCTCCCTCTTTATGCATTTTTTATGTGAGTGTGAAAGAGAAAGGGCTTATTTTAGTCATCGTCCAAATTAACCTTATTGAAGTCCAATGAGCCGGGGCTTAAGGCAGGTTAGGTTGCCGCCTCGGAGTTGTCGTAGGCTTAGAAACGATGTGATGAATATAAATTGCTTGTTTAGTAATTTTTTTAATGCTTCATTATTTCCGGCGATAAGCTTGAATGCCACTGCAAAAATTTCGGTGATTTTTATCGTTCCCTAAAATAGTTTTCACTTCCGGTCAAATTATTAGAAGGTTATTATTTTTTGCGTCTGTCTACTGATTCAGACACAGTTAAATAATTATAGACTGTTCATCATTATGAGTGCCTATAGTAATTAAACTTTAGTAAATTAACAGGTGTGTGTTACCTAAAGGTATCAATTTATCTTTTGAGATTGGTTTTTCAAATAAATCTACGGATTAAGTATACATCTACGTGTAAGGATAAATTCACGTTTTAGGTGGCTCTACCTCTACTCTACCAAATTTAAATATACTTAACATCTTTCTTATCTCTTTGATAACTTGCTAAGTAAAGGCACAGATTTGTAAAGGTATATTAATGATTGAACTACTAAACCAAAGTAAAATCTAGACACGCGATAGAGTGTCAAGTTCGACAAACTTTGAAATTATTTGATTTTATGGCTAGCACTGTAGTACACAATGCCATCTAGAGTACATAGTGTGAATCACGATTACGGAGAGGTGTTCATTGCTCTATTGCATTTCATGTAGAGCACGTCGTTAGCTCATGTTTCGATGTAGTTACAAGAGTTGTGAAGAGATGGCGTGTTCATAAATTACAATCTTTAACTGCTCTAGGATGACGTTATGTGATGATGTAGGCAATGTGTAGAAATGGGAAATACTTCATCATTACTCATGGATATTTATGTTGATCACCATAACATAATACTACCTCAGTTAACCTTCTTTTATTGCTTTGTAATATGATATCATTACTTTTACGATCATAGCAGACGTAAGATACATATTTATATATTATATAAAAAATATTCTAGGTACCTTAAATTTTTCATTTATTACAAAGGATGATGTAATGTGCTCATAAGTCCTGAGTTCATGATAAATCACGACCCAAAAGTTCTAAAAAATTTATTGATTAACAAAAGCAACTTTCAATTAGAGCCATGTGTCGCGTAACAAAAAACTAAGTTACGTACTTACGTTCCTTATTGCCCCCAACTCTTTTTCAAAATAATAAAAAACGATCTGTACTCGACATCAATTTACAAAAACTCGTCTACGTCGCACACAAAGACAGCCTAGTATTTACTCTACCCACACAGAAGAAATATATACTTGAATATCTAAAAAAATATACAAAAAGCTTTTCCTAAGGCGGTATCACACTGGCGCATGGCGAGCGTAAGTCTTAACTAATGGATACAGCTAAATGTGTGTACGCTGGCTGATCATCATTAATTCATTAGTGATTAAATAGGCAACGTCAAGCCAAAGAAACAAATGAGTACTTAGAAAAAGAACTTTGGTCATGAGGTCTACCTCACTTAACTGCAATCAGCCAACGAACAACCGACTATAAAGGTTTCATAGTGTTTTTTTAATCATGAGTCAACCTGCAAGACTCCAGACAGATTAAAGAGAGACGCTATAGCACTCATCAGGGGAGGCCTATGTCCAGCTGTGGACTAGTAAAGGATGACATTATTTAGAATTAATTATATGTTAAAAAAAAAATTTATAACAATCTACATTATATTTTGGTTAGAAGGGCTTTGGTTCAATAAGAGGTCATACCAGGAAGCTATAATAATCGGAATAGATAACAATCTTTTAAGCTTATCTGCCTACTATAAAGTCTATACAATCCGATGAACATCGGATGCCTAAACATAACTTTTGACAAACCTTAACTCAGGTAAGCTAACAATGCTTAAAACTAAACATTGGGAGTTATTAATCGCATACGATTCTTAGAAAGTGAAGATCTTCCAGAACGTTGGGTGGGCCGCCAGACCTACTTCAGAGCATATTATATAACAGTACTAACGCACCTACGTTCTACGAAACACGTTACGGACAAGTTGACCGAGAATTTCCGAAACCGAAGGTTCTCCTGCGTAGTCAAAGGCAAATAATGGTCTATCTGGGCAATCCGACATTGTATTTAATTTATCATAGACAACCATCACCAGTGTGATAGAGCTCTAAGAATAAGCAGGACGGAGGAGTACGGATCTTATTTTTCTCACGGACGTTTCATTCTCCCCCACCACCCGGGGGGAAGCTGGAGTATGGGAACTCCCTCCCCCCTGCAATAATACTGCGTCACTATTTTGCGCCATTACCTACACTCGCTTCCTATTCTATAAGTAGCGTGGAACGTAGAACGTAACTGGGTTCTAGATCTAGACGTTGGATTTCTTACGGTGCAAGGGGTCTAGCGGTGCTACTGCTTTTTAACCCGACTGCGCAAGAAGGGGGGTTATGTTTTAAAAAGGCCTATTCTTAAATAATATTTTTTGTAAATTCGTTTGACTAGGACTAGACAATGGTGCTTTGCTGAACGAGTTTTTATAAATTGACGTTGAAGGTGCTTTGCAGTTCTGTCAAATTAAATTAGCAATGACCATGCATAGAGCTTATAGTTAATTTTTCCTCTCTATATCCCAAGAAATCAATGTCACTCGGTTCGGTTCCAATCGCAATTTCAATGTTTCACAGGAAGCAAGCTTCGAACACCAGACAAAACAAACGACCACAATCAAAATTCGACACGTTTCGATGTAAAAGATTGGATCCAGTGTCCGGATAACAAACTGGAAGATCTCACTTTCGTCTGAGAGAGGAGTAGGTATATTTGTCCTATACTCGATTTTTTTATCGCCGCTAAAAAGGTTAATATAAAATTTACTTATTTGTTTTTTAATTTTAATAATTTACCTGTCGAATATCGATATGATATTTTCTTAAATAACTATTTAATTGTGAATAATTGTATTTATATCTTAATGTTTTTGCTATTATAGTGCTTAAGCCCTCACACTCGGGGTAATTTGAATTAATTGATTTGGAAATTAATTGGTAAGCTGATTCCCGTACTGAGGGACGGTTGCGGGTTCAAGTCCCTTCGAAGTCGATTTTTTTGGGGATATTATTTGTATATCTTAATCTCGACTCCAAGCACATGCATTTTAGTTGTATTTGATCGGATTTTTTGACACGATTTGCAGCTCGAAGCTCGAGTATACTTGAATATGTAGAAAAATATAAACTCTGTACTACGTTACATTCTACACGCGGAGGATTTCGAGCACCGCTGTAGAGCTGGATATGTTATATGTGTTGAACTGTTCTACGTGGTTCTGCTAATACATAGAATACGCTATCCAATCTCATGCAGCTTAACTCAAGAGAATATATTTCATTCTCTGTAGGTGCGAAGACTATTTAGAGTAAAAAGTATTTATTTGACACAAGGAGGTAGGTAGAGTTTCATGTACCTATATGAAAAGACGAACGTTTTAACAATTTTATTTTTAGATCATTTGATATTATTAATAAGAATTCTACATATTGGGAGCCAACCAAAGTCGTCCCAGTATTTTTTTTGATTAACTGTTTTTAGAAAGATAATCTTATTGTTTGGAGTCTTGAAATTTTCTCAGATAAATTAGTCACGAGGAAAGACAAAACTTCAAACACAGAAAATACAAAATACGAAAAAATCAAAAGTAAAGCATAAATATATGACAATTTATGTATAAAAACGACTTATTACACAACCCAAAAAATTAAACAAAAGTCATCAAAAATTGTTTCGAACTCGGAACTATCTAGAAACTTCTACAGTCAGAAACATTGTTCTATTTTAAAATCGAATCTAATTATAAAACAGCCTTACCAGCAACGTTAAACTTTAATAAAACTCTGGAAATAGAGTAACAGTCCGGAAATGCAGCTATCTGATGGCATCTAAACCTAGGCGTACCCCTGCAATACAGCCTCGGAGACAAAGTCGCTACCACTGCTATGGAGCGCACTAATCCTACCAAATGAACGCTGCACATTACCAAGTTCGCTCGGCGAGAGATCACCCTTTTAAGGTAAAACCAGCAATGATTACGTTCTAAGTGAAGATTCAATGTCTGAATTTCAGGAGGGTGTCCGTAGTAAGGGGTCGGGTGTGAGGCGTCGTCGGTCCTTTGATTTTGGCGAGATTAAACGTGCGGCAGACGGTGGCGCCTCTATCGATTGTTGTTGTAATTACAACGCTATCCTCGCCCAGTCGCAAATGAAATTGTTCCGGACAGAGCTAGGTTGGCATCCCAATGTGTCGTTACACTGCAAGACGAGAGACGACATCAATTTGAACTTTATGTCTAGGCTGTTAACGGCTATAGGAGTTTTGATGCAACCGCTAGGTAGTTGTCACCACATTATTGCTATCGAGTGGTTTTGATGAAATTCTGATGGAATGCATTTAAGGCTTCGTTTGTAGTAATTTTTCAATATTTACTGCATAGCCAGATTTAATTAACGGGAGATGCCATTAACTGTGTTACATGCAGGGAATTTTGAAAATGTGTTTCATCTATTTGTCTTCCCTAGAACTGTTTATGTTGGTAGATACCTGCTCCTACTTCTTAACTCTATGTGTCTTACAGATTTGAAATAATCATTGGCTAACATAACCGACCCACTTCTAATCGGAAATAGGCATTAAAAAATGTCCTTGTATCCTAATGTCCTTCCTGATAATAAATTCCAGCTAAATATTGATAGAGTTAAAAAGCCGAAGTAATAGATATATAAATAGTTTAAGTTGATTTTGAAGTGCGAAAATGTATTACCAACTTTTAAATGTTGTTAGAATGTTTTACTGAATAGACTCAGAATAAACGGGTGTATAAATGTAACACGTCTGCGCAGTAAGCCGGGACATCCTCAAATCCACAATCGCAATCCAAATACGAATGGAAACAGAGAGAGCAATCCAATAAAACATTCGTAGCCTCAAACGTATCTACGTCTACGTGACGTAGGCGGCCCGCGCATGCGCCCGCAGTCCTACAGAACAAACCGACAGTTCCAATTCCAATTGTAGAAAAAAAATAACCTATTCGAGAAGGCTTCGCGGCGACCAATGGGAACGCGCAGTCGTAATGCCAACTGTGTGGGCGGGGCCAGTGATATCTAGCATTGGAATGTTCCTTGTATTTGTTTTGCCAGTTCTGAAGCTTCTATTGCCCCGGGTTTGGGCCGCTTTCCCCTTGAGGGTGGCTCGGCGGAAACCTCGCTACGGTTTTGGGTTGAAAGCTTGCACATTATGTGTTTCCTTTTCAGCTGGAATCGTACATACTATTGTACAATTGATTTTATACCTCTGAATTTACAGGAAGCAGGGTACCGCCCTCGATTTAACACCTAACAGTGAATGAAAAGCAGAAACTTGCTAAACGCATTACCGTACTTTCAGATGAACTTTTGATATTTAGAATTAAGTTAACGAAAGCTTCAAAAAGCTTATTTGGCACCACATTACTTTTTAAAAGTTAACAGCCACAAATAGCCTTCACGCCGAGAAATAATAAAATTAAGTGTCTCTGACTTTATGAGGCCGTATTGATTTTTCGACAGGGAAAAAAGGAAGGCGACGATCTATGCAGATCTGGAGAGCTCTCGGCAACTGATGTTGCCACTGGCGGGGCAGACAATCGAACTGGGGGGTTGGGGAGCCCCCACCGGGGTCGGAGAACTGCTATAGATTATGTACTATCTACTCAAGATGGTACCTACCTTCTGCTCATTGAGGAACTCCTTGAAAGCAGTGTGGATTAGTAAATAGCTCAGTGTAAATGGTATTAGAAGGATAAGATAAAATTGAAACAGTGGAAATCTTTCATGATAATTTGAAGCATTGTAAATAGTAAGTACTTGATGAAGATTTGAATTCAAAACTTTCAGCGCAAAAACATTCACAGTTAAATGTTCGTAAAATAATAAACTCAGTAATAGATTAACGCTTTGTTCCCTGAATATGAACTCAAAATCTGTTACAATTGAGTTCATAACTGATGAACACCATATTATCAAGAGAACGGCTGCACTAATTTTAAAAATCATAGCCAAGAATCATTCTAGAACAATCATCATTCTTACAAAAGATGCATCAAAAGAACAGTACTTTGAAAAGCATAGAGCAACGAAGCCACAGGTAATCACAAGAAACGTACAGGCTTCAAACTAAAAAATTAGGGTTAAAATAATTTCTCCAAAAAATCTAACATCTCAAATAACAATTGCAAAACAACAGCATTTCCATTAGACATTATCTCTGTCGATATCGACCCGGCGGCGGCGACTTCCCATGCTCGAAGTAAAACACGGTGGGAAGGAAACCGCGGATAACCCCCCACGGGGTCCGACCCCCCCACCCGATCTTTACGTTTCAGGAATAAATATTTCAGAGCGTGTGCTTCGGAAGTTAAAGTTATGTATCGCCCACGACGGTAACAATCTGAGAGAAAGGCGTACTTTTATGTAACTTGGCTTTTGTATTTTCGGTAAAGAATTTCTGCCTTATATGTTTTTGTGTTTTTTTTGATCGGAAGTCTTTGTTTAGATTAATATGTAGGATTTATTTAAATATCAGTATGAATTTTTTATCTACTCGTATTTACTGTAACCCAAAATAGGTTGGTCAGGTAGATAAATCCATACCATCCATACTAATTAATATCACGAGTATAACTACACTTAATTTTTTTATTTTATTAGTTATTTTATAACTCTGTCTATCTGTTTGTCTGTTACCTTTTCACGCCTAAACGGCTTAACGGATTTTAATGAAATTTGGTATGGATAAAATGGAGCCGCGGGCAGAGCTATGCAGTATGTACGTACATACTTTTAAAACATTTTAACCTGAATGACTGTCAGCGCAAACTAAATGTGTATACCTATTTCATTAGTTTTTGGGTTTTTACAGGAGTTCGGATAAGAAATTTTGTATTCAATTAGATAATGTAAAATTAGTAACAGTTTCTCAAAGAACTACTTATTGTTTCTATGTTTTCATATATTTATTATTATTAATATTTTAAAACTTACCTAGATATAAGCTCTTGCTTGTACTATGGTGCAATAACTCAAGAGGTATGAATTCAGCAAGTATTTATACTAATACGAAAAGAATGGAACGCAATAAAACTAGGTAGGTAGGTGCAATAGGAAAATCGCTACGCTACGTAGCAGCAACTAGTAATCTACCTGCCTACGTCATGTACTATCAGTAAATTCAGTAAAACCTACGCAATTCTTACGAGGGAACGCGTTTCCAAGGACAGAATACTTGTAATAAACGTACAGTTTTAATACAACACTTTTCGGTGAGCAAGTGAATGTTCATTATTTACAAAAAAAAAATGTTGGCCGTGGCGTTAGAATTCCCCCCGAATCCAATTTGTGGGTGTCGTAAGAGCCGGTCAAGGGAACCTACAAGAGGCCTCTGCAGCATTTTTCTGTGTTTTTTTAACACGTCCACTGCGATCACCAATCTGCCTGCCAAGCGTGGTGATTATGGCAAATCCTTTTTTGTTTGGGGGAGATATGTTCAGCTGCGGACGTTTTTGTGCTGATGAGGGGATGAAGGAAAATGAAACTGGATTCATTGCGGTAGCCATTCAGCCGTTTAGGCGTAAAAAGGTAATAGACAGACCGACAAACAGAATTACTTTTGAATGTATATTATTAGTTTGGATTTAGACAGAATTTATGATTCATATCATCATTATCATGTTTTATATTTATATTGTTTTTTTAATATTGATTTGTTTTTTTATTATACTACTATGCCATCACATGACCACGTGTTTTGTCATCGGAAACGCAGGACAACGTCATAATAGCTGGCAACATTGTCGTCGGAAATGAAGGAAAACAATTACCAACCGTGATATAAACAAATCATGTTCATAGACGGGGTTTCCCGTCACTTTACTGATTACATAGAGCAAATGATTGTTGTATGTACGCAAAGGAATTCCACAGCCACAATAGTGAAATGTATTTATTTGTTTTAAACAACTTTATTGACAAATAAAATAACAATTCAATAATATAAACAAATTAGAACTAGTATTTACAATTGAAACAATTAAGCTAACTGCAGAATGTATATTATAAATATTAGTTAAAGCTATCTTACCAAAGATTTTAGACCAAAGAAGCGAACAAGAAACCTTTACCTTGTTAGGTTGTTAGTTTTCGAGTTGGAGCAAAACTCGTCCCAAGCTTTTTTATCCTCTAGGTAATCTAAACCTTCTTACAAAGGATATGTTTGACAATTTGTTTAAATTTATAATTGTTTCAACTCACTTGGAGTTTTGTTGTAGAAATCAGGCACATGGTTGATTTTAAACCACTCGACTCGATATGAAAGCCGATGAAGGCCTATGCGAGGTTATTATCTAACACATAGATTTCAATTAACTCATGACGAATGTTACTCACATTCGCCTTTGGTATGTACTACAGACCGTTTCATTTGACGCCGCTCTAGCTGCTTACCATGGTAACGTGTCTTCGGTCCTTGGGTACGGGTTGTTACTGTGGGGCAACTCAGTAGATGTCGATAGAGTATTTAAAATTCAAAAAAGATGTCTTAGGGTGATAAACAGGTCTTGGTTTCTTGATAGTTGCAAGCTTCTCTTCAAGAACTGTAGGATTCTTCCTCTCGCATGTATGTATAAAAGGGAAATTTGTCTATTTGTAAAATCATATCCAATACAATACAATTATACAATACAATACAAATATTCTTTATTGCACACCACATAATAATAAAAAAAAGAAACATAGAACACAAAAACAAATTAAGATAATGTACAATGGGCGGCCTTATCGCTAAGAGCGATCTCTTTCAGGCAACCTTAGGATGGACAAGAATTGACTGAAAAAGTATAGACGGTGGCAGCAATGAATCCAACATATTTTCAAAAACGTAGCGATGTAATAACCCGGCAAAATAGGCCTAAGTTTAAATTTACTCTTTATACACCAGTCCCTTAAAGATATTTATAAAATAAATGTTTATAACATGTTTTTAACTATTTACAATAAATAACCGGAAGAAGTAAAATAATTAAATGGAAATATATTTAGGAAAAAGTTAAGAGGATGGCTAATTGAAAAATGTTTTTATACTGTTAACGAATAGCTAGTAATATGAATTGTTACATACATGACTAATAGGTATAGTTTAATTTAATATATACTTATAATAATATGACTCGCTTAATATTTGCACGCCTGCGTGCAGGCTGAATACATTTACTAAAATAGTTATTAGATCTGACATTATATAATAACTTTGTATTCTTACAAATAAACGATTTGATTTAATTAGATACATACCACGACAAACTTATGAAGGTTATTAAAGTTATTATGGTAAGTACCTATAACATTTTATTTACACCAATGTACCTAAGCGTCTGTAGAAGCGACGCGTGACCCAAGAGCTGGTGAGTATCTGGTGCAGCGCATCAGCATTGTCATACAGCGGGGCAATGCAGCCAGGCGTCTTGGGGACGCTTCCGACCGGTATTGATAAGGATCAGTTGAACTTTTGTTCGCAACAGTCTGCAGTTAGCTCTATTGTTTCAATTGTAAATACTAGTCTAATTTGTTTCTATTATTTGACTATACTATTCTTTACACCAATTGATTTTGTAACGAATAAATATAAATAAAAACGCGGGATAGTAGAAGTGAACGCAATTTTTAAAACTTTTCAGTTCCTGAATTTTGTTACAATTTGTATCAAAATTCAGGTAAATTTAGGTGCTACAAATTGTAACTTACAAGCATCAATTCATTCGTGAAAACAAAATCGATCAATCATACAGTTCTTATCAACAGAGTTGAATGGATAGGTACCTACATTCTTATCAATGTTGCAACTTGCAAGTCGCAAAGGTTGTAAGTCAGGAGTACGAACTCACGCTTATAGTACCTATTTTTGAACACGTGACTCGTTCTTCATTATAGAAGTATGGGCAGGGCAAATCGATTACATAACCCAATCGACAAATCATAAACTGTAAAGAAAGACGCAATAATATTAAATGTTGCCCTAGCCACTCGTGGTGGTGTACATCAGTACTCCAGAGGTATGTTGACCTCCACAGCCTATTGGTCCACTGCTGGACCCAGGCTCCCCCTGATAAACGCCTTATTGGCTTTTATCTCACGGGGGGTAATGCCCATAATCCCCATGCTGGCCATGCGGGTTGGAGATCGACGTTCGGTGGTAGAATTGTTCTGCAGGGGGCGCTGCTGCCCAACCCCCGGTGGACATCCCTTAGTCGTCACTTACGACACCCGCGGGAAGAGTTGGGGTAGCGAAAATTCTAAGCCGGCACCACACAGCAAGCACCACCAGAGGTATCAAAACCTATCTATTCTAATTCGATGGAAATCGCATTTCGACTCGGAACCGGGTGGACGCTGACATGGATTTGCGCGAAAAAAATAATAGTACGTATAGATTGCAAAATGAATCATTTCAAAATACAAAACAACAATTTGTTTCACAATTTTTTTTATATATTCGGCTTTATACAAGGAATAAAACAAGCGGAAAAGTAGTTCTCAAACCATGGTTTATGAACACATGTACTTATTAACGAACTTCGATTGGAGAGAGATCGTAGAAACAGCACAAGAGCTAGACAAAAAAAAAATGCCACGTTTAAAGAGAGGAGATCTGGTAGGTGCAGTAACTTTTTACACTTTTTAAGTTTTGGCACCAATCAGTAATCAGTAAGAATTGACCCCCCCAACCCTACTTGTGCGTGGGTGTCGTAAGAACCGACTAAGGAAACCTACTCGAGGAAGGGCAGAAGCTTCCTTCTCTGTATTTTTAACACCTTTACTGCGATCACAAACCCGCCTGGCGAGCGTGGTGATTATGGTAAAACCACCTTCTTTGGGGGGAGGCAAATTCAAGGGCAGTTACTACAATGGTAAGAACATATTCATCTAAAAAAAAAGGACTTCAAGTTTAAATCTATAAAAAAATTACCTATCAACGATAAGTCCCTTATCTACTTGTAACTAGTTTCTATGAAGTAATTTATTACCCATAATTAATAACATGGCATTTACTGAGGTAAAACATTGTAATTTACTAGGTATTCTTTATGCTAATTCTGGGCTCATTATCTGCAAATTCTAGAAGTCTTGCATTCATATTCATTCACTTGATCAACACGATTGACTGCATTATAAGTATTCCTTATATTAAATGAAACCCATTTGCCTCACAACTCTTTGATTCAAACATGTAAATGGTTTGTTGTAGCGCAGAGCCTCCTCACACGTCCTCACAGTACACATACGTTCACAACTGAACAAGCGTCCTCCAAACTAGGAAGATATGCTCCATTCCATTCTGATCTACTTTGCAGATCCACTAATGGAGCAGTTTACTCTTTTTGTCCACTCTTACTGCCATAATCACCACGCAGGCGGTTTTGTAATCGCAGTGGAGGTGTTGAAATTACACAGAAAGAAGCTGCTGTTCTTGTGTAATTGAAAGAAGGCTCTGTTCCATAAATAAATAGAATTGAATTGAAGGTGAAGGTACTATCACTTTTTAACCGACTTGAAAATAAGGAGGAGGTTCGGCTATGTTCAGCTGTATGTATGTTTTTATGTATGTTCGCAGATTTCGAATAGAGATCCGAATTGTGGAACGATTTGTTATTGTACATACCTATAGGTATCTAGAGAATCATACCGACATAGTCCAAAAAAAGGTTTTAATTCCGAGAGACTAGTATTTGTCCCGCAAAACTTAAAAACAGCGTCGGTACATTAAGGAATTTGATGTAAGTTTTTGGTTATAATCAAAACAATTTTTTTGTTTTGTTATTAGGTATGGTATGGGTTATAAGAAAGAAAATTACAATCAAATAATATAAACTTATTAGAACTAGTATTTACAATTGAAACAATTAGGCTAACTGCAGACTGTTGCAAACAATCTACAGGTAGCTCAACTGATCCATATCAATACCAGTCGGACGCGTCCCCAAGGCCTGCATTGCCCCGCTGCAAGGCAATGCTGATGCGCTGCGCCAGATACCCACCACACCAGCTCTTGGGTCACGCGTCGCTTTTTAACAATTAAATTAATTAGTATCGACATTATTTGACATGCGCAAACTACTTGCATTGATTTAAAAATCGCTGAATCAAAAAAAAACTAACAATAAAACTTTGTCCTTCCATTTAAACGTCATGATTAGAGCTAACTAATTACAAACCCATAGGTACGAGTAGGCTATGTGTGAGTCATAGCGTATTACCACATTATAATTTAGAATTATTATGCAATGTATGTACATAATCGAACCATTGTTTCACTGTTGTCAAGGGCCTATCGGCTATGGCTCATATGACGAAGACAACCACGACCTATTGTAACCATTACAGCTACAAACCAAAACCAGACCTAGACCTTCGTGATACATCATCAGCCTCATCATCACTTTCCATCAGGTGAGATTTTTGTCAAACGAAGGTGATTATAAAAGAAAAAACTATTGGGTTTAGTAGTTATGGTTCGTGAAGTTTTATCTAGGTTTAGGCTTTTAGGTTACAATTTGGTTTTTGATTCTGACTGTACGAACTTTTTCCGAAGAGAAAAGGTAACAACCGCATCGTCTTTGTTTCTTGAGATAGAATCAGACAACTCCAACTCTACATTATGTAGAGCTTGGGTAATTTAGAATTTTTGGTACTTATGTGAGATTGCACAAATCACCGAATTAAACTCCACACGTGGAAGGTAGTCACCATCTGCGGTAAGCGAGCGACAAGGGGAGGGGGATACACTTTGAAGAAATACCTGCCTGAGATCTTAAAACAAAACGCACGTCTTCGAGCTTGGGTATATTTTTCGTAAGCCCTTAAATCAGCTTGTTTTTTTTTCACATCTTTCGTCTTTTTCCTCTCCCATACCGCATGAGATGATTAGATCTCTCGCGCACGATACTACTGACAGTGGAAAGCAATAAGCTTTGGTAATCATAAGTATCATTAATAATTGAAGCCTATCCATACACTCACTCTGTTTGTATATGTATTTGTTTTTCAAGACTAAACGGCTGATTATGGTAAGGTAACATAAACCGCGCGTGATCAGAAAGGGACGAAACCCTGTCAAAGTATTTTTTTTTACGTCGCATTCATCATTATCGTCAACCCATATTAGTCCACTGCTAGACATAGGCCTTCCCTAATGAGCGCCATAGCACCCTGTCGTCAGCTTGTGTTGATAATTTATGTTGGGAATTAACTACAAACCAGATTGAAAATGCTAAACGTGGTTTTATCGTAAAGTGTCACAAGGAATCGACAGATCAGTGCAACCAACATCATAACATAGGTGATGCCAACACACTAAATAAATATGGTTGCGTTTTCATTTACTAACAGCTTGCCGCATCCAGCATCTGCCTGTAGTATTACGCAGGTCGTCTTCATCACTGGCCAGAGGGCGTCCTACACTACGTTTGCCTTCACATTCGCTTGTTGTCTGATGGGACGGAACCACGTCAATTAAAGTGTTTTTGTTTCAGCTCGAAATGGTTCCATCGCTTACGATCGCGCGCGGCTTTCATATGGATTGTATCTCTGGGGTGAACTTAGTTTAGTAGGAAATAACACTCACCCACAGAATGTCCACAAAACCACACCGGTTCACTTTAATTAACACGTACGAGACACGTTAGCTCTCTTAAAAATCTACGCGATCAATGGCAACTTCCGCGATTTGTCTGTATGTACCAACCTATTACGCATGTATACCCTCCCTACTGAATATCATATGTACGAATATGGCATACCATAGTACCTTAGGTAGAATAAGGTGCGTATCTGTAACATTAAGGTTTTTATAGGTTTAAGTATATAAATACGAAAGCAATTCTGTTTGTCTTTCAGTCTGTTACCTTTTCACAACTAAACGGCTGAACGGGTCTTATTAAATTTGGCAGGGAGGTAAATCTTATCCCAGGGATGGACGTAAACTACTTGAAAAGCGCGTGCGAAGCCGCAGGCAGCAACTAGCTGAGTTGTCTATAAAAAAACATTTCCATGGGTGAGTGCGTCGTCAGCGATAATCTCGTGTTACACTTATTACGTTACATTTATTATCTCTACGAGGAGCGATATCACTGTGGTGATCTTTTTTATTTATTCTACACAACCTGCTGCCCGCGGCTTCGCCGGCTCTTTTCCGGGATAAAAAGTAGCCCATGTCCGTCCCCGAGACCACCTATCTCCTTGCCAAAATTAATTAAGATACGTTCAGCCGTTTAGGCGTGAAAAGGTAACAGACAGACGGATATACTTAGTTACTATCGAATTTATAATATTAAGTATGGATAGTATTAGTAGGTATGGCTGAGTCGTCCGGTAAAGGTTAGTCCTATGTCTACTTATTAATGTCTGTTTACCAAAATTAAAAAGTGTTCATGTTAAAGAGGATAAACGAATATTGTTTTTTTATCACCAGTCAGAAGTAGGTAAGTAATACTTATGTATATAAGTACTTTGGGAATTGTTGATGAACAATCACTGGAGTACTTTGAGAATAATTTCAGCTACCTGCGGAGTAGGATGCAACATAAATGGATTTTTTTTAGAATAAAGTTTATAATATTTAATTCCTTGGAGTAGTGTGAGTATTAATGTATGGGATTCTTATCTTTTTAGAACAAAAGAATGGAGTACTCTGGAAATAATCCGTACACGTACGTTACTTATGTACTTGTGTTTATACACCCAGAAGCAGATAAAACACTTGCAGAACAAAGAAACATTTGTCCCGTAGCGTAGCGGGAATTCGAACCCGAAAGCTTCTGCGTCGCAGGGTCCTATTACAATGGGCCACTTAAAGTCGTCATATGATTGCATAATATACCTATAGTATACCTATATATGTAGTAAGTTTATCAGTCACCTAGTACCCATAACAGAAGCTCAGCTTAGCACTCTAGCTAGCTTTGGGGCTAGATGATTTATTTGTAATATTTTTCGAGTTGTACGAAAACTTACAGCTAGAAAATTATAAAATAAGAAATATTAAGAGGGCGCGTTGCGCGCCTTTTTGTGAAAAGGATAGGTATAGGATTTTGCGGTCATATGTAGAAGCGGGACACAGCATACGTTTTTGGAACGGCGTAAGCGCAAAAATCAACTTTTTGCTAAGAAAACTACACAACCTGTGAAGAAAATGGTTCAAGGAACCAAATAACTATGAATAACCTACGAACCAAAAGTCATTTCAATAGACCGCAGGGTTCTTGAGATCTCGACCTAATTATGTGCGAAACAGTGCACGTTGCACTTGTACACTTTCATGTTTTTTTATCGTATTTTTTTTTCTCAATCGTGTTTTCATCTTCAAGGAACCAAAAAAAAAACGTAGAATTTAATGTAATTCGAGTTTTTCAACACGTGGATCCCGCCAGTACTGAGATCTAGGCCCAGTTAGGCAACCAAACTCGTTAGGTACGCTCCTTAATATAAATACATTAAAATTACATGTACATAACTAAGGGTTATTTATGAAGCTGATGCTGTGTGAATTGTCCAGCATTATTTATTTATATTCAAATGCCGCAATAGATTAGATGATAGTGTGAATAAGAAACAGCATCGCATGTTCAGCGGCAATAAAGCAATTTAGAATCACTGATGGCTTATTACAAGTACTTTAACATTATTAGTTGAGAATGTTATCATAAGCATTGCATATCAAAATTCCTCAGACTTTGATCAGGGTGGGTTTTTCCTACAAACACCGTGAGACTCGACTTGAATTTACTGATTGTACAAAAGCAAACCATCTCTCTACATTTCACCCGTTACCTATATATTTTTAGGGTTCCGTGCCTCAAAAGGATAAAGGAACCCTTATAAGATCGCTTTGTTGTCCGTCTCTCTGTCTGTGCGTCAGTCAACCATCTTTTCTCAGGAACGCGTCGTATCATCGTAAACACGTAATTTCGAGCCTCGAACACTGTAATTTTGGTATTCTTACCTGGCAACGCTGTCACAGACCGCAAACGATTTAAAAATGGAAGTACCATTTTTAAATAAATCGCCAAGTGCGAGTCGACTCGCACACGAAGAACAACAAATATTCACTTGTTCGGAGACCTCTTTAAATTTTCAAATTTATTATATTTTTAGTAAGTGTTTTAGAAGTTTAATGTGTCTACCTATTGTGATTCAAGAGATGCAGCCTTGACAAACGATGAGCAAGAATAGCCAAAAAAATTACGTTTTTTGTAAGGAAGCCCCTTTTCATTTGTACATATACATATATATTTTATTTTTATTATTTGCTGTTATAACGGCAAGAGAAATACACATTATTTAAAAATTGTAACTGTCTACCTCCTACGGTTCATGAGATAGAGCCCTGTGACAGACGGACGGACGGACAGCGGAGGCTTAGTAATAGGGTTCCGTATACACCCTTTGGGTTCGGAACCCTAAACTGGGAGAGTGTATGTGTACTTTTAGTACGTTATATACATCTGTGCTAGAATCAATTTTCAATGAGACAATAAACTAGATAGTTAAATTTGATGTAATTGGTACTCAATTTTTTTTATTACCTATATATTTTTGTCTATGAGATTTTGTAACATGTAACGACAGTTATAAATAACCTGAATCTTGTCCAGTAGATACTCACTGTGAAAGTGAAGCCAAACATCGTCACAAGCCAGTTTTCTCACAATCAGAGAGAAGTATTATTCTTAAAACCAAGCTTTGTAAATGTATTCAACGATGTCCCATTAAAATCTGATCCCGAATCTAGCTTAGGCGTATTTAGCCAGACAATTAAAAAATAAGAAATATTAAGAGAAATTTAGAATAATATTACAATTTTCATTATTACAATTTTCAATGAGACAATAAACTAGATAGTTAAATTTAATGTAATTGGTACTTGAGGGGCCCTCAATTTTTTTTATTACCTATATATTTTTGTCTATGAGATTTTGTAACATGTAATGACAGTTATAAATAACCTGAATCTTGTCCAGTAGTTACTCACTGTGAAAGTGAAGCCAAACATCGTCACAAGCCAGTTTTCTCACAATCAGAGAGAAGTATTATTCTTAAAACCAAGCTTTGTAAATGTATTCAACGATGTCCCATTAAAATCTGATCCCGAATCTAGCTTAGGCGTATTTTTTTTCGCCTGTGAATATAAAAACAAAGTTTCATACCATTAAGACACCTTAGCGTTCCGTGGGCCCCGAGAGGGAAGACACATAGTACAGTCCATCGTCGCCGCAATCCTTATCGTCGTCATCGTCGACCTCAGGATCGACCTCACCATCTATTTGCCACACACGCTTCGGAAACATATTCTTAATAAAATGTCCTCTTGCACCAAAAACGTAATCGCATTTTTAGCCGCACACCTATAACCATCACGATTTCCGAAACCATACGCTGTACACAATATTTTCGCGTCATTCCCGGCGGGGGCCGGTGCGGCGCGGCGGCGCGCTCCTCGCTGCTGCTGGCGGAGCCCCGCGGCGCCGCGGTCTCGGCTCGCCGCCGTGCGGCCTCGCGCTCCGCCCCCGCCCGCGTTGCCGCTCGGGCCCACGCGTTTATCACGTCCACTGCTACTACCTAAGTCTTGGTCCCTTCTATCTGCCTCTGTTCCTCCGTAGACATTTCGATGGCCTTGGAGTATTTTAGCGGCTGGAGGACGTGCGTGTTCATAAACGTGTTCCATTGTTTATGAACTACCCACAACCAATTGTATGAATACTATTAGAATGTAACAGGTACAGTCAGCTGCTCAGATATGTATACACTCCCAAGTTTTCACGTTTTTTTACTCGGAACTTTTCAAATAAAAGTCCACACTTATATTTTTCATTGAAAAACGTCATCGTACTTGTCAGAATGCGGTATATAAATTATCATGACATTGAGATTTATTATGTTTTAATATTATGAAATTGTAATCACTTTGACAGATTTTTATTTTATTTTTATTTTATTGTTTTACTAAATGATTATTATTATTTTTTCTTTCATGTAATTATTATTATTATTTTAATGGTATTTTATTTTTGTTAGGAATGTTTGTGAGGTAATCTATTGCATTGGGTGCCTGCGCCTGTAAAGATAGATTTGATGATGAATAAATAAATAAATAAATCATTATTACTATACATTTACACAAATCAAAAACTTGGAAGTGTAAACATATATTCGCAGCTGACTGTATCTACAAATATACGACAGGCACAACAGTTTTTCTTTATAAAACAGCGTGTGGCACGTAAGAAATGATCAGGACATGAGACAGCAGAAAGAAGAAAAATAATGCTTTCTCTCGTGTGGATTACGTAAGGGGTGTTTGTGTGCGCTAGACTATTTTGCCGATTTTTTTTGTGAGATTGTTTTTATGTATACCAAAAAGTACCTACCGAGAAGACACGAATTGCAAGCATTCCCAACGACTGATAACTGAGGAATTTAGAAGGCTGAATTCTAAAGCATTCTTCCCCCGGAAGGAAGGAAGAGGTAGGAACGTGTATCCATAATACATATCCATACTAATGTTATAAATTGGAAAGTAACTCTGTTTATCTGTCTGTCTGTTACCTTTTCACGCCGTAACGGCTGAACGGGTCTTAATGAAACTTGGCAGGGAGGTAGGTAAAAGGTATCCCGGGGACGAATATAGGCAACTTGAAAAGCGCGTGCGAAGCCGCAGGCAGCAGCTAGTTTCACATAAATATATATACCTATATTTAAACCTTCTTGCGTTTATATTATCAGTAAACATTTCTAGAATTATTTATTCACTAGAAATATCAGCAAGCCAAAACGACAAGTCAGTTGTTAAAAACTACCCTTCTAGTAAATGAAATCCGCAATCCGAAAACACAGCCATGACATTGCCAAATAAAATTACATTCAAGGGGTCCAGCGCAAAAATCAGGCAGGATGACTGGCCGTTTGTGGCACAGAAAAAAAGCAGTAAGAACAGTAATATAGCTATTATTTTTCATGACAAGAGCATTCAAAGATCTTAATTTCTAATGGTCCGCCCACATGTTGGCGGAGTCATGGAGAGCCCTATCTATCTATATATTACAGTAGTCGAAATTGGCCGACCAAATAAATAAAATAAATAATGCTGGACAATCTACACAACATCATCTAGCCCCAAGCTAAGCAGAGCTTGTGTTATGGGTACTAGACGACTGATATTCTTACTTATTACAATACATTACACGAATAAATATTTTTTACTAAACATAACATTTGGCAGTATAAAGTAGCAAATCGCACTCCTGAGTCTGGGTAGTCTTGTATGTGTATGACGTAGCCAACTCAGGCACCAAGGTCATCACGGAAGACCAGCGCTACGACATGATTCGCTCTGTCAGAGCACACGCTGTAACCATTTTCGTCACGTCTTCTGTTTTTTATTTTAGATGTTGTACTGTGTATTTTATGTGACTAAATAAATAATGTCTAACTTTACTTTTCATTTTATACGATGTATGGAGTAAGGTGTAGCATAAGTCTTGCTGTAATTTTTTTAAATTATCCAGATGTTTTATGTCTATTTTAATATCAAGTTGACATGTATCCTTATCATCTTCATCATAAGCAGCCAGTTTTAACGATTGCTGGGTGATCATGTAGATCACCTGAGAGTTTCACAGAAAACTATGCAGGGCGCAGAGTTCAGCAACAACCTTGTAGACCAAGACCCCAAGCTAGAGATCCGACTTTCCTTACTGTATGTTATTTATTGAAACAGTTCCCTGTTCTTAATCCGAACCCTTCCTCGCAATATGATTTGCGTCAGTGGCGATGCCTTCGCAACAGATCACCGACCGGTAACCGACTGGAAAAAGCACTTCTCATCCACGACGTCCACGGGCATTCGAGTGAGCAACGAAAACGTCTGAGTTGTTTTTTCTTGGCTCTTGCTGTGCTGTCGAAGGGAATAATTAAAAATTGAGGCCTCTGGAATTCTCATATATAATGTATACAGCCATGGCGTTCGAAGAACACCTTAAATCTAAAATATCAAAATTTTATGCTGGCTTTAAGTCTTTGTACATATACAGAACACCCAGTTTCCATTTAGATTACGTTTGGCAGATTCTCTGGTTCTCTCTTAACTAGGTTACTGTGATATTGTTGTCTATGGTCCTTGTATGTTGAAAGAATATGAGCAAAAAATACAGCAAACTCAAACTTTATGATTACATAAACTGATTTATCCTAGTATTTGGATTTGAGCTGGGAAACAAGTAGCAAAACAGGCCTATTACCTACATTTTATTATTGCATATCTTTTGAAGCCTTATTGTTTACCATTACATATGTACGCTTGTTATATTATATATTATCATTAAACAATAACAATATCTGACACACGCATTGTAGAGAAATGCGATACAATAAAAGGGGGTTATCGGTTACCACAATCTTTTTTTTTTCAAAATCGTGGCGCTGATTGAAATTTATATAATATATTTGGTTATAGGACAATTATACAAATAAAAAACGTCCTAAAGTTTTCTGAGATATTTACGCAATAAGTTCATTTGAGCTATCGTTATTTTCATTTGCGAATATCTCAAAAACCTAACGCACGCAACATTTAGGACATTATGTTATAGTACATTTTTTATTTGTATAAGTGTCCTCTAATCTAATACCTATGTATATAAATCTAATTGTACGCGGCGATTTAGAAAAAAAAAATAACAGTTAGGTAGCTGATGTCAGGTCACCCTCCATACAAAAATCTTCGAACCCCTTTGACAGGATTTCTCGTATTAGGAGGTCTCGCGAATTAAAAATTGTAGGTAGTAAGTTGTTTTTTGTTCAGGACTTAGATATTTTTGAACGCATAACCTAGTTGTAAAAAAATATCTGCTCAATTTGAATAGTCTTGGTCACGAATGTCAAAATGTAGGAATGAAGACATCAATAACTTTCATAGCTTTGATATTTGTCATACCAGTTTAAAAATTAAATCTCTTAAACTTTTCTCTACAAATCTCCCATTAAAATCTGTAAAACTTTAACTAACTGATCCGTGCTTTATATCTCTGCTAAAAGTAGGTGTATTATATTTATCCCGTGGTTTTTGATTGGTATACCTTTTGTTTTCGCAGCAAAGGCGTCCGACCGCGAGGTGGGCAATGTTATCATTCCATTAATTACAACAGCCACCCCCGCTTTTTAAAAGTAAATTAATCCGATTAAGGGGGGAATCGAAGAACCCGCTCCGTCCGAGTTTATTCAGACAACTTTCTTTGGAATAATTATTTTTTGTAATTAAATCCATCAACACGATTTTTTGCTAATGATTCTCCCGTGGGATGGGGGATGGGGGCGTCTTATTTTTTCTTTAATTATCATGTCTCGTTTTGTAGATGCGGCCTAAGACTGTTTTAGTGTGGATCTTCGAGGTATACTTTTATCAAAAAAAGTTATAATAATAATATCAATACCAATAAAAAGGAATACTTATAACGAAATCGATGATATTATAACGATGTCAATTTCATGAAAGTTTTATTTTCAGATATTAAAACGCTCTTTCTTTATGTCATCAGCCCCATTCTTAGTGCAAGTTCTTACCAAATATTTATCTGTGAGTGATAAGATTTTTTTAACAGACTTCATAAAAGGAGGAGGTTCTATGTTTAGCTGTATATGTTTTTTTATTGTATGTCTGTCGTATCCTAAGTCAATTATAGACAGATTTGAAAAAAAAATTTCGCTAATGGAGAGTAATCCCCATGTGATCCCATAAATTTTTATTTCCTAGGGCTTAGTATTTATTCCGCAAAACTTAGAAAACAGTTTAAAACTAAGGGATTTGAAGTGGGGTTTTAGTTTATTCAAAACAATTAAATTATTGTTGATAGAGTCCATAATATAATTTGAAGCAAAAGCTTCCGCCTCCCTCCCGGTGTTAATGATATCTTGGTTTTAAAGGGCACATCATTTACTTAATTTTACCGAAATTAATTGAAATGAGTTTTGACGATGAAAAGATGTTAAGTACAAAAGGAGGTGGCCGCTAGGTGTCGCTTTGAGATAACTTGTTCGTACTTTAATTACTTAATATTATTTTGCGGCGAAAAATTTATTTGCTTTGATATTTTCACTTATTATGAGTTACAAAGAGGCTGTCGAAGCTTTAGTTTACAATTTACGGTTTATTCATCAGAAATTAAAATTATTCCGGGACTGAGTAGTCAACGTGAAAAAATGTTTAACGGTCGGAATGCCCCAGTGTAAAAATGTACTTTTAATCAAATGGTACACATCTCTGAATGCAAGGACAACAAATGGTGTGATAGACAAAACTTGTGTCTTTTCAGTTTCATTTTTTTGCGTCTATTTGAATCTGTTAATTGTTACTAATTTTCGTTGATATGTTTCTTTTTGTAAATTGGACGCGTGTTAAAGTTTTTTGATCCTCAATGTAAACAAAATAAGCTTTATAAAACTTTATTTTTTGTTATGCAATATCTAAGAGAAGAACACATAGACAAGACAGGACACATAGAAAGGACAGGACAAGAAAACCCGTTTACACCTACTCTTACTTACTTTTTAGGCTGGGTACATAAATCAACTTTGTCGATAGTACATCTAAACTACAGTATAACCCACAGAAAACCAGATTAGGTTAAAACTGGTTATGTGAGCTTAATAATGTTGGTTTTTGATACCTAGACACGTAGCGCATGCAATAACTGAGACCAGAGGGTTGAATCTATTTGACGTTAGTAACGAGACGTGATCGTGAAGTCTCCTTTTCCATACAATTTGGTACAGTGCCTCTATCGTGCGGACAGGGAACTACGCAAATCCCGTACAAAAAGGAGACGTCACGATCACGTCTCGTTACTAACGTCAAATAGACTCACCCCTTACACAGTAACTGGTCGCTACTAGAAAAACCGTTCACGCTAACTTACTAGGCACTTATGCACTTTGTTGATAGTACATCTAAACCGCAGTATAAACCACAGAATACCCCAACAAGCTAAACTCTTGGTTATTGTATCGTTATGTGAAACGTATCGGATGCGCGGTGACCTCCGACCCGCCAGCGCTTTCTCAACGAACCCATCGGTTCGCCCATTTCTGTGCCTTTTATACTTTTATGGCTTGAAATATTATGCTGGTTTGATTGAGACTGCGGCAGTGAGGAAATGGACTGTTTTAGTGATGAGGTTCGGTCGATGCTCGCACGTTTATGGAATACGTTTTGCTAACTGTAACAATGTTAGATAGAGGTTGTTATTTGTTGGGTGTTAGATAGAGGTACTAAGACTCAGTATGTTTATGACAATAATTGTTTATCTAGAACTTCATGCCAAATGTGTGGCAACACGCTGTAACTGTCTACACTAGACTAACCTTCTATAGTTTAAAGTGTCTTATAAATAAGAATAGAATAAGTTGATTAATAAAGAATATACAAATACAATACTTTATAGGTTCTATGTTATATTTTAAGTACATGTTTAGTTATTTTATTTAGAAAAAGATTATAAACACTACGCCGTGCGTAGTAAACGTCTACGTCGTAGCACTTGTTACGAAAACCCAAATCAAAATAATAATAAATAAAATGTGAATGAGATTTACAGAAAAACTTTCGTCGCAAAACGTCTACGATCTACGGCGTAGCACTTGCTACGAAATATTTATTTATAATATTTATTTATTAGAGTTCTTGAAATTATCGTTAGAAATTTTTATTATCCAATTTTTCAAAACCTACTTTACAAATAAAGCGCGGTCGTATAGAAATAAAACTATAAACTTTATATCGATATATTTTAGCTGTTCCGTTAAAATGGATACTGGGGTATTTATCGTGGGGATAATAAATAGATCCCTTGGCGATACATATGGACTCTACACTTATACTGTGCGAGATCGGGACACAAGGTGAGTGTTTCCCTCGGATATATCCGAAGATAAGTAATTTGGAAAAGTTGTATTGAATATAATCTATACAATATCATCACCATCATCAGTACACTATTCTACTGCTGGGCCAAGGAATCTTTATTATTATCATAATTATTTTAACACCCCATGTGTACTTAGTACCTACCGTACTGTGCGAGAGGAGGAAAACAAAACTGGCTCAACCTATTGCAATAGATCCGGTGCTGGCATCTGCCTTACAGGTGTGACATTAGCCCATTTCAGTCTACCGCTGGACGTAGCAATCTTCATATCTCTCTTACGTATGACACACCGTAAACTATTTCGACATTTCTCATCAATTTTCCTGTTCTATCGCACGCAGAATACACTACCCATGTGTACCGCTGGAGAGGAGGAATATAAAACTAGCTCCCGGGGCCAGCGTCCGGCCTTCCATCAATCTACCATCCTCGTGTCGATATTGGTGGGCTACATACTACCCTACAGATGTGACATTAGCCCACTGTAGTCCACTGCTAGACGTAGCAAACTTTGAATACCTCTATCTACGAGTACAATCAATTTATACACCGTAAATTATTTCAACATTTTCCAACAGTTTTCCTGTGTAATCCCAGGATACACATCCTATGTGTGCTGCCGGAGCGGAGGAAAACAAACTGGCTAAATCTACTGCAATACACGGGACTTCCATTAATCTACCATTCTCGTTAGGATATTAGTGCTCTACATACTGTCGTGCAGACACTAGATAATTTTAGTCCACTGCTGGACGTAGCAATCTTCAAATATCTCTTCAATAACACATCATGAACAATTTCTAAATTTTCCATCAATTTTCCTGTTCAATCGCAGGATACACAACCCACGTGTACCGCCAGAGAGGAGGAAAACAAAACTGGCTCAATCTATTGCAATACACCCGGGGCCAGCGTCCGGGCTTCCATCAATCTGCCATCCTCGTGTCGATATTAGTGGCCTACATACCGCCCTACAGATGTGACCCGAAACCTTATCCCGCAATGTTACATTAGAATCGATGCGGAGATCTTCTTTGTTTTGACTTCCTCCAAAGTGACAACTACCTGGTTGGAAAAAAAATGCATTTATTTTACATTTCTGCGTCCACCCGCTACTTCATCTTATTTATTTAAAACACAAAAATACCAACAGATCGCGTTACTTGTTCTTAAAACATTAAAAAAAATCTTGAAGGTGTGTCGTCTACACCTGATTTTTGAGTTTCGCGTTGTCTTAGGGCAAAAGTAAAAATTACCGTCAAAGTTGTTACTGATTCATCAATCCCATCAATGAGGCTTGCTAGTGGTTGTCTTTGATACCTACTTGTAGTTTTCTTGATGTAATTTCAGATCGTGCAACTTTACCTCCTCTCAGGTGAATATCCCATAGTAATGAGGATTGGTAACACTCATGGAGGGTGAGTTCCAAAAGAAACAATAGACGGGCAAATGCAATTGTCGTCTTTTGTTTCTACAAATAAGTATTGTACAGTCGGAAACTATATAACCGAATGGTGTTATTAAGAAAGATCCCTAGAAAATAGTTTTTTGGCGGTAGGAATATCATTAATTCTATAACTAGAAAAGACTAAGAGCCTTTCATGCAGCGTATCGTCTGTAACGATGTCATTCGATATGAGTGGAGCGGGGAAGTTTGCACGGAATGCAATTATGCAGAAACGTTAATACTCCGAAAGTCGAAGAGAATCGATCGGCGGTCCAGGAGCTACTGTGAACGCTTATAATTTATTTATTCATATATAATAAAGTGGTGACCAACAAATAAATATAAAAAGAATGCTGGACAATCCAAATTCAAACTAAGCAGAACTTGTTGGTACTAGACTGACATACAATAAACTCAGACTCCTGCGTCGCAGGTGGTCTTTGCCCGCTGCGCCACCGACTCGTCATGTTAAGGATGGTCTATACCCCAACGGCCTTGAGAACACAAAATAATTATCTGTAGCCTTATAAATAATTTTTTCTATTCGTGAAATGTTCAATTTGTTTAAAATACTTTGACAAATATTAGAGTGAAAGAAAAATACTCAAACTCACTATCGTTTAGAAGAAATATCCAAATATAGAATTAAAAAATATTTGAAGTTCGGATATTTCTTCTAAACGCTGTTGATATTGAGTATTTTCACTTCCAAGGACAAGTAACAAGACACGAGAGTTTGACAATGCTTTTAGGTGACCGTTTCCGAGGCGGTCTTCGCAGAAGCGATTTTATAAACAGTTTTAGACGATCTGCTGCTCACTAGAAATCACAACGCTTGTTCCTTCAATTCAACCGGCATGGAGCAGATGGTGCACTGCACAGTTCCTGTTTAACTATGTTGATAAGTTCTTTATTAACAAAGAAAATAACAATCATATAATAAAAACAAATTAGAACAAGTATTTACAATTGAAACAATTAAGCTAACTACAGACTGTTGCAAACAATCTACAGGTAGCTCAACTGATCCATATCAATACCAGTCGGAATAGTCCCCAAAACGCTGGCTGCATGCCCCGCTGTATGGCAATGCTGATGCGCTGCGCCAGGTACCCACCAGCCCTCGAGTCACGTTGTTATGTTAATTCAAGTAGATAATATTAATATACTCTCAGAATATGCCTCCCTTCCAAAGACATTAGGACTATCGATTGGTCTGTCCAAACCTACTTTAATCTACGGTGATCTATTCCATCAAGTAGGCCCTGTGTACGAAGGTCCGTAAAACGCGCGTGTGTGCGTGAGCTCGTTAATCATAATTTCAGATGTTTATACGTGTGTGCTAGTATTATTATGTTTTGGGATAAGAAATTAGTTAGTGGACATTAAAGTTGGGTGTAGTGTGGCCAATAGCTCTTGATCTTTTGCATGAGTAGAATAATATTGTGACCATCCTCAGTATTCAATCGATCTATCGTTATCATATAACCTACAGTAATATTCTGACGCATTTTTTGTAGAGAAAGATCGAAATGTACCTACTCATTTTAAAAATAATAAAAAATAAAGAACGTATCAGTAACATTTTGTTACTGATACGTTTTTTTTTAGTATAATTTATGTTGCAGGGTTTTGATTGCACAGTGCAGGATGAAGGTAGATTCAACCGAACATTATGCGATAGAGACAACAGCAGTGTTTGCTTACGGGCTGAATAAATACCTACATAATCTGAAAAAAAAAACAACAATTTCAAGAAGCATTATTCAACTACCTAGCTACAGTTATTTTATTAGTGGCTTAATAGTTTGTCTTACAAGTACCAAGACACATGTACCTGCCCTTCGGAAAGTTAGATAGAAGACGCATTAAGGGCTCGCACGTCGCCGGGACTGACCCGTTATGAAATTTAAATCTAGATCAATAACCATGCTTATATCATTGTCTTCATTAGGGATAATTGGGTTCGCTCCCTTCGGCCGCAACTTTGTTTGCTTGCCTATAACTTGAGACGAATTACTTGGTGGTGCCTTAAAGTTTAGCTAAGCCCTAGCTGATACTTCTCCTAATGCTTTGAAATTAAATATTAAAGTTTAGAATGTCCTCCTTCCTTTTTAAGCCGTACCCATGAAGCCATATTACTAAGCCTCCGTCCGTCCGTCTGTCACAGGGCTCTATCTCATGAACAGTAAGAGGTAGACAGTTGAAATTTTCCGAGAATGTCTCTTGCCGCTATAATAAAAATAAAATAAATATCCTAATTAAAGGGGGCTACCATACAAAAAAACGTAATTTTCTTGGCTATTTTTTGCTCCTTATTTGTTAAAGCTGCATCTCTTGAACACAATAGGTAGACATATGAAACTTTCTATAGGTAAATAAGAAACGTAGCCTACGATGCCTGGAACATCAGAGACGTTACACGCGCGCTGCCGAAACGTGTAAATTCCTATGATCTAACTACTTTGATGGAAATCTTTAGTTCAACTTACCAAAATTATATCAGATACCAAAGTACCTATAATAGTTTCCAGACTAGCCCAAGGTATAATAGTTTGAGGTCGTAGTTTGCTTTGCGTCTATTCATAACAGATAGATGCTAGCGACGAAGCGAGACAGTAGAGTTCGAGTTTTGCTTTTGAATTTCAAGCTCTTTCAGGATATAAAGTAGTGGTGCTATCCGGGCTTTGTTTTAATTATAGGTACAATAACTTTTGGAGATTAGAAACGGAAAGACTACAACCGTTTTGCTCTAAGGAAATTGTTACGAATACCATGCATATAAAAGGTTTGAGGGTTTAGTGTATAAACTTATTTGCCTATCTTTTACAATAACAAAGCACTCGCGCTCTCCTAATAAAAGATATCGAGACATTGAAGCCGGTAATCAAAAGAAACTTGCGGTAGCTTTTCTTTTCTCTTGTCTTAGTTTAACATGGGTAGAATAATAATTATCTATGAGAGGAGAGTACGTCAGAAAATATATACATATAAAGTTACAGTAACCTTGAGGTTACTATAACTTTATTGTTTGGTTTGCCACAGATGCTTCATCCTATCAGCACTCATATGTCTTCTTCTCAACATGCCTCTTCCAAATAATTTTTAGTTACCTAAAGAAAAATAAAAATTACTGAAAACGGTAGGTACCATGATGGCTAACATTTCAGAGACACTACCTACCTACCAGTTTTACCGCATGTTTGCATATGGTACGTAAACTACGCAGGTCAACACGATTACCTGAAATTAGTTGGATCGTTTTACGTAATACGTTCCACTTCATCCGTTTACAGAACTTATTATGATACTGTTTTCTGCTCTCGGCTTCGCACGCGTTGTGTCTATGAATCAGAAATGTTATGTTTTTTGTTAACTGTTGTAAAAAAAAGATGTACTTAATTATAAAATCGTGTATAGTTTCATCAGCTTATCTATATTAGACATAGGTACCCTTTATAGATATATCCATCACTTATCAAATAATTCTTTGACCGAATAGATTGCATTGTTATCGATTATGTGTTTGTTACTTCTTCATGCTAAACCTACAAAACGAATCACGCTGAAACTTTGCATAGATGTAGGTCTACTACTTGGAGTAACACATAGACTACTTTTCATCCCATTTTTGTTCCCATGGGATAGAAAAAAACCTTTGAACGTTTCCATAGAAACAACGTCAGCGAAGCCGCGAGCAGAAACAAGTGAAGTCTGAATAGTTATGCTAATACAAGCGACAGACCAAAAAACACAGGGCGTTATGTTTGCTCACCACATCGACTGTCGATCGTTTTCTAATCCCCATTTTCAGAAGCTATTACGATTTTTCGAGCACCTTTCGGCATATTTCCGCGCATATCTCGACGATTCCAAGATCCATTATTTTTTATAGCTTGAATACACGGCGGGCACTAGCGACCCTTGCGTACCGCGGTATATTTACTTCAAGGGGTGACAATGAGTGTAGGTAGTGATATTTTTTAAATAACCTTACTAAGTAGAACATAGAAGTACACGATGTGAGGAATTTATGGTGACGAAGGCAGCTTCCCCTTCAAGATAAGGATGTAGGTACAACAACTGTTGTACATCCTTACCTTGATGTTCAAACAATAACTAAGAAGAAGATTTTAGCATTTTTCATTGTCTACGAATGTCTACGATGGTGCAGGGTAGATGGGGACGACTGGACAGCGGAAGCAAAAAACAAATCCAATGATCATGAATTTCTTACGATCAAGAACTAAAAAGAGTAATAAAGGGTGAAACCATATTTCGTCAATCGCAAACATACTTGCGTTTCGTGGCGTGTCGTGACACGCCAGGAGCTATCGCTTTCATACATTTAGTAGGTATGGTTAGAGACATATTTGTAGGCCTTGTGTAGTATGTATTTGTAGGGTCGTGACGCCTTCTGTCGAATGTGTAAAACCGATACGCTGGCGCGTCACGACACGCCACGACACGTAAGTATGTTTCCGCCTTTGCCACCCCAGCTTCTATCCACTCAATACACTTTATCGACAACAGTCACTGCGCCGCGTGACACTTATGTAAATATTTAAATACGATCCGGTACAAGCTATGAATATTTTAAACTCCAAGTAAACCACTTGGCTTTGTACAAAGATATCCAATCCATTGGGAGAAAATAGATTACTATTCCGTGCGTAGGAAGGTTTAATTTGAATTGGATTATACCTTTGGTTTAATATTTTACAGACGTATATATGCAAACTGTTAGAAATATGCATTTAATGATTAGTGAAATTACACTGAGAAAATTTTAACAACTAGTTTCTGCCCGCGGCTTCACACGCCTCGTATCTATAGCAACGTTTATAGGTTATTTCGTTCCAATGGGAACTGATCTATGGGAAGAAATGTAGCCTGTGTCATTCCAGACCTAGACCCATATCTATGCAAAATATTAGCCTTATCCGTTCAGTACTTTTGGCGAGAAGAAGGTAGACTGCCCAGAATGCTGGCAGCATTGCCACGAATAGAAATGCTTATTCGTATTTATTTATTTGCTGTTCGATTCATTGTCTGTGCACTTCCTCTACCTGTTCCATCGCCTCTCCTATAACTCTAAGGTTTGCTGGCAGAAAACTCTTATTCAGTGTTAAGCTCGCCTATGTACATATCCTATTAGATAAGTTCATGCTATGCATTATGCATGTGTTATTGTGTACAATAAAGAATTACAGAATTCGTCGACAGAAATAGAAGCCAGCATTCCGATCACCTGTAAGAAGTTTTGTAAAAGCTTGAGAGTAAATTCTTAGTGTATCCACTGCGTCTGGGCGATCCCATGCTAATTCCTAATTTCCATGAAATACATATTTCCAGCCCATAACTAAAAACATAAATATAAAAGTAAGTATTTATTTCTTCTATTAATTAATACCTAACATTTGACCTTGGCTAGGTAATAAAATAAAATAATAAAAAAATAGTTAATTAAAAATTATAAAAATAATATAATGTTTTATGTACTATGTAAAATATCAAAATTATCGATAAAAATAACGGAAAAAGGCGAGCGAAGCCGCGGGCATCAGCTAGCCCGCGGCTTCGCTCGCCTTTTTCCGGGATAAAAAGTAGCCTATGTCCGCCCCTGGGATATCATCTACCACCCTGCCAAATTTCACTGAGATCCGTTCAGCCGTTTAGGCGTGAAGAGGTAACAGACAGACAGATAGACAGACAGACAGAGTTACTTTCAAATTTATAATATTAGTATGGATAATTAACGAGTTTCTTGGGTACTAACAACTTGTACAATTTACAATGTGGTAGGTAGGTTATGAATTTACTAGGAACCCGCTTCGGCTTCGCACGGGTACCTAGTAGAGTGCCATATTTTTAGGGTTTAGAAGATCGGAGATCGGTTTCGAAACCCTTATGGTCTCGCTTTTTCTGTCCTGTTTTCCGTCTTTAATATCTCAGCAACTACAGCAGCAAATAACTTGAAATTTAAAATTATAATACATTGCGTCATTTTTTTCTGGTAATCTCTGTACGCTTGTACAGAGATTACCAGAAAAAAAATTTAAATTAAAATTTTTAGTACAATTGTGATGTCGAAATTTGACGATTCCTACAAGGTCAAGTGGGGTATCAAATAAAAGGTATCAGCTTGTACATTTTAAAACAGTTTTTGAAACTTCTACAGGTTCCATACTTTTTAAATATTTTGAAAAAAGTCGCAAAATTACCCATTGCCCCCCCTGAAGTTTGCAGAGCAATGCATCTGAATGTAGCATTTGTAGATATGGATCTATATTTTACAGAATTTTTTGAACACTTTTTGTAAAATAGTCGATAAGGGGGATAAAACATTTTCAAAAGGGGTACCTCACCGAGTGGGGTATCAAATGAAAGGTATCGGTTTGTACATCTCAAAACAGTCTTTGAAATTTCTTTACATATGAAAAAACTCGAAAAATTTACCATTATTTATTCCCAAGTTTGCAAACCGATTCATCTGAAGTGTAGGTACCTTACATTTTTAGGTATTAATTAAATAACAAAGTCTCTAACCGGTACCTATTATACATATTGGTATACTTGACAAACGTTCGAAACCCTCGGCGGGCGAGTCACACTCGCACTTGACGGATCTTGTTTTGTATAGACACTGTAAACACGCGGCGCCCAGATCTGTCCATTAATCTGATCTGTCAGTTGAATAAGTTTAAATTTTTGATCATCAGGAAAATAATACAGCATTACATTTTTTTGTGCATTATGGCTATTTTGTAAAGTGTAGTTTTTTAACCAAATTCTATGAATAGGGATGAAAATTACCGAATCTGAGTATTTTCCTGTAGCTACAATTATAATGCCTTAATACCTAAATATGTACTTAGATACCTGCTGCCCCGTCTAAAATTTTATTGTATAAAGAATAAGCACGTAGATTATTTATTTATTTATTTATAGAGCATTTTCGCATTATGATAACTAACACGATTAAAATAGTAAAAAAATTACATTAGTTACATTATTATAAAATTACAAATAGATTAAAAATTAAATTAAATAAAAATTATTGTAGAGGATACAAGTACACATTTAGATTATTAAAAAAAAAATTAAATTATTAGGTAAAAATATTGAGATTGATTATGTAACCTACGTGCATATTCTAAATATGCACACTCGTCTGTGCATAAAAAAACCCGTCCGGTATATATTAACTAAGTGCATATTTTAAGTTTTATGCACACTAGTCTATGCATAAAACGATTTAGTAAGTACCGTCAAATGGAAGTATATTGAGGCGATGAGTTATGCTGATTGAGTTTTTTCAAGTGTCGGAGGGTTTGGTGAATAATTGAGTGCGATTTAGTTTTACTGTTCATTGGTATTCAAATTGCTGATCAAGACTGAATTCGAGTTGTTGGTTCTTTCTCTTTCTAAATGTAAATAAAGTGAAATAAACTTTCTCGGGATAGGAATTGACACCTATTTAAATTGGAAATGTCATATTAATAAAGTAAATAGCAAAATATCTAAGTACTGTTATGCTCTCCATATTTTAAGTAATGTTTCGTCAAAACAGGTAGCAAAAAACGCGTACTATGGACACGTTTTCCCTCAATTAAGCTACGGGGTGATTTTTTGGGGAAACTCAGTTGAAGTCCAATCAGTTTTTGTTATGCTAAAAAAAATGCATTAGAGCCATATATAATTTAGAGAGTACTCAGTCCTTGCGGGATGTTTTCAAAGACAATGATATCCTAACATTAACTGGGATATTCATTTTAGAGATTTGCTTATTCGTAAAAAATAACTCAACATTCTTCAACATAAAATCTATTAGATCTAATAGCTTGCAAAATAAATATAAGTTTAACCTATGTATACCTCAAATCAACAATTCAATGTTCCACAAAAAGCACATATGTAACAGCTATCAAAGTCTTCAATAATTTACCAGTAGAACTAAAACAACTTGATGGAAACATGTTTAAACTTAAGTTAAGGAAGTGGCTTGTTAATAACGTTCATTACAATTTGAGAGAATTTTTTGACATTAGATGATTATCTGCCTAGACTAAGATTGTATGTCCGAATAGGATAAAATTGTTGATACTTACTATAATTTAAGACCTTCATGTAACTATGATTAACACAATTTTACAATAAAATTATTCTTATTCTTATTCTTAAAATAGTTACATATTTCCACACCAATAAAATAAACATTGATTGAGTTTTTCTATGACGAAATTTTATAATTATGATCTAAAATACCTATAGATATATTTACTCATAGGTCTTCATTAATTGATAAAAACGCGCCAGCTATAATATTCTTGACTGTGATTCCATTGAGCAACCCATTGCGATTGCCGTAATATTTTTGTAGGAGACATGACTTTGCTATTTTAAGTTTTTATCGTGACAGTATTATTGTTAACAAAATACTGTCACGATAAAAACAGTACAGCAGTGGCCTTTACCAGACCACTGCTGTACTTAGTCCTTCTCTAATATGCGCCTTATTGCTGGGCATGAGTTTTGGGGATCGATATTTTAATCAATAATTATTTTGAAAGGATATTTTTTCCGTAACATATTGATTCCCTGCTGCGTAAATGCCCAAATCCTAGAACTGCAAATAATTAGATAGAATTAACTAAGCCTCCTACAGTATCAATAACGCTGGCTTATCAAAGCGTCTGCTACAAAGGCCCTCATAACCATCGAGTGGCACAAGAGCTGAACAAAAGAATAAAATCCGGAACGCCGAGAGGTGCTCCGTACAAGACCACTCTTAGATTGTGTGAATGGACTCGGCGAGGATCTGCGTGATCAATTGATGCCCTCAGATAATGCTGGCTGGGAACTTTTCCATTCTGAGCACCTCTTTAGGACTGGAGGGAATTAAAATGTAGAAAATGCATGATTAAATGTAGTAAAATGTGGAAATGTGGAGACTGTTCAAGTTTTATATACAAGGTTCAATAACCGTGCAGTGTCAGTGAATTACCAATGTAATTCACTGACACTGCGAAGGTAGACTTAGATTAATATTGTCATTAGTTGTTGGCGTATAAAGTGGTGGATAATTTTAGTTGTTGTTTTTTTCTTAACACGTTAACATTGCATGTCCAGTGGGGCAGGAGCTGCACTGCAACGTGTTAATGAAATAAAATATTTATTAGTCAAACATTTTAATTAATTTAAATTTTTAATAAACATTTTACACATGCATTTAATACTTTATTGACTGGTCGTTCTTCGCTCTCACAAGGTCACAAGCAAACTAACCCATAGAACAGTACCTATAGTGCCAATCCTTACTTATTAAAATCCTATTAAAATATGCAAATAAATTTCACCGCCATGATAGATTTTCAGCGTTTCCAGCACCCACGTCACAGGGTGCTCCATTTTCCTTTAGCTGTAGCCGTCATCGGAAACGCGCAGTCATTGCGGCGCAATAACCAATTGTTAGCGTATTACGTGTCCTATCACAAAGCCCCGAGCTCTGTACACATCACCCTGTAGACCCTGGAATAGGTAAAGAATAGTAGTGTGCATTCGATAGATTCCACATTTTTTGACATTCCAAAACCATGTTTGTATCCCTGCTAAACCTAAAAATTTTTATGATCAGTCAGTCAATGAGTGAGTGATGGATGACTAAATACATAGGTATAATTTGAGTGTAGATATTTCCTAAACTGAATTGATGAGTAACTTGTCATTTCAGGAGTCAGCTTACTACGGTAGGTAGAGTACCAAAAATTATTTTCAGGCCCTAGGTTTCCTTTGGAACAAAGATATCGATAGCTGAAAAGTGCCTCGAGATGGTTCGAGAAAAGGGTTCCCGGTGGCTGCCGCCTACTCGACTTAAACTACATCGACTCGACTATTAGACCGATGTGGACATAAATTGTTGATTATCGTAAAACCCCCCTTGTAGGAGAGGCGTGTTCTGCAGTGGACGTATGTGTCCTGATAAGCAGTTCTTAATGTTGTCGGGTAAGCTGTTGTACAACTGCGCACCTTCTTAAAGATATACATATATTATACCATACGCAATCTCTCTATTATCAATGGCAAAAAAGAACTTAAGACAATATTTACAAGTCTAAAGTTTTACCAGATAACAACATTAAATAAGAAACTTTTATCGTTTCTAGCAATACTAATTCCTTGTACAGATTTTTTATTACTTTGACTGTGATGCGACAAAGTCGGTTTTGCGCAAACATATCCGCGACAATGGGAACGGGCCTTTTGTATTTTTTAGTTTGATTGATGATTTTAATTTCCTATTTGGATCGTTGGATCTGCGGGTGAAATTGAGTGACGAGGTGAAATGCAACTTACGTATTGATTATTTAATTGAATTGGGAAATTGCCTGTTAAAAAAATATGATTTGTTTGGTGAATCCTTAGTCAATTTCACTAAGGATTGAGTGAACCTCACTCTACAAATCCAGTGTTAATAAGTTCCTTCTGGGAAAGCATCATCTTAGGCCAAATCTTCTTGAGATAGTAGCCAAATGCTACGCGACCATTATCAATAAAAATAAACCGCCAAGTGCGAGTCGACTCGCACACGAATAGTTTCGCACGTAAAGATCATGCAACTTTTTCAAAGAACATAAAATTTTCACTTGTTTGGAGACCCCTTTAAATTTTCAACTATATTTTATTTTTATTATTTGTTATTATTGAAATTGATGTGTTACCTATTTATAGAAAGTTTCATGTATCTACCTATTGCAATTAAAGACAAATAAAGATCAAAAAAGGCAAAAATTATCACGATTTTTTGTATGGGAGCCCCCTTTAGTTTTGATATTTATTTTATTTTTATTATTTGTTGTTCTAGCGGCAACAGAAAAAACTATGTTATTATGGGTGTAAAACTATGATTCCGACGACTGGATTTCTGAACAATGACTCCTTCAATAAGCAGCACAGCACTCCAGCCATCAATGATCACCATCATCAGCAGCAGCTCAATCATCATCATCAACTGCAGCAGACATCTACCTTCGTCTCTTCTCTCTCTCCCTCAAGCTACCTTCCAGACCAGCAACTTCGCATCGCACAAGCATCACCCCTCAGCCTCAGCAGTTCCATCGCAGCCGCCCTGACTTTCTGGTTCTGCAGGCTTTTTCTCCCTTCCTCGATTACGTTTCGTGGAGTTCCCTAGCGGGATTGTCTGGGCATACAGTCAAGGCCCACCGTAAACTCACCGTGGACAGACTCGACCCACCGAAGACTACAAGCGCCTCGCTTCGTCCCGACTCACTGGGGCACCTCTCGACTCACCGCAGATGACAAGCGCTCTCCCGTCCCTCAACCTGCTCATCGCACCAGTCTCGACTCACTGAAGACTACGAAGAGCTAAGCTGGGACACTGGACATGCTGGTATCAAGAACTATATCGACCTTCGGTCTGGAAAGGGAATTATGTAGCGGCCTCTAGTAGTAGACAGCTGAACTACAAATCTATCGTCAACAGAGTCGCTCAAGAAAATATAGCATTAGAAAAAACTGACTAGCTACCTACCTAAGCGCTTCAATGAATCTCCGCTTGGTGTCGCTAAGACAAGTGGAAAAACTGTTACATATTCCTAGTTCGCGCCAACGCATGTTTCAGTTACAACAGAGCGATTACCCATCAACTGTTGGTCGAAAGACCCCGGGCAAGTGGACCAACTGGGTCGGCCCGGTACAGAGGAGATCTCCCTTTGTAACTATTTGGGGGAAATTCCACCTTATCCCCCAAATTTGGTAATTTTGTATCCATAATTACGTATTGTTGTAGGTATTGTTTAGATTTAGAATGACGTGATGTACCTGATAAACATTTTATCTCAAAACCGGATAATTTAACCATACGATTATCTTTCAGAAGAACACATTAGGAGCTTTTGTTACATTCAATGACCCTACTTTACTTGACATCAATTGTTGTTGGAGGCAGTCATGTCAACTAATAGCAACTGAAAGTCGCTACATATTAGCGAATAGAGTTATTATAACTATAGATGTTATGATATAATTAAAAAAAAATGCTGGACAATATTACACAGTATCAGATAATAGATGGTTGGATATGAAATTTCTTGTCAAACTTTTCACAAAAAATCGTACCACTGACGGAAAAATAGCATTTACCTCCTAAGCGCTCGCATATAGAATGTGGATGTGACGTAACCGATTTAAATATGGCGTCGGTGTCATCCCGGCGGTGACGCTGCGGCCGATCATTTATCACCCGGTAAGCCTCCGCCGATATTATGATCAATGCCAGTCGCCCGCCCGATGGCGTCTACTGCATGTCCTTATAAAAAATAAAATAAAAAGGTTTTATTTCATAGGGGTTACGACATAGACAATCAAAATAAACAATGGAAAGAAACATTTTAAAGGAGGATTATGGCAATAGCTGCGGTTGATGATGGTATTCCTATTGGTATTCTTCTTCTGATTTCTAGCCTTTGCCGACCAGTACACTGGTGTAGGGGAGGAGGATATATAAAAGTTTTAAGGAAGGCCTCCTTAAAACTTTTCTTTCTATTCTATTCTATTTCGGCCAGTTTAGGTTGCTGCTATCTTTTTCATATCGTTCTTCCATTAGCACACTCATATGCATCTCCACTCTTTGGCACATTAGTATTGGCATTAGATATTTTGCAATATTGAACTGTACGATATCATATTTCCTCTAGAACTGGACGTAGGCCTTCAACTGTTTGTCTACGTTAAACTCTACCGAGAGTAGTTTTAGTTCTAATTTAATTTTACGCGCGGCTTTAGCTTTTCTTCATGATCTAAACTGAAGTTAAACTACATATCTATTTATAATTAATGTATCTCTTAAAGGGCAAAGTATACGCTTCAACAACAAAGCTCCTAGTGAGTTGCAAAAATTATCAGTAAATAAATTCAAACAAATTGTCAAAACCTTCTTGTGCAAAAAGCCTTACTATAAAATATCAGATTATCTCTAGAGGATAAAAAGCTTAGAACGGGTTTTGCTCCAATTCGAAAAATAACAACTTTATTATTAATTACTTTAATCTTCATACCGAAGCAACAGAAATCAAAAATATCACTTAATTTTGTGTCAGTGTCAATTGTTAATTATCAGTGTGTCAGTGTTAATTTGAAGAATTTAACCTTTTTTAGTGTTTATTTATAGTATTTATGGAGATAAAGAGTTATTTATTCTTGATTATATAATATACGACGCCATTTGAAACTGCAGACGATGTCAAACTTACTTTAATCCGAACGCATATCATCAGAACAGGATACTCTACTATCTTGTTTGTTATGCAGAAAACCAAAATAGACAACTAGTTATCAAGGCGGAAATAATTTTCCGCGGAGATAACTTCACCACGATTTAGTCGTTTATTTACATCCGTCGTTCATCGTTTTATTGTAGGTCACTTCGGTTTAAATCAGTCATAGCGATCCTGATATCAATCCTATCACTTCCTATGTAAATACTGTAGTTGCCTTCTATCCACGTAATAGGTCCACGGGCGGATCGCCCGCCTTGCACACTTTGTATTCCCAGTCGCCACCTGAGGGTAGTGGCTTTTAAAAAATACCTTTACATCTCACTTCGGGGAGTATCGGTATTTCGCAAGGCACCATACATAAACTTAATGCCAGTTCTTTTTGTTTTATCGAGAAGTCGGAGGTTGTTTATTTAAGTTTTTAAGTTATTTTCAAATTCTACAAGACTAGACTCGTGTCGAAGTCAACATCGACAACATTCTATATGTGGGATAAATTACAAAATCACAGGTTTTTTTACAGACTAATAATATAATGGTGTTAAAAGTTATCAGACTACTATGAAAGAGGGGATACAACTTTACAGTAAAAAAGCATTGGTTTAATCCTGGATAAGGATTCCAAGGAGCCTTGTACGATTCCAAGGTACTCGTATCTTGCGGAAGTACCACATACTACCACAGAGGATAAACTACTAAAGAGGTCTTATAGCAAAAGTTTTTTTATGTAGTGTGACTTCGACGGATTTGTTTTTTATATTCGAATGTTGCAAACATTCTGTTTTCAAATAAAAACAATGTTTTGTGGTAAAAGCGCACCTATCCGCGCCGCAGGAGCCGCACTCACAGCAGTTTAACAGAATTTCTGTAGGTATAGAACTGGCGTAGAATGTGACGTACTTAATGAATACAGGTGACGTTATCCGCACTGCCCACATCGCTCGCGCCGTATTCGCCGCAAGCGCTGAATTTTTTTTGTGGAATCCATATACTATTCCCTATTTCATATAAATATTTATAAAATTAGTTGTCTGCGGCGCGTACCGGTGAGAGCGGCGTAGACAGGTGGCGTTCACCATTACGCTAACTTTTCACTACCTAGTTCTATTTTATTATGACTAGAAATCGGAGTTGGTAGAATGATTCAACGTACTTGCATCATGGTTTCATAACATGGATATGCCTTTTTTCCGGAAAGTTCCGATATTTACCGGATTGAGTTAAATATTATAATGACGCACCCAATTCGAACCAAATAAAATTAAAAATTAAATAAATTGCCAGACCTTCAAAATATTATTCAGGCTTTGTTTATTTTACGAAATAAAATACAACCCTGTTTTAAGTTAGAGTTTGATTAATAGTCGACACAGCATACCGCGAGATTTCAGCTGTATCACATTGTAATGTCGGATCGTCGAGTCATTGCGGAGTCCTAATGTCGAAGTCGGGTTTGGTTTCATGTGGTAACGGTTATTTCATGATTTTGCTGAAAACAAACACACACAAACACAGGTTTTAATACGTAAATAATACATTGAATAGACAAACAAAGTAATATACTCCTTGGTTTTTGACAAATAAAATTACAATTCAATAATAAAAACAAATTAGAACTAGTATTTACACAACAACACACAACACAACAAGGTAATTAATTATTATTTTAAAAGTTATAAAAATACTGCTATGGTTGGCTGCTACAATACTATACAAATACAATACAAATATTCTTTATTGCACACCAAATAATAAAAAAAAACACAGAACACAAAAACAAATAAAGATAATGTACAATGGGCGGCCTTATCGTTAAGAGCGATCTCTTCCAGGCAACCTTAGGATGGACAAGAAGTGACTGAAAAAGTACTGCTACTTGCTAAACTTTATGTGGGTTCCTACAAATCTGAATCGAAGTGTGTTTTCAGAACTAAAACTAAAGCTAAGTTCAAGTGTGTAAAACTTTATAGAAGTAGGTATTTTTTGACATATTTCTCGAATACCTATGACATTTCCTGCAAACCCTCACAAAGAACGTAATATCGAAGCACCGAGAAATAGGGTTACAACAGAGTTTCACCGAAGGGTTCGCAATCCTCAATGATTCAACAGTTTCCTTTCAAACTTTATTCCAAGATTACTTCGTTGTATAAATGTAATAAGCTTTGCACTGACGAGATTAGAACCCGAATTTCACTCAGACATTAATGACATTTTCAGTGCGAAAGGGGGTTGGGGAAAGTGGGGGGGTTGTTGTTTATGGTGAGACAATGATATTGAAAGTCACTGAGGAAAACCTGAACAGTGATTTTGGCGGGAATGTTCTTGGGGGAATTGGGATGCTTAGCAGGAGTTCTGTGGAGATTAGAGCAAGTTAGAACTGACTTATAAGGAGGATTAGATGCCTAATTTGAGTCACGTACGTAGTTGTATTGTAAAGCTGAAGTAAACTTTGAGTACTTAGGTAAGCGAATGGTAACATATTTATATAAACTGGAGGGGAACAAGATATAATGATGGACAGTCCACACAGCATCATCTAGCCCCAAGCTGAGCAGAGGTTGTGTTATGGGTACTAGATGACTGATAAACTAATAACATTACTAATACATTACATAGATAGATAATTTTAATATACCCAGAACACCCGGAACAAATATTTGCAGGACGTACAAACATCCTAAGGCGGGAATCGAACTCGCAGCCTCCTGCGTCGCAGCCGGACCTTCGCGCGCCGCGTCACATCGGTCGTCATATGTAGGGGAGACATGTACAAAACCGTACACCGGGGTAAAACCGTACAGTAGGTATGGTCTATTCACGTAAATCATTCAAATTTCCCGCGCCTAAGCCGCTCACTGGAGTCGACCTATCAGAGCGTTTTGTTAACAAAAATTTATCGCGACAGAGTCGCGCGTTACGAAAATATTGGATTTTATAGTTTTTTGGTGGTCCTGGTGTAATTTCTATTAAAATTCAAGCAATTTTTGTAAAATATTAAAGATTATTTGTCGAGTATTTATCGCGTACCTTTACGACAAATAATCTTTAATATGTTCGTATTCATATGACAAATCGCAAAAGTTTAAAAATTTTTGTAAAGTTTACGTGAACTGCAGGTAAGTCGCTCATTAACTAAAATGTTGATTTAATACATTTGTTTTCAAAAATGAACGTTCTACAGGCCCAAAATCCTTAGCTATACGGCCTTGCTAAGCTTTGTTTTTATTTTAATTTTTAATCATATTTTGTTTTTGTTCATTTGAGTTGCAAATAAAAAATATTCTGTTCTATTCTATTCCTTGCCCCGGTCTCCCCTACCTATGTACACACTTCTACCTAACTATGCCTACTACACTCTTTCTACATACTATTTAAGCCTTTGAAAATCAGCTGTTATTATAGGCATCTACATACCTACATATTAAGGGAGCTCACAAATAAACGACACCAGAATAACAATCAAGTAATTTGCAAAAAATCTTCAGAAAATAATAACAAAAACAGCGTGAACCAAAGTTAGACGTAATTACTATTTTTTGTAAAATTAAAAGTCATAAAAGAGATTGCAACGATATATCGAAACTCATTCGACGTCGGCTGCATGAAATTTACATGGAATAACGTGCTTGTAATAAAGAATGATGAATTGGGCCCGCATTGGTAATTATGGGCGCAGTCACATTCACGCTGAAAGCGTAGTTCACAATGATCTGACTTCCCCGCACATCTAATCGAAATTGGAATAGAAAGACCTGAAGGAACCGAAAGAAAAAATAATAATTTTGATGATTCATCTGACTCTAAGTTGACGGATGACCCAGCGAACACCTCAGATGGTGAAATAATAAACGATGATTTAACGAGGTGAATAATGTGCAAGGTTCCATACGAGGAATGATCAAAATATCTCAGCTATCTTCGCGAACTCGGGTTGCGAAGTGTTCTAATTAATTGTGAGACAACGGGCAGGTCGAATGCCGGCCAATTATTGAACAAACAAATTTAGTAGAGTGCACAGAGTCTAAGCGGCATATTTTTTTTTGTATTGAGACAAAAAAATCAGACGTTTGGTTATTTTACCAAAATATTTGATCTGCTGCAAACCCCATTCAACCGGCATTCTGTGTGAACGAAGTCACAAAGGACGACGCTCCGATATTAAATTGCGAAATTCAATAATTTTATTATTATGTCTGTAGTTTCCGAGAACTGTTTTGGAATATTGTCATTGAATAATCATATTTATTTTATTCGTCCATTACCGAGAATACTTGCGCCTGAAAAGCTACTACCCAACTAAATGTATATCTTAAATCATTATATTATATATCATGCCTGTGCGGTGTTATCATTTTAATCTGTATCAATACCCTACTGAGTCGTTGCTGTTTATTTGTGAGTTCTTTTTAGTTTTAATTTTATTTTTATGTATTAAGTAAAAGTTATAGGATACCCACGACACAGCTTTGTCCTAGTGCGGGGTCCACTGATAAATACCAATAATATAAATTCGAAAGTAACTCTGTCTGTCTGTCCATCTGTCTGTCTCTCAGTCTGTTACCTTTCACATCTAAGCGGCTGAACCGATCTTAATAAAATTTGGCAGGGAAGTAAATAATATCCCGGGGACAACATAGAGTACTTGAAAAGCGCGTGCGAAGCCGTGGGCCGCAGTTTCTATTTTATATTTTGCATGACCAACACAACAACAATAAATAAATTTTGTTTTATTTTTGGACCCGTGGTAGTAGGTACATGTTTTTCCGGAATAAAAAGGAGCCTTCTTTTTATTTTAGGCCTAAAACATGGGCCTTTAGGTATAACTATTTATTTATTTTAGGGAAACCATCAGCAAATTATACATAAATGGGTAATACAATAGAAATTGATGGGCTATTAACAGGAATCCACTGATAATTATAAATATTGAATAGGCAGATCTATCGAAAGACCAATTTGCTGTTTTATGTCGATTCCGTCAACTTTAACCAAAAACAAATTAAATACAGCGTTAGTACAAATTACAAGTAATATAGAAAACTCATACCAAGTTTGTGCCAAGAATAACCTTTCAACAAATGCATAAAAAACAAGATTAAAGCATAAATCTCAGGCAGAAACTGAAAATACTGGGACTAATAGTTTTTTGTGTAGTAATTGGATTTGTTGATTTACCGAGGTCGCTTGACGCATGGATGTTTGTCACGATATAATTTCGCACACACGAAGAAAACCTCTGAAAATATTCGTAATTCGGTGTGCGATTTTCCTCACGAATATAAACTTTTTACTATATGTTTGAAATACAAGGAAACACATAAATGTTAACTTTCTAAGCTCAAGCTAGCTTAAAAGTTAAAATTTCTGAAATTATTTTACTACTGTTTAATACTCGTAGTATATATTTGTAGGTACGATTTGCAAGTAAGTATTTATTTTGGGTGTTCTGGGTATTTTCTATTTATGATAACAAATATCTATCTATGTAATGTATTGTATTAAATATATACGTCTTCTAGTACCCATAACACACATAACTTTGCGTAACTTGGGGCTAGATGATGATGATTAGCGCTGTTCGGGTTCAGTACAACAACATTTTCAGGATGCTGTTGCGGCTGCCTCGCGTCTGCAGCGCATCTGGTATGTTCGCGGAGGCGCGACGGACGACTTTTACGCGATCATTCGCAAAAAAGTCGCATCCCTAACTCAGCGCGCGCGAGCCAGTAGCAACACCATCCTGCAAATGATTATGTCTCGTCTGGACTGTCTCATCCAAAATAAGTGGATGAGGATGAGGACCCAGATAAAGCGTGGGGCCCTATAAAGGCCCTAAAAATTAATTATATCTACCAGCATTTATCGTAGTTTTTTTGTATATTGACATAAATATTTTTAACAGTCATGTTAACCAGTATATATTGATACTTGATTAGTGGTAGTAACTTTGAAAATAAGACGCAATTTATTTGATGTTTTTGTTGTTTGAAAACAAGGCTGTGATTTTTTTTCGCCATGGCTGCAAAAAGGTAAGATTTTGTTATATTTATACGAAGAATTTGAGGATGTTTCACTTTGGTATTTGATTTTGGATGTTTTATTTATAGAAGAGGGTTATTTCGATTCGTTAGTCAACCTTTTCGAACACTTTTTACAATTGAAGTTGATGGCCTTTTAAAAGCCCTGTAGGGTTTATCAAAGCATTTTTTTGTTGTAGATGGGACCAGAAAAATCACTTAATCTCAATGAGATTCTAGATGAATTGGATTAGTGGCAGGTTGGATTGGTGGTGATGAAGAAAGATCATTTCCAAGTTATATTAAAGTTTTTCTTCGTAAAAATGCTGACGCAGATGTAACAGATGAAGACTCAGGTGATGAAGAATTTGTTACTTTTCAAAATTTGCCAGGATCGCAACTTAGAGCTCCGGCTGAGTTAAATTTTGATGACAGTTTGGCGAGGAAGACGATCAGCCTTTATAAAAAAATTTAGTAAACTCATTCGTTGGGCTATAGACTGTGGGTCGGAGCAACAAGACTGGCCTATGAGATATGTTTTGATCCGTACTGGGGAAATCATCGTTAATCCCGGAAGCTTACATGATTTGGTGCTTAAAATGATTTTGCAATTTGAAGCTTAAAATGATTTGGTGTAGGATGAAAAGTGATTTTGCAATTTGCTGATGTTCTCCTAGCTTGCAATCCGACGTTGCCTTTCCTTCTGTTCTTCGACAATTATTTCTCCTCTGTTCTGCTGTTTCATGAGATTGGTAGTTTGCAAAAAGAATGACATCAGTGTTGTTTCAAATGCTGGAAACGTGGAACCTTTGCAAGAAGTAAAAAGATTTTCGCAAGAACAAAAGAGATACATTCATATAGTTGATCCAGTTCTAATCAAACATTATAATGAAAATATGGGAGGGGTTGATAGATCTGACCAAAATATAGATTTGTATCGAACATCTATTCGCGGTGACAAGTGGTACTGTTCTCTTATCTTTTACAGTTTACATATGACTGTGCGCAACGCATGGCAGTTGTACAAACGAGATGGAGGAGCTTAATGATCACCTTGGTTTTAGTATTTAGCAGGTTTGCTTGAAACCTATAAAAAGGGAGATAGGAGAGGCCCTGTTCGTTCGTCTAGATCACATCGAGAAACATCTCGATATGACGGAATAGATCATCTGGTCGAATACAGAGCCCCAGCTAATGTACAAAGTATGTAAAATAATAAGCTATTTTATTTGCAAAAGATGTGACATACCTACATTTACACCCTAATCATTGTTTTTTGGCATACCGTGTTGAGGATTTAAAAAAACATGTTTGTTTGTGTTTCATTATTAATTTGATAAATAAAAACGGATATTTCGATATTTTGTTTTACTTTTAGATTTGTATATCAATCTACCCCCCATTTCACTACACTACAGGCCTCTTAAAAAACCACCCTTTTCTGACTTCCCTAGAAAAGTTGTTTTTTTTTTACGACTTTCCCTAACCCTAATAGGGAATTTTAAGCAACATATCAAAAAATCAATATGATCGAAGATGATTTGTAGTTTCAGCATTATCTGGGTTAATAGGGAGTTATTTAAGCTTTAAGTTAGGTTAGTAAGTAGGTAATTATGTTATGTTTATATGTAATTGTAATTTGATCATCAAGTAATTATTGTATTGTATATTGTATTATCTAATTTAATCTTCACATTATTTAAGCTAAGATTTTATTTTAATTTTGATTTTATTGTGACACTTTTGTAAGTATATTTTATGAAATAAATGAGTTGATAACAATTACCTCTAAGCATCGAAACGACTAATGCAATTTTGATAAATGAGGCGCGAAAATACCCGGTTAGTCTCCTTTATGGTTCTTAGCTACATTTTGTAGAGCTTCGCCCACTTATGGCGAAAAAAGTGAATAAGCGAGGACCGAGCCGGGTTTCTTTATAGTTTTCAAATAATCACTTGTTATGTGATAAAATGCGGAAAAAGCCCAAACAAGGTAGGTTTTAAAAGAATTATGTCCCGATCAAACTGAATAGTTAAAAATTAACTGAATAGTTAGGCACTCGTGTTTCACGTTCATGAAGACCGACCGGCATTCCAATTTCAGAAGCAGTTTGCCCAAAATTAGCCGTTTAACTTCAATTTGTTCTCCCGCAGGAAAACTCGTTAGAAAGGGTAGAACCGATGCATGTTTTAAAATAACGAGATCCGTGTTAATTCTTAATTTGCTGGTTGGATGGCCCGATAACTGAATCGAGGCGATCTGCTGCCGCGGGCGGTGCCCACCGAGAAAACATTTCAATACTTCTGCTGAGGTTTGTTCCGTATATTTAATATAATAATAAATAATGCTGGACAATTCACACAGCATCATCTAGCCCCAAGCTAAGCAGAGCTTGTGTTATGGGTGTGTATGGGATAAATGATAAACTTAATACAATACATTACATTACACAGATAGTAATTTTTTTTGTAATACGTAGAAAACACCCAGAAACCCGAAACAAATATCCGCAGATCGTATAAACATTTGTCCAGAGCCGGAAATCGAACCGCGTTGAACCTTCGCCTGCTGCGGCACTGAGGTCGTGCAGTATTGTGGTTACTAAAGGTACGCACTCCTTATTTTCATTCACCACCTCCACCTCCACAGGCTATATTGGTCCACTGCTGGACGCAGGCCTCCCCCTGATAACCTTATTGGCTTTCATCTCATGGGGGTAATGCCCATAATCTCCACGCTGGGCATGCGGGATCGCAGTTCGGTGGTAGAATTGTTCTGCAGAGGGCGCTGCTGCCCGCCCCCGGTGGATATCCCTTAGTCGCCTCTTACGACACCCGCGGGAAGAGTTGGGGTGGTGCAAATTCTAAGTGGGCATCACACAGCAAGAGGTGTAGTTAGTAGTTTTCATTCGTCAGGTAGAATATTATCTCTAATGTCAATTCACTCACTACGGGGTTTAATAATAATAATACATTTATTTCAGACAAGGTCCATAGCTTAAATACATAAAATAAAATAGAATTGGTACATAAACAATCAAAGAGTCACATTATCCTACGGAACACATTTATGTATAACATTAATCAAATTGAACACAACAACACTATAATCAAAAAAAAGAAAAAGAAAAAAAAATAATAAATGAATAATTATGTCCACCTAGCCGAATTTCGGCCACAGATGCCAATCTCAACGGAGACATGTGCATTAAGTAACTCATCTAGTACCCTTATGGGTACTAGATGACCCCAAGCAGAGCTTGAGTTATCACAAGCTCTGCTTAGCTTGGGGCTAGACGATGTTGTGTTGATGGTCCAGCATTATTTATTTACCTATTTTGAGATCGTCGAATTATACCATTTTTATCCGAGAGGCATGGGTTATTTTTTCGAGTGTGTCTATGTAGTTGGCGGATAGGTCCTCTTCATTACCTCTAAGCATCGAAACGGCACGAAAATACTCGTCTGGTCTCCTATAAGGTTCTTAGCTACATTTTGTAGCCCCACTTATGGCGAAAAAAAGTGAAAAAGGCATGATGAGACTAGCCATGTGCCCAGAACATAATATAGCACGAGTGGTCGTGATCCGTTGGTTCTGAAACCATTACAACTGTTTTCAACAGAGTGGCTAGTCAAAATTGAACTGCGAAAATGCAACTAATCACTCAAAATCATTCGAAAACTACGATCGAGTTCATATGAAACGGGGTGTAGGCTACTAGAATTATTGGAACCCTGTCAAATTATGGAAAATAGTTCCGCTCTATCCGGTAGGGGCGCTGTAAGGAGCTAATCTAAACGTACTCGTAAGAGAAGGATACGAAAACGAAAATAGTTTTTGTAAATTATGCACAACCCTAGCCATGAAAGATACGTTATTGATGATTTAGCTAACAATCGTACTTACACGGAACACCAACCGAAAAGAGATTTTATAAAAGGTTTAAATTTGGCACAAATTATTTTCTTATTAATTTCTCACATCCATATTTCCATTCCATACTAATACTAGAGGTATAAATACTAAAATGATTATATCTCTCTGTCGATCCTACCTACCTTTTCACGACAAAACGGCTCAACGGATCTCAATGACATTTGGCAGGGAGATATATAATATCCCGGAGAAGGACATAGGAGAGAGAAAGAAAGAAGGAAAGAGAGAATCTTTATTTGTAGCAACTACACACTACATATACTTAATACATTAATGAAACTTAAAGCTACAAAATGGCGTCCGACTCAGCATATGTTGTAATAGCCGTGGGCTACCACAACGCTGGTCTTCCGTCGGAACCATGTTGTGGACGTCACGTACGAGACGAGACACAACATTAAAAAACATGAAATACATTAACAAATATAAAATAACTAATAAAACCTACGATATATAGTTTATATAATTGAACAAACAACAGAAATTCTAATAATACATAGATTATAAAGTAGGGAATGGTCAGATACAGCTTTATTTTTAATTTCAACAACAACAATAATGTAATAATAGATAGAACAATTACAGATTTTTCTATACAATACAACAATAAAAATACAAGAACAAAAAATAATAATGATTAACAACGAGCACACAGATAGAGCTTAGGCAGGTTCTAGCGGGATTGGAAATCCATGTAAAAAAAGGGAGTGCAAGAGGTTCGGGTAGAGCTTACTTACGATGGAGACTAAAGAAAAGAGATTTCATTACTGAGACCTTCAGTATTTTTCTGGTGGTCCAATATAAAAATTCTAAGTTTGGTTCTGAAATTTTGCTACTATATATATATATAGGCTACTTTTTATCCCGGAAAAGTACGTGTGAAGCCACGGGCAGGAGCTAGTAATGAATATAATAGGAAGGAAAGATGTGTAATAGAATGGCTTAACCCTTCGACAGGCGCGGCCCATTCATTTACACAGCACTTCTACCACTCACGGTATTAAAGATCCCTTATCTTCAGGAAGAGCCACTATTAGTTCCCGTAGTTTTCATTAAACTGTTTCACTGTATTTTTATATAGGGTTATAGGTAAATTACTGACACTGCGTAAACAGCCGGTTCTGCCCATCATCACGAACACGATCGTGAAGACATTCTTTTGTTTTTTTAAATTACTTTTAATGCCAAATGAAAAAACACGTTTGCCCGGATCCCAATGGATCACGAATGACCGATTTCACACTCCCACACCTCACCCACTGTTAATTTAGGGCAGAGCCGTTTTCAAGTTTATTTTCAAAGAAGGCTCTCAAATGGACGATTAGGTATTGAATAGACTACTACCAATACCAAATGAAAGAATAAAGACCTGGCTACTTCACAAACGTGTTCGTGGTGATGGGCAGAACCTGCGTTTCACGTCGTGTCAGTGAATTACCAATAACCCTGTATACGACTTCGATGTGCATAATAACATTATTATGCACATCGAAGTCGTATACAGGAAGAAGAAGAGTACATACTCTTCTTATGAATATAACGGTTAAAAAGTAAGGAAAGACGGATGGTCAGACTGACCTATTTGTGAAAATGCTTGTTATTGTATTATTATTATACAATAACAAGTATTACTTGTTATTTGCCGGTTTTGAAAATCACATCATATAAATATTATAAATTCGAAATTTGGATGGATAGATAAATAAATAATAAAATAAATTATTATAATTTTAAATACAAATTTTAATTTGATTTACCAAATAATTGAATACTTAATAAAACCTGTGGTAATTTTACTTTCGGTGGATTAGGGCCACAATAAGAAATTACTATTATTAATTATGACCAAAAAGAAAGATGTCCAGTTCTGGAAATTACCACTCCTAAAAATACCATTTTACCCTGAAATGCTGACAAAATATTTCGTATAAGAATAACTCAAAGGGCACATCAACATGAAATCTTAGTAAACGGAACGGGAAACAATAGCCATTAAACCTTAGATCCCGAACAATAAGTCAATAACGCATCCCTCGGGTTTCGGACCGGAACAACCCCCGCCCGAACTTGCTATTTGTTACGTCACGGAAGTAGTAAATAATAGAAGCGAAACTCACAATATGAGTTTTCATACCAGGAAGGTAATTATAATATATATTAATATATAGTATATATTTAATAAATATCAAAATAACTGTCAAATTTGACAGTTATTTTGATATTGATCGAGTGATATATTGGCGAGAATTGCTGCCCTGCTCTCATCTATGTTTTATCCGCAACTTTTACATTGGTAACCTACTGTTTATTTTATGTTTATGGTCAACAAAGTGTTGATAGTCAACAAGTAAGTCAATATGCCCTAATGGGAACACGTTTTCCAAGAAGCAAAGTCATTTGAGTACAAAGTCTACAAGACTGTCAAATCATAAAAAAAATAATTTAAGGCACTTCGTTCCACTTTTTATCAGAACTTCTAATAAAACGAAAGTAGAGCGTAATCGCCGGTAATTAAACATGAGAGCCGCTTCGTCAGACATTGTAAAAATTAGTGATTTGACTACAGCAGAATGATCAAACTCGAATCTTACATTACATTACAGACAAATGGTTGCGGTGATGAAGTGCCTTATCCGTTTGGTTCGACACTCTGGCATGTCGATTCGGGAATGGTGCTCTTAAAGTTAAACGAGTTGCGTATCTACTCGCAACTATTTCTATCTATTGTTACATCAAATCTTAGTTAATAATTCCAGAAACATCTTTAAACAGGATGTGGTGGGATCTTCGAAAGGGTTGCCGGTTCATATTTTGGATTAGATTATTATAGTTTGTGAAAGTAATGGTAACTGAATTTATCTTGTGGATCCTCCTCATCAGCAAACATACCTTCTTCCACTGTCCTTTCTTTATATAGTCGCGTACGAGACGTAACTTAATGGTTTCGACGGAAGATCAGCGTTGTAGTAGCTATAACCTATAGCTATCGCAACATATGCTGAGTCGAACGCCATTTTGTAGCTTTAAGGTATTTTATAAGTGGGTAATATTATAATATAGTTTATATGGTGTTGGTAATTTAATTAGTTTTAGCACATATTGTAGTTCTCAGATACAAATAATTCTTTTTTTTTTCTTTCACTGATGCGACCGCGATTCCAACCCGCATTCCCAGCGTGGGGATTATGGCATTACCCCCTAAAGAGCAAATAAGGCGCTTATTAAGGGGACTCCCCTGTTAAGCGCCAGCAGTGGACTGTTAAAGACTGTTGATGTGATGTGATGTGACTTGTCAGGCAGAGAAGTGACCGCAGTAGAGGTGTTAAGAATACACAGACGGTAGCTGCTTCCCTTCCTCTGGTAGGTTCCATTAATTGGCTGTTACGTCATCCACGCGCTGAGGGGTCGATTCTAACGCCGCGACCGCTACGGCCATGTTGTAGATAACTGGTCAGTATTAAATTTACGCCATGGACGTAAAACAATGTGTTTGCAGTTTTATCCTAATGCTGTTACGTAGTGAGAGCCACACAGGCTTTACGCGGTTAAGCACTCTTTGTATTTGTTTTAGCACAAAATAACGAACTGCCATTCTCTCTACACTTTTTACAGAATCGTATTGTAGCCCTTTTAGTGGCTTAGGACCACTTGCACTATTGATAATGCCCAACCAATAATCAAAACCTCAACTTCTGAAAATCTCTACTTCTGACAATATGTAATTATATATCTGTGTACCTAACTATAAATAATGACTTGTTTACTCATAAGTTTAAATACTGTTTTTAGGGTTTCGAAGATCGGAGATCGGTTTCGAACCCTTATCCCACTGCTGCACCGCTTTTTCTTTTTCCTACAATGTCAAGTGGGGTATCAAATGTATCAGATTGTACGAATACATTTCAAAAAAGTTTTTGAGATTTCTTTAGGTTTCATACTTTTTGAAATATTTTGAAAAAGGTCAAAAAATACCCATCCCCCCCCCCTTAAAAAGGTTAGATTTAAACATTATGATGTCATTACATTTCCTAATGTCAATTGGTAAATGGTTATAAATTATGGGCGCCATTACAAAAATACTATTACTAAATAGACGCTGATGGATGCTGTGGGGGAATGCTGCAAATATTAACACCTTATTTGTGCTGCAGAAGAGGGCTGTTCGTGCAATCTATAATATGGGTTCCAGAGAAACCCTACGTGAAAAACTCAAAGAAATGTAATGACAGTACCATGTCAATATATTTATGAAAACTTGTTGTACACTCAAAGGAATATCAATCAGTTCTCTAAAAATAGCGACATACATAATTTAAATTATGTATTAGTTCGTCTACAACAAAATACCACATGAGTTGAAAAAATTATCAATAAATAAATTGAAACAAATTATCAAACATATTTTATTGTCTATTTTTGATTTTGTTTAGTTTTGTCTATGTTTGTGATCCAAATAAACAATCTATCTATCTATCGTAAATAAAAACGTTTTATGTATAAGTGTTTATAAAGTGATCCCTTCCTAGTAAATAATATGGGAACGTTACAAACCTAAAACTATTAGAGGAAAAAGTTAAATTGGTATGGACTACACAAAGCACACTGGCCTATTTAAAGTTATAATTTATATAAAAGTTTTGACGTAACTTATTGAAGCCTGCTTTCGAAAACATAGTAGTTTTTATTTTATTTTATAGCTTAACTATTTAGCTGACCTGACAGACGTTGTTCTGTCTTAACTATGAAAATTGAATTCGAACTGGTATTATGGTCGTTAAGTTTTTTAAAATTTTCTAACTTTCAGCGCATCTTTCTTAATTTTTTATTCTATAAGTATCTTCTCCTGACAATAACAAACACAACAAAAATAATTAACGAAATTGGTCCTGCCGTTCACGCGTGATGCCGCCGTGACCTAGGGAAATAGGTATTAATTTTTATATAATTAGATAATAAATCATTTTACTAACTTATAAAAAATATGCAGGTAGTTTGATCACCTTTACTGCGAACAGCATTCCGCCGGCCAAGCGGGTTAATTAGGGCAATAATATAATATAATATAATATAATATAATATAATATAATATAATATAATATAATATAATATAATATAATATAATATAATATAATATAATATAATATAATATAATATAATATAATATAATATAATATAATATTATGTTATGTGCGTTGTTATGTTTGTGGGAGGAACGTTCAACAGTGGACGTATGAGTTACGTTATGTAGGTAATGTTACAGACTGGTTTAATAAACTAATAGTGTAGATATTTATCTAACTAGTAACTATTGAACAGAAATTCTAAGCTTTGATTATTATTTTGGCGTCGGCTATTTGAATTAACCCGTTACTTTCCGTGTTCAATGCCATAAAACAAAGACAAAGTGAAATTAGTCGCTGCTAGCAGAGATCCCTGAAGTCTACTTAGCTCTACGATATACGTGAGGGGTGAGCCTATTTGACGTTAGTAACGAGACGTGATCGTGACGTCTCCTTTTTTCATAAAATTTAGTACGCCTCTATCCTGTGGACAGGGAACTACGCAAATCCCATACATAAAGGAGACGTCACGATCACGTCTCGTTACTAACGTCAAATAGATTCCCTCAGAACACCGAGTAGTGCATCTTACTTGCACCGAACCATATAACAAAACTAAATTAGCCACCCATCCCACGCTTGAATGTAATTTTAAGGCGATCAAACATAAAGTTTCCAAGTCCCGCTCGCAACTTGTGATTGCATACACCGCACCGCAAGTTTGCTCGTACCTTTTGTGTACGCTACCTTTGTGCTGCTGGTTTACTTTACACTCGCACGGCGCTGTTCGCTTAATGGGATTGAACAATGAGTCCTCTGCTCGTCTTTTCTGTATGGGAGCTTTGGTGGCTCTCGCTACCACAAGTAGCGCTGCCGAAAAGCTTCATTGAAACACCCGGCAACTTCGTGATTGGTAGTGCCTCAAGCAAGATGCAAATTAAAAGGTAAGCATCATGTAATGGTGGAGGCAAGGGTAATGGAGTCACACACAAGTCGGCGACATTTCAGCGTATTAATTTTGTAGGCAGCCCACAGTGTTTTGTCAATTTGTCTGTGGATTTTGACGTGCAGACTCCATACGGGTGGTTTGATGGGTTAAAATCCAAATCCAGAATCAATTAAATAGGGACAATGCAGCCAGCGCGCGTCTTGGGGACGCTTCCGAGTGGTGGGTCAGTTGAGCACCCTGTTGATTGTTTGCAACAGTCTGCAGTTAGCTCTATTGTTTAAATTGTAAAGATTATAATTTTCTTTCTTAATAAAGGATTGTGAGCAATTAAAAAGATGTCAATAAAAATTGAAAAAGATAAACTATTAGGAATATCTATCACACCACTTGCACGAGGCATAAAATCTGAATGCGTTAGATTCAGGAATGAAACAGCCAGCTAACTTTCCTTCACACACCAGATAACCGAATCTGATGACAAAATGCGCCCTTAAAGGCACACGCGATAATCTGCAGTCTCAGACCTGAGCTAGGGATGTACTCGTATCGGCATGGTTGGAAGGTTTGAAAATAAGACGGATAAATTTAATTAATAACTTATTTCCTAGTTTTACGTTGATTTGTCCGGATATAGAGGACTCCTGAACTCCTCGCCCGAGGTAGGAAGGACCACCTACCACCGATTGCAAGAAAGCACAAGAAATTGGTAAATTCTAAGAGGCATAATACTAGCCTTATTTTAACGCCAGGCAATGCATCAAAGGACAGATGTTTTTTATAACATCAGGCGCTCAAATGTGGATTCCATCTAGGCGTGGTTTTACCTATGTGTTGCAGATATTTGTGCTCAAACGGACAGACAAGACAAAAGATAGCACAAACAATGGATGACTTGATTGATCCGTCGATGCATACAAAGGGGACTTCGTAATAGTGCGGCCAGTTTTCATGAAAGATTGAATTCAGTGTGTGCTCAATTTCCGGCCTTACATTTCGGGCAATGGACATACCTACCAACACCTTCACGACTAACGAAGTTCTTATAAACCCCCGCCCTCCCTGTAATCGAGTTATAGCCTTGCATCGCCGTCTTACGAGTTTCCGGCGTAATGATCCGATACATGTACGTCTCGGCTAGTACGACAAAAAGACGACAATCTATCTGGACAAGTAAAAGACAAATTTTTGTACCCAATTTATGTCGAGCTTAATCATGGTCGTCGAGTAAGTTTACTAATTTCTGTCTGAGACTTCTCAAGTGTTTCTTTCTGGATTAAAAGTAGCTTATAGGTAATTAGTACCATATTTTTTACTGTGATTTGTCTAGACATAGGTAATAATAATTAAAAATTGTCGCTGTTAACCCTTCTATTTGCAGTCAAACATGTCATTTGATTTTCAATTAGATTGCTTGATGAGAAAAAGTTGCAAATTGAAAAATTACCAAACGCACATATCATTAGCCAAAACAACATTGCCTTACTAGGAACTCACGAAAATAGCATACATATTTGAATGGTCAAACAGACACCCTTGATTTCAATCGTCAAAGTGGCAATCATTGGACAACTCAATATATTGGAAAATACACTGGTGATAAAAACATGGACTTACTAGATAGCTACGTAGACCTACCATAGCATTGTATTTTGTAGCCTTATGTATAACTTGTAAGTTACGAATCTGAGCTTGTGATATGACAAGCTCAGATTCGTAACTTACAAGTTTTTAATTATGTTTCGACTCACTCTGGTCCACTGACAGCGCTGGGCAAAAGTGGGGATCTAACAAACCATTTAATATTTTTCTTATTTTCCCAAGATGCCAGAACGACTTTTAATTCATTTGATAAAGAAGCGGTTAACTTATTTTGTTTCTTACAGATAGAGGCATGTTGCTAATTGCACTTTACGATTCACAACAAATTAATCAACCGAGCACTTCCTTAACCTTGGTTTTATAGTATTAATGATTGTTCATACCCATAACTGAAAATTGTTCTTCAAAATTATTATTCTTTCTTAGCTAATTTTTGTTTTTTATTTACCTACTTAAGTTATTAATTTTTTCATGCTCTGTCTCTGTCCACTTTGTTTATGTTTTATTTTGTATTTAGGTATGTGTATGACGTAGCCACCTTAGGCACCACGGTCACCACGGAAGACCAGCGCTACGACATGATTCGCTCTGTCAGAGCACACGCTGAGTGTAGCCATTTTCGTCACGTCATCTATATATTATTTTAGATGTTGTAATGTGTATTTTATGTGACAAAATAAATAATATTTTATTTTTACTTTTACTAGCCTAGTGTAATAGTAGGTTATTATTCATGTTTAGGATATTTCAACCCAATATACGAATGCGATCACTGTGATACTCGTGCTAAGGCCACTCCACTGTGTACATAGAGCGTAATGAAAAATGCTATTTACTCAGCGTTGATGACACGGCGTTAATTATTCTGTGACCGTTGCTACTTTCATAACTCCATAGTTACTCTATATATATGTACGAAGCTTTGGTCAGCCTAGAATGAGTAGAAGTGATCTATTTTTTTTTAAATTTAAACCGTTTGTATGTACGCTGATAATATGATCAAGTCTCTTTGTCAAATATTTTTTTCTCGTGCCGAAATGACGTTGACAATATATTTCATTATTGATTATTTAATTATAGAGATGACCAGCGTACGAACTAACGGCAGTTAGCTTAGTTTGTTTAGTTAGCAGTTAGTTTGTTTTTAAAAATTTGCGTCAATAGAATAAAACAAAACACTGTTTTTGTTCGAATAGAATGAAAATTAGAAACTAGGAATTGTAAAAAGTGAAACATCGACTGGGTTGTGTAGTTACTCATCCCTAATAACTTGAATTACGGGTAAATACATATTTTAATTTTTAATGTTTTAGAATACATAGCATAATACAATTAATATATTTTTTTAGCATTTAAAAGTTGTTGTTGTAAACCACACCACACACATACAATATGGGCCAAAATAAAGCTTTGTTGGGAACTTCATTATATACCATATACGTAGGTAGTATAGAAATTACATAAATTCTTAAGTTTTCGCCGTGTTACAAGTAGAACCCCAATAATAAAAATCATTAGACATAATAAATAGGTTTCTAGATAAGACGACGTGTCGCCACTATGCAGTGGCCGTTGTTGGCGCCTAGTACGTATCGTGATGGCAACAGGTTCTGCTGTTGCTTTGTAGTAACTGAACTTGTAAAAGAGAAACGTGAAATCAAGTAAACTTTTTGAAGCAATATTCAAAATATTGCTTCAAAAAGTTTACTTATATTAATACGAACCAAAATTTTTTTTTAAGAAATTCGGTATTATTGGAAACGTAGTTGCGGGTATTTGTACACATATATGAAGGAAGTAATATCCTATTCTTATGTGATGTCTTCTTCATAGCCTAGTCAGATTCATAGTAATGAGGCTTATTGTAGTTCCTCCTACGCTGGGCTAATGCATGACGGTGACAAAACACAATAATATTCAATTTATTCATCTGACCAGTTGTCGGACAGATGGATAACAGACACTTAAGAGTATAGGCAGGCCTTTAAGAACAGAATTAGCATAGAATTACATATGCGCAGCCAAAAACGTTCAAATACGAGTTCTAAAACGGACGAGAGACGAATGAAATGATGAACGAAAGATCAAAAGCCATTTTTTTTTCGATCTTGTGTGATTTGCTCCCGTAATACTAGTCAATCATTCTCCGTACTTGTTTCCTATTTGGGGTCAGTCTTCCTGATACATTTGCGCCACACTTGGCGATTTTGTGCGGTGTCTGGCATTAACCCCATCGCCAACATATAATTTTGGATGGTTCGCGCCCAGAAAACTCATATTTTCCATAACTTCCATTGTACAACCGCACACATAATACGGCCCCGTCCCTGGCAAACAGCCCAGAAGGGCGGGCTAATGGCTCGTAGCACGCGACTTCACTCCACAGCCACAAAATGCAATTGGCCATACACTGAATTTTTTTACTAAATGTCACGGCTATGGCTGACTTATTTTTAAATTTCTGTCATTTTAGAATTAATTCAATGGGCCGAGGCTATTTGTGTCTCTTTCGAAAGTCTTTGTGTTGTTTGTATAAAATTGCTATATATGTCTAAAACTTCTAATTCATCTTCAAAAAATTAAATTATTCTAATCGTTATTTAAGTTCCTTAAATCGTAGATAGAAGGGACTTAAATTGATTAATAAAGTTAGTTGAGAGCCACATTTTTGTAGTACTAATATGTGTAGTGTGTACCAATTTAAGGGATTTCACTTCACACTCGTAGGTAGAGTGTGAAGTGAAAAGTTGATCTCTTTTTGAATTAGTTTGTTTTTTGAAACATTTACATATATTATTCATTTGCACGATAAACATACAATGAAATACAATTGCAATAATATAATCAATCATTGATATATATCAAAAATAATTATCTCTAAGTACCTACGTTCGAATAGGAAGCAAATGTGATACGTACGTTGAGTATAAATTTGTTAATAATTACATCAATTTATAGATAGATAACTATCGACCTAGTGGCATCAACATAATTGATTAAGTTTTTGTTTTGAATCCATAAACCAATATGCATTGGCGAGATTATTTCCGAGTTATGGCAGTTTATGATGACGTTAGTCGATATAATGTTCATAATTAATATTCACTTGAATGCTTTTTAACCGACTCCAAAAAAGGAGTCGGTTCTATGATCGGCTGTATGTATGTTTTTTTATATTGTGAATGTTCGCTGATTTCTTCGTCCATTGTAGACGGATTTTAATTATTCTTCTGATTTCTCTTCTTTTGAAAATAATCCCGAGATGGTCCCATACAAATTGTATTCCCGAGGAATTAGTATTTGTCCCGCAAAACTTAAGAAAACAGTGTAGTTTTTAGTTTTTTCAACACAATCAAAATAAATATACCTAGCTTCTTTGCTATAGATAGATGATGGTATCTTCATCAAGTCGCTAATCTGGCCTGCAGAACTAACGTCCGAATACTCAAACGCAACTCAGATTTAAGCACGTCTTAAGTGACAAATTATTGACTCATTTTCATTGAAAACTGTCAAAAAAACTAGAGTTGAGACGCGCTTAAATCTAAGTTGCGTTTGAGTATTCGGGCGTAAGTATCGCACTTTTAAAATTGCAATAATTTTTTAAGTACACAATATATACTTTCGAAATAAAAAGGACTCGGAAAAGAGTTTAATTTTGTATATAAAAATTGTTTATTATTTATTATTATTTTGTATATAGAAGAATGGGAGAATATTCCGCAAAATCGGTTCGGAAACCTCGTGTTCTGTATGCCATACCGGCTCGAAGCTAATAAGAGCCCGAGGAGGCTATACCAGTTATTAAAAATTAAATAACATGTAAAACATACTTATAAAATGTAAATTGAGTTTTTGGATATTTTATATATATATACTATATATTTATCTTTATTTTAATTTAATAATGTTACTAATGTATAGTTTACTATAGTTTCAAAGAAAGCTGATAAAATTTACTATATTAAAACGTTTTTTATTTTAAATCTTTAACTTCTACAGTTTAGAAAAAATTTAAATTTTAAAAGTGTGATACTTAGTTTTGCAAGCCAGTGTATCTTGTTCACAGTCTATTTTTATTGGTTAAATTAAATCCCTTAAGATTTGCTTCTCTTTACATGAAGATTGTTCATTAAATTTCGAGATGGTTTAGAGATGGTCAATATCGAACTAGATGCGATCGTTTTCATAAACTTTTTAGTTAGTATCCGATTTTAACGTTCATGGCTATCCATCATCTTTTGGCGTCAAATTATTGCTATTGACTGGATCAGGGTTATTGACTCTGATGCATCCTATAATCGCTATAATTGTAGCTTTATGCAGAATTAGCGGAGGTTTGTTATCTTCTACCCATTTCATTTGCAATAGTTTTGTTGCGTCCTTAATCTCTGTATTAGAAGGAAGAAAAAATAATAATGATTAATTGTTTTGACTTTACATTTGTGTTAAGCAATTTCAGCTATGTCTGAAATAATTGTCTTTATATTAATTATTTTCGCTGCTACATTTTCTTGTATATCTCCGCTTATTCTGGTTTTTAATTGGTACGTTTCATGAATTAAGTCAGTGAAAGATACAAAACACGTTTTCTATCGTACTTCTTCATTTAGTTTGGCTTACCCGAAATATGGCCCATTCGGTTAAAAATGGGTGAATACTGACATCACTGATTATCCCTTAAAATATTCAAACAGGTTTCAAGGCAAATCGTTTACGGGCATAGTAATCATCAAAAATATTCTCATGTTATTGAGCTCCAAACTCGGACATTTAAGATTAAGATCTATTCTTTCATTAGGGTTCTGTGGAAAAGTTATATAAAGAAAACCGCTGTTAGAAATTTCTAAATCCTTTGAATGGTGGAATAAAAATTATTAAGCAGTTTTTTAAAGGTTTTTGCCATTTAGTTGCGTAGATGCGTTATTTTAAACTTACAGTGATAATCTCCCTCTTATTTTTTGTATATATTTTTTTTTAGTTTTGTAGTTTTTGTTTTTTCTATCAAATATAAACAATTTCTCACAAACTGCAGAATACGAAGGCATCTTAAGACAAAAGTGCATACGATTAAAGTAATCTCTGTTTGCATCGAGACCACCGGCCAGAGTTGTAGATGCTTGTAGCTGTCACATCTAGATGTTTATCGAGCTTAAGTATCCTGTGCTTTGGCAATTATTTTTCACTTAGCTTTGTGTAAATTGCATGTGCTCTGTAATGAGTGCTTAGGTCAGTTCAGGATAAGATTTATGTATAATTTTATCGTCATGCTACTATTTCTTTTATCTGAGAAGATACATTTGCCATTTTTTTCATGTTGTGTCTTGTCGTGTAATGAAGCTTTTTCTACGTTAGACCAATATTATAATGATTTGTAATACAATAAAAAATAAAATAATTTCTTGAAAAATATCAAACGACAAATGCACAAAATAATAATAATAACCTAAATTCTAAAGATTACGTGTGCCGAAACTAGGGCAAAGCTGTTTTGCTGCAAAATTGCTTACAACTAGTAAATTGGTTGTAACAATCACATATAGTAAATCAATGCGACAGTGTAGACTTTCAAAATAAAGACTTTGAAAGTCTTTTAAGTCCATCATGGTTATTGACACTAAAGTCATTTACAACGGGATATTTACCATGATTTGAATATTGAGCTTTCCAATATTTCGGCACAGTTTCATGCCATGATCACGAAATAATCGTGCTCTCGGAATAACCGTGATCATGGCGCATGTATCCGTGCCGAAATATTGGAAAGCTCAATACTCAAATCATGGTAAATATCCCGTTATAAATGAGGACTTTGAAAGTCTTTTCAAAATAGTAACGACTTAGAAATGTATTTAAAAGAAATTATTTCTATCTTAATGAGATGGATCAGTTGAGCTACCTGTAGATTGTCTGTTATAGTCTGCAGTTAGCCTAATTGTTTTAATTGTAAATACTAGTTCTAATTTGATTTTATTATTTGATTGTAATTTTCTCTCATAATAAACAAACTTAGTGCAATTCAAGTTGTTGAAAATCAAAATCATGAGTGCTTATAAAATAGGTCGGAACCCTAACGATCAATAATCGATTTTCAAATTAATTGTATTTTACAAAAACCATATTCGAATAAAGGGGAATGGAAAATAAAACGAGTGGATAAATGTTATGAACGTATAATTTTTGAAATAGCTAGTATTCGATACGTATCAGAACTCGAGTGAAACGAATTTAAGGTCGATTTGAAACTGATCATGATTTTATATCTACTTAGGAGTATGTTTATTCAGTGTGCTATCGCGTATGTTTGTATATATCTTATGTTATGACTAAATTTATATTAAATAATTATATTGTAAGCTTAATAGCTTGCCAAATTAAATTCTATTTCTGATGTTTTTGTTTCTAACAATATTTTACAAAAATAACAATGAATTATTTCTTCCTCATGGGATTTCTTGTTAAAATATCTTAATCGGAAGAAACGTAGGATTCTTTTTTTTTAAAGCTCCTATTTACCTAGGGTATAATATAAGATAGAGCTTGGAAGGAAATTCCAATCGAATTGACTAAAGAACTCGTATAAGAGCTAGTCATAATTGAAGGGTGATAAAATTTGTTTTTATTTCCTACGCCCCCTCTTGCTCCATGCATAGGTACTACCTGTACGCGCTGAAGGTGACCAGCCCATGTGCTCTCACGTCCTCGCATGAGGGCTTATTACCTCATGTGAGTAAAAGAGTGAAAGGCGAGAGTTGGAAGTGAAAGAAAACACTAGCCGATTTGCAATACCTACGTAAAAAAAAGGAAATGTATGTACGAAGATGTTTTTGTTTTTAGAACCTACCTACTAGTAGTGTTTGTGGTGTTATTTCACGCACCCCCCTCTCGCCGCTTGTATACTGCAGGAGGTGCCTACCTCTCGTGATGGCCTAGTACCAACATTGAAAAGAACACGAGCAGCTCCCAAGATGAAAATTCCTGAACCATCGACAGGCACACTAATCACCGTGTGTTTCACAGCAGTGTGAGTAGGTGGCGCGTTGTGGGGCAGGCCACTCCCACCTCGCCGCCCGCTCATTTTAAATTGTAATTACAATTTATTATTGTCTCTGTTGCCGCCTTCGAGCTCGACGCCATTTTATCGACTGCACTCATTCCAATCCGATTTAGCTTAGCTTTATAGCTGAAGCTGAAGATTCATTACGAAGCAGCGTCTTCGACTAATACCTTTAATAGCTCTGATGGATGCAACTCCTTGCCGTATAAGGTTATTTTATTATGCTAAAACAAAAAAAAAGAAAATTGCAATTGTATTTGTATTAAAGTATAGAAACAACAAGAACAAAGTGTTTATAATTGAAACAGTTGAGCTAACTGCTGACTGTCTAGAGGTAGCTCAACTGAACCATATCAATACCAATCGGAAGCGTCCTCAAGACGCTGGCTTCATTGCCCCGCTGTATAGCAACGCTGATGCACTGCGCCAGATAAGCTTATGTTTTGCCCGAGACGTAGTTTACAATTACAATCATACCTAATCATAATTATTTTACTTTCTTATTTAATTCCTAATTCTTTATTGCCCTAAATAAAATATACATATCAAACATAAATCAAGAGAAGGAATGGCAAAGGCGAGCTTAACCCTAAAGAGAGTTCTCTTCCAGTAAACCTTATTGGGAGAGAGAGAGAGACAAGGTTGTTTTACTACTCTTAAGTTTGTCTACACATACAAAGATCTATAAGTAAAGGTCTATAAGACCTATCTTAATTTTGTAGTTCCATAAGTTACTGCAAAGTAACTAACAATTGGCGACAGGGGTAGCTCGCAAATTCACTAAGAAAGGCAACAAAACTTCGCTGTTAAGCCGAGACGTCTGACTCAATCCAATTGGACTTACGACCCCAATGGTCCCTTCTAGACTAAACCCACAAAGAGAGCAGTCATTATCACCAACCACCTGAGCAAAAACAGATTTAAAATAGCATATACATATTTTTCATGACGAGTACTCTACATTATTGAAGACTAGTTATGGGGGGTTGGCTCCGCCACTCTTTTCTGACCCTTTGAGCTGAAAGCATCTCTCATTATGGTAAGCTGTTTTACATTGTAGCACCTTTTTCTAGCTTGTTTAAGAATTGAAATTGTTGAGGGCTAATTTTAAATTATAAGGTTATCTATTTATAAAGATCTTACCAAACTTCTTATAGAGTCGACAGGTGATCGGAATGCTGGCTTCTATTTCGGTCAACGAATTACAATTGCCATTCAACGTGGCAATGCTTTCAGCTTTCTAGGCACTCTGCCTTCTGGTGACGGCTTAGATTTTTAAGAAATAGACATAAGTGTATATACTAGTTGTAATTGTTTTATTTAGTTATTGTAATCTATGTGCTGAAATTATACTTTTCATTAGGTTGTCTATTCTGTTAGAATTTTTCTATTTCTATGGTTTAATGCTTTTATATAAAAACAAATATGTATTAGACACATATATGCGATTATATAAATGTGTTGGTGGTGAACAATTTTTTTTTATTGGTAGTAATTTATGGTGTGTTATTTCACTTGTAAATTAAGTATGTGCTTATTTTGTAAGCCTAAAGAAATAAAGTTATTGACTTCTGACTTCTGATTTCATTATTGTCTGTTCTCAAATGTTAGGTTGCATTGTAAGGTAGGCAATTCCATAATTTATCGAATTAAGATAATTTACTAGGTAGCCCATGATTCTATCACACGCAATGTTTCTTTAAGGAAACGTTGAAAGTTATTTTTTCGACCCCATGCCATGGGAACTGATTTATGGGATGAAAAGTAGCCTATGCCTATGTGTGTGTGTGTGTGTATGCCTATGTGTGGTAGCCATCCATCCAAAGTTTCACATTTAAAATATTAGTGAGTATAATTAGCGTGACTGATTAAAAATACTAGGTTACTAGGTACCTAAAATAAGAAAAGGTGTAATATCAAACCCCCTCCCAATTTATAGTTTAATAGTCTTTATTGACAAAGAAAATTACAATTCAATAATAAAAATACCACTTAGGTATTGGATCTCTTAAAATTTTGTTGTCACGTCCACCACCAACCTACACTAAAAGGAAGAAATAAGAAGTATTTTGAATTCTGATTAAATGTAAATTGGTACAAACGGCCCCCAAACTCGAAGGGTTAAGATGTTTTCATAACTGAGTGTCGTGTCGCCACAATCGCCTTTTCGTTACCATTTTAATTGAAATGAATAAAGATTACAAGTGCTGAAGGCTGTAGAATTGATAATAAGTTGCGTTGAGGTATATGTACCTATAGCGTCGAAGGGGTTAAATGTAAAACAGATTCACTTAATATTCGTAAGGTAAGACTAGATTATAGTGGAATAGGTTTTTCCAACTGGAGTGCAAGCAAGCGATATTTTAGGGTGAAAAAGCATCTATGTATATGTATTTGGTAGCTAAAATCTTTGTCTCAACAAAATAAATAAAAACTAAATAATGCTGGGCAAGCACACAGCATCATCTAGCCCCATACTAAGCAGAGCTAAGTAGCTTCTTACACCAAAATATACAAAAAAACCTCAAAATTAAATTCTCACCATCTTATTCATAATAGTCTGGTAACTTAGAGCATTGCTATCTCTCACTCACTTATCACACAATACTGTAATAAATAATATGGCATATCTAGTACCTCATGTAAAAGCTCTGCTTAATTTTCGGGCTGTATGATGCTGTGTGGACGGTTCAGTATTGTCAAATATTGTTTAAATTATCTAGGTTAGACCGTTATGAATTTCTAGACGTTCAAGTTAGTCTTCTACTTCCTTCATTGCGTTTAAGTGTAATAAAATAAAGCCCCCCACACACGAATATTCTAAGACAATAGATCACACGACACGTACCTCAAAGTTATTTAATTATCGCGAGGAAAAACTAATCCGTACGAGAGAGTGAAAATTGCGCTCTGCAGGTGCGTAGGTGCGTAGGTGTCGCCTTCGTAGGCTATACAGGATGTTAATTGGCCCGTACCTAAGCGGACCAATGCTTCCAATCCTTACTTTAATCGGCCATGACACCTTCTGCGTTGCCAATAGCCCGGTCACATAACACACACAACTCTAAATGCCAATACGAATATAACAGTGAAATTACATTATCAATAAAATTACATTATCAATAAAATTACATTATCAATGAAATTACATTATCAATAAAATATCATGGAACACTCGGTCATGTCTAATAACAAATAAAAAGTGAGAAGTAAAAAATATAATAAAAATAAGCCTTAAAAAGAGCAGCATTAGGTAAACTTTGCGAATTAAAACCATGTTCCTTAAAAATATGACATTAGGTCACTGGAAATAATAGTGCTTTCATGTTATTGGAAAAAAAACGGTACCTACATATATGTATTGTGTGTACTTTAATTCAAATTGTAAAGACACTTGAAAACAATAATAGATTTAGCGACGCAGTTTTGTCATCACCCTGTACAACAGCCATACTTCAATAGGGACTAGAAGCGGCGAGGCGCTGTCGCACGACAATATTTATGCGAGCAATATTAACCCGGCGACGTATTAACAAGGTGTCTCTGAACTTAGAACACCCTGTATATTGCAATTATTTTATTACGTTACTTTACACAATAAATTACAATACGTGGATCGGTAGATGCTTGAGTGGTTATGCGTGCGTGGCATGAATTTGTGTAATTTAAGTTATTATCTTTATGTATTTTTCTTTTATCTAATTATTAATTAACCAAGTTCAATTCTGTTTTTGCTACAATAACGTTTTGAATTAAAACAAAAGAGGTGGTAGTTTAGCAGTTTAACAGAAAATTGTGCCTAAAGATGCTTCCTTTACAGATCTATGTGGATTGGTGATTAGTAGGTAGGTAAAATACCATTATACTGTTAACTATTAAGATTTACTTTATCTTCTAATTTATTATATGTATTCCAATTAAAATTATGTGTATTCCAATTAAAATTATGTGTATTCCAAACTTCTAATTCATTATTGAAGAGAAAACACGTCATCATCGGCCTATAATGCTAGTCCACTACTGGACATATGCCTCCCCTAATGTGCGCGATGGCGCCGTTTTCAGTCTCGCAGATCGCCACCCCACCTGGACCCAGGACGTCTTTTAGGTTAACCAAGAAAAGATCAGCAACGAATCACGAAATTTTCTTCGTATAATTTAGAATTTCATGAAACCCTTTCAATTTATTTCCACAATTTCATTTCTAAATGAAACCAACCAAAGGTTATTTCGGTGAGGGGTCATTGCAGGTCCGAAAGGGCGGCAAGCCAAGCCCCCGGCGAAATATAAAAATCATTCATATGGATATAATAAAATTGCATCCCAAATAACCTTGTGCTCATCGGCCGAAAATCTATTAGCAATAAATATGAACTTTTCCGATTTCACTGGATTTAAAGCGAGCGGCTAGAATAAAATCGGGGCGTTTTGGTTTTGGTTTACGGGACCCTAGTTTTATGGGTTTCGTTAATTGTGGCCTCGATGTTGGTAGATGGAGTGTTGAATTTACTAACTTTATTGTTAAGTTTCCCAACTTTATTGTATCTAAACTTTAAACTTACACTCAAGACGATTTACAGCATTCGTAGTTCATCATCATCATCATCGCTACCAGCCCTTATTTAAGCTCTGCTGGGAGTAGGCTTGCTACAATTGCCACTTTGGTTTAGGTTGGCTTTGGTTTTCGGCCCGTAATCTTTTATCAACTTGGATGTCGAACCTTTGGAGGAGGTGTCAGTACCTCCTTGAATATTTTTAAATTGAGGTTCAAATTCTAAGGGCCCGTAGGTATTATGTAAGCTTGCTCAGTCATCGATCTATGCTTGAGTAACGCTTTTCTATGGAATGAACGTCACTCAAGGATAGACCTATGACTGAGCAAGCTTTCGAATTGCGGGCTTTAGATAGATATTGTTAGAGACATGACTATCATCTATGGCGATTAGTATTTACTTAATAATAATGCTGGACAATACACACAGCATCATCTAGCCCCAAGCTAAGCAGAACTTGTGTTATGGGTTCTTGACGACTGATATAAATAATACAATACCTTACATACATAGATATTTTTTATTATACATAGAATACCCAGAACACCCGGAACAAATATTTTCAGATCGTACAAACATTTTGTCCCAAGCCGGGAACCGAACCCGCAACCTCCTGCGTTGCAGGCGGACCTTCGCCAGCCGCGCCATATCGGTCGTCACTTTAATTATAACACTTACGATCTCCCATTAATGGCGCAGTACAATAGGGGAAACGAAACTACAATGGTTTAATAAGATAAAAATTTTCCTTTTTATTAGGTAACCTACATGAAAGTATTATTCTGCGTGCAATGGGTAGGTCAAGGGATACTTGACGTCAGTGGTGGCTTGACAGTGAAGGAAAAAAAATTACGCACTTTCAAGGGTTACGCTTATTTAATCCAATCCCGCAAGCGGGATCGAGGTCATCAATACCGGGATTTGCGGAACTGCAAACAAATCGCATTTTTACTTCCTACGCTTAAATACGTGGTCTCGTGGGGGATCTCGTGACACAGCGTAACTTGCTATTGACCACTTTCGGATAAACGCTTTTAAAAACTCATATATGAAAATCTATTTGCAATTCGATTAAAGTCTCTCTGTTAAGTCGGAGTTCATTTAAAACATGGTTTTACTGCACGAATACATCAAAACCACATTATAAACTATACTCGGGCCACCATAAACTAAAAAAATATATTTTTTTAAATCAATAACAGTATCGGCCAGTTAGTTTTTAGTATGGGTACGTATAGGCTATAATATATATATGGCCAATACCTATCAGGTCAAAATCATAGATTCTAAGGAAAAGAAAGTGATTGAATTGTTGTTTATGAAACTGGAACGAATAAAAATGTATTCAGAACGACATTTGCGCACATTTTACATCGATTTACAAATTTATCAGTCCCTGAATCCCGCACGTGTGATCCCGCATTTACGGGATTTGATTCCCTAGTTTACGCTTTTAACCAGTGTTTTTACTCTGACCATTTTTATGATCATAACTATTAGGGTAGTACTGTTTAGGCAATTGGATCTCTTATAAGTGCCTAAAATTTTCGTCAAATATATAGAAATTTATACAACTCTGGGAAGTTTCAAAATGTAGGTGTAGGTAGTTTAATGTATCAGAAGAAAGTTTTGGATCAACCGTGAAAATAAACCACATAATGATATTTTTCAGTTTTAATCTTGATATTTTCATCTACGATACAAGGCACACACACAATTTTAAGTAAATTAATAATAATTATAAGAGAAATAAATAATATAACATGCTTTCGAACAAACTATAGGTAAAAGGGAAGGTACATTAAGAAGCCTCGTCTAATGTAAAAGAAAACGTACTTTAAAGCGTAAATACTGATCAAAAACAGCTCTTACCATAAAACACATTCTAAAGTTGAATTTTATTGCATTTTCGAAACATAGACCTCTTCGTCTTTTAACTAATGTAGGTTTTTATTTCAGGCTGTGACATTTGGTAAAAGTTAACAAAAGAAACAATAAATTAGGTACCTACTTATTTTTCTTTCTTTCGATTATCTTACCGAAGGGTCTACTGTTATTTGTCTACAAATAACTTATAGATTTTAGTTAGGTTGTTTAAGGTTTTTTTTGAATGATTAAAGGAATTCAAACACGACCTCATGTTATAACAATAAGGTAATACAAGATTTTGATCAAAGCGTTTTATGGTATGCTGAAATGTCTACAACGGTATTGTCAATTCGATAAAAAACTAGATAAATAGAAACAAACGATACGAGTGTACCACATTCACGCTCTCACGCACACATTCAGCTAAACATTTATAATAACAACTAAGTTTACGTCATTATTACATAATAATGAAATCAGATTGTCCCGAATGTTCGCTATCATCGGCATCTGACTACAGGGAGATCTACTTTGTGGAAAAATACTGCTACGATTCAAAACATTGTTAAAAAGATGGAATCACTTTGACATAGTCAAACGCCAATTCGCACTCGAGACATTCTCTAAATCTTATTACCTCTATGAAGACGTTGAAATAGTCCTCGACTAAGCATATAAATTACGCTATTTCATATTTTATATAATGTTAAAACTACTGAACTTACAGAGTTACTACTTCCATGTCTGCGTCAGAATTTAGATAGCAATTATAGATATTTATACAGCATCTACATTAAGAAATTTAAAGAAAACACTTAATTACATTGTACGCAAAACTGTTTCTTCTGTACTCAGTCAATAATGTTGAATTGTAAAAAGGAGCTTATCCGTAAAGATTTTTAAAAGTTAAATAAATTATGATGTTTTCGGTTACAGTTGTTTACAAATAACCGTTTGCATAAACAAAGGTTAAAAATCTTTACATATATGCCACTTAGATTTAAAACTACGCTTAAAGTAATTATCGTACAATTTATAAGAACTATGTCGTTATATCTAATCATTGCACTAAAGTTGAATAAATTACATGATAGTGAAATTGGTTAGATACTATTGTATGTTACTTTACACTATAGATAAACAATGAAATCGTGTACCTAATTATTTGCAGTTTTACTGACGATATGGTATTTCTACTGAAAACAATTATGTAGGAACGTATAGCTTTAAAAAAATTTAAAAACATTCCAGAAAACATTTCGAAAAAACAGTCTTTGATCAATTCCAACCTCAAGTCTCAATCGATCAAGGAAATTACCTGATATGTACGGTCTGAACTCCAGTAAACAAAATGCAAATAATAAGTTCACAAGGCTCGATACTTAACACATAAATATGGCAATAAAGGTTTTCTTCAAAAGATAAGAATATTGACGGATAAATAACATGGATCGCCGATAAAACCGTCTTACGCCTAATAGAGGGATATTTACAAATTTCACTATGGAAGAAGAGTTCGCTTCAACTTCATAACAATTTATACAAGTTAAAAGAACGAGAACATTCGTATAGTCCAATCAAATCTTTGGAATTTCTCTTTCACTGGGATCGCGATTCCGAGCGTTTTTTATACAATCCTAGAGTTCTTTTCACTTTTCTCTAAACTCAGGTTTGACACTGATCATGGGTTTCCTGTCCTCTGGCTCGGGGTCGGCCCCGGGGGTCGCTAGCTAAGTGGCCGAGCTGAAGAGGACTGAGTTCTTGTAGTAGGCTGCGCGTTCCGAGAGGGGACTCTTCACGTCGCGTTCCAAGGCCGCCTGGCGGGATTTGCGCTCCATCTCCAACTCTTGGGCCAGGGATTCTGTTGACAAAACGGATATATGAATGAAGATGTACTAAAAAAAGGTAAAGATAAAGATAAAGATAGATCATAACTTCATTCTCTTTTTTCTTGGGAGAGAGAAACATCTACATGTTGCATGCATGACTGTTCGGTCACCTTTATCTACATAAAGGAGACCGAACAGTCTTGCAGTACGTCAGTTTGCACTTATACATATAAAAACACTAAATATAAACGAACCCAACTTTTAAATGAGTTAACCATTTCCATTGAGAGCGAGTGTGTGGAACCGGAAAATGTCATTAACGTTTCAGGTACAAGCGTCACATCAAACGGACTCGCATCCGTATGTCACATACATACATACGCGTACGCCGACGTTTTAATTTACACATGAAACAGGTCTTTACCTGCTTATTGTGACTTGGATATTTGAGTATTTAATAAACAAGGTTGAATAAACTACGAAAAACGTTTAGAGGTGTGGACGGCTAGGGATATTGATATTTCAATGCATTTTTTTATAACTCTGCCATTAGTCCAAATAAATATTGCTGAATAATCTAGAGACTGAACTGGCGTGCAAAAACACACAACATAATAAATAGCGCGTGTTTATGAGCTTAAATAACTTGATGATGATTGATGATGGTTTAAGTCATCAGAAAAAGGGATTTGATTTTATAGCAAACATTTTGGACATACTTGGAGGAAAGGCATAGAAGTATTTTCCTCACCTGCTTTCCATGTAAACGATGTCGATGATAATTTAATATTCGATATTGCCTGCTAAAAGTATCACTCGCAATATAGAGCTTGTAATTAAATATCAGGAAGGGTTGTATTGCTCTGCCAAAATAAGCTTTATTTTGGTAGAGACCGACAAATTGTCGCTTCACGGTCAAATTATAATGCTATGTCGAATAGTTTTGTACGATCAACCTGTATTTATTTACAAAATTGTTTATATCTTGGATGATTTTTTTATGATATATCCATAAATTTAAAATAAAATATTGCAAAGTACGTAAGACAACATTCATGACATTCTTAGTCTCGAATGAAACCTTTAAAATTTAAACACGTCTCGAGCACTCTCTAATAAGATTCTCGTAAAATTGGCAAAGTTCGTTCCGAGTAGGTGAGGTAAGGCAATTGTCTCCGAAAACGTCGACGTTTTACGAAATATGCTTATTCAATTTCATGCAAGGCTTGCCGCCTCCTGCAATTTACGAGATATAAAAGATATAAACGGAATCGCGTTTTTTGCTTACTTTGATGGAACATTCAACAGCGATTCCAATTTCTCATCTTGATTCGTTTACAATTTATACTTTCAGAGAGCGAATTTATGACATTGACGCGTAGATTTGGTTGTAAATGAGGGTTGTTGTTGATTAAAGCTAGTGTTTATTGTATTCCAAACATTCGTCAGTCAAAAACTCAATTATAATCCGATTTGTTTGAGTGTAGACTTGGCTCCAGGCGACACAAGTGTCACCGAGGGTTGCCGAAACAGAAAGCTATTATCCTGGGCGAGATTATACGCCTAGGGCGTTACAATTAAATATTATACACTTAAAAGCTTCGGCCTTTGCCGTTTCACTTCGCTGCCACCCCTAAATGTCCCATTAGATCTGTTTGAATACGTAATATTTTTGCATTTGCTTCTAAAACAGGATTGCCGGTTCCTTTGAGAGCTATAATCTACTTGTTCTTTAAAACAACTGTAATGGTTGAGCGCTTAGCTTGATAAAAGTTATTATTTTTATCTTTTTATAATTTTTTTATTGGTGAATGCTTAGATGAATAAAGCGTTTTATGTATACAGCTATTTTAGTCAACTATTTGTGAGTGACAAAGTTGATTAGATTCACTTCCACGTACAGTACAATAGATTTTCATTTTGTTTCGTTCTGAGTGAGAGACAAAAAAAGGACTTAAGACGAACGTGAAATGATTTACTTGAAACCTGACAAAAAGTACGGGTTTGTGATTGTTTTTTAGAGTGGTATCAGGTAGTATGACCAAAATTTCAATCAATATGTCTGGCTGCTCCGAATATAAAAGAAAATTCATTATTTTTAATTTTTTTGAAACAAATATTTAACAAGGAATAAATAACCAGCGAAAACCACACCTTAACAAAAATTTAAGAGTTGTCAGTCTCGTTATTTAATTTTTTTTCGCAATCGACACCTTCGTTCGTTAGTAAGCGAAATTAATTACTGTACCTACAGTTAAAAAGAGTTGATTAATTTCTTCAGAAACCCGAGAAGGTTGTAGACAAAGGGTGCCCTGGCTAGGGGACAGGCAGTTGGATATGATATGAAGCAACGGATGACGTATTCATTCGCTATGCCCTTATGTCCTTACTAGCTTCTGTCCGCGGCTTCGCACGCGCTTTTCAAACTTACTATGTCCGTCCCCGGGATAACGTTTACCACCCTGCCAAATTTCAGATCTGTTTTGTCGCTTAGGCGTGAAAAGGTAACAGACAAACGGACAGACAGAATTACTTTCGCTTTTATAATATTAGATATGGAAGTATGAATGCCATAAATGAAATGATTCCAGAAGCGCTGACATTAAGATTTTAAAATCGTTGCCCGTTATGTTTCGAAATAAGGGCAGAAGCAACGAAGATTTGCTCAAAACTTGCATCGCTTTTACCGACAACATTGGGTTAGTTAATCATGTTGATGATGATTGCTCTGAAGGTAACCAGACCTAATTCTTAGAGAGCAATGTCTTTCATTACGTGCGTTTACACAAGTCACTGCAAATAGACAACTTGGTACCTGTCTCTATCCAACCGTGTCCATTGCCATTGATTGGATTGATTCTATGACTGGCATAGCATTCTTAAAGAGGTTTTCAGAGATTCTATCATGACTTGAATTCAATTTACCAGTATTGATGAAAGAAGGTTTTAGTTAGGCTGTTAGTTGCATCATTGAATTAAGAAGGTGAAGGAAGGTATACCTAAATGAACGACTAAAACGCTTCTCGTAGGTGTGTTAAAAATAATATAACAGACAATTATTTGGCAGTTTAATGGTTACCTATTACGTATCAAGTGTGAGTAGTGAATTCTAAGGCTTAAATTTAAACTCTAAATACGGTAGTTCACTTTATAAACTTTTTTCGGAAGTTTCCCCAGAGTATTTTACAATAAAAGCTGTGTTTAAAACTTGCATTTTTCCGCAACATTTATTAAAAACCGAGTCAGTAGGTACATGGAAACACTCAGTACAATGCTGCGTTTTATGCATAAACAAAAAAGTTAATATCGTCAAAGGTTTTGCACACCTGTGCTGTACAATTTTATTTCCATTCATTTTACAAGCTCACCTAAAAGTATAAAGAAGTTTCCTCTTTATTAATTTTTCAACTTTATATTGCTACATCGGACGGTTTATCCCTATTACGGGCAGGATGTGGGATTATGACATCTATGTAATAGCGAGAGTTTTGCTGTGTTTGGGATACAAAAATTCTGTTGCAAACCGATCGTTTGAGATTTTGAAACTATGTTGGGTTCGACTATGAATCTCCGTTTTAACTCTACTAAAAACTTCGTATGACAGCAATCGTAGGAAGCGATGTCTACATTAGATCGACGTGGGTTCAAGTCACGCCACAAACAAAGCTTTGTTAGCTCAGCATTTCAAAATTAAAAATTAAGGTCCCAAAGAAACCCTACCAAATAAAATTGATAGCTTTTTTGTCTTTTTCTTAGACTCAGTTCATGCTATCTAAACTTTACAAAGAGATATCGCTACGAAATTATAGATCCATTGTTTCACGACTCAAATGATTATACTCCTCTGACCTGCACTTTTCATCGGAGTTCTCACGAGCGGGACGAATCGGCTAAAGAAATCTATTGTTATTCAACTAGCTTTTATCCAACTTCGTAAAAGAAGGCTTTAAATTCAACCAGCATGTATGCATATTTGTATGTGTTTTTATCTTGCATCCTAAATTACAATTTTGATTATCTCTTATTTGATAGATGATGATTATACTTTACTTTCAGTTTAAGTTAAAGTGTAAAGTGGCGTTTTTGGATTTTTTGTGATGCTGCTTTTAGATAGATAGATAGATTATCACTTTATTGCACCATCAATACACTTATAAAACAAGAACTTAATACTAATTATATATAATGTGGCACAATCTTTTACATGGTAATAAGCTTAGTAGTTATGTACGAGTAGTTTTGCGCACATTGCACATTTAGCCTGGGTTCATAGCCATTTGCTATGAACCCAGGCTAAAAGAAAGTACGAATTATTGTCGTTTTGGAGTCTATAGAATACACAGACATTAAGAGATGTACTACAATTGATTCAAAGCTAAGTGCTAACAACTCACAACAGAGCAAAGATTTATAGTAAATGGCTTACCATGTGTGCAAAATTTCATAACTGCCATCTAAATTACTGGGAAAGCCTAGAAAATAGTAAAAGCGTTTTTTTTCTTCACGCGTGGACTCCCCTATAAATTTGAAGACACCTTAAATATTGATGCTAAGTACTCAGATATTAATTCAGAGTTTCTTGTATCTCGTTTCGCATAAAAAGCACGTAGAAAAAAGTTTTCTAATTTACGAATAATAAAATATGTTTTTTTCCTTCCACCGAAGGCACTAAGGAAAGTTGATGAAACGCTCCCAAGTTTTAATTTTTGTTTTTCTGTTACCAACCTTTTTTATTTACAACTCTCCTTGTATTTTCTTTGACTTTATGTTGAAGAAATATTTTTGAAACGTTTTTCAATATAGACATGTTATATGTAGGTATTCAAATTGGGATACTCATATAAAACTGTTACCTGTTGGTAACATAATAGTTAAGCTATAGCTTAAAATAAATCCGATGCTTTAACTAATAAAGACACGTCGTATTTTCCAAATAAATTATTTTTCAGTACTTCCAATCCGTACGCACTGAAATTCATGTGGAGAAACGTTGAACCTTATTTGTATTGCTATTTATTTTGTACATAAACAGAAGATTTTTCTAAACTTCTAAGTAATTTATAGTTCTGTTAGCGTTCCGCAAATAATATTATTTGCATTGGCCACTTTTCATTGCTGCTTCAGCTTGCGTGTTTGCGTGCGTCGGTTGGGGTGGAGTAACACTTAAATTAGTTGCAATTTTACTTGAAAAGCACTCACTCTTGAAAGCACTCGTCGGCTAAATGCAGGAAATTATTATTCGTACGAATGTTTTTGTTTTGTTGTGACTTGTGGCTTAACTAGCATGATCCTGGAAGGGCTTTTTGTAAATATACCAGGGTATTTCTATTTTCATCTTTTTTGCGGAAGGTTTGACGTAAATAGATTTAAATATGTAACCTACACATGAAAATCGTTGTTAAGATCGTGAAGAACAGAAACTGAAACAAAGGATGTCTTTCAAAAACGTCATTCAAATAAATCATAGTGGAAAATACTGGCATGCCGCAAGAAAGCAGGCAAATATATCAGGGTACTCGTCAGGCGATAGAAGAGGGCTCACAAACACAAAAGAGAGAGACCGGCTTGACTCACCAGTGCATTTTAATGAAATTTCTGGGCTTTCCACAAAGTGCATATGAATAAAAAAACCAACAGGCTTTGATTCACCGATACTGGCTCACCAGCCAGCATTTTTTCTTCTCGTTGTTGCCGGAAACTTTATGTACTGCGTTGCATTTTCTAAATTCACTTTCTGATGCTCTGGACGTTTAGGGAATCTTTTGTTGGCCACGCTGGTTGCGGGGAAAATTATTTGCTTTTTGTTTCAGCATTAAATTAACAAACGCACTATTGATAATATTTACACACGAGACGATAGAAAATACGTAAACAATTCGTTGCAAATGTAGAAAATATTGACTTTTTAAATTTTTTAGAAGCAGATACTGAAGAAATGTGTAAAAATAAACCTTATCGTAAGGGATTCCAATCAAAACCCACCCCAAAAACTCACATCGTGTATCGTTATGCTTTTTAAATACTTGAAATTCCCGATACGCAAGGCATGCAATATGATGAGTAGGTACCTATAAATTTCATTTCGGTGAAATTTTTACTTCTCCCAACCGACCCTAACATATGATGAAAGCATACATTGTTGGACGATTCGGTTTGGATTCAAGAATTCAATAATGTGGAATTTATGATATTTTTTCAATTGTGGTTTGAACTTTGAAAAGAGATTTTTTGAGCTTTCGATTTGAAGGGGGAAGAAATTTTATAAAGGACTCTTTTCCATCGCAATCCTTGCCGACGCTTCAAGAAAGGATTCAAGAAACCTACACTTTCGAATAGCTTTGAATTACGTAACGGAGAGATTGGTCGCTGTAAAGATAGTAGAGTTAGTTCTTACCAGAATAGTTTTGCCAGAAAGCAGCTCCTCCGCTCATGATGTCCACGGGTGGCGGAGGGTAGTTCCACTGCGGCTTCTCCGGGGTCCGGGGGGGCTCACGCTGGAAGGGGGGTGAAGAGGTGGGAGGTTCTGTGCTGGGGGGCTTGCTCTCGGAGCCGTTCTCACGCTCTTGGCGAGGCTCTTGCGCTGGCGGTGATAGGTTCTCTGTGGGAAAAAGAAACCATCAACTCATTGGAATAAGACTCTTGTTCGTTAAAATACCCCAAGAGGATTCAGCCTCTCTGGTCGGAGTTGAGCGTTTGCGTTGCTAGTAGTTATACCTACTAGCAACGCAAACACATCTTCTATAGACCACTTTGAGTCTAAATGCGGACAAAGGAGTACACTTACATAAACATAAACTTATAATAACCCAGAGACCTAGGACCTAGGTTAGACCTAGGTTAGAATTGAACATATTTTTCTAGTCGGGACTGACCAATGAAGAGGAGAAATGGTAGGTACGTTACAAGAACTTTAATATAATAGCCTGTCTTAGTTTTATTAGACCCGTTACAATAATACGTGCTAAGGATACAGATTCCGAGAATTAGTTTATCCAAATCCACGTCTAAATTGCCATTGGCATTGCTCAAGAAGTTTCCACATGCTACTGACATGTTAACTCGTTGTGTGTCAAACTATCTTCAAGCTATCACATATAAATACAGATGAGTTTCAACTCTGCACGGTCGATGTAAGATTGATAGTTGATTGCTTACGCGGGTGATCTGTGACGTTGTTGGTAGGTGCGTGACGTAAGAAGGGTGGCGGTGAAGGCTTGTACTAATCTCCGTGTCAGGAAATCGTTTCGCAGACCATTGGGACGGGGGTAGGCACGCATTCGAGTTGCCTTGCGTAATCGATGTTTGCTACACTTATTGGCTGTCTATTTGACTGATTAATGGGAAATCAGTACAAGGAACGTTGCTTTGGATTTTACAAAGCTTTAGATTTTGTGAGTAGTAGTGAATATTTACGTTTTATCGGGGGTACCAAGGGCACAAAAGGTATACATCCAGATTAAGCTTGATGTGATGTGACCTTTACTTAAATAATTTTTATTTTTTAATTTTGCAGATAGCATCATCTAACCCTCAAAGTAAGCAGATCTTGTGTTATGGGTTTATCTGATTTACATAATATATTACAAAGAAAGATATTTAAAAAAAAAAATTACAAAAATTACACAAGAACATTATATCTGCAGATCGTACAAGCATTTGCCCCGAGGCAGAAATCGAACCCGCCAACTCCTGTTTCGCAGGCAGACTTTCACCCGCTGCGCCACAGTGGTAGTACATGCAAAGAGACATGACTTTTATGATGAAATCAGCGAATTCTTACCAGTTACAATTCTGAGGATCTCCGAAGGTGCTCCGGACTGCTTGAGCGCCTCTTCCACTTTCTGCCGCCTCTTCAGCTCCATCTCGAGCTGGTCTTGCACCATCTGCCGCTGTTTCCGCTCTTTCTTTAGCCGCTTTTGGTACATCACTGTTGGAGAAAAGACAAAGTTACCTCACCATATGATCTGTTAGGAACTTATAGTAGTTTTTTATGCCTAGACTATACAGGGTTATTGGTAATTCACTGACACTGCGTGAACTGGGGGTTCTGCCCATAATCACGTACACGTGTGAGATGCCAGGTCTTATTTCTGAAATTTGGTATTGGTAGTAGGTACTCCCCTCCATTCAATAATCGTTCTTTAGAGAAGCTTTGTTTGAAACTAAACTTAAAAACAGCTTGCTTTGAATTACCAGTGCGTGTAGGAGTAGAAGGTCGGTCTATAGCAATTCATTGGGTTCCGGACAAACGTGTTTTTTTCATTATGGGTCAGAGGTGATTTACTAACAAAAACAGAATCTTATTTCTTCCTGGCGTCTGATGGGTAGAACCTACAGTTCATGCAGTGTCAGTGTGTCAGTGAATTACCCGTAAAGCCTTGGTCTCTCAGTCACAAAACACTACGCTGCGTGCTGCGTACTGCCCCTTACTGCTGACGTAGACTTCGACGGAACAAAAGACCACTCTAGACTTTTTCATACGATTATGTGTCCGGCACCTCATAGCGCATAACGTAGCGTACTGCGTAGTGATCAAGACACCAAGGCTTAACCCTGTATATTTATTACCTATGTGCTTAGACCACTAGCTCTACTATCAGTCTTCTCGAAAATCTTCGAGAAGTACATATATGAAGAAATATATTCTTATTTGGAAAAGCATAAATTACTATGCAATGAACAAAAAGGGTTTCGACGTAACAAATCGATAAACTTAGCAATTTATGAATTCATTGAACATATTGTCCTGTCAGTAGACAACAGAACACCTGTATCTGCTGTGTTCTGTGATATGACCCAGGCGTTTGACTGCGTAGATCACGACATCTTGATTAATAAATTAGAAGCGTATGGACTCAGAGGAAAAGTATCTCAACTACTCTGCTCATATCTTAAAAACCGTAGACATATTACTGAGATTACAAAAATGGATATCAAGACAAAATGTGAAAAGTCATATCGTTCTTTAGAGCGTCCAGTCCAGTTTGGCGTTCCCCAGGGAAGTGTCCTAGGACCTTTACTGTTTATTATTTATATCAACGACCTGCCTAGATCAGTCAATCAACCAATGACCTTATTCGCTGACGATAGTACAATAACTATAAAATGTGATGACATTAATACATATAATTCTGACTTTAATAATTCAATAAATTCAATAATTAAATGGCTTGACAATAATAATATGAAAATAAATATAAATAAAACAAACATTATGCATTTTAGTCAAAGAATTAAAAATTATCCTCAAATAGACTTACAGTTTAATGGTAATAAAGTAAACGTGGTAGAATCAACCAGATTTCTAGGTATTCAAATTGACTCTAAATTAAATTGGAAAATCCATATTGAACTCTTAAGTAAGCGAGTAAGTAGCTCTACCTATGCACTCTACAAACTATCCTCAACTGTTAATACAGAAACACTACTTACAGCATACTATGGAACAGTAGAGTCTATCCTAAGGTTTGGAATAATTTTTTGGGCTAACTCTACCAATACAGACTTCATATTTAAAAGACAAAAAAGGTGTATTAGATCAATGTTTAACCTGCACGTTACCGACAGTTGTAGACCTTTGTTCATTGAGCACAAGATTCTAACGCTTCCGTCGTTATATATATTTGAAATGGCAATATTTGTTAGAAAACATCCCCATCTTTTCCCACGTAAGTCTGACTTCGTAGTGCGAAATAGACGTGATAGCAGTAAACTCCAAATGCCTAACATTAAAACAGCTTTCCTACAAAAAAGTGTAGTATGTATGTCACGTAAAATCTATGATAAAATACCTAAATCATTGAAAGATCTTGACGACAATATATTCAGGACTAAATTGAAACAATTATTAATTAACAAATGCTATTACAATATTAAAGATTTTATGACAGATAAATTTTGACATCACCTGTACGCCTGTTCCTATTATAACTCTTTAATTATTTGACATTGTCTAAAATAGCATAGTTTCATTATTAACTTACTGTAACATTTGCATGCTAATCTTAGTAGAACATAATTGAAACTTAAAATTATTAACATCTGTGTAAATTACATTGTGTTCAAGCAAATAAAATATCTTTATCTTTATCTTTATCTTTACACTAAGATTAGATAGTAATAATAAAATGATGTAATTATTTTTATTTTATCGAGAGGTGAAATAAATTTATTGAAGAATTACATTGAAAACTTGATTTTATTAAATTCAATTATTATTTATTCTTGCCTTATATAACCAATACTTACTTATTTTAATCATGGCATTTCTAAATTAATAAATTCTATAAATGAGAAATATCAAAGTTATCAATCTAACAAAGAGCTAACCCAAATAATTGTAGCGCCCTGACAGGGTTTTTATTCATTGTGTACCCACTAAAACTACATACACCTAAGAACAATACCTGTATGCAAAAATCACAATAAATGATACGAATATGAAACGGCAATATTTTAGTGCTGTCAAATTAGTTTAGTTTTCGTGACATCTGAAATGACACCGTTACCATTACAACATAACATTGGTAGACCGCCTGATTTTCCCCGCTTTCATAATATCTATTTATAAAACTACTGGCTAAGAAATAAATATTTATAATTCAACAGCGTGTCGTATAAGTTTCAAAATTTTCTAATGATGATTTTATGTTCATTAATATTGATATACATCAGCGAAACCCAAGCAACTTGTACCGTATCGAATCAACAATTACTCGGAATGCCTCACGCAGAGCAAAAAGAAAACGCTAAATATAGGCACGCCTTTACATACAGAACCTGAAAACCAAATTACACCTGTCTCCTTCCCTCTTATGACAAACAGGCTTTCCTCCGATCTCCATTTTGATTTGGCATAAGCTCATCAATGCTCGATCGTGCTTCAACTCTGTCTCACCTATTCGATTTCGTTATTCTGTCTTTATCACACGATATTCGATTGACGAATGATTGAAGTTCACTTGTTGATGGAGGCTGCATTTCTCACAACAGAATAAGCTGTAGTTTGTATGGTACTGTAGGTGGTTACGAATAATCAAGTATTCCTAATCCAAAACAATCAGTGAATATTTTCAACATCATCGATAGGTGAACTAAAATTGGTAAAAAGTGGTGAAACCACAAAAGAATGCCAATAAAAATTAAAAGCAGCCAAGTAATTACGGCCTTGTGTCAGAGGTCGATGACAAATGATGCGTAGGAGTCGATTACTAGTGAACTTCACCAGTTTCATTAGCAGCTTTAATTACTAGCAGAATCCTTTCTTTGCTTTGTGTCCTGAAACCTTAGATTAGTCTATACCTACACCTGTCGTAGTTTAATGTTACGAACGAGACTATCCGATGAACTTTATTGTCATGTCGTAAGATTCACGACTTTCGTCTATTTCAAATCAATCACGTCACTCACTCCACCCCCTCCACACCTCCACAGCCTATATTGGTCTACTGCTGGACCCAGACCTTCCCCTGATAAGCGCCCTGTTGGCTTTTATCTCATGGGGGTAATGCCCATAATCCCCACGCTGGGCATGCGGGTTGGGAATCGCAGTTCGGTGGTAGAATTGTTCTGCAGATGGCGCTGCTGCCCGCTCCCCAGTGGATATCCCTTAGTCGCCTCTTACGACACTCGCGGGAAGAGTTGGGGTGGTACAAATCACTCACTAGTGAGTGATTTGCACCACCCAACACACACACACTTTTTAGACCAGTATCTAGATACTGGTCTAAAAAGTGATGGAATATCTAACGAGGCACCTTCAAAGTAAAACCCTAAAGTCGACCTACATAATTCTACATTGTACGGACCTACATATGTACATACGTGACCGAATAATATGTACCTATATACGTGACCGTACATAATTGCTTTGTTAACAAAATTGGGATGGAAGGTCCTTTTTTCACTTAATTTCTCGTCAATACAAAGGACTTAAAATGCCCGTTCAGTGGAAAATTTGTCGGACCATCGAGTCCGAGCGTGGACTCGGGCTAACACCTCTGAAAATACGTTTGCACATCGCTGAAGCTTATTTTCGGATCTTTTCATGTCGTTGCCTGTTTGTCCGTGAAGGGTCTGTTGGATTGGAAATTCGTTGCTTTTAAATGAGATTAGCTAGTCCGGTACTAATCGCCACAAAAAAAATAAACACAATCAGCTTCTCCAAAAAAATATTTGTTGTCATTATCACAGAGATGGATGTAAAATCGATTGTACCCAATATTTTATTTCATAGAACGTCAATCATCTTCCCACATACAATTCAATAAAAAGCAGCAGCGAAGAAATTTATCTCTACAAGTCAATATTTGTCTATGGCCCATCGGCGCTCTTTGTTCTTAATCCGGGCCTATTGCTTCCTCAGTCATAACCGACAGAGAATGAATTGTAATAATTCTCAATTGATTATTTCATTCGTTTCTAATCTATTGGGCCGCCTTTGTGGTGGATGATGGCTCTAATTCTGATTTGAATAGCTCGATAGAGTTAATCTTTGTATTGTTCTATTCAATCGTATTGAGAATATTAGTTCTATCTCTTTGACTTTTGACTCTTATATTCATTTAGTTGGGTTTTTTTTTCAGGATATTAGTTTTTTGTATTGACATCTTGATCATGTTGAAAGCCCAAGAAACAAAGTCACCCGACTGCATAATAAAAGCTGAACGTAATTGTAACATTCCGAAAAAAGTACCCCCAACAAGAGTATGATTGTAGGAACGCATCAAAGCGTGCGATATGAAGCGAAACAATTCGATGACCGGCATGAATAATAGGAACCACCAAAATATTGAAGGAATCCGTTCAAAGGGGAAAAATGCAATAAAAGCCCCGCCGATAGGAGTGTGGTTAAAAAGCAACGAATATGGCCGCGAACATCCGCTGCAGACAAAACTTGGGCTACTTGCCTATGCAAATTATATTTGCGGACCCGATCTTTCGTTTCACTTGCGTATAACGTGTATTCTTTTCATATTTTCATCGGATTTCCTTCCCCTCGCTCGTTCGTTCCGTTTTGAAGTCGCGGAACAATGCTATCCGAGGCCTTGTTCCCGCGAGCAGTTTCCTTATTATACCTATATTTTTATACCCATCGAGTTTTCTTTTCTTTAATACTTTTTAACTCATAAATGGTTGATACGGTCCCCTAGGGTTTGTTGCCCGAATAACATGTAAATGAGTACGAGTAGGTTGCTACAAATTCAAATTGGAATCTGCGTTATTGTAATTTTGTATGGTAAATTTTATCTTATTTTCTGCTCCATTATTTTGTATGCAAAAAGTAATATAATAGGCAGCTTCAAGAAATGAAGACCTTAAGATAAAATAAGTATTGGTAAGTATTATGCTAAAAGTCAATGGCCTACTATACCTGTCGCATGGGATTCTAACCTAAGTGACCTGTACCGAAATAACTTTGTTAGACCTGTCTTCTACTATCTATCCCCTTATATTAGGTTATCAGAGATACACCTACGTAGCTCCGAAATGGATGTAAATTACAAAAACTAAAAACGAAGACGTCTTTTGAACAACAGCTGTATCACACATTACCATTATTATTTCACTCCACAAAATATCGTATCAGCTTTAATCCAAGCACCGGATAAACCCAAATCGACACAAGATACTCGGCTCCCAATAGTGCAATACAACGTAAATAAGAATCGACATTTATGACAGTTGCACCCCTCCCGGTGGCAAAGAACGATTTAGATAAACCTTTTTATAGTTCTTTATTGAAAATAAATTGCCTAGAATAAAATCAGACATGTTCAAACGGCTTTCCGATAGATGTGTATGAAATAATGTTATACAGATAAGATGAGTCGTGGCGACGCGAGCGTGCCGTATGTTTGTTGAAGTGTGTGGATGTGGCTCGATCAGAGACGACGGCATGACATTTGATAAGAATGGTTAATGGTTCGTACCATTGAGTTCTATTGCCAATATAATTTATGATACATATACAATAACTAAAAATAACAAAACTTTTTTAAAAGCCGTTGCAACATTTCGATCATCAAAAAATCTATATGATGTGAACGCAAACAATAAACACAGTAAACGATAATTTGAGAGCGATTATACACATTCGTTTTTCGTCGGTAAAGAGAAGCTTTCTGTTAGAATAATAATCCTTCTCTCAAATCACCATATTCCTATTTCACTAGAATTTTGTCTTTCTCCTTTATCAATATTGCCTCCCAAACTATAGTTTATTGACATGTTACCATCCATCATCCAACAAATAAACATTTCAGTAAGATCTTCCAACATTTGTCAAGCTGTCCACGCCACTGCCCCGCCCGTGTCCAGTCCCCAATCGTTTAGCTTTTTATCTGTTTCCTCCGCAGATAATATATATTTCCTCAGTTTTATTCGCAACTATATATGGGGTGTGCTCAGTGTTTACCGCGATAAAAGTTTTCCTCAAACTTGTAGGATTATTGTTTTTGTCAGGGGTTGAATTACGAGTCTGGAATGACCTCTGAAGATAAAAAGTCATAAAATATAACTGCTTACATTAAATGCCTGTTTCTAAAGACTTTGTAATGTTGATTTAAAGTGAGGCATTGGTGTTGAGATCGAAGTCACACAGCCTACGTCTTTTGAGAGGGTTTAAAATTACTCGCTTCTGTCAGAGTTCCTGCACAATATACGTCAAGAGTAAAGTCTATATTCCAATAATGATTCCGATTGTATTCGGCGTGCGTAGTTAGTAAGGCGTGCCTGATAGTTTGAGAGAATGAAGATTTGTTACTTTTAGAGGCTTGGAGATAAACACAGATATTTGATCTTTCGTAACATAACCAATCTCAAAGCTACAAAATATCAATAAAGGTGCACGTATTTTTATGAAAAAACGAGAAAGATTGCTCGCAGTTTTATCAAGACGATCAAAGGGACGGCCGGACATTCCGACTTCTTACGACGTTAGTAAAAAACACAATCTCTCTTTATAGTTACCATTCCACTGGTTATTATATCCGTATCGATACTCAACTTTGCCTGTGCCACTGATGGTGGATGCTACACAAAACAGAGCATTGTCGCAATGTCTTTAATTTAAATCTGTATTTTTGGACTGTTTGCCTGGTTTTTCTTTGTTTTGATTAAATATTTTTTTCATTATTTACCTACTGTCTACTCTACTCAAAATATTAAACTAGGTGTTTGTTTAGTTCTTTTGTTTGACACAGCTCATTAATACTGTGTTACTGAAGTTTTATGTTCTGTGAAGTTTGGTTTTAATATAAGTAGACTGTCTATGTTTTTTTGTCAATCGAAGATAGTACCTTATATTTCATTTGTTAATAAAAAGTATTCTTCCATTTGATTTGTGGTAGTGTCTAGTATTCTGTGGCCCAGTGAAAAGGCAACCATAGCAAGTATGATGTGGTCTGCAGCGATACAAACTTACGGACCGTGAAATGCGCGATTCTCGATATTGCTGCCCCCGGCTCCGCTCGATAATTTCGGATACTTTTTCAACGAAAACGCATAATTGTAACAATTTGGAATTGGATTTTATAATGCTCATTTTTATTTGAGTATTCTAAGCTTCTAAGCGATGAAGATGATGGATGATATTGATTTATGAGATGAAATGATAGCTAATTATTTATTTTTAAACTTACGCGATCCAAACACATTATTATTAGTATTATTTAATGGGTATTTATCGCGTTCATTTACTTATTTTTCCCGACATTTCGATAGGTTTACACACTGTTGTGATCACGGGATGACTGGAGTACTGGAGCTTCCGCCTCTGCGAAGCGGGGGCAGCATTTTTTTAAACTACTCTCACTTGGTTTTCGTAACTGTCATGACCATCTGCACACTCGGACGACCCACGAGACTAATTGTGTCCGCGACGCACTGAGAAACTGGTCTACGACGAGTACACTTGGCTATAACTGGATTCCACGAGGCAGAGTCTGAAACCGTCTTCACGATTGAAATTAGGACATTTCTTTATTTCAATCGCTTCCCGAACCATTCTCTTGTAGGCCTTTCATAACAGATGACTTGCGGTTTGTGTAATTCAATCCAGTGATTGGGTCCTGAGTCTACTACGTGCTCAGCTATTGCCAACTTGTTTATTTGTCGATTTTTTAATAATTAATTAATTACCTAATTATTTATTGTTTACCTCTTGATATTGTTTTAACATATCTATTTAGGTTTTTTATCACATGAAAAAAGTTATTTTTAATTTTATGAGTTGATCGAACAAGCAGAACTAACAATCAAGTTGAAAACCTTAGGGACCACAGCGAGAACCTACTGAATAGAAACGACGTTTCGTAAATTCACTGGGTCAACTGCCATTTCCGTAGTAAAAAGGAGCCGAAATCATAAAGCAGAACGACATGACAACTTAACGATGATTGTGTCCGTGTTCACGTGAATCGCACGCGCTACTCGTTTTATTGAGAGTAAAGGCTGATTCCGTATTTACGTTCAATAAAACGTAGGCACCATCATTTCGACTACCGTAGAACATTGTCCAAATCATTCCGGTGTCATTCACGAGAAGTTATATAAAAAACAAGGACAAAAAAGATCAATAAATTAACAACCCTTTTGGATTCAGCATGTTCGTAACACAATACGATTTTTGAGAAGATGAGGCTGACAGACGAAATAAGCGGAATTGCTTCTAAAAACGCCAGAGCTCGTGTCAAATGTATTATTTTCGTCGAATGGCTCACCGGACCACGCTTCCTGCGATGGTGTGGTCGAAACCCGACACCATTATAATATGCCTGAATTAATAATATTGTGGATTCGTTGGAGTCGCGTGCAAATGAGTGAGGCTTCACGGCGTATCCGTTTTCAAGCTGATCGCGATAGTTTTAAGAAGTCCCCAATACAAAGTATAAAATGATCGTAGAACGCAGACAATCCTATATAAAATATCTGCAGACATTCTATAAACTTCGACCACAAAAGCTTAATTCTTTATTGTATGCACCGCAGGTAGACAAAACAGAGCAAATATTGACAATAGATGATTGCAGACCGTCCGAGATCCCCTTAGCAAACTTCGAATTAAAACGGGGACGAGAAAAATTAATCCTAATGCGATTTTAATGAAGCCGAAATGAATGAATGCAATAATGAATTGCTAAGCCGCGGGATGTTCGTTTTGTTTAGGCGGCCGCGAGTAAATGGAAATACAAAACCTGAGCAGTAATAAAATGAGACTTCCCGAGATGCACGCTCAAAACTGTTCCAGAGCGCGCGTCTACCTTAGTAATTAATCTTGTATAAACTAGAGATAGCAACGAGCTATTGAGGCAAGGAGATGTAAAATGTAATAATAATTAAGCCTCTGCATTGCACAAAGACGCACGCCTTACCATCGAGTATAAAGCACACAAGCGCTGAAAATGTACACCTGAAGTCTGTGCTCGCTTTTGCATTAACGAATGCGGAAGCGGCGCGGCGCTGTGCATACAGGACGCGTTGCACCCCCTATCCCCTACCACTGGGGCTCCCGACCCCCCTGGTGCCTCTCGCTCGAACCAGACGCCTCCAGCAGCCAGCATGTCCCTCCCGTGCGTTCATTACCTCCACGCGGCGACCCAACAATTCAAGTTTGCTTTCCGCCACACAATCTACGCTCAGACAGACTACACACACCGGCCACTCGAATAATAAAGATGCAGAAATTAACCTGGCCGCACTGAAAAAGAGGAAACTAAGTGAAGCTATCTCGGCCTGAATAGAGGTAATGCACGCGAGCACTCGTATGGAGAATGAAAGAAACTCGTCGGGTAAATGCTGAGCTTGTTGAAACAGAGGGTAAATGTCAACCGCGGAATAAAAACAGTCAACAGATAAATGCAAACGATAAACACGAGCAAACTGAAAAGGCGACATGTGAAAGCGAATGTTGACTCTACAAACAGAGGTGGAAATTATTCTGAATGCGTGTTGTTCGGAAACCGTCGAGTTAGGAGTTATTTTAGGAAATCAATAAGGTTTCCGCACTAAATTTGCTCCATCCTATAAAATATTCAATTACGCATAAGCACACATTTGTTAAGGGCAACAACGACCACGCGGCACCCCCATTAAAGACGCCTAAGGGCCATTTAATCGGTCAGTGGATGTAAGTTCGACGGCCCCAAAACAAATATCCCGAAACTAATAAGGAAACGAAATATGTAAATCGTCTGCCATATTGTTTCGCAAGTGAAATCTTCCTTTAATCTTATAACAAATCCGTGTCCAAATGGCCGGTCCAGGCTGAATTTGAATATAAGAGGGTTGCTTTAAGGGTCAGGTCGTAGTGCCGTGTTGCGGTAGGAAGGAGCAAATGTATGCAAGACACGCGCGGAGGAGATAGCGCCCATAATGTTGTCCTATGCACATATTGCATTAAATTAGTTGTCGACTTGTAAACAAGGAGCAGGAAAGTAAGGCCGCTAAGACGCCGTCCGTGGTAGTTTGCATGGATATGAGGGCCGCAATATGGGTCCGCAGCTGCTGGCTGTACTCATTAAGATGTTTTATGGTCGGCCCGCCGCGCCGGACCGTGTTGCCAATTTAAGATATTTCTATGCGGGACGGCGCCACGTTAGTTTGGCTTCCGATTAGGGGATTAAAGTGGTCCTTTAAGGTATTAGCGTAATAATTGCGGCGCCCATTATGCGGTAAGCATTGTCTCTGATGGCTCCCTCGAGACATTATGGGGTTCATTTGTTACGAATACCTTCTGCCCGTTTTTGTAGCGCAATCAATAACGGGGGATGTTTGTCAATTGTGAAACAAAACAAAAAGAGAAGCAATAAAATCGACATTGGAAAAAGGCAAAGTTCAAACAAATTCGGTCCGTCGCGTCGCACCTACTCCCCGCACAGCAAGTAAATCAAAGGGTGTTGAAACTTAACACCCACTTATAGCCGGACACAGTAATAAAGCGTTCGAACTTCGCCGACCCTGGACATCAAATGGGCTACCCCTTTCGCATTTCGTTCGGGAGAAAATTAAAAGTTCTGAGATATATTTTCCTTGTGGACTGTGCATATGTCTAGTCGTGTGCATAATTTGGTATTTGCTTAGAAATCCAACAATACCCCAAAACATTTTCGACTTCGACGGGACTTGGATTTTTCGGATATTATTTGATGTCTTACAAATTAATCTGAGTGTAAGGGTAATTTCTAAGAAACGCACTATAATAACAAAAATCTTGGTATTTGCTTGTCAAGTTGTTGTTTCCCATTATCCTAATCATGATCATTGATGAATATAAATATTATCTACCAGAGCTCAAGCTTCTTTAGCCATTTGCATGCAACAATCTAAGGAATGAAGTTAGTAGAAGCAAGCGACGTAGGAACTCAGATTTCTATACAAAGACCTGCAAACTCGAACTACGATATCAAAGGGGAAGTTGCTACTTGTACAACTGCAAAGCATCTTGAGACAAACGACTATGATACTTCTTTAGAAGATCGGAAACAAGAGTCTTAGTTGAGTTAAAGAAAAGACCTTGATTTTCAAGAACACAGCTTAGGTAATATGGTAAGTACCTGGACAAAGTTTAGAAGCGGTTACGGTATCAAGTTTCTAAGTTAGTCCTCAGCAATAACCTGAAACGGTGACCGTCGGTCAGTCGGGTTGAATAATTACAGATGAGACCTCACTAAGCTTTGAAATACAAAACTTCGTGGAATTAGACAAACTTCTCTGTGAAGTGGCTGTTTGAGAGTTGATATTGGGATCCTTTGGAAAATGAGCTGCTACTCGTACACAGGGGTCTATTTGTTTATTTTGCCAGATTTCGAGCTTAGCATGATCTTGATTGTTCCGTAGTGAAAATGTATGTTTAAGTAACATACCTAACACTGGAAAAGAACATTCAAAATATTCATAGCCCTTAATATACAATACAAAATAGGTGTACTTATGTATTTAATAATATACTTAAACATGTTCTCACCCGAGATTCAAATTCAGATAATTACGTTCACGACACAAAACAAGCCGAGAGTGCTTCATTAAGCACAATATTTAATTGTTTCTGGCAATTCCCTCAAAAGTGTGCTCTAATTAAGTGCCCCGTGCACTCGGGAGGGTTATTAAATAATTTATTGTCTAGCAACTATTCGTTGGGGTCTCGAATGGTCCGCTAAGATTCTGCTAACTCTTGTTACGGAATATTGCAGCGTAAACTTTGCCCATGAAACTTAAATGGATTCGCACAGCGATACCTACCGCGAAGACGTACAGATTTAAACTATCTTTTGAACTAACGAACAAACGGAGCAACTATTGTATCTATTTTACTGCGGCTTGGTTTGATTTACTCCTACCTTGTTTACGGAGAAGTAAACAAAGTATGGTAGAAAGTAATTTAGACGAAGATGGATGATTTATTTTCGATTCAATTTTCATTTCCCGAAACAATAAAGCAACACCGCTCTGATTGAGTTTGCTCGAACCTTTTATGGCTTTCAATGCATTTCGAGCTGTCAGTGGCAAATTACGTAGGCTGCCCATTCACGCTCAAAAATCGCTCTCGATTGAGTCGAGTACAAAAAGGTGAGGGTGGCTTCACCCTCGGAAACCTATGTCCGGCACAATTCTGAATCGGTTCCGATACCTATTTGACAGTTTATTGAATTAAATGACGCGTGCGACTGCGGTTCAACTCGCCCTTTCAGTAATAATTGTTGAAGTTAATGATTTTTAAACGTTGTTTATTTATGTTGTTACATATTATAAAGGCATAATAGAAACAAGTCACGATTTGCTAAACTATGATAACGTATCATACTAGCTGGCACTACAGAGTGGCTCCTACGCTTTTAATGTGATTTAACTAAACAATATGCTCATTATAGGTTAAATTGGTAAACCTACATTGTTAGACAGTGCTGATTTTCTTTATCATTTGTAAAGGTAGGTAACTAAGGTTTAGATGAAACAATTTTGCTTCACATAATTTGATTATGTGTTGTCCATTCCATACATCGTAGGCACTAGTCGAGAGGGCAAGAGATAATTCATTTTCGTCGAAATATTGTCTGGTGCCCGAAAAAATCTAATTATACGCTCCCTTATATCAGCAGCATAAAATTGCATTTCTATTCCGTTCACATAAACATAAACAGATAGATACGTGTAAATACTTTGCGTTGTTTAGACAATTACAGAGAATCGTAACATGGGGAATGATGTTGATGCGCTCAGAACATTTAAATAAACATTTAGAAGCATTAGCAGGAATGGGGCAATGAAATCGGACAGTATAAACAATCTAATTCACTGTAAAAACCGATAGGAAACTTGCGGTGGATTTGATTCTTATTGATATGAAACCATTTTATGTTTGTTTTTGAATTTTTATCTATACTAGAGTTTTTATTAACATGCAAAAAAATCCTGCCATTCTTAACCTGAAATTAACTTTCTTGTTGTTTTTCTTTAAACACATTTTTGAGTACCTACTAAATTTGTCGATTTGAGATCCTTTCTTCCATAAATATTTTTAACAATTATGTATAGGTATTTTGTGTGTTTTTAGTTGACATAATTTGCAGCTAACTCTAAGATGACTCTTAGTTTAGTCTTGTTTGCAATAAAGTTGTAATGAGAATGGTTTGCACCTATGTATGTCGGCTCTTCAATAAATTGGCAGCTAGCACTCCCTCCATCGAGTAAGAAACACGAAACAGAAGTAATAATGGACACGGAAATTAAGTTTATTTTGTCTCCGGTTAGCCGTTATGATATTTTATACGATTTCCTGCAAGAAACCATACGTCTGCGTGTGGTCGGTAAACAATGATCTTAACGATCCTTCGAACAGAATGAAAGCAAGTTGGATTAGCAATCGACATGTACAATCGGATCTACATCGAGTCTTGTTCGATGAATCGAGCGATTACTCTTCCGATTACGGATTGCGAGTTTACATAGCGATATGGCATTAGGGTTACCATCTGACCGGTTCAGACCAGATTTTAAGAGTATAGACCGGACTCCGCCCGGATTTCATTCGAATGAAAATAATACGTCATACTAATAAAAAAAAAATATATAAAGTACCTACATAAATATTTGGATAAAACCTTTGGACTCTTTTAAATACTTTGAATGGTTGAATATTGAAGCAAAATCAGGAGTTACAATATAACAATATTACAGAATCGATTATACTTTTGAGCAACAAAGGAATCACTATTGATGATGTGAAGTATCTCAAAACCATCTGAATTTTATCAGGAACAAGCTGAAAAGAAATGGGTAACTTTCTTTGGAGCGTGCAACGACAGAACTCGATTTGCCGAATTACTAAAGATTTGTCAGTACTTTTTTAGTATTATACCACATCGCAAACGACGAAAGGGTTTTCTCACTCCTGACTTCAGAGTGGACGAAGGAAAGGAACAGATTGTTTGTTGAGTCAATAAGAGCAATAGTACTCACACAATACAACATCTGACATGTAAAAATTTTACAGTGAAATTTCTACAAAAAAATATTTTTTGAAAGCTTTGCTAGTGGACAGAAATATAAGTACAAATAATTAGTATAATAAATGTTAATAAAACGTAGTTATAATCTACGAAGTTTTATTTTCGGCAAAGACCGGATCCAGACCGGACCGGAACACTTGGAACTGGCTTTTCGATTTAAAGCTCTGGTAGCCCTATACGGCATCGGATTCGACCAATGATATTGGACAAGCAAGAACTGGTCCTCTGTCCAAGTCCACCTATGGGGAAACTGCTTACTGGTAATGATGGTTTGTATTGTTTATAATGTTGCGTTGTTCTAATAAAAAAAAAAATTCAGCCATACGTCAGCAATTATGTAAAACCTTATTTGTCAGACACTTTTTGTATGAAACTTATTTATCACAAATAATTAATAGGTCTGCCGGTGGCTTCGCAGGCATTTTTGGAGATAAACAGTGGCCTATGTCCTTTCCCCAGAAACCCTCTATCGCCCTGCCAAATTTCACTATGATCCGTTTAGTTAATTAAAGGCGCTAAAAGGTTGTACCTACGTAACAAACATAATCAATTTCGCTTTTATAATAATTTACTAAGGATTGCCAAATAGTTTGATGATAAATCAACCAGTAGTCGGACACCAAGAAGTGTTGTGTCTAGGTCGTGTCGATTAGCACGATCGAATTGTCGATTTCAATCCAATCCACTGCACACGCCATGTGTTGCCATATCGAGTTTGTAATCTTACACCGACCGACCGATTTTACCTAGAAGTAGGTAGAGCCTGTCATAATACCGGGTTACATTTCTAACGCTTCAAATATCAACTGAAATACAAATACAAAGCACATCGTTATCGAAAGCAATCGATTAATTAACTTACTTAATTTCATTTGTAAGCGTTTCATACCTTAGTCAAAATAGCTCCGCTAGTGCAAAAGCAGCAAATCAATATCAAGTCACACAACATAAAGTCTGCACATTTTGAAGCATAACGTCCAAATTGGGCACCGGAGCGTAGGAGCTATTGAGGCATGTTGCGTGCTAGCTGGCTCTGTTGAAAACTGGCTACACTGTGACTCAGCCGACCACCGGTAATGTGTCCACTCGGCCAGATACCACCCAAACTATAGCAAGATTTTTCAACAAATTTAACTACCACAACCTGTAGGTAAATAGTACTGGACCATTTACACAACCTCATCTAGCCCCAAGCTATAAGCAGGGCGTGTGTTATGGGTGCTAGATAACTGGAATACAAACAATACATTACATGCAATGTCTCGTGGCGTACTGTATGAATGAATCAAAATACAAACTTATTTTTAAACATGCCACTAAAAATATAAAGAAGACATGATACTGCATGCCGAGAACTTTTACCTTCAAAAACCTTAAAGAACGAAAACAACATTAAAGTCCCAAAATTGCCTAATAATAACGATGATGTTGGAAATCCATTGAAAGCGGATTTGCTTTGTTTTAATTTAATCTGAAACAATAAGCATCTGCAAACTCTAAACAATTAGCTGGAGTCAAGGCAACCCTCGCTCATCTGATGGCCAGATTCTAAAGTAGAAAGAAATCATTAAGAAAAATTCAATTGATACTAATAACCGCTTGCATAAGCATATTTAACTAACTAAAATATGATTAGTAAGTAGTCATACCAAACAAATACGTCAAATTAAACTAAGATTAGACATTTAAAAATCCTTGTGTAAGTGTTAAACTTACGAAAATTATCTCTTTGTTAACGAAAAAAATATATATTTTTTTTAATAAATTTTTCCGAGATAAATCACGTCTATGACTTTTTCACACCTAATGAATGGATGTACTATGTTTGTTACTTCTTAACTCCAAAACTCCTGAACGGCCTATCCGTTCAGGAATTTTGGAGTGCAATTGCTTATATGTAATTATGTAGGTCTAGATCTGTTATTATAACACATAGGCTACTTTCAACCCATAAACTGGTATAGAAGTAAGATTTAAAAGTTTCACGCGTTACGCGTGCAAATCCGTAGGAAGTAACTAGTTATTCATATGAAAACAAGCGTTATTGAAGAAAAGGCCACCAGAAATCAATTATATATATCTTATAAGTCCAACAATCCACTTCGCGAATAAGACGCCCAACCCGCCGTAGCAAGTGGAATTACAATTATCGAGAAAGCGGCTAAGTCGCGTTTTAATTATAGAAACAAACAAAAACAGTCATCTCCAATGTCTTAGTAAAGTTCGAGGATGAGTTGAAAGTTTAATTCTGACTCTTTGTTAATTGTGTGCAAGGGGTTGCCATGTTTTGATGAAATTGGTCCCAGATCTTCACAATCATTACGGCGGATTTTTGTTACTTTAAAATGTTGAGAGAGGTTTTGAGGAGCAAAAGTTGACACCAAAGTTGTTTAGGAGATTATTCAAGACTTTTCAATTTTTAAAGTTTGAACCATAAGTATCTATTATCTTGGAAAAATACTGAAAATGGTATTTGGACCCTTGGGCTTTACTAAGGTACCTAGGTATATTTCTGATAACAATATGGATGCTGCATTATACAAAATACATCAATATGAAGGTAGAAAACAAGCAGCAGTGGCTATATCAAGCAGACAAATAATAACATTAAAGTTTGAAAGGCTGCGGAATGGCGCGGCGAGGCAAGGTAATTCAACAATTTTATTATTGGACGCAGACGCCACTTCCGGTCTCCAGAGGAAAATGTACACGAAAACCAACAACTGATGTACCTAGATAAATGTGGAGACAACGTTGTAATAATTAATAAAAACATGATATATGTAAACTTATTATTACAGAATAGTTCTGTTTTGTTTTATTTCTTAGAGATACTACTCGAAGAAAGATTTAACACTTTTTAAAAATTCGTAAAATACAAGAAAAAATACAGCACCGATAAAATGAGGCACGGAATTCTGTACCTAACGAAAATAATTTCAAATTTCCTCTTGCGTATTATAAAGTTCATTTGAATGAAACAAGGTATTTCCCGAAAGCTCAAGAAAGTTCTAGCAACTCAGTACAGGAAAACATTATACACATCGAAACCAGCTTTAACAATTTCACATACGATCATAAATTCTAATTTAGCCTCGTAGGATCGTGTTACCTCGCTTTCAGTTATCCGGACTCAATGTATGTTACTCTCAAGACATTGTAGCCCCACAAACGTGTATACAAAATTAATTAGACAAATTCTCGAGCTTGTAATATTTTATTATTATTTCTCCTGTGAACGTAATATTTAGCTTCTCTCGGTAATGAATCTGAATAGGGCCTTGATTAGTTTCTTTATAATTATAGGTAGTCTTAATTACACGCTGCTATGGTTGGTTTTCCGAATGATGGTTTGTTAAATTAAACGTCGTCGTCTAGTATGGTATTTTCGTGATTGCTAGAAAACAAGCAATACTACCTTATCTTTTTGCGCATCTAGATAAAAATCTAGCTGCGCAAAAAGGTAACCCAAAAGAAAATGTTCAAAAGGTGTTTACTGTTCTATGTTCTGTGTTTCCATAGAACTTAAGCTGTTCACACTAAAAGCTAGAGTCCCAGATAAGGGAACGTACACATTGGGGTCTTAAAAGGCAGTCAATTGCCCAGTGCCGACAACGTATTCTACTTAGCGCTGAATTGTGCGAGTCGTTTCTTTTAGAATCACCGAACACCAGCCTTTCAGAAAAACTATTTTAAACTATGGAACTCCCTTTTAAATCTTTTGATGATCTAGAATGAGTTAAGTAGTTTGTTAGTTGGTGGTGTATTTTTACAATATGTCACCATAGTGGTATAGTAGGACAATATGACACTATGTATTTCTACCACTACGGCGTGCAACTAATATCTCGGTACAATGTCACATAGATATAATTGTCATTGATCGCGATTTCATAATAACAATCATTTATCAAATATTTATAATCACTGTTATCTCTTAATTCGGCATACAAAAAAAGTTAACAAAAATTTTGAGCATGAACAATTAAATTGTCTTGATTGCAACCGATCCTTAAGGATTTCAGAAACTATAAATAAAGAGTATTAAATCGGTATAAAAATCTAGCTAGTTACTTAATTCTATCCCAAATGGAAAGTTCGAGGTAGCAGCGAGGCGAATGGAATGGTACAGGCCAGTCGACAAAATCTAATCAGTGCATTACTTACGGCGAGTAGGCCCCATACCCCGCATCATTTCACCAGAACATCCGTTAATACCGAGGATTATTAGATCACTTGTAATAAGGCGTCGGAAAAATGATTGAACTGCATAATTTTCTAAGTAAAGGGATGAATTGTATAAAGTAGGTATATTATGTTTGATTTACATTTAAAGTTTGCTTGATAAAGTTAACGACCACTTGTGATCTGAAGAATGGCCCAAAAATCGAATGAGGTTTTAGCAATAGGATTTTTGTAGTTTGAAGAGTTGCTGTAAAAAACTCTCCGCTTTCTGAACAGGGCAGATGAAAGGACAAGTTAAATAACCTACCTGTTTCCCGGAAAAAGTTGTCACCTCGTAAATCCAGAACACATGTAATCAGCGTAATAGTTGTACTCCAAATAACTCTCATATATTTGTACGTGTGACGCCCAGTTTAGTGTTACATCTAGTTAGCAAAAAACAAGTTAACCTGGATCAACGTGACGCATACGCTTAACTTTTTACGACGGGTTGAATGCTGTGTGGTGCCGGCTTAGAATTTGCACCACCAACTCTTCCCGCGGGTGTCGTAAGAGGCGATTAAGAGATATCCACCGGGGGCGGGCAGCAGCGGCCCTTTGTAAAACAATTCTACCACCGAACTGCGATCTCCAACCCGCATGCCCAGCGTGGGGATTATGGGCATTACCCCCGTGAGATAAATGCCAATAAGGTGCTTATCAGGGGGAAGCCTGCGTCCAGCAGTGGACCAATATCGGCTGTGGAGGTGGGAGGAGGTGGAGGAGATGCAGATAGAAAGCGACGATTAATCGTTCTATGATCTTGATTCCGTCTGTTTTATTAATAACAACAAACATGTTTGCGATCCCCTCGTTGACGTGCATTGCATCTTGGAGGTTCCTTCTATCAGTAAATGTGTCACGTACGGGACACCACAGGATTCGTGATAAGAACAGAGAAGTGGACAGATGATTAAATGCGATATAGGTTCGTGTGACATTTGTGATGAATTGTTTTTGTTCTTCTTCTAATCAGATTATTATCGTATCGGCGATGCAACTAATTGAAAACAGCTTATAGAAATTATAATAAATACAGAGAGAAAGAGACTTTTCATGGATCGGACATTTGAAAAGTAGTGTTTGAAATATAGTTTCCAACTGCTGAATTTACCTACAAGAACAAGATTCCTAGTATCTACCAAAATAAAAAGGAGATCTAATTAAACTTTCAAAGCTGTCTAAATGCTCAAGTCTCTCCGATTTCCAATCGATGATCATAGTGATCGAAAAGATAAAGAATAAGCCATAAACCTAAACAACCTGCCAGCTATTAGCGTCAGTGAATCGCCCCTGGGTAAACCTAAACGGAGACGTATTAACGAACACGAACGTACAGAGTGAAACAATTTTTCCTCACCACAGCCGAACCTCAAGCAAAAAACTGAACAAAACCGATGCTCCAGTGTAAATATTTGCTCGTCGACGAAAACTTTCGTTCGATAACTTCGTCTGAGACCTCGCAAACAAAAAGTGTAATAGCTGGTCAAGTTTTACCACAAATGTTCGGACTGTTATTTCAGGGATGTGGAGTAGATATGTGGAGTCCATTTCACACGAGGTGTGAGATAATAGTCGCGCTTTCGTGGGATCGACTTTGGTTATCTATCAGTAGGTCGAGCACAGGGATTGTTATAATACTACCGAAACCTGCCTTTACAGGCATATGAATATAATGTTGTAATGTCTATCTATAGGGTAGAAGAGAGAAAAATTAGGTACATCAATAAATTACGCAATGTATGACAATGCAATGTGATTTTTTCTTCTACTCATCGAACTATTACACAGATTCTACCCGACAACAATCTTATCGCTGTGCTTGACCTACTACAGCCCTACAGATGTTTTCTGCCTATGTCTAAGAAACTAATAATTCATTGGGGCGAAACTACGTAAAAATTTATAAATCAAAAAACACAGTTTTTTGTTGACCTGAGGCTCAGATAGAACTAGGTACTTCTATGCCCGGATGAACGAAAAATGTGAACTATGAACAAAAAAGGCGCGATACCATATCACACATGCTGTGGATTTATACAAGAGTCCAGCATCCCAAACTGTGTAACTGAAGTCCATAATTGAATTCCGTACACGGCGCCGTATCCGACCACCAATTCGAGACCGATTGAGTCGGCTGAATGAAGCACCATCCATCATGATATGAAAATCAGTTTGTAGTTTTCTAGATATTTCAAGATATGAAATATCTAGAAAACTACAAACTGAACTACCACTTACTAGAAATACTGGCAAATTTGAACTACTTCGTAATGTTGATTTATAATAACATATATAACCTAACCTTATTATTTCGGTGAGGTTCTGCTTTGGCAAATTGTCAAATGTGAAACTTTACATGAACGTAATAAAGAAATCCGTATTTTCGTTATCATCATGTTTTAATCTTCTGCTAACCGAAAGAGAAATTTATACGAATACACTTGTTTTAGGTTGAATCGATATAATTATTTAGAAGATTCAATCATTATTAACAAAGAACAACCAAATAATAGAAACAAATTAGAACTACGAGTAGTATAATTGAAACAATGTAGCTAACTGCAGTCTTGGTAGATATAAATTTGTTGTTATAAATGTGTTGATCTAGCAAAGTATCATGAAATACATCTTACACAATTGATTAAGCTTTAGTATGGTGTCAATTGGTTATTGAGAAGGACGTTTAGTTCAGCAAGTCAGCCGACTCAGCCGTCCCTGATGAGTACCACCGGCCGGTATTCGCAGCAGCGAGGTCACACGTCGTGTCGCGGTCAGGATTTATCGTTACACGGAATATTTTGATCTTCTTCCCACTGACATCGGCATTTTTATGATCGTACATCATTACAAATTCTTTTAGGGACTGATTGGAATACCAATTACTGACCTATTGGAATTAGGATTCTGAGTTGTGATATTTTCTATCTATGACAAGATATTATCTGATCTGAGCCTGGCCTCTTTAATTCACCCTGAATTCTATACCGTAAAGTTTTGGTAAACAATAGGTATACAACAATAGGTGTACCTACAACTCTAAAAATATGTGTTCAAAACAAGTATTAATACTGGCCAGTTCATTTTAATAAATAAGATTTTTAAAAAATATTACCAATTGCGAGAAAGCTGACACTAAAACAGATTTCACAAACAAAACCCAATAATGAACAAAGACTCAGAATTTCCCAGACAAAACCAGACAGCAAACCAACAGTTGTATTCCAATTGCATTAGCAGACACAACAGACACCTGTGTTGTTAGCCAACACAATAGCACGGTTCGGATTGTGCCTATTACGGGCCAGCATGTGGACTTTGACATTTCAATACACAGGATGCATTGATAACTAGATTCTGGTGTGCAGTGTGGGCCGCCCTTTAGGGCTTTTGACTGATAATTGATTGGTAGGAAGATGATAAAGCTGTTTTATGGAATTTTAATAACTAAAACAAAATCGAAATAGTCGACCTTAGCAACCAACCTGACGAATGTATCTAAAAATGTTTTTGTAGCAATTGATTGTTTTGAGAAAACTAAAAACAGGATTGAATCTCTGTATATTTACAATGTTTTTTAATCTTTGTGGGACGATATGTTATTTAGCAATAAAAAAAATATGAGACCGTACATACAGCCATATATAGAGGTATAACCTCCTACTTTATTTCGAAGTCAGTTAAAAATTGACAAAGCACATATTTTCAAAACAGTAGCAAATTCTTTACTCTACCTCCATTTTCCAATTCTAATACTACCTATTTACCTACGCCACATATACCGCCTATATCCAAAAGCAATATTCTGCGATTTTCGTATTTGACTGTCACTCGATTGCGCCTTACAGCTTTTATGAATGCATCTAAATCACATTATATTTGCGTAAACTATATCAAATGCAATTCAGTGGTTTTCAATCAAGCCAATAATGAAAGCAGCGATTGAATTCTGGCAACTAATACAATCACAAGGGCGCTAGGAAGCCGTCATCTGCCTACTGACGTATGGTGATACGATTGTACGCTTGTTGGGCGATTTCATTTGAATTTGATCACTGGACTGTCCGGCACTGATAATGTTTGCAAGGGGATAGTCAATCATTTGTGCTGCAGTTAGGCGCTAAGCACTTGCGTCGGGCTCGGCCATTTGATTGTTGTCTAGCTGGCAACTATTCAAACTATTAATAGACTTCAGAAATTTTCTGATATTTGTTTAGTATAATCTAAGTTATGTCTTTTCAAGAGTTATTTCAAATTACGAAGTTTTAACATGGCTAAGAACAAAAAGTGACACATAAAATGGTGGTGACATAAAATGGTGGTACAATCTAAGTAGCTTTAAGAGGGTAGTCAAATCGAGCTTTTCCTCCATAGCTCTGTGCCGAAAAATTATTCGTAAGTATTCTTATTTTTATTTTAGGCAGTTTGTACAGTCATCGTCTATATAAATACAACACCATAACTCAGAAATATTGACATTTGCATACATCAATACCCCATCCTCACATAATGTACGCATAATTGGCGTAACATTCCCTCTCTACCCTTTCAAGATGTAATGTAACGGCCTACATGTTATTTAATTACGCAATCTCGAAGCACAATGGGAATTATACCGACTCCTTTGGAAATGGATAGGGACTTTGGGGGACAGGGTTGAACTCAGTTTGAGAGTTAATAAGCATGGCAATAGAAAAGTCTTCGGCCGAATTGAGATTTAAAAAAACGTGCATACGTTTGTTTAGAGTGGCATTTTGAAAATGTAGAGCATGTGAACATGTTTTGACAAACCACCGGATTGAGAATAATCTCCTTCTTCATGTCAGTTGTAAATAAGCGTGTACAAAATAATAAATTATACTTTTCATGCGACTGTGTCAGTTTTAGTCAATTTAATTTAAAAAATGATTGAATTCTATGTATTTATACCAAAGTCAACTTGAACCTTAAATCAGCCATTAATAAGACCGGTTTTAATTTCAGAGGGATAAAAGGACAAGACAAGAAGATCTGAATCCGCCTCTGTCGGTTGTAGTCATGCAAAAGGTTAAAGCATGACCGGAACGCCTCGAAATCATAGGGCGAGAACTATGGATACTATTTCCTCCCTTCAAACTTCCTTCAGTAATGAAGGAAGCCCTCGGTGTCCCTTCCCAAGGCAAGTCCAACTCAATTATAAACGAATAAATCAAAATGATTGAGTAACAACCAAACGTCTTTGTTTTGCAATTTGGGATATAGAATTTGATGGCGTATGGAGGTAATTTTGAAATGGTGCTGACAGGGCTCCATTTATATAAATAAAAAACTACTGCAACTGCTACAGGCTTCAGGAGAAAATACTCGAAAAAGTCTGAATTCAAGACGCAATACCACCCTTCAAACTAACTATATTTTTCTTCATACATATATTAAAATATATTGCACCCTATTTTAGTAGCCTGATTTCTTGACTCGTGTGGAACTACGTAATAATTGCAATCAAGCCGATATCATCCCCATTGAATTGCGCGTTTATAACGAAGGCCTAGATTTACGCGATACTGGACTATTCAATACAATATGTATTATGAATAGCGTATAGTACTCGGACGTTGATTAGGCATAGGCGAGCGGGCTCTATTCCAATTTTCATGGCGATACACCTCGCCAGGTTTGCAATCAGGGGGCTATATTTTTGTATGTAAGGTAGGAGGACATTCATATATAAGTATTCCCATGTTGTACGTAATTAGGCGTTCAACAGTTTTTACTGTTGAAATTTTGGTTTGCTCAATTTCTTTTTTTTGATCTTTTTATTTTGAAACCCATTACTAAATTATAATAGAGAAACTAAACCAAAAACTGAAGTTCTAATATAATGCACAACAAAAAAAAAATTTAATAGTTTTAAGTCATTGAATTTCTCCTCTGATATTTGTAATTGCTCTTTACAAAAAAAAAAACTACGAACCAGTTTAGTCTTTTGCTTGATAAATTATTGAACCGATGGAAAGCTCCCTTTACACCGTATCTCCCCATGACGTGGTCCTAACTACACGCCTGTATTCTAGCTATCGGCCCTCCTGATTGATTGTTATTGGGCAGCGGTTCATACGAATACAAGTCTCAAGCCCAAGTTTTGAATTTGTAATGTTGGCAAACTTTGTGAAACATTTTTCAATATCCACTTTATGCAAAATCCGACATAAATTGTTATTGAATCTAGCTGTAAAACTTACAAGATTTGTATGGAAGAACGTTGTCTATTTATTGGAAATTATTGAGAAAGGTGCTGCAGTGGAATTCTTGCTCGAAACTGGTTTTAGGTTGAACTGATTGGTCGAAAATTACCGATGCACTCTTGCTGACATACCGTACCATATTTTTTTTTTATTTTGCTATAATGATGTTGGTTTAGTCTTTAACACACAAATATAAATTGTGTAAATAAATAATGCTGGATCTTCCATTACTGCAAGTTCCGAATAAATGTTTAATATTTTCCATACGGCTTATGTATGACTCAAATTCTTGAAAATGATTATGTATAATTTTATGAAAGCCGTGTTCTTAAAATACGAATAATGAATACGGCTGGTTACTTGTCCGAGGGCGATATTTTTCAGTGTCCGTTTTATGCGAGGCAAGCTGAATTTTAATGGCTCTCAATGAAGCAACCGTTTGTTGTTAAAATGTGAGATTTTAAAGTTATCTGTTGAATAAGTATTTTGAATTTGATTTTGAATAATTAGCATATTACGTAGGTACCTACGTAGGAAGAGCAGAAAATTTAAATTTTTATTAGGAGGGTAGAACGGAAATTAACACATCGGGAAACTTTAAATATATGGCGGTGTTTAAATATATGGCGGTGTAAAAAGAAAATATTCTAAGCCTCGTCGCCATAAAATCACCTTCTAGTAAACCCACCTGATGAAAATGTCAAAGTTGAATATAGAGCATCTCGTTACACTGAAAAACGCGAGTCAATCGATCAACTGAAATATTGACTTGTGAAATCTCGATCCGTTACAGTTTCTGCCCACGGCATTGTGTATAAAGTTGTATTTCACAGCCAACGCGCTATCTGATGATTGGTTTTTGGCAATTACCAGTATTGCCCACGTCGGTCGGGCAGAGTTCATACACCGTGTGAATTATGTATGAACACCTCGATTCGCTATTTGTTGCATCGGTATACTCCACTGCGTAATCCTGTCAATGTGTGTTGGTTTAGGTGATGACCTGTGATTGGTTGCTGTGCACACAAATTGTATATTTGATTTGTTTGTTTGGTTATTCTTCTCTACGCGTGTAAGTGACAGGCTTTTGTTTCATAGATCTTGTTTTGTTTACTGCCTCATTCCGTGTCCTTCTCGCTATCTTCTAGCTATCTGGCTAGTCAAAGGAATTAATTTACAACCTTGATATATCACTAACGATACAAATTGATTTATTGGCTTCCCAATTTACTGCAGCACGAATAAAGGTGCTGACCGCCATTTCTGGTATGAAAGATGTCAAAAAGCTTTTAAACTAGACCGGGATCGCCAAATAGACTAGAAAATCCATTAACAGCCTTCCCATGATGTATTTAACCATTACTTACTTGTATGTAGGTTAGTGCACTATACTTAGCTAGAATTAAGTTCAATAAACGTTCCACTCTAAACTGTTACTATGTTATGCCGTACATTTACCGGTCATATAATTATAACACATGTTTCAGAGGCAGTAATTATTTCCATTATACGCAACGACAAGCGCACTGCGACCTGTCGTCCCGTTATTAACATTTAAATTTATATTACATTTACACAAGAGAAATGTCTACCTCGATAATACATCACATCGCCTTTATATACATATGTTTGTGACATGTAAAACGCTGTCATCTTTTAATTTGTCCAAAATGTGACATTAAGTCAGATGTATAGAGTTGAGTTTCGTTTATCAGATGTGTCCAATGTATTGTTAGAATTACCCCTTTGTCTCAAGGCGTCGATGGCATACCGCTTGACATTTCTGTTCAAAGGTTACCCCGTTCTGACGGTTTTCTTTTTACTCGCTGACACAATATTCTATTGGAACAGAAGGGTGGTATTGTTTCATTGTAACCTTTATTTTCGCATTGAGTTTTCGCATTTATAACCTAACATTATGCTGTTATTGATATCTAATTTATGAATGTTATTACCGACCAGTCATGAAGTCATAAAGGTAACGACAGTTTTAATTTATGGCAGTGTTGACCTACAGCCAATACATCAATAAACAAACAACCCACATTGAACGTTTTAATAAATGGCATGATTACAGCGATTTCTATGATGTTTCCAAATTGCACTTAGAAAACCAAAAATACTAATAACTTGCAAAGAAGTGTGCTGTTTCTGAAAGAAACATGATGGAATCTGGCAGAGGAAATACAAGAGATTCGTATAAATTGACGAATATCTATACAAAACCTAGTGGGAAGAAGAATCCAAATAACAATACCCATAACATATGAATAAACCTAACAACATAATATTAATTAAACATCGACAATTATGGCGGCTATGAGATGGTGGCACGGCAGTTAGGTGTGCTATACACATTGGGATAGAGAGAAACCTGGCGAATTATGTGTTTCCCAATGAAAATACCCGAATCGAATTCTCGACATTGTGTGTTCGCTTTAGTAATAGGAGATCATAATAGTTTTAATGTTGGAAATAAATAACGTGGCGAGGAAGACAATGGTCGTGTAACGAGATCTCCTGTTGGCGGGTAGCGGCCCGATCTGAGATTTATGGTAGCCATTGGAATTACACCCTATTTGCTCTTTTTCATTGTCTTCGGACAAGTTCCGTGTTATATTAGCTGGCATGTGTATAGCTAAAGAGGTTTGTGGTCTATTTATTTTCATACATTTATTATCAGGCGTATCTAAAAAATGTATTAACGATCTGGCCAATGTTAATACATTTTTTAAAAGAAAACTTTTAGCATTTTGTATTTTACTGGGTTAGTGTCCAATGAAGTACGGTACGGTAATTTGTAATTTTCCCACTTTTTCGCAATTTTGTTGACTAGTTCTAAACTTACCTCTCATTTTCTGTTCATCGACGAGTTGTCTCTCTAGATTATCTTTCACTTCTCTTTCTCTAAGTACGTCCATTTTCAATTCAGCTGGAACAAAAAAACCGGTATGATGAAGGGGAACTACGAAATTTTAATATAGTTTTTATATCAATCCACGAATGATGTTATAAGAATTGTTCGTGTCTGTTTGGCAAAATTTGATTGACCTTCTCTACATAGAGCAAATGAAACTATTAGTAGATATTGTTCATTTTAAAGAGTATGTAAATCTAGTATAGAATACAACATTATCTTGAAAAGTTCATCCAATGCAAACATGACGTACCTACGTGTTCGATATTAAAATTACATTGCTACTAGATACTGTCTTCTATTGATAAAGAAAATAACAATTCAATAATAAAATTAAATTAGAACTAGTATTTACAATTGAAACAATTAAGCTAACTGCAGATTGTTACAAACAATCTACAGGTACTAGATACTTATTGATTATTTATTAATTATGAGTAGTTCGTAGCGTTTCGTTACCACTTAATACTAAACAACTGATCGTAAAATTAACAATTATCAGACTATAAAATTCAGAAATTAAATTACGAACTGCGTGTATTCACGGAAATAGTAAACCTACATTTTATATAGTTTACTCCTCTTTTATGAACAAAATCAATGTGAAGCTATTTGTCAATTATTTTGTAGATCAAGTTAAATTGTCTACCGGTGTTCATGATCAGCTAGTTAAGAAAACGGGAACACAAAAGACATTGTATAAATTTAACAGTAGGCTAAACAAGGGAGATTAGGAACATAAACACAGATTAACTCATTCGGAATCCCTCTAGGTAGCATTGAAGCAGTCGATTCGAGAGATTTGCATAACTTTCAATTAAATGTAACCTGACGGAAATGGGGCGAGTGGGTACTTCCGGCTTGGTATTGTTTCGGACCATTATTGGATCTCGATTAGATAACAAGAAAACGTGAATGATATTAAGATCTACGTCTACGTAGTTACAAAATCATTTGGTTTTGGAACAGCTTTCAGTTTATTTGAATTGGATTTCATTATTATTAAGACAAAGTAGAGCTTAACTTGAGAGAAGTGACTAATATAGTGACTTACCTAGTTTGTTACTTATCTTTACCTTAATATTTACTTCGGCATTTCACAAATTCCCCATTTTACAAAATGAACCTTCATTACATAGACCAAACATACATTTTACAATCTACGCATCTAGTTATATCTACAAACTAAGGTGCGGATTTCCAATCAAGGTCGGTCCTATCTCGGCTTCGATAAATGTCTAATACGGGTAATGCGAGACGTTAAGACGCGTGACGTCGTCCAATTTGAATAGAAAGAGGTCATGCCGTTCGCAAACTCACAGTTTAATTTGGTCCCTTATTCAATTAGGTACCTAAGCCGCGTCTATCTAATGGAGGTCGTAAGGGGATCAGCCTGATTAACTTGCGATGTTAGCACCTACGTGCACAGTGGAGGAAGGAACTCGTCAAGTCACTCACACTGCAAAACCGACCACTCTTTCAGTAACATTATATTATCTACGTATGATGGAGTTAAAAACACTAGTACGTTCATATATTTTTATTCCAGATATGTCATAATGCCAAAAAATTATAGATATACTTATACTTATCTTCGTAAATTGTTATACAATGAGATAGAGACGGATAACCATGTAGTGAGACAATACTTAGAGTACATAGGTAAGTATAAATAGTAAAATAATAAAAATATTGCTGGTAAACGAACGGTGAAAGCTGTTGAGAAATCGAACTAGTAAGAAAATAATGCAATGATAGTGCTATTTCTTATATAAGCTACACCATTGAGAGATTCAATTTGATATACCTTCATTGTTAAGAGATAACGTTATACAGTACAATAACGGCAATAATTAATACGAAGATAAAATGAAATAGAAGGTATAGAAATATATTCATTACTATGCCTAGTACAATAGGAAATACAATAGGATTGCTACCTATTAAATATCTTGTAGATGGAGATATGAAACAGCATGGTGAATTAAAGTTCAATGAACAATCGATTTATAGGATTTTAATATTTAGTTACTGAGTAAGATCTGTTTTATGCATAGAAAATATAACTTTTTGTGTTCTGGGTATTATACAACGATTACTATTGTATTATTTTATTCATAGATTTATTGTTTCAAATAAGTATAATAATATTTTATAACAATTGATAAACAATATAATATCGACATTTTATTATTTTGTTTTTTTATGAATTAAGTACATTGTTTAACATATGTAATTTGCCTAATTGTTTTAATTATATATTTTTTTTTGCAATTTATTTGTCTTTTTAAATTATGATTTTAAATATTTTTTTATTAGATTATTTAATGGACTTTTTTTGAAGTAGCACTGGTTAAATTAATTTTTATTTGTACCTGTAATTGAATTGGCACTTAAATGTCTTATTTTGTAAGAAATAACCACACAATACATATTTTATTTCTACTTTTAAAATTAACATCTACATGCTTAAATGCTTCTATACCAACATTTGACTGTATAAAACATGATATAGATTCACCTATCGAAAGCAAGTACACATAATGGTAATGTACATGTCATAATGTAAAGTGATTTAGTCCCATAATCGGTCCCACTACTATCTTGTCCAATTCGCGGCGCATTTTCTCGCTTATTAAATGTGTAAGTGTTTTAATTATTCGAATATGAGCCGCCATAATGGCGAATATAATTGCATTTTCAATCCAATGCGCTTAAGATTACGCTTTAATAAATACATATTCAGTATATTTATATGTAAATAACAGTATCAAAGGGACCAATTTAGAAAAATCTGTTTTATATTATTATCTAAGTTTTGTCTATGTTTTGCCTAGTTTCATTTAAATAACAATTGGCTCTTCAATTACATAAAAATTATAAAAATATGTATATGTATAGAAAATCGAATTACAATTCAATAATACTGAATTTTTAACACATGTTAAAAACCAGTATTATTGAATTAGTATCATTATCTTGGACATTTAAGATAATGATATTACCCTTCAATACACAGAATAAATAAACAATTTACGAATAAATAATTTATACAAATCAAAACCTCGAGTTCGTTGTCATCGAATATAGCCGTATATAAAGCAAATGGTATAAAGCCAATTAACAGAAACTAAATGGACGAACTATACAGCTCCGATACAGATCGACAATGGCGGCTACAAGCCGAATCTGCGATAACAGAGACAAGTTAACTTGCACGCTTACAAGTAGCTTATTATACTCACTGGTAGCTTATTAAACTGTAAGGTACGAGTATCGCACAGGCTATCGTGGATTCAGATCAGGAATTGAAACGTTGCAGATTGCATCCTTGCTTTGTATAGCTTTGCTTTATATAGTTTTGCTTGGCTCATTAGGTATATTACTATGTGGCATAAGATGACACCATATAGGCATGTCAATGAGCGAAGAATATCAAATGAGGCAAATGTAAGCTTAAGACATATTACAACTCTTTAAACATTTATAAAAATCTATTTTATACTAACGTATACCTATAGATTTTATTGCTCTTATTCTCGGGTATGTCGCTGCGACATAACGCGGCGACACGTTGCCTGCTGCTGCTGTGTAGTCGGCAAGTAAAATAGTATTCCGCTTGAAGAAAAACTTTTAACGGAAATAAAAAGAGGTTGAGATACAAAACTCCCCAAGCTCTCAACCATTGATCGCGAGATTAATTTCAAATCAATCCCGTATACTGTAATTTAGTGAGCTTTTAGTTCAAGAGTGGTTTCGCACATAAGAGTTAAATAACCTCGTCGAAGGGCCGGCCATTAAGGGTCGGCGTGTCGGAGCCGCATATCTCGACATCTCGATTTGTGCGAGTACTTTACCTTAACAAACGATACTCCTGGTGGTCCTTGCGCAGTTAGTAGCCGATCTAGCCATCTCCTTATTGTTTATGAACGCCTAGTACAATGATCTCTAGATGTGCACTCTCAATGTCGCTGGATCGATAAAAACATCCAAAAGATAGCTATAAATCAAAGCGGACTCATCAGATGCCAGAGTATCGATCCCATGGAAACGTTTATCGACAAAAACGAATGAAAATCAAACTACAGCGGAACACTTATTAAATCGATCTTTGTATCGGATCAATCAAATTTAAAACCTAATCGAGTTGGCGTCCGACGAAAAATTATTACTTTATAAATAAAATAACAATAAAAACGATGCGCGGTTCAAGGGAATATATAATTATGGACAATTATTATTATGATATCGAAACTGAATAGCCGATAGATGATTGAAAGGCTCGGACCCATAAACAAAAGGATCAATTTCGATTACGCAATTTAATAATGTTTAAAAGGTAAGTAATTAGTTGATAAAACGATTATCGGGCCATAATGTGAAATGTATATGATTTGACAACAAGGTGGCACCATCAATGCGTTACATGTCGATCAAATTTTATTTTTTCAGACAGGCAGTCAAATGTGATTCTCGACTCTTGGAGGGTCGCGGAAAATTCTATTTCTCTTCAATTTCGTGCACTCAGCAAAAATAACAATAATATTTAAATTTAGAATGCGATGCCCTTTGAGATTCGTTCAACGAAACTTCCTATTTATTAACAGGCAAAAAAAAAATACTTGTGGTAGAAATATAAATTGCTAAAGTGGTTTTAGACAAAACGGTAAATTTATGTGGTTAGTGAACAGTTACAGTACAGAGGGAACATACTAATTTCACTCGAACATAAGTCATAGGGCGAACGAATTAAGACATATTTTCTCGGCCCCCGCTAACGTGAAGACGAAGTCGAGCTTGCAGTTAAAATAACAATTAAAGTCTTCACAAAATTTACGACTCAAAACTGGGAAAATAATTTAAACGATCGTTATGGTGAAAGCGACCGAAATGGGTCTTTGAAATGGGAAACAAAAGTAACCATTTAGTCTCTCCCTCTTAGCTGCGTTTGGTCGTTTCAACTCGGGAGTTCGTCTTCCCGTTATAAAGGTGAAATTTTAATAGTAATACCAAAAGGAAATATTACTTAAGAATATTTGTTGATTTAAGCACTTTTAGAGGTTTAGGGGATGATTTATTTAGTAATCTTTTGTAAAAGTAATTAAAATGAACGCAAAATAATAGGTTTACAGAAACAGAATTATGACTTTCGTATAAATGTAAAGAATTTTACGATGCTCTTATAGCGTAGATTCAAAGTAACGATAATGACTGTCACGGTGCAAAAAACGAATTTTCTTCCCTATTCTTTATAAATCTACAAACCGTTGGCAATTTTATTTTATTGTTATTAGATTTTTCCGGCTTATGTCACACGGCTCCGTCACTGGCGTGGATTATTCCAGCAGTCTCTGCGCTAATAATCATAAGAATTTCTTCCCTTTATTATGTGTGAAATTTAGAACATAAAATCTTTTGCTACCATACCTTGCTAGGGAGTTTCACCCCTCACACTTGCAAACAAGGGCAATTTTGGACCAGCAAAACTTGAGAGGTCTTCATAAAAAATACGCAATCTACTCCTTTATTTGATGCGGAGATTTTGTCATACATGTGTAACACACAATTTTATGAATAAATTATAAGGTGTTTGCGAAGATAATTTCGTTTTATTTTATGTAAAAACGTAGGTTCGTAGCCTTGGAGCAATGCTTTGGCAATTATCCCGTAGCAAACACAGGTAATGAAGATGTCGCCAAAGGAATTAAAAAGGTCGTAGCGTATCGATCGTGCGCGACGGAATAACTCGCGCTGTTATCTGTGCACGCGCACCCAATCTGCGATCGAAACACACTGGATAAGATTATCCGGTAGCTCTGTATTATTTTAATGAGACTACACGACTCTGCGAGATCCAATACGATACGAAGCTTAGGTAACGAACGAAATAAAAATGTGCTAAAAAGAGATATCAAACGGCCGCGGCGAAATGACGGCTTTCCCGATGAGAACGGGTATCTGCGGGGACTTTTAAATTAGCCAGAGAGCACGATAAACCTGGCCCGGGTACATCTACATACCAGCTGACGGTAGATCGGCCGATACCATTATGTCTCTGGTAAGGCACCGATTAAAAAATATCCACATTTATAAGCAGACGGCATCTGGCGGTATTTAAATAAGATATAAACGCGCGAGTCCGCGAATGTTTTGTTTTCGCTACTTTGTTCCCTGATGTTCCCCTCGGATATATTGGTATTAAAAATGTAAGGGAGATTTATGCGAATGGCTCTAAGCTTTCATTAGACGTTTCTTACGCTGTGTTTTGCGGTCGCTCCCTGACCGGTAATTTTTCATTTTTCTACAAAGTTCCCGATGTTTCGCGCCCGAGGCTGAATTTAACTGCATATAAAGAATATTAATGCTTGGAAGTCGCGGGCAGGTGTGCGCTATGACTTATTTTATATCAATTCCCTGCCTGCATTGGGAATAGAAATTACAAGGAATGTTTTTAATGAGAAGTTATGGAGCACTTTCGTGGGTGGATATGAAGAAGTATCTTTTGTTTGAAAGCCTAATTGTTTCCTGGTCTCTAAGGAAAACTGAGAAGTTGCTTGACTTATGGGTACACATTTTTTGGCACCTGACACGGCATAGCCTTTTATCAAATTATGGGTTACTTGAATGACTAAGTATAATTTGGTTTCATTATATTTCGGTTTGTCACAGTCTGCAGTTAGCTCGATTGTTCTAATTTGTTTCTTTTCATTATCATTTTCTTTGTGAATTAAGTACCATTTTATACAACGATAAAATTAAATCATTATTATGTAGCTAAATGTCAATAATGTTAAAGACCTAGTAGTAGACAAACCCAACAAATAAATTGATGATAGATATAATCATATTTTACAGAGTTTATGAATAACACTTGGCACCTTACTAAAACATTAATATGGGCAAAATAATATTTTCGATATGAATAATATGAGCTACCATCCAACCCTTATTCTCATAAACAAGAATATCAACCATAATACAACCTTGTAATTCCGTATGTAAATTACAACTAGAACAAGCGTTCGCATTTCACCCCAAGAGACTCAGAGACCAATATCTTGCGACCTGTTTCCACCTGGGGAGTTTGGGTATATAGGGGTTATATTATAATGGCAGGGATATTCCTGTTTATGTCAATTTTAAATATTAAGAACTGTTTGAGGTTAGTGTAAATGAGACTAGATGATGATTTGAAATCTTAGATGTAAGATAGAAGATATTTTAATAACCTAATAGGCTAAAGGGATCTAAGTCACCATTGTTTCTAAGTTTTTAAATAAATATAAACAGGTAAGTACTGTTGGAACTATAGAATTTCGATGTGATAACTTTTATGTAAATTTTTACAAATCCTCCCACCTTACCTTAATCAATTCTGTGTAAGTATTTTGGTTCCGTACAACGAAATATGTATTCATGAAAAGTGATTTTAATATTTCCGAGAATATGAAATTATAATGTTTCCATTTCCATAAGGATTATACCAATGTGAGAAGGGGTTCACACACACAACACACAGATAGACAATCTCGTCGTGCGTCACATTAAATTATTTCAGCTAAGTAATTCCGAGCGGTTAATTATTGCACAACCTGGGAGGAGAGTTGAGAATGTAATTATTATTAAAGTTTACGATTGTCTCACTTTACCCCTTTACACCCTTACTATGCCAAAAGTCTTATCTGCCTCGGTTGTATTATATGAAATGTATTGTTAGACGGACGTCGGAAAGTTGAAATTTGAATAGCGAGATGGGATATTTAGAATGCTATATTTGCTAGTTGTTCTACATCAGATCCGGAGATCCTTGGGGAGTTTCTTACCTAGTTCCGGTACAGGATTCATATTTGAGCTGCTGGCTATGAATTTATGTGTAAAGTACGTAAATCTGCTTGCAGGTAGGGATATCTTGCCCATATGTACTTTATGTAGAGCAAAGAAAAGCTTTTTTTTTTTTATTCTTACTAGTTTTTAGTTGACTACAACGAAGCAAAAGTAGATTTTACATACGTTATTCAGGTTAAAATCTAAATAATGAAAATAACTTCAATAATTTACGCAATTTATTATGATGCGATGTCATTTTCGTCTTTTCTATTCTAAACAACAATTGCTGCGCTTTGGCTGCGTAGGTAGTTACAATCAGAATAACGTATATTTCTTTAAGCTTACATAAAAGCACATAGACAAGTCAAATGATATACTAAATACAAATAAGAAAGTGGTAATAATCGATATTATTACCACTTTCTTATTATCAATTAACAAAGAAAATTATAAGCAAATAATAGAAACAAATAATAACTAGTACAATATTTAAAATTTAAACAAATAACTTATCTGCAGACTGGTGATAATTGTTTCTCGGGACTCATTTTTTTTGTCCATTATCAGAAGAAGTGTAGAAGAGTAGCATACATCCAAACCTTAGCGTTTTAATATTAGCGCGATAGTTTGATTATCATCATCATCATCATCAACCTATCTTAGTCCACTGCTGGACATAGGCCTTCCCCAATGAGCGCCATAGCGCCCTGTCTTCAGCTTGCCGTATCCAGCATCTGCCTCGCAGACCGTCATCCCACCTGGTCAGGAGGTGTCCTACGTTACGTTTGCCGAGTCGCGGTTTCCACTCGAGAACACGTTTACCCCAGCGGTTGTCGGTTCTTCGCGAGACATGGCCGGCCCGCTGCCACTTCAGCTTGCTAATTCAGTTTGATTATACGACAACATACTTCTGAATTAACCAAAGGGATGAAAATAAAAAACACTATAACAAAAACCTCACCATGCGAAGCTTTTTGTTATAACAACGTAAGCTACAAAGTTTCACATGAACGAATTCAATAGTTTATATTATACAGCCGCGGGCGATGGGAGCCCTTTGCTATCCCTGAACTAAATAACATTATCGGCTCGAAGTGTGCATTTATAATGCCCTATGATGCTTTAAGACAATTTTTACTGTTGGCCCTTTTGTTTTAACCCCTATTACGTATGTAATAGGGGTTCAAACGTAACATCTCAGGTTTTAAGCTTATGTTTTTCAACCTAGACTTTCTTGTTCCCAGTTAAGGTTTTCTTCCTCAACTCACCTGTCATGCTATATTTCGCAAAACTTTAACATATCAAATAAATTTAAACTGTCATGTCAATCTAATTGGCAATGAGCAGGTAATTCAGTAAGCCATAAGGCAATAGATGGCGCGCGTGTGGTCGCGACGCGTGCGCAGTAACCGGAGTGACACTGTAATACAATATGGCCGACATCGCTACATTGCACGATTGGTATTTTAATATCCTCTAGTTAATGTCACTTATTGTTCACATAGTTCAATGGTCGGTGGTAACCACAATCTAAACTTGTGTATTTACAAATCGTCGAAATATATTCTACACCTTCCTTTTAACCTGCTTAACGCAAAGGAAAATAATTGTAGGTGACATCAGATAGTAGTTATGATAAGCTTCATGATAAAGCAATTCTATCTATCTACAATACATACTCAATACATGTATTGTTGTCATCACATTGGCTTAATTGCCATACAGCGGGGCAATGCAGCCATCGTCCTGGGGTCGCTTCCGACTGGTATTGATATAGATTAGTTGAGCTACCTGTAGATTGTTTGCAACAGTCTGCAGTTAGCTTAATTGTTTCAATTGTAAATACTAGTTCTAATTTGTTTTTATTATTGACTTGCTGCTGCCCGCGGCTTCGCATGCTTTTTTTTCTGAATAAAAGGTAGCCTATGTCCAGCCCCGGGATACCATCTACCTCGCTGCCAAATTTCACCGAGATCCGTTCAGCCGTTCTTGAGCTATAAACAGCACTAACACAGTTACTAACACGACTTTCTTTTATATATATAGATTTGTAATTTTCTTTGACAATAAAGATAATTGGTAGGTAATATTTATGTAAGTATCACAATGTGAACCCTGTTGGGCGTAACAACAAGTGGAAGGCACACCGAGGCTATTTTTGGTAAAAGTATGTAGGTACTAAGTTGAGTAGTAGGTACCTACTTGTCTAGTCTACATGAGTAAAAATTATAAAAATAGTAAGTAAAACAGTTTATTACACACTTTACCAATGCCAAGACTTATTCCTGAAACTCAAGTATTTAATAGTACGGTTTTTATCTATCTTCTAAGCCCGTCTTGTTAATTTATCTCACATAGATCAATTAATTTACTGCCCTACTAAATGTTTCTCATACAACCTGTACCTATCCAACATCTTGATATAAATAAATATAAATATGAACTATGAACCTTTATAACCGAGGCACCCCTTGTCTACTTTACATTCCTTGGCTTTAAATATTTAAAAGCAGAGCTGCAGATCAGCTGTCCATCAACCGCTGCAGTGCAAACAACGCCCGCAGCTAGCGAGCCACCGAGCGATGCGCGCGCGCCGATACCGCATTGTGCAAGAGTTGCGCGAGAGCTTTAGCACCATTGTTAGGCTGGATCGGTCGGGCGATCTTTGTTTGTTTACTCCCTTCTGCTGTGCTTTACTTTCAACAAGAATTTTTGTGTAAATGAAGAGTTTACTTAGGTTTTAAGGCAGTAATTTTGTCTTGCTTATTTAATACTAGCTGCTGCCCGCGGCTTCGCACGCTTTATTCCGGAATAAAAGGTAGCCTATGTCCGGCCCCGGGATACCATCTACCTCGCTGCTAAATTTCACCGAGATCCGTTCAGCCGTTCTTGAGTTATAAATAGTGTAACTAATACGACTTTCTTTTATATATATAGATTTTCTTTTCTATCGTCAATACTAAATTGGATATGTGCTATGGCCATCGTCCGAGGTCAATTTCTGCGTAAATAAGTTAAAATGCTATTTTAGTTCATTTCATTTCATTTATTCTCAAACAATTTACATTGTGTCGGAAATTACACATCGATAGGTACACAGATACAAAATAGAGAATTACAAAACAGAGAATTATAGTACAGCAACAATATTTAAAAAAATGTTATACATAGGTAGACAAAGAGAAAAAAAAAAGTATTTGATTTTAAAGTTTGTACCAATTTTAAATTCGTTGTACCGCTCAAGTTTGATGCTTAAAATATATGGTTGCCGTACCTTCATAAGTTAGTTTTACGAGATTTACGGTTTCTGATCGTGTCACGGTTTTATCTGATAACATCCGTCTCAATATAGCTAGGAATGAATTGATTTAAAATTAATGTGACGTGATAATCAAGAATTTGTGCAAGTACCGTTATAAATCCTATTTAATTAATAACGATTAATTTTATCGATCGACCTGCCACTGCTATCGATTCTAAAATGTAAATAATTGTTTTCATTATTTTCAAAACAGGTTTCAATATTTGCCAATTATGTAGAGGTATGCATGTTGCCATAATAGTTACCTACCACCTACTTTTTGTAATATGGTCATCAATACATCATTCATTTTAGTTATGCATTAGCTTTAATCTATGTTACCTTGTGTAATAAACCTTCACAAAACTTCTATCTCTCTTCATCTTTATGTTTTCCCTCACAGTCCGCTATACACACATTTTAAGCCCAATTTTATAATTCACGTCAAGTTTAACTATTCCTTGCATATATTTCAAGTCCCTTACTTCCCTAAACAAAGCCGAAGCAGATTGCTAGTAAAGCAACCACTTCCACATATGATTTAGTAAATCTAATGCTGCACGTTAATTAGCTCCATGCGATAATGTCCCGACTCCCGTCAACGCATTGTAAAAGCTTTCATATCAATTGAATCCATTAACAGAGTACACAACTGTCTATTTGCTCATCAGTTTTTATCATTCGTGTTTGTTCGATCGGTCACTTCCATGTTATTGATAGGATGTTTCCCCTCGACAATCACATTTGCGGACATTGGCATTGCATATTGAAACGTATGCTTTCAGCTAGTGTGGAGCTTTTCGAACTGCCTTTTCTCAATTTTCCGTTCTGATGCTATTCAAAGTGATATATATTGTTTTTTCACTTCAATATTATTTCTACTAATGAAACTTATGCATAGGTACTTTTAAATATTATCAAAACTTTAGTAGCTTTCGCAAACTTAAGTATCGAAATCAAGTATTGGTTTATGTTTCGAAGTTTGCCTACTTAAAAGAGAATTATCAAAAGTTCCCGCCCGCGCCAACAGAAACCATAAAGCGCTCTTGCCCTATCTCCGCATGTGCCATTTGTCCGCTGAACAGCACTTAGCTTAACAAAAACTGATAGTTGTAAAACAAAAGAGCGAAAAAGGTTGCAACAAGAGCGCATTGCGTTCAGAAATAAACTAAGCGGTAAGAATTAACAGGGATAAAGGCTTAAAAGAGTAGCCGAAGCAGATTTATGTCGCGATGATCGCAATCGCTCGATTCAGCGTGTAACAGGCATTTTGTTTTTTCGATTGGCCTCGGAATTCACCGATGTTAGCTTTAAATGTTTAAACCTTAAATCTTGCGAGTACAGGACCTTTGTAAAACGACATCGTAGTTTGTCGTCGCGTCGACGTCAATAAAGAGGCCACTCGAAAACTACAACATGACACCTTTCCCATTGAATGGTAGCAATATTTACAGTTTCAAATCGACACCGTTTTATCATAGAATCCTTTCAGCGGCCCCTTCCCCTGTTATCAGATAAAGCAGTGAATGCGGTGCACATTTGTCTGCGCGTCACCACTAGTGCAAAAATTGTCAGCGAATGCGTCTAGATAGCGATCTTGTATTTGTGGACGAGAGGGTGGTTTTGTCAGAAAGATTTTCACCACGAGCATTGACGGTTTGGAATGAGTTTCTGAACTGCATACATAAGGTTCACTATGTGCACTCCTCGAAAGCGATGGTATCCATTAAACATTGCAAGTAACACCTAACAATTCAGCCGGAGCGAACCAAGCGAGTGATTGCTGTAATTTCTTTAAAAAAATTCAACAGTAAAGTTCGCCAGACGTATCGATTCGAAAAAATGTTTCATCAACAATAATTTTATTATCGTAATAACAAAATTACGGGTTGTGTCCATAGGCGATTTTAACTCTTAGCATCGTCGGCTTAGGGAGTTATTCCCTCGGCGTTTACTTATATATCGAGGGGAGAAATGGAACCTTTTGTTGGCCTATAGCATTATTATTTCTCATTTTGTTTTGTTTATTAATACAATTGGCTGGAGGCGCAATATTGATATTCAAGTTTGATGATGACTCGCGCCACGAGCTCCTCTTCGCTCTGTGTATTTTTATGGGTTTTATAACAATTGAGTTGCTTTCTTTTTCTTTAGGCATCACTAAAATTGAATTCATAATGTTCACCTTAATAAAAAGGTATCAGATTAGATTTCTCTTTGAACTAAAACATAACCATATAGATTTATTTTTGCGTTCCCCGGAGAACGGGGTATGACGTGAATAAATAACTGGAAGAAATTATCAATTAAACAATTACGCTGTCCGAATGGAATCGTGTGTAATGATAGTGGGCTCGGCAATAACTCAGACGCATCTGTTCTACGGCTATTTGCGAAGGCACGACATGCCCTCGCTCGCGTGGAGCCCTGTCTCCAGTACTCGTTACAACGCAAATTATGACGCATCCCACAATTCTATAAGACTTCACCAAAAAACAAGCTACAAAAATGAATCAGTTCTAATACACAGATAACAAACCTGAGTGACAATAATGAATACGATGATCGGAAAGTAAGCGAGGCTAAGACTACAAGATAAGGTAACGAGCTACACAAATCTCAAGAAAATGACAAGGTGAAAAAATCTTTAATGAAAACTCGATCGTGTGTACAGGCATAATGAAGTATTGGAAAATCATAAATATGTCTATCATTAAAGCATAAAACGAAACGACAACGTTCAAGGTGCGCCATACGTGCCCTAACTTATACGAGTATCTGAGAATAACGCCAACAAAACTGCTATTTACAAACTATTTCTAATTTTATAATTTAACGTAATAACGCAATAAATGAACATTATAATGCAAATGAAACGCGTGTGGAGATAGAACTTGTATCTAAAATACGTGATATAAGATCGTAAGAGCGCCTAATCAGTGTTGCTTCGTTCGATTACGCAGAATCGATTCGCGCGGGACGTTCACTAATATCGATTATACCATTTACGTCGATGGAGCTTCCTGTATGTCTCTTCTCTCCCCTTATGATCGTAAAATTTCATATGTTAATCTCGAACGGTACAAAGTATTCTAAGAAATTCAAGCGTTTCGCAAATTACTCCAAGATGCTAATTGCTATACAAATCTCCTTATGACAGATATAAAAACTCTATTTTCGTTGCCATGTTATTTTTCTCCCTTGTTTTGACACCTGTAATTAAAGCTATTGAGGGTTAAGCTCAGCTTCTTTGTAGGACGTTCTATGTTTCACGTCACGTGATGTTATAACGCAGCTGTCAAGCACCAAAAGTCCTATGCCATTGGCTTAGGCCTGGTTAGGTTAAGGCCGTAGATCAATGCACAAAACACTCCTATGCGTGATGTCGGTGCAGATCGCAGTTAAAATTAGATACTAACCTTTCTCATAACTGATCTGTCTCTCCTGCTGCCGGGCATTATCAGCGGCAACCTTCAGCAGGCCCTGGATGTTCCTCAACAAGGTCTCAGTGGAAGAGACCAGGGTGTCAGCAGTGGGGTCCACGGGGACAGAGGGAGGCGTACTGTTGGCTGCTGCGTAGCTCACCGGGGCTGGTGAACTGGCTTGCATATCACGCTCGCCGTCGCTTAGGTCTGCTCCTGGTTAAAAGGTATTTTATAATTCAAGTATCTTCAAATTATAAACAAACACAAATGGAGGCTAGGAATTGAAGAAAAGACGTGGAAGAACTTCCTTCGTGGTGATTATAGCAAAGCCCCCCTTGTTTCAGGAAGGCATGTTCTGTTCAGCAGTGGACGTATGTGTGCAAAACTCATTAGATACCTATCTAACAAGAAAGACAGCTTATTTTATAATCATCAACATCAAAGTTTCCAGAACAAAACTTCTTCACCGATAATAAATTCAACAAAACAAAACACGTCTCAAGCACAAAACAGTTTGAATAACATGCATTCCAAATAGCTTTCTCTGTGCGAATGTTCAGTAAATCTGAACAGCGATGGTCACCACGCGATTTCGATGTTCCTTGTGTAGTAATTGCGACTCGAATGATACATGCACGCAATTCGAATCGTCTGTCGATTGCCTCTCGCATGCCTTATTCGGCTTCTTATTGCTGTTGTTAATCGATAATAATTCATAGCGAAGCGAAATTATTTCCATTACTCGCCCAATCCGTGTTAACCATTATTAGGTGATGTATCATTGTTACTTGCTTTTTATTTGTTAAACTATTCAATATTATCTGAGACGCTTTATGTTTTAAACCCTGCACAACTTTGTAATGTAATATGTTACATAAAAGCATCTCAAATCAATAAATTATTCGGAATTATAAATCTATTTTCAAAATAAAAGTGTATGATTAAGTTTTCCAACGAAATACTTACAGGTTCAATTAATTTTAAATGAAAATAAAAATAAATCAATTAAACGAGGTCGTACTGACTCGCGCAAAGTTTAGACACATTATATTGCAAAAGTTTCGTCGGTCGCTGGTGTACCGCATATTCTATTAAAGCTTTTGATATTGTTTGTTGCATTTATTAGTTAGTTTGTTTTTGCACCTGATTGGAATACGGTGTAAATGGGATATGCTGGACCTCTATTATTAATATAAATTACTAACGGATAAAACAGTTGTTTTCCGTAGGTAAACCTACATAATAGTTGGACGTTTGAACGCTGCAACTAATTAAAATGTCTCTTGTTATCAAAATCTATAAAATGTAATTGGATTATGTACCTAGGTGGAGTTCTGACGGTACCTGCATTATTTTCAGTTTAATAAATATAACATCAAAAGTTATAAAGCAACATTAATTCATATAAAAGAGTATGGTACCTACTTGAGTAGACAAAATAATTACAACGTAAAGTACATTAATCTGTGAAAAGATAATTACGGTAATGATCATCTTGTCAATAACGGAGCTCAAACAAAAAGAAAGTGTTTCAATTGTCGTCTCTCACGGCCCAAACTAATCTATCGATACATTTAATTTAGCTGACAAGATAGTGACCGCTCATCAAACAATGAAGACAGCATCGTTTCGTCATTGTCGATGCGCACGATACCACTCTCGCGTTGTCACAACACAATCTCCCTAATAAGGCCAATTAACAGGACACACCACCCAACAAACGAAACCCAACTCTAAAACTGACACCAACGATGCAAATTCACTTGAGCCAATCAAGTTCACGGATCAACAGATTGGAGATGAGAAAACTGATCGAAATAAAGAGTTAACCTCGAACGGACAAAGATCAAAGTTGAATGACATGCATTAGAAAAAGCGTTTTATAATGAGACGGGCAGTCGTGAGCAGCGAGAATTACGTATTGATATATAGAATTATAAAATGCTTATGAGTGATCACGAAACAAAAGCCCTTGAAAGGGTCTTGGGGTTTAAAATTTAATTTGAGATATTTGATCAGTTTCGTCATCGGTTCTATTGTTTACATAATTTTCCCGGGGCTCATCCCGGCGCGCTAGGTGAGTGTTTCCTATAAATCGTAGTCAGTTATCCGTTCCCACGGCTCTGTGCATTTTGTCTGTTGCTTGCAATAACTATCTATACACAATCCTCATTGTTTCACTTAATTTAGCTATTGTATGCTCCAAGTATTTACGTTTATGAGCGTGTTTTGATTCAACCCGTCACGCCTTCGTGTCGTTTTCCAACTAGTTGCTATTTAGATTAGTATATTTAATCTGAACTTTTGCACCTGCATATGAATCTTAATGATAGGTTTGAGTCAGTTAATTTTTAAGCCTGGAGAGTTCTGATTCGAGGCTCGATACTTTAATAGTATTTTACATTTGTGACGAGCAAAAAGTAAATCTAATAACTAGTTTACGATTGATCGATGATGAGGAGAATATAAGTACATACCCAATAAATTAATTAAAATAATTTAAATGGTCCAAAAGTTATGGATTACGTGGTTCTTGAACTCGAGTGGAGACATGTCATGCCATCGATCATTGAGTGTTAATAGTCTTAATGGTTCTTGATCATTTTATAATAAAAAGTGTCGGTTTAAGAACAACGCTCATTGGTGGATATGATGGATCTTATTTATTATGATCAACTTTTTAAGTTTATCTCTGTATACTTTACTACAAAATATCTGAAGTTGCATCCCACTCGGCGGTGGTCTCATCATTATTAAAACTTTTTACATTTATTTATATCTAACTCAGGTATCTGTGTATTTGATTCCTATTCTTTCATAAATTGAATGGGTCTGTTCAATTTATTTATTTCAATTTATTATACTTTTCAATATACCAGACGCTAAATGAAAACAGGTCCTTTAAAGACCTATACATACATCATTGGGGCAATTTGAACCGATTCACTTAATAAGATTTTATTCTATGGACCATTACAAGCCAACGTGCGGTGTCTAGGGATCGCAAATGTATGGGAACGTATTTTGCTAAACGTTTTGAATCTGGTGAACATAAGTACGTGGTTATAAATATGGATTCCATTAAATATGTTTTCTGTTTGCCGTTTTATGCACTGATAGTTAATTAATATTTGTTTAATGAATTAAAACCATTAAAAAAGTCTATAAGTAGGTACTTAATATTATTTTGGAACTGACTTGCGTTTTGCAAAATGTAAGGAATTCTAAATATGGCGATAAAAATTATGCAAAGACGTCTTTGCATAATTTTTAGATAGAAGTTTCTCTTTTTTTTTATTTATTCTTTATTGACAAAGAAAATTGCAATTCAATAATAAAAGTATTTATAATTGAAATAATTAAGCTAACTGCAGACTGTTGCAAACAATCTACAGGTAGCTCAACTGATCCATATCAATACCAGCCGTAAGCGTCCCCAAGATGCTGGCTGCATTGCCCCGCTGCGCTGTATGGCAATGTTTCAAGTTTCACTTAAATATTGATCTATCCAATAAAGAGTTAGTAAGCTATACCTATGTAAACTAATTCCACATGAACGCAAGCCCGTCTTAATTAAAAACTGAATTATATTGAAGTATCGGTATCCAGTATAAAACTACGTTTTATGGCTGATAATTTCCGAACTATGAATGCAGAGGGTTGTAGCTATTACGGGGTAATTTCATGTGCATTACATGGCCAGGATATTGGAGTACCACCGGAGCACCGCGCTAATGCTACACGGACACTTTCTTACCGTGATTACAGCGGGAAGACAGAGCTTCATTATTTTCATTTTATAACTTCTTTATAGGTATTTCATATAATCTTAAAACTTTATATACCCGACCTACCACGTTCTCAAATTTTTAAATGTAAAACTCGGTTTTTCTTTGAGGTTATGTTTTGTTACGTAAACTGGATCGAAACTTAACACTGAAAGCTCATTGCACAGTCATAGTCATAACATAGTTTAATTTCAACATGGTTTGACGATATCATCGGGTAGGACGGAAGACTGCGGATGAAGTTCGCACAGGATCAATTAAGCTGGCGTGTAAAAGAGGAGGCCTACAGATCTAGGCCTCCTGCAGTAAGTTTCTAAGAGGACTGAGATGATAATGATGTGTATTGTGTATTAAAGCTGGTTACCATCATCCTCATCCTTGATATTGTGGTCATCATGGTCCGACATAGCAGCATCGCTCTCATCGGAATGGGATCTCGGCGAGGCTGCAGCAGTGGCTGCTGGAGGCTGCGGCGTCCTGCGAGACCCGGCGGAAGACCGGCCACTGGCAGACCCCTCGCCCCGGTCCCTCTCGCCTCTGTCAGACCTCTCACGCTCATTTGAACCGGACTTGGAGAGGTTTAACACCGGGCTGTGGCCGGGGGAGGAACCTGCAGAAAAAGAAAGGCCTGGAAAATAAGACGGAAGAAAGTTTTCTTCATTAGATGTTTGTGTTGTTACACGGTTAAAACAGATGTAATCATAAGCTTAAAATTTTTACTAACGTACTGAGTTGATATCTAGTTAGGATAATAAAATGATCGAAATTATTCGAATTCTAAAAGTGGTTTTGGCCGTTGATATTTTAACAAGGATATATATTTATTGTTTATTTTGCTGACAATAAAAATATTGGCTTGCTTAGTCGATGGTTAGAAAAAAAGGTTACCATTATGTGAGCCATCGCGAGCCTTGTCCATCGCCATTATTCGATCCATATCGCCTCGTTCGTCACGCAATCTGTAACAATATAAATCACGGAATCAAAACACAATAATCCCAAGTAGCAGTATCGAACCTTGTTATATGTTCTTATGCATTATAAAAAGTAGCAGCAATCGGACACGCAAATGAACGAACAAAGCTACTGACAAACAGTTTTATCATTTGAAACCATAAAGTATGCTTCCCACTGAGTTGAGAGCTACTACAAAGGCAAAAGTATAATATTATAGAACCCCGCTGCGTTCTTTGTGAGGATGAAGACGGTGTATGTAATTTCGTGTGTCGATATCTTCTACCCTAATTCCGCGGCTGCTTTTTGATTGTGAATTATTGAGCTTTTGAAGCTTCCGTTTCTATTCGGTTTTTATTAATATTTACATATTAACTTTTGTTTTTGAATCCCTTTGCTTCTTTAATCTTTCATTTAATGTTAAAGACGAGTGTTTAGTTTTGTACTTTTAGGCAACATATTCATAATGTATGGAACAGCAATGTCCACTTGCAGCAATGTATCACTATGATATTATTTTAAAAACACAATGCGTAGAAAAATACAAAATAAATATGAAATAGAGGTATAGGTAACAAATTTTATTTAACAATGACGCAATGAAAATAATTTTACCCTTAAAATTCACTCGTAAAATACAATGCGACAAAGCACTTTACGTGAAATAAAAACAGACATAGAGCGCGCGATGAAAAATGAATTCTGTGTCGAAACCAATTTTGCTCATTTCAAAGGGGTTAATGTTACAATTTTTGCCCAGTAATGCCTTTTGAACATTTGAATATAAACGACGTCTGAAAGTGAAATGTAACATACATAATAAGTGGCTGTTTTAAGCCTTCGCGGAACCCTTTTGTGGATTATAGAACTGTGAAATTGTAGAGTTCCCCCATTCTGCAAAAATGTCCCGGTGGGGTTATAGAGCTACGCATTAATTTTGAGAAACGCGAGCTCGTTATTATTTATTTTAATAATTGAAAGTACTTTATAGATATTATTAGTCAATCATTTATAAATTTTTACTTTTTTAAAGGTAGTAATTTTAAAAATATAAGAAATAACTACTCTCTTATTATAATAATAAACAGTTTACTTCCAAAACTTTGACTCAAACGAATGGTTCTTTAATAAAATAACACAGATTGTTTAGATACGAAACACATTTAGCCACATCTATTTGTTTCATAATTCTATGCTTCAACCCTCAAAATGGAGTCGTTTGATACTTTACTGACGAGTCACGGCTCCGTCTGAATTTAATTCATTTTTCATTCCCGAGACTATTAATATGTTAATAATTCCTATTTCATGAAAAAACTTCCACCACAAACAAATTAAAAACTTGTTTAAGATATATTTATATATATTTGTTAACATAATGTCGATGATAACTTTTATAATGTGTAGTTTATAAACTACACATATAAAAGTTACATTACTCAAAATCAAAAATTGTTGTGACCAATTTTAAACAAGTAACAAAAAGCAACAAGACATTATTACCAATTCAACACACAAACAAACAAGTCAAGCGATAAGGAAATGTCAATTATAAAAATTAAGAAGACTTCTATTCAAAATAATAAAAGATCAATATTAGATCGGACGACGGATAACGCCCAAATCAATAAAATAATTCATTATTTCCACTTCCTGCGTTTCATTTTGTAAAATGTGTTAGTTTGATTGATGATTTCTCTGCGATTTAATCGATAAGACTTTTTTCAATGATCCTTAGATTTAATTGGAAGGAGGATTCATTCTTTACCTTTTTTGCTAATTCTGACTTTCTAATGCAGTTGTAGTATAGAAGTCACCAAGTATTTAATGATATATACATGTTTTACTACTAAACACCCTTTTTACGAGTTTATAGCAAAACGAAATAACATGCATTATTTATTTATTAAAAGTTCAGGTAAAATATTGACATTTGAAACTAGCGGCACGGCGGATGTCACATAGGTAATTGTGCGAGCTAGGTGATTACGTGAATGCCTCCGTCAGGAGGTAACTAACGCATATGAAGGTTAACGTAGTTAGTTAGCGCTAACTATTGCCATTACAGAGTGGGTAGTGGCCTAAACAGATATTCCGGGGCCACGAGCCCGGACAATGCGTGCAATCTACCACCGAAGCCAACGTTGATTAGTTAATACCGAACGCTCACTAACCTAATGCTGCCGTACCGAACCGTTCTTGTATGCATAATCTGATTAGGCCAAGTATCAAACAAAGCACCCAGTAATAGTGTCCTCTATTTACATACTCGTAGCCTCTCCAAAACTGCGAATCGAAGCCGTCCTAATGCACGATCCGTTTAACAATACGTAATTGAGTTAAGCCGACGTACGCAAAACGCCAAATTTGCATTCGGGAATCGATTAAGAAAATCAAATCCGGCCGGGGCGGCGCTGCGTGAAACATTTGCTTGACACCCAAATCAAAAATCGTTTTCGCTCACCCTTCGAGGGAGGGACGCGACGCCTCAACATTTATTATTTTAGACATATCACTCACATGCAAAACAAACTCCGTGCGATCCATCAGAAAGTTCTCATCCCCCGGACTTGGCAAATCGGCTGTGTAAGTGCGGTGGAAACGGATGTGAAACGGAATTATTTGATTATCTATGATTCATTGAGTTATATAACTTTTGTACCACACTAATATTTTACCTAGATACATAGCTTCAATATTTAACAAGTATTATTATATTATTAAAGCTATGTATATCATCAAATAACTTTGTTTGAATAAGTAACACGCCACTTTTTATGCAAAACACAAAAATTCAAACCTAGTAAGATATAAACAAACGCCTCTTAAGACAGAATTGCTAATCCATGCAAAAAGTGGGTATGAACCACCAAAGAACAAGGAGCGCACAATCTTGAGAGAGTAAATAAGCTTGTTCATCCAGAAGAAATGAGCATTGTAACCCCCCGAACAGTCAACAAAGCTCCGAAGAAAATCGAGCGAAAAAAGGCTAAAAACACCTTAGGGGTTTACTAATCGAATAAAAAATATCAGCGACCGATGCCAATGTGTGGGGGAGGAATGGAATAAATTATAAAGAAAATACAAGCAGGGGATGTTGTTATGAAAGTTTGAAGCATATGCAGATAACGAAGGTTTACAATGATGAGGAAGCAATAACGGCGGCAATAACTGAGATATGCAGCTTTGAGATGAAAGAACCCGTTTCAAAAGTTGCATTTGAGGGTGGAAAATTAAACGATGCCTGTGGAAACAAGTAGATTGGAAAATGAGTATACCTTAATATACCATTGTTATCGATTGTGAATATAGTGGCGTGTATAACAAAGAAGAGGAAGCAAATGCTTCTATGGTAATTTATAAACGACTTTAAAAAGGAAGAGGTTCTTAATTTATATGTACGTTTTTCTTAAAGTATGCACATTATGTTACTTGATATCTCTGTTAATGGTTAACCGATTATGCTGATTCTTTCACTATTGTATAGAAAATAATCCCGAGATGGTCTCATAAAAAATACTCCCGAGGGATTAGTATTTATCCCATAAAAATTCAAAAAACAACATTATATTTTTGAAGAATCACGACTAGCTGCAACTATTTTGGTCATATCTGCGCCAATAGATAGATACGCGCAAAAGATTTTGATAATTCTTTCGTTGTAGTATAAAGATTGATTTTAAGGTGGTCCCCTATAAGTTTAATTATAAAATCCACTACTGCTGAAGTCATTATGAATGTGAGCGGGTTAACTACGCACCTTGTTTGTATGAATTCGTCAAACTACGAAAGTTTATAAAGTAAAACTGCTGAAGTATTTGATTATTTGATAAACCAATACATCTAAACTATAAGTTTGTTAAAAGCTCTTGATGGCTCTTGACGGAACTTTCAAAGTTCGCTTCCGAAGACAAATTGCTTTTAAATCTGCAAAGAAAACGACCTAATCAATGTTTTTCGGCAACATTAGGGCGGGAAGAAGCAAAACGTCGAAATAATAGGAAAGCAGTAACATGATGACTTGCCGCTCCCCCGCATAAACGTCACGATGTCATTTGTAAAAATTGCGGCTTGCAAACTTCTCCAATTTGGGAACAGAGGCTCTGTAGAGGCGAATCGAATACTAAACATTATTTTGTTCAATCAAATTATAAAGTGTTTTAATTTGTTGGAGCAAAACAGTGACCCGCCTTTTCTGACTATCGGCAAACGCAAGTATTTTTTTTTAAAGATTTATTTTTCGATGGATGTATAAACACTGTTATGCAAAATCCTAATTTGATGAAGTTTCTATGAATATCACTATACTTTCTGGGTGAGGCCGACGATAGACTTGTACAAGATTTTTTATTTTAGGAATATTCAAATACTTCTACAAAAGCTATCAGGAGACTCCACGGAACTCTGTTCCGTAACGGAAATGCCTAACCAAAATAAGCAAATTCGAGGGCGACGAAAAGAAATGTAGAGACAGTCACTAGGGGAAACCGGAGACAGTTATTTAAATTTGAATAATATAATATGAAAAAAATTACATCACTTAATACCGTTATAAAAGTGCACTAAGCGACTGGGGTAATAAAGGGCCATGCAAATTCAGAAAACGTGAAATGAAAATATAAAATGTATTCGGAAGGAAATAAAATATGTCGCCGGGACTTAGGAGCTCATTATGATATTACGGGTTCGTGAGGAGATTGTTCTTGTCTGTTGGAAGCTGGGAAGACAAACGATGGTTTAAGACACAAATCTATGCATTGTGTACGAATTGTGATAAAAATTCGTGGAGAACAGTTGCAGTGCTTTTGACTTTTTTTCTGATAGGTATTCTCTGTACATACACACTTTAACTATAATATAACATCTTGAATATCAATAACAGATAGATACATTTTCTTAAATCCATTTCATCTATAAGTGAAGGCCATTTTCTTATATTAAACGTATGTGACATTCAATATATCTGCTATCATGAAATCAGATCATCTTTTTTTTATTGGATAGTATATAATAGGTTCTTGCTATTCTTATTGTCTCCTCGTCATTCTCGTTTCCAAATGTTTTGTCCTTGAGTCATATAGCCTAATTATGCAAATTGATCATAGGTTCGATTCGCGACCCCGGCCTTTAAGGGACATTACCATTAACTTTTATGGGATTCGTTTTGATAATGTCGTATTCCATTGTAAGATTAAAAACAAGTCAGTTATTGGGTCGTTAGATTAGTCTGTTTTTTGTCAATTTCGCTTTAATGGCCGATTTGAGGGCACGATGCCCAAAACAAAGGTATCATTAAATTTTGCCAGAAAAAGACTTTGTTCCACCGGAAAAAGTACGTAACGACAGTAGCAACTTAACCGATATTTCCCATAACTTTCAAATATTTTATTTCAACCGAGGTAAAGAAAAATAAAGCAAAAGATAAAGCTGTAACCGCATTGAGTGCAACGTTTAACAATGTGTTGTAATCCAACACAGACAATTCAGTGACCACGGACTGCAGAGTACGGCTTCACTGCACCGGCATATGGGGCGACCGCAGAAATTTACATCTATCGCCCGCTCGCGTCCCGCTGATGTAAAATGACAGCCCCTTCCTGGACTAGAGCTGTAAAACGACTGCGGTTCACACACTCGATGATGCATCAACAGGAAAAACTGAAAGAAAAGCAGAAGTTGGAAACCAACTCTGGATAGGTAAGTCTATGTCTTAACATTAAGACAAAAGATAATCAAATATTAAAATAACGAACACGATGGTTTTAATAAAAACAGAGAGAATAAAGTTAAAGATAATGAAGATTCTTAATTCGCGATTCTCGTGACAAGAACTCGAACTAAAATGGCACGTTTGTGCCATTTTATGCGAAACTCTTTGTTTGGTGGAAGAAACCGTGCATTTTGCCAGATAATCATCTCGATCACCCCCGACCACAACATCGGAGCAACGAGTCGATAATGGTGACCATATTGACGTATACGATGCACCTTTATTTTTGCGGTCGCATTGTTATGGGGATATGCAAGATATAAATTGATAAGCATTTTGTTGGAGTAGCTCCTGCTTCAACGTATTCACATGATGCGAAGATAAAAGTCGCCAAGTATTTTTTGTGGAAACACATAATTTATGGCACCATAATCCTGTATAAAAAGATACATTAAAAATATTTTTATATATTGAAATATAGTTATTTATATATAGCACACCGGACCTTCCTTGAAATTTACCGATAAGTATCTATTGTTTTAAGTGATAATGTTATATTTCGTATAAAGCGCAATATCTCAAGACTTAAAATTTTGACTTCTCACAGATAATCATCTGACAAACAGTATCTGTACCGATTTATCTGAACCAGAGCCGGACAACCTGCCTCATCGATCATAGTTTTGTCCACTCCATTGATAAAGAAAACAACTTTGAATAGATTAACACCTTTGAATGAGACTGTCTGGGTTATGGATTATTGTGATGGGTTAAGAGATATGATTAAAATATCTTCATAATAATTTATGACGATTTGAACGATCCAATCGTTTATGCTCTCCTACTCAAAAACTCGATATCAAAACGCCATGTACGAGACTTCTCTAGACAAGAGTATCTTCTTGACGTAATTACCTATAACCATAGTTTCAGATGCTGCAACAAAAGAATTACAGTAACCAGAGATATAACTCTAATCATAATAAGCATGCACTTGTTATCTTCATTTGTTACAAAACGAATGCAAGTAACACGCTACGGATTACGGAAGACACAATTCTAATTAGCTCGTACGATACTGTTACTAACAGAACCAGATACAATCAAAATGTTAGCCTGTGATTAACCGTAACAGATAATAATCACACTTTCACTGTGAAATCGAAGGTTTTTGTTCTAGAACAAGATATTTTAATTGGAAAAATAGTTTAAGTAATGTAACAAGTTGAATAACATAATTTGTGTGACATAGATGCAGAGATTACGAACGAACAAACGGGTTAATCGTTACTGGTAATTAATTTTGTTTCTTGGCTCTATTAATAAGCAAGCAAGCATACTTTATTTTTTTAACTTGATAAAGCTTTTATACAAAATTTACTGTGATTTTAAATTATATTGTTTTAGATATCATCGCAACTAAGGGAAACACAGCCAAAGTTGCGAATAAATAAAAGAAGAGTATAGGTAGGATATGTAGGTACCAAATATTGTGATTATTGCCACCAAATTGACTTGGCTTAGTTAAAAATATATATCGAAGCAAATTGTTGGAATTATTTGCATTTTCAGAAGTCTGAAAACAAATATTTTCCGTGCATCCCCAAACAAATTAACATCCGAAACAAAATTCTATGAAAACATTATCATCGTATAATCGAACGTTTCAAAAACGTAAACAAATTCGATAATTAACAAAAGAGAAACGATGTTATTACACACATACGTGACGTATCGAATAGGGAGTTTGGCAGAGAGTAAACAGAAAATATAATTTAGAAGCAATTTGCTGCGGATATGTCCGCAATCAAATTGTCTCGTTAATACCATGGTGCTATCAAAACATTTGATTTGTGGCCCGCAGTGATAGGGTTGCCGGCTGAGGGAATCATCCCAGGTCATGCCTGAACTTTCAATCATTGCTTGCGACCTGAATTTCATAATATGCTTGAAAATAAGCATGTAATCATCCGGTCTTGTATATGCAGTGCCTCAGCAGGGTGCATGTTTGATACCATTAAGATATTTTAAGACTTTTTACAGCACGTTTCGCGATAAAGAATATGAAATCATATCACCGGAATCGGCTTTGTGTTTCAATTTTATTTTCCAATTTGGAAAATCTGCTTTAGCCACGAAAACCTTTTTATATATAATTAAAATTACTCAAGTTGAACACTTTCTACCTCAGACTCGGGTCAAAGAAAAATATTGTTGTCCTCAATAAGAAACAAACAACAAAAATACCTACACAGCCCTGAATGATAGTAAAAATTCAGGCAAACTTGTGTGGTAAACTGACAACCCTAGGGCAGGGTTGAACGCGGTTATTTAGCCGTACGATGGTTAACTCCATCGGATGACCCTCGCTTGTCATCGGCAATTATTATTTATTTCTGACATACATCTGTTAATTCTCATGCTGACATTTTAAGCCAGGTTTAATAGTTACAGGTAAGTATACAACTTTTTTACGAGTACGAGAACCAAAAAAGATCAAAGAAGACAATAAAAGAATTATTTGATACTAACTTATTCCTCAGGTGCCTTTATCTTTTTTCCAATACTTTTTTACAAATATTTTATACCTACCTATGTCCCTGATCCCAGGTGATACCACCCTGATCTGTATCTACACATCTTATATACTTCATCATCAACATCAAAAGGCAGGTATCAATTATTTTTTATACCTATAAACAACAATTGGTAACTATCTAATATACTTCATATTACCTATAATATGAAGTATATTCATATATACAACCTACTGTACCAAAACAATATTGACATATCCTCATTTAGGCAATAGTCTCGATTCAACAAATTAATATAATAATAAGTAGATACATAATTCGCAAAACAATTATTACGAGTGTATTATCTTCACTCCGTTTTTAACCGACTTCGATAAAAGGTTCCTTCTATGATCGTATATTTTTTCGTCATTTATAGACCGTGTTGGATCATTCTCAATATAGACAATGATCTCGATACAGTTGTATAGAGAATTATCCCGAGGTAAAGTAAAGTAAAGTAAAAAGTATTTATTTTGTGTCACAAAATTATAAACAATGTTGGTACAAACAAATATAGTTACAACATTACATCAAAAAAGGTCATCGCTCAGCATTATGCACAGTAACGATGACGCTACTGAGGTGGACCCATAATTAAACTTTATTCCAGAGGGATTAGTATTTATCCCGCAAAACTTAAAAAAATAGTTTAAAACTAATTGATTCGTAGTTGGTTTTTACTCAAATTATGTTGACTGATGTTGGATGAGTTGTCCAGTCGGGTTCACCCAAAAATATTCCCAACCGAACATAAATATTAAACACGTGCTAAACCTTATCAAGCTCAATAACAGAAATAATAATTAAGCAAAAATGGAGGTTTATTCTCGTTTTATTGACATTTGGATTGTTTGCCGTGGTTATGCTGAGTGTGTGAGTGGACTCAGCGTGCAAACAGAATTCTTTTTATTCCCGTTTCCGCTCCCCCCGGATTTGCATAACGGAGCGGGAAAGGTCAGGAAGCGAACGGAATGGCAAGTGTCCGGTTGATGCGCATTCAGCAATGCTTTGTGGTGTGTTTGGATGAGGATATTTGCTGGAGCATTTGGCGATTACAGCAGATGAAACAACAAGTATAATAACCTAAGTCTCGGAAGAAAAGCAAGATAAGCTTGTGGAACCCAGAATGAAAGATGTTATAGGTTTCATGGCAAAAGCAAGACAAATAGTTGACGAACTAGTAGGTAACAGATAATTTACAAAAGTAATAAACATTTTGACGCGTAGGTAACGCAATCTGCTGATGATACGGACCATGTTAAAACAACACACATTACTGAAACTAACAAAGTTTTCTTTAGCATTGCCTGCCAGTTCAGTAGCGATGAATGTTAATCTACTAATCATGTAACAGTCGAAAGCACCAACTAAACGCAGCTCCGGATGTTCAAACGCAGCCTGGATGCATATTCATGGCCCAGCGCCACATGCAAATTGTGATTTACACATTGTAATGAATTCTTTTGATCTGTGGATTCACATATTTGATTTACCCCATCGATGGTGCTATTAAGTTAAACATGACACAATGATTTCGTATTCATAGTTTCGGCGCACGGTGTTTATTTGCGTGGTAATTATGAAAAATGACTCACTCAAGTATATACGTTTTGAAAGCACTTTCATAGGATAAATATTTATTTTCTATTAAACCATAGTATTAATTACACCTGCTCAGTCTTGAATCGTTCTACTCACCCCGTAGAAAGGCAATCAATATCAGAATACGAAGACGGGCTAATCGACGAAAAAACCAACAAAAAAGTAGAATAATTACTTTAGAGATCTGTGTTGGAAAGAAACGCAGAAATGACAAGACGATGACAAATGAGCATCGCGCATCCAACACAGACGGGTGGCGGACCTCATCAAATTATTCCCCACTTAAAAAATCCCAGTAAACAAAAAAAGAGTAGGGAAAAAGTAAAAAAACAGTCGAGGGAAAAAATAGGTATTGGCAACATTGATTGATGCTTACTAATAGGGCGCGAAGAAACGAGGCCAATGCGTAATTAAAGGCGAAGTGACATCTTCTGTCAATAGCGGGTTTGCCAACTGCAAGTAGAAATAGAACGGTCACGCCTTTTCGGGAGGAAGTGATTAGTGTTGAGAACTTATTAAAATTATTAAGTGAAGGGACCTAATTGATAGCTTTTTCGTCATACTTGATGGGTATAACACGCTATTTAATTTTACTTCTTCTACAACCGTAGGTAATCTTCTGCTCATAACTATGGTATGGACCAGATTATAAGCGAGAGATTTTATTTGATTAAGTATGTGTAATTGGACGCGCAGCCACAGATGAGTTATTAATAGTTATTGTAAATTTCCCTTGCAATTAAAACCTTTAAGCAAATAAAGGTGGTCACCCCTAAGACCTCTGAGAATTCTCCTAGGTCCAGTACAGCGTTGTTCCCAGGAATTAATTTCCAATTCAAATAATCCAATCGTGATAGATCGGAGGTTTTTTAGCGCCCTTCTGCAAGTGACACTGAATGAAGGATGGAATGAACGACGGAGTGAAGGACGAAACGAAATGAAACCCGAACCACGCCCCGCGCGCGTCTCCGCATAAAAACACATCGAATTAGCATAACCAGGCGTAGAGTATGCTGGCAATTAGTTCGAGGTCATCAGACCATAGAGGAGGTTGAAGTCGTCGTTCGTGATCATCTGTGCCATGATATTTCTAATGGAAGCTGAATCTTGCGTTTATATATTGTCATGAGGATCTCATCTTCAATGGAAGAACGTCTGTTGTTTACAAAGTTAGGTTTGAGTTTTATTTAACGCGGCATCCTTTTCCTTTTTGCAGTTAGTCCGTACATTTTGTTATCTCAAAACACATGCGCGTGGATCCCCACACAGTATATCAATATCGAACGACAACCGCGAAAGGTGCTAATCTAAGAACGTGACATTTTAAATTCTTCGCCAAAAGCTCTCCCTTATCGGTACATATCATTTGTAATGCAAAATAATGGGATACAGACACCTCGTGCCGTTTGCGAGGGAATGATTAATGCTTTTCGTCATTAATTCTTATTTTTGATGAGAAATTTGACTTGGGCTGTCAGCTGACAGGCGCCGGATCCAGATTAATACAGGCTGACGGTGCAACTTAGGAGCTGCCTTATGACAATCCCTGCTGTGCTATATTAGCCTTTAGATGTCGAGAAATTAGATGTACATTTGAATACGAAAGACGCGAAGAACGTTTACCATTACGATAAAAGTACCTACCTTTAAAGGTTTGATAAAGCTATGAATAATGTTACCAGCGTTGCCATAACACAAATAGCTACGGTTAGTTTGCGGAGCGAGATATGTCAGACAAAAGGCCTCACATTTTCCCGGGTAAACATGAATGTGGACATCAAAGCTGACAAAACGAATAGTTCGGTTCGCCGACAGAACTAACCGAATAGTTTTCGCCCATAAAAGGGCAAAGTACAAAGAGCTGGATAAAATACCAGCGCGACCGCATCGGCGACAAACTGGGAAGGTATTCGAGGGACCGCAGTGACTGGCACCCTTTACCCAGATTAGCCCACTCAAATCAGAAGTCTGTATTATTAATGATTCCGATCATGACGGACTAAATATCTTCCGCTACAGTTTCTAATCGCCAAATTCCTCCTTGCTAATTCTAAAGATATAAATATACAAAGTCACCAGATGCGCTCACTGTGATCATCTTTCAAAATAGCACAAGAAAAATCACTTAAGATTCAAAGCGTTCAGTATCTCGGATACAAGAGTTCATTTTATGACCATTAATTTCGCGTTTTCCTTGGGTGCTTTATCGCGAGCAGCGAGGCTCTGTCGCGCGTCTCATTAATCAAAAGCATTTGTTTACAACGAAGGGAATTTGATTTGATTAAAATAATTCGCAATATCCTTGATAAATATCACCCTCGGTCTCCGTTTGATCTTCTGAAATTAATGGTAGAGGATTCAATCACGCAAATGTCGCCGCGGATCGTGACATTTCGCGCTAGGTACTCGCCAGTATCGCGGACATACTTCTATCGTTTTAGAATGATACTTCTTTGTACTATTTCACGACGATCCTATTTTGATTTATTTGCCCACAAATAGAGTTCATAATACCTACTCTCAATGTTTTTCGGAAAATTGTGGTAATTTGAAAATTACAACTTTACATCTGATTCGTTATGTACAACTCTAGACTACACATTAAGTCAGTGCGTCTCAGCTCAAGTACCTCTAAAAACCATCCGGTTTACCGGATATCCGTTTAAACCTCTTTCCCATTCAGACAGTTCGGCTTTAAAAGCAGGCATAGGGTCAACAAACAGTGCTATCTTCCTGTGGCAAGGGGCGGATGAATAACGATCGACGTCACAGCGATGTGTGCCGATCCGGCGACTGGGAACCGTATGAACCGGTTAGAGTTGCGATTGTTTTCGGTTTTATATCCAGCTTTAAATTCGACCGGCCAAATTGGTTAAATATATACTTGATAAGTTTTTATCCAGGTCTTCTCTAGGCTAGACTTGTTTGTTCTACCGCGGTGCTGGGTGAAACGTTACTCACATATGTACCTCTATATACACAACTATTTATTGTACACCGCAAATTAAATACAGTATATATATATATACCTAAATCACAAAAGTGCCATGGGAGGCCTAACCACTTAATGTGATTTCTGTGGATAGCCCGAAGAGTAGCTATCTTACTTTGATAGAATTTTTATACTCGTAAAAAGTTTGGAGATGACTTTCTACATCCAAAGTTTGGATATTTGGATTCCAAACATAACTAACAAATTCATAACCTTATTTGTATTGGAAGAACACCAACATTTCATCCCTTAACGAGGGACTTCATCAGGATGAGTGCGGTTGTAAAATAACTAACAAATTTTATATTCTTTGGTTTTATTGGTTGTAGCTACTAGGCATGTAATGCAATAAAAAAATGTTACAGATGTTATTCAGCGAAGCTTATTTTATTGATGCACACTTGTGAACCAAACACACTTGTTTTATTATTGTTTTGACATTTTATCCGGTTCTCCGCCAAGCCAACTCTACCTCTCGGATCACCCGGATAAGGCTTAACCGGCTGCGCGGCGATTAATCGCAGCTAATTCGAACTGAAACGGAATTAAACCGGACGAATGGATTGATCCCGACAATTTGTCGATTGTCGACTTTGCGATTGTCTCTTTGCTTTGCACTTTCGGGTGACACGAGTTTATTGATGACGCAAGGTCTGCATTAGTACTTTAAACTGTGGCGATAAAAAAACTTACAGATGAGTAATAGAAGATTTCGAAGATGGTATTTATAATTGTTTATTAAATTAGGTTCCTATTTTCGATGGATCAAAGAAAATCTCCTTTAAAATTTTGAATAGGTAAGAAGGTACCATAATTTGACAGTTAACGAATAACTCAAAATTGTAAAATAAGAATAAATCTTGCAATATCCTTGGAAGGTTATTGCCAGATTATTAGCTAACTACTTCGATTTAATATATGTAAATTAATTATTGTCTTTCACACTGACAAAACTTGAACGACATCTAAGAAAATCGAATAGCAAACAAATAATTGAGACCCATTGCATGACAACTAATATATTGAATAAATCAGAATTTAATTGTGAATTAAACAAGAGCGAATACCGTCTACAAAACAAACGGTATACAAATTATATTGAATTAGCGGTAATCCTAACAATTAATTGGAGTTAGCACTGAGATCACGCATGCGTGGGAAGAGCTAGATCGTATCGTATAAGTAATTATATATAAGACACTTATAATTACACAATAAATGATGTGGCAAAGAGTGCATGAGGATGGCATGGCACAGGACCGGATATGGTGCAAAAGAAAGGAGGTCTAATACTGATGATGTCATCTTAGCCGAATTTCCACCGCCACACTCGACGGTGACAAGCCAAGTGCATGACATATTATAGTGCACAAGTGCGTGTGCACTGGTCCACTTTATTCCCTCACACTCATAATATACCCAGCTGTTGCTTACGAGCTAAATAGAAAGATAGTGACAACAAATCGATACTTATAGCTAAATAAAACCATCTATCTACAGGGAAAATATAGAGAAGTCTGTAAGTACTTTTGAAAAATGGTAAAAAAAGGGGGGGGACATTATTTTCAAAAATTTCTGCACATTTTATACTTTTTGAAATATTTAAAAAAAGAAGAAAATTTTACTATTACTTTCTATACCTACTCCGAAGTTTGCAAATCGATACATCAGAAATCTGAAAACCTTTAATTTTTTGGTATTCATCAAATAGCAAAGTCTCTAACCAGTACCTAGTACATATTGGTATACTTGACAACCGTTCGAAACCCTCGGCGCGCGAGACACACTCGCACTTGACGGATCTTTTTTTTTCTGAAAATACCCTTGGTTGAGGCATGTTTTCATCCGGTACCAAATCTGGTTCAGAACGGACGAAGCCGGGCGCAGACGCAAGAGGTGTTAATTTCTTAAAAAGTCGTAATCCCACGCTCGTGCGGCGTGACAGTGACACATCGGTACACGGCGCGCGTCCGACTGTAATTCTACACTGGCAACACTGGACCGTTTTATACAATTTACCAAATTAATTAGGGGATTTTGCGATTTTCGTAGCTTGAAACGATCCTCTTTTGATAACAACCAACCAAGCTGTTTGACCCAACCAAACATACTAGAATATGTTTTTTGTTTACAATTGTGGGGATTCAAATATCGAATAAAGCTCTTTCTGATTCAGATATCAGATTTATTTATTGGCACAAGAACAAACAAGTCATTTCGTCAAGATACAAGTTTTTTTTACCAAAAAGACATACATGTTTTTTAAAGCTTTGCTAAGAAAACATAAAAAAAACGTTTAACCCGAGTGCTTAAAGAATGTGATTGAGAAAGACGTCATCTCTCATGCTGTCCTGCTCGTTCGAATCCAATCTGAGTGGGAAAGAAAGCATCTCATGCTTTGCCGCATGACGTCAATATCCATCTCATAAATAAGTACACAGGTTATAAATGTACTTGATTGCAAAATAGTAAGCGCATGGTATAAGGATATCGGAATAACTGAACCCGATAGATAATACCTCTTTATCCTCATCATCAACACCCCTTAATGGTCCACTGCTGGACGCCTCCCCCCGACAAGCGCCTTATTGGCTTTAATCTCATGGGGGGTAATGCCCATAATCCTCACGCTGAGCATGCTGGTTGGGGATCGCAGTTCGGTGGTAGATTTGTTCTGCCAGGGGGGCTGCTGCCCACCCCAGTGGATATCCGTTAGTCGCCTCTTACGACACCCGCGGGAAGAGTTGGATTGATGTAAATTATATGTATTCTTTGTGCTCAGCACAGATAATACCTATTCAGGTTTAATTCAATAAATTACAGGCTATCGCAGTATACCTACAGCAAGCTTTCACATGTCAATTCATAAAAATTACCCTTTGTATAAGTACCGACTCTAGAGGTATCGAACTCACAATAAAGAAGTCAAAACCGCGGTATCAAATCCTATCCATCAATCACCATCCATTAAACAGGAAGAAAAGTGCTTCCCCCACGATTGGCTCTCGAATTTACATGAGAGCCGCTTTTTCCGACGAGATTAGCCAACACCCGAATACCCTGTGTACGGTACGCCGCATTTACACCAACAACTGAAAATGCACAACAAAATCTGATTTGACCGGACGATGTCGTTTTGACGTATACAAGAAATAGTTATTGCAAAGCAAAGGTCTTCCTCTTATTCCACTTCTCACAGTTCTTATTATATTAAAGTCTAAGATTTCAAAAGCTTTCATTTCACCCACGCGAACGCTGCACTTTTCCGGGATCAAAAGTAGCCTATGTTTTCCGTTGTAGTTCAGATTAAAAAAGACAGGACAATCCACACAACACCATCTAGCCCCGAAGTAAGCAGAGCTTGAAAATCTGGTTTCCCTACAAACGTGTCCAGGGTCCGAATGAGTTTGATGAATCGCCCGCGCCCGCGACGACCGCCGGGAGGGAGCGGTCATTTGTTAAAAATACACCCGATCCAAGGATCTAATTGTCTCCTCTAATTTCACACCCTCCACTGATATCTGCACCCTTTCAAATTAACACAGATTTATCTTTTGTTTTAAAAAACTTCCCCTACTCGGTCAGTCGGCATCGAGTCACATACGTTATTCACTGAAGCAGGGATTTTTGTATGGACACATTTTCTTTTTAATTAATTTAAACAATGTTAAAGGCCTCAGTTTCCATTATTTGTGAAAATGGTGATAATACTATATTTTTAATAATTACTCATTTCTCATGTATGTCATTCTAATGACGAAAGTGTTATTAATAAGAAATAACTAGTTTTTGCCTCCGGCTTTGATACAAAATGTAGGTGATTTGGAAGCAACCAGGAAAATATCATAAGATAAATATAATAACTCAGTAAACTAAGGAAAAGGAACAAGATCTTACCTTTCGAGATGTTTTACGATGTCTTCGTAAGCAGCTCTACAATTCTCCCAGATACCAGATCTGCAGACAAAGAAATAAAAATAAGAAAAAAAGAAATAGCACAGAAATAATTAAATCAACATAAATTTGGTAGGTACATAAAAATTAAACAGTAACTAAAATGAAAGATGTCATGATGATGACACCCGAATTTTCGGCCTCGGCGGCCAGTCGCAACGGACACTAGCCATGTGTGCAGGACATACACACACAAGTGCATTAGTGTGTGCGCAAAGTGCGCAAACACAGCATTCTTTATTCCCTAATTTTATGTAGACAAAGATTTGATGGTAGGTAAATGCTTGTTATTTGCAAAATCAAATTTTCTACAGAAGTGTCTCACTCAGGTCATCTAATTTAGGAAATTTGTTCTGGAAGATTCTTAAGTAAACAAATTAAATGCTCAAGTAGAGACGAATCGGAAAGAAACTTCCAAGTGTTTGCTAAGAAAAAGTTGGATAATTAAAGAAAGGGTTTTATTGTTAAGGAATAATTATGAGCACTCAATATTAAATGTTGCGAGGAGCGAAGGGTTGAAATTAATTATGTTTTAAAAACAATCGCTTATATTTGCGCCGTGGCCACTCATGCGTGAGCGTTGAAATTGTTTCAATAACTTGAGCTTTTTGTTATAATTTCAAGCTTTGTTTGACTATTGTTTTATAACAACCTATAGCTTTGAGTGGTACTTTGATGACAGTTTTTGTTTTACGTCTCATTGCTTTAGTGATCTTGTTTAAAAACTCCGGGGTTTAAAATGAAAATACCTTCGTCTTGACTAAGAGCTGCATAATGTGGAAAAGGTTTTGTTGATTTAGAAGATAAACAATTTCTTGGGTTTTTCGTTTCTTTTGTTGAATGTGAATAATGGTTTGAAAATTATTTAACTTTTTTTTAATAGTCTTAAATAAGTAATCCAAAAAGAGCTGATTTTTTCAAATGAATAACGTTAGCCGCTCTAATAAAATTCAGACAAATAACACGCCACATACAGGAAAAACCGGCTGCACGTAAAGAAACCTAATAAGATTCATTTGTAAGAAAACACTAATTACAAAGTGTCGTTATTGAACATTATTGATTGAGCACGGTTTGCGGGTCTGGATTTACATGGAAAAGAGGTTACCGGTGGCTTACCGGACTTCCGGCTGTACATAATATGAACAAATACGTAGAAACCTTAGCCCCAAAAATAAAACACCAACAATAATAATATAATATACCTAATATACTTCCGTTTTCAACCAGACCAATACATAAAACAGAACACAACCATTCGTTGATGAATAGTTTAACTTTTCTCAAAAATTAGGTAACAAAGTACCTACTCGTTTAAGTTATAGCATTATTCCTAGACTTGTGGGAGAATATATTTTATACATTTGTTTCGTTTCCCAGCTACTTAGTATATAGTAATTGATACTACTAATCAATTTTTATGTTCTCATTTTAGCACATTTAAGATTTATTTATATGATCAATAAATAGTCGACCTCGCGGCCTGTTTTCTGTGTAAATGCATCTCCTTATATTTTAACGGATAGTAAGACAGTGGGGTAAGTTATAAGACTTCCCAGGAAGTGGGGACGTAGGTATTGTTTGTACTTATCAAACAGGATTAACTCGACCTGTGCGTTTAACCTACACTTGGCAACTGACCTGCTTAGAGGTTTCTTTCTAGGACTCTTGAGCCGTTTATGCGCTTACAGATTTTCTTTTATTTTACGGTTTTAACTCAATTATAGTTTGGCTTTTGTAGGTTTCCTTGTCTTGAAAAAGCGGGTAGCATGACCAGATAGAATGTCGCAATAGAGTGAGTGGATTTAGGGGCCCAATTCGGCTAACCAAATGCTTCACTATGACAATAGTATCTTGGTTCGTGGCAGAATCGCCACGTGCTTAGTCCACAGTCCTTAGATGACAGAAATCTAGATAGTAAGTGCGGTGCTATTTACATGGAGAGATTGATAGAATGGTTTAAACTAGACATTTTTGAGTTACTACTAAACTACATTTAAGGAGGGACGCATGTATCGATCACATGTCATATCCAATAGAGAGGAAATGTAATTTTTTTTGTTTAGACAACAATTCCGCCAAGTCACTGCGGTGACCACTGCACTCCGATTGGCCGACTCAATCAAGCATCACACTCGAGTTGGGCAACCAAATATTTTTATCGATATCGATAGTCAATGTTTATAAACTATGACCATCGCGAAAATTATATACGTCAATAGTGAATATATGATTTTTAAAAGCAAACAAATCTTATACGTGTATAACTACAAGTGTGCCATTGTTAAATTAGATAGAAAGAACGAATTATAAATTAAAATACCATTAATAAGAATCGTGGGAGTACATAGGGCATCTTTATTATCGCTATGAGCTATCCTTTCGATAATTGAAAAATAATCATTATTGTAAAAAAAAAATACATATATGCTAAATCCCGGAATTTTATGCAAGTTACACTGATCGAATAACCTAATCAAATTGATAAATTTTTATTACTTCTTGTTATATCGGGAGTATCGATACATTATTTTATTATGTCAGCACAACACTATATAACGAGCGAGAGTTAACATTGTATTAGAGAAAAAACACTGATCAGTTGCGGAATTTGAAAGACCATATTTCCTCTCTACTGGGTTTCTGCTCGATGGACGCATGTCAAAAGCTTTGAAATGCGTTCGTCCATCAATGTAGTTTCTTTCATCTAAGGTAGACTAGGTACCAAAACGTGTCTATGATGGCTGACTTTTCTACGATGATACCATAGTCATAGTGAACCGATTAGTTTAGTACAATAGGGCCCTAGAACCCCTTAGCATACGGGTTGATAGATAAAAAGGCTAGATTAGTAGATGAATATGTACTATCCATCCATCCATCGTCATCATACTCAAAACACAAATAAAATTTGAGTATGTCTGAAGTAGTTTTTTGACAGATTTTCAGTATACACTGTCAATTTATCGCGTTTTGAGACGTGCTTACGTAGGTACATCTGATTAGGGTTTGAGTATTTGGGGGATATTAACAATAATGAAAAACTATTTGATAATGTTGAAAATTCCATTCCCCGTCCTCAAATTGTAAAACGAAACCAAAGTTTTACGACACAGAAAAAAACAGATCCATGCTTTAATTTTCCATCATTTTATGGGCAGGACACCAATGAGGCATGTAAACTATGATTTACTCCCAAATCGCCGGATATGGGGACTATTTTCGTTTTATTGATTGAAGGCTAAACGTGTTATTGGTAAACTAATCGTTAAAACTTCTCTATGGAGCGAAGGAAACGCAGTCGAAGATGTATAGCCGTTTACAACTAAGGACATTGTTTATGAATATGGTTTTAAGCTCGTTGTTACAATGTTAGGTGCGAGCATACTATAAACGTGCAGTACACAAACATGTTGTCAACGAATTTTGGTTTATGATGTTTAATTTTCTATTATTAAAACGATCTATTCATAGGAAAATGGGGTGTACTTTTCTCAATTACTTTCAGAGCCAGAAAAAATTATGAGGGGGAATTCTGGACTTTTAAAAATTAAGTTTCCAGTTTTCCCCCTTTACAAAACCCCCATAAAGGTAGATGTTTCTCAGTTTTCCCATTTAAGAGGGATTTGTCAAGGGGGAAACCTGGAATAAGCCCAAAATCGTCATAAAATTAATAGCTATAGGTTCAAAGGTATGTTACTAAGTTTCCTCTTCCTTCTCAGCACACATTATGTCCACTGCTGGACGTGCCTCCCCCATACAAGAGGCGTTTTGCCATAATTACCACGCTTGGCAGGCAGTATGGTGATCGCAGTTGTTGTGTTAAAACACTACGTCTAATGTACATACATACATTTGGGAATGACTGCACTATTTTGGGTTTTTTAGACTTAACTTTACTACTTAATGCAATTTAAAGGTTTTTTTTTTCTGTACTATATTGCAAGTCTGTAAGCCGTGTAGACATGCACTTGCACGCACAAAAGGTCCCGCCAGAAATCCAGCATTGCTCAACTTTCAGTTGAGCAACATTAAGGTGAGGCAGGACCTTTTTGGTTCACATAGAATTACCTTTTTTTTTATTATTGTGTGTTTGATATGTGAGCCAATAAATTGATATTCTTTCTTGCTTTCTATTTATTTATTTATTTTAGGGAAACCATTAGCACACAAAATATACATAAATGGGTGATGCAATAGAAGTTGATGGCCTCAATATTTTGTTTTCATGCAATTCTCTATTCACATTGAGAAGCTTAGAGTCATTAATAACGGGATATCTACGATGATATGAAATATCTTAAGTTTTCCAAGTTTAAAAAAAAATGTTATTTCTCTCGCGAAAGAATCATGTGGTAGAAGAACCTTTAAACTCTAAAATTATCAACAAAGTAAAGATAAATAGACAATAATCGCGCACACACTTATTGCACACAAACACAAACACCACACAAAATTATTTCGGCGCAGTTACGTGCGCCCCATTATCACGGATTATGCGAGTGAATTTTTATTGGCAGACATTCTGATCTACCATCATCTTTTGTCTTTTGCTACGAAAACTACCACTACTACCGCTTTCATTATTGAATGCAACTCGATCACGACAACGCAGCCCAGTTGGTAAGTACACAACTTCTTTAGTTTTTACACATTCTCATAACTCAGGGTTCCAGGTTCCGCATAATTGAAAACCTTCTTGGTTGAAGTTCTTGTTTTTGGTAATCTCAATGGCCTCCTGCACCATTATTACGTACGCATGTCGCTCAGTTGTGATAACTTGTGGATGGTGCAAATCGATACAGTTGTTTAAATCAGTCTCGAGAAAATGCTCCGATATGGCAGACTCCTCAGTTGCCAGATTCTTAACGCCGCGCCGCTCGTATGTGCTCCTTGACTCGGCAAGCAATAATGCGTTTCGTATGGCCTATCTGACGATCTATGTGTGGCGCGGCTTGCGCAGGACGTAGGAGGGTTGTAATCAAAGTGGACAATGTTTGTACCTACAATCTACAGATATTTTTTCCGCGTGTTCTGGGTGTTTTCTATGTAAGTATAATAAATAACATCTACTATATAGTACCAATAACACAACTCTGCTTACTTTGGGGCTGGATGATGTAGGTTGTCCAGCATTATTTTATTCATAGGAGCTTCCACAGCTACGTTCGATCTTGTAGGTACACTCCTGGTTTCTCAAGAGGGAACGTATCTTAAGGCGCGCACAGGTGGTGTTTGATCAGCAGCTTGAAAATGGTTTTGATGGAGGATTTCAGCAGGAAGTTTTTTTTTGTTTTTTGCAACTTTATCCATCGTTCCTTTTATAACGGTTAGGCAAGAATGGTGGTTTTCATTCCACCGTACTCCTGTGCGAATTATGGTGGTGTTATTCATGACTTTGGTGTTAATAATCAAGATAATTTTACAAGTTTTATGATAGTGTATTGTTAGAGATTAGTGCTTAATTATACTTTCGCTTAATTAATTACTTTCTGCTTAATTAACGGCGTATTATACTTTTGTAATAATTTTGGCTATGAACAAAATATGCTCTAACCGTACAAGCACCTCCATATTGTGCATCAGCTGTCTCTTGATGACTTAGCTATGTAATGCATGAGCCTTATGGGGCCAGGTATACCCTAGCTATTACACTTGTAAGCCTGTCTCTGGTCATCTAAGAACAATCGAAGATCTTACCGTGCCAGCGCCTCCATATTGTGCATCGGCTGCCCCTTGATGATGGAGCCGTCAGGCCGTGGCACGCCGTGATGCTGCATGCCGGGAGACATCAGCGCGTGCTGATGCATGAACCCCATGGGGCCCAGGTGGGTAGGGGGTGCGTTGTACCCGTTCGCGAGGAGCGGGGACTTCTCCATGCGGGCCTGCATCTCTGTAACAAAGGATTTAGAGTTTATAAAATTGAAGACGAGGCTATTTGATAGTTAATCTTAAGTTCAATGTCAAGTAAGTAACTACAGATATTTATTTATTCACTAAAAATACCGTATTTATTTATTCGACAAATATCGTCAGCTATCAGCAATCTATGCAGGTAGGTCAATGTTTTTTTACCCGACTGGCATTTTAAATGTTCTTTGTACATGCAGCGTACCTTACTCATTATAACATGACATCGAATTTGGAATTATTATTATTTATTGATTATTTACTTTTGTAAATGTATACTAAACATTCTCAAATTTTTATTTTATTATGTGCGTTACTAACTAAATGAATGCTATGTCTGAAAAAGTTTTTACGAGTACGGAACAGAAGTTTCTGATTCGTTTTCGTGCAAACGCTAATGTTATGCAAGCGACTTACAAGTTGGTTTTGCACGAAAACGAATAAAAAGCTTCGATTTTATTTTTCCAAGTTAGTCTACTTTGACGTTTGAAGTTCAAGAACCATAAACACCCACAATAAATACACTATGTTACAATTCAAACATTTCTAGCAATGAAAGAGTTCAACCCTCAATGAACAAACATAATTATTTCCGCAAACCCTTTCATTGGCATCCAAAAGATTTCGATACAAAACGAGCTTAAAACAAACCATCTGAAAAATTAACAATTAGATCAGTTGTTTGCGAAGGTTCAAAGGGTATAAGATTCCATGATAATTAAAATTTCCCATTACGAGTATCACATACCTGCTCTGTAATCGCGGTACAAAGCGACACATAATATTTAATATTCAGCAATCCCGAAATCCTTTGTAAAACGCTGTTACAATGGAAAAGGGTATTTTCCTTAACGGTTCGCCCGTTAATTCGTGTTTAATTCGACACCTTGTTAATTGTTTCCGACGCCCCAGTCGGTCTGGTGACCCAGGGACAGGTCATGGGCAGAAGAACCCCAAGGGGGCTGGGGGGGCATTTTAAGAATATATGCCCAACCCCCCATGTTTACACGGGTTGTTTGTGGTGCCCAGAAAACAATTGTCTCGAAATTCATTGCTCATTTTATTATTGTTGGTTCGCTTTACGAGCGATTCGATTATTGGTCGGTAATTAAATGATAATAGCCCGTATTATTGGAGTTTTACCTGAGTGTAACGGTCTTTTAAAGGATTTGTTTAAAAGTATTTGATTGAAGATAATTGGAGTACGATTTTGAAATTGCTGGCAATCGGAGATGGCACGTAGAGCGAATTAAAACGTCTGTAAATGATTCGCGTCTATTATTCGTTTGCTACCCGCCTTTTCCCTATTATATTATTATGTCTGTTACCTCGCTTACCTCTGAAGTATTGATCGATACCCACTCGCAAACCTTTCCATATAAGGTGAATGTGTAATTTATCACGCCCACGTACAAATCACGACGTGTATAAACGTCCAAAGTTACAGTCAAACAAACATTATGACCAATGGACCCTGCATAATTGTTTAGGGCTATTTACTTAGTTAACCAACGCGGTTATCTTTTGAGCCATGCCTTGTTTTAAATTTGTATTTGTGTTTTGTGTACCTTTTGGTTTTGGATAGATACTTTACCGTATAATAACTAGGTACGAATATTCATGTCGTCAAATACTACCTATGTATATAAAGTTTGATAAAATTAAGTAAACAGGAAGAAAATAACTGTATTTATTTAATTTTTAATTTTGAGAATAAGAATATTAGTAAATACTTTTCAGGTTTTCTTTTGATTCGAGTAGACTGTTGGCACGATCAAGTGATTTCGCGAATCGAGGCGAGACGGTTTTTGAAGACGGGATTTCTTATGTGATCAGTAACCTAACCATATCCCAAAGGCTCTCGTACCAAACCAATTACTAGCAAGAGATCTAATGTAAACAATAGCAAGAGACCTAATGAAACCAACGAGTAACCATGTAAAGAACTCTGATTAAAATCTGTCACTGCAATCTAATTGGACAACAAATCTTCCAACTCGACAACCCGACAATTATAAATCCAGTTATGGTTATTCTGCAACCACAATTAGGTCAATAGGCCAAACCATATTTACAAATCCTCGAGCAAGGCAACCGCACACCGGTCAACCACTTACTAATTACTAAATACGTGTTAAACCTGCGGTCGCAAGGGTTGCATCCACCTCTCCTTCTAACTTACATTTTCTGCTATTTTACTTCTCTTTCTAAACGTATTTGCCAGTTGTAACTACTTTGCTATAATGATCAGGAAGATATTCAATGGCTTTTACCTAAACGTGAAGTTCAAAACATTTTTGGGTGTTTATGTTCTATTACAAAAGGTTTAAAAAAAAACAAAATCATCCTTCATAATCATAACCGACAAAACGCTCGTCGTTTACCATTATGACCATTATTAAGTGAATCCACTGATCAGGGCATTTAAAGAAATGAAACGTCGATTCCAACCCGCTATTATGTCGATTTTCATCGATTTATTGATCGAATATCGACTGTCCTCGACAAATGGTGGTTCCAAATTACCGGCCATTATTTCGAATTAGAATCGATAGAATCGAGACCCCAATTATATCACTTATATGTTTAAAGGAGGTTGAGATAATCGTAACCGCAAAACTTTAGGGACGAACACTTTTTTCCCGCATTAAAGGCTATATTTGACGCCACGTTCAGGTTGTTTATTTTGATTATTTAACTAAAACAAAACAATCAATAATACCTACTCATAAAACAGAAGAAATAACCGCTGAATTTTATCGCACGCCGATTACAAAATAAGCAAAGCATAAAATGATTGGCCATAAAGCTAAATGAACAAGTTTTCTGACATTGTATGATATCCTTCCTTGTTAGAGCTTCTTGTAATATAATTTATTACGTTTGTAATTAGTTGATTAATATATTGGAATGCATTGTAGGTAGATCAGGCGGCTGCTACAATGTTGACGGTAAGTACGTAGGCTGTTTATTTTTACGATTACCGATAAGAATTGCAAATTGTATTAAACTAGGCATTCTTATTGGGATCGTAATTTGTTCCAAAGAAGTTTATGATGGGATTCATTATAGCGCGTAGTAGTGCTTCGCTTTTTTTAACTATTGATGAGAAATTATCTACTGCAGAAAAGTAATCAATTTATTAAAATCAGTCAATTTATTGGATTATAAAAGTTTATCAGAATATGAGACGGCCGATGTGGCGCGGCGGGCGAAGGTCCGTCTGTGACGCAGGAGGTTGCGGGTTCGATTCCCGCCTTGATTGTACGATCTAATTTGTTGCGGGTGTTCTGGGTATTTTCTATGTATAATAAAAATATCTATATGTAATATATTGTATTAAGTTTACCAGTCACCTAACCCATAACTCAAGCTCTGCTTAGCTTGGGGCTAGATGATGCTGTGTGGATTGACCGGCATTATTTATTTATTAAAGTATCCTCGTACGCACTGCGAAGAACGTCTTTGAGGCAGAGCACTTTTTTGTGTCCTAATTACCTGCTTAAAGTAATAATAATGGTAAAACTCAAAATGACACGCAGCCTCTGAATACAAAGATTCAAGTCAAGGTTCTTGAATCAGGCACAAGCCGCACAAGAGCACAAACAATGTTGCATATAAAATAAAAGTTTTATGTCGTAAAGTAGGAAATATCTATCGTAAATGTAACCTAGAGTTTACAACCCCCACAGTAATGGTCTCTAAATCACTGGAAACGAATAAATTATCAGATGCATTAAGTCTCAAGATAAATAAGCGGATAATAAATGCAATACATTGTTGTATTGATTACGTTTGAGACATGGTAAAACTCTAATTTATAAGACAATCTCTGCCATAAAAGATTTACAAAAAGACACTACCTATAATACTAAGGCTTTTTTGAACTTAAATAACTAAAAATAATAAGTACTGGACATTTTCACTCAGCGTCTCAAAGTAAGCCCTTTATTACACATCCTTCCAAACTCTTTAACCGTATACAAAATTAATTTAATTTAAGTACGTGCAATCCCTAGTTTTAAGCTATGAGAAAATGTTCTGCGTAGTCGTAAGCTCTATGGGAAAGTTCTCACTTGGTGTTCTAGGTAAACACTCCATCCCATATCTTTCCACACCAACAGTCATTTCAAATGTATGGCTAAATATCCAAAGTTATCATTCTCCGGAATGCCACAAATCCTCAAGCGTCGTGCAAAACGAAGAAACTCGAAAATGATACGAAACAAGCGAATTAAAAGCAAATTACAGCGGCCGGCAATCGTAGCGTTTACAATAAATACATAATTGTACGGCCAGCATACGAATCGTACGGTCAACTCAGACTCTGCGCAAACGAGACACTATTCCGATCACTCACTTGTCGCTACTTATGTCAATGTTACGCACTAGTTGCGTTTTATCTAATAGTTTTGTGATCTGATCACCTTTTACAATTAAATGTGCTCAAATTATTCAGAATTTTCTATAGGCTGACGTTTTATTTATCGGGTATTTATCGCGTACCTTTTGTTTTATTTTCCCCTACGTTTCAAGTAACAAGAAATAATGTTAACAGATCGCGAAGTTTAAAAAGTTTTGTCACTGTCAAGTCAAAGTTATAATTAGGGTAATCAGCTCAAATTCACGACCAAACATCGACTGCCTCGTTAGTGACATTCCACTTCCTACCAGCAAGAAGTCGCCACTTTTGTGACTCGTTTGCCCACCAACTGAAAAGTACAGCTGCAAGTGCCATAACGGTAGGCTTTTGGCAGGTCTACATGTCGTATACTTTGACATGTGCAGGTGGTGATCATATAAGAGACTGTTAAGATCAGTGGTACTTCAAAGGAATTAAGGGAACTTTCTAGTTTGTTTTAATTAAGGTTAGATCTTTGTTTGAGCACAATCTTACCCGGTGGCAAGTGACGATGTGGTCAACGATATTACAAATGTCTAATTAATTTATAAAAATATAGGTACCAAAAAACAAACATACTTAGTATAACTTCCTACTGTAAAACCTACTTATTGGCAAACACAATCTCACCAAAAACCATACAACTCAATTGTATTACTCTTCGTCAATTGATGTAATAAGTCGTGTAACACTTCCAAGTGCGTGTCGAGATAGAACTACAGTCGTCAACACAAGTCACGCGCTGAGTACAATCCATAACAGTAATACAATAATGTACAATCGCCGAGAAAGTCAATATTGAGAGTCAACAGTACGCGATAGAGTTGCCAGGTATAAGCAAAAATGTTCCACTATAAAAGTGGAAAAACTTAAAGAGCTTTGCAGAGTTAGAGCTTCTTCAATCAAACCTTGAGATAATAAATATTAAGGCAGTTTCAGTAAGTTTGACAACAGGATCAGATTATTTTCAAGAGCTTAAATTTTATTTAACCTCAAGTTACCCTCTTTTACAAAACTAATGAAATTCTAATTTTTTGGCGTAATTAAACTGATAATTATCATAGGATTATTTGATACATTTTATTAGGTATATTATTATTTAACTCAAGTATTACTTGAAATAAGGCGACTTGTAGTTTACTGGCCACACCAGCGAACTAAGACTTCGCCATAAACTCTTTCATTTGGCTCGGACGAGCCTTATGAACAATAAAACGTTGAGGGCTGGAGATTTGGACTGTAATAAAATATTTGCCCTAACTTGCTAATCCCCGTCCCTTACTTACGAACGCAATTTGAGAAAGTTATGACCGCTCTTCTAGAGCCGTTGATCCTCAGGAAACATAATGTTGCCATTTAAAACGAAATTACGTGCGAGACGTATGTCAAAATCGTTCCAACAATTACGCCCTTACAATGTTGCGTTTTAAAACGAGAAGAGTAAATTGAAGCGTCGTCGCCGACATTTGCGTTTTTGTCGAATAAATATGTATGTGTTTGTGTGTTTTTCTGATATAAAATGTATGATTTTCAAAATAACGGTAACCAAAAAATTAAGTATGTACCTAGGCCTTTTTTGTTCTCATATCGTTAGTATGAATGAATTGCACCAATTTTTCCAAAACTATCTTCCTACTTCGAAAGCAATGAATAGAAATAGTGATAAACCGACAATTTCTCAACTAAACACATTAATCAGGACCGGGAATGGGGAATCTTAACGCGATACGCGCCAATAGGACACGCGTTAAGCGGTGTTGCCAGTCGAATAAAACTTCCCCGGAGTGAGGGTCAGGCTTAATTACTCGTGAATTGACCGGGGTGTTTTCTAAAGGAATGTGTGGAGTTGTTATCTTCTATTACAAATTAAGTGCAACTTTTTACTGCACTTCTTATTAGCAGCACGACTTTTTGACTATTCTAGCGAAAAAGTTCAAGAAATACATATGAACATACCTAACTTAATCAATGAAAATCACACTTGTTTTGATATTTGATTTCGAAGTTTGTTACCTCTTCACGCCAAACTGCTAGCTGAACGGATCAGGCTGAACTTTGCATATTATGTAGTTCTAGACCGGAATTAACATAATAGTCCTCTTTTTATCTTCTTTTTATCACGAAAAAACTAGAAGCTGGTATTAACATAACTATTTAGTAATTTATCCCCATCCTTTCCCATGAATTGCGAATATAAAATCCTTTCAAACCTAAAGCGAAATTACAAACGTAGGTAGGTACTTTAAAAATATCTGTGGTATATCATTGTACATTGATACAGTTTTCAATAGTAACATCTGTCGAACCATTGATGGATTATCTTCCCTTTGTGTTCCGTTATTAATAAAAATATGGCATGATATTGGTGTATCTTTGAGGTACAATGGTTATTTCTTTTGTGCATATTTACGGATGACTGAGACTTAATAACGTGATTTGATATTATATCGTTTGCTACCAAAAGAAGCTGATTTTTATTCCGTACGTTTTCGGTTGTGATATTAGAAATGACTCGTTTTTATCAGAGCTACCTATATTGCTAGTAAGTTGTAAGTGCCAAATTGCCTGGGCTATTAAGTATTGAAGGACTATTTTAATACATTATTATTAAGGTTCTGACTAAATTTCTTAGCACAGGTTATTTTGAAACTGGCTGGTTTTCTTACAATATTTGTTAAGAATGTTTCAAAAATCTTCAGAACAACATAGATGTTTGAGAGTTAATGCTACTAGTAGTGCTAGAACCACATGTGCGTCGTGGGCTATGAAAGTGTTAAAGAGTAGCTTCGAAACCCAACCTAGTCCCAAATACACATGGCTCAAAGCTCAAGTTGTGCGTTGAACCGCGTGCATGCATGGTTCAGCACAAAGCTGAGTTTGACGCTTTTTGACCAACAGGGGCTGGGCAGCACAGACGCCTCACAGAATAGTACGTAGGTACTGCAGTGGCCATAAATCGAGTATTCTCGCTTCTACGGCACGGATTAATGTGGTAGGTGGGCAGGTCCTAAGTTAAGTATGCATCTATTTACTTCATACATCGATTGTGTGTAGTGTTGGTACGATCTAATGTAGTTTATCCATTTAATTTACCTGCGTGTGACTAATATTTTTATTTCCTGACTTTCATATTTCTCTTTAGGTTTTCTTGTGTTAGACCGATTTTTTCTTCTTTAATGTCATCATTTGCTTGCCTGCTAGTATTTGTGTCTATGTACATACATAGACATACAATTAAATAATTTTACCTACTTAGTTCTTGTCAAGCCTGTACCTGTTTATGGCCAAAAAAATGTATATTTATCTATAAGCATCCAATGTAGTAGTTACTCGAGTACTGATTATTTCTTATGAATAATAAGATATGACATTAGCACGTTTTGTTTCTTACGAGTAATGAACATTTCTTGTCAGCCTTAGAGAGAATTTCCATGGGCATTAGCTTTGAAGTCTACGATTCCCATCGCTTTGTTATAGCTAATAGAAGACACAGCTGGTTTTTTTTTATATTAGCTTCTGCCCGCGGCTTTGCACGCATTTTTCCAGGATAAAAAGTAGCCCATATGTTATACGAAGGATCTATCTACATACATCTGCAAAACATTAGCCCGATTTGTTGGATATTGATAGTTTTGGCATGAAGAGGTAACTCACATCCAAACTTTCGCATCAACACTATAGCGTCGAACCTGCGAGCAAAAACTGTTTTATAAAATAAGTTTGATGAGTAAACCTTATAAACAAAATATTTTTTTTGTAAAAAGATGCTGATTTTACATGGAATAAAATGTGTAAACCGCGAGTCCTCCGTAGCGTCGTAGCACAGTCTACGAAGTGTGTGAAGGGGAAAGAACAAAACTGTTAGGTGTTGATTATTTGACAATAATTCTAATTAATAAAACAATTTTTATATGCAGCGAAAGATTTACCCACAAATACAACGAGCAACGCAGACTGATAAGAAGAAAAAATGGACTCCGCCTCAGCACAATTCGTGCCAGCCATTTGTTGGTGCTATTGCTGCGCGTAGGCTAAAATTGCAACCCACACCCCCCTTCATCATCATCATCTAAGCCAAACGACGATGTTCACTTCTAGACAAAGGCTTCCCCCAAAGATCGCCATAATGAACGATCCTGCCCTGCCCGCATTCAGCGGATCTAGTTTCTTCTCGCATCAGTTTCTCATCGCAGGTCGTCATCCCACTTGACCGCGGTGAGTCTTACACTACGCTTACCGAGTCTCGGTCCCCACTCAAGGACATGTTGACTATTTAGACTTATTTTGAGTGATATAGCCGCTTACAGCCAGCTGAGTCTTGTATGGCGCATACAATTAAAACAAGTTATTTGCCTCAGCTACGAACTGCTCGCCAGTCATTATGCATTCATTTGTTTTTGCAGGTGAAAATACGATGCCTAGCTCTTATAGCGTAACTATTGTAGCGTAGCTGGCGCCACGACCAAAACAAACGTGAACATCATATCTATCCAAAGGTTGCCTAAAGATATTGCTTTTACGGCCGCCTATTGTATTTTTGTATATCATAATTTGTATATGTTAGTATACAATAAATAGTTTTTCTTTTGTAGATATATAGATAATACTTTATTGTACTACACAAAGACAGAAAAACCACACAGAAATAGATGCTCAGAGTAGACGAAGTAGAAAGGCCTTATCGCTATGAGCGATCTCTTCCAGGCAACCTTGGCTTTTGTATTGAGGTAAATAAGCTGACGGTCCATTGTAAAAAACAACTATGATAAAAAAACTAAGTTAACAAACAATGGGCAATCTTGTTAGAATCCAAATAAAGTAACTATATTTCAAACTAGAAAAGTCAGATCTAATTGATAAAACACAGGTCCGGAACCGAACCTGAACCCCTGCCTGAACCGAACCCGACTTCGGATCTTCGGTTCCGAGCCTGGAACCGAAGTTCGAGCACGAAGGAGAGGAGACCGAAGTACGAGTATAAGCTTATACTTTTCGAAGAAATAACTAATTTACATCTTTGGCAATGGAACGCTATGTCTTACAGCAGCAGTTACTTTTAGATTGTTTGCAACAGTCTGCAGTTAGTTCAACAATTTTCATTGTAAATACTAATTCTTATTTGTTCCTATTATTTGATTGTATTTTTGTCGTTTACAAAATACGTATATTCATATCTTATGACTTCTAAAGTATTTTATTAAGTGGCGCTAGTTTAACGCGGTGTAGCACTTCATTAGCAATTACCGTGGCACCGTTGCATTCGTAAATTCATTTACTTGGAATACATAAAATAAATAAATAAAAATCTTAATCTGACAACTAAATTAAATTAACGACGCATTTCTTTCACTTAACCTTTTGATGAAGCCCGATTGTGCGTAACAATTTGTAAAATGTGAATTTTATCGGTAAAGGTGAAAAAGTTAACGAATTAATTAGCCAAAGGTTTGCTAAATACTGAGTAAATCGAACCTGCTGGAATTCTTACTGCATACAATACTTTACTTGTCACATGTACACATGGCACCACATATTCTGGGCGTAGTTATATTGTTATACCATGGCATATCTAGTGACCACAGATTTGCGAACATTGAATAGGTATTTTTAAATGCAATTCCTTTTAAATTCATGTAGTGCTTATAGAAAAGGTCGTTGTAGGTATGGGTCAGTGTATCAAGTATGGTAAAAACAGAACGCTAATTTAATTCGTGATTTATAGTGAGTTTAACAAGTCGATAACAGCATGGCCGCCAGCGGACACAGACGTCGATCCATCCAGCTCAAATTACACCTTGCCTTCTTCGGTTTACCGTTTGTATTAAATTGACTTCGAGTAATAACTAACACGTTTTTGATGAAACTTGTGTCATACGAGATATTCACAATTGACAGCAAAATTCTTAAAAAGTAAGGAAGTGTTTGTTACTTTAACAATAGCACCTAGATAACGTGTTATTCCACACATTTGAGAACAATCAGAGTATTTCTTTGGTCACGATACAATACAAATAAAGGCTAAACGACCTATACTAGAATGTACAAATATTTTCTTAAACCAATTCTGCCATACTATTCAAAATCTGCCCTAGAATAGGAATTTTCTTTAAGTCAGAAGAAATCTTCTCATCAAATTTCGAGTTCCATATAATATAATTAATTGGCAAACAGACATAAACAATGCTAGGTGTATCATGCCTTTACACTCACATGCCATTCGCATTCGAGGCATTCGTCAGGCACGTAACCTAATTCCACTGTGCATTTAGGGACTCGAACTCGTTTGAGCCTGTAGGCTCATGCCAATAGATACCTACGAGGAATTCCACGCTATTTGGGTTGCCTGAAATTATGTGCAATCCTACGGCTTCCCATTGTTGTTTGTTGTCATTTTTGGCAATATGGTTTAGCTATGACACCGATTTGTAAAATTCTGAACTTGGCTTACACACTACCGTGTGTCTACATAATAGTAAGTAGCAACTATAATAAATAGATGAATCTATATATATATATAGATTCATTACAATTGACTCGTACACGAAACACTCGTTCGTAAAGTAGTTAGTTCTCAGACTTTTACAATAAAATACCACAATTCTTACTTTCTTGCAATTACCACTTCAATATGACATATTACACCAATCTACGAATCCATAATACAACAATTATAATCGATTATCGACTGTTGAAAAGATTGCGTTTTAAACCGTTTTTACTCGTCAACGTATGATTAGACAAATAAATTGATAAATGGCCTCACTGAAACAGTCGCTGTCAAAGCACACGCGATGTTTAGACTCGGATATTAAATTGTAAATATATTCTTGAGAAATAGTAGTTGAAAGTCGATAATCGATTTGAGATAATCCATCTGCAGTACTCGATAATGGAGCAGGTGGGAATTAGTCGGAGAATAAAGAACTGCAGACTTGTCTGTCTAGTAAGTATTCATTGTGTTTATTTATTAATAAAGGCAGGTCTAACCATGTATGATTTTTTAAGAGTATTAATTTCATAAATAATTACCTACTCTTCTGTATCTATTTTTCTGTCCTAAGATTTTGACTTTTGAGGCTGATATTGTAATTTATAAGAAATCAAATAATACCTACCCCAAATATTTTTCGCCTTCGACGGGATTTGAACCCCTCCTTCCCTCAGTACGGGAATGCGCTAACCAATTACCTACAACATGAGTGGCGTAGGAGTCGATAAACTTTGGGACCTTCTTTGGACTCTAGCGCCGTTAGCTCCACCTACAGGGGAAACATTGAAGCTTATCCAAACCTGTTCAAAGTTTTTAGTTCGTTTGATGAGTGCTGTCGCGTTGCTCAATACTAAGATTTTCATCACAGTTGAAAAAAAATTTTGGGATTTTATTTGATTTCATAGAAATTACCCTGAATAACAAAAATCTTTGAAATTGTAATATTTTGAATCGAAATACATTGAGAAATGGACAAAACCGTTAAGGTTATTTTTAAGTCATAACCGAACCATATTTTTTGTAGATTATCTAAACGCCTTTTAACATCAATTGTAGAAAAACACCTAGTATAAAATAACGCCAAATAAACTAATTGAAAAGCGCCAGTTGACTCGCGTGCGAAACCGTGTTTTTTCAATTGTAAATGCAAAATAAAAATTGCATAAAAAACATTCGTAATGGTCTCAGTCCACTGCCGCGTTTAATTGTTTCCACTCATTAGCTATTTCCATACAAAGTGAGAGTTCAGATCACTTGTGGCTAGCTGCTAATGTGAATTGAGCTTTTACGGCATGAGCATTGGAATTAAATTCTAGCTAAGAATATATATTCAGAAAACGATGGGTTCTTCACAAAACTAGATATATCGCAAAGATTATATCGATTATTTAGTTACAGTTTTTTTTGCGATATAGTTAGGTACTGGCTAGTAGGTAGGGTACGTACGATCATGCTAAATTAAGTACCTAACCTTTATGTCTTTTGCATAGCACTACGTCTCCATTAAACTCTTCAATAAGTTTCTATTGGAGTTCAAACATGTAGACCTGTTTAATGACAGCCTACCTTCTATTTATATGATAACCTAATACAAGAATATCATTATACTTAAAAGGTGTTTTCAACTATGGTAAGACTATTTGTATCTTTTATTACAGAAAAAACATTTGTATTGTATTGTATTGTATTTATATGATAAATATATTATTCTACTTATATGTCTAAATAAGGTACCTACCCATTTGCCCAGCGTATTCTCAGTTCAAATAGGCAAAAAAAAATTTAAGCGCTTTTTAGAATTGTTTTGAGTTTGCAGCTGCTCGTTTATGCCTAGTGCTTGTTCTTCCGTGCCACAACAATTTGTTTGATTGCCTTTCAACTAACATGTATGATTGCCATTAAAATAACATTGCTCGTGTGCAGCAATATTTAAACCATTGGAATGGAAGAAATGGCAATGATTGTAGGCTAGACTACTGTTTGTATTTTTTACCGTGCCGAGAAAATGCTAATGAAATGTGTGTAGATACAGGGTCTTTGCACACGTCGCCTTTTTTGTAGTTGCGCTTGCGAAAGATTTCTAAAAATGTATCTTATAATAACGTCTCGTACCTAATAATGATATTTTTTTCTACTATTTTGTTTCAGATTGATAAATAGATTGTCAAGTTTATTGCACCATCAAAACTTATAAAATTATCTAGCATGAAGTAATTACTAAAAATCCTTGGTTTCTGTACAGATTACATACAAAACCTAATAATAAGATTTTTATATGTTTTTATGTAATTTGTGCCATAATTTTTAACATGAGGTTGAGCTCCAAATTATATTTTGAGATAAATAGCTGACATTCTATCGCGAGTCTAGTTCTGCGTTAGTATCAAAGGCACAAAAAATTAAAATAATACATCAATTTACAGATTTTTGTGTACACATACAATAATTTCCAAGTTAGTTATGAAATTAGAGACTTGCAAACCACAACTACGAGTAAAACTCTTCGGCAGATCGCGGCACGTCGCGTCGCATCCCCGTTCAGTCGTGCGCAAGCGCAACAAACCAGACTCATTGATTGTGCACTGCGTATTAGTTTTTGCCACTCGATAAATGTGTAATAACGTACTGAGTGAAAAACATGGCCGAGATAATGGTCGTTTGTGGTGTCAGACTTTTTATTTACTGCTGCACGAACAACTGATTACCTACTTGGTACGTACATTTGGAATGAGAGCAATTATGCCAAAGACAATGATTTATTAACTAGCTAAAAATGAAATTGCCGAGTAGGTACGGATGTAACTGTTAACAGTTTTTGTCAAAAATTAAATTACCTTTAAGACGTTTGTCTGGTAATTTTTCCTGGCATTAAAGACGCTGGTAAAAATTAAAGGAGGTCTATACCTAGAAGTAGGTGACTAAACACGTTGACTGCCACCGACCCACTCACCGTTCTACGGATGCTTGCATAGCAGCGACGCGCCCCTCCATGACGTATTCCATATCCGTAAATGTTTTGGTAATTTTAATGGAACCTACCTAAATGCAAAGCTCTCCCACAAACTTTTCCAAAAATCACGATCACTTATAAATTATTACATTCTTATAAGTACCTAACTAACTTACATAAAGAACACAAACATAAACTATGTTAGAAGGAATGGCAATCGGCTAATGCTTGTCGTTGTAATGTAATTTTACTATAGCAAGTAGGTTAAACCTACATAGATACTATGAAACTTACCGCCTTATTATTGAAGTCTGACGAAAGATATAACATTCCTCTTGGTGGAGCAGTGCCCATGGCATCAGGTATTAAATCCTTGTTTCATGATAATGATAACCAGAGATATGAAGCTTTTTTGATTCAAGATAAATCTAACATTTTATCTATCCCAGTTCATATCCGGAACAAAAGCGTTAACTGACAAGCAAATCTCAAACCGACTGATCCATCATCCATTCTTCCCCCTAAGCGTAAACAGCCAAATCCTTACTTAATTTCATTCGTAGAATTCAATCAGAATGTAAAGCTTTATACCCCTGTGTAATGTTATAATGCCTTACATTATCCCCTGTAACGGAATCGCGACACACCAACCTTTAATTATTATCAACACATAATTTTCATACCAGTTTCCGAATTATAGGGTTGCCAGCTTTATGTTTCTGAATTAGAAGCAGGCATTTGGGTCGAATTTTCAGTTACGAGATAACTTTTAAGTTCATTAAAATTTTACTTTGACTTATAAATTTAATTTGATTACTTCAAAACCTTTGATTAATTAGACGATTGAATCTATGTGTGTTTGTTTTAACCAACCTAAGCTTCAACCACCTAATGATCAAAACTATCCATAAATAATTTAAACTACGGCCCTGTTTGTTCAAAGTTCCTAATCACCGATTCGCATTAAAATGAACATCGAGAGATAAACACCGGTTGATAACCCTTTCACTTGTTTCCCCACGCATTTCGTATTCCTGTTACCATTCTGTCCAACCTTCACAGGAGGATTATATTCTGACTGCGATGTTTTCCTATCCTATTATTTCACGGGGTGAAAATGGGCCACCCGCCTCCTCACTCACACTTTCACACCCTCGCGTGAGTGCTCAGGATTCATGTGTGCGTGTTTCGTCAACTGTAAACCACTGTCAACGACTCATCAAAATAACCTGTATACGGGCTTAGCTCTAAGCCCGTATACAGATTTGGAACACAAGAAACTTGATACGTTCACGAATTAATTATAATGGGTTAGAATTATTTCAACAAGGGAAACGTGATGAGATTTGTTTGTGGAAATGTGGATAAGGAAACGGGTAATAAACTGTCTAAGATACGAGCAGCTAGTCAAAATCAGTTACCAGGCAATAGCTCTATCAGAAGGCTCAACTTTATTTATTGCTCTTGGAATCTTCGCTTTTTATTTCTAGTACCTAATTGCAATATAATTTAAACCGTTTCTAGACTAGACGCCTAAGAAATAAAAGAAAACATACCAGAAATCACAAATATAACTGGATTCCGCACGGAAAACCTAACTAAGCATGAAACAGTGGAATAAAAATGTGTAATTGCACGTTGTTTTGAATCAGACAAAGGAAATTGCAATAAAAAAGAATACAACACTCATTTCGTACATGAGAGTGTTTCGAATTGCAAATTTAGGGAAAAAAGCGAACAAACTACACTCAAAGTCGAATGCGGCAGGCGCGATAAGCAAGTGCCGCTTATGCAAGATCACGAATGTAATTGCTCCCTTGTCTGGCACGACACTTCACGCCAGAAAAGGACAGAAGATGTGGAAAATGCAGGAGGAAACGAGCCGTGATATCAGTGTCAGCAAAGGCATAAGCGACAAAAATGATTGATTGCTAGCCGTCTTCTGCTGAGCTCTATTTAATCACTTTATTCCCTTTTCTCCGTTTGTTAGGATAATTTTGTATTTGTGTAATTTGTATACGGAATGAGGGTGTTCATCCGGTTCGTCAGACTAGGCTTACTCAATGTTACTGATAACGTTTCATAATAATTTAGATTCAAGTTCATCCGAGCAATTTTCGCATGCTCATTCAAATGTTGCTTTTCTCATTCAACAATCTAATTCACTGACTAGGTTACTGATTATTTTTAGTTACGTACAAAATTTGCCTGACTCGTCCCACTACTGTAGGGTAAAAACCTTAATACCTCCATCCCCATGTGTCAAGGTTCTGAGCCAGTTGGACCCACGCTTTAGTGAAGGACTAATAGCTCCGTGATGGAAGGTGCCGTCGAGTTCATTGTGCCATCGCTTTTTTCCACAACGTCTCACGGTATTGGGACTTCACTACCACTTTTGCCAGAGATAGCCAGCCCGTCTCCAATTAGGCTTTTTAATTATTTAGTTTCTATGGGGCGTTTTCTTATTGTCAAAAAATATTTTGACCAGACTGAAAAGGGGGCTGTCAAATTAAAGTGACATAGACCGTGCTTATTTGGACATGACATCCCGTTGATAGGGTTTTTTCTATTTTTAGAAAATGCCACGGACATTGGCGAAATTGCGACAACCCAGTCGCAGAAGCCATCTGACAAGAAGAAGAAGAAGAAGATTATTCCGATATTTTTTTCTGTCAAGGTCTATCTACATTTACATTTCTAAGAAGAGGCCAATCCAACAAATATAAAAGCAGACTTACCACTCATATGTCCGTTCTCATACGGCGAGTACTCCCCATTCTCGAGCCGGTGCTTCTTGAAGGGATGGCCAGGGTACTGCGTGGCGGCCAGCGAGAGGCCTACGCCGGACGCGCGCTTCGGAGGTCGACCCGGCCTGGAACTGCGGACATAGTAGCACGTTACTGCCGTTAGGGACATTGCAGTTTGTAAGATAAGGGGTGGTACACAGGAAACTATAAAAACTAAATTAATAAATTTAAGTATTAAATAGGTCATACTCATTATTGTAACCTAGAGTCCTAGGTGAGCGACAAACGCGACGACCACATTAGTTGAATTTAGATTTCTTTAAAGTACGCCTCGCTTCGCGTTTTTCGATCAGTTAAGACAAGAGGTAAGACTAGATGAAAGAATATTTGAACTGGTAACAGAAATAGGAAATTTTATTGAGAATATTGTTGATGATTTTAGAGACAACATACAACGCAGCTTATCGTAGGCACTGATAGTCTATTCCACATTACTTTGGCGGCCCAACGTAAATTCCCGCTTTCTTTTTAGATTGTTTGTTCGGACTATTTTTTGAAATTAAGAAAACGCCTCAATGAAACTATTTATAATCCTTGTTTTGATTTAGAGACCTTCAAGGACAAATCGCGCTGGCTGGGCATTTTAAGCGTTGATATACTTACAGAATTATTTTCATGAATGCTTGGTTCCTTAAATATACTTAGTGTTCTTATTAACAAATGTAATACAGTATCAAAAAATACTGAAACTGTAACAGTGTTAAAATTATCAAAGCAAAACGAAAACAAGGCAACTCAAATGCAATTAATTAAAAATAATTAAATCCGCAATAGCAGTGTCCTCTAGTTTATCAAATAAATCAAGTTCTCGCGTGAGGGCGGTCATAGATTTATTTTTATTTATTTCACTCCCCCAAGATTTAATACCAAAGACGTCGGGAGCAGTTTCCACAATTTCACGCTTATTGTTTTCCCATCCGTGATTTACGGCCACGTAATAGACAACGGTATTTCTTGGACGCAATAAACTTTGTCACCTAAATCTTGGACGTAAGCCTATTCCTGAACCCCTGCTTTTCCTCAATTATCTCCTGAAATATTATTATAGGTATCCCGCAAAAAAAAAAAAAAAATACCTCATAAAAACATTGTTGTGATTTTCATTGGAATTGATTAGATTGAACAAAATATAGCAAGAGGCATGGACAAATATCACAATGTCCCTGTTGTGACACAGGGACATTATCTTATTGACGAGCAAAGCGAGCATGTCCGTGGACAAATTAAAAATACAACTAAATGACATTTTCATCTACTTAGCGATCATCGTCAGCCAAAGACATTTTGTCTTTGTCGTCAGCATAATGTCGAGAGCTAGAGAAAAATCCAAAACATTTCGGTGATTCCGCAGGACCCACCGTAACCTCCTATCAGAGATATTGCTGAAACTTAGACCATAATAATGACTAGGGAGATCAATTACATTGGTACACTAATCCTCATCATCCGCGATGGTCGTGCAAGTTCGGCAATTATCGGGGGAGCTCGCTGTTATCATAGTATCGGCTTACACAGAAACTGACTCTCGCCTATTTATTTTTATGTCAGCAACCGTCATTATGAGACACTCCATTAGCTTGGATTGCGGTCTCTCGGTTTCGGTTACTTAGGGTGCGATTGTGCGACATTTTTTTGTCACAGATAAAGAGGTTAGCTGGTGTTATTAAGAGTAATCTTGATATTGGTCAAGTTTCGGCAAATCATCTTGTCCTTTAGTATTTTAAAGTAAGTTAATCGAGGCAATCTTTTCTCTGTTATCTACTACGAGTCTTTAAATTATGGCTGTTTGTGAATTATATATTTTCTTCAAGGTACCTAACCTTGAAGAAAATATACAATTCACAACCAGCAAAATGACTGACTGGAATCAGACCAATGTCTCAAACCCATTTCTTGTCCAAGAATAAATTAAAAAAAAAACAAACCGCAGTTATCAACATTGTAAAATCAATTACTACCAAATGTCGTTTATTTAAAGCGCGAAAAAAAAACAAAATCGAATATTGAAAGTGTCGAGGGACACAGATAAGGCACACGTGCCGGTGCCAGCCACTTAGAGCTTTGTTGTACCACTGCTGGTTGTTGTTAAGGTGAAATGAGCTTTATCCTAATACACTAAATCTTTTTTTATCTTTTATTATGGCATAGAGAACAGCCACATTAATTTTATTCATCTTATAAAAAGAGCTGGTAGAGTTCTGCATATAAAGTTCTAACTAGCATAATGCCTGTTCGCTTAGTCAGTCGCTTCTTGCGATAAAAAAAAACTGCGTTTACAGGTTACGAAAAATGAATGCGCGAAGGCTTAATTTTCTTTTTATAAATACAGCCATACTATTTTTTAAGTTCGCTTCTCTCGCCGCATAACATCTGTCCCCTCGTGACCAACAGGGGACAGATCAAACTTTGGGCCGTTGGGAATAAAAGTTCTCATAGCAGGAAGACAGAAAGGAATAATCCACGCAAGTCACTAGCTTCCGCGAAGGCGTAAAAGTGGACATAGTATAATATAGACTCTATATACAAGATGCCCCGTGTACTACATACTAACCACCTTCTTGATAATGGTCCGCTAAATTTAAACAGTTCCTAAGCAGCGTTATTTCTCACTCTGACTTATGTCAATAGAGGAAGACAGAGTAAGAAATAGCAATGCTCTAAGTTAGCAGACCATTATGAATAAGGGATCAAATAATATCCAAAAAAATTTTCGACTACGACGGGTCTTAAACCCGCATCCTTCCCTTGGGTTCCAAGTCAAGTCCTCAAAAATTAGGGACTTGAGTCCCTAATTTTCGGGATATTATATGATTTCTTAAAATCCTAATCCTAAATCAAAATAAGGAAAACCTATGAATAAGGAGGTTAGTAACGTAACATAATTCCGTCAATTTTTATTTTATCCGATAAAAAAATTGTTACGTCTTACTAGGCACCGTGTAAGTAGCATGCATCCGTTGTGCTATCCGTATATGCGTAAGAAATTATTCTACAGGTCTATAATATAGTTATAGTGACACCACACACTCCGCGGTCCTGTATAGTAATCTGTGGTCGCTCTGCCCCATTCCGTAATCTGAATACCACAAAGCTCACTTCGATAAACCGCCATTAAAAACCGTTCGATTTATTACCGAACGATTTCAAACGATTTATGGCGCGAATAAGAATTTAAAAACAGAAGGTGCATTCCGTAAGTGCTCCCAAGAAGTGACGGTTTGGCGGAGTTTATTCTCAGTGTGTCTACCATGAGTTGTCACAGTTAGATCGTCTGACGTTACTACGGTAAGTAGTTTACGTAAATATTAGTACCGCGCATTTTAGTACCCAACTATCCGCTAGAGGCGCTGTTCAAGTTTTCATACATTTTTTTAACTACAGTCGCTAGCGAGTATACCTCTAGATTGTTAAAACTCATGGTAGACACACAGATAGGTTTTTACCAATTATTTTAACTACATAGAAGAGGAAAGAAAAATGTTTTATTTTTAGCTATTTTATTCATACAGTCAGACAAAATATATTTTGTTGACCACAACCTCACCTGTTGGTAAGTGACGGACGGTGTATCACGAAGATCTAGAAGAAACCTATTCACTCTTCCCTTGAAGAGACTCAGCAAGCCTCTTTAAGAGATATTAAGCTCTGCGCTCCAATCCAATACCGCTACCACACAGCACAAAAACGTGCATTCAAATATAGGCTTAAACTCGTTATCTTTAGATACATTTTACAGTGACAAAATGGCTTCCCACAAGCTTCAAACGCGAGCTGTCTGTCATCTAATGCCGTCAATATAAAATTTATCTAAATTTTACGAGTTAAAGTCCATATTTGCATGCAATTTTTGTGCTGTAACTGTAGCGGTGATATCCTGGTGTGGGACAAGCTTTAGCCGTCATATATTCGCGGGTTGGATAATAGATAACTAAAATGTTAAATATGCATTCACAAAACGCTCTCATAATTGTGCTTTTCTACTAGGTACTAGGGGAAGGCTTCTGTATTAGGTACATAAAACTTTTACTGCAATATTTATACAAAAATAAAATATTTATCAAGTCGACTACTATCGGCACTACCCTTTTGGCGCACCCCATTGTAACTTAAACCGCCATAGTTTTGCTTTTTGTATATTTGCGTGGCAATATTCATCACTCACGCCCGCGACTGATCAAATACCCACAAAGGAGTCCCCAGATATAGATGACAGATATACCCTGATAGATAGTCCACAAATATATCGAATAAAGATAGTGTATGTTTTACGTGGAATAGTAAAGCTAATTTTGGTCACAGATGCGCATTTGCGTTACCCAAGTAGGTACCTAGTTGTACCAAAAATGTGTGTTCTATTATATAAGTTTGACAGGCCTGTAGGTCATTATAAGAAAAAAGTTTTTGAGAATATTTGAAGAAACAAGTTTTAATAGCGGTCAATACGATCACAATACATTAACACACGAAAACGTCCCACTACTAAGCACAGAAAGAAACTTAAGTGATCAAATGTAAATAAACCAAAAACAAACAAACTAAGAATAGACACGTCTCTGTTATTATATTTGTATCTATTCTCTTAGTGGATTTGTTCACACTCTCTAATAATTACTTACACTAAATCATAGTCCACGTGGTGTAAACATCCTTCCATGGCTGTTTAAAAAAACAAGAGCATTTGCTGACAGTCTACTGTAAGCTAATAGTAATAATCTATGTTTTTTCTGACAGTTAAGTTCGATTATTTACGATACAGTACGATAACTGGTATGGGAATGTTACTTGTTACTTTACAGTTTTCTATATGACGGGTTTAAGGATTTTATTTCATTTGTAACGTGCTCTATTTTATTTTTTGGAGATATTTATAAATTAACTAAAATAGTAGTAGTACTTATTAAAACACACTACCACTTACCATTGTCATCTGGTAGAATGTTGATTGTGAATATTATGTGACGCATACGTATAGGTACGTGAATAAATTTAAAAATACATTTAAAATACCCTACCTAAAATTTCTAAAGGCATAATAAAAGTCTTTTCAAAATGATCAAGTAAACTAAATTTAACGGTCTCAACATTATTCTAGCTCTTTAAATAAAGCTTTAAAAAAACATATTCAATGGTCAAGTACAAAAATGACACGTGAGAACATGACACGTAATTCTGGCCATAAGACGCGGTTTCCTCGCTGAGTAAACTTAGATTCCCTCGGAATCATAAAGTCTGGATTACAAAAAACAATGAACCTCTGTCGTAAAAATGGCCCAAGAATCAGTAGACAAGGTAAAACAAACGCCACTATCTTATCAGGTTCTGTGGGCAAACTAAACGGTAGCTGTTTGTCTTGAGATAAATAATTTCGGTTAAAAATCGTGGGTTTTGTAAACGAGTTCCGGTCGCATTCCTTCCTCCATAGATATAATACCTATTCACCTTGAGAAGTACCTGAAGAAGAAGAGAGAGCAATGTTATTTATTATTTTTGTTACAGTTCTATTCGCACTTTTTATTCAGTCAGAAATATTTGCGTCAGTAGTATTAGAAATTATGAATCCGGAACTCCCGCTATTAAAAACAATGTTTTAATAAAACAAGAAGGAAAAATGTAATTGAAGCCAAAAATTAGAGGGCACTACGACAGTAACAATAAAAAGTGAAAGCAAAGCCACGTCTAATTGTGTCGTAAAAATAAAAATTAAATAAAAAATGCTTTGGGGTGGAAAAGTTTAGCGGCAGTAATTCTGCAATTATATTTTGCTATTTTGAGAATGATCTTTATGCTATCTGTCCTCCGGGTATAACATGTTGAAACTTTTTTGTTTCAAATCTCACAGAAGCGAAAATTTTAAAGTAGGAAAAGTCATATTGGACATTATTCGTATTTTCTTGAGTCATCTGAACGGACGGAGAGTAGGAAGCTAGTTAAAAGGAAGACTAAAATAGATTAAATCTTAAATCAAATGATGTACAATCACAATCAGAAGTTTAAAAGTCCAAACAAAATGTTACATGAATAATTATAGTTTATACATATAATTGATTGACACCCCTGCCCACATAAACATTAAATTTCTTGGTTTTTGCTCTAGTTAGTGAGAAGAAATTTCGACTCCCAGTCGATTGGAATTAATTAAAATATAGCTTTACTGACAGAATACTTGAACAGCAACACTAATAGTTCACAAAATCACAAACTTAAACAGCCTTTAGTTTAAAGAGCCTACAAACAAATAACATAGGTATCTAGGTAAATAAACAGAAACATAAAACAAACCACCATTGTATCCGACAGTACCTACAATCATAAGTTAATAGCAAGTCACCACAACAGTCAGGTAGCAACTACGTTTCAATTTCTCGAGGCATTTTATTTACAAAACTAATTACGTTTGTCTGATGGAGTATTCAGCGGCTCCCGGAGCCTCCGTTGATTCGATGACAGTTAATGAAGACATTCCAAACGTATTTAGAGATCTAAGACTGTTTCATCTGATGTGATCGCTCCATCATGATGTTATTAAAGTCTTATTGCTTTTTGCGTGTGATTGTACTTTTATTTTGACATCTTTTTAATTGAAGAACTCCATAATGGTGTTAATTTTTTTGGCTTTAATTCCTCTATTGGGTAATTTACCTTAATTTTTTGTACAAGATGTTTGTTATAATTAGAACTGGCACATTATAATGTGGACTTTTTTGTTTTTTATTACCGTTGGCACGAACATCATTGTCCGCACGCCACGTGGTGCAGATAATTGAAATGTCCAAACACTAAATTTATAGTTAGAAGGACGTCACTATTTCTTTTTTATTACGCTTTTATCGATATAAAATATTATTTACCTACCTTGATATCATAGTTAGATGTTCTGGGGTTGTTACTTGTCGTAATTTTAACACACTTTAAAATATTTTAACTATTTTAACAATGCAAAAGCATTTACAGAAATAATAAAAAATACTGTCTAGCGTTATAATAACGTAAAATATGTAACATGTTATGTTAGTCAAACTTGTTTGCTCTTGACTGAGAATAGTATTTGAAATGTTGGTAGCTAGGGTTGCGGTGGCAACATTAAAATTTGAAATATTAATAGTAACAAGAGCGCCAGAATCCCTTTCTCCGAATGTTGGGGAACATAATCAGCCCCCGAGGGACAACCTCCCGTAATTAGCGGCTGTTCATTTCTTAATTTCAATATTTAATTACAAAGGAAACTCGACGACTGCTAGACGTCAACCTCAGAAAGACCCGATCCGTTTTTGTTTCATCTTAAGACTTTTGAATTTCGTTTCTATTTCTAATTCGCTGAGATTGGTTCAGCCTTTGTTTCTTTGTTCGATATCAAAGGTTTAATCACGAAATTCTTATTTATTAAATTGAACGGCTTTATCAACTAAGTTCGAATGAATCTATGAGCTAGGAATATTTTTCTTAAGATTCAATGTAACTTTATCTTCGTTGAAGAGCCGTCTTACAACTCCTTTTGTCGTCCTTCCCCATTGTGAGGGTAATATCTGCCGACATATTATCGTTTTATTTCATTTCTGAAAGCCCGCTATGAAATTCCCTTTTAACTATTACCTTTGGATTTCATTAGAAAATGTCTGGTGAATTTTGCATGAGATTCACATTATGACATGCCAGTTTTATACTCTCCTCGTTTCCTCTGTATGTAGGTACTTATTTCAATAACCTGGCATCGAAGTAAATACTTAAGAAAACGTATAAAAATAAATAAATAAATAATAATAATAAATAAATAATATATAATGAATAATGCTGGACAATCCACACAGCATCATCTAGCCCCAAAGTAAGCAGAGCTTGTGTTATGGGTACTAGATGCCTGATAAACTTAATACAATACAAAAATTATATGAAACATAATAAAAGTAATGGGAAAGAACATAATTCTTATGAACGGGAATCAAAGATTGATATGTACAATGAGTGGACTGTCAAAACCGAATCGGGATTCATTTATTTCCCTTTGATGTGGTTTTTCATTTCGCACTTTTCAATTGGTCACAACACAACACAGGCATGCGTTTGGCGTGCACTGTTCAATGCACGTTTGGCTCGGACGTGGTCATTCACGCAGACTTTATATTGGTGAATTGTTTTGTTGTGTAAAATTATACAATTTCTGGACGAGTGACCACGCTGCGCGGTCACGCCCTACGCTGTTTCAATGAAAAACTTTATTTGGTGTTACAAAGTGATGGAAATGTTTAGTGTGTTTTAAACTTGATTTTGTAAACTTTACTGGACTTAGATCTTCTTAATAAGCGCATTATTGGCTGTTGTCAATGAGTAAGCCAATAAATCCAGCAGTGGACTTTAGCAGTGTAGTTATTAGGTTGAACAGATCTTGATAAAGCCAACTTTCAGATTTTCATGGTATTTTAGTGACCTAATAACTTTTTAAATGATGTCTCCTTACCTAATTGTGAGCTGTTTTTGATCCAATGCGTATTCGTAATACATATTACTTAGGTACCTTACATCTTTATTGATAAATAAAATTACATTTCAATAATAAAAACAAATTAGAACTAGTATTTACAATTGAAACAATTAAGCTAACTGCAGACTGTTGTAAACAATCTACAGGTGGCTTAACTCAACCTAACATCTATTTTACTACGTCCATGACTGAATACATTATGATTTATGAGACCAATGGAGACCAAAATTAATCGCCAAAATATTGACGTTAAAAACTTAAATTGGTGTCTTTGTAAAACTAAAATCCTTTTGCTAATGGCGCCATCATTATAGATGTTCATTTCACGGAATTCAATCTACTATGATATAAAATGGTTTCTATATATATTATTCCGATACGGTTCTTAAAGAATAATCTAAATTTTGCTACCGTATTTTATTTTTTAGTAAACGTCCTATTGTGTTTTTTCCAGGGATTGGTACCTGAACACAGCTACTTCCCAAATTATTTTCATCTAATTCTGGCCCTTGCTGACTCATTCGCCGTATGCCATCGGCATCTTTTAACTTCACGTTTGGGGATGAAATAGTGACGCTTGTTTTTCAACAAGCACCATTAGAGAAATGTAAATGATATATTGGATATTTAACTTTTTAAAACTTAAGTTAATAGCAAAGAAACTAGGGTGTGTCTTATTGTTTTTTTACCAAGTTGAATTTATAACATCATTTTTTTCGACACTAGTGGCACCGCAATTGCTCAGTAACTACGTAGGTCTGTCCAGCTGAGGACGCCTTCTGGCTTTGATGATTATGAAGTAGGTGGGCAGGTACTTCCTATAATAACTTTTTACTTTCGAATACCCATGATGTTTGAAAACTGTTAAAATAATCAAAACAACGATAGATCTGAAACAGAATAGAGTCCGGACGTGTGATCGTTTAGTCTCGAACAAAAATAAACGTTAATAACTAGCAGGTTTCAAAATATAAACATTATGATTTGATAAACAGGTTATTAGAAAAACACAGGCGCTGACAGCTAGTTTGGAAATAAACTATTAACTAGCTAAGTGTTGGTGAGGGTAAACAAAGATTATTCAGATGTTGATAACTAGATTTTATCTAGATTGTTTTCTTGTGTTTTACTGTTAAATAAGAGCATCTATACACACAGCATCATCTAGCCCCAAGCTAAGCAGAACTTGTATTTGGGGTACTAAATGACTGATATACTTAATACAATATATTACATAAATATATATATTTTTTATTATACATACCCAGAAAAACCGGAACAAGTATTTGTAGATCGTACAAACATTTGTCCCAAGGCGGGAATCGAACTCCTCCTGCATCGCAGGCGGACCTTCGCCCGCCGCGCTACATCTACCTCCACCTCCACAGCCTATATTGGTCCACTGCTGGACCCAGGCCTCCCCCTGATAAGCGCCTTGTTAGCTGTTATCTCACGGGGGGTAATGCCCATAATCCCCACGCTGCAGCGCTGGGCATGCGGGTTGGGGATCGCAGTTCGGTGGTAGAATTGTTCTGCAGGGGGCGCTGCTGCCCACCCCCGGTGTATATCCCTAGCCGCGCTACATCTCGGTCGTCAAATAACTTGATGTTTTTTTTTTGCAAATTCACAAAACAGACTTTAAATTAAGAATAATTTACACTGCTTTTTAAGTTTTTCAGGACAAATAATCCCTCGGGCAAAATTTTATGCGACCACCTCGGAATCATTTTCAATGCAAAGGCAATCATCCAAATCGGATAACAATTGGTGGAGATAGGTACCTATCGAGTGTGTAGCTGACATACAATATGTGTCCTCTTTTAAGGAAAACCTAGCTTCTACAGCAGCATGGATAACTTGATAGAAGATAACGTAGTTTAAGTTTTTACATTTTTTTACATTGGAACAAGAAAATTTGTGACGAATGCAAAACATCAAAGTTTTCTATGTCTTTTAGCAAATCATAAAATATTTGCGCGTACCTACTCTGTGAGTAATTGTATAGATCTTGTGTAGATGATAAGAATAGATGATAAGAATAGAAAAGTCGAAAAATATTTTTGTGCCTATTAATACCCCACTCTCGTTTCTAAATTTACTCGGCCAAAACGATTGATATAAAATTCAAAGAATCCCAAAACAAAAGTGGGATAATCCAATCTAAACAAGATTTCTCGTAAATCAAGATTGTAATAGTTGCAGTAAGTAGATCTCTTTTGTTTGATCAAACTCAAACATCTGGATGTTGAGCAGAACTTCATAATAAAATATGATGAAAAAATATGTTAAGTCCTTTTGTATCGACCGCTGTCTGTGTTATACTTAGACCGAGTGATCTTGATACTTTGAGAATAGATCTAATTAATTAATGTGAAGTTCGCATGCGATTATAAAAAGTGAATCATAGCCAATTACGGTGTAAACTTAATGAGACGCGTTCGGACGGTTGGTCTTTATCGGCTGAGATCGCCAATCGATGGGCGATGAAGAAGTGTGTAAAAAGTAAGGCCTAGGGCCTCGAATGTAAGGCTAATTGCATTTGTTACAATAAGTTTTAGACATATTTCTGTAACGAGCTGTGGGTACTTTGTATGCTTCGATGATTAATGTAGTGGTACCTATTAAATTAATGCCAAACGATCCATACCTTGTAATAATATTTTACTACAGCTAACTGGTTTTACAACAGTTTCGTGTAGACATGGCTAGTCTAGAAATATAAAAAATATTTTTACTAGTAACTGCTGTCTTACTGCTGACATTACATAGAATTACCCGTTATCGTGTGAAGTAAATTAATGTTTAGTTAGCCCTTTTGACTTAAGACATCCTTTCAATAAATGTTATTTTATTTTGACTAATTTTCTATTATTTCAAAATTCGTGAATAATAAAAACTAAAAGTCAATGAATTTATCGGCATACGCAATTTTTGTTAATGAATGAACTTTGTATGCAACATTATTTTAAATACCTAACGCTATTTGATATACATTTATTATAATGCCAATTATTATGATATAATTACATAATAACACAGAGTGAAACTCAATTATAGGACTCACAGGCCAATAACCAAACCCATTATACCAATTAATCACTGCAACATATTCCCGGCTCATACCATCTTGTAAATTGATTATATTATTTCAGCTTGATTATATCTACTATTAATACCTACCTGTCTATGTAAAACTGAAATATAAGGATAATCATACGAATATTATTTTTTGTAGATAAAGTACCTACATAAATAAACCAGTAAATATCTTTTTTTAATATAGTGAAATACAAAAAATAAGCAAAAATATATACAGTATGTAATTAAATTAATTACATACTGCTAACTACTATACTACTATAATTATATTAATCTTCTCGCTTTAAATTATCTAATTTATTCAAATAATTTGAATTTGTAACCTAATTTAACTAAACTTATTTTTATTTTATTGACTGTAATTTTGAATGTTATTTGATTTTGTGTACCTATCTGTAATATGAATTTAATTATCTGAAATAAATGTATACAATACAATACAATATAGTATTACTACCTACCAATTTTTTAATGCACCAAGGCAAGGTTAAACTTTTGGAAAAAAAGACAACAGAAAAATGGGTTGAACAAAGTCAGCGTATCAAATACCAAGAAGGTCGAGTCGAACAATCGTACTGCAGCCGAAACGTAACAGTTCATAGTAACTCAGTGAGATTTGTTTTGATAATACATCATAAAACTATTAAATATTGGATCGCTGAGTGAGACTACCCCGCTACCGTGCACCTGGCTAAAATACAGGCTGAAGCGTTTTAATAGAACTTTTTTATTTTTATTATCTATCTATATATATAAAAGAAAGTCGTGTTAGTTACACTATTTATAACTCAAGAACGGCTGAACGGATCTCGGTGAAATTTGGCAGCGAGGTAGATGGTATCCCGGGGCCGGACATAGGCTACCTTTTATTCCGGAAAAAAGCGTGCGAAGCCGCGGGCTGCAGCTAGTAATATTAATAAAAAAGGCACGTAAGGCAATCGTTCATAGTCGTTCATAAAACATAAATGTGAAAACTAGCCAAGTTTATCAAGTGGCTTCACCGATAAGATCATAATAGATTAAGATCATAATAGGTGCCAAGTAACATAGCAGTTCATAATCCTAATTTGTTACGTTTTTTCATTGTTTAATTTGTGTCTTGGCAAGTTTATACCGACCGCATTTGTTTTAATGTTCCACTTTATGTAAATCCGTGGGCCGTCGTGGCTTTCGTGGCGTTAGAATCGACTCCTTCAACTCATAAGATCTCAGTCCGTAGATGTTGTAAGAGCCGAAATTGTGGGAACTTAACAAAGCACGGGCAGCAGCTTCGTTTTGTGTATTTTTAACACTTTCACTACAACCGCGCCTGCCAAGCGTGGTGGGTGATTATGGCAGAAACGTTGTTTGGGAGAGGAATGTTCAACATCGGACGTATGTGTGTATGAAGGATGTATTAATCGCTTCAGCGTGTACCTCAAAAATATTATACCACTGATCATGGCGTAATCGTGTTGTTATTTCAGCGTTTAGACTGTTTAAACCATGTTTTGTTTTGTCGAGGCATGTGGGAATCATTCTATTGTGTTCCACGTCCGGGATATGATTGCCTCTTTTCCTTTTAATTTTAGCTCCTTGAAACATAAAAATCAATGGATTCCTATGGAGTCTATATTGACATACCTAAGTCGGCGATACAGCCCGGCGGGTTGGTGCACCAGCCCACAGTGTTCTATCAACACGTCGGCAACCGGCCGGCTTTGTTGTGTTGACTCTGAGTTCACATTTTTGTGAACCTAAGTTCAGTTTGATTGAGTTTAAATTCGTTATATACCTATTGTGTGACACAACAACTCTTTAACGCGGTTTAGCGTTTGAACCGGATCAACTTTATGGCGGTGAAATGCGCTGAACTCGTTCAAAGTGCTAAACTGAGTTTAATTTTATATTGAACGCACGTTCAATAGCAACGTGATTTCGTTCAATTGCAACGGTTAAATTGGACCTATGACGACTTTTAAAAGTGAAACAGTCACCGAAGTGAGTCAGATAAAAAAAATAAAAAAGAATCAGATAAAAAGTACCAACTTGTTTTAAACCGAACAAGGCACTAAAATGTAAAATATATTACAAATAAATTTAACTAAGGAATAATTTTCCATACATGATTTCAAAATGTTAGTTAGACGATCTCATAACACAACACTAGCTTACTAATATTAGTGGCTAGGTGTTTCTGTGTGAACATAAAATAATCCTGGAAAGTTGACACAGCATCATCAAGCCGTAAGAAGAACTTGTGTGTTGGGTATAATATAATATTATATTATATAATATAATAATGTGTATAGGTGGGGTACAAGAAAACTGAAAAAAAAAATATGGAGATTGTACAAACATTTTTTTTAACAATAGACCAACCATTCTAATTGCCAAAGTCAAAAAGGCTTCAAGCAAAATGCCGTAACTTTATCTGAATGTGATCTCGTGGGCGATGACTCTACTTATCAAATCTATGGGAACCACTTAATATAAAACTGGTCATAAAGGCTTATTTAACCTTATTACATTACGGACTGAGATGTAATTATTTTACGTCAGTATCTTAAGATGACGTGTGTCGCTACCGACTTCCGTTCACATCTTAGCTTATCTTCATCAAATATGACATATCCTCAGTAACTTAGTCACAATGAGATGAACAAACAGACAAATCTACTGTGCTACCTGTGTTTACTTATCTCTTTTAGTTTAACCATGTGGGTAGGTATCTTATTAAAGTTTTTTTAAGCGATTATCAATAAAAGCTCTATAAAAATAAAAAATGTCTGGTAAGGTTAACGTATTGCATGCACCTAGACAAAACTTAAAGTGCAACATGGTTAACTAGTTTATTACAATAGAAAAAAAATCCTAGCTTCATATGAATAACGGGTGCCGATTAGGATTTCTAGGCTAAAAGCTACATTTGATCACTGGCAACTCCACCTACGCGAACTTTTAAATCTGCCGCTGGCTACATTTCTCTTTCTTTGTTTAATTGACACATCTAATCTGAAATCTTTGAATCTGCCTGTTGGTTCCTATGTACTAATTATAATATATAATACAACGCAGCAACGTATAAGCAAGGGGCATCTGCGAAGGCATGGCAATACTGGCCGACCGCAGACCACGGCACGCGTCCATCGGCTAAGTTACTGCTCATTACTCATGTTACAATGAGTAGCGTCAGCAGAACAACTATTCGAATTTCGAATGTAGAATTTGAAGAAAAGTGTTTGTATTTTAAAAGTTTGAAATTTACAATGAGTAATGTCAGAAGACGTCAGCACACTAGAGAGACTCATGGGAAATCAATAAAGTAAAAGTTCATTTGTTGCTTGAAATACAATTTTTTAAGGATGTTACTTGAATAAAATTATCATTGTATTCTACCTTTAGGCATGCAATCGTTTAATTTAAAATAGAACACGAATTTAGAGCTATTGGCACAAAACTTAGGGACAGTTTTCAAGAAGAAGTTTTGTTACGAACCAGATTATTTTTTTAAACGGCAATGGCCTTTAGGAACAAAGACAATTACAATCAAATAATAAAAACAAATAAGAACTAGTATTTACAATTGAATAAATTAAGCTAACTGCAGACTGTTGCAAACAATCTACAGGTAGCTCAACTGATCCATATCAATACCGACTGATATTGATATTGGAAGCGTCCCCAAGACGCTGGCTGCATTGCCCCGCTGTGTGGCAAAGCTGATGCTCTGCGCCAGATAGGTACCCACCAGCTCTCGAGTCACGCGTCGTCGCTTCGACCGCTCAGCTAACTTTTTAAAAACCCGGAGACCCTCGGTACCCCACGGATCTAGGGTCTCGACCCCAAAGGGAGCAAATGTTATTAATTTGTGTTAAAACGGAGTTCCTAACCAGAGTCGTAAATTAAATAAAGGCAATAAATGATAATATATTTTGGGATATGTAATAGTCTTTTCCCTATCCACACTTTTACAAGCAGCGTCAGTTAAATCAAATCGAAAAAAGATTCTCGGTAAAAATTACGATGAAGAATCTCATTTTCCTGACAGATCTTCAAACTATTAAGTCTGAAGATCTGTTAGGAAAATGAGATTACGTTTTAGAATTATAAATTTTGGGCTCTAGGGCGGACATTAGAGTCCAGGTAGTAATATAATGAAGCCCTTATCACTGCCTCACTGTCGCATCACCCCGAATTAACACAACCGTCTGTTATCATTCAATTTGAATCCACTGCGGGCTGTTTTATTATTTTAATGAGGGCAATTTTCAGGGATAATTGAATGCACGACGCCGCGTATTATTTCATTCGATGCGCAGGTTGCTGCTGTGGTGGCGCGCGGAAATGACAAATTATGGGAACAAATTTAACATACCCTAGTAACTAGGGCCTAGTAGATACAGAGCGATCCATCGATGGATGCCCCTGAGAGCTTTGAAATCATCTTTATTATTATCTACTTACAGATTTGCTAAAAAAATCAGTAATAGAAAGTTCAAAAATCATTTAATTGCAAACATGAGTTATAAAGATGTAAAGCAGTACAAAAGCACAACATGTTCTATCTAAATCTAGGGCATGCAAATATAGGTTAGTGGTTATCTAATTAACTACAAATCAAATATATTGCCAATAAAAACTTTGTTATTGTTACTAGCCTTAAAACTTTAGCTATCAAAGGAACCACCCTGTCCCAACTGATATTTCACAGCTAAACTCTTTTGCATAGAGGTCACGGTGATTGGCAGAAAACCTATCCCCCTTTAGTAAAGTATTAGACTTGTTTACCACAGGTAGGACTCTGAATGAGCTTTAAACTAGATCCTAGATCGTGATAGTAAGTACAGCATATGGGTTAATAGATTTATTTAAAAGTATATATAAGACTTTTTGCCTACTAGACGAACTGATGTTTAATTGGACTCAAAGGTCGTACGTAGTCGTTATATCTGAGTTACTACTGATACAACTAATACAACAGTCTAATATATAGCTCAAGTTATTTCCAATGGTTATTTACATGTAAACTCAATAAAATAGGAACTATCTGCAGATAAAGTATAATTATTGCAACATTTTCTTTTTTTATAATGGTATTAAATAATTTTATTATTAGTAATGCTTTTGTCATTTACCTTAAAGATATATTTTCAATGTTATTTTTATTGTGTTTTGTAGCTGCAATTTTTAGAATTGTTTAGCCTAGGTATATTCTAAGTGGGTCTTAGATTTATCGAGCTAATGTTACATATCAGTAACATTTTTGTTACAAATAAAGAATGATTGAACTATTTTATTATTATTGGTAAGTTGCCAGTTTTTTAACGGATCATAACTTGTCGTCGTGAATAAGTAACCTAAGTAGGTACCTATTTATTAGTGGACACTGTGGACGGGATAAAAGTGGATTTTTGTCAGTTTTCAATGAAGTATTTGCCGTAGTATTAATTTTAATTGCCAAATATCAGGTTCCTTATTCTGTCCAAAACGCAGATCTGTAAAATCGCTAGGTTTACCACCCTGTCCACACTCTGTCTAAATGTCAAAACTCGGCGCCCCACTGGACAATCATACGAGTAAATTATACTAGCCGTTATTGCGAGCTAAACATCATTTAGCCATACTGAAAGCACGACAAATTTGAATTGTTGCGTATTTTGGAGGATATTTTTGCTCTCATTGTCTGAAAGATGGTCATAGGGTGTAGTTAAAGATAGTAATTAATTGTAACGTAACTTGGTGAACAATAAATAGTTGAAGATCAACGTTTCTTTCTCTGAAGAAACCCCCGAAGGCAGGACAGGAAGGTAAGAACCAGCAGGCTACCTAGCCAGCTTATCCCACACAACATTTGGTTCAAAGAGAATTTAAAGGCGCTCCCTCACCGAGCATTCGTCTGTAGTATAGTATAACATTCTAAAATTCGTTTGTGGGCACTTTACAATACTCCCGTCCTGACTGACGAGTATTCGTGTGTCATTCTTATTTATAATTATATAATTTTATTTATTTAAAGTAACAATTACAATGTACTAACATTGTACGTAAAACGTACGTGCTGCGCACTGTAATGCTTTGTTCTCCTACCTCACTGATGTTAATGCTAGAATCTGAATGTTAATTTTTATTTCTTTTAGTCTGTTATTTATAATTATGGACCTGCCTCCTTATGTATACCTGATTGTGATTAAATACTATTTTGTTCATTTGTTATGTTTTTCTGTGCTGTTTGTGTGTGAACTTAATAAAAAATCTTATCTATCTAACTATCTACATTACAGGCGAATGCTCCTGGTGAGGAACTGCCTTTATGTTACAAAATTAATAATTTGCTGAATTTGCATAACGTCCAAATTATAGCCTCCAAAGATATTTATTAAAAAAAATTGCATATATCTGACCAGCCCAGTGGTAGGTACCAAACATATAATCAATGAATTCAGATAACGTGGTAAAGAATTGCTTTCTGAAAAAACGTAAGTAAATATGCCTGTGGCATGAAATAGCGGAAAGGGGTGACTTCGAGGGAAATCTTTCTGTGTTTCAGAATTCGATAAAAAAATCAGCAAAACTATCTAAACTCCGAGTGCAATCAATACGGTTCCACCTGAACTACCCACGTTGACTTTCCCGCAGTTTAATTAGAGGGTGAATTGATTTGTTGCTTTTAACTGTTGTTTAATCTACGGGCTGTAAAAGAGTTGTGATTGTTCGTTTCAGATAATTGGAGAGGCAGTGAGGTTTAGTTATAGGTGTAGTTATTGTGGGTACCTACTATTTGCTGGTGGTTCCTTTATCACTTCCTCCACTGTGGACAAAAAATTTAAGTAATGAGAAAATCAATAACACTTGATATCTTATTATTATTATTATTTATGCAAAGTGCAAATTGTGGAAGCTTAAAGAATAAAGTTCTTGACTTCTCAACTTCAACTTCTTGTTTTATGGCGCCGCTTGCTTTTCGGTACGACTGTGCCAGTGTCTGTCTCAGAGTGTAATAAACTTCGAAGACAATAATGATCGGTTTCACGAACTAAAATCTTATAATTTTGCATCAAAATGATTTTGCTATAACAAACGAACAACACAACATGTAAAGCACAATGACAATGATTAACGCAGAATAAATAATATACACAAATTACACTTACTTATCTCTTTTTTTATAACGTTATATGTTATTTCCATTGCAAATTGTATGATAATGTAATTTTTGACAGCAGCGTTCGGAGCTGGCGTGTGGGGTGAGTGCATGCCAACATGTGCAACAGTGCTACCGCACGGCACCAAAATGTGCATTCAAATGTGGACGTAAACTCGTTATCTTTAGATACATTTTACAGACAAAATGGCTTCCCACAGGCTGGCTGGCGCGAGCACGAGTGGCCCGCGAGCTGTCCGTCATCTGATGCCGTCAACATAAATTGCATCTAAATGTTACGAGTTAAAGCCCGTATTTGTTAAAGCACATTTTTGTGCTTTGAGGTAGCGGTTCGGGCCCGATGCGACAACCCTAACCCTTTGGCTACCTTGGCTAGGTAGTGCTTACTACTACTTATATTGTATATAGCCATTTTATTTGCCGCTCGGTATCTTTTAAATAATTTTTGTATCACTACTTAATATTTATATATCTATCCATAAAGAGCAAGTAAAAAATGCGAAAAATTTATTTTAAAAAATGGTGAACATTTTTATCGTGGCTTGTCTTAATTGTACATTGTATACGAAAACAAAACTAGTCAAAGACAAAAAAAAATCCAAATGTCTTGACTTTTTTCTGAAATTATTAAATAAACTAAGTTATTTTCAAAGTAAATTACTTTGAGTTACTTTGAAAGTAACTTAGGCACACGTAATGAGTAAACAATTAAATAAGGTCCATTCCACACGGGCGGAAGCCCCTGTTTGCACAATAGCGTCTGTGTGTCAGCACCTCAGTGCAACCCCCAGTGAAATGCAATTGTTTACATTTGTGCACTATCGAGTTACAGCTAGGCCTAGCCAAAGCCACTGTAGTGAGCTTTCAGTCTAAAAGGAGCTTTATCTAAATTAAAATAAGGTCATAAAATGCTGAAGGTGCAATAAACCTTTAGATTTGTTCTCTAAGGCCTAGCTTCGTGTTAAAATCGAGCGGAAAACTTGTGATTGGTACCAAGCTGACTACATATTTTTGTTGGGCCGGCTCTACATTCTATTTTTCACGTCCTATGAACTAAACCAAACTCACGAACCCGTATATAACTGCGGACGTTATGCAAAACCTGTAAGTTTGTTAGTGACATGTCTATCCTGTTCTATTACATAGTCTGTGGCAAACAGATGAACACATTTTGTATTTATGTTAGGAATGATTGATAGTTCCATTGTTCAATTAATTTATTAGCACCAAGTTGATTTGGTGGTTTGTAATTTGAACAACATAATCAAGTTTTCAGGTTTGAAGTGATTTGTATAGATTCTAAGTAGCAGTTAGCAATTTTAAGTAGCGTTGGCCTGATCTCTTTAAGCTTGAATAACTTTTGAAATAAAAACCTTTTATGCTTTGTCAAACCTTGAAAAAGGGTTAGTAAACTTTTAAATACGTACCATGCACCTTTTTGGGCTACAATCTTTGACATATCGCACCACCAATAGGTAAAAAACGAAATGGCCCAATCGTCCCAAACCAATAACAATTTGCACTGAGTGCCAGGAGAGTTTTATTTGCGCACTTCCCGCGGCGTTCATTACCGAAATGTGTTGCCATAACTATCGACATTACCAGATATTTCCATAAATGACAATTGCCTATTGCCAGCGGACGAGGTACGGCCGCGGCCCTATTTGGTGACCACTCGTCGTCGCCGGCCGGTCATCCCGCAAATTGCTCTTTCCCAACAAAATTGTCAATAAAACTCATCTGAATCGCAGTTAAACAAGCGAGCGACATTATTAATTTATGCGATGTAATATGGCGCGGGCGTTGGCGTTATCCCATGTAAATTATTAATAGTGCTGGGGTAAAAATTAAGCTTAAATCGAATGGGTAGTTTCGGTCGTAACGTCCGCTTTATGTTTGTATGTGCAGATTAATTTGTTCGGGCATTTCCTGTGACGATTACTCGAATGTTTTACGAGCGTTTTACTATCGACTTTATTAGATATAGGAAATTATTTTACTTTAATTAAGCTAGTTAATGAAAATATAAGGAAATCACCTGATGGCATTCAGCGCCCTGGCCCGGATACGGCTCGCTCCGCGGCCCCGCGTAAACAGTAACACACTAACATCAAACGTGGAATGCCTCCCCTGCGACCGCCTCGCTGTTGTCTTGAGAAAGTGATTACACAAATCTGAAGAAGCTATTAATCCGGCTCGCTGGCCCCGAATGGCATCATGGTTTGTTTAATAAAATCACGAATTTACATATCAAAACCTACAAAGGGGCATAATTGGAGCCGATGACTTAGAAAACGTAGTGGGTGAGGCGCGCCCGCCACCCCCGACAACAAACAAAGGAATTATACCCGCCTCAAGAAACTTTTAGCAATGGAAAGCTCCTTAACAAACAGACGCGTGTGTATCTAATGAAATTCCTATGGTTGCATAACATACCCCCGCGCGCGTTATTAGCGAATTATTTCTCAGCGAAATCTTTGAAGGCGGTCGCTCTTTCGGAAAAGTTGTTAAGAAAATGGGTTGAGATCTTTTAGGGATTTCATTAGTTTGTAACTATGCGGAGTGCTGCGTGCGGCATCTAATTTATTGGGTAGGCGTAGCCAAGGAGCGAGCAGGCAGCGGAACTGTCGAATCACGCTCTTTGACCGCCCCGCGCCGAGCCGCCGCCGCCGCCGCGTTACGATTCGTTAGGAGACAAATGTTTGGATTCAATTCCGACGTTTTTGCGTCATTAGTGACGGTTAGTTCTATTTCGATTTCGAAAACGGTAGCTGTAAATAATTACTGGTTTTGTTAATTCTGGCGCGTCGATTAAGTTGGGTGCGGATGAATTCGCTACGGGAAAGCGGTGTGTATTGGCTCTCAGGGGCAGAACTCAAACTCATCACAAGTGCTATGCATTCTCTGGTCCCGCTTCTTTGTGCGAGGCGATGAAATGCAGAGAGACGAGGACATACGGGCGTCTTGTGCACTCTCACGAGGAGGATATTGACACTTGTCTTGTCGCCAGCTTTTGTTTTAGCGCGTGTTGAGTTACATGCACGTGTCACGTGTTTGACGCGTTTGTTGTTAACTGTTGTGGTTTTTAATCGTTTGTACGATTTATAATTATCTTTTTAAATTCTGAATTCTTCGGTTTAAAGTTCCTGTTAGACATTGAATGATAGGAGCACAGTGGTTTCGATTCGGGAGGAAAGCTAATCGCCCCGCGAGTTGTTCGCGCGTTATAATTAGTACAAATCGTCTGCTTCGCGGGTGACATAGCGCTACGAATCTTTAGACAGAACATTTAGATTGTTCATAGAATTAGCTTTTTACTTTAGTTTTTCCAATCCCTATTCCCTGTTTTGGTAGGTAAAATAATTACAAACCATATGGTTTATAAAAACGTCACAACAACTACAGCATGCACTGCACACATAAAAAAGTTAAGAGCATTTTTTCAAAATAATAATTTTCCATTCTTTTCTTTGGTTACTCAATGAATAACGAATATCAATATCTCCCGTGTCTGAATATTCCTAACTCTATGCCTAGATTCGGAATCCAGTAATCTTTCCCACTTAATACATTCGATAATTCATTGCCAATCCGATTAATGGCGGTTTCGATGCTTTTCCTTCATTATTTAGCTAATTTCCTTTGGTACACAGTTACCGATACCGATACCTAAGTACTTGAAATAAAGCTTTGAAGGATCTATGGCCTCAAAGTCTTTCCTTATTTTATAATAAGTAAATAATGCTGGACAATCCACACAGCATCATCTAGCCCCAAGATAAGCAGAGCTTGTGTTATAGGTATATGTATTGTATTAAGTATATCAGTCGTCTAGTACCACGACTGATATACTTAATACAATACATAACATAGATACTTTTATTTTTAGAGAATGTGTATTTCTCTTGCCGCTAGAACAACAAATGACAAAAATAAAATAAATATCAAAATTAAAGGGGGCTCCCATACAAAAAACGTGATTTTTTTGCCTTTTTTGCTATTAATTTGTCATGACTGTATCTCTTGAACTACAATAGATAGACACATGAAATTTTGTATAAGTATGTTACATTTCAACTGTAATAACAACAAATACTAAAAATAAAATAAAGTTGAAAATTTAAACGGGTCTCCGAACAAATGAAAATTTGATGTTGCCTGATCTTTGAAAAAGTTGCCTGATTTTTACGGTACCCCCTTCGTGTGCGAGTTCACTCGCTATTGGTGGTTTATTTATAATTTCGAAGATCACAGAAAAAGTCTGCCAGTCTTTATTATCGATTATTTATTGATTAAAAATTAAGACGAAAAGTTGTTTTCCCATTGCAGGATCGATTATAAGTTTCTGTGTCGCCGAGCAATTCGGTATGGTCGGAGTGATTTTATTCTCTTTGGGTATGGTATCAGCTAGTCACATTCCAAATTCGCTTCGAGATTACAAATTAAAGACGAAGAAAAGGTTTTAATGACCTGCTTTTGTTTTCATGTTTTTTTGTTTAAATGTTTCAACATTTAAAAAAAAACATGAAGACAACCTAGCGTTTTGTTGCGTTACGTACCTTAAATAAATTTGTTCATTACTTCAGTGATTACCTAACACAATGATAAGGAAATTTTACATCTAATTAGGGAGGATTATCAGGGGAGGCTGTTAATGTCGATGATGATACCCCTTAGAAAGTCTAACGAACACAATGGAGACTTGCCACTAACTTTGTATACCACTGGCCTGTTCATAAAATCAGCATTTTAAGTTAGGTACATAAATACTGAATGCCAGAACGTGTGGTTTTCATTTAATGTTATTTTTGTCTATTCAGGAAACCGAGCCAATAATGTAGACACACCATTACAGTTGCTCCAAAGAAATAAAGCTAAGCTTTCAAAACTTCTTAGGGAAACCTTTCACAAGCCATTAATGTCGATATTCCCCCCAAAGAGTTGGAAACACGGAATGGAATTATGCATTCCCCTAAAAGTCGCCATTAGAATTAAGGAACAATTTATTTCGTGTTCAAACTCAATGAAACTCAATGATTCTGTTTCTGCTGTGTCGCTTTCAATTAAATGTATTAATTTGTTACCATTTCGTTTTTGTAAGTTAACAACTAAAGTTCAAGTTTTAATTTAGAAACCAAGGTAATTATTTCAGAGCACTGAAACACAAACGAAGGCAAGAAACCTGAAATGATAAATAAATCCATAATCAGTAAAGTTAATTCCGGTTTCTACCAATCGCTCAACTTTTACATTAGAGTTTCGTTAGGGTAAGCAATTTTGTATCAATTTACCCTCACCGGGGTATTTGCATCGCTCCTTTATTAGTTTATTATCTCGCAATCATCGTTATGGTAGCAACGTAAAATTATAAATCAGCAACATGATTATTGAGAGCTTAATTTGTGCAACAATGTATGCGTTCGCCCAATAAACGATACAAACAAGCTGTCAAATAAATCCAACAAATACTATTTAATGGCTGCATACATTCGCCGTTTTATGGGCGATATAAAATGGTCAGCGAGGTTGCCCTAAAGTAGTTACCTACGCCAGAGTCAAACTATAAAATAAATCCAAGTTATATTCCACAATAAGTTCGGACTATCGCCGATTCCCACGCAAACTGGCGGTTAATAAAAGCAACAAAATTATATATTCAAGAGTTAGGAGGTGGCAGTAAGGCTGGTGGTTCTATGGTCAGAGTTACAATGCAAATTGCGGTGGAGGGGTGCGTCGATGCCCTCTGCGACTTAAAGATGGCCGACCGTAATGGCGAAATGAAATTATTAAGCATTGTCTTGTGAAATCGGCCTCAGTCGACACCTGAGACTGGCCACTTAGCGTGGATATGCCATTGACAACCCCCATAGCGAAACCAGAATGGCAATGGCAATTGCAAAACGTTACCGGCTATTTGCTACCCTGAAAGGTTCTTCCTATTTATCTGTGTGTTGTCTCCCAAGACGAAAGTATCACTTGTCAAAATAAGGTGTGCAAAAACGTTCTGATTTAAGACAAAACGAGACTTCAGAAGCAAATGACCTCCAATGTTATAAAGACCTCCTTTAAAATTAATAAGAAACAAGCATATAGGAAGAAAATCTCAATCTTCTTACTTCTCCTTGTCTTTTCCCCTACCTATCTCCCTCAACTTATCTATAAATATCAAAGTCGAAAGAAACTCGTTTAATGAAAGAAAGTCCATACTTTTCCAACACCAAGACATTACTTGCAACCCTCAACTGAAGGCTTAGTATTAAAATTTAAATCTACTTTGCAAAGTGTATTTTATACACGTGCTCCTGCAATTTTGATCGTTCATAAAGCTTCAAATAGCTACCGTTATTACTTACCTTTGTGGTATTGGCTGTTACATACCTACATCCCTCTGTTATAGGGTGAAACAAGACACCCCTGAAAGCCAGCCTAACATTAGCAGGCGACAATTGTTTTGCTTCTAGTTAGACACAAGACTGAGTGGAGAAAATCGGAATTATTTTATGCCTATACATTCTCAGTCTATGCCCTATACTTTGACACATTGGACCAATTAATGTAAAACCTTTTGATGATATGCTCAGGTTTTCGGATACAACTGATTTTTTAACACCCTGTATTTACTTAGTCTACCATGAATTGGATGTTATCCATAAGTTATTGATGGTTTAATTACTCGTTTGTGGTAAGGTTACGAGTTGATGTTGACTCTGAACATTAAGTAACATTAGTTAGTTTCAAAATCTTAAAACTTATATACCTTTTACGGGAAGCCAAGGTCCTACGGGTTTTCAATAAAATATCAGATCGTCTGGTCGCTTGCGCCAGATACAGCTCGAGAGCTGGTTATCTGGCGCAGCGAGGCAATGCAGCCAGCATCTTGGATATGGATCAGTTTAGCTACTTCTAGATTGTTTTTTTGCAGTTTGCAGTTAGCTCAACTTTTTCATTTGTAAATATTAGTTCTGATTTATTTGTATAAGTTAACTGTAATTTCCTTTATTAATAAAATTATTGAACTCCTATAACAGTTTATCTCTTTCTACCTAAGCTTTCTACCAATCAATACCAACTTAGAAAAGGAAAGGTGAATAAAATGTCACTCTACGTTATTTTGACCTTTTAAAAGTCCGAACGAAACCTGATAGACACTAATAGTACTTAATAAATATTTAGCTCAACTGTTTCAAATGTAAATACTAGTTCTAAATGGTTTCTATTCTTTATTTGTAATCGTCTTTGTTAATAAACATTATGTTTACTTTTAGAATTTGAACGTTTATAACGGAACATAGCGAACTCATTACGATTCAATAAAAAAATACATTAACCAACCAATCTAATTCCCATAATTCAAAATCGATGTTCAAATTGGGGTTCCTTACAAATATAAAAACAAGAGGTTCCCTTACCGAGCTTCCCTTATAGGCAGTAAATTCTTTAATCCAATACCCAGTGCCTTTTTAATTTCACACAAAAACATCGTTGGTGATCAATCAAACTGCGAGTTGCGTTTTTTCTCCTCATTGCAATATACTTTCGTTACTGAATGCGCCTTTATTATTTTGTTTGTACAGTGGAAATGTATACGTGGTAAATTAAATTAATTTAATGGATTTTTAATCGAATGTTTGATGCGACTTGTTTTTGAGAGTGCGTCCGCGACTATTTTTTTATGTATGTCGTTCAAGCAACATAGTAATGAAGTTCAAGGATTTAAGATTTAAGAATTCCTTATCATTATTTAGGTACTTCCTAGTACGTATGTGGTAAATTAGTGGTACCTACCACTGCAAAGTACGAGTTTAATATATATATATATATTTAAACATACTTATACGAGTTGACTATATCTACCAACTTACGTAGGTAGGTACATACTTACTATTTATTAATGCTTACCATAGCTGTAGATTAATTAGGTAAAAAATGTTTAACATAAATAAATATAAAAAATAAAGCTGTGCTTGATAGATACATCATCATCACCTATATTAGTACTAATAGGTACATAATTTGTATCAATAAGATGATATCAACCATGGAGGTGATTACCTCCAATTAATAAACCTAATTTGATCACCCATTGTGTTTTAGCCAGACGTTTTCGAAGTTCGACGTGCACAAGACCTCTACTTTCTACTTTAAAATATTGGTAGAATTGGAATGCAGTTTAGAGATATAAAAAATTGCACCATTATGTTGTTTCCGCTACTTACGAATGCACTATCTATCAGTAAGATCAAACTTACAAAACGAGGAAAGAAATGTAAATAGAGAGATTACGAAATTAGACCTAATTCCTAAGTTCGTGGAGTACGAATTGGCAAATCAAACGTTGTACAGTCACGACTAGACGTCGACGCATGATTGAGTGGTCGCATGTTGAGTGCGAATCGTGGCTCAGCCGGTGTTGCCATGTGCTTAGATTATTTAGACAAGGAATAAAAATGAAAACGCTATAAAAAATATAGGCAACCTAAAAAACTAAAATAGTAACTGGACAAATCGAGCGCAAGTCAGATTTGTGAGCCAAGATTGTCTGTGCCTTTCTATGTTTCGTGTACGTACTTGGAATGGAAAACAAAAGTCTTAGGTAATAAAATTTAATCAAATAATATAATGGTGGTAATCGACCGACATCTTAATAGGTTTCATTGGTCAATTGCTAAAAACGCGCAAATTTACAGCAGTAGGGGAGTTCTCTACCTAAATTATATTATGTTAAATTCTTATATATTATAAAATGTTACTCTTTTTACTGACTTTTATTTATTCCATCGTAGGTACACATGTTACACTTGATGTCGTTACACTTTTTAAATACTATATTGTAAAAATCTCACACAAATTTTTAGCATAGGAAACACTATAAGGGTTGTTCATAGAAAATAAAAATAAAAAACAGACAGTTATGAACTCTTCCACAAAGTAAATTAAATATAATTGATCAGTCTAAAGTGAATAATAAGTAAATTAAAAGGTATGTCAAAGTAATTTATTTAGAACTTTTATTGCTATTTCCTGTAGAGTCCTAACTCTACCTCCAATCTCACGAGCAAGCGCCTCGGAGTGGCGTGTGTAAATAAACATTCGCATTTCGTCCGCATTCGTTTCGAGCTCGCAAACGTTCGTCCCCATTCGCGGTCGGGATTACTTGTGATTTATTCAAAGACTTTAATTGCAACTGCGTGTTTCTCGACTTACTGTTCTTGAGACTTATATTTTTTACCCTGTATTTCCTGTAACCCTGTTTTTCTCATATATGAACTCTATGAAGGTGAAAGAAGCCTTACATGAAAGTAGTATGATTCTAGTAATAAATTCAAGCTTGAAATTAATTCTTAACCAACTTTGTAACTAGCTAGAGCAGGCTTAGAGGGATCTACAGCAACAAGCTGCTAGTTTTCTCTATATAAAAACAATATAAGTTATGGAATGCAGCCAGCGTCTTGGGCACGCTTCCGACTGGTATTGATATGGATCAATTGAGCTACCTGTTTGCAACAGTCTGCAGTTAGCTTAATTGTTTCAATAGTAAATACTAGTTCTTATTTGTTTTTATTATTGAATTGTAATTTTCTTTGTAAATAAAGAATTAAAAAAAATATATAAGTTAATATTTATGTTAATTTGTAGTAATAGTAATAGTATCCATTCATCATACCTATATTATGTAATTTCTTTTCGATTCATATCATTCAGATTTCCTTTAATTAAGGTTTACATTGTAAATTTTAAATAGTACCTGTCTAGGTACGCTAGTGATGTCTATAAACAGTTGCAATAAAACGAAATAAGTATCTACCTAGGTACCTACATCAATGGCCGCCCGAAATAAGTCAACGGTAATTTAAACCGTTTCACATGCAGAACGCCCAAAAAAATATTTACAAGGCAAATATCAAAACGTTGTGCCGTCAAGATAAATTATGATTAGGCATGTCTCCATATTTGTTCTGTGAATGGCGCCTCATTCAACTTTCTGTGAATGGGATTATTCTTTTCTACGTTTCATTTACTAAGAGAGTATAGAAAACTGGGAATGGAATGGTAAATAACATATCTGTAGCTGAAAGGAAAGTATAGCTTTCCGAGGATTTTGATTGATATTGAGATGACAACAATTACCTACTAGATACCTGAGTAGCTAAATGTTGCCCTCATCAGCGTCATACGTCCACGCGTGAATATGCCTCCCCCAAAGAAGGGGGTTTTGCAATAATCACCACGCTTGGCGTTCGCATTAGTGATAGCAGTTCAATCGTGTTAAAATACACAAAAGGAAGCGGCTGCCTTTTCTCTGGAAGATTTCCTTAGTCGACTCATACGACATACACGCTGTACGGGCGGAGATGAAGGGGTCTATTCTTACGATGCGAACACCAAGGCCTAGAAAAACATTAGGTACTTATTTCGGAATGACGGACTCCACACCACTGCGATCAAGGTCAACTTATAGGCAAAAGTAATATACGGAGCATTTTAAAGTTTTTATTAACGCGAGTTAAAACAGGTTCTCGTAAATGCCGCTAAGATATGCTCTACAGATGTCATGTCACCGACACAAGTTGAAATGATATAGAACAGACTTTCTATCTTTCATCTCTGTGAAATGAGATGGGAAAAATGCACGGTTGTGCAATCTTACGCTAGTTAATGTTAGATGTTCCCTTTGTTTATGGCATTTCTGCAACGTGGTAATTTTGACAAATTACCTAATATATGTACTTTACTGTATATGTACTTTAGTAGTTTTTATTGACTATTTTGAAAGAAAACATTAAGACTATTGTTACTATTGTTATTCTCAATTCTTATTTTATATTATTTTGTTCTTGGTGTCTTCAGGAGAGCCATTACATAATGTTTATTTTCTAATTATTGATTTTATTTAGACATAGTATAACGTTGCTTGATATATTTTATGTAAAGAACCCATGGAAGGTGGTCCCCAAGATACAGGTATATCCTAGTTTGAGGATCAACGATGTAATAATTTTAAGACTCAAATATTTTTCAATAAACGTTATTATTATTACTATTTTATTATTAACCTTGATCGTAAAACGCAATCTGACAAAACATAAAAATAAAAAAAAACACCAATTTGCTACTTTTTGCTTCCATTCAAAAGTAACCTAAGCCACCACGTGTAGGTCCCTAATAACATTGGGGCAAACCTTCGAGATAAGATTACGGTGCCAATCTGCACCGAATCCCATCTGAGCCACGCCACACTGGTTTTTAAAGCACACTCGACTCCCACACTCCACACTGCGTGACGTTGCATTACTTTTTTTCACCTTTTAAAATACTTTTATTCACCTTTTGAATAATTTTCATTGTTGCGACGTGTTGTCCCTTAATCCGCTTGTAATTGAGTTTCTGCTTCGACAGACTTCTTTCTTGAGAGGATTAATAAATCTGATGTTACCTAAAGAATATCTACCCGTTCTCAAGGTGAAAAAAATATTTGTTTGGTTCTACTTTCCTACATTACGTCAATTCATTTTTTTATAAAGGGCTATAGATGATGATAATTTAAATTAGGTTCCCAACAAACTAGGAATATGAATTTCTACCGCTATAGGAATATATCTATGTAATGTATACTTATACTTTACTTCTCATAGAGTCTACAGATGATCGGAATACTGGCCTCTATTTCGGTCAACGAATTAGCATTGTCATTCAAAGTGGCAATGCTGCCAGCATTCTGGGCACACTGCCTTCTGGTTACGGCTTAGATTTTTAAGAAATAGATATAAGTGTAAATACTACTTGTAATTGTTTTATTCTGTTATTGTAATTTTCTATAGTATCCTTTATAAATTTTGTAATGTATTGTATTAACTGTATTAGTCATCTAATAGACTAGTACCCATAACACAAGCTCTGTTAGCTTGAGGCTAGATGATGCTGTGTAGATTGTCCAGCATTATTTATTAATTTATTTTCATCTAACGTAACAGATACTCTTAATTTCCAAAATAGACGTACCTAGCTTACAAAAATCGGTAATAACATCATGTGATCTAGGTGTGAATCATGCTATGAAGACTTTCGTAGTTTTTAAAACTTCGGAAGCAACTGTAACACATTCAGAACAAACAAAGAAACACATTACGTAGCCATAAAGCAAACAACAAAGGCACCGACGTTTAGTGTTGAAACTGATCCATCATGTCTCCTTTTAAAATAACAAAAAAACACAACAGATGCCTACGTAAAAAATTCCGGACCCGTCAACCCCGAAATGTAAAACGCTGCCTATAATTTCTATTAAAATAACTGTTATTTTGTAAATTATCTTTAAATCGGAAACGTTTAAATGCAAATACGGCATCCTGATGTATTAATGTGGTCATAGTTTTGACAAATTGGTGTGGGTCTTGTGTTAAGAAATTAATTTTATAAGACAACACTCATTCCATCGTTTTGACAGGCGCTGAACATTTATTAATTGTATTCCGAGTCGATTAAGCATGATTTTTTGCTAACAATGAATATTCTGAAATAAATAAAAGCTCAATCAAACTCAAAAAGGTTTACAATTAAAAACATTTCTGTGACATGAATAAAAACCCCATTTGTAGGTAAACCTTTCGCAACGTTTTATCACTCGAACCAATATTCATGAAACAATCGCCAATATCTAAAGTAAACACAATATCGGCCAATAAAGAGTTCAGCATATCAACTAAACATAACAACATCACATGCAAAATTCCAATTAGATTCCTAACATATGATTGTGATAAAGCAACCGTTATTGGACTCGCTTATCTGTGTAATTAGAAAGGAACTAAGCTGTAACCAGTTGTATATGTATGTATGGGAACCATCGAGTGCCGAGCCCGTGCTGATAGCGACTGCAAATAAACTAATGTGAACTGAATTGTACCTGAATATTCATGGCTGAAGATCCACAACATTATTTGACTCATCCCCAAGTAATACCAGAAGTGGTAAGAAGTGTCATAACAAAATTGTTGAAACATAAATGAGAAGCACCAAGTGGTACAGGACTATTACGCGTAATGTGTGCGGTCGTTAACGAAGACATTCAAAAAATTGCCCGGCACTTTCTCCCCGCTAGCAGTCCGCAGAAGGGAATAGGGCATCAAATATTCAATTTTAAAACAGCCGCTAAAAGCGAAACGTCATCGCGCACGCAACCGCAGCTGGGACGAGACGATTTAGAAATTCCGCAGATGGGCCCACGCACTCAGGGAAGAGATAACTAAAAAATTGGATTACTAAGTGGAAAACGTAAATGAAGATGACAAAAATAACGTCTCGGATGACTCGAAATTGCTAGCCGTAAATGTTTAGGGTGTGTTTGTGACGCAGCAACAAAGTGATTCAAGAAAATTATTCTGTCAGGAACAAGAAACCGGCACACGGAGTAAGAAAAATTTCATTAGCGCCAATCAAAATGACGAGGTCTAAAATGAAGCTTGCAAAGAGAATCGTAATCACGGAGTTCAGCGGGCACCCCCTCGACGTGAGGTCTTATTAAAGGAATAATATTTACAAAACGAGACGCCGAGAAATCCCCAAATTAAGATCTCGCCGAAACCCGCCCAACTTCCACAAAGTGGAATCATTAAATTAAAAATGTAAACTTTTCTCTTAGCAAGGTAATGGGCATCCCAATGTAGATAAATAGATGGAATAGCTGCAAAAAGGAGCATTTTCCTGTTCATTAAATTTTTCTTTCGCTTTTTTATTTCGACCCCTGGTGCTAATTTTGTTGGAATTCACGCCCCTCAGCTCCTCCCGCTGGGACTCAATCACAGAAATTTTATATCCGGAATTAAATAAGTACCCGTCTGTATTACGGATCGGAAAATTAATAAGCTTGCTTTTTCCGGAAATGATTTATTTTCCCAGATTAATTTTAATCTTTGCGTGTTCTTAAAATAGTCCCTGAGTAAACAAGTCCTGAAGTTTATTAAAGGAGATACTTGTAGTTAAGAGTCAATCAAGACGGGGTATATTTCCATCAGCACCTTATTCCCCGGAGTTAGTAAACTCAATTGTGTGTAAGTTGCAGCCGAAGATACGACGCTTCGGTACGTCAGGAGCGATGTCGGTAGCAAATGCAATTATATCTGGTAATGTGCTGTCTGCGACCAGCGGTATTGCTTCGAACGATGCCACCCTTTAACTGTCGAGATCACTTCAAATTCAGTTGTCTTGCACCTGGGCTTCATAATAAATTAATAGCAACCTCTCCGCTGTTTCTCAGTTTGTCAGATGAGCTGGCTTCAATTTGTGCAGCAACGTTTGTGAATTTGTTATGTCTGGGTTGCGTTCACGACTGAAGCTTTGGAAATTGATTTGATAAAAACGGAGACAAGATATATTTCGTTTGAAGATATCGGATTCCCTTATAAGTTATTGATTGGTGCAAATAAGGAAATCGAATTATTCAATGTCCGCCCCTCATTTGTTTCCGCTCCCCCACAGCAGAGATGAAGAAATTCTTTCTGAGTTTTCGATTACTTGTCCAATTAATTTTATAGATTCATTTGTCTTGGTAGCTTTGATATTCTGTGTAAATAAACTCAGCTTGCAAGAATTGCGAAGTTTAATTTAGTGTGAAAGTGAATCTTCTATATTATTTTTGGCTTAAACTTTTCCCCATTTTCGATTTATTTGTTGTCTTAAGCTGTGTCCAGAGTTTGTCTGTGTACAACTTTTTTTATAATGTGGCCGTTTTATAATTTAACATTTTAATAATGTGGAATTGTGGACGTGTTATTTAAGTAAAATAAAGTATATAATATGTTACTCTGAACTTGGACGCACCCTTAAACAAATGATTTACAGGAGTTCTGTAAAATCTTTCTTTAAGGTGTGGTCAGCCGCCCTTACGGCAATCACTGGAAGTGCGACGGGGATGTCAAGAGTAACCCGAGGGCATTATGATGAGAGGGAAAGTTCACGTTCCGTTTCTCATCACGGCTGTATGCACAAGTGGGTGAGTACGGTTACCGGACAGGAGCAACGCACCGGCCAGTCATGACGTAATTGGCAATCGGGCTCATTAGACAGAACGATTCTCACGTGTGCACATGTTAACACCTTGCTGGACAACGTATACTTCGTGGGGTGCAAGTGCGGTCTGTAGATGCGCTGCTTTGTAAATTCTATGTGTGGCTTTCTTCACTTCATCATAAACATGTGAACTCCGTTACCATCGAATGGACAAAATATGCTTTTTTGCATTTACGTTTTGAAGTTATTGTTGTAAAAGACGGCAGCTTTAAGCTGCTCCAGGATGTCAACAACATCCTCATCTCTATGTCCGCGATGCTATAAAACGTGCTACTTTGTAATTTGCCCTTTAGAAGCGCGCAATGATCTTTCTTATTGCATTGCATAATGTTGGATATAAAACAGCTACCTTTATTTATTTGTTTTTGCATTATTCTTGTAAAAGACGGCCGCTATAAACTGATCGACGGTATTTTAGAAAACATAGTTATTAGCGTAGGTGTAAGATAACAATGAGTAGTTTGACAGGGCGTTGGGCATACCGATATACCTTTTGTTTAAACCGCCGAAAGGGATTGTCGGTGTATTCAAAGAGATGTGACCACACCTACTGAAATCTATTGATTGATTCAAAATGATATGTTCCAATTTTATCTTATTGATAATGTATGGAACTTGGGTTGGGAAATGTTCATAGGTACCTACGTAACGACGTATAAAGCATTTTCCAAAAAAATAAGACTTGGCCAGTAGCCAGGTTTTATCTTGGGCAAACAACAATCAAATATGTATTTATTTATAAAATAACTATTTATTACTTATTTTATTACTTTCTGAGCGTCTTGGTCGAGGCGACGCGTGACTCGAGAGCGGGCGGGTATCTGGCGCAGCGCATCAGCATTGCCATGCAGCGGGGCAATGCAGCCAGCGTCTTGGGGACGCTTCCGACTGGTATTGATATGGATCAGTTGAGCTACCTGTAGATTGTTTGCAACAGTATGCAGTTAGCTTAATTGCTTAAATTGTAAATACTAGTTCTAATTTGTTTTTATTTTTGAATTGTAAAATAACTATCTGCGTCCCGCGACTTCGCCCGCGTAGAAATTAATTGCACACTCCTTAGAGGTAGTTTTGTAAAAATAAATCATACGTGTATCATTATTTACTTTATAGTTTATTACGAATCACAAACTTGAATAACCCGATTTACCCTATTATCAAGATAATTTTGAAAAATCCTGAATTACGTTTTCAATAGTTTTGTATTCCTAGTATTCTCTGTAGGTTTCAAGCTAATTGGGCCACTGGTTAAAGATTTACAAAAAATAAACTCAATAACTTCAACCCACATTTTCATATATGTAAGAGTTTTTTGAAAATTCCTGAAACACGTGTTTTAAGTAATTATGATTTTGTTATATACAGAAAATTTCAGGTCATTAGCATTATGCATTAAAAAGTTACAGACATTTCAGTAGGTTGCCAAATTACGAATCACAAACTTTAATAACCTGATTTAGCCCATTTTCAGGTTTTTTTTGAAAAATCCTGTAACATGTGTTCAATAGTTTTATGTTTTTAGTATTATCTGTAAGTTTCAAGCTAATTGGGCCACTACTGGTTAAGGAGTTACAAAAACACCAAAATAACTTCAAACCCCCTTTTCTTCCCCTTAGGGGTGGAATTTCCAAAAATCCATTCTTGGCGGAAAGTTGTGTAGTAACAGGTATCTGCTTTTCTAATTTCAGCTTTCTAGCTTCAGCGGTTTGGGCTGGGCGTTGTTACCAGAAAACACTTGTGCTTTGAACAAGAAGATATTAAGTAGTTTTTATTTATTTTTATCTGTCCTTAGCAAAAGCAGTACAAATATAATTAATATTATTTTTATTGTGACCATTTCATATTGATTGCACCTAAACCTGAACAAAACCTCATCACCAATCAGATTATATTTTGACAAGCTTCCTCCCGCGGTTCCGCACGCGTTTTTCGGTCTTTATGTTATTCCATTTAAAACTACATGTATACAAAATTTTTATCCGTATACGTCCTGTAGTTTGGCGTGAAGATGTAACACAGACATCCATCTATCCATCCAAAGTTTAGATAAATAAATAAATAAATAAATAAATAAATAATGCTGGACAATCCACACAGCATCATCTAGCCCCAAAGTAAGCAGAGCTTGTGTTATGGGTACTAGATGACTGATAAACTTAATACAATATATAACATAGATAGATATTTTTTTATTATATATAGAAAATACCCAGAACACCCGGAACAAATATTTACAGATCGTACAAACATTTGTCCCAAGGCGGGAATCGAACCCGCAACCTTCTGCGTCGCAGGCGGACCTTCGCCCGCCGCGCCACATCGGTCGTCAAATAGATAGATAATTCTTTATTGTACCACACAAAGAAAGAAAACAATGCAGAAATAGATGCTAAGAGTAGACGAAGTACAAAGGCGGCCTTATAGCGATTGCCTGGAAGAGATCGCTCATAGCGATGAGCGATCTCTTCCAGGCAACCTTGGGATGGACTGGACATGTAAGAACAAAATAGACGGTGGCCCTTAAAGAATAAAAGAAAAACAATAGTAGTTAAAATACATACTATAATAGGTACCTACGATCATTATAATAAACTTACTTAAACATAAAATTTAGGTTTTCTAACTTTTCTAACTTGTTTTATAGTTGACTGATGTGATTTACAGTTCCAGTCAAAATTAATTCCAAATGAAACAGTAATAGTACATCAAAGGAATCAGAGGAACAGGTGGAAAGGGCACAAACAACAATAGGGACAGCATTGGAGCAGTCAACGCGGGCGGACGCCTCATGCAAATACTCCCTTGAGAGAAGGAGGCTATTACGCAAGCATTCGACATTATGTCACGGGATATTCACAGGATACTTTCACGGTACGTATGAGATGATGTCTTTTTCTCACGGACGAAACATTGTTTATACTTGTTTAAGGTTTTAAGTGGATAGTGGCCTTTAAAAGTACTTATTATTTTTTAACTGATTAGATTTTGATCGCAACTTTAGCAATCTATAGGGTCTTATTTAAGATTGATTAGGTAGGAAGTTATTTAATTAATTTATTGGTTTTGTTTAATTGGTCTTGTCAAAGAATAGCTAAGCAATTTGCCATTAGCATATACAGATGTATTTACATAATAGATAACTACACTTATTTAATATCTCTCATTTCAATTTGCAATTCCAATTACTTTTTTATACTTTGAAAAGGCTTGAATTATCATAAGCTTGCCAGCTATCCGTGTGGCATGTTTTTGTGGCATTATCATTACACGAGAAAACTATAAAATAAATAAGCGATTTAAGTGACATTTTAGTAGAACCTATTACGTGTTTATATACACACCTACTTATATGAATTGAACAAGTGCTTTATCATTACGTAGGTGCCTAGTGCAAATACTGATATTACTTTTTTATTGCAGGTCTTATTAAATCAATAGAATGTAGGTACTTTTTTGTTGACATTAGACCAATATTTCTACGAGTACCAATATTTCTGAATACCTGTATATACATAGGTTTATATATATATTTTTTTTAATTGATTTAGTCAAATCCCACGTTTAACTGATCCTATTTTATATTTTTTATTTTTTAACACATTCTTTTACGGAATTTGTGTCTTTGATAGATGAATTACAAAAATGAATTACATAAAATGTCGAATGATCTTAGAATAGTCCTATTGTCGAAAGCAGTGTTGACGGGGTGTTATCCCAACACCCTTTACAAAATCGTTTCTCCGTTTTCCGTGAAAATTGCCCACCGCCGGTCAAAGGGTTAACGATTTAGTGTTTATTTGAATTTCTCCTTTGTTAGTTTAAAAGGCGTTAGAATGTAAACTGAACCTTCGTTGTGACTGCCGTATGTTTTGCTGAGCTTTGTCGGAGGGTGGTATTTATTTTTAAATTTATTTGAAATTTAGAGATGGTTGATTTCGAATTGTTGTCATCTGAAATATATAAAAATAATAATAAACCGTCAAGTGCGAGTCGACTCGCACACGAAGTGTTCCGAACCGTGAAAATCAGGCCACTTTTTCAAAGAACATCAAATTTTCACTTGTTCCGAGAGCCCTTTAAATTTTCAACTTAATTATTTTTTTAGTATTTGATGTTATGACAATTAAAGTGTTATTTATTTATAAAAAGTTTCATGTGTCTACCTATTGTGGTTCAAGAGACAAACGAAGAGCAAAACTAGCAAAAAAATCACGTTTTTTGCCCCCTTTAATTTGGATATTTGTTTTATTTTTATTATTTGTTGTTATAGCGGCAAAAGAAATACACATTTTCTGAAAATTTCGACCGTCTACCTCTTACGGTTCATGAGATAGAGCCCTGTGACAGACGAACGGACGGACAGCGGAGGCTTAGTAATAGCGTTCCGTTTTCACCCTTCGGGTACGGAACCCTAAAAATGAACAATGGTACACAATTCACACAGCATCATCTAGCCTCAAATTAAGTTGGGCCTGAGGTTTATGGGTAATGTAATAGATAAGTTACTATTTACTATTTAAACCCGCTGTCCTTGATATGGGCCAAATTAGGTACTTAAAAAAACAAAGATGAACTTATATTGTAGGAAACTACAGTGAAAGGTACCAAACCTAATATAAAGGGAATATAAAATTACCTAATAGATTTTAGGTGCTAAACAGAGGTTAGACCTATGTACGTATATGGCAAAAATGTTACATTATTATTATTCGTCTTCACATATTTCTGTTCAAGTAAACCAATTTGCGTTGGAGACCAAAATAAAACAGGTTTCAATTACCGTGCTCAGTTGACCTTTAATAACTTTTTTGAATCGAATGAACGCCACTTCAATGCGATAAAGTAATTATCGAAAACAATGCAACGTATGTTTCATTGCGGCAAATTAACCTTTAGGTATATTTACAAAAATAAGGTTTATTTTCAACGATACGAGAGTCAAAAATGTTTATATAAAAACAATTGAATCGTTAATTCTTATTTAATTAGTTTAATAACTTTAAAGCACGTGTTGAAGGGTTATTAAGATAAAAATTGAAAAGGCATTCCTAAGATAATCAGGGGATTATAATTTAATATTATGAAGTTGTGTGGTGGGCGTCCTAATGTGCATCTTCTTATTCAAATTCCTTCTTAATGTGACTGTCATTAATCTTAGTGGTTATAAAGCAAAGGTAGCTAAGTTATTTATTTGTCAAAAGCTTTTTTATTTAGTTGATCTTGTGGGTCCTTATTTGGATTATTGTATTTTTATGTTGCCTTACATTAACTACGTATTCTAATTTTATTTTTTTCTAAGCAATGTTTATCATTTAACAAATGATGTATTTTTAATGTTGTAACTTTAAGTTTCTTTTATTAATTTTATTATGATTTAGACAGTTTTTGAAAAACATTTTTACATTATTACCATTTATTATCATAACCATTTATTTTGTATGTACAATAAAGTGTTCATTCATTCATTCAGAACTATGTATACTATGGCTTATAAAAATTAGATGCCCTAACTATGTTTAAGTTCGGACAAGACACTCAGCAAAAAAATCCTAACAAGCCTAGTCAGCTGAACCAAAACACGGGAGTATTGTGTCGTGCCAGCGTGGTTCCATTCACAGCACGCCAGGGTGCCACGGTAGCCGACTCAACGGTCTCTTGTTGTACCCTATGGTCTCTTTTTGTACTATGGTCTCTTTTTGTAATCAAACACACTAATGGTCGGCTTTATTCCCAACAAAAGGAACGTGCCAACAGAGGCGTTAAATCCTTTACGATTTGGTGATGATCGCACATTTGTCATTGGTTCCATGAGTGCGGCTGCTGGAGTGCGATGGGTTTTGTAAATATATTTTTGGTTGAAATTCATTAACAACTAAGGTACTTTTGAGTAGATGTGAGGAAGTTTCAGTTTTCAGGGTTAAATTACCAATAAGTAATTATATTTTTATGTTAGGTAAAGACATTAATGATTTAAAATGTTTAGGAAGTGTTGAAGGTAATTAAAAATGTGTAGTTCTGTTTATTATAGGTAACTTTTCAAATTGGTTGTAGGTACATACGTGTAAAGGAGAGTCCCGATGATAGCACTCGGTAAATAAAACATACAATCATGCCAATAAACAAACTATCGCATTCAATCTACAACGGGTCATGTAAATTTATCTGTGATTTTCAGGGGATACCACTAACTAAGGTGTAACCTGGAAAAATAACGACTACTTACATTACACCCACAATTGCAATAACACTGATATACAAAAATAATCACACCACTTAAACAGTATGCAAAAATAAAAAGGTCCAAGCAAAGATTTGGTGAATCGAATTTCAAGTACAGGATGAAATGGGACCCACCTTTTTCATGGCATATGAGTCACAGAAAAACAAAACACACCGATAAGCAATTTTTTGGGAAAATTTTATACTGTAACGTCCTGCGTTGCGGGTGTAACGAGATGTCTTCCAGGCTACCCCCTGAGCCGAACGATCAGCTGATCGGCCGAGCCCGTCCGAACGTTTCCGAACGCAACCGAACCCGGCCGAACGTAACCGAACGCGTGGTGAGATACGACATACCTGTCGGGCGCTTTCATTGACAGGCACCTGAAATGAAGAAAAAAATCGATCCAATTCGTTGAAACTTAAACTTTTCAAAAATTTTGTTTGTTGAAACGACACAGATAAATTTACATGCAATCGTATCACAGTTTTCAAATACCTATAATGACATTTTAACATCCAATAGAAAAACAATTATATCCTCGTGTAAAAAGCAAACGATCAATCATATCATAATAACAGAACAAAACCGGAGCAACATAAATGTATAATAAAAATTAAAAGTAAACATCAAAAAAGATCAAACAATTAAATGTAGCAAAAACATTTTAAAACAACATAGCAAGATGTATTAGGACAGTTGTTAAAATATGGGGTAGCATTGCCTCCGCACGATATTGCACGCGATCGCACCGTGTTTGCAGACGTGCAATGGCTGTTCTGTTTTTGAATTGAATGTGACGTATCGTGAAGGTGGCTTGGCAAATCGTTCTATTTTCGAACTTTATTCTCGTTGTTGCTAATAACCGATGGTGCTAGGTATTGTTGAAAAGGTGACACATCTTGAGTTGAGACGTTTGAAACTAGGTTCGAAGTTACACTGCTGCTCTGAAATTTTCGTAAATAAAGCTGTTTTTGGCTTGGATTTCATTGGATTTTTTCAAAATAAATTAAAATATGGGAACAACCAGTATTCTCAGTATAATATCAAATGAGAAGTCAAAAAGTTATGCAACGAAATATTTTCTTGCGTTATGTGATCAGCAGAATTACTAAGATTTCCAATATTCCGTGTTTGTTCTATTGAATAGACGTATTAACAACGAAAAGGTACCGTTCTTAATATTTTCCTATAGATAATAAATTCTAGCGTATAATTAATGAGCGTAGCATATTGTGCATTAAAATGGATTAATAAAACAGGACATAGCCCCTTCCCAATGGATTTTATTAGGTTATTACCGGACTGGAGCACGCAAACGAAATCGTAAAATCAAGGAATCAATCCGATCAAATTGAATCCAATTCCCTAAACATTATATCGAGGGTATATTATTAATCAATTACTTAGGAGGAAGCAACGCTTCGTTCGTTTGAATAGGCAAGGCAAGTTTGTAGAGACACAGAGTCCTAGCTGCGTTTCATACATACCTACTACTCAGATTGTCTTTGATAAGAAGCAATTCGATATTTTATCTACATGTCATGCTAGAAAATATCGAATTATTACGAAAATAAGGTACCTACCTCCTACTAGATTTATACTCTACCATAGGTACAGTAAAATAAGGTACCTACCTCCTACTAGATTTATACTCTACCATAGGTACAGTAAAATAAGGTACCTACCTCCTACTAGATTTATACTCTACCATAGGTACAGTAAAATAAGGTACCTACCTCCTACTAGATTTATACTCTACCATAGGTACAGTAAAATAAGGTACCTACCTCCTACTAGATTTATACTCTACCATAGGTACAGTAAAATAAGGTACCTACCTCCTACTAGATTTATACTCTACCATAGGTACAGTAAAATAAGGTACCTACCTCCTACTAGATTTATACTCTACCATAGGTACAGTAAAATAAGGTACCTACCTCCTACTAGATTTATACTCTACCATAGGTACAGTAAAATAAGGTACCTACCTCCTACTAGATTTATACTCTACCATAGGTACAGTAAAATAAGGTACCTACCTCCTACTAGATTTATACTCTACCATAGGTACAGTAAAATAAGGTACCTACCTCCTACTAGATTTATACTCTACCATAGGTACAGTAAAATAAGGTACCTACCTCCTACTAGATTTATACTCTACCATAGGTACAGTAAAATAAGGTACCTACCTCCTACTAGATTTATACTCTACCATAGGTACAGTAAAATAAGGTACCTACCTCCTACTAGATTTATACTCTACCATAGGTACAGTAAAATAAGGTACCTACCTCCTACTAGATTTATACTCTACCATAGGTACAGTAAAATAAGGTACCTACCTCCTACTAGATTTATACTCTACCATAGGTACAGTAAAATAAGGTACCTACCTCCTACTAGATTTATACTCTACCATAGGTACAGTAAAATAAGGTACCTACCTCCTACTAGATTTATACTCTACCATAGGTACAGTAAAATAAGGTACCTACCTCCTACTAGATTTATACTCTACCATAGGTACAGTAAAATAATGAAAACATCAAAGAAAAATAAATATATTCTATTCTTCTATAAAAATGTTTTGTACAAAAATAGCGAACAATAAAAAGGTATTAATAATTAGTGCGTACACTTCGCGTGTAGACCAACGATGACTATCGTTTTGTACTATTTTGACACAAATATTTGTGCTTATTTGACATTACACAGAAAGCAGAATATCGGGGCAATAATGTTTGCCACAATGACGCATTTTCCAAAAAGAAAAAACGATTTAGGTACCATATAACTCAATTCAGGGCACTGTAGCGTTTTGCATGTCAAACGAAAGTCCACTGTTTCCTACCTCCGAGTACCTATTATGAAATCTGTGCCTTCGATATGGAATGGAATGGATGGTGCGACATGACATCGACACTGGTAAAGCGCCCTCTTTTTAGTCTGATCAAATTATTTGCTAATATTTTTAAAGAAACGCTTCGTACGTAGGTTTGTTTAGCCTAAATAGGTACCGGTTCAGTACAGTTATATGAAAATCTGAAATCCCGCTTTCCATGTAAATTCAGCCACAACCATTCGATTGCCAACACGCAAAACTCAAGGCTCTTGAAATAAACCGATCCATCAATTTAACACAAAAAATATGCAAGTCAATCCGAATTTCAATCGACAATGGAAATAAAGTCACCGTCACTTTTTAATAGAACTTTTTATTGCACCCTATAGGTTCATTTGACATTTGAACCTCCGCTGACGTTTTATGATGGATCGTGGTCGTAATGAGTGCAATTTAGTGCTTCCCTCTATTCAACGTTTGTTGTAATTGTGCCCAGGAAAAAATTTTTCATCATATAAATACAATACAATATCTTAAATTGACAACACCAAGTTATAGGTCAAGTACCATTGTAGGTAGATTTCTTAAATAACAATAAGTAATAGTTGAAATAGGTACCGGAAGTTAAATACATGGTCTATGGCACTCATTAGGGCAGGCCTATCAAAGTCAAAGTCAAAAACTCTTTATTTCCATAAAATATACAATAATGTACACTTAGAAAAGGTCAAATCGAATTCTTAATAATTAAACACTGACACGGAAATAAAGTGATATTTTTTATTTGAGTCGCTTCGGTATGCATACTAAAGTAAAAAAGCGACGAAGAAACCTTTAGCCTGTTATTTTTCGAGTTGGAGCAAATCCCGTCCAAAGGTTTTTATCCTCTAGAATCTAGATAATCTGATATTTTATTGTAGGCCTTTTTACACAAGAAGGTTTTGACAATTTATTTGAATTTATTTACTGATAATTTTTGCAACTCGCTAGGAGTTTTGCTGTAGAAGCGTATACACTGCCCTTTAAAAGATGCATTAATTTTGTGTAGTCTAGTTGCGGGCAGCAGTGGACTAGGATGGGCTGATGATAATCGATGATAAAATAGATACCAACTGATTAGTTTTCTATTCACGTCTAAAGCCTACTAAAGGTACTGACCGTGGTTACAGGGCGTAATGTACCATTTGCAGCGAGCATGTAACGTCAAATATTACTCGTTGCAAGCGTACTGACTGCACGAACGCTCGCTGCCTGATACGTTACATTACGCCCTGTAACGCCGTCAGTACCCGGCTTTAGTGTATTATACAAAGCCGCTGGATCGTAGATGCAGTTTGTAAGTAGGTCATTTTCAAAACGGCGTTATTCAGTTAAATGCCTATGCCGATTTTCGAACGACCAACGTTTAACGATACGGATAAACGTCACATAGCCATCTCGTGGAATGAAATGAATTAGGTTTCCCCAAAAATCAGCGTTCGTTTTGATGTAGCAAGAAATTATATTAGGAATTATTGTTTCCACAGCGAGCGTAGCGGACCCATTAAGAACTCCGTTCAACTCGCAAGAGTAAACTGCTTACCTACTTGTATTTCCACCAACGAATAGTCGAGGGGAAAGGAATGAGAGAGCAGAAACCGTTGAAATTAGGGGAGACCGGGGGCAAACGTAACAGTTTGTACTTCTTGCCTGATTTCTCGTTAGTAATGAAATTAGTGATAAAAAAAATATAGTCATATTAAACTTCCGTTTATGGTCTATAAATGTACATTATAATTTTATCTAATATATCATGGTTTCAGTTAAATATAAATCTGCAAAAAAATTGGAGCTTGTTACTTTCGACCCCATGGTCAGGACGAAAGTAACAAGCCGTGAGTCGAAAGTAACACCCTATAAGTTCTGCCCAATGTTATAAATACAATGAATAAAACATAAGATTGAATTAAATAATTTATTTCACAGCACAAAAACACAAAAAACAAAAGTATAATAATAATTACGTTCTTATTAAATTCATGTTTCTATTCAATCGTACATTCAGACGAATTTAATTCATGATGATAAGTCAATATCTTGCTAAATGATTTCTTAATGATTTGTAAACTATTTAAGTTATTTAACACAACAAAAATGTATTAGTAAATGATAAGTCCATATCTTTATGAAAGTAACATGTTACTTTTGTCCTACTGTGAAATTATAATCTTGTACCCAATCCGTTTTTGATGTTTAATTCTATTTATCCTTTAAACAGAACGAATTATATGAAAACAAGTTATACCATGCTGAAGACAGTCTTAACGTTAATCAACGAGCTAATAGTCACATTATTATCATTCTGAATTCTACGTAAACACTAAATGAATAAACAACAAAAAACTTAATTTTAGTGTCAAAAATCACAATCCGTCCACTAAACTAACCTTACAGCTGAGCAGGGGCGCGGAAACTGAACTCAAGCGCGGGCGGTGCAAGCTAACAACCAACGGTCGCTCGGATTATTTCGACCAGTAGACAAAACTCTTTGTTGGTGGAAATGGTAAACCTACTGTATTTCATTTAAAAGGAGTCCATCCCGCCTACCATTTCCCGCTCATTACCCTTTCGCGGTGGAAAACCAGTTTTAAGCTTAGCTTGTCCAATAGTTACCTGCGGACAGAAAAAAGCTTCAAACTTGTAAAACAAATTGTAGTGAAAAAAAACCATTGATAGAAGACCGACAAAAACGAAATGAATTTTAAACTAAACAAAACAAAATCGTATTTACATACAAATTAACTGTTGAACTGTGACTGGTAATCATTTGTCAGTCTGTTGTGTCATTGGGAATGGTATGTTTTGATACTTTTCAACTTACAAATCAAAATACACCTTAAACTCTATGTTGTAGAGTTTAAATTTAGTTTTCAGTTCAGTTCAGAGGCTGCAAGATTTTTTGAGAGCGTTGGTTTAAATAAGATTCTTAACGCTGTTGTTTGAAAGTTTATTTTGTAGTGCGGTATGGTGAAGATGAAGAACTGAGTACAATTTATCATTGAGGCAAGTATCCGCCCCGGCCGTAGCGAATGACTAGTAAATAAATTGACCAAAAACATTTCGGATTTCTTTTGATGGTCATAGGTCTACCATATTAATTTGTGTTTTGTATTTTGAAGACACTGGTGCATATTTTGGATGTTTAGTCATAAATCATACAATAACTTTACAGTATAGTCTGCATTATTCTCATTTTAAAGAAGAAAGAAAGAAAATAGTTTTAATTACCTTAATAACTACACAAAACTAAAAATTATGGTACTTAATAAGACTATGTACATTTTTTTTTATTGTGTGCACAGCATTCTTCGGCAAATATGGCCTCCACTCAGCGTTGTGCTGGACACTGGTGTGTCTACCCAGCGCTGATTTTCTGCTGTGCGTCTAGGTTAAGTAACAGAACATGATATAAAACATAGTTATTTAACATGTTACATGATCTGGACGCAATGTTACATAGCAAGTAAAATAATGTAGACGTGATAAAATAGCAAAAGTTATAAACATGTTACTTAATTTGGCTTTTTTTTTTTACCTTAAGTGGAATATTAAACTGGCAATACATTGAGTGACAGTCCTAGAATGTGATTGATATGTCTAGGTTACAGTAAATTGGTCTTGATTCGACGGGATGTGGGGGTCTACGGGACTAATAAGCTTTGTTTGAACAGTTAAATAGTCCATCCACCAATATCACTTGTTCTTTTAGTTTCATACACTTTGAATGAGTTAGTGGGGTAATTCCCAATGAGGCGTTTGTTTTAATAATTTGATTGTTTTGAATAAACTAAAAACCGACTTCGAATCCCTTCGTTTTGAACTGTTTTTTTTAAAGTTTTTTGGAATAAATACTAATCCCTTGGGAGTACAAATTTTAAGGGACCACCTCGATATCATCCTCTAGCAACTGCAAAAGAATCATCCAAATCTTTGTACATGACGGAGAAATGACGGACATACATATAAAACATACTTACAGCCGAACATAGAACCTCCTCCTTTTTTCGAAGTCGGTATAAAAATAGACCTACAATCCTCTAGGCTGAAGAGAAAGCGCCTTTTACTGGTGCTGTCAAATTCAGGTCGCATAGACCATGTCTGCATGGTCTATGCGACCTGAATTTGACAGCACCGGGAGGAGTAGAAAAATATTGAAGTATATTGAAGCCCTTGCTTATTTTGACATGGCATGCCTTTGCATCCTCTCCTCTCCGCGAAAGATCCACGCCATCTATTGAGCTTTAAGCTAAATACGTGATTTTAATTTTTTTGATAACACCCCATTCCTTATAAACAAATTAGGTAAGTGCAGTAAGGAAGTGTACAACTCAATTTAAATATAAATCAGCGTTTGAGGCTTTCAAAATTAATTTTATATTTATTTAAATATCTACTCAGCAATGATCTCGCTCAAGAGACTAGAAATTTCATAGCACTCAATTAAAAGCAGAAATAATTACGAAACATTCACCCCACTTGCGAAATCAAATTAATAATGTAAATACGAGTGGCTTGCCCTCTTATTAAAATAAGTATCTTTGCTGGAGAAGTTCGTTTAATGACATTAATCTTGATGGAATTAGGTTATGGGTAGGCATTTTAAACTAATATAAAAATCAAAGTTAAGTATATTATATTGTACAGATAAATTTTTAAAAGCTAGCTCGAATATTTTTGGTTTTTTTCATACAAATATCCACGCTAACGTCTCAAATCCAGGCTTCCAGGCTTCCACGAAAAAACAAAGGGATAACGCCAGCTCTTATCTTATCGCTGGAGCCAGATGGTTTAGATTTTTGTCCCACTATTATTGGTTACTTTTGCTTCAGTATTATATTATTTGTTCCTTTTTTTGTGACCTACACCTGAAGTTAGATAATTAAATTCATTATTCCAAAACCTTATCCAACAGTTTGTTCATAACTAAGCTTCATCTAATAGAAGGTAATGGAATCTAGTAAGTACTACATCTTTCTACTAAGCAAAAAGCTAGAGTACCTACCTAGCTCTAAAAACAGTCTATTATTAATGCCAAGCAGCCTCACCTCAAAGTAAACAAATAAAACAAAAACCCGGTTTACCAACTCTTTCCCCGCACCTGTCCTACAAAGTTTTGACGCAAGAACATTTTTTTTGGAAAATAATTGCCATTTATCCTCCAGGGGGCATTAATTTCCCGCCACCCGCTATTCGGAACAGCCCAATTAGTGCATTACTTCTTGCTTAGAAGTATCAGATTTCTGGATAAGTTAGAAACACACATGGAGCAATCTACAGATTCCTCCCAAATCGAAATTTTGTTATAATTTTAGGTAATGAATCTTATTTCAATGCGTTTAGGATCGAATTCCACATTGGTTTAAACTTAAACATAACTATAGTGGATACGTGAAACAATGTAAATGATAATTCAACGATTTTTTGTGCCCTATTAGCAAGAAAGTAGAAAATAATTTTGCAGTTACTACAAATTCAAGTGCTAATGATTTACAAACGTAAACACCAGTTAAGTGGAAATAAGACAATAAAATATAATTATCCGTGACCAATGCACGTAATGATAGTGTTTACTATGATAATGTAGAGCCAGGCCTTTGGGGTTATGCGCTTGCGTCGCTTCACTAGTAGGTAGTTCGATAATTATGACCGCAAGAAATAATGCGCCGTTTGGAAGTCAGGTCATGTAGCTACCCAGAATCCTTTTGATCAATACCTTTTTACATTCCTTTTTATAAGGTAATGTAAATAAATGCTCAGATACTTAGACTCAGTAGATACCTAAACTTAATAAAACAAAATATAGAGAATAACTAGGTGTAATTTCACGTGAGGTAAACTTCATACACACTACACTAGAGGCAGAATCTAACACTTTGATAATAGAATCGAGAGTGTTGTAAAATGTTTGCGCTCGTTGTGCCTGCAGCCCATTTCACCCTTTCCCTTTCCAAAGAACAACAACCTTTATTTTTCATATTTATAACACTCTGAAGAATTATTACTTTTGAATCGTTTAAGTCCTTGCTCAGTGCTTTAATCCTACGAGTTGAGATTAAACGCTCTTCCTCGCTAATTAAAAACGCAAACTTTGCGCTAAATGATTAATCGAGATTTTATAGGCATTGTTTTGTAGAGCACCTCTGTTTTTTTACAAAAAAAAACATTTAAAACTACGTAATCACACCGTATTCTTAAGGTTTATTAATGTAATTTATGGTAGGTAAATATAATTTAGGATGTTTTTGAAATATGCCGATATGGTGTCTAGAGGTATATGTCACTGATCTTTATATTAAAAACTATCTGAGCCCCGCGCCTTCTCTCTCGTGGAAATTGATTACACACCCCCTAGGGGTAGTTTTGTTTATATAAAAAAAAAATACGTGTATCATTATTTACTTTATAGTTTATTACGAATCACAAACTTTAATAACCTGATTTACTCCATTTTCAGGAAATTTTTGAAAAACCTTATAACTCGTGTTCAATAGTTTTGTATTCTTAGTTCAAGTTCTCTGTAAGTTTCTTATTCTTAGTTCTTAGTTCTCTGTAAGTTTCAAGCTAATTGGGCCACTGATTAGAGAATTACAAAAAACACCAAAAAAAATTCAACACCCCTTTTCACCCTTTTAGGGGTGGAATTTCTAAAAATCCCTTCTTAGCGGGAAGTTGTGTAGTAACAGGTACATGCTTTTCAAATTTCAGCTTTCTAGCTTCAGCGGGTTGGGCTGGGCGTTGCAGCGTTGTCCCCAGAAAATCGCTTGTTCTATTATATATTAAGATTGTCCCAGATAACTACGTATTTGGACCAATAATTGCCTATTGTCAGGTTAAAAAATAGTCCCAACGTCTTGTTTTAGACTAATAGGTTCTACATCTACACCTGCTAGCCTGAGTCACTGTGACATATACCGACCTTTTTCCATGGCTATAGTGACCACAACTTTATATGTTCAGCTGGTAGGATTGCCAGAGGCATTTAATAAGAATCTAGAGAATTAGTTTAAGAAGTTGGCCTTAGTTTCTAAGAAGTGTTTTCGTTAAAAAAATAGTTCGACAAGACTGAAGAGTTTTTCCAAAGATCTAGTACCTAGTCTATGGATACTCGAGTGTATACAAATAGACAATTTTTCAGTACAACATGGCGGCTATACCATCGATGTGCCGTTTTAACCATAGAGCTTTACTAAAAAACATGGCCAGACTGGCCAGATCCTGGCTGTCAAACTATAGTGGCATAGATAGACCGTGCATAGTTGGACTTTACATCCTCTCCACTCCGCGAAAGATCTACGCCATCTATTGAGCTCTGAGGTAATTAAGGGTTTTTTTAGTTAGTAGAACGCCTGATTTCAACTTAAATTTCTTGCTTATGGCTTGCTTTGCCTACCTACCTCTACCTTGGGTTTCTTGGGTAACCCTTCGAAGACACTTGTAAGTGACACTTTTGACGCTGTAACTATTTTAACAATTTTAATTTTGAATTCCAATTCATGTTTATAGAACGCACAGCCTTTATATTTTTACCTGGACTTTCTGTCAATTAGAGTGTTAAATTAAGTTGTGGTGTTGTGCGCCTTCTTTGTGGTTAAAATAACATGCATTTTGGAGTTTAAGTATTATCTTTCATTTCAGGTACCTAAGTATTTCTTAGCCCTATTAGTGTCTATCAGACTTCGTACTTTTAAAAGGTCAAATTGACATACAGTGACATTTTATTCACCTTTTCTTAGTAGAGATTGGTAGAGATAAAGTTTTCTAGGAGTTTAATTTCACTTTAGTGGATTCTTTCAAAAACATTAATATAACTAAATGGAAAAATAATCTCTTTTAGTTTTAAAAACGTTGATTAATTTATTATTTAGTATTATTATTACACCCTAGGTCCGTGGGCTACCGAGGCTCTCCGGATTTTTAAAAAGTTATCTGTGCGTCTGGTCGACGCGACGCGTGTCCCGAGAGCTGGCGGGTATCTGGCGCAGCGCATCAGCATTGCCATACAGCGGGGCAATGCAGCCAGCGCGTCTTGGGGACGCTTCCGACTGGTATTGATATGGATCAGTTGAGCTACCTGTAGATTGTTTGCAACAGTCTGCAGTTAGCTTAATTGTTTCAATTGTAAATACTAGTTCTAATTTGTTTTTATTATTTAATTGTTATTTTCTTTGTCAATAAAGAAATATATTATTATTGATTTATCTTTTTAAGTTATTCAAACGCCACTATCTAAAATTAACTCTTATGTCCAATCCATCCCGATCTCAAGGTTGCCTGGAAGAGATTGTTCATAGCGATAAAAAGGGGGCCTCCCTTTGTACTTTCTCAATTCTAAGCATTTCTTACTGTAGGTATAGTATTTTGTCAAGGTACAATAAAAAAAATATATTTATCTATTTTGTCGCAGTCAATAATTTTACAGTTAAAATCAAAAATTTAGGATACAACTTCACGTTGTCGTAATAAGTGTAAAATATAACATTCTTGTGTTGATGGTTAAAGTAATTACTTTAATTAATAGTAAAATTATAATTATGCTAAGTGATGCATGCAGCTTAGCCTAGGTACTGCATATTATGCATAATTGATCGAGCGAGGCAAGTTCGCCATATGTTACACACATAACATTGTCACTACCAAATAACATGGTACACAATCTATTATAGTATATACCCCTATGTCCTGAAAAAGTAGCATTTCAGTATTTAAAGGTATATTTTAATGGATGGTATGCAGACTTGCATAAATCTAAATTATGATATGAGGCTCGATAGATTGACAAAATAAGTATAATTTTGAAAATATCCTTTACCTTGCGCTATTATTTTGATTTCATAATTATGTTCGTGCAGGTAAGGTATAATTTGTATTGCACACGTTCTAGTAGAAGTCTCTGTCTAGTAAGGGTTGCGAGTTCCCAGTTCGTATTGCAACTGTTAAATTAAATGGAATTGAACCAGAAGTACAAAATGGGTTAGTTATGAACGTGTTATTAATGTTTACATGGATGAGCTTGCCATTTACTCGTGTGTATAAATATAAACTCATTTATTTTATACCTTATTTAATTAGTAATTGTCAGTTTGCCATTTTCATAAAAAAGATGGTTAAGGTATGTTCTTGTACTTATTAACTTTCCAGCATTCAAAAATATTACTTATTCAAACGTTTTAAAATCTTTTTTGCAAATTTTGTACAACTTAATTGGTATTTTGCTTTGTCAAATCAAACCTAAGGTTTTTTTAATACAAACTTTGCATACCTACATCGTTCGAGCCGAATTGATCAACTTTTTCTGTCCAAATTATTAATAACATTTTTTTTTATCGAGATGATATGTCTTTATTTGTCGGCGGAGGAATAGTAATACAGTCGTTTCAAGAGCTTGCAAACAGCGATAAATATAACCACATGTCAATACATGTGGTTATATATATCGACGTTTGAATTATACAATTATTATAACTATACTAGGTACTTAATCTGGCGCAGCGCATCAGCATTGCCATACAGCGGGGCAATGCAGCCAGCGTCTTGGGGCGCTTCCGACTGGTATTGGTATGGATCAGTTGAGGTACCTGTAGATTATTTGCAACAGTCTGCAGTTAGCTTAATTGTTTCAATTGTAAATACTAGTTCTAAATTGTTTTTATTATTGAATTGTAATTTTCTTTGTCAATAATGTTGTTCTTAATTAGGATATTATCTTAGCTACCTCTCAAGATGCATGCTGTCCTAACATGGCTCTTAATACCTGGCCTTGAAAATTTTAAGACATTGTATTAGGATTGCAAAAATCCCCAAACAGACCTGTCCTTTGGGGAGGCCTTTGTCCAGCAGTAAACGTTGTTGGGTTGAAACGTAGGTATGTATGCATTATTGGTACAGAATCTGGTAACGGGACCGGCTTGTAATATCGTGAGAATAAATTAAATAATGATAAACCTATAGGCGCTTTGTGAGAACTGCAGTACATCACTGAAGCTTGAAAGGCAACAGGAGCGAGGCCTCGGGCAGCCAACGTGGTCACGATGATATCTGATTTAGCACAACCTTAGTACAATCGAAATAAGGCTCAAATTAGAACAAACAGTCCAATCCTTTTTGCACTTTTTTGAATCACTATCCAATTGCACAAATACAATTATGAACAACTCTATGAAGATCCCAATAGAGCTGAAATTAAAACACAGCAAACAGTTGCGTCCTTCTTGAAAAGAACACGATTTTGTAAAGGTTCATTTAGAGCTAAAATTGTAAAAAAAACTAGAAAAATAGCTCATCATTCGTTTTTGGCATAAATAAATCATAGAAATCAGTCAATAAACAACTTAGATAGATCAGAAAAATACAGATAGTGCAGAATTACCTACATTGTTAGAGCTGCCAACTTTGTCCGATTATGAACACGCGAAGTTAGAGAATCTTATTACAACCTTCATGGGCAAAGTCTTGCGCAAGAAAATTATATAAAGCTATGTGAAAAAATTACAAAACATTGCAGTACAGACAAACTTATATATCACAGATTCTGATTATTGTTAAGTTGTATTGTGTTTAGTTGTTTTGGTTTTCCGGAAATCGATACAGCTGGATAATTTTTTTGGACACAAAAAATACTGAATTGATTAGACCAATCCCCCGACGTGATTGTGTCTTAACCATAACCAATGTTTAGTTTAAGCCAAATGAAAAATGCCTAATTCGTTTACAAATACTGGCAAGAAAATTCTAAAGCAGTGGAAATATTAGTCGAAAATGTAAAACAGTGGAAATAGAGTTGGCAAGCTGCCACTCACACTTCCGGTGAATATATATGAGTATGAACTCACTTCCGGCCTGCATACATCATTCCGATATCATTAAGACATCAAAACGTTTAGGCCAGGGATTCTCAAAGTGTAAAGTAAGGACTCACTTGTATAACCTTCGGTTTCTTTGTAATACCATGAAAAAATATCTTAACATTTATTAAGATTTCTTACATGCATAATAGTTTTTTCAACTCCTTTAGACACTCACCCAACGTTCACATAAATAACCTACCTCTATAATGTAAGAGTATGTATAGGCGCGTCCCCGTACTGAGTGGAAGGTTGCGGGTTCAAGTCCAGTTTAGGTCTTACATTTTTGGGATATTTTAAAGATTCTAAGAATATTATTATAGGAATATTCTGTATTCATAGTAGGTTTTCAAGTCAGTCATCAACACTCAAAGTTTGGCGAAGCCGCGGGCGGAGGCTATCCACCTTTTTTGGTAGTGAAGTTATTTTATACCGAGAGTTGTTAAGTTTGAGAAACTCTGTCCAGGGGAAGGTAGCACGCCTTATTTTGTGTAATTTTGTAACCCGCACTATGTGGTTTCGGTAAAAGCTTTCTGCCAGTGACAGAACGATAATTACGGGTTTGATCCTTTCAAGTTAACATTTCTATTCCGGATTTGTTACGACTTGCACTATTTAGAGGTGTTTAAGTCTCAGTTTGAAAAAAATTAAACCAGGCAGTTATGAAACACGCAAAACATTAACGATTCCGATTTATAATCGATGAGTTATATACAATCTCATAAAAAACAAAACGGTAGGTAGATACACTTATAATTATAAAATAACTTTTTCGAACACCTAGTAGAAAAAAAAGATGTAGTGGATCACTACATCTTTTTTAACTATAGTTTTTTTGTAACTATAGGTAACTATAGTTATATAGGTAACTATAGTTACTAGTTACTCCTGTAGTTACAGGGCAGGTGGAACAGAGGAATGTACCTAGCATAGAAGCCAGGGAAATCTTCCTGTACTTTGTCGGGGATTATTCCAGCTTCAGCTCCCCAAAAATCTAGTTTACCATATTTTAATTTAACACTTTCGTTGCATGGACGTGTACAACTATCAAATACCTATCAAAGTGCTTTATTTCCTTTAGACCTTACAGGACTCTTGGACACGTCACAAATTTCAAATTACCTAAGTAAAACTAGGAAATAAAGTGTCAGCTTGTTTTTTTGTTCACTTAAATTTTTTTAAGGTAAAGTAAAGAAGCGAACAAGAAACCTTTACTTTGTCAGGTTGTTAGTTTTTGAGTTGGAGCAAAACTCGTTTCAAGCTTTTCTATCCTCTAGATAATCTGATATTTTGTAGTAAGCCTTTTTACATTGGATATGTTGGACAATTTGTTTGAATTTATTTATTGATATTTTTTCAACTTATTTGGTAATTTGTAACAGAAACGTATATTATACTATATTACTAGTATATTGCACTTTAAAAGAACATTAATCTTGTGTAGCCTAGCTGACAACCTGATCTAACTGCTGCGCGCCCCTTCAGGTCGCACCGCAGAGGTAGGGACGTAAATTCAAAAAGCTGCCTCTCTATAGACCCATAGTCTCATCAAATGACACGAAGCTGCAATAAACCTCAATCTATTTACGAAACCGCAATAATTAGAGGCAAATGTAAAAATACCTGAGAATTGAGATCGCCAGATAGGGCGCGATTGTCTGGGATCGCGTATTGAAAAAAACATGCAAGAGAGATTACACGGCTGACTGACTTAAAGGCATCGCGCTGGCGCGGACTAATTGCGTTTCCTACTGAGTTACTGCACTGCACTGCATAACGGTGTGCTAATTTTAGCTAGTTATATTTTAAATTTTTATCAAATGTTCCCCTTTGAGTCGACACCTTAGGTCCGTGGGGTACCGAGGCTCTGAGTTTCCAAAAAAATATTAGAGCGTCTGGTCAAAGCGACGTTTGACCCGAGAGCTGGTGAGTATCTTGCGCAGCGCAGGGCATCAGCATTGCCATACAGCGGGGCAATGCAGCCGGTGTCTTGGGGACGCTTCCGATTGATATTGATTATGGATAAGGAGCTACCTCTAAATTGTCAACGAAAGTGAACAGTCTGCAGATAGCTCAACAATTCAATCGTATGCTAGTTCTAATTTGTTTCTATTTTAAAATAAAAAAATCCTATCTACATATTATTATACGAAATTGTAGATCTGCCTAAATTTGATCTCCCTCATGGTGGGATGGTTGATTCCGAACCCCGGTTCGGAATCAACCATCCCACCGTCATACTTTTTTCAACTAAAAAACGTGCCTACAATGACACGCATTTTCCAACCTTGGTTCTTAAGACTTGACCTACGGCTCCAACACGCTTGCATAGCCCAGACGAGCTACGAGCCATCACCTCGAAGAAAATCCTGCAGTTCCTAGCAGCTGCAAGAGTTAGTGGCGAACTATGAACGTCGCAGCTTCAGGGCTGAACACTCGAGTGGCAATCACAATAGGGCTATCATGGCCGGAGTGACACGAAAGCCACATAAAAGCAAATAAAAAAAAACACGTGTTTGACTAAAACGTAGGTACCTAATCTCAAAATTAATTAAAGCTCAACCAAAGCTTTTTATAAATTTGAATGAATAAGTAGTAGAACATGAGTAAAACTGTTCAAGTGCGCATTTTCTAGGTAAACTCACTGATGGTGATTAGATTACTTAAGTTTCTACTCTAACAAGATTACCAATAGGTATATCTTTTCTATCAGCTTCTTTGCCGAGATAAACAAGTGGATATCTCAAAGATTACGCATCCTGCTTTCCCGGTGGTCTTAGCTTTACCCCAATTTTTATCATGACGACAAATTTATGAATGAGGTACTGTACTTAGATATTTGTTTGAGGGGAATAAAGGTGCCGCAAGCGAGTATGCCATAGGCAATGCCAGATTATGAATTGTTTTATAGCATACCGACACATCTGTAGGTAAGTTGTTTAACCCTGATAATATAGAGTCAGGCTAACTTAATAAGTCCAAGGGAACAGCAATATAATATTTTTTTAAAGTATTAGAGCCCTGTGTTCAGTTAGTCAATGGCATTTTCTCGCCAAGGAGGCGTTAAATTTTTTGTATGGGATATGGTATAGCGCGCCTCAACCGTGCGCACTGGTGCGGTTGGAACATACCTACTAGATATCCTATACAAATGAAACGTCTCGTCGCCGAGACGATATTATCGTCTCACCGAACATAGGACTCATCCACATAGATCTTGTTGGTCACTTAATTCCGTCAAAAAAACATTATTTAGTTCATGATTATGAAATAAGATAACTTCACTTCATTCACAACCTTATAGATAATTTCATTAAACATTACTGAGGTATTTCAAATTAGCAGAACTTTATCAAATTAACAAGTCCACAGCAATTTACTAACAAATTTCACTGGTGTCATTTTACAGCAAGTTTGACAAAGGTGCTCAGATGTGTGCTATGTTTGTACAACGAATGTGTCGTGATAGGGTAATACAACTTCCGTAGGAGATAAAATGGGAGCCTTAATGTCTACTTGAAGAACACCTGACTCAAATAACTCTAATGCTAATAATCAACTGCGGCATACGTATAAATTCACAACGTAAGTTTCCATTTTGCAAAAGTACTTAAATTATTAGGCGTATGCAATATATACAAAACCGGACATTCCACAATAAAAATAAATATTCAAATCTCTGTATTTTTTAATTAAGGATATTTTGGATGATTTACTACTGTTGCGGATTTGCAATGCGATTGTGCATAAGATTAAGCATGATACGGTTTTGATTAACTAATTTATGGTACTCGCTTGAAGGCATCCACAAATATACATCATGATATGCATACATAAATGCCACACAAATGTGAGTTTAATAGACATGTTGACATGCAACTATCGATAACTAGAACTGTGGTTCGTTGAATAGACTGCTAAAGCGTTTCATTTTATAGGCATGATAATACATAACAACTCAATGAAATAGGAAGAAGCCGTAAAAAACATGAAGGTCTAACGAGTAAAATAGTAGCGCTTTACAATTTTACTTCCTCAAAGAGTTAACCAACAGTTTAAAAAATAAATTAACCTAAGTAAAGCTCTACAAGACAAATCTGTATCAAAATAACATACTAAACATAATCAACCCATTCTTTCTTTTCATTAGGAAGTACCCACCTACCTATAGTGACTTATTTAATGCAGCCCGCAGTAGTGGACAGTGTACTGACATCTGTGTTATACAAAACTATTCAGTGGACAATAGAGCTATCAGATTCCAATGCAACGTAGGCATTTTAATTGGAAATATGAGGAGCGAATGCTGTCTTACCGGCGTTAGATCGCTAAATAGATAGTGGTCTTTATTATCATTGATTTCCATGCATACTCGTAACTAGTGGTTGTTAAAAACAGTGAGAAACGTACTGTTTCTAACTGCTTCTACTGTCTTATAGTAACGTAACTGAGTGAAACTAATCAACCAATCGTTGATTAGTAATAAAAAAACTCCATTTATATGGCAATCTGAAATTTGCATAGGAACATCAAATGGCTTAAAAACTACGTTAAAAGTACCCATTGTTTTAAAATTAAATAATTGAAAATGTTAGTAGTTGTATTCTTTTTTTGACGAACAACAAATATAAAAATACTCACAGGAATTTCAGGAAAGGGCAAAAGAGTTATTCGAGCAATCTGATTCAGAAAGCAAAATTGTTCAAAGCAGAATATTAAAATAAAATTAACAACGAGTCAATTACGCCCCCAAAACGAAATGAGCTATGTCCGATGCAAAAAACAGCCAAGGGTTGGCGAATTTCTTTCCCGTATTGTACATTTATTTAATTAATCGAATTCTTACGAATGAGGGTTCCGTCCGTCTGTCTGCGTCCGAATATTTGAAGCATTTTATATATATTTAGGGGTCATTTTTCGACTAAATATCCGAGATCCCTAGAAGTACTTGAAAGAAGTTGCATTGAAAAATTCCTTGCAGTTAGATCCTTATTTCAACAAAAACACATACACGTTATAAATAATAAATGCATGAGAGCTCAAAATAGCCCTTAAAAACCATTAATGAATAAAATTGGTAAAATTATAAAAAGCGTTTTGAAGGGGTCAAATTACAAGTCACTTCGTAGCAATCTTCCTTGTAATTATGTTAGCTAGCTAAAAATAGGGGAGCAGTGGCAGTAGAAACCAAACAATACTTAGTATTTTTTACCGATATATTCATAATAGACTAATATTTAACGCATATTAACTATGGTCATCGTAAAGACTAATAATAATTTGTTAGGTTGTTATTCTTGTGAAGCCTCGAACGTTTTGAGAAATATTTTTGAGGTAATTGATAGCGTTTGTTATAATAGAATAACAATAAAAATAATATCAAGATTTTTTTGGTAAAATACTAATCCGATATTAGAAAGTTAAATTATAAATAACGATTTGAGTTCAAAATTGTCAAAATATTCAGAATACAATGCCTACTGCAACTCAACAAAAAGCTCACCAACCAAACTTTTTTATAGATGCATTTTAATCGAAAATTTTATTATACCGTTACAACCAATCGATTCGCCACCCCACAGAAGTGTTCAAAACACACACCAAAATAGAAAAAAACTGCAAAATCATATCGCCGTTACATCTCGAACACTTTTTATTTCAATTCCCGAGGGTTCGCTAAACGTTCAAGCGAACTCTATTATTTGATTGTGACGTAAGCATGTTCCGTACTCAACAGTCATCTGTTATTAAAAAATAAAGTATCATAATAATAACGTATTCATATCTGGATCAGAATAGATACGGCATGGCAGTGTAATTCGTGAGATTATGTAGTGCGTACGCGCCGTTTGCTGTAATGGCAGAGCAGCATTATAAGCAGTAGCCCCATTTCCGCTTCAGGTATTATGTATTTAATTTTGAGTCTTTGAGCGTCATTTTTGCAAGGCATATTTATTTCATACATATTAGTAGAAAGCATTGAGTTCCTTATTAATAGCGTTATTTTTTATTGTCGTAAGAATATAGAAAAGGAAATGTCTTAATAATTCTAAAGCCCTTTTAGTTCAACAACACGATCTACATTATTTACTTCCTACATTATATTTGACTATTCACATTACTCACGCAATCCTAAACCGTGTTTTAAGCAGAAACTAATCTAATAAACTCAACAAAAAACGATTTATTTCACGTCAGTTTCTATTTACCTCAAAATGTTTCATTTGCATAATGGCTTTTTTTACCGCCATTACTATTTACGTTAATATTCTGATTCGTGGGGTCGCACGCACAGAAAACATAAAGACAATTTGTACGTACTGGCCATTTATGTAAATAAATTCACCATACCGTCATATTACTGACTCCAGAAAACCGTACAGCCATGTCCAAACCTCACAAAGTACAGATATGTGAATGAAACGCAATTTACAACATTGAATCGTAAAATCAGCTAGTTAAAACTCAAATTACAGTTGAGGAATATAAACCAGAAGCTGGCTAACACCTAAGTTACATGAAACCCTTATTTTGTGTGATTAGAGTTCACTTTAAATTGTTAGGTACAATGTGAAATGGCATAAGCCCTCAGTTATATGAAACGGGTGCGGTCGCCATATTCACACTTTTGTAGGAGCGGTTTTTGCCCAGGAAATGGTAATTATATCCAACTAATCCATTCCGCAGAGATTAGTTAAGCTTTATTCCACTAAAATAATATATACACAACACACACCTACTTAGTATTAAATAACAGCGTTTTGAGTTTATGTTTTGGCATTCTTCATCTCTATCGTCTTTGCGTGAGTTGCGTAATCGCTCGACTCTAATGGACGCTAAGCTTTATTTCCGTTTTTTTTTTTGTTTTAGCAACAAATGATGATAATCCAATTATATAAAATTAATTAAAAGCGCAAATTCAAGTTTAATCAACGAAACATCAAAATACTAAGAGTTACATTAAAAAGTGAGCATTTCTCATTTTGTACAGTCGGAAACAAAGTGGTGGTGTTATTAACGCGTCTAGATGATTACAGGGCGCGTCAATCTTAGGCAGATGGGATACACGAGAGCTGGCAACCCTTTGATATTTGTATATGAGTTGTTACTAGTTGACGCACGTGACTTTGATTGCTTTAGTTCCCGAAAATAAGAATTATTAAGAAAATAAGAATATAACCTCGAATCTCGATAGAGTACCTATATTCTACTAGGTACATTTATTTGGCTATAAGTTAGACCGTAGCGACAACCAACATTGGGTAATGTCAGGTTATTTAAAACTGCATAGGTATCCTTTTTGCCATAGCATGTTTTAGTTGGAATTTATTATCACTTCAGACAGACATGAAGTAATTCATACATTTATGTTTCACGTGCACGATTTAAAAGCGTTTGTCGAAAAAAGATGATAATTAGATTCCATTTTTATTTTCACATGTCATTGTAATGGCGATGACTGTACTCGATTAAAATACATCAGTATTTTTTTTTTATTTAATATTTATTTCAGTTAAAACACTAAAATATATTCCCAGGAATATTTTATGACTTTATATTTTTTAGTCCATTTATTTCTTTTAGATAATTCCGGTTTTCTAAAAGCACAGTTAAGATTAACTTATCACATTTATGCTAATCTTAGATTGGGTATTTATTCTAGGCCTTATTAAGGTACATTTTATTTGAACAATCAATCAAAAGGAGAGACTATGTAAACTAGACAGCAATGTAGAGAAAATAAGGCGAGCCCCACATGATGACCGGCACATTTCATCTAGAACGGCTTAAATTGACCGCAATTAAAAGAACAATGACTAGTTTCAATTCCCTAAACTTAATTTCCTCCGTAAACGTTTAGCTAACCGAAAACTAATGTTAATAAATAAATTAATGTATTGTGTTATAGGTATTACAATTTCAGGGCAATATTTTTAGCCGACTACCAAAGGAAGTGAGTTATGAGTTTGGCACTCTATTTCTCTTGTTACTACTTTTAACCTTTAGATTTCATAATTACAATTAAACTCTTTAGGTTTTAGGTACATAAAATAAATAAATAATACTGGACAATCCACACAGCATCATCTAGGCCCAAAGTAAGCAGAGCTTGTGTTATGGGTACTAGATGACTGATAAACTTAATACAATACATAACATAGATAGATATTTTTTACTATAAATAGAAAATACCCAGAACACCCGGAACAAATATTTACAGATCGTACAAACATTTGTCCCAAGGCGGGAATCGAACCCGCAACCTTTTGCGTCGCAGGCGGACCTTCGCCCGCCGCGCCACATCGGTCGTCAAAATGAAATAGGTTCTTGCTGCAATCATCATCAGCCTATGTTATCCACTGCTGGACATAGGTATACCCTAATAAAGCACCATAGCGCCCTGTCTACAGCTTGCCACATTCAGCATCTGCCTGCAGTCTTTCGCAGATCATCATCCCACCTGGGCGGACTTGTTGCAATGCACAAACCAAAAAATTACTGTGCTCTGCTCAGAAAAAATAAATATCAAAGTCAGTTACAAAAATTAAAATAATAATTGCTGTTTTTGCGTCGCAGGCGATATCGAACACGAGTCAGTATGACTGACATCTTCACCCATCGTCACCGCAATAACCAGCAATATTACATTTGCCGCTAAATTCCAAACACTCACAGACATAATCAACTTCATAGTCTTCGATATAAAGACTAAAATGGCTCAAAAGATTTCTTTTTTCTCTTTAATTTTCTGCCGTTGAAAGTCTAATTAAGTTTTTAAGACTATTGAAATATTTTTATTGATTGACAGATGGCGCTAGCGGCTATTGAAAATAGATGCATTACTTTCAATGTGATGATTAGTTACTTATTTTAAAATGATGATTTGATAGACATCGCTTAAAATGTTTCTGTTTCAACATCGATTGATTGTCATCTTGTGTGGGCTTTGAGGGTATGTCTATAGATCTTCCATCTCTACGACAGAGATGCCATGTCAAAAGACAAGAGACTTATTCCGAAATGAGTGTATGTAGCACTAATGTATTTATTTAAACAGATCATTAGGCATTAGCAAAGCATTAGAATTAAGTCCACGTCACGTTCAGGCGAGTAGGCAGTACGCAAATAAAGGAGTCACAAAGAATCCATCAACATCAGCGCAACTCAAAATCCACCATCAATCAAAAACATCAGAAAGGATTAAAATCTACGTTGCACCTTCCGTTGGTTCGAGTACCCTTGTTTTTCTCTTCGTAAATACGAAGGGGCGTAAGTATGGCCGGGGGGCGGTAAATATTATCAAGGGGGGCGCCTCCACCGGGGGGCACTATCCCTTATCGTAAGCGAGCGTTACCCCCGGTCTACCGAAATGTGGGGCAAATCGATACCGGTGTCCCATTTTTGTGCATCTGGACCGCTATCGATTTTGGAGTTTGCTCGCGGGATCGATATTCGGGATGTTAGAGGCCACGGCGAGCAAGCGTGGCCCTTTGGAGCGTAGCGAGGCCACAAAATTTGGTAGAAAATACCTCGGCATTAAGCCCACCCTTTGTACTTTAGTGCAATAATGTTTTAAATGAAATAAAATAAAATAACTTTCCAAACCGCACAAAATGTGAGGCAAAACTAAGGTTGTAGCAAATTTGCTACTACCTTAGTTTAAAAAAAAATATATAAATCAAATTATATTTATGTTTTGGTGGCAATTGTTTTTTGTGTGGACATCTTTGGTAAAGCGTTAAATTAAAAAGTTCATAAGCTTGACAATTTTATGCAACATAATGGTATATATAAACTATTAAATCTAAGGCATAAAAAACAAAAGTACATCGGCTTTAATCGCTTAAAATGCGTCCTAGGATGAAAATATATTTTTATAGGCTTTAAAACGCAATAAAAAGCACTAGAACTACCACTGGACTAGTTTTAAGTAAATTCAACCAATAAATTAGTGTTGAAGCAATGTTATGAAGAATTTAGGTAGGTTATTGAGGCCAAATAGAGCCAAAAGCTAAATGTATATCACCAATAAAATCGACTCTACATTTTCAAAGTAGGTACTTAAAACAGTTGTAATTGTAAGCAAAACAAACATACTACATAGGTAAAAAAAAATATCTGCAGTACTCGAAGATATTTTTCACGGGTTGATATGTAGGCACGGTACTTACCCGTAGATATTTATATACTACTTATGTTATTTAAAAGTACTCTAACTCGATTTTTTTATCTTTTAGCAGCGCCATCATCGTTGCGTCGGTCGTTCTACAATTCTAAATAAAAAAAGTAGCGGTTGTAGGTATTTGTAAGGCATACATTTAAATTCCAAAGATGTACGTACCTACAACCAAAACAATAAATATATTCAGGTGCAGCCTGAGCACCTTACTAAAAGTTAGAATTTGACCATCTCGATCAAGTGCTACCTACTTTAAATCAAGGAAAAACGCTTACAGGTAATTTAATTACTAGGAATTGAATGCTTTAAACAGCTGTATGGAAGCCTGTGTTGACCCATACAGCTGTTTAGAATCAACTTTGAATCAATCGAAGAAAGTTCATGCAAAATGGTCCGCGAAACGACGGGTATAATACAATCCTGCGCTTACGTTTTTATCGATTCGTTTTAAATTCTTGCGAATGGTTTATTAAGTTTTATTGTAAATCGTATATCAGAGCTTAACGAGGGCTAAGTAGCCGTTATCACATTTTGTTGCTGTCGTAAACTTCTCAGCTCTTTGGCAAAGAAAGAAGTATTTCTTATTAACAATATGCTATATCGAGCCTAGAAGGTGTCAGGATATTTTGCGCATAAAGATTGATTTGGCAAGAACTACTTTCTTCAGTTTAAAATTTTCCGTGCTTAGTAAAAAGTTAGCTTTTTTATTAATTAAAGTTTTATTACTTTACTTACTATTTCAGGCACTAGCTGTTAACTACTAGGTAACCCAAATGTTGTTATGGACACTGAATTAAACGGTTTAAAGCAAATTAAAATACTATTATAACAAACGATTATGCATGAATAAAAGCTAAAAAATCTAATAATTATCTAACCAAACAAGAATCTAATGAAAACGCTAAAGAAGGTAAAGCTCATCTCCAATCAGAGTTAGATATGTGAATCCACTGGCGCCAAGAAAAGAACTTAATTGATATCATGAGAAACTCCAACAAAACCATAATATTGCAGAATGGTATCACTTCATAATGGCGTAATCGTGCGAATTTGTTTCTTTCTTGTTTATGCCGTTATTGTTGTAGAAGTATTTAATTGTAGAGCACGATCTGTTGATATTGTTGATGTCATCAACAAATAAGTAGGTATTTTTTTGATGATGAATTGTTTATGAAGAAAATCAGATTTTTGTTAGTTTTTTTATCATTAAATTCATCGCATCAATGATTTAAGACTATATTGTTGAAGCTGATTCATTTGACAGCTAATTGTATTCGATTTTCTATTTCTATGTCTTTCCATGTCTTACCTACTTTAGTTTTAAGTTTAGTACAATGTATTTAATACCTAACATCAGCAAGTGTAGTTGTATCAGCAATTACAATCAGACAAGCCTGGTCGACAATGATAATTGCAAACAATTATTCCAAGTGTTCAACTAAGTAAATTGAAAAACTTATGTGAGCAAATTGACTAACCGTTGAAACTTGATTTCTAGAGTAGGTAAGAGCGATGTTAAAAACTAGCAGGCATTCCAAGTATTAATCATTAACTTATTCTTTATTTATTTTTTTTAAAGGATCTAAGAACAGTTCTAACATAGTGATTTAACTAGAATATATTATATGTATATTATATATAACAACTTAATGTTAAGACTACAAAAATGTCAAACCCACAGCGGAGTAAACATTTGCGGTTATGTGTGCCAGTGCGATATAGTAGCACTGTTGAGATTAGTAAAAAAACTTCATTGAAAATAATAGATGTTCAAACTGGAACTAGGTGTGATTTCTTTCGTTTCATCCAATTCATTATGGAACTCAATCAGAAATTTATCAGAGCATCTGTTCGAAGCGACGCGTGACCCGAGAGCTGGTGAGTTCTGGCGCAGCGACTGGTATTGATGTGGATCTGTTGAACTACCTCCTAGATTGTTTGCAACAGTCTGCAGTTAGCTCAACTGTTTCAATTGTAAATACTAGTTCTAATTTGTTTCTATTCTTTATTCCAAAGCAAAAACTCTATATTCATCTTAGTCTAACCAATTATTTTTATTTAATTTTTTAGATGAGCCATGTCAGTCTGTTTTTTTCCTTGAACAACGCTGCAACGCGATGTAAACGTAGATGAAAATAAAACAAAAGGTACGCGTTAAATACCCGACAAATAATCTTTAATATGTTGACAGATCGCGAAAGTTTTAATCCCATATGGTGTTTCCTATGTTAATGTTTGTGTGTGATTGTTATAATAAATTGTATGGAGTGTGTACATCAATAGTAACATGGCATATGTACCTACGGTGGAATAAATAAATACAAATACAAATTCCCGCATTCGCGTACGGCCCGCGCGGGCACGTTTTAATATGCACTGGTGAGTTATCCTCCCGGAAAGAAATTTTCTAAGGTTATCCTGGCCAAACAATAGAGTCCTTAATAAGGTTTATATAACTGTCTATTAGGTACTCAATACTTTAATATGATCTGTTTATTTGTTGCATTTTTGCAACCAGCACTTAAAAACACCACTTTTATTACCTAGTTATTGCTTATCATCTACCCGCAAGATGGCAGTGTTGTTATGCGCATCGCCTTACAATCGACTTTATGTCTACTACTTATACACTACCTATCAGGTCAGGTTTCTTTGTTTCACTTTGAAGCTACATATATATCACTTTAGTTGATTTGTTTCAAATAACAACTTATTATCTCTAGAATTTGTTTTCTTCTTCTTTCAGTATCCAATTGTTCATTTGGAGAGCTTTATTGTCTTCTCTTCTGTTATCTTGAACTAGCTACATTATATTTTTTAACGGCTCTATCAACAAACAGTTCGACCGCGACCTCTCAATCAGCAAATCAACCCGATTCTATGTGAATCCCATTAGCAGCTGAACATATAATTTCACCAACAATTAGTACTGTCTCAGAGTCGAGTGATGCGAGTTGAGTAAAAACCGTTCTTGCATTTCCTCCTCCCATTGTCTCGATGATCTCGGATTAATAGCTATCTACCCTTCGTTGTACGGTTAATATCTCTGGTTACCGTCGAGTGTGATTAGTTATCATGATGCCAATTCCCATGCTAAAGCCGTGATTGGATTCGGATTGCGGTTTTTCGCCACTTTACCTATTCAATAAAGTTTATCTATGTCTTCGCTTTTATTCACAACAGTTTACCTATGTGTTCTGCAATAAAGCTCACAAAGTAAGTACGATAAATCTAAAATATTTTAAAACCTAATGGATTTATGCCTATGAAGTTATCGCAAGAATTTGTTAGAATAGGCCTAGCAAAGCTCAGACAGTTTGAAATGATTACCGATATAAATTACGTTTTAAACTGATTTCGCAACAACACAGCAATCCATCATTTTCTCTCCTCACTCGACGTAACAGTTCATCTCATGATAAACTGCAATGACTCCTTTTTACTATAATTAAACATGATTAGAGCTCAACACATGAGTCGCAATTATAAGACGTTACAACGGCTACCGAGAGAGCACGCCATCGATACAATAACATATTCTACACGGAAGCAAGTGCACTCATTCATTACGTTCTTCATCAAATTTCGAAGTTCTGGAACTTTCGGCTCGCGTCGCGTGCAACTGTCGCCTACGCCAACCCCCGAATGCCGCTGATTCAGCCGAATTCGAGGGAAGAAAACAATCCGAATCCATTCAAATACACAGTCATGAATGAATCGAATGCAATAGAGACAGAAAGCGTGGTAGGAAGGCGTGCGAGTGAGAAGGGATTCGAATAGTACGCGAAACGGAAATAGAGAGGTCGAGATAATTCCGTCTAGCCGGGAGGGATTCCCTCGTGTCACTTGTGTGCGTTCGTTTTTGGAATTGCTCGGTTGTATTTCAAATGTCGGTGTGAGTTCCTTCCTCGGAGGGTTCTTTATCGCGGGCTGTTCGTGATTCGGCTTGTTGTACATCCATTCTTTCCTTTCCGTCTGAAGTTCCCACTTGTTGAGCAATGGTAATAAATTGCCTCTGTGATATTTCCCATTGAACCGTTTGTCGCTTTACTGCTTTGAGGAAAACGTTTTGCCACTTATTTGTCTATTTATTCGGGTTTATTTGTCTTGAACGAGCAGAGATGGTGATACGGTTGTGTAAGTGATTGTGTCGTTGGGAAATTATTGCAGGGAAATGTTTAGATAAGAGTCTACAGTTCTTACAGAAATAATACCACGTGGTTCATTCACTAGTTAACTTATAATTTACTAGTATTGTCTGGCCTGAACTTCTATCGATCTATCAAAATAATCCAAGTAGAAACCAAACTTTATCAAGCGCATGCAGCAATGCTGCGAGCAGTCATATTAAGTGCCTACTATAAATGCGAAAGTTCGTGTGAATGTTTGTTAGCACGTATCTCCGTAACTACTTAATCTATTTAGATGAAATTTGGTATGTAGAAAGTTTAACTTTTAGAATAATACAAAGGTTAATCTACTTTTCAAAATTTACTCTGTGGAGGGGTTAAAAAGGGTAGTAAAGTTTTTATGAAAAATTATTATTCACTCAAAACTCGGTATAAATTAAGTAATGATTTTGCTACATGTGTTTTTGTGTTTAAAATTCTACACCGGGTGTGCAATCAATTTCCACGTGGGCGAAGCCACGTGGCGCAGCTAGTAGGTAATAAGTCCGCTACATCCATAGACAATGTAAACATTAATAGATATTACGACCGTTACCGCTCACAGGTGCGTGAAACTTATCCGAAACAATTAATTAATTTGGCAAGAGCATCTCAGACGCCGCATTGCAGTGTCTTGGTTAATATTTCAATGAGAATCACAACTTGGAACATCGCCAAATTCGCCAATACGTGAGGATTCCTCGTAGAATGCACATGTACGGGAATTATGACGCGTTAAATAGAAAATATTACGTTATCGGTCTCAGATACCGCTTCGAAGCGAAAATGTTCGTTACCTATGCAATTTTAGGTAAAATAAAGGAATCACATGGAGGAATATATTATCAGTAAATAAATTCAAACAAATTGTCAAAACCATAGACAAAAGCGTTCGTGCAGTCAGTACGCTTGCAACGAGTAATATTTGACGTTACATGCTCGCTGCAAAAGGTACATTACGCCCTGTAACACAGGTCAGTACTTTTAGTAGGCTTTAGATGTGAATAGAAAACTAATTAGTTGGTATATATTTTATCATCGATTATCATCAGCCCATCCTAGTCCGCTGCTGCCCACAACTAGACTACACAAAATTAATGTATAGGGCAGTGTATACGCTTCTACAGGTGCTTTGCTGTAGAAGCGTATACATACACTGCCCTTTAAAAAACTCCTAGCGAGTTGCAAAAATTATCAGTAAATAAATTCAAATAAATTGTCAAAACCTTCTTGTGTATAAAGGCCTACTATAAAATATCAGATTATATAGAGGATAAAAAAGCTTGGGACGGGCTTTGCTCCAACTCGAAACATAACAACTAACTAACAGGTTAAAGGTTTCTTCGTCGCTTCTTTACTTTAGTCTACATACCGAAGCGACTGAAATCAAAAATATCACCTTATTTCGTAATTTGACCTAAGTGTACATACATGTATTGTATTTATCGAAATAAAGTGTTTTTGACTTTGACTTGAATAGATCACGATTCAACAAAAAAATCAAAACTGCTTTTAATAGGTATTCAAAGCATTTTTTGTTGTACCTACAGGTACTTAAAGACGACTAAAAATTACACGACCACAGAGTAAATACACGCTGTTTTCACGATAGTAAAAGTACATTATTGGTATTCAATACTACCTACATCGAATTCAAAGTTTACAAATCCAAAATCCTCTGTATTAAAACGAATCAAACACAAAGTTAATTCATTGGGTCGAAAAAAATGCCCTAGTCCACATTGATCCACTGAGCAAATCTATTGAAAGATTAGATGTTATAAACCCGTTATAAAACCCATGATTTTAAAAATTGTGATGATTTTTCAATCTAATACATTATTAGTCAACCTACAACACTCCAAACAATTTTTATAACATCAAGTAAGTCAAGTTTGAAACTATCAACAAAATTTTCCTAAGTCTCACCTAGCCCCGCCGGCTCTACAAAGGTAATGAGCTAGTTATTTCAGTCCACTGTTTATTTACAAAATATCACTACGTTTGAAGGCGGACCATCAAAATGAGTCGTAAAGATGTAAAATACTGTAAATTCCATAAAAAGTCGTGTTGATGACCTCCGTAATTGGACTTCGTTCTTTGTAGCAGAGACAATAGGCCTGCTTTGATTCTATTGATTTGGGAAGTGCCGACGACGCACGAAAGATCTTTGAATCACTATGTCAGTGGATCAAGCGCGTTTTGTATACATCTTATACAGGGGAAGTTTAGGAGATTAGACTACGTGGATCTTTAAAGAAACGAAATCAGAAAAGCTTGTTTTATTGATGTTCTCCTAGCGAAATTTCGGCCATGGCGACCAGTCTCAACGGAGCCTAGCCATGTGTGCAGGACTTATTATAGTGCATTGTGCACTTTGTGCGCAAACACATGTTCGCTCTATTCCCTCACTCTCATAATCGTGTCGGTCTTTTTCAATGCTTAGTAGTCAGTTGGTTAAATTTTTTGTTATCCAAGAAAGATCTTACAGATTTCATAAAAAGGTTTAAAAATTGTGCGGTTGTAGAACCTGAACAAAATAGTTGTAAGCGAATAACCAGATTTAAACACAAAGGCAAATCCATTAAAGAGTTGAAGAAGTAAAGTCAGCTAACACCCCACCGGTTCCTCAGGCGAGTGGTAACACGATATGCCCTCGTTTATCTGCCGTTGAGCAATTATTGAAGCGTGAAAAGGAGTGTCCTCCTATTATTTACACTGCGTTTTGTAATGCGGGCGTTCCATTTTTCAAAAATATCGCGTTTCCAAATGCATTATGCTGCAACGTACCGTGGGGTCTGCCTTTGATTCATTATTTTAACGGTGTCCAACATTTCCGATGTTCCTCTTTCAATACATTTGCATTATCTGACTCATTAAAATGAATCAACGTTAAGAACGGACCAACCAAGAATTGGTATTAATAAAGATTAAAAATCTACAAACGTAGAATCGATATCTAACACCACAAAAAATACAAGGTCGGTACATGGTATTTATTTTAAAATATTATTATAAGAAACAAGATTTCTTTGTGGAGAGCATTAGTGAAATCGTAATGGTGGAAACGTGTCAATACAGATTAGTCTGATTCAACGGCCGCCCGCGCCGGAGCGCGGTATACATTTTTTTGTTTAATATTTTTATCTTTCTGTTGCCAGCCTTCTCTGATATTTTAATAACTTGAGACGAATAATAACTTTATTTCTATCGTCTTAGTTCTCGTTTTATTTCATTATTTATAATTTACCGACCAAGGTATAAGATAGAATAAAATCAAAAACTATAGAAGGTAATAATAACGAATCACCAAAAAAACAAAATGTGGTGGAGTTATTCTACCAGTTTAATGCAGTTATTGATTTGATTCTAGAGAATAAAATCAATAACTGCATTAAACTGCTAGAATAAGACTACCACATTTTGTTTTTTTTGGTGATTCGTCATTATATTTGCTTTGTACCAATTGTATGACATCACTACCATGCCTATCTACCGTTTAATGGTATTAAAGTGTCTAATAAACTAACAATGATTTCATAAAATCAAATAGCAACATGAGTCAGAACGCTGCGCCGGTCGGTATGCCATCCCACCAAGAAGCCGCGCGCCCAAGCTTCCAATCAGATAAACATTTAAAAAGTACTATAGCCCCAAATACGAGCAAAAAATTTAAACTTTATACCTCCCAAATGGACACTGTTCGTGGCCATTACATTTTTAAAATCGCATTCGGGGAGACGGGGGAATGCCGATATTAGGCCTACGCGGACCGCGCGCCACAACAATATTTTTTAATCTAACTTTAGCGTTTGTAAAAATTACTGTTTACAAATTCATGACAGAGCCGCTAATTAACCGAGATTTAACCCTTCCGTCGCACAAACCCACTATATTATTTACCCGGTGGAAATATTTGGTGCGTATTAAAATATGAAAAATTAATAGATTTGCAACGCTCTGTAGAGCAATAAACTGGTTTACAAACATTACGGGCTAGATTTTACGAAGTAGACTTGTAACTTTAATAAAATAATGAATATTTTACGACTTTTATAACGAAACAAATAATCTTACGAATATAAAACATGCACCTTACCTAGGCCTAATTTTAATCACCATGCATCATGCTCAGCAAATAATTCAGACTAAGCGTTTATAATGTTAAATTAAAACATTAATAATAAACAATAATTAAAAACAATAAACAATAATTAAAATTAAAATTAATTTACATTAATCTAATAAAAATCCAAAATGATTGTGAAGCAGACAATTCATCACTCTTACTCAGTCAAATCAAAACAAAGGAAACTTCAGACTGAAAATTCAAAACAAAAAAGATCTACGACGGCGAAATTATGCAACAAAAACATTGGCACCTGGAAAGGGATTAAGCATTAACATTCAAGAACGTACCTTGCTGTAGTGCAGTCTCTGTACAACACGTCGAAGTCTTTACAGGAGAGCAGCTTGCAGCGGTTGACACCTGGCTGTATGGCACCGAGTCCGCGCAGGATTCGAACCTGTTCCACGTTGCACACCAGCGGCACTATGTCCAGTCTTTTAAGTTTTGTGTACACTGTGTGCAATCCCCCAACTAAATGCTTCAGAAACAGTTCAAAGGCTTGCGGAAGGCATAGCATAGTGTCCCCTTGTATGATAAAAGCCGCCACTTTCTGACCCCGGTAATCGACCAGCTTGCACTCATTCGCCGAGGGGTCCGAGGTGGATATAGGAGGCGGACTGCCGTATCTGGGAGGGCCGTGATGATGGGCTGCTGCCATCAGCTCTAGCGGCGAGTGGTGCATCATCTGCAAGGAGCCCAGCAGGCCGAGCCCCGGCGGCGGCAGCGGCAGCCGCGGCGCCAGCAACTGCGGCGGACTCATGCCACGCGCCGGCGACGCTAGCTTCACTCTCGGCGAGCCCCCCGAGGAGCCGCTCATCTCGCTCGCAGTCGACGCTGAGTCCACGACGGACTCCATACTCGAAATAATTGACTACACACGCATCACACACCCGACGCGCGCGCTGTTCCGCGCAACAATAAATAAAAAGCCGGAGCGAAACGAGGGCGCGGCCGCGTGCGCGCGCCCGCCCCGGCGGCGCGGTCTCATTGGCCGTCCGCAGCTGCAAGTTTAATTCGATTGGGTAACGACACAGTCATCGAGTCTCCGCCTTATTTTTCGTTGCGTTTGTCGCGAGCGCGCGAAGAAACGTTTCTGTTTCTTTTGGATGTTCTGCGACGCGGCCGCGCGCCATCGTGTGTCGCCTGAAGCCTAGCCGGGGGTGAATTGGTAAGGATGTCACCGGTACCGGGTAATCAATATCAACTGATGCCTCTTACAATTATGTGCGAGATGTGTATATAACTTTTTAAATTATGCGTTACGCAGATTGGCTCTACTTGCGTAGTTCCAATATTTTTGTTATCGAAGTATAGTATCACATACTACAGTTGAACCAAGAAAATTAAACAAGAAATATTAGAAGAATGATAGTAAGAATTCTAGTTTAGAATATGTACCTACAAATTAGGTACCTACTTACTTAAGTCCTTTTTGAAATTACCTACTGGATTTGAATAGATAGGTCTATCGTTTATCAGTCTACTAAGTACCTACTCCTATTAATTGATATAATATTATGATTGTACCTACTTAATAGATATTGTAACTTCGTTGATTAGTAATATTGTTCGCATTTTAATTATGTAAGTACATGAACTCTACATTTGTTTTCTTTTTATAGGCAAGTATTAATTTTATTTAATAAATGTTTTTGTTACTTCTTACGTATAATAAAGAGCATGTATTAATTATGTACCTCATAGAAAAATAATTATCACTTGAGTTTATTTAATCTTCACGATGTTAGTAAACATACCATTTCCGAGAAATACCATTTCTGAGAAAACCTATTTATTTGATAATTCTATCTACAATTACTAATTATTAAATACTCTTTTTAATTATTTAACACATGCTGCATTATAAATATTAGTTTAAAACCCTCAATGACCATTGTAAATTTTGTTTTCTCTAGTGATGCTACTTAAAGGCTGATTACAATACAAAGGGTCGCGCAGTGTCGAAACAATAGCGGGCCCGACGACGGAACTCCTGAAAGCCACTTCAATGGGATCCGCACTTACCCCAGTCTCCCCTTACCACCCGACAATAACCACTTAAGGCAATATCGACCTTACACCCTTGAAATAAGAAACAGTGAAATTTTCGGTATAGAAAATTTAATTTTGTAGTAAGAAAGTTCTTTGTGCAAGATGTTTTTCTTTATTATTGTTTTATGTAATTATTTAATAGTAACAATGTAAGGTGTTGTTGGTAGGTCCTTGGGAAGAACAATTCTTTCCTAACGTATTTTTTGGTATTGATAGCTTGAACTTGAAACTGACTACTTTCATCATTATCATTATCATCAAGCCTAAGCTAGCATATATTCTAGCCAAATTGAATGTACAATGTTTGTAAACAAACCGCAAAATTATTTTTATACATACAAATATGAGATCCATCAATCAATAAATATTGTTTACTACTATTGCTAATAATATCTGAAACTTGACGGCAAGGAAGTGAGTTTTTGTTTTTTGTGTCGCGGTTGGGTTGGGTAACAAACATTTCACATTGAGTTTAGCTAGTATATAGTAGTATTAGTGCTCTGTATTTAGTGAGTAGCTTATGTACTACATTTTTATTTAAAATCATCGTGCGACATGAACATGAAAACCGGTGTTAGTGCGGTAGACCTAAATTAGGTATTTAGTGCTGTAGACCTAGATTAGGTATTTTTTACAAATTAAAGACTAAACGAATGTGATAGTACCGAGACAAACCTCACAAGGTTTTTATTGTACAAAATTTATTGTATATTGTGATTGTTTTTATAATGAATAAATAAAAAAATAAAAAAAACATATTTGTTTGTCACATTTTATACCACCATAGTTTAACTCGAGTTATAAATAATTTGATCCCACTGAATTTTATGAGATTATGAAGCGACTAATCTGCCAAGTACTCGTATGTACTTAAGTAAAGAAAGATAACACCTGGCATTATGTACTTAGGTGGGTAAGTAAGGTACCTACTGCTCTTTGTTTCTCGTGGTCTGAATTTATCAGTGATTGATTTGATGCTGCCTTCAAATGATTGTTTTAGGGTTCCGTACCCAAAGGGTGAAAACGGAACCCTATTACTAAGCCTCCGCTGTCCGTTCGTCCGTCCGTCTGTCACGTGGCTATATCTCATGAACCGTAAGAGGTAGACAGTTAGACTTTTCGGATAATGTGTATTTCTCTTGCCGCTATAACAACAAATAATAAAAATCAAATAAATATCAAAATTAAAGGGGGCTCCCATACAACAAACGTGATTTTTTTGGCTATTTTTGCTCCTTATTTGTCAAGGCTGTATCTCTTGAACTACAATAGGTAGACACATGTTACTTTCTAAAATTAAATACTATTACTTTCTATTAAGTAACACTGCAACTGTAATAGTAACATATAATAAAAATAAAATAAAGTTAAAAATTTAAAGAGGTCTCCGAACAAGAAAAATTCGATGTTCTTTGAAAAAGTTGCCTGATTTTACAATACGGAACCCTTCGTGTGCGAGTCGACTCGCACTTGGCGGTTTATTAATGTTGGTTCATACAAAATTAAAACAGAACATTGGCTTTATAACATTGTTTATGAAGGTACCAACTTTTGTGGTACGATTTCATAAGAGCTTCGCGGGCCTGAAAACATGATTCCGTAGGTCTTTAAATTTTTTTACTAGTTTTAGAACTACTTACTTACTAGAAAAACTTTTAAATTAAAATGGGTTCAAAAATAAAAAATCATCATCAACCTGGACTGATACGATAGTGAGTGGACCAATATTGTCCACGGCTGGAAAAAGGGTCGTAATCGTAAGTCACATATCGAAAACAAAATTCATCAGTGTGACGGCAGCCTTAAAATGGACGAACGAACGTTCAACTAGTTCAAGGTTTACTCAAAACAGGTTTAAAGCGACCAAATGATAAATCAAGTCCATAATTCGGTATCGTGTGCAGAGTGGAATAATTCAGGCAGATAATCTCAAATCCTTTATCAGCTGACAAACATTCGAGATTTATTTCTTATCACGTCTGAAATTAAGCGTGCTTTGGCTCAACCACAGTAAAATTGCGATCCGTTTACAATATCCATGTTATACGCAATTTTATTCGCTCTACCAAATCTCTACTGACTGCAGTCACACCGCATGAGCAAGTGTTGATGAAAACCTTTCGGTGTGACTAGTTACTTTATTGACTGTAAGAACATGGCTTTGGGCAATTTGGAAAAATCTTTTGATATCTACGGCTGTCATATTCCGGCGGGTATCTTTCGCAACGCGCAAGTCTTACTATAGCCCCAAAAAGGTGTAGGTAAGTCAGTTTCAGCACTATTCGACGAACTCTAAATATATAGCTAAATAGTTCAATAACATAAATAAGAAAAACTCCCCTTGTCGACACACTACCTGGGCCTCTCTATATTTATGCCATTCCCCTCGGTCAACTACTACTTCACAATTATTTCCATCCAAAGGTTGTCTGCAAGAGATCGCTTCTAAGCGATAAGGCCGCCCACTGTACTGGTCTTATGTAATGTCTCCTGGTAACGTTGTCTTTCTGGTGTACAATACTTATACAATAATAACTATCGTTAATATTTCTGGTACTTGGCTTCCATGGCCCCTGTATAAAAACTCTTCTATATTCGCGGTTTTATTAGTCATCACTAATAAAACCGCGAATAAAATAATGAAGATGTGTGTAGTTATCATTTAATTTAAATCATATTTCTTAGAACTTTTCTTTATATATTTGAAGAAATTAGAAGCTACGTATCGCAAGTCAAAATCCAATATGGGTCAATTGGCCAAAGGAGTAGATAATATCCGTCAATAACCAAAATGTTATGTTATTGCTCATGGAGCATGTATCGTATTGTATTGGAATTAATATAATAATATTTCTTACTAAGGTAGGCATGGATAGGTAGGTAGGTAGGTACCTACTAATTATTGGTTCATTGCCTCTACATCAGCATAGTACCTAGTTTGTACACAACACAGTGTGGGAAATGAACGGAGTTCCAGTGCTTTTTACAAAAAGCCTCGGGATTAGTCCACAAAAAGTATGGGGAACAAATAGCGGCCGGCTGCAATAAATCGGGCTCCACATTGGCAACATTGCCCAACATTGCCCAACATTGCCCACTGCGCATGGACGTTAAACTTTATTTTTATATTTAAGCCGTAACTTTGATGGTAGCAACTGTAATCCCGCGATTTTTTATGTCACATAACGAGGTATTGTAGCTCGTGGTATAAAGCACTAGTGCAAAGCAGATAAGTAAATGTTTCTGAATTCTACATTACCTACTTTCGAATCAAGAAACATTTACTTATGTAATTAATATCCAATAGAGAATCTATCATGTCGAAAACCCGTACTCATATTACTACCTAATAGGTACGGGTTTTCGACATCATAGATTTTCTATTGGATATTTCTAATCCCGAGACCGCGATTTTTATGTCGCTTATTGGCTTATTAGGTATTATGTAGGAAGAGTAGTAGGTACCTATAATGCACTGGTGCAATGTAGGAAAGTAAATGGTTCTTTAATTATTTTTTTGTTTTATTTTTTTTGTGGTGTGCAATAAAGTGTATTGTATTGTATTGTAAATTTACAATAGGAAAAATTATTAATACGGGTTTTCGACAATATAGATTTTCTATTGGGTATCTTTTTAGGGTTAGGCCAGTATTATGAAAGCTTGCTCAGTTATCGATCTATGCTTGAGTAACGTTTATACCATAGAAAAGCGTTACTCAAGCATAGACCGATGACTGAGCATGATTTCATATTACGGGCCTTACGCCCGAATACTCAAACGCAACTCAGATTTAAGCGCGTCTTAAGAGACGAATTTTTGACAGAATTTCATTGAAAACTGTCAAAAAAATGCGACTTGAGGCGTGCTCAAATCTGAGTTGCGTTTGAGTATTCGGGCGCTAGTGTCGATCAAATTAAACTTAAAATTGCGTACTTACCAAACCTTTCCAACGATTGCTTGCGACGACGGCGGCGTAGCAGGTGGCATTGTGTTGTGGAGTCTGAGCCAGCTCTGAGGAAGAGATGGAATGCATTAGCCCAGTAGTGGCACACAGTGGGCTGATTAGATTAGAATTATTATTTACTTATTTGAAAGCAATCTTTAACGTTATCCATGAAAAATAAACATACCTATAAAAACAAAATATAGGCCTCAACGTAACTTTTTAGCACCTAACCATTTAGCCATTTGTCGTGAAACAATAACAGCGAATAGATAGAGCAGCTAGCCGCAGCCATAACCCAATTAATAACATTGCTGAGCGCGGCCGTAGTGTGTAGCCCGCCATAGTGCAGTAAATAATGCAACCGATAGGTAGACATTTTGGCCACTTCAGTGAAGAGGCTTTTGGTGCGAGAATAGCCGGATAAATGAAAAGCCCAAAATTGTAGTTAAAACTGGTAAACGTAACAGTGAAGAGCCGCAACTGTTGGCTATTAACTCAAACTCAAAAATTATTTGGTAACGGCATATTCTTAGAAGCAAAAAAATTAATTGCATTATTATTAGTACCTATTATTTAACGGGTATTTATCGCGTTTATATATGTATGTACCTATTTTTCATCCCGTGAACCACGCCAGTGTGTAATCCTGCTGAGTATAGTAAAGAATTGTCATGTTTCGTAAAACAACAACAGCGAATAGATAGAGCAGCAAGCCACAGCCATAACCTTTTTAATAACATTGCTATGAGCGCGGCCATAGGGTGTAGCCCGCCATAGTGCATCAAATAATGCAACCGATAGGTAGACATTTTAATAACATTGCTATGAGCGCGGCCATAGGGTGTAGCCCGCCATAGTGCAGCAAATAATGCAACCGATAGGTAGACATTTTAATAACATTGCTATGAGCGCGGCCATAGGGTGTAGCCCACCATAGTGCATCAAATAATGCAACCGATAGGTAGACATTTTAATAACATTGCTATGAGCGCGGCCATAGGGTGTAGCCCACCATAGTGCATCAAATAATGCAACCGATAGGTAGACATTTTAATAACATTGCTATGAGCGCGGCCATAGGGTGTAGCCCGCCATAGTGCAGCAAATAATGCAACCGATAGGTAGACATTTTAATAACATTGCTATGAGCGCGGCCATAGGGTGTAGCCCACCATAGTGCATCAAATAATGCAACCGATAGGTAGACATTTTAATAAAATTGCTATGAGCGCGGCCATAGGGTGTAGCCCGCCATAGTGCATCAAATAATGCAACCGATAGGTAGACATTTTAATAAAATTGCTATGAGCGCGGCCATAGGGTGTAGCCCGCCATAGTGCATCAAATAATGCAACCGATAGGTAGACATTTTAATAACATTGCTATGAGCGCGGCCATAGGGTGTAGCCCGCCATAGTGCATCAAATAATGCAACTGATAGGTAGACATTTTAATAACATTGCTATGAGCGCGGCCATAGGGTGTAGCCCGCCATAGTGCATCAAATAATGCAACCGATAGGTAGACATTTTAATAACATTGCTATGAGCGCGGCCATAGGGTGTAGCCCGCCATAGTGCAGCAAATAATGCAACCGATAGGTAGACATTGTAATAACATTGCTATGAGCGCGGCCATAGGGTGTAGCCCGCCATAGTGCATCAAATAATGCAACCGATAGGTAGACATTTTAATAACATTGCTATGAGCGCGGCCATGGGGTGTAGCCCGCCATAGTGCAGCAAATAATGCAACCGATAGGTAGACATTTAGGCCACTTCAGTGAAGAGGCATTTGCCTTGGCCTAATTAAAATAAAACTCCTCATACTATTTTCGCCGCTTATTTTACGATATTTTTATTTAGTTTGTATTATGGTCGTTCTGGAATTGTATAAAATTATGTTGTAATTTAAGCAACCAATATAGTAAGATAATATTAAAAGGTACCTACCGATGATGTATAGGTACATTCTTCTTAACCTTCCTAACCTATAAATACCGAAATCTATCAATAAGAATTAACTTTCATAATATATTACTATATTAACCTAAGATTGCATGATATGTATTGATGCTTATATATAACCAAAGCAGCCTGAAAAACCCCAGTGTTTATCGAGGTTTTATAGGTGTCCAGCGTTTACAGCGGGTCAACACCAATTGGTGACAAATAAAGAGGAACTTAAACCAGTGACTAGTTTCTTAAATTAGTAAACCTAAGTAGGTTTACTAATTTTCCGAGGATGCCCTATCTATACGAATAAGTATTCGTGTAGGGCATCCTCAAAAGGAAAAGAGGGCAGATGAGTTTTCGATGGATACAAAATCTTAATGCCGGTGTCCCAATTATAAACGTTGGTATTCAATTACTTAACTACTTATAACCTTGCCCACGGTTGCTTTATTGAAGTATAAAATGAACGTGTACTGTTAGCTATTTCGAGGGTTTTTAATTGTTTTTAGGGTTCCGTCTGATAAGAACCCAGTAGTCTGATAGGTAAAAAGGAAAATGTAGTGTAGATTCCATTCAAAATACAAAGTTGTTAGTTATATAAAACACGTAAATAAGTTTGTAAAAGATAGTGAACCGTAGGTACAAGTACGGAACCCTGCACTGCGCGTGGCCCGACACGCACTTGGCCGATTTTATTCATTTGCTGAAAATGACGAATTCGTTTTGAAAAACTTGCAATGAAATGACGGATGGACCCAACACAAATCTAGGAAAAACGAGAAAAACCGGAACATATAAAGCACTAAAAGATGGAACTTCTGGACGGATAGAATAATTGGAGAGACGCCTGCCTTAGCCGGAATAGCGAAATTAAATTTGTTCACAATGGAAGGTGGTTTTCGTCAATTTATGTTTTTCAGTGGCGTGTGGCGGAGTCCCAGGCACTATATGGGTCATGTAGCTATTTCAGCCAATTTAAATTTAGAATACCTTAGCCAAAAATGCCTTTAGGAATACACACAGCTTATTTATAAGTTCGAGGATAGTTTCGAAGAAAAATTGCGGTAATTTTTTATCTATTGTAGTTTTTTATTGACTGCTTACAAATCTTATTAAATATGTACTTTATTTTAATACAATAGGTAACCGATTTTCCACTGAGGCGTCTTCCATAAAATAAAAAACCTGATTTTCCTTATGTCTCAATAGATGCAACAATGCACGGGTTGTGCCTTGTCCATGCAGACTAGTAGCGCCATCTCTTCAGTTTGCTCGAACTATTTTTTGACACTAAGAAAACGCCTCTCTGTATTCGGAAACTGAACAATCCATTCGCCTCACCTTTTTGTGAAGTTGTGAACATGCAAACACATTCAATTGAATTTCGTCTGAGCCTCAAAGAGAATGAGCACAATACGACTCGAGAGTTGTTTGCATAAGGTGTGAATGACATGTCACCTCGGTGCTTTGAGACCACAAACCTTTGATGTAAAAATCATCCGTGTGTCAGCCAATATTGACAGAGTCTAAACTATGGGAGCTAACTGGAATGAGCTTATTCTAGATGGAAATTTTTAATATTGTAAATTATTGAGAAAAACAGCTTCATTCTTAGAATTAGTGTACCTTGGTGTACCTACCTGGTACTTTTATATTAAGGCATGCACAAGTTTTAAAGTTTGAAGGTTAGGTAATCTTTAGAACTAGGTACCTAAGTAGGATGTAAAATTGGCCATTTTTGGTAAGTATGTAAGTGCTTATGCACTTTACCAAGAACCGCGTGAGTAAAGCCGCAGGAATCAAAGTATCAGAAACCAGTAGTTTATACCAAATAATTTAATAATATGCTACCTAAGTATATGAATGATGCTTGAATCGTCATACTCGTCACCTTTAAGGATGTTAAGCTCGGCATCTACGAAAACCGTTCCTAGTCTATAACTACCTACTTACCTAGATGGATCTAACCTGAGACTTATCTAACGTATCTTACCTAACAATTCTAGATTCACAAGATCCCAGAATAGTCACCCTCCGTACAAAGGGGGGCAACTTTATTATTTTTCCCAGTTTTTATCACGCCCCGTCTGTCTTTTGATTCAGTGGCTGTGTAATCTGGTGTTGCCGCATTTATTTTGCACTCTTGGTGTTGCCAGTTTATTTTGCATTCTCTTGGTGCAGTGTTGGCTGTACTGCCTTTGAAGTCAAAGCTCTTTTGACGGGCTTAGGTGGTGCTGACCGCAGTGAATGATTCTTTTTACGCTTTATACTCTGAATACGACAAGACCCGGGCTTTTCTGTCGCTTCTGTGGTTACTTTTTGGGGCTGGGGTTAAAACTTTTCGTTGACTAGGCTAGGTACCTTATTCATACTAATGCTTTAACCTATATATCAAGGCGCTCTTGTACAAACAGCATCATCAACTGCTAACCCTCTAGCGGTAGAAGTGTAAATGTTAAAGGGGCTACCAAATGATGCTGCTCTCCGTACCTATTCTACGAGTTTGTTAAAACAAATGCGTATACCTAGACAGTAGGTAGAGTTCAAAATCTGTGCTTAACTATTTAAAATTCTATTGCTTATGGCTCTACAGACGTATTCATCAATCGATTTTAGAAATCGTCTTAGCGATGTGTGATAAATATTGAGTTGAATCGAGCAGGCGAGGGGTGTGCGGACGACGTGATAGGGCTGCCACAAATAAAATACTACAAAATAAAAAATTAGGAGCAATCAATGAATTTACCTACCAAAACCTAGTAAAAATAGAGGTAGTTTTTGCTAAGGGAAGTTTATATAATATGTTTTCAACTATTCCAATTTGTTAGATTTTGATTACCTACGGCGTGTTTGATTACCTATTAAGACGAGGTTAGAAAAGATAGAGTAATAATTTTAGAAGACCAAAATATTGATAAATGACAGTTTCCAAGTAAGTACTTACTTATTAACTTATTTAATTAAATTTATTTGCATGCACAAAATAACCAACAAAATTAAAAGATGGTTATCAATGTTGTTAAGTTTTAAGCACCTTAGATTTTCATTTTAAATATTTAATTTTAATTTAAGGGCATTCTGTTCAACCCTAACCTCGCGGAAAAGTCGGATGTCACCACGTGAAGAGCTTTGAATGTGCCTTTGCTCCCGTACATAATAAATAGAGTATTTTTATCGGGAACCCACACTCGTGACGAGCAAATATTGTCACGCCAATCTTCAATGTTGCTGCGAATAAGTAACTTTAGACTGAATTACATTTCATTTGTAAGAATATATTTCCACTAGATTAATGGAAGTTCCGCGTCACATAAAAATCCTACGTAATGTAAAGTCGTCGATGATTGGTCTAATTACAGAAAAATATTTTGTGTTGTAGCTTGGTTAAGAGGGCGCAGTGCGCGCCATTTTGTGAAAAGGATAGGCTATGAACGCGAAATTCTATGCCTATCCTTTTCACAAAATGGCGCGGATTGCGCCCTCTTAACAAAATCTCCGTTGCTACACCACCGCTACGCCGTAGCATGCTACGTAGCCCTACGCGTTTCCGCAAACATGCTACAAATAGTAGGTTAGGTACCTACCTAGAACTAATTGCTTTATATACCAACAAGTTTCGCCCGCAGCTTTACACGCGTTGTTTCTATAGAAATTCATAAAGGATATTCCTATTCCATGGAAAATGTATTATGGGATAAAAAGTATGCTATATACAGCCGACGTTTAATTCCAAGCTTAGAGCTACATCTGTGCAAAATTTCAGCCCGATCGGTTCAGTCTTCATGGCGTGCAGAGGTAACAAACATACAAACTTTCGCATTTATAATATTAGTGTGATTACCTATCTACTTTGTATTCACACATATTGCGTGCAACGTCGCGGACGGAAGCTAATAACAAAATATTCTATGCAACATTCGGTTTTAGTTCGAACCACCCTCTACGATCCAAACCAGTTTATTCAAACGCATATTTGCGTAAAGCATTTTATTAAAGGCGACTATCCATCAATCCGTCATCTAACCCCCACCAACACCACTTGGTATACGTCACCGACCGTATTTCTAAGAGGTAGTACTGTACTCATCTATAAAGAAATGTAAATAAGACTTTAAAATTATTTAAATAGCCTACTCAAGTCCTAAGGTACCAAGTCAAATAAAATCAGAGTTATCTTCAGAGTGAGAGATCTATCGTTAAGCGGTTCTCGGTCTGTCCAATCGACCATTTTGAGTCATGAATTAGAATAAGAAAATTGTACTGAAACACGCAAGAAATTTAGATTCATCTTTAAAGCCGTGTGTTCTTCTATACCCACCTTCAAGTTTCAATGATACCAAAAACGTTAAAAAAGGCAAACAGTGCTAACATTATTTTATGCACCAGTGGCAAAAGTTAAATCTGACGTATAATGCGTATGATAGCACGATAAACACGTTTCGCAGGATTCATTCAAATTGTGCGCCACAGTATTCTAGGAGGGAGCTTAGTTTGATTGATCGCTGCAGTCAATAGCTTCGCAAAATTGATCTGTTGCATAAATAAATGTTTGGAGAAGACGCGATTCCAAAAGTTTTTCTACGAATCACGTTCTGCCTCAAGGCTTGCTATTGAGGTCAGTTTTATTTTGCACTAGCTGTTGCCCGCGGCATCGCACGCGCTTTTTAAGTAGTAGCCTATGTCCGCCCCAGGTATACAATTTACATCCCTGCTAAATTTGAGTGAGGTCCGTTCAGCTGTTTAGGCGTGAAAAGGTACCAAACAGACGACAGACTGACAGACACACAGACCGAATTACTCAAGCTAAGCAAACATTTATGAGATACTTAATAGTAATCTTGAAATGACTTTGTATTTCGCAAGTGAATCCATGTATTAATTCTGATTTCTTTAGTGCACTAAATAAAAAGACGTACATAAAAAAAACATAAAACTAGAGAAGGAATGGAGGAAGGAATCTGTGCCGTTTTTCCTTAGAATATTTAGCTTTTTTCGCAATAAATCAAAATAACATTTTATTGATATTCTTCTGACATACAAACAAAACTGCTTGATTTTAATTAATTACGATAAAGGAGTTAAAACGCTTTCAAAGAAAATTTACGAAGTATTTCTTCCAAGTCTCTTTCCAAGTAAACAATATTTTCCTGAACAGCAGCGCATTTTCCCCATGCAGAAAAATATATCCTAGATTTCGTCCAAAATAAGCACTAACTACCTCCGTTGTAATCAGATTATATTTATTTCAGCTTAGCCGGTGTCGTGCTCCTATCAGATTAGCGGCACCCATTGTTACTCTAATGAGATTACTCATGTATGATGCAAAACACCCAGGATGCACTGAATTTCACTAAAATACAGGCTAAGCCGATGAATGGAGCGGGTGACACGTTACACTGTTTTGAGTAGCGCGCTTTAACCTACACAGATAGCTGAAAACTATCTGTGGAGGGCAAAACTACCAACAATTCATATAGGTGAGACTTACAAAAGGCTAGGTATAGATAGGTAGGTAGGATGAAAAAGCCGATGTTGCCACATGCCTAGTACCTAATATAAACAACCAATACGGCTTCATAATAGCATTTTGAAAACTATCAAAAACAATGCCAAAGCTTAAAAGCTCCCACACTGTGGCAGTTTCATAATAATATGTTACCAATTGTTTAAGCCTTTATTTCACCCTAACATTTCGATGACTAAGTGTGTCCAAGCGGAAAAGCAGCCGAAGGCAGAAGCAATTTTTATATAAAACACTGATAAATCTACTTCTTCCAATGTATCAGAAGGGTAAATCATAAGTCCCTAAGGAGCGGCATCTCGTAATTCGACATACCAAACCCCGGTCACATAGAATGTAAAATAGCTCCCTTGCATTTTGGCCTAAGTGCCATAAAGTATGACGTTTATTACGGTCAGATCTGCTCGAACCACTATTGATAGGCAAATGAGAGAGTTTTTTAAAAGAAAAACGATGTCTGCTTTTTATGTGTTCTCTGCGAGGATGTAGAATGATACATCTTGGTCCGTAATGGGCGGTTTCTGTTTTTGCGACAATTTTCAAGAGGTTTGGTCAGCGTTGTTTTTTGAGAGATTATGTAGACCCTGATTTCCAAAAAAATTTTTTATAATTTCTTCAGTTTGTTTGCAACGAAGCTATTTTCAGAATTAAGATTTATTCAAACTGTCGATATCGAGTAAGATTTATTCAAACTGTTGCAAACGATCTACAGGTAGCTCAACTGATCCATCTCATTAAGATATCTATATATAGAGATATAGATATATAAAGAGAAATTATCTTTTTTAAATACATTTCTATGACATTACTATTTTGAAAAGACTTTCAAAGTCCTAAAGTCATTTACAAAGGGATATTTACCATTATTTGAGTTTTGAGCTTTCCAATATTTCGGCACAGTTTGATGCGCCACGATCACGGAATAACGATTGATGATTTAAAAGATTTATTTCCTGAAGGCTCTTCGTATTTCCTCAGCAGGTAGGTATAGTACAGTACTGAGGATCTACTGCTGATGTGCTGTGATGTCTATTGTCACTCTACCTAATATAAAATGTAACAAGTGGGTTAAATAATCTAGGTAACATCATCATCAGCCCATATAGGTACGTCCACTGCCGAACATAGCCTATGTTCATCTCAAACGAAATAATATCTAAAAATAATACGAATAATCTAGTTTCGACTCGAAATATGAGGCAATGAAACAGTACAAGTCACCTGCAAGATACCAGTAAAAGTAAAAGTCCAGTAAAAGTCGATCTTAGAATCTATCGGCATAGTTGTTGGAATTGGAAGAAACCCGAGCTCATTTGCGATGAAATGTAGCCTCTAAAGAATTTTCAAATTTAGCAATCTTTCTCAGATAAGGGCAATAACTCAAATAATAGGTCAAGCACAATAGTGGCGACACCGATAATCGTATATTAGAACCCTTATCCCTATGAGCACCTCTTCGACAATGGAATGGAATATAACGTCGAAAAGTGGCCACATAAAAATGACATACGATTTTGGCGGATGGAAAAAATATCACTGCCTCGCAACTCGCAATATGGTGGTCTGATAAAAATGAATGATGAAGTCGAATGTTAAGGTTTCGTGAGAGAGATTCTTCACATCATTCATACCTATGTAAGAGGTGGAGGAATACCGCGACATTAGACTTAGAAATGACACATTTTTTATACGCTTAGTACTTAGGTACCCTTGTCATGGTAGAGTATGTAGTTAATAAGCTGATGATAATGATATCATAAAAAATGCCTTTTCCATTTCCAACAGAAAAAGCACTAAAAGTTGGAATCACCGAACACTCTTTCTCTGCTTGCGAACTCGAAATCGTTTTTCGCATCAGGCGGCAAATGTGAAATCGTAATAAAACTATCGATGGCACATGTAAAGTAGCCATAATATTGAAAACTTCCAAAGTCCATCAATAAATGTGACGCTGAGCTGTGTGGGGAGGCGGCCCTTGCATTAGTGATGGCTGGGTATCTAGAAAAAATATCGACGTCGATATATAAATAAATAACTCTGGACAATCCACACAGCATCATCTAGCCGCAAGCTAAGCAGAGCTTGTGCTAGAGGTATTAGATAAATGGTATACTTAAAGAAAGAAAATTATTTATTACACACTACACACAAACAAGCTTAGGTATAGAAATTAAAGGGATAAAAAACTACTTAGTACTAGGTAACAAACAGACAGATAAAAACGCAGGTAAACTAAGTAGTATACTAATACACGCATTGGGTTGTACTAAGTAGTCCACTCAGCAAGCAGACGAGCGCTTGTGTGTAGGTCTTACAGGTCCTGACTCAGCTTGTTGCTATAACACAAAAGCCTAAGGCAATTTGTGAAAGAGCGCTGGTTTACTTAATACAATAAAATGCTTCAATGCTGCACTGTGTCAAGGCCCGTACTACGTTTATTCCATAGAAAAGCGTCACTCAAGGTTAGATCTATGACTGAGCAAGCTTTCATAATATGGCCTTTTCTCAATAATTTTTAAGTAATTTATTTAGTAACGAATTACATGGTTGCAGTAACTATTGGAATTCGATGATGCCCGCAGTAGTTTTTAATAAAACTGTGTCGCAGGCACCATCGCCCTCCTCACAGACAGGGTGTTCCGCTACATAATTTTTAATAACAAATAACAGTAAACTTTTAGATAGGTACCTAGGAATTTTAAATGAATGAATAGATGTCTATGATTAATGTTAATAATGTATGCTTATAAATATTCAAAAGTAAGTACAAATTTAAAATATGTATATATTTATATATTCGTGTGTATGTGAGTGAGTTTAGATGTGTGTGTATGTGGTGCTCCTGAGGACACCGTTCTCGTGAGAGTCCGGGCAACAGAAGCTACCAGGTGAGTGTATATGTGTAATAAAAACGAAAAGTACTGTACTTTCAGCCAAACTATAACAATAGTGTCAGATTTTTATGTACACAACTATGTACAACCCTCTCAGTAAATAAATAAATAAATAAATATTTTAGAGATGTAGAAAATATTACTAAAATGAAGAAAAACAAAAATCATGTTCGGCTTGAACTTAAAACTAGGGGTGCGTTCACTCCATCGATATCGACATTAACGTTATACCTACAACTCTATCGACGTCGAAGGCGTCGAAACGTACCGACCACAACTATCAAAGAGAAATCTTTTCCGTGTATCAATAACGAGGCGAGACACATTCGCCTTGCCGCCTTCTTTATGTGTTGCGATATGATGTGATGATATTAAAGAACCCTACGTAGGCAAATATTTTACCTATTGAAAAGTATTTTTTGTTTACCTAATAATAACTAGCAACTATCTTTTTATCTTATACCTAAATATTAAGTAAGACCACGTAAAACACAGTCTTGAATCGACAAAGAACTTTATTACATTTAAAATCATATTGATTTGGATCCGTATAGGTATCTCTAGACAGTTAACAACAGTTACTGCAGATTGGGCAACTGTTTAATATCTATAGGTTAAGGCGGATGAAGACGATTATGTAAAGAATTCAGTGTCCTTAGTAAGTAAACGTAAAGTAAAGTTAATTTCTTACGTCAGATCAACTTCTCCGGTGGATTTCTTTATATTTTCATTTCATTCAGATTTTCCCTACAAAAGTGTGCCCTGTTATAATAACTCTACGTTCACTCTACCCTCAAACGTTCATCTAAATCCGCCCAACAACAACAGCTCAATGGGTTTAGGCGTGAAATTATTTTCCTTGCCGTATGCAGATTAGAGTGGGGTAAGATTCGTTTCGGTTTCTTTTATAGGATTGTGATGATAAATACTGCTGGATTGGGTAACGGGTGGTGCGTGTAATGTAGACGAATTTAGCTACTTTAGAATACGGAATAAATACTGTGGCTCTTCACAAGAAACTATGTTTACCTTCTTTAAAAGCGGTATAAAATATGTACTCAGATTATTTACTAGTACTCGTAGCTAGCTACTGAGGGGTGAGTCTATTTGACGTTAGTAACGAGACGTGATCGTGACGTCTCCTTTTAGTATGGGACAAGATTGAATAAAACACTGGAGATTGCAATGCAAACAAAGCCTTGAAGCAAAATTATATGACCTTGAATGACGTCACTTATGTCTTTTGTCTCTTTCATTAGAGTGACCACGTTGGATCATAAATTTAGGATACATACTTACGGTTTACGTAATTTTATGAAGAATAAACTAAAAGGTAAGATCGAAACATATCACATAAAATTTATTTATTTGTAATGAAAAACGGCAATATGGTATATCATTTATTCATATACATATACATAATGATTATAAAATGGTGCAGCACTATTTAGAAGGTGTCCTGGTCTTTCTGGGTCATAGTCATCCGTTTTAAAATGTAAGCTGCATATTTTGGCCGATAAATAAAATTTACCATTTAATGGTATAATTGATAGCCAAGTATTTCTTCTTTCAACGTCTTTCGAGAAGCTGAAATATAAAAATGAATGATATTTTATTACTACTGTTCCCATCTGGGCATACTTTACACAATAAACACAACAACACTACTAACTGTATTGAAAGCCTAGGTCCGGATAATAATAAGGACCTAGTTTAATCACAATATTACATAGCGGATCAGGGTTCTCTAATAAGTGCAACACTATAATATTTATGGCTTTGGAACATAATTATGTTATGTAAAGTACATAATGTATCCTTCTTTACTCAGAAAATCTCAATGGCCAGTGTTAATGGTCACCCTACTTATGTAAATTGTTTTAATAAAACTATAGGAATATGATACGAAAAGTACGAAACAAAATAAGTATATCAATAATCGATCGACTCACGGCACTAAAATTTTATAAATGTTGAAGATTTATATGATTCGAACGTAAAAATGTATGAACATGGTTAGATACGGATATTAGCGTAAATAAACAGTTACATGTGAAACTTGATGTTAGGATTTGGTTTCCAAACACTTCTACAATTTTGCACAACACAATACATTCTTACGATTTCGAATTTAGCAAGAATGATTTCGTAAAAATGTAAATAAACATTCCGAGCATCAGAAAATCTTTGACAGAACGGCCATAGTGTCAAATTGGGTGTTACTTTAATAATAAAATTGCAGCTACCAACAATCAGGGAAAGTGCAGTACTGTTTTTTTATGATAAATATGCTGTTTTTTTATTGATAATTGATGCGCGTGTATTTTGTCTGCAAAAATCATCTAAAAACACATAGTAGAGCCCATGGTAGGTTCCCTTACATTGCGAAATGTTGGTTCGTCACCCGCTTCGATTAGGATATTTTGTGTTTAACATGGCAATTTCATATTAAGTGTGAGAGGAACGGAAAACATAACTAGGGGTGAATGAACTTGACTTCATTCTACAGTTCTAGGCGCAATCTCCAGTGTTCTAACAAGATATAAGCTTCTTGGTATGGGATTTGCGTAGTACCCTGACCGCACGATAGAGGTGCTGTACCAAATTGTATGAGAAAGGAGACGTCACGATCACGTCCTAACGTCAAGTCACCTCTATGATCGCCTCTCCCAGTGCATCTAAAAATTTATTTGCTGTGTTTTTTTCGTATTTTAGGCGTGTATGTTTTGTACTAGTTGTTCTTAATTTTTGGATTTTTTTTAAAGTACCACTTGATTCTAAGATGTAGAGGTACCTAGGCACAAAATCGATGTAGAATGTTTGAATACAAACCACAACACAAATAACTAAAACTCACTTGCTTGACGACGAGTTTCAGATATAATTATAAGCAATATTTATTGAAGGAATCTCAAATCGACAAGTAATGTAAATTTCGTATAAAAAGACTCGGCAACAGAGTGAATTTTAGGTTACGTATGGGCGGTTTGTTTACAAACATTCTACATCGAGTTTGGATAGTGTATAGGTAGCCCTATCATCTCCCCTCTAAATAATAGAAACCCCTGTAGTTACGTTTCTCCCACTAAACTCCATAATAGTAAAAACAACTTTCGATATCGTCAAGTGCGAGTGTGACTCGCGCGCCAAGGGTCTCGAACGTTGGTCAAGTATACCAATATGTACAAATAGGTCTGTATCGGTTAGAGACTTTGCTTTTTAATGAATACCTAAAAATTAAAGGTAGGTACCTACATTTCAGATGTAGGTATCGGTTTGCAAACTTCGGAGTACGAGTATATAAAGGGAAATAGAAAATTTTTCGACTTTTTTCAAAATATTTCAAAATGTATGTAACCTACAGGAATTTCAAAAACTGTTTTAATATGTACAAAACGATACCTTTAATTTGATACCCAGTAAGTGAGGTAGCCCCCCCCCCCTTTGAGAAAAATTATTCACCCACTTTGAAATTTTTTAAAAAGTGTTCTACTTAAGACCTTCGCAATATTTTTCGAGTAATATATAGGTCCATATCCACAAACGCTACATATATTTCAGATAAATCGCTCCGCAAACCTCGGACATAGGGGGTGGGGGGAATGGGTAATTTATTGACTTTTTTCGAAATATTTCAAAAAGTATGAAACCTACAGAAATTTTAAAAACTGATTTGAAATGTTCTAACCAATACCTTTCATTTGATACCGATATTTAATACCCACTTGACATTGTAGATCTCTTTTAAAATTTCGACATCACAATAATTTGTACTACCTACTGAAACTTTTCATTTGCATTTTTTTTTTTTCATTTAATCTGTACTACAGATTGTACAGGCGCACGAATGTATTATTATTTTAAATTTCACGTTATTTGCTGCTGTAGTTGCTGAGATATTAAAGACGGGAAAAGACCCGAAAAAGCAAGACTATAAGGGTTTCGAAACCGATCTCTGATCATCGAAACCCTAAAAATCAGTAGCAAGAGACTAGAAGTTTCAAGTGCTACAAGGCTATACGAGCTACGCAAGAGCTACGAAAATAAAGCAGAATTTCATTGCCTACGCAACATAAAGATCATTGAATGTATTTTATATGTATATTAATATGCGTTTTTTATAACTTTTATACAAATCTTTGGTACACAACAAAAAATATTCATTTTAATTGACAGGAACTATTATATGTATTATGTTTATGAACTAGGTACTACTTACTTAAATATTGTCGTATTTATTTCGGATCTGTATCTGACGACAAATGTAATTACTGTAAATGCAATTTACGTCACGTGGTTTGCGGTCCCATTCGCCGGAAGAAAAATAATATAATTATATCAATCCGGCAAATGGGACCGCGGTCCCCATACCTAGCGGTCCCAATCGACGGAAGCCTCCGTAAGGCTTTTCAATTTTTGTCTCGAAAACTATCTTGGTCTTCTGATTGGTTCGCTGGTAAAATTGTGACTCTTTTAAAGTCATTAATAACGGGATACTTACCTTGATTTGCGTTACTTTGAGTTTTGCTACATTTTGGGCAAATGCACCAATCATTTAGTGTTAAGGGGCGCAAAGCGCGCCCTTTTGAGAAAAGGATAGGCATAGGATTTCGCGTTCATTGGAGCGGGATAGAACATACGTTTTTGGAACGGCGTAAGCGCAAAAATCAAGTTTTTGCTTATATTTTCCATAAGGACAATCAATAAGTTATACTATCACCTTTTAATTTATCAAAGAAGTATTACAAACTCACAAAACGACGTCAATTGAATGGCTATCTGTTTACAATTGAACCACGCCGGCCGGCCGGCCGGGTCTCACGAAGTTCATAAGAACTAGAAAGGGAGACCCGTCGTCGCCGCGCCGCGCCGCCGCCGCGGCTTATTGAAAAATTAACCTTATTTTTATGTGATCACAACGCCTAAAATAACTATGACAATTCGCCGTCAGTGTAGGTAATTCTGCTATGATCGGCAATTCTCGGCGTGGCGTTTGGTTTCAAACGTATTTTTTCAAAGGGAGTAAGTACTTTCAATAATTTTGTAAAAAAAATAGGGTAGGTGCCGACCAGCCCTCCTTACCGACCATCGCGGGGTACGCGCTTCGTAAATATCAGATATTAGAAGTGTTGAAAACAATTTTCAAACGAAATCAAGTTCAATGAGTAGTCAAATAGAATACACTATATGTGGCAGCATTGTCGAGTGAGTACACACACCCGGTGATTTTGAACGATTTGTTTAGTTCTGCTTTGACGAAGGCACCGTCACCAAGTCGGTTTTCGAACAAAAAAAATAGTGGCACGTATTTTAGTTCAAGGCAAGTATTGTCATGTTTTAACGATGTACACATGGTCATTTGTATTTTTATACTTTAAGAATAGTTCCTTTGCGTATTATGATAAGAATATTTATGTTTTTTTATTGAATTACTTGAAAATTTGGGTGGTCGGGTATCGAAACAAGAAATTCACAAATAAATCATATCTCGGCCGAGGGGGCCGGAAAGAAGTACGAATGGACCCAGAATACTTTTGTCACATTCTTTTACTTAACTGGGTTATAATAGAGTCCTTTTTCATTGTATTGACTAAAACCGACCTAAGGAATTTAAGTTTTCATTTTCGGCCTTCCATAATACTGTTATTCAACGAAATTTTGTCATTTGTTTATTTGTGGCCGAGAACGGAAAAGTGAATAATATTGTGATTTAGTCTTCGGCCAACTACAATTTGTGCGAAGAAATTAGGTGGCCGGAAATGAGAACCCCTTTCAGTTTTCGGCATTATCGCATTTTAAAAGATATCCGTAGTACAAATCGGAGATTTTTGTAATTGAAACTAACGTATTTTGACATTTTATGGGTATTGAATTGTTTTTTATGTACACAAAAACTATTAGACAAAGGGGTTTGAAGATTTTGGTCCTAACATCGGTCACCGATTTTAGTATTTTGTCGATAATCGTATTGGCGATAATACCTGCCTACCCCCGTGCCACACTACACGCACCACCTCCCGCTCACTTTCCTGTTCAGGTACCTAGTACCTGAACTGTTCCGTGAGTTTTTTTGATAGTGGTTGTGTTGTGGTGACCGTGTCCTCAATGCACTGGCATTGAGTGGCTAAAATACCATACGAAGTAGGTAAATAACTTAGTTGTAATAAATTAGTTATTTTGCCTGTGTAGTAGATTTTGTACAGTATCGGAGGGCCTCTTAGATTATATAATATACCCTATTGTTTACAAAATTTTGATATTACAAGTTACGATGACGCTCTAAGTAGACTCATGGAAAATAGCCTGTCCTGACACGAATCTGCCCAAAGTTCTTTCTTCTCAGACAAAAACGTCTACCAGCTCATCAGAACGTGCTAGTCTACTCGCTGTCTCCGAGTGGGAATCAGGACTCTGGTTACATGTTCTGCCTTCCAAAAATCTAGGTACCCATTTAGACAAAAAACCCTTTTCGAGTGTCCACCTCTTCGCATTTGGGTTCACCTTGCATAATTGCACATCAATGACAGTGTGCTGAAACCGTTGATTAGTTTGGTCACCATGCACTGGCACGTATCTCTAGTTCATGACGTGTGCCCCGTCGTAGTTCAATTAGCGACATCATTCGTCGGGCTTTTTTACCAGCGTCAGTGTGGCAGCTACCCTCGGACCACGTGGCCTTATGCGAGATGATGGTAAAAGACCTGTCGGTATGACCATGATTCCCTGGAAGGTGTGTCGGTCTTTAGTTTGCGATGCCACGAGTGTGATACCTTAGCGCCTTCACATTTTGCAGGGACATCCATCAGTAAGGGCTGGCTCCGCAGCAACATCAGCGGAGTCCCTCAAATGTCGAAAATACGATAATCTTGACCTAGGGTTCCTGTTTGAACCGTGGAAACCCTTGGTCCTTAGGGCCCTGGGCACACGCAATTTATAAAGATCTTACAAAACTTCTCAGAGTGGACAGGTGATCGGAATGCTGGCTCTATTTCGGTCAACGAATTAGCATAGCCATTCAACGTGACAATGCTGCCAGCGTTCTGGGTACTCCTCTGTGCTCTGTGGTGATGGCTTAGATTTTTAGGAAATTTATATTATTAAGTGTAATTGAATTGCACAAATGGATAATAAATGGAATTTCGTTACCTTATCACGCCAAAAAACTAATCAAAGTTGGCCGAAATTTAGCATAAATGTAGTTCTTGACCTGGAATAACATAAAGCCTACGTTTAATCTCGGGAAATTGCGTGATAACCGCAGATAAAAGCTAATTACAAATATACACTTGCGAGCTATAAACTGGAATCACTTCATCGCTGGTTTTTGCAGACCATATTTTACAGTTTCCATGCAATAAACTGTAGGTTGTGGTATATTATTTTAGAGATAATTTTATTAGCTTTCAAACCCTTTCGATATCATAGCGAAAAAAATGTTCATCATATGTATGTCATGGAACGTGAAAACAAAAGACATAAATTTTAGGAACGAAACATCAATTTTTTCAAACTCCTGAATCCCTATAAAAACTGGGAATTTATGCAATTTTGTCATCAGTCCAATATATCACGTCACTCAAAATAATGGAATTACAAGAAAATGGAAACCACACAAATAGAAGCCGCTCAAATCGTCACCCTAATCTAGCAAGGGTTCTCTCAGCGTACTATCGCTCGACAGCTTCATCTGAGCCAGTCCTGTGTCTCCAAAGTATACAAGAGGTTTAGAGAGACTGGAAACTTAGTCCGAAGACCAGGATCTGGACGACAGCGATGCACTTCGGCGAGAGATGGCCGATTTATTGTCAGCACTTCTCTCCGAAATCGACATCTAACCGGCGTTGACGTCCAGCGGGAGCTCGGAGAAGTTCGAGGGAGAACTGTCAGCGAGTGGACAGTGAGGCGAAGACTCAAAGAAGCTAACTTGACCCCAATAAGGCCAGCAACGGGACCCAAATTGTCTACAGCCCACCGACAAGCCCGACTTCAGTTTGCTCGTGATCACTTACATTGTGATATACAGCAATGGAGCCGAGTTTTGTTCGCGGACGAGACTAGGATGTGCCTGCGTGGCAGCGACCGTCGACGGAGAGTCTACAGGAGACCGGGAGAGCGATACGCACAATGCTGTATAGCGGAAACAGTGGCATATGGGGGTGGGTCTTGTATGATGTGGGCGGGGATTTCAATTGAAGCTAAAACGGAGCTGGTATTCGTACCCGGTGGAGGTCGGGGAGGAGGACTAATCGCAGAAAGGTATATCAACGACATTCTGCTGGGCCATGTACTCCCTTACGCCGGGTTTATTGGCGAAAATTTCCTGCTAATGCACGACAATGCCCGCTGCCACACCGCTCGTGCAACTAGACAGTATCTGGAAGAAGTCGGGATTCCCACAATAGACTGGCCAGCCGTCAGCCCTGACATGAACCCTATCGAACACCTGTGGGACGAGCTGAAAAGGCGGGTGCGAGGAAGATCTCCACCTCCGGCGTCAATAGAAGACCTAATAAGTGCTCTTATCTAAGAGTGGCAGGAAATTCCACAGGATTCCATCAGGAAACTCATTAGGTCAATGAAAAACCGTTCACAAGTAGTCATTAGGGCCAGGGGGGGCAATACAAAATATTAAGCGGGAAATAACAAAGATTTTAAATAAAAATTTGATATTTTCATATTACTTCTTATTAATTTAAACATCCACAACTTCGACCTATTGTAATAATTCACTAAATGAAGGTAGGAAACTTAATTAAATTTAAATAATTTTTATACCATTCGAAAGCTAACAAAATTTCTTTTCAAATGGTATACACCAATCTGCAGTTTATTCGATGGAAACTGTAAAATATGGTCTGCAGAAACCAGCGATGAAGTGATTCCAGTTTATAACTCGCAAGTGTATATTATTTAAATTCTACAGTTATTGGAATTATCCTAATTATCTGGATATGTGAATGATGAAAACTGTATTATCTGGATAAGAGAATTATCCGGATTTCGCAATCCCTATTCAGATGCCACCTATCAAGCGTCCGCCACCCGAAAAGACAAAACTAATACCGAAAACTAACTTCTAAGAACACTCAAAATGCCGTGGACACAGCTAGGCTTTGCCTATTATCAGTTTTGATTACTTTTGTTATTAAAGAACATGAGCAAATAAAAACTATGTTAATATTTTAGACTTTTATTCCATAAATACCCTACAAAAATTAGTGGCCGAAATAGGATTCAGGTCCGGCCGAATACTAAATTTTGTGGTCGAAAACTGAAGTTTTACTCATTTTCGATTATTTATTTTTTTATAAATAACTATGAGGTATAACTACAAAAATCTTCCAGTATTTAAAACTCAAATATCTAGACTATCGATTAGTATCATTTTCAACTAGGTTGACAAGTTGCCAATATTTTTTCTGAGGCCTTAAAGTTGGAACTTCGCTAAATGGTCGATATTAGGTGCCACGACCCTATTATGATGTAAAAGCCAATTTGCCCTTTACGAAAGTGTTCTGTATGGGTGTAAATACTTTACCATCAGTTGCTCTTCTTGAGCTTAGGGTGTAAAAACCATATTGTACTAAACGTATGGAGGTAAAAGGCTGTAAAACGAAATCATACTTACTGAACTTTGGTTTTTACAACCAAGCGCAATCTATTACTTTGGTAGTACACCATACTTGACTCAAATCTATCGGCTATCTTTTAAAACCTGAACTAGTAAAAAATTATAGCATTACTCCAAATGGTCATAGCAATAATATTTTTTTGGTTCTTACATCATAAGTTCCAACAAAAACTCTGCTTAGACGTTGAAGTCGTCTGGGCTGTAAAAACCATTTTTATGCGAATTGGAATGCGTCACATAGACTTATCAATAGAGCGGAAAATTCTGAATAAGACTGCATTCATAACTTTTTGGGCAAAATGGTTTATACGACTGTAGTGACACAGTTTAGCATAAAGTACGCGGCGCAAACGCGTTTCGTGAAGTCAGCTTTTTCAGTAGCTAAGTCGAGTTTAACCAGTCACTCCTCAACCCTCTGCTGTATCATACATATTCTAAAGTCACTTCAGCAACCTCCAATTGTTAGCACACATCCTAAAATAAGGATTAAAGATATCGTAATCGTTAATTTTATGTACTCGTGTCTCGTATATTGAATAGACGCAGTAAAGTGAAACAAACTCTCTTTTATTACAACCAACCCACAATTATATAAAGACAGTATATATGTAGTAAAATAATAATAATAATAATAATAAGATATTTATTTACAGAATGGTACAGGTAAATGGTAGAATAAACATTATACAAAGTACTAAGGGAACCTATACGTGTAAGAGTTAATGACACCTCGCTCTAACTAAGTTTAAATTAAACTTGTGTTTAGACACGAGGGCTCAAACCTCCGGCTATATGAACCTAAAAGTTCATATTTTAATAATTTATTTTGTACAACACTTACTATTAATACTTATAATAAATGCTCTAAGTGTAGCTAAAAAGGAGACTTATACCTAACACAGAAAATAAAAACTCATTATAGTAAAAGTAGCTTGAAAAAAATTAATACATAATGCCTTTAAACACACAAAACAATTAAACACACAAAGCCAAAAGTCTAAGAATGTATATCTAACAACTGCTCTACCTGGGAGTAGTCAAGGTTTTGTAAGTATCGTGTGACATATCGCTTACATTCTAAGTGGGTTTTAAGGTGCAAAGATCCTATTTTATTAAGCTTGTTAAAAATATACGGAGCTAAGAATTGCGCGTGATGGTGAGCGAAGGATGTTCTATAAGAGTTTATTGCGAATACTTTATTTTTCCGTCGTTTGTATGAAAAGTCATAGTGGGGTGTTATTTTGTGTTGTTTGAGAATGAGTTGTTTTATAAACGTTTTCCTAACAGAAAGGATTTGTGTATCCTGGTAGAGTAGGGTTGTTGGGTATCTGTAAGGCTTGCAATAAGCCACCTTCAACACCGCTCTTTGCGCTCTCTCCAGAGGGAGAAGGTGCGTCTTTGCAGCCCCGCCCCAAGATCTAATGCAGTATAATAGTAGAGACTGGCAGAGCGCAAAAAACGTGGTTTTTAATTGTCTCTCGGCCGCCGCATGTCTTATGAGCTTAAAAACTGCGATTAGCTTGCGTACTCTAAGAGTGATCGCTCTAATATGGTAATCGTACGTCATATGTTGGTCCAGTGTGACGCCAAGATATTTTATGGTGGAAACTCGTTCCAGAATTTTACAGTTGCAGTTTCCACAGGATGATCGGAGACACTGGTTGGTATGTGCTTTAATGTAGAGCTCGGAGTTAGGTTGACCTGGTTTGCGGAGGGAGAATGTTACACACTTTGTTTTATTCGCATTTAGAGTAAGTATATTTTTGTAGAGATACTTGGAAACTAGATCGAAGCCATCCTGTGCTTGTTTAAAAAGGCCCTGCCAGCTCTCATCTCTAAATAACAGGACTGTGTCGTCGGCAAACGCAATAACTCTACAGTTTTTGATCTGGAGACTGCATATTTCGTTTATGTAAACCAAGAATAGAGTCGGCCCGACTATTGATCCTTGGGGAATACCAAATGTTACTGGTAGAGCTGAGCTGGTAAACTCACCAATCTTGACACTTTGAGTTCTCTCGGTAAGGTAGCTTTTAAATAGTTTTAACTGCTCTCCCCGTATTCCCAGACCTTCTAGTTTATTCAGAAGCAGCGGTATAGAGACCGTATCAAACGCTTTAGCCAGGTCTATGAATACTCCCAAGCATTTCACCCCTTTATCTAAGCATTCCACAATAAAATCATTGAGCTCCGTTACTGCGTCTGCTGTTGACCGCTTTTTCCGGAAACCGAACTGATTTCTCGAGAAAAGGTTGAACTCTTCCAAATATTTTACCAATCTGTTATTAATGGCTTTCTCGAGAATTTTCGATAGAGCCGGTAGTATTGATATTGGCCTATAATTACTCACCTGCTTTTTATCCCCTGCCTTATGGATAGGTAGAATAATAGATTTCTTAAATGCACTTGGAAAAACCGATGTAGAGAAGCTTAGGTGGCATATATGTGTAAGTGGAGCTATTAAAAAATCTATATTTTGTTTTAAGATTCGAGTTGAGATATTATCCCATCCAACGCAGCAGTCGTTTTTATGAGAATTTATTAGAGCCCTAATTTCAATTGGATCGATATCTAATAATCCAAAAGAATTTGCAGCTTTGTTTGCACACGTGTCATTATCAATTATCGGACCTTCGCAGATATTATTTGCCAGATTCTGACCAACGCTAGCAAAGAAATGGTTTATCGAAAACAATGCATTATGCGGGTGTTTTGCTGGTAAAAGTTCCAGGGGTAGAGATTTTTTTAATTTAAAACTAGTAATGTTGTTAATAACTTTCCATAATTTCTTGGGATTATCACCAGCTTCCTCAAACTGAGTCTGCTCATATTGACGTTTTAATTTCCGCAAAAGTTTGTTAAAGAAATTGCGATACCTCTTATATACAATCTGCAGAGTTTCATCATCCGGTGACTTACGCAATTTTTGATGAAGGTTGTCGCGATGTCTCATGCACCTAATTAATCCAGGAGTCACCCATGGCTTAATTGGTGTTTTACGAGGGGGCAATTTTTTTAATCTTGTATGCTTATTTATAATGTTTGACAAAGTTTTAACAAGTTCATCCGTGGCACAGTTACAGTCAGAAGAAAAAAGAACTGAGTTAAAATTTGCTCTAGAAATGTCGTCATTTATCGCTTTGTAGTCTATTTTTGTTGTAGCGTGGGCCATGGAAACCAAAGTGTTATTCTGTAGAGCTAAAAGGAGAGGATTGTGGTCCGTGACACTGCTTTCAACAATTAATGTGAGTGCAGTTCTTTCAGATTTTAGAAATATGTGATCGAGACAGCTTGTTCCTCTGGTAGCACAAGTATGCGTTGGTAAGAAACCATGAAATGCTAATAAATCGAGGTAGTCCGTCGTTTTTTTTGAATTCTGATTTTCTATTATATTAATGTTTATGTCACCAATAATAATGGTGGTTTTGTATTTGGATAGTTTGAGTAATATATTATCCAGTGAAATCATAAAATTTCCTAAATTTGTGTATGAAGGCGATCGGTACAAGGAAACTATGGCAATGTTACTATTAATTATAGAGATGAGACAATTGGCATCTAAGAATGTAGGTTCGTACGAGTGAGATGTGATGTTCGATTTTATATATACAGCTACTCCATCATTTTGAAGTAAGTGTTTTGTAGTCGATGTGGAAACATACCCTTCTATTATGGGTAGATTAATAGATTTGAACATCCAACACTCAGTGAGGATAATAATATCAGGTGAGGTATTTATTCACTTTACTAGCAATAGAAATTCATTCATATTTTTAGATATGCTTCGTATATTTTGAGTCAAAATAGAAAATCGGTTTTTTAATTTACCTAGATACGACATACATTTTTCTGGGGTGCACACATATGTTTCCGAAACAGACACATTATCTATACCATCATATAATTTATCTATATTCATCATATTATGAAGCCGAAATAGTGACGTACACTACAAAATAACATGCAGTGTACATTATTATGAGTATAGGATATTAATATTAATGTGATAGCATAAAGTCTGGTTCTGTTGCGGATTTGACATGTAAATTTAATTATTTTATACTTGGACTTAACTGGGTATGACGTACTCTTGGTGTTCATTCGTTGAAAGTATCTAGAAGAGGTTGGACAAGTTAGAGTGTTTGACTTGGACATGTTGTTTTGGGCTTTGTGTGTTATGCAAGGTTTGTGATTTAGTTTATAACAATGTAAATATACTATAATTTTAGGACTTAAAATGTAGCAGTTAGTTAAAAATAAAATTAAAAAGCAAATAATACTGGAAAACTTATCACTAGGTAATAGCCTATAATATCCTAGTCATTCATTATTTCCTAGTTCAACTAATTGTTCTTCACTTTTAATAAAAGCAATTTTTCCACCATCCTCTTTGCGCATGCATATTTGACCGTTTGAGGTCCAGCAGTGGGCAAAGTTGTTCTGCTTTGCGTATGCTCTTGCTTTGTAGAAAAGACCCTTCGTTTTGTATGTTAAATGCTCACTAAGATATACAGGTATAGGCGGGCCTGGTAAGGACAGGTGAGTAGTGTTGAGTTTATCGTTACTATTCGCTTTATTATAAAGTTTGACACATTTTATGATGCTGGCTTTGGAATCAGCATTCGTTACTTCTAAAAGAACTGGTCTATGTGCGTTTGATTTCCCCGGTAGTCTTTTAATGCTGCGAATTTCATTGCTTATACCCTCCAGATTTAGTTTTCCCAGAAGGCGTTGGACTATCTGCTGGAGTTCTTTCTTAGATTCCAAAGGCGAGGAAGGTAAGTTTCTTATTTCAATTTTATACTGACATAGTTGCCTTTCCATAGCTTCAATTTTACTTTCCAGCAATTCCACTTTCCCAGAATTTATATGCAACTCACTTTCCAGCTGTGTTGTTTTTAACGAGACTTTTTCGGTATCTGAGCTGAGAATTTTCAATTTAATGTCTGTCTCTGCCTTAGAGTTTTTGATTTCCTGTACTTCCTGCTTAATGGCATGTACATCAGTCATAAGAGTTGCAAACTTGTCATCTTGATTTTTTTGAAAAGATGCAAATAAACTTGACATATGCTCCGTGATTTGCTGTTGGAAAGTGCTTAATGTTCCTTCCAACTTGAAAGAGTTTACAAGTTCCGGGCTGCGTAGCATTCTACGTTTAACACGGCGACTGATAACATTACAGTCAGATTCCTGATCAGTTTCGGAGACGCTCGTGCCTAGGTTTTCCGAATCCATTTGATTCGTTTTCGGCGGGGAATGCTGCATCATGGTTATGTGAGCTTAGAACAAGAACGCCTTATGTTTATTAAATCAACCCGTGTTACGAATTGCTTTTTGTAAAATTTCAGGCGTTTATTAATTAAATAATTTTCTTAAGAAAGGTGTTTTATCCTTTTTGAAAATGTTAATTATTAGTCTTTGAAAGCTTGCAGCAATCAGTTTGATGCTTGAAATAAAATATCCACTTGCAAAAACAGTACTTCTCCACAAACAGCACAAGCAGTTCTGGTCCGGGATTCGAAGCTTGTAGGATGTGGTCAATAATTTCGAGACCGAGGCTCACTACTCTGGTGGTCTAGTGGTAGCCACCCGACACCAATGCCGGACTTCGAGTGACGAAAGTCTAGCTCGAGGCAGATTACAGCAACCACTCACCGAGCGGTCCAACGCGATCACTGGGGACTCCCGAAGGCAGAAGGGCGGTAGCACCAAATGCAGCGGCAGCAGGGCGGAGTCTCCCACAGCAACAAACGAGCAGCCGACGACACGTCCGTACAGTTCAAGAGCCGAGAGGCGAGAGCAAAAATACAAAAGTAGTGACCCCGACGTTATTTATTTCTTTGTAGGTTGTGTTTATACGAAGTGACTCCCTCCCGATGAAGTCCACACCTCGGGAGGTTAAAGAAATAGCCAACTAACACGACGCAATATCGATGCAGCGACGCCGCGCGGTATGGAATGCGCAGCTGGTGACGTCAGCAGATCCCTTTCCGGCCATCTACAGAAGCCCTATTGAGAAAGCCAATCATCAGTCTATGGATATGGTCTAGCGGCAGATGTAAAGAAGATTTTTGGAGCCAGCAATATCTGAGGTATACTCAATCTTATAGAAAATGGTGTTTATACCTGCAGATTCACTCAAGATTATTGCCCGGTTGGAGTAGCTACGCTTACCGGAGGATCAGTGTTGGAATTGGAGATATGGCTCATTCCCACTGCTACGAGTGACTGGCATGCGATGTTCCTGCGCTAATTGGAGACCAAGACAGAAAATGATGGCGATTTAGAGAAGGTTCTGATGTGTTGGATTGGACATGGTGTATCGTGTCATTAGTGTGTGCGTAAAGTTTTTCAAAAAGTAAATTCAGTGAGCAAAAAAATTTTTTTAAAGTCAGTGTTAATTCTTAGAATTTATCGCATAAGAGAGTACCTAAACGGTAACACGGTACGGTAACGTGAGAGCCTCACTCACACATTGTAATGTAGCGAGCTATTTGCAGCGTTAGCGAATTTGCAATTGTGTTTTGTTTGAGATTATGTACTCTACCTCGGCAACTTAAATATTTTATTTGATGATATTTTATATTATGATGATTGTTTTCATTTTCTTTTCAAGTTATATGATGAAAATATAAAAAAAAATATTTTTTGTTAATTTTATGTAAATTTATTATAGCTAAAAAAGGTTTAATGTATACTAAATTTTAATGTTACGGAATCCAGAATTTTTAAGTTTATATAATGTAGTATTTTTTTATGTTTACTTTCTTATTTACAGTTTATATTTTATTGTTCATTGTTTACAACTTTATTAAAAGATTAAATGTTATAAATGTTAAAAATATTTTTTCAAAAACATTGTATGTAAATTTACAGGTTGACTGTACTTTTCGTGTTCATTCAAATAAACTTTGATATTATTGTAACTACCTACTTAGGAATGCGACTTCGAAACATGAGCGCATTGTTGTTGTCAGCAAATTTGTTCGTGTAGGCGTGAACTTGTGTAACTTATTAGAGATTTTGAATTGTAAAGTTTTAAATTGAACCTTTAAGGATGAAAAATTTTGATTGTATAATTTTTTTTAAAAAAGGGGAGGATTGATGTAGTGACACAGTTTAACATAAAGTACGCGGCGCAAACGCGTTTCGTGAAGTCAGCTTTTTCAGTAGCTAAGTCGAGTTTAACCAGTCACTCCTCAACCCTCTGCTGTATCATACATATTCTAATGTCACTTCAGCAACCTCCAATTGTTAGCACACATCCTAAAATAAGGATTAAAGATATCGTAATCGTTAACTTTATGTACTCGTGTCTCGTATATTGAATAGACGCAGTAAAGTGAAACAAACTCTCTTTTATTACAACCAACCCACAATAGTATAAAGACTGTATATGTAGTATATACAAAACGACCTTTCTACCCCAAGGTGTCGATATAAGTACAAGAAAACTATATACAACTTATGAAGAAATCGGTTCAAGGAACCATAAAATTTGTACCTTCGCACATAACTACGCATTTTCATGTTTAATTTATCGTATTTTTTTTCTCGTTTTTTTTTTCACATTCAAGAAAAAATTTGGAATTTTGAGTACCTAAATTGAGTTTTTTTCCACGGGGATCCCGTGAGTACCTACTGAGATCTAGGGCTAGTTTGACAACCAAAACCGTTAGGTTTGCCCCTTAATAACAATGATTTTTTTTTATAAATAGTTTATTTTGCCTCCTATTTAGGTAGACCTAAAATTACACTTATGAAGTAAATAAATCTGCCCTATGTGTGCGTATAAAAGTTCTTAATATTGCTACACCCTTACAACTTATATGCCCATCTATAACTGCTATCCAACAATCTATCAAGATGCAATTGGTAAACAGCATGTGCCGCCACCCTTCCGTCAGACAAAAAACGAGAAAGTCACAAGCCTCACAGCCTGGTGACGAAACATGATTTATAGATAGCTTGTCATTGGCAATGCTATCACGACCTTTTCTCTGGAGGACGGGTGGAGGCTATTTTTAACCAACTTTAAAAAGGAGGTTCTCACTTCGTCTGTTTCTTTTTTTTTTGTATGTTACTTGATATTTATCTCCGCCTATGGGTAACCGATTTTACTTAAATTTTCCATAAATGCATAAATGTTTTTTCCATAAATGTTTAGTAATTGTAATGTGTCGTGTCGTGTCAAATAAATCATTTTCATTTCATTTAATTTTTTACTGATTCTTTCACTATTGTATAGAGAATGATCCCGAGGTGGTCCCATAAAAATTTTATTTCCGAGGGATTAGTATTTATCCCGTTAAACTTAAAAAGCAACATTATATTTTAGGAGAATTACGACTAGCTACCACAGTTTTACTGATATCTGCGGCAATTGTTAATAAATTTTGATGATTCTTTCGTTGTTGTATAAAAATTGATTTGAAGTATAAGTTTGATTCTCGAGGAATTGCTATGTGCGACGTAAAACGTAGGCTTATAAAAATTCTTCAAAATATGATAATTTCATTATCACCTAATTAATGGTTTCCATGGCAACGGGCGTCAACAGTTTCATCCACATGGATGAAACTGTTGACTGTGTCATCAAACTAAATTAGACTTGTATTTATAACTAAATGTCGTCAGTGTAAACTAATTTTTTTGCACGTGAACATAGATCAAGGAAAGTAAGGTAGGGGTGATTTCGTTCGTCCGAGACATAGGAATATTGACTATGAACCGGAATTTGAAGTCAGTTTATCGTTTTTTAAAACTCGCCAAATTATTCTGTACGAGTTTCTGCCCCGGCTTCGCACATGTGCGTGTGGGCTGAGAGTTCACTTTTGAAATCCTTGCAAATCGAATTGAAAATATCACAAATTAAGTAAAAAAAACAACATTTTCAAGTGATTCGAAAGTACCTAGTATAGAAAGCATTGTTTCCGGGATAAAAAGTAGCCTATTATGTAGTAGATATTTTATATTTAAATAGCAACGTTTGCATTTTATAGAAAGATCAAATTATTGTTCTATGGAATCGATGTGGCTATTTCTATCCTATGCGAACTGATTTATGAAAGAATATGGGATTAATAGTGGCCTATGTTTTATAAGTGTATTGATGGTGCAATAAAGTGATAATCTATCTATCTATCTATCTATCTATCTATGTGTTTTTCAAGACCTTCCTACATCTATGCAAAATTGCAGCCCGAACCGTAGGCTCCCGATTAAGGGAGTCTATGTAGGGGATCTCTTACCCAAGAATAGACGAGCTCGAGGCGCTACGGCGCTTGACGTTGCGGGAATCGACTTACGCGGACTCTGAATGCAGGGAGCAAATTCTTAGATTTGGAATGAAGAAATAACAAACATAGATTAGGTATGGATGTATGTACCTAATCTGTTGTTGTGTTGATGTTCGTTACTAAGACTTCTTCACTCCATCCATCTATCCAAACAACACACTATCACATCACATTATATTACATATTAGTGTGATGTGATAGTGTGATCATAAAAACCTATGTAGTGAGAAGTAGGTAAGCTCTATAAGATCTATTGTGTGGGCTGTCAGATCTATGAGGAAAGAGCTGGATAGGTATAGCAACATCCAAAAGGGTCGGTAGCTGGACATGTAACATCGATAACCTTTAGTCGTAGAGTAGAAACCAAAACCGGTACTAAGTATTTGATGTGGAAATCAAATACTTAGTACCGAATAGGTCTATTCAGACATACACAAGTGCTCGGCTGGCTCCCAGCCGGACTGTCGAATCATAGAGATGTAAAATCAAGGTGATGACGAAGATGATGTGACAAGCGGAGGGTTGGCGGGAATCTGCAGAGGACAGGTGAAAATGATAACTTCTCTTATGGCCAAGACACACTTCGGATCACTGAGCCATAGGAGTAAGTACCTTCATGCCTAAGTACCTATCTACTTATGTAAGGAATGTATAGTTGTGACAACGATAGAAACAAGGTTGTGTGAGAAGGAAAAGAAGTGATCCTAAAACCATTATCAGACCCATCAAAAGAAAATCCATTTTCTTGAGACAGCGAAACACATTTGTATGAAATTTAACAATAATCGCTCATATTGTCAGATACAATACAATTTGTTCGGAAACTCGACGCGTGAGAGAAATAATAACAAATGATTCGGACCCTAACACCGCCTGGCGTTGAAAGATCACGCCTATTGCTCTTCAGCTGATGAAAAAAGTGTGTGAGCGTAAAAACTTACACGTGGGAAAGTATTAAACCTACATAATAAAGGTTTATATATGGTAGGTTGGTGTAACATTGCGCGGGCGATAAGTTTGCGTAGGTATACGTCATTCATTACTTAACACGTGTGAGTGTGAAGCACGCACGCAGCCAACGTCAGTCGTGTTTTGAATCCTATCTGTGCCGGTTCGCGCAGCCTAGAAATTATTGAAAATACTGTAAAAGCCGTTTTTACAGTATTCTCAGTCCAAAATTTTATAGTCTTTTGATCTAATATTTTAAAATTTTGCAACTATGATTGACAAAAACCCTCAAGGAATTACAATGTTTTGCTGTTCGTTTTATTTGTGTTTGCCATCCAAGTTATGAGTGTTATGATTTTAAATATCAACGTATTTTAATAACTTTCAAAGAGATGGCAGTACTGTCACGATGTTTTCGCAAGGGGTCAAATGTGTAAGTTTGCGCATTACGGGGCTGGACAGTGTTGCACGCGCAATCTTTTACGCCACCCATTGTGTCTTGTTAATTTATAATGATGAACCTAATAGAATGTTTTATTTTTGCGTTGCTTTGTTTTGTTGTAGAATGTCTAGAAGACCAAGAAAGAGTGACTGATTTTTTTTAGATCTGAATTCAAAAGAGCCACAAATCGGAAGCATAAACAAGCGCACATAATTAGTAGTTCACCAAGAACAAGATGGAACAAGAAATAAAAGGAAGAAAGAAGCCCAATCAAAAAAAAAACAAAACAAGCAAAGAAGAAGACATTTCCTACATTACACATTACATTTCCTGACATTACCTAAAAGGAATTATGGCGTTGGGAGGCTGCACTGAAGTATCCAGGAAGGCTATCGATAAAGACTGGATAGAGTGAACGCCTGCCAGGTGGTGGCACTAAAAGTGCACAGACTATAATGGTTTTGGAATATTCAAATGAGATTTGTGCAAGTAATCTGCGCACGCAACATTGCGCAATCTTATCGCCCTATAAGCGTAATTTTACACACCGGGATGTATATGATAGCGCAAATCACGAGTTGAGGTTTATTGTTACTTATCCAAAAAGTGATTATATTTTCTCATTTACTAGCTTTAAAACTTGTAGCCATATTACTAAAATATTAGAAAGGTAAAGAAAAATGTGATTGTTCATCTGTTTTTTTATTATGTATGACCGATTGATTTTAATTTGCGCAAACTTACACCAACCTACCTTAACTATTACCTAGGATGACTAGGAAGAAATATTGATGTTCTGTCTGAGTTGTAGACCTTCCCTTCCAATAACGTTACCTACGTACCTACGTAGGTACCTAGGTACTTACGCATTGTGACAATTCGGGTAAGTTGGTGAGTGGTACTTAACTGCTGAATAAAAAAAAAAAATTTAAGTGTGCGTGTGCTGGTTTTTATAGGTGTCCAGTTCAAGCAAACAAAAAAATTTTGTTAGCGGTCAAACTTTTATAGGTATTTTAGACAAGCTACATGGACGAATAAATCTAACCCCCCAACGGGTCGCACGGCCCGCCGCTGCCGCTACCCGGGGCGGCGCGGCGCGGCGGCGCGGTGGCGGCGGCGCTCTAAATGCAAGCGTTCACAAAGGTGATTTCGTTCGTCCATGTGCAACAAGCTAATCAATCAATGTCTTTGTCATTCCCTTACATCCATCATTCGAACAAATGTCAATCAAATATGTCATGTCAACCAGATGTCAGACAGACAGACCAAATAGCGAACAAAAATAAACCGAATTCGACCGATCTCTTTCCTGATTTACTTTGCTCGTGATTGCTTGCTCGGTCGGAGTTCTAATTCTAATATGCTCAGTGGTTGCTCTAACTCTAATTCTGACTCCTCGTCTAATGGCCTACGCCGCTGGTAAATGAGAAGTCTAAGCCAGTTTTGTGCGAATCTCGTGCAGCGTCCTGTCACAACATGAAGTGGACGGTGCACCTAGAAGGTGGGCCGATGCGGGTCAATCATGCAGCGGTCCGTGTTGGTGACAAAATATACTCCTTCGGTGGATACTGTTCCAATGATGATTACAAGGATTGGCAGCCGATCCCGGTGCATATACTGGACCCTGCCACCTTGAGGTGGACCCAAGTCAGGTACACTCAAGAAGCGAGTGATATTCCTTTTGAGCGCTACGGGCATTCAGCAGTTGCCTATAAGGAGAAGGTAAGTGTATTTATTCAAGTTCTAAGCTGCCAAGCGTCATACAACTATTTCATCAACAAAATCAAATAATATACCTAACATTTTTTTTTTAAGGGTGGCATGTCCTAATCCCTTAGAAATCAATATTTTTTTGGGATAAGTTTTAATTTCTTAGAAATTACTACAAGTGTGAAGGCTTAAGCACTATAATAAAAAAAAACAAAAACTTTTAACTATTAAATGTAATTGCAGTAGAAACCTTCATATTCATAAAAAATGATTATTGCTAGAACTATAAATATGAATTTTTCATATTTATAAATTCATATTTATTTTATAGTTCAAGCAATAATCATTATAAGAGAGATTCATAACACGTGACAACAGTGATTAATTTCAGATTATAATTATGGAATAAATTAATATTTAAGTACCGGTACTTAAATAACATTGTAAGTAGGAATTGCTTAAATTAAAGTTAATAGATAAACCCGGAAGGAGTTGGTTTCCTGTTGTTAATTGTATTGTAAATAATGTGGATTAATTATGGTTACATAATATTCATTATAATCCCAAAAACATCCTTGTGGTTTTGACACACAGAAAAAAATTTATACCTACCTACGGTTCCGTACCTGAAGGGTGAAAACGGAACCACAAAGCTTCCGCTTTCTAGCCATCTGTCCGTCTGTCACAGGGCTCTATCTCATTATAAACATGAAGAAGTAGCCAGTTTAAATATTCAGAGAATGTGTACTTTTCTTGCCGCTCGAACAACAAATAATAAAAATAAAATAAATATCAAGATTAAAGGGGGCTCCCATACAAAAAAGAGTTTTTTTGCCTTATATACTCTTAATTTGTCAAGGCTGTATCTCTTGAACTACAAAAGGTAGGCACATGAAACTTTCAATAAATAAGTAACACTTCAACTGTAATAACAACAAATAATAAAAATAAAGGAATAGTGCATAATAAGTGAATATTTGATGTTTTTTGAAAAAGTTGCCTGATTTTTATAGTACGGAATTCTTTGTGTGCGAGTCGACTCACACTTGGCGGTTTATATCTTTATTTCAGTGTTGATTAATTCAAAACAGAAATAATGAAAAAAGAATACCAACACTAGTGCTCTTTAGCCAGTACAATGATATAATTTAATTCAACACTGTATAAAAGTATAATTACAGCTGCCCTTGACTTCATATTGACTTTACTTGTGTTATGCAAAATTATTCATAACTTACTTCCCAGTTTAAAGTTTCCTCATTTTTATTCTAGATCTTAAATCCTTGCAATGACACATGTTGCCATATTTTCCAGATCTACCTCTGGGGTGGCAGAAACAATGCAGTTCAGTGTGAAATACTTGCATGCTTTGACATAAAAACTTACGAATGGACCTATCCACAAGTCTGCGGGCAGGTACCCTATGCCAAAGATGGCCACACAGCCTGCCTCATCCGAAACAGAATGTATGTCTTTGGCGGTTTTGAATACCACACCGATCAGTATTCTGACGAGTTGCATTACCTGAATATGGACACTATGGAATGGCACTGCATTCAAGCTGAAGGGGAATCTCCATCGCATAGAGACTTCCACACAGCAGTGGCCTATGGTGACAAGATGTACATCTTTGGTGGCAGAGGAGACTTGAACAGCCCGTACAACTCTCAAGAGGAGGATTACTGCTCTCAACTATTTATTCTGGAGACTGTGGGTACTCACAAATGGAATCATGGTAATCCTGGTGGACCATGGCCCGGTACACGACGCAGTCATTCAGCTTGTAATTATTTTACTTTTTTTGTCTCATTTTATTGTAGACTATCTCGGTACAAAATATAAAAGTTCTCATTTTATTTAAATTTAACTATCTTTCCCTTTCCATCACATAATTCAACATCACAGGGAAAATATTTTCGCATTTGATGATTGACATTTATTACTTTCTATGATTGAATGTTATGTGATTTTAAAAGTAGGTAATTAAGCTAAGTATTTGACTTGACTAAGTGTTCCTGGTGAGCCCATGGTATTAATAAATAAATTGAATAGAACCAAGTTCTTTTACTTTAAGCATGATTCTTTGTAATTTCCCAGAGATCTCTTGTTTAGTAAAACTAATCTATTTCCAGGGGTCTACAAAGACTTCATGTACATTTTCGGCGGCTACAACGGTCTGCTTCACGCCCATTTCAACGACGTCTGGCGCTACTCGTTCAAGGACAACTTTTGGACGTACCGGCCGCTGCAAGGGGTGTCGCCGTCCAAGCGACGCCGCCAGCAGTGCATCATGTATGGCACTAAGATGTTCCTGTTTGGTGGCACGAGGTTGGTTTTAGAACTTGGAGCTGGAATCATCTTTTTTTCTATGCTGTCCCACTCATGGAAAATATATATAAATAACTAGCAACTGCCCGTTGTTTCGCACGCGTTTTACCGTGATAAAAAGTAGCTAATTGACTTCCCTGGGATACCATAATATTCCCTTGTAAAATTTCATTACGTTCCATTTAGGCGTGAAAAGGCATCAGACAGAAAGACATAATTACTTTCGTAATTATATTACTAGTATTTATAGTCTAGTTGCGTACATGACATTCAGAAACTATTGAATGATGTGGTCATGTAGTTTGTCTAAAATGTGACTTTGTTTGTTTCAGCCCTTCCACTTGGTAAGCAACCATCATTATCTTATTAACTGGCTGTGAGGCTTGTGGTAAGATGCGTATTGAATGAAATTAACCAGAATTACTAGGGAAAATAATGTATTAATGTAATGTTAAGGTCAAGGCACGCTGAAAGGGAATCAAAGGGACTTTTGAATATTTTGATAACATATTGAAACCTAATCTACACACATACCTTTCAAAACAAAAAAAAAACAAAAGAATGCTCGCGACTTGTTTGTCTTCAAAGATATTGTGTTCCTTATGTTATGGAGATATGGCTCAATTTGCTGCGATTTGCTACTGTTATCAGTGTATATATATATGTAAATACCCGACAAATAATCTTCATTAGGTATGTAAAAAAATCGCGAAATTTTAAAAGTGCTACGTACGTGCCTAGTTTTATTTTTAGCATGAATGAATATATTCTTTATTTGCACATGAAAAAGGAACCCTAAAATTTTGTCGGTTTTGCGTTAGTGATAGGGTTGTCATTTTTCTAAGCGTATGCGTAAAGTTATTTTGTTTGTTTTGAAAAAACTAGAAACTGACTTCGAATCCCTTAATTTTACACTGTTTTTAAGTTTTGCGGGATTTTATGGGATACCTCGAGATCATTCTCTACACAATAGCGAAATCATTTTCAAAATCGGTCCATAATTGACGGAGAAATCGACAAACCTAAAAAAAAAAACATACAGCCGAACATAGAAACTCCTCCTTTTTTCGAAATCTTAAAAAATCCCTTCGATTATCTTTCAGTGTGCCCAGTGTGCCTTGACTTAATTCTTAATTCTTTATCGCACTAAATAAAACATACATATTAAAACATAAAACTAGAGAAGGAATGGCAAAGGCGAGCTTAACCCTAAAAAGAGTTATCTTCCAGCAAACCTTATTTGGGGAGAGAGAGACAAGGTTATGTGGGTATCTACGTGTGCACAACTTTCATACAGAAAAAGATATTGGTTTAATTCATAACTACATAATTAATAGACTTCTACTAAAGCTCTTTGACTTTACTCTTGAAGGTGAAGAGTGACGGGCTAGCACAAATATCGTGAGCGAGAGAATTCCATAACCTAACCGAGTCGACAGTAAAGGAGCCACCGTAACGGCTGGACGAGTGAGCAGGGAATATATGAATAAGGGACTAAGATGTTCTGCAGGGTATATCACGAGGTTAAAGGAACTCAAATCGCTCACGAAGGTAAGAAGGAGAGAGGGGATTGTTCAGAATGTTATAAAGAAGCGATAGACGTGCAGATCACGCCGGCGACGAATTGGAAGGCATTTTAACTGAGCTCTGAACATTAAGAGGTGATCATATTTACGCAAACCGAATATAAACCGGATGCACAGATTTTGAAGACGTTCTAATTTGTTGAGGATTTCCTCCGTGGCGTCAAGGAAACAAGAGTCAGCATAATCTAATATGGGAAGAAGGAGTGATTGAGCTAAAGTGATTTTGGTTTGCAGTGGAAGAAAATTCTGAAATCTCTTGAGGGAATGAAACGAATAGTGAACTCGCTGGCTGATTCCGTTGACGTGCTTTTGCAAGGATTACAACGGGTTAAAGATGACACCCAAATTCTTGGTAGAAGCAGGGTAGCTGATAGGAGAGTCACTGTAGAATAGAAGGGGAATTGGTGATTGTCGAACTTTGTTCAGCAATCAGCATGAAAGTTTAAGTCAATAGAAATAGGAGTATTATCCGAGCCCTTACCAATTCCCAAGGAGTTCAAGAACTTCCATATTATAGAAAGGTTGGAATTTTGGAGTTGACGGTGGATAAACTGTCTTTTGGCATCTCTACACATTTTTGTGGCACGATTACGCAGTTTCATGAAGATGGCTAGGTTTATTTCCGTCGGAAACTTCTCACAGTGCTTTTTGACCTTGTCGCGTTTCGTCATCGCCTTTTTGATGAATGGAGATAGCCATGGCGCAGTAGAATGCTTGATCCTAACACGATTGAACGGAGCATGCTTATCAAATAGGTTGATGATAGTGTTAAGAGCACAAACCTTATCAATATTATCCGCCTCGGTGACAGGGGACCAGTCAGTTAGGTTTGCGTCCTACTTTTGGGTATCAGTGTCAAGATCTTTGAAGCTACGCAGGAGACGGAATTTAGGTTTAGGTTTGAGACAGCGAATTTTGTAAGAAAGAAATAGGACAGTTGACCATGTACTGCGACACGATCAGGGTTGGAAATAAAAATCAAGTCAAGGAAAGGGGGTACGTGGTGCGTAGCTGAAAGGGGGAGAATATGCATATTCACCGAAGAAACAAGAGATGAGAGTTTATTGGCCCGTGAATGACCTTAGTATTTGCTTCTTTGTTCCAGCCCAGGCCCCCACGTCATTTTCCCGATAACGGAAGAAGGGCAGCCCAACGATGCAGTGATGCGCAAACCAGAGACTCTTGTAGATAACAGTGATATGCATGTTCTGGACTTTGAGCCATCGTTAAAAACGCTCGCTATATGCAGAATACTGGAGCTAGGCCTTGATACATCTACGCTCCCTTGGGATATTAAGTAAGTACCTACCTTAAATGTTTTGAAAAAAGGTCAGGACGTGTTTTAAGATATTTTTAACCATACTTCAAGCCTTATTTATCCAACACGTGGAGATACGACAGCGCCAAAGAGTCGTAGACATAGAAGACTGTACCGAAACTTACTAAACGTTATCGAAAATTTTGTGGTTTTCTTAGTTTTTTAGCAGTGTTTGGCAATCTGACCATAAACAGCCAGATACACGCAAAAATTATCTAAGCGAGCGGAGCGAGCCACAAATTTTGTTTATTTTGATAGGTTCTATGTAATTTTTGTGATTTTGACAAACATAATAGTTTTTAGGGTTTCGAAGATCGGAGATCGGTTTCGAAACCCTTATGGCATCTCTTTTTCTGTCCTTTTTTCTGTCTATAATATCTCAGCAACTACAGCAGCAAATAAGTGAAATTTAAAATGGTTATACATTCTCGTTAGATTTTTTTGCAGTGGTTATCAAAGTGTTCTAACAGATTATTTGTTTTTGTTACATTTTTGTGTTATTTGTTGCGGTGGTTTCTGGTCGCGGGTTAATTCAGACGTCCTGTGTTGCAAACTTTTTGGCAACACAGGACGTTTCAGGGTACCTAGCGGCAGTTTTATGTTTTTAAAATTGAATAAAAAGCAACTACGTTGCTAATCGTTTTATTTAATATATTTGTACAAAGTGTAATGCTACGGATTGTATTTCAAAATATAATTTCATCTAAATGCTTGCCATTGAGCTGTACGCACTGTTCAAACGGAGCTTCGTGTTTTGCGCAACCCGCTGCAGTAAACCCGGTTGGATGTCGTTTATTTCACGGCGAATGTTTCGCTTTAGGTCTCCAATATTTTGCAGATTGTTTTGGTAAACTTTACCTTTGAGATATTCCCATTAAAAAAAACCAAGGGGGTCAAATCGGGCGACCTTGGTGGCCATGGGATGTCTCCAAAGCGACTGATCAGTTTTCCAGGAAAAGCTTCCCATAGCAAACTCATCGAAGCCCAGGCCGTGTGTGGGGTAGCTCCATCTTGCTCAGACCACGTGTGTGATGAGAAGGATGAATGCGCTAGCAGATTAGGCATAAAGTAATCTGCAATCATGCTTCCATATTTCTCGGCATTCACATTATTCGCTTGACCCCGAGCATTTTCAAATAAAAATGGTCCAATAATACCAGGAGCGGAGAAAGCGCGCCAGACCGTCACCCAGGGCAATGTAATAGTTTTTGGTGCTTGAATCGTGGGTTACAGGTTCTTGGAGACCAATAATGGCAGTTTTGTTTATTAACGTGCCTTAAGTGAAAGTGACCCTCATCAGATCACTCCCAAAAAATGGAATTCACAGTTAGAAATCTCAGCAACATCGTTCACAGAATTGTTTGCGTAAACCAACGTCATTTTCCTTGAGTACAAAACGATTTAATTTTAAAAGAAGAGAACTTTGAAGAATGACCTTCAAAATTTCATGAACAGTTGCTCTTGGAAAACCCAGTGTGGCTGCTCTTTTCCGTATCGAAAGTCTGGGATTTGCACTTAAACTTCTTTCCACATATTCAATGTTTGCGGGGGTCGTTGAAGTTCGACTAGGCCCCGGTCGAGGGATGTTGACAGCCGAAGCAGTTGTGCGGTATCCCTGCACCCATGAGCGAATTAGATTTACACTCGGTCCATCGCTCAGCCGTCGAATATTGAACCATGAACAAAACGTGCGATAACGTCAATCATTACGTAATCATTACTCTTAAAGAACGCCTCGATAGCGAACGTGCGATGCTCTGCTGACCACTGTCGTGACTAACGAATCCGTACGATCCGTGTATCGAATGATACCTCCCCCGTCCCGCACCGTTCATTACTTTTTAAAATATTCGAATTTGAAAACATAAATCTGGCGCCGAACACCCTGTAGGCACTATTAGGTAAATAACTGTGCATGTAACACTAACACTATACTATAGATAGTGTTACATGCACAGTTATTTACACATTATTTTTTCTTTCAGAATTGATATACGCCTGATGACAGTGTGCAACCACATTAGTCGACGGGATAATAATCAAACTGGATAGCAAAGGACTGTAGGTAGTTTCTATAGATTCCGAAATCATATTTAGATGGTTTTTTTGGAGAAAGAAATAACCTACACGGGTCAACAGCCTGAACACAATTATTTTTACGAAAATAACGATTGATATGTAAATAAAAACCCCTTAAATTTAGCTATTCCTCGTTTTCAATGACTTGTCATTTTCACTTAGCAGTTGTTTTTATCTGGATGATATCGAACCGACAATGATAGTCGAATTAGACCTATTTCGGCTAAATTTACTAGTCAGTGGTAGAACCAGGTATCATAAGCCTATATTTTATTCATGAGAAGTAGTATATGTAAAGATGAGTTTCTATTTGTGATTGATAATTAGCAAATCAGACATACAGACTTAACTAGTGTTAAGAGGGCTATTACAAAAAAACGAGAAATTGCACGGTTTCATCGTCCAGATTGTATGATTTTCGTTTGTTACTTGCTTTTATTTAATTCATTAAAAAAAAAATGTAGCTGTGATTAAAAAAATAGTCTTAATATTGTAGTTCAAGCAAGTGTTCATAATTATTTTGGTATAAATATTATGTCAAAATTAATAGTACTTCGAAGATATTGGGGTTTGTTTCGAAGCCTTTTCGGTCGATAATCGAGTTCGGTTTAGTTTTTTCTTTCTATACATAAAGGCATGTAACGAAAATGAATTCTATTATTATTCAAGTATAGGATATTCGAAAAAAGAAAAAATATTTGGTGGTCAATAGAAAAATATCAAATTTCTATTGTATTCAATAGAATCTACAAATTAGAGCTTCCAAAACAGGTCTCTGAGAGTTTTTGCTTAAACATGCATTGGGAGAATGATTATAACTACATAAAAAAAAGAAGTTTTCCAAAATTTGCTTTATTGTTATTGTAGTAGAGAAAACGAATTATTGCAACAGTTAATCAGTTAATCATATCCCCAGCATAATTTGTCACGACACAAGTCTAACCTGCTCAATCCTGTGTTAATTTTTAAGGTATTTTTTATAAGCTTTTTGGAAATGTACTTTTTGTATTATTAAGTCATTGAATTCGGGAATTATATTTTAAAAGTAAGGTAAGGTAGCAAAGAAGGCAGTTAAAATTTGTTCATTGTATTGATATATGCACACTATTTAGGAGGTTGGGGGTTCGATTTCCGCCTTGGGACGAATGTTTGTACGATCTGCAAATATTTGTTCCGGGTGTTCTGGATATTTTTCAATGTAAGTATAATAAAAAATATATATCTATGTATGTAATGTATAGTATAAATATATATCTACCTCTATGTAATGTATTGTATTAGGTATACCAGTCATCTAGTACACATAACAGAATCTCTGCTGCTGATTGCGGCTAGATGATGCTGTGTGAATTGTTCAGTACTTATTTTATTATTATTAATTCAAATCCAGATCAGTGTATGCATGCGTCATTATAATCTTTTTGGCAAAAGTATATCTCAGAGTCCGATTAGTGTTTTGATTATGATTATTAAAGTAAGCTTACAGCATACCTAGCTTGGTTAGAAATTTAATGTACTTGTCTTATTGATGTCGCCAAAACTGTACTAATTAGACATCACTAAAAATGTTGCAGTCTGTTTAAAATAAAAAAGTTGCCATTATTTTAAGTGCTGTCAAATTAGTTCAGTTTTGCCGACATCTGCATTGACACCAATGTGTAACTTTTAAGAGATTAAAGCCACACACCAAAGCCGCCAGCCCGGAGGCTTTACCCGGCGGGTTAGGACGCCGGCGCCGTGCTTGTTTTGCGTGAGTGACTCTTGCCCAAGGAATTCTTCCAAAGTTTGGAAGCTTCCTCGAAGCAGGAGTCCCAAGAGGGTTCTGTTAGCCAGGCTTTAGGTATGCCACAGAACGGCTCGGGGCCCAGCTGAGTCCCCTTGGCTCCGGAACGCGCAAGTTTGTCGGCACACTCATTGCCGTTGATTCCTGAACTTGTATGGGAGCCCCCTTTAATTTTGATATTTATTCTATTTTTATTTGTGTAATTGTTGTTATAGCGGCAAGAGAAATACACATTATCTGAAAACTTCAACTGTCTACCTCTTACGGTTCATGAGATTTAGCTATTCCGTGGATATAGCCACGTGACAGACGGACGGACGGACGGACAGCGGAGGCTTAGTAATAGGGTTCCTTTTCCACCCTTCGTGTACGGAACCCTAAAAAAGAATGAAACTACCAACATTACAACAATTTAGTCAAAATAGTTTTATTCTTATTTATATGTACACATTGGTGTCAATTCCGATGTCGCCAAAACAAAGGTAGTATCTAAACCAATTTGACAGCACTAAAAATGGTGCCATCCTTTTTATTTCGATCGTGTTGAAAGAGACGGTAACATTGGCGACATCTGGATTGACACTACTTGAATGTGAGTGCGTTTTCCTGGCAATATCCATTATTGCTTGCTGTGAAATTATTCTTAGCATGTGTTTAAAAATGTAGAAAGTATAAAATATTATTTTGTTTAAAAAATTTCTACATACATTAATATATATGTAGGATATGTAGATATGTACTATATTTTAAATACAAATTTACTAGTACACAAATCTTTTATTCAAATCACTCATCCTCTTTAACCACATGTTTCTGCCTCTCAGGCATATGAGGCACTTCCCCAGGTTTGCTGTGCTTTCTCCTATTACCCTCTTTCCGCTTGTTCTTTTCTCGGATAGTTCTCAGTTCCTTGGACGCATTATGAATGTGCTTTGGCACATGTCGATGGCGCGCGATGCGTTTCACCTGAGGGTGGCTGGCAAACTTCTCTTTCAATGCTTCTGTGTAGTTGAGGGCGGTTCTTTCACGCGGTTTTAACTAAGAGAGATTAGATAATCAGAAACAATAATGTTTACCTCTGTGCAAAAAAATAAGCACATAGTAATACCAAAGTCAAATTTTAAATGATCTAATAATAAGTAAATAAAAATGTGTTGACAAACTAGGTAATCAGAGCCCAGGAGGCCATAATAGTCAACTGCTGGACATAGGCCTCCCCCAATTTGCACCATTTCTCTCCAGCTTCATGCATCCAGATTTTGCTATCAACTTTTCGTAAGGTGCTGAGTGCACCTTACGAAAAGCCTATCTATCTAGAGGCACTACATTACATTGCCGATCTGCACCCAATTAAGAATTCAGAATATTAATGTAGATGAGAAATAGGTACTAGAAAATACTTACAATACCAAGCTTCTCAGATGCTCTAGCCTTCCACATTCTAATATTCATCTCATCAGAACCACTCAGCACATATTTATTGTCCAGAGACCACTTCACACAAGTGAGTCGTTGCATTCTCTTTGTGTGGTATACATCTCTGGAGTGACCTTTCAGACTTTCGAATATCCTAATGGATTTGTCATAGCTTCCTGTTACAAATTCGCGTCCAGTTGGTGAATAGTCCACATCTATGACAGCTGATGTATGGTCCATGTGAATATTTACTGGTTGCTTCAATTTCCTTACATCAAATGTGTACAAGCTGAAAATAATAATATGGAATATTCAAAAAACTTGGTTATTGAAATGAATACTATTTCCTTTCCATTGTCACCTACTATTGGATAACATAACTGAAACTGTGGATAAGTCTCTAAAAGCCTCTGCCACCACAGGCAGCATCTGTCTGGGAGAGGCTTTAAAGTTGTGGTATGGACCAACTAAATAAAAGGAGTTGTCATCAAAAAGGTACTAACTTGTAATCTTCATTAGCCACAGTGAATATGAAAGCCTCCATAGGATTCCACGACAGAGCATTAGATCTCAGTTCCATGACCACCTTCCGCAGAGGGCCAGACTCACGGCAGTCATACAAGATTATACTTCTGTCACTTGCACATGATGCAAGCAAATTATTTTCCACCTGAAACACAGATAAAGATTTAAGATTAACACAGGCCAAGAAAGAAATATCCAAGTCGCAATGACTTGGATATTTCTTTTATAAATATTATTGAAATTAATTTTATTTTTACCTGATTAAAAGCTACATGATGGAGACTGTCAACTCCCCATTTAAAAACCTTAATAGGTTCATTTCTTGTGTTTTCCCACAGTTGGCACTGTTCTCCACATGTAGCGAATATTGGCTTATTCCTATGATGTGATATCCCTGAGACAACAGACATGCTGAGGAGTGTATTTATAGGATCCTCATCATCCTCAGACTTTACTTCAGCTTTCCAGGTTTTAATAGTTTTGTCATCTCCAACGCTAGAGAATGTTTTGCCGTTTGGAGTATAGCAGAGCGCCCGAACCCAACCTTCATGAGCAACAAAACTTCTCGTGCACTTTCTTGTGGCTAAATCCCAGACGCGGATCTCGCCGTCGAAAGCCCCGCTGGCCAGAACCGCGAGCCGGCTAGGGTGCTTAGCCATGCAAGACACTCCATCTCTGTGCCCATCTAAGTTACCAATAAAAGGCTTCGCAAATACCCGCTCTAACTTCACTGCGTTTAGAGCTCGTACGTATTCACGTGGTGCTTCCAGTGGATGCAAGCTTGGGTCATAGTTCCGAGGCACTGAAAATAAAAATATGGACTTCTAAGACATTTAAAGGGTCGGCAACGAGCGTGTAATGTCCCTGATGTTGCAGGCGACCATAGGCTGCGGTAGCCGCTTTTCATCAGGCGGGCCGCATGCTTGTTTGCCACTTTTAAGATTGTGACTTTGATGAAAAAAAATGGAATTAAGCTACTTCGATCGACTATCATTTTATTTCTCTCAGGATTATCCAACCTATAGAAAGATAAATCGAAATGGATAAATAATTTATCTTTTGTATTTGGATTCGATCGAAGAACTTTGTTTGGAAATTGAAAACTTACATTTGTGAATATCCCTTTTGGTAGCACGGAGATAGTCCTCGGGATTTCGACTGATGACTTTTATTTTTACTCCGGACATGGCAATTGGTGCCTATTATTTAGTTGTTAGCATTTATTGAATAAAATCGACACAAACAAATAGCCAACCAACCAGCTGTAAACATAACCTCAAAACCAGACCAGACAGAACTACCAGAACTACTTTTTATACAACTTCTTGTCTGATGGCTCTCAAATAGTGTGGCGGGCGTCATTATTACCATAGATGAAGGAAACAATTACTGAGCTATTTTTTTGTGACTTAACCAAGTTGGGTCAGTTTTATACTGAATATTTTTTGTGACTTAACCAAGTTGGGTCAGTTTTATACTGAATATTTTATCGGAACTACGGGCATCCAATGACACGTATTGCTAGGAAATAAAGAGACGTACTTGTATATAAGTCAAAAGTTCAAGTTTTTTTAGTACCTATTTTATAGACTCTTTGGCCGTGAAAGCTTGTCACGTGTCAATAATGCTCAGCCATGTATGAACTGCCCGAAATTGTACACTCTTTTAATTGGAAGCTCTGACTGACTGACTATGACTATGGCGATGACGATGTCTGATTGTAATCGTCTTGAAGTTATTCTTGCCTTTTACGAACGGCTACAATACAAGCCATTTTTGACCGTATTTCCTGATTTGGCCTCCCATTTTCTATTTCACATAGACACTGCACACGTATGATGTGAACGTGACAAATGAAATGTATTTATAATGAATGTACCTACATATTCTGAAATTAAGTGGGCTAACTACCGTAGTTTGTGTGGGAAGAACACCAACGTTTCATACCTTAACGAGGGATTTCATCAGAATTCGTCAAACTACGAAAGTTTTTATAGTAGAATGTACACATATTGTCTACCTACGCGCCGAGCCCTGTGACGTGACAGTAACGAATGTCTGACTGACAGTGCTGCTATCTGGTGCACGATCTTCAATCATTACCATGCCATGACCATGAGTGTAAAAGAAGCATCGATTTTACAGCTACTGTCTTCTAGATGCTTCTTTTTACTGGGTGAACATTATCAACAAGTGCTGGCAAAGCATTCCCCAACATTGTACACCCCAATAATCCTTGTCATGGCTTTGAATTATTGTGGTGCGCAATATGTGCCGTTGAAACCTGGGTTGTTCTGGAATCCTCATAGCGTCGCCAAGTAGACTATCGTTATATCGAGGTGCTGAGATGTCTTTACGAGGTTGCCACCATAAAGATAAAGATACATTTATTTCTCTTCACAGGTGCAGCACAGACATACGTTTATGTAAGTACAAGTAAAAGTAAGTTAAACATAAATAAGTACAAGTTTATTTGAATAGTTGAAAGATTGTTACACATGAGTATTCATTAAATAGATGACAGAAGTAGCAAGTAAAATAAATAATGTAGGTTAAGCAAGAGAAGAAGACACAAACATCTAAAATAGATAAATTAAAGCGAAGGTAGAAATTTGAAATTAACATGCCTACTTAACTGACACAGAACTAAAACAAATTACTGTAGATAGGTACAGCAATAACAAGAATGTGAGTACAAATATTGAAAACAATCCACCACACCACCTGCTACGTCCATGATTATCCAATCCATGATTGTCCAAGTACAGGGCCAGCAGTCTAAACCCATGCAATTGCGCAAAGTGACAGGGGCACGTCATAATCCCGAAACTGTTTACGAGCGCGTTGGAAGATATTTTTAAGACGCTGGACTGGAAAGGTAAGGGCTTTAACTTAAACGGCAATTACATCTCACACCTGCGATTCGCTGATGACATAGTCTTAATGGCGGAGTCGCTTGAGGATCTGAACCGGATGCTGGATGGCCTAGCCACAGCCTCGCGATGAATGGCATGAATTTGGATAAAACCAAAGTTATGATCAATGGCCACATTGATCTAGGACTGGTCATCGTACATGGCCATCTTTTCGAAATTGTTTCCGAGTACACTTACCTCGGGCAGATTCTGCAGTTAGTTAAAAGCAATTAGGAGGCCAAGAGGAGGGTTCAGCTAGGCTGGACAGCGTTTGGTAAACTTCGTCAAGTCTTCTCGTCATCCATACCGCAATGCTTGAAAACGAAATTTTTTATCCAGTGCGTCCTACCCGTTATGACCTACGGCGCCGCGGCGCTGAGACGTGGACACTCACGGTAGGGCTGGTCCACCATTCAAAGTTGCTCAGCGAGCTACGGAAAGAGTTATGTTCGGAGTTTTTCTGAAAAATTAATTCGAAACGAATACATCCGACAGAGAACCAAATTTACCGGCATAGCTCAAAGAATTAGTAAGCTAAAGTTGCAGTGGGCCGGCCATATCTCGCGAAGAACCAACAACCACTGGGGTAAACGTATTCTCGAGTGGAGACCGCGACTCGGCAATTGTAGTTTAGGACGCCCTCCGGCCAGGTGGGATGACTATCTGCGAAAGACTGTAGGCAAAAATGCAAAAAGCAAAAATGCTGGTTGCGGCAAGCTGAAGAAAGGGCGCTATGGCGCTCATTAGGGGAGGCCTATGTCCAGCAGTGGACTAAGATAGGTTGTTGATGATGTTATGCGCTGTACAAAATTGAGTACCTGTGTAAGCTCGCCACGTGTCAATAAAGCACAGTATGATATTGTACGGTCATTATAATGTACACCACGATAATTGGAAGCCATGTACATGAATTATTAGGGTGTACAAATTTGGTCACCAATTATTGTGCCGTACAATATTTTGTAGTACATTATTGTCTCCCCTGCTAGTCAAAGATTTGTAAACAAATACTGCTCATTTCGTAGAACAGAACTACCACAGAACGTGATTCTGGCAAGTTTCCTCAAAAATCAAGAGGAATAAAATTGCCCTAAAAAAAAACAATACTGCCCTAGCTTACGTACGAATTTCATTCGTACTTTCGTTTCGTTTCGTTCGTTGTTCGTTCGACTAAAGTTGATTGATTTGTTTTGAATCTCATGTGGTTGTGCGGTCGTAGGTTGTGCTTGTGCTAAATAAAAGCACAGATTATCATAAACTACTTTGATATGAACAAAATCAAAATAATGTTGGTTCGTTAGAATATTGGATCTCAGGACAGGGATGCTTTTTAGAAGTTAGCTGTTCACATTGCAATTTCTGACTTGCGGATCTTTGCTGCTGCTGCAGCCTGAGTTTGCTTTTCGGAGCTGCAGACTAATACAGACTGACTGCGATTGCTGCGGTGGAGGTAGGTACCTAATTACTTCGCCTTGTTTTCTTGGATCATGGGTAACTATTAGAACTTTGGTAGGTAATAGGTACTTCTTGTAGACTTGCTATGTATACCCTAGGCACAAAGTACCTTTTTTTCTTTTTCGGGCTCTGATTACAAGAAACAAATGGAGAGTTTTAATAATTTTCTCCTAGGCTTAGATTTTCAAAAGACCAAGAAAGGATAAGATATATTTGTTCTGTGCAAGCAAGCAAGTAACCCAGAACAGTCTAATTCATGTTAACTTGTGTAATATGAATGATTGGGTAGGTACTTACCTACATAAAAGGCCTCTAAATACCTACTAAAAGAATACAATGAAACGGGGTGATGTTGATTAAGAACCCATATATATGTTCTGTGAGGCTTAAAATAGAATATAATAAAGCTTATTTTGTAAATTTTAGTGTTATACGTTGATTGGGAGGTGGGTGCAAAGCTTTAAAGCCGGGTACAGACTGGTGTCACAGGGCATCTGCATGTCACTCGCAACAAGCATGAAACATCAAAAATCTGTTGCGAGCTTCTTTCCCCGTACTGACTTCATAAACACTGTTGATACGCTTCGTTATGCCTCGTAACACCTGTCACCCAATCCCAAAGTTATGTTAGACCATCTGTGACTATGGCCATATTTTTAAAGATTTTGAAAGTAGATCCAAAAAACCAAAATGAGGGAGAAACTTTTTAAAGTTTAAAAAGTAATTAAATTAGGCACCTATTTGATAAAACTTTGTATAATAAAACCATTGCTCAAATGGATATAAATGGTCTATGCTAGCTTCGCGTTAAAACTGTGCAGGTACCTACCTTTCCAATCAACCTATATTTTTATTATTATGCTAAGCAGTCTTGTTCTTTTAAATCTTCAGTTTTATTGTAGAGTATACCTCCAGGGTGCATTGTGTGAGAGGTAAAGCCTTAGGTAGGCAATGGCCAACCTTTACAATACCTTTATAATCTTTTATTATACAAAGATTATAGAATTTTTATTAGTAGCTTAGATTATAGACGGCCCGCCCGAGTCTAGGGTTATAGTGTCCTCCCCCTGTACGCGTACGAACGAACGCTCGTGTATGCGTGTGTTAGATTTTAAGGGCTTTTCCTACCTAGTAAATTATCTTAATTCGATAGAATCATGGAATTGCCTACCTTACTATGCAACCTAACATTTTGGGAATTGAGAATAATGAAATCAGAAGTCAGAAGTCAATAACTTTTTTTCTTTAGGCTTACAAAATAAGCACATAGATGGACAAGTGAAATACCAACCATTAATTACTATCAAATAAGAAGTAAAGTGTTATTGAGTTTCTCTTCACTTCAATCTTTTGTCCACTGGTGGAAGAAGTGAAAAAGAAACCACCAGCACATTTATATAATCACTTATGTGTCTAATACATGTTTGTATTTAAATAGAAGCATTAAACCATAGAAATAGAAACATGCTAATAGAATACATATCCTTATAATTCAAACTTTACCTTCAACAATTTCAAAGCTAAAACAAGCTAGGACACATCTAGAAAAAGGTGCTACAATGTACAAAAGCTTACCATAATGAGAGATGCTTTCAGCTTACAGGTTCAGAACAGAGTGAGCCAGCCTACCGGCTTTCTTATTTATAACATTGGTTCAACAAACCAAACTTGTTTTTTCGTTACACTTCGGGTGATACCGTCAAACTTCGGCTAGAGGGTTTGGCACATCATTTCATTTCTAAATACATTGAAATATCTTCTAATATGATAAAATATCCATGATAAATGTTCTTAAATATAAATTAACAATTAAGATAATTAGTACATCCAATATGAAATAGCTTAATCATTAAATAAAACGGATTTGTCTTAGTATTTGAATTTGAGAGGCAAACAAATAGGAAATCAAGCCCGTTACATTTAATTACAGAATATCTTTTAAACCATACTGTTACTAGCCACTACACTACTACTACTAGCTTTTTATGTTAGAACGTAGGTTTTTTTTTTATTTAAAAGCTATTATGATAGACAATAATAAAAAGTCATAAAAATATCTAGTATTACTAAAAATGATACTTATGCTTACTTACTTACTTATGGCTTAATTTTAAGATTTTTGGAGATACAACAAAACAGCATAAAAAATGTAATTTTAATACAAAAATTAAACTTTAAGTCACGATAGCCACTCGTTTGTGAGTTATTTGTTATTTTATCGTCATCGTCACATATCTGACATGATTATGGTTTTTATTTTAACAAAATAGTAAATAGAGTCATTAGTGAGTAATAAAAAATGTAATTCATCAATAAAGTATACGAATTTTTTTTTTTTTTTTTTTTTTCTATTTTTTCGTCGATAATTTTTGATCTAGTTTCACCCCCTTTCGGGGTTGCACTTTATCCAGGGACACACTGTATTACGCAAATGCATTACTACGGAAGAAAGAATGAGATTTCGAAGACAAACACATTTCGTACTAGAGGAGGCCTCTACTTAAAAGGGGCCCTAACTACTTATACCTACACACAACTAAAAAATATTATCATAAAATGATAAACATTCGAATTAAATTTCTAGGTATCTACCCATAATGCATGCAATTCTAATTACGTAGTAAATGAAGTCTTATTGCGATTTACCTATCTTAAATTTTAATCTATTTAAAATCAAATTATTATAATATCCATAACATACTCTACATAAATGTACCTACGCCATATCGATTTATTAGGCTGTAAAAAATACACTATAGCTTCCACGCTGCTCCCTATCTACACTTATATCTATGTACATACACGTACATAGTAATAATACTGACAGATATAATAATAACATCATCATGTAAGGGCTGATACAAACTGGAGAATTTAGAGTAGGTTACTACCTCCTATAAAAGGCTTACTACAAAATATCAGATTATCTAGAGGATAATAAAGCTTGGGACAAGTTTTGCTCCAACTCGAAAACTAACAACCTAACAAGGTAAAGGTTTCTTGTTCGCTTCTTCGCTTTACCTTAAAAATATTGAAGTGAGCAAAAATCAAAGTGATCACTTTATTTTCTAGTTTTACATAGGTAATTTGTATTTTGTGACGTGTCCAAGAGTCCTGTAAGGTCTAAAGGAAATAAAGCACTTTGAATTTTGAATTTTATAAACTGGTAAAGGATACCTATAGGCAGGATAAGGGACAGGAATGTCAGTGATCTTCCAGTAAGTGCTACCTACTTTTATACAATCAAATGCACATGCACAAGTACTTCAGACTTTCTCTTTTAGTTTGCTCAAACATTGAAGGACCTTATGAAATCGTTTCAGTCCTAACGCCTGCGCGAAGGCACACTATGCACCCAAGAGAGGCTGGCATAGGTAGCATAGGTAAACGGAGGGATAGTCGCCTCAGTGGTGATACGTGACTTGAGCTACTGCCTAAAACCTAATTTCTCATAAATAAGCATTGACAGGCTAATAATTTACCTAGTCAAATTTGTAGGCTACATAATTATTTAGTCTAACCGAACCTGATTATGGTCTGGTGGCTGTACCTAATAAGTAAATGATTTACAGAAGTTGGGTTTTTTGGCAGTGGGGTACGTAGAAGGGATCCTGGCGTCAATCCGGACTTTAGTACCATTTGTATCCACTGATACAAACAAAATTAGGAGAGGAGCGATCTTTTCCTACTTCAACTCCTCTCTGAACGTAGCTTTAGGTCACCGGCACGGCCCCACTGCGCCCGCGCCGTTGTCATCTCCAGTACTCCTCCAGTACTTTGTACGTTGACCCGCGGCCGCCCGCGTCCGTCCAGCTACGAAACCAACATCAAAAAATATTTTTAGATTTAGTGCTTACGTGTACGAAGTGCCGTTGACGTGTGTGCCTGAATACACTTATCCTGAAAATTTGGTTTACAATGTGAGTAAATTTTCGGCTAAATTTCTATTAAATTTTAAATTTGTTCAGAAGATTCCGGAAGCAACTAAGCTCGTTTCTAAGCTTTATTCGTACTGCCTAACGATTGGTATTTTATTTATTTAAGCTGTCATAAATTATCAATTGTCATGGCTATAATTTATTTATTACAGCCACACTTATCATAACTCTAATCCGAAACAGCGTATAATAAATTTAAATAACTTTTTCTCGAACTTCAATCTATTTGCTGTCAACAAACTAGTAGGACAACTTTTGATGATTATTTATTCACATTGAGTCAATTTAAATGCCGTCACGATCAATGACCACTGGCTATTGAGTGGGTATTTTGTTGGAGATCTATTAGATACATTTCGCTTCTGACTGTTTCGCTTCTCGAGTTACGAAGCTGTTGATGATGCCGGTGCGGTTGCTCGATTATTTCAGTCATTTGTTTTACTTAGACTAGTTAGGTCTTTACAGGTTGTTATCATTATAAGGCATGCTAGGTAAATACTAGGTACTACGTACCTTCTTGTATTTATTGAATTAAATAAATAGAAGTTATTTCAAATCTTATTGCAAAATTTGCTTTCAATTTGCTTTCAGCAATCTACAAAGCAATTTGGTATGCTTTGTTGATTGCTAATTTAAAAAGTAATACCTAACCAACCTATTGAAGTCAGTACAAAGTATATAGGTAGATATAGGTAACAATGGTAGATATATTAGGTCCTTACATATGAAATTGGCGTTTTTCGTACTGGCCACTTTAATCACAAATTTCTCCTCTTTGGTAAGGAATTCCAAATTCAAATTTGTACAGCTATAGACTCATGTATTTGTGCCGGTATTGTTCATTACAGTTTTCTCAAATCTGGCCAGACTATTACGGCTGATGTCTATTGTCAGCAATTGCAAACCATGATGGAAAAGCTAGCGGCTAAACAACCTAGGCTGGTCAATCGCTCCACGCCACTGCTGCTTCACGACAACGCTAGACCACACACTGCGCAACAGACGGCTACTAAATTAGAAGAGCTTCAATTGGAAAGTCTAAGACATCCTCCGTACTCCCCGGACCTTGCTCCAACAGATTACCATTTTTTTCGAAATTTGGATAACTTCTTGCAAGGGAAAAAATACAACTCCGATGGGGCAGTCCAAATCGCCTTCAAAGATTTTATTGATTCCCGTCCGACTGGTTTTTTTAGTAAAGGGATCAATGAACTACCTATAAGATGGCAAAAGTGCATAGAAAATAATGGTTCATACTTTGATTAATTAAATATATTATATTAAAAAATATTCGACTTTTTGTTCCTCCCATACAAAACGCCAATTTCATATGTAAGGACCTAATATATTCACCAAATTTCTGAATCTCGATGTCAAAATCCGGTTAATAGAGATACGTAAAATAGGATATAATAGAATAGGGTATTTGAACTCGTTAGTGCCATAACTGTGTCTTGCTCATTAGCATTTGAATAAACAAATTTCCACAAAAAAAATGTCCACAAATTTGCTTAATTTCTAAGAAGACAGCTATTAGAAGCACCTAAAATTTGTTAGTTCCTTACCTACCATGATTTTGTAGTTTTAAGAGTTAGAAGTACTTATTACTATTCAAAGATACTTCTACTAACTAATCTTCAGAATTTATCTATTCAGTCTTGAAATAAATTAAATAATAATTTCGGCGGCGTCTTACCACAGAAAATCGTGTTGTGCTTGTGCATACGTTGAGAAGGCGGACAATGATTAGAAAATTTTGTATTTTAAATTAATTCAGATAACAAAAAAGTGTCTGCTTAATCATGATGATCCTAGCAGACAAGTATCTCTTAGTTTGACCACCTACTAAATAATTGCTTACGTCATAACGGCATATTGTTGGAAAGGGACATTATACCTACCTAAATAAAGAACTTTTTATATGAATTTAGAAGTTGTCGCGATTTATAACTTTTACATAGATTTTTGACTTTGAATACTCGTAACTTTTTTTTGAAGTGAATTGTGTCATGTAATAATTTAGTTACAATATGTTAACCTAAATTGAAGAATTCAGCACAAGTTCATTTGTGGCATAACAACCACAAACAAAATAGATATGGCAACTCTAAAGAAAGAAAACAATTACTTACCTACAATAACAACATATACTTATTTGCATCCTTTCGTCAAATTACGTTCTTCTTTCAATTGTTAGACATTAAAAGAAGGTAATTTGAAGATGTTAGAAGATTACGCAGATATTTCTAGAACGACATGCAGACGCGAAGCCCTGGTTCTCTTTTTTAGTAGATATTAGTAGCAGTCGAGCACGCCCTAATTGTTTATCGCTTGTGAATGATAAAGAACTCTGAGCCGGCCGGCGAACATTACGTACACATATCTGTATTTTTCTAGAAAATACTCGTTCATCGGGAGCTATGAATGATACGATTAGAAAAATAGAAATTCTAGTGCATTTTTAGCGACATCTAATAAAGTAGTCTAGGAAGTGCTATGTTCGGCTGTATGTATGTTTTTAAAATATTATGTTCGTCTATTTCTCCGTCGTTTATTGACCGATTTTGAAAATTCTTTCGCTAATGTTTAGAGAATGATACCGAGGTGGTCCTAAAAAAAATTTATTCCTGGGAATTAGTCCCGAAAAACTTAATAACAGTGTAAAATTTACAAAACTTTTAATTGACAAAACGCTATATAGTATCAAATAGTTTTTAGAAAACGATTACAGTCATCTGGACATCAATTATACTGCAAAGTTACCTGACACTCTCGTAAATTCACCTAACCTAGAGTCAAATATTATTTAAGGACCATATTATTTAAGTTTATCTCCCGACTATTGCCTCTCTACAGCAAAATTGTATTAAACATTATTGATAAGTCATAGCCTATACATCTAATTAAGTAGGTATATTTTGTATATTTGTTATTTGTGTCCCTATTGACAATAAATGATCTTCATCTTTAACTTATCTTAAAATACCTTCAGATTCGAAGTCAGTTTTAGGATTTCAAAACAATCAAATTATTAGTGTATTCTTTGTGGTGTCTTAGCAGGTAGGTAGATACAGTCGAATGTAATATATCTACTATATAACTACTAACTGCGGTGGAGTTTAATTCTTAGAAGATCAAATCAAGTGGGATGTACGGGCCTCGGGGGTTCCAATCATCCATCATCAATATATCCCGATGTATGGTCCGGGTATTTTTTTCACGTAGAAGTACTGATCATGGCCACTATTATGGACCATATTTAAAAGAAAACTCGCTCTCGTAAGAACCACACTTTAGGTTCACTATTCACTTTTTGAAAAAATACTTGACTGAGGACTGTAAAATTTTCCTGACCTACATAATAAAGTAACCACAAAATTTATAGTACTTACATAGTAGATGACGTAAGCCCGTACTACACAGTAGCCTAGCACGGGCATTGTTGTCTAGGGTAGAATAGAGAAAAATTACGTCACTTTGTCATCGAGTAAATTATTTGAAATTATTTCCTTTAACTTCAATAATGTACGCAATGTATGACAATGCGATGTCACTATTGTCTATTCTTCCCTAGAGAACAATCCCCGTGCTTGGCCTACTGGACCTAGAGCTTTTGTTCTACTAACTCTTCCTATTCTGATGAAATCTTCAAGCACTGTCGTGATTCATTACGACTTACAGGGTTACAAATAGGACATAGTTATAGCAGTCTAAACCGTGACTAAATATCACGATTTCCAGAATTACTTTATTAGGTATAGAATTAATATGTTACACAAGCTCACGGAATTCCTTCGGTATTTTCACTTTTGTAGATATGTTAAATACCGATCGGTTTTCGGAAGTGGAAGTTCTTCGAAAAAGTCAGGCCGTGTTTCCTGGTCGTTCTAATCCTTAGCAGGAAAGAAGCGCAATTACGTACCTACCTACTTTTTGCTTTTCTTATTTATTTCATTTATTACATACATAATACTCTTTAAATTCTTATATTCAATACCTAGCTCCTTTGTTTCCTCAGCCTATTCCTTCCCAATGCTAAGCAAAGGCCTCAACTAATTCATTACTCGTACTTACTAAGCTCTTATCGGAAAACAAATAAAAAAGTTTTAATGCGACACAGTGTGGCGTGTGTGGTATTTTATGTCTATGTTTACTTGTCCACCCACGTTAGGAACACACCTACCTACTCATACTTAATGGTGAAATTATAAAAGCAACGCGCAGTCAATGACCGATCATCACTCGATACCTAGGTAGCATTCTGATAAGATTATATTAAACTAGCTGTGCCCCGTGGCTTCGGCCGCGTGGAATTTCATTGCACACTCCCTAGGGGTAGTTCTATAAAAATAAATAATACGTGTATCATTATTTGCTTTATAATTTATTTATACCAAGTTTTGAGTGAATCGAACCAAGGAATAATAATTTTCCATAGAAACTTTACCAACTTTTTACCCCTCAGAGGTTAATTTTTGAAAATTAGTTTTGCCTATGTTTTATTCTAGAACTTAAACTATCTACATACCAAATTTCATCTAAATAGGTAAAGTAGTTACGGGATATGTTGTAACAAACATTCACGCGAACTTTCACATTTTTAATATTATATTAGTATGATAGTATGATGTACGTACAAGGGCATCGGGAAGTTGCAAACAATTTTTGCTTATAAATAATCTCATCGTAACATTGTGATTACCTACCTGCTAGGTGATTCGCCTAATGGTGATTAAATTACACAGTGGTAGAGAATCTGTGTAAATCCGGTAGTTGGTAGACTTATTTTCTGTCTTATATGTATTTACAGACATAAATACCCTTCGAACATTAAGATCAGCGAGTCTAGTAGGCCTAAGGAAAAGTTGAAATTATTCTTTTGGAAAATCTATGAGTAAGTACATAGGTACCTACTTTAAAAAAAATAGAAATATTGTTGTCAATAGCTATTAAAAATAATTTGTGTTCAGAAAATTGCTGGACTTGGTTCAGATTTCAGATTTATTTATTGCATACATATACATACATTAATACATAGTTTTAGCTTAGGTGGTAATTAGCTTAGATAAAACATTTATTTGCAACTGCAACACACAATACAAAGGTAAAACGCAAGAAAGGGGTAGGTACATCAAAACATACACAAAGACATAAAAAATAGTCTGTATCCATACCTACATAAAAATAATGTAGAGCTTAGAGGTTAGTACTTACATGTAGGTACCCATGTAAGGGCGCAACAATTTGTTTAAATTTTATTATAATAGGTAGGTACCTAATCTATAGGGGTATATAGCTAGAAACAATAGTAGTCGGAAAATATAGGCAATGCCAGCTACAAGAATCAAAACAATTGTTATAATAACTCAGTAACGGTACGAGTACGTACGTCAATTTTTTACTCAGGTAGCCAAATAGTTATAGTTTAGTTAGAGTTATCATTTAAAAATTCGTCAACGGAGTAACATTTAGAAATAAGGTATTCTTTGAGTTTACTACAAAAAATATATATTATCTTTTTCTTTCTCCATAAAAAAGATTTATAACAAAATACCTAGGTATTTTGTTATAAATATTACTAATCGTGAGTAAAGGACCTTTGCTAAATAGTGTAAGGGTAGTCGTAGGTAGAATGAGTTGAGGGGACGCTTCCGACTGGTATTGATATGGATCAGTTGAGCTACCTGTAGATTGTTTGCAACAGTCTGCAGTTAGCTTAATTGTTTCAATTGTAAATACCAGTTCTAATTTGTTTTTATTATTCGATTGTAATTTTCTTTGTTAAGATGTTAATTTTTTTTTATTAATTTGAATATTATTTACCTATTTGGGAAACAAAAAGCGTAGGTATAATTGCTTAGAAAACAATAAAATCTTAAACTAGAGCAAATGAAGCTATAGACAGTTTTAACATTATAGTTTGTTAAAAAAGAAATCAATTGTATTTACATTTGATACCTAAATACAACGTACTTTTAAAAAAGTATTATTGTTAAGATTGGAAATGATATATAGAATAGAAGTTGAGAATGATACTTACACAGAGGGCAACGACTACGTCAAATCATTAGTTCGTCTCAAACGCGTGGATGGCCAATGAGAAGTTTGTGCAGATCAAAGCGATGACAAAGAAATAGTTAAAAACTGATCTACCTTGTCTGAAATAAATTTTGGTTGTGATTCAGGTATAAAGAGTTTGATACTTAATTAAACATCATTATAAGGGTGTGATTAGGTAGCTATTTTATTATTTAACAAATAATTAGTTATTTATTTTGTTGAGATTAGATTTAGATGTGGTTAGTATCACAGAAAATAATGTACTTTTTGTCATGTTTATAAAGCAAAAACAATTTAATAATAGCTGAAGGTCGAGAAGGTACTCACCTATTAAGTTCATTAATATTGTACTTAATAGTGTGGTACGTGTAAAGAATTACCTAAAAACGTTACTTTTATAATGTAAGTAAAAAATGTTGGTTTAACAACTTCCTAATAATGAATTATAATTGTGTAATCCTTGGATAATATAGTCTGGCCAACGAAAGCTGTCCAAGAAATTCCAAAAACTCTACACCTTATATATTGAATATATATTGAATCAGCTTCATTACTTTCTTCGCTGCTACTGCTACTGTCCCCAAGATGTAATAAGAATGGAGTTCGTTTGTGTTCGTAATGTGTCAATTTTGACAGTCTTCAATTATGCCATATCAAAACTTCTGAAAATAATGCGTGGACAGTTTTCGTTGGCCAGACTCTAATTGTGTGTATAATAATAAACATATTGACATTATATTAACATAACAGTAAATAATGCTGGACAATCCACACAGCATCATCTAGCGTTATGTTATCATCTTATTTGTAAGAAATAATAAGTCTGTAGAAACATTGCTTACAACATTTTGCACAATTGTGAGTCTCTGTCCATTGTATTTATACCTATGTTTAAAATAATTTCAGCCTGTTTGCACTCATTGTTCTAGGCATCCTATTTGAAATAATCATGTTTTACGCGAATGCCTTTGTTCCTTTCCTACCTACAAATATTAATTTGTGAAAGAACCTTTATAATCAATTACTTACCATATCATATCTTGGTAACTAATTGATTTGCTAGGTTCTTTTCAAAATCTGATAACACTCTATTAACAAAACCATGTTTTCACCAATGAAACTAATAACTTACAACCGTAGCCATTTTCCAATCAATGGATTAACAAACTAAGAAATATAGGTAAGTTTCTTCATTGTATAATCTTGATTTTAACATCGCTTCCTTTTTCTTGCAGACTACTCCCGCTTACAATGGCTCCAAAATTAATCAGCATTGTTTCCATTGCCGTTCTGTTATGCCAATGGCAATGGGTAAATGCGGAGCTATTCACAGCTATTGCCGAAGTAGAGCCATTGTTGGAAACGCACAAGAGGATCATAGATGATCTGGATTTTTACATTGAGAAAGAGGAGAAGAGATTAAGCACATTAAAAAGGTACCTACTTACATTTATTCTTAAATTAGAATAGTAGAGCTGTTGGTTAACTGCATGTCAAAAGTATGGATCACGATTACCGTACTTTACTTATTTTGGTTTTGGTTGGGTGTGGTCCCAACTGCCAAAATCGTAAAGCGTCACGGTAGCCCGAGGAATCTATGCCTTTACATGCTTTGCATTTTTATGTCTTTGCTTTTTGTTTTATTTTTTATATTTCCAGGCTGAGAGAAACGAGTAACAGTTTAAAAGTGTAAAAATATGAATTTTATTGATAACGATCATAAAAAATTTTCTAAATCGTGTTTTCACTGTGTAAAAATTTTCAGTAAGTAAGTACTTACTGTTATTATCAGAGACTATTATTGGTCCGTGCTATTATTTATCATGTTCTGCCACAGCCACCTCGAGCATTACAAAAGGGAGCATAAGATAGCCATGGAAGACATCCCTAACTACCTCGGCAACCCAATCAACGCATTCACGCTGATCAAGAGGCTGACCACGGATCTGAATATCATCGAGACGAGGATCAAGAAAGGGACAGGTTAGTTGGACTGAGTTTTCTACGGCCAAGTAGTGCAGCCAATCGGCATAATGTGTCAGATTCAACCACACACATTAAAATCCTTTAAAAAACCCTTGCTGCCCAGACAGCGACACTTTATATCTCACGATTCCAATTAAATTTTATCCAAAATATGCAAATTAAAGGCAAATTTTGGGTATATTGAATTAACGTGTCATCGTTTTGAAAATTGAAATATTTGAACACAGTAATACTTTTTTCACAAATCGTTTGATATCAGTGATAGGTACCTATGAAGAAATTCTTTAAATCGTTTAACCATACTGAAAATAACAATATACGCAGAATTATTAACTTCTTATTGTTTTTCGAAATAATCCACGGCAATTATTATCTACCTACTCCATAATGCGTACCTACCTACTTCGTAACGTGGTGTTTGATAACTATCATAACAAAAAATTACTTAATAAAAAAAAAATACTATTGTAACAGTCAATAAGTTACCGAATGCACAGTAGGTAACTGAAATGTTAACTTAAACTTAAAAGTGTTTCCGGGTTCTTGATGAAATTCTGGTACGTACGGAAGAGAATTATGTAAGTACATAATAATGTATTTTGTTAGACAATTCTGAACAAGAATCTAACTCAATACTACTAAAAATGCAAATTTCTGCATCTTCGTGAAGAGAGCAGAAAATGCAATACAGGCGTTGTGGGGATCTCCCCATAATTTACAAATTAAATGTTTTATATAAGTACATTATTTATTTATTTATTCGGTATATAATATCTACATTACATATTTACACGTTCACACACTGTTCATACTATGTTCATACCCTGTCCATACAATCTCCCGTTCATACTTGCTTAACGTTCGTACTCATACACCCTGTTCATACTCTCTACTCCTACATGTTTACTTCACATTTATTTTCGCTACCCTCAATGATTTTCTACTCGCTATTTTATTGCTTCAATTATATTCATTACACAAAGGTTTGCTACCTGGTTTATTAAATAATAATAGATTAAGATTTAATGGTAATCGATTTACCTATCTATCTCATAACAGCACTAAGCTCTCGATATTCGGCCGCTTACTTAGGCCGACCGGTATTGTACCAGTGCGCGGGAACCCCCCGCGCCTCGTACCTCTTTCCGCCTGTCACACGAGCCAGTCGTACGGAATCTGTTGACGGCGCGCACTACCTTGCTATGAATCGTTTTGTAAAAGCTATTGTTTCGCACCGCTCTCGCTATAACTTCTTCCTATCTTTATTCTATCTTCTACTGTGAACTCTGATCTATTCTACTGTGCCTTCCACTCCTTCTATCTATAACTGTAGCCTTCAAATAAACCTGCCTGTGAACTGAATTGTGTGTTGCCTTTATTCAACAACCACCACAACACCGGCCCCGCTACAACTGGTGACCCCTGGATTGGAACAAACCAAGAAGGTACCTAATTATAAATCGCAGAATATCATAGCTAGAGATATAATTTTACATATACCTAAATGAGCGACTCATCGGATTCAGTAAAATCCGCACAGAGTGATAAGGTGACCAAGCGGTGTAGTGCGCGTAAGCAAAGGATGCAGTTACATAGCGACACCGAGGGCAAAATAAATATTAAGATACCCCAGTTTTACCCTGAAGAGCCGGAACTATGGTTCGCGCAAGTCGAGGGACAGTTTGTTGTATCCAACGTCACAGACGACACAACAAAATTTGACTTTGTGACGGGCCATCTGGATCCTCAATACGCAAAAGAGGTGAAAGACATAATAACATCCCCTCCTGCCACTAATAAGTACGAGAAGCTAAGGGAAGAACTGATTAAACGTCTTTCTGCGTCAAGAGAGCGCAAGATACAGCAGCTCCTTATGCACGAAGAGCTAGGGAGCCGGAAACCATCGCAGTTCCTTCGGCATCTGCAAAGCCTTGCTGGAAGTACTGTACCCAACGATTTCATACGTAGCATCTGGTGCAGCCGTCTCCCCAGTAACCTGCAGACCCTCATCGCATCGCAGCCTGCCTCTTCACTAGAAGCCTCTGCAGATCTGGCGGACCGTGTACATGACATCGTCGCACCCGTCGCACACGTAGCTTCGACCTCCCCAGTAGCCGTCCCAGGATCCATGGAGTCGATGGCAAACGACATCGCAGAGTTGAAAGCAGCCTTCAGGAACCTCACCACGCAGCTCAACCAACAGCCGCAGTCAGGAAATCGTTCTCGCACTAACTATCGCCGGCAGAATAACGACCAACGCAGGCGCTCGAGATCGAGATCCCAGTCCAGCTACCGTCGGTTCCCGATCTGCTGGTACCACGACCGGCACGGCAGCAAGGCGAACCACTGCGTCAAGCCCTGTGACTATGAGAAGTCGGGAAACGCCCAAGGCAGTCAGTAATGGCGACAGACGACTGCCCCGCTTCACCTGGTCGCCTCTTCGTTACTGACCGCCGTTCGAAGATACCCTTCCTAGTAGACACCGGAAGCGACGTCTGCGTCTTCCCTCGGTCTGCACTTCAGGAGCGTCGAGTCAAGACCGGATACGAGCTGAGAGCCGCCAACGGTAGCGTCATCCACACCTACGGCCTGACCCAGCTCAACTTAGACTTAGGTCTTAGGCGCGATTTCCCGTGGAGCTTCATTGTTGCCGATGTCACTAAAGCCATAATAGGAGTCGATTTTATGAGTCACTATGGCCTTATTGTCGATATTCGCAACAAACGCATAGGACGTATCATCGATAATGTCACTTCTTTATCTACCGAAGCTTATTTTGATAATACTCCTAACTCTAATATTTTTTCTGTAAAGATTCCTTCCGGCGACTCGCGTTTTCACAAGCTTTTGTCAAAGTTTATTGATTTAACCAAACCAGCTGGCACTCCTCACACTCACAAACACACCACCGTACACCACATACGCACCTCACCCGGCCCCCCTATCTTTTGTTCCCCTCGCAGGTTAGCGCCAGATAAGCTCAAGTTGGCGAAGCAGGAGTTCGATTTGATGCTGAGCAGCGGTACGGCGCGTCCGTCCGAGAGTCCGTGGTCGTCCCCTTTGCATTTGGCCCCCAAAAAGGACAACGGATGGCGCCCATGCGGAGACTACAGACTTCTCAACGCTCGGACCATCGCCGACAGGTACCCTATCAGGCACATTCATGACTTTGCCCATAGCATCTCCGGTTGTAAGGTCTTCTCCACCATTGACTTGGTCAAAGCCTACAACCAGATCCCTGTGTACGAGGAAGACATCCCGAAGGCCGCCATAACGACCCCGTTTGGCCTCTTTGAGTTCCCGTACATGAGTTTCGGACTCAGGAATGCGGGACAAACGTTCCAGAGGTTCGTGGACGAGGTAACGCGTGGTCTGAACTTTTGTTACTGCTACCTTGATGACTTCTTGGTCTTTAGCCGAACGGAGGAAGAACATGAAAGTCATCTCAGGCAGTTGTTCGAGCGTATGCAGAAGTACGGCATTGTCGTGAACACCACGAAATGCGTTTTCGGCGTCCCAGAGGTAAACTTTTTAGGTTACAATATCTCTGCCGCTGGAACAAAGCCGCTGGATTCCAAGGTTCAGGCAATCAAGGAGTTTTCTGCGCCGACAACGATCCGGCAATTGAGGCGATTTCTGGGTATGATGAATTTTTACAGGCGTTTCATCCCGAATGCCGCAAAAATTCAAACCCCCCTAAACGCCCTACTTGCTGGCTCAGTAAAGGCCAATGACCCCGTGAATCTGGTGGGTGAATCCCTCGCAGCTTTCGAACTTACCAAAGAGAGCCTCTGCAATGCTGCACTGCTAGCCCACCCCGATTGTCAAGCCGAACTAGCGTTAGTCACTGACGCTAGCGACCTCGCATTGGGAGCGGTACTCCAGCAGCTTAAGGATGAGGAATGGCAACCGCTGGCATTCTTCTCACGGAAACTCAGTCCGTCCCAGCAGAAGTACTCTCCTTATGACCGCGAACTACTCGCCATCTATGAAGGTATCAAGTACTTCCGTCACATGCTGGAAGCAAGAGACTTTACGGTCTACACAGACCACAAGCCTCTTTGCCACGCCTTCAGCGAGCGGAAGAACACTTGTTCGCCGCGACAATATAGGCATCTGGACTTCATCTCGCAATTCACAAGCGACATTCGGCACATATCTGGCAAGGATAATGTCGTTGCCGATACGCTTTCGAGAATTGAAGAGCTTCAAAATCCAGTTGACCTGGAAGTCCTTGCCAAGTCCCAAACCGCTGATGCCGAGCTGTCTTCTTTTCTCTATGACGAACCAACGTCTCTTCGCTTAGAGAAAATTAAAGATCCCGGTAGCAGCGTGGAAATTTACTGTGACACGAGCACTGGTACTCCAAGACCTTTCGTCACCAAACCCCTGCGAAAGCAAGTCTTTGACAGCCTCCACTGCTTGAGTCACCCTGGCGCAAACGCTACTGCTAAACTAATAGCGCAGCGATACGTTTGGCCGGGAGTTAGGAGAGACTGTCGTGATTGGTCACGAGCGTGCTTGGATTGCCAGCGCTCCAAGATCAACCGTCACGTCTCCGCTCCATTAGGCTCGTTCGACTTGCCGAAAGCTCGATTCGCCTATATTCACATAGACCTCATTGGCCCTATGCCAATCTCCAATGGCTTCCGCTATTGCCTTACTGCCGTAGATCGCTTTACCAGATGGCCTGAGGCCATACCTATCGCGGACATCATGGCAGAAACGGTAGCCAAGGCTTTTCTATTCGGGTGGATTGCCCGATTCGGCTGCCCAACGGACATCGTAACTGACCGTGGGCGACAGTTTGAATCCGAGCTATTCGGATTCCTGGCTAAATTAGCTGGATTCAAGCACCGCAAGACGACTGCATACCATCCTGCCTGCAACGGTCTTGTGGAGAGATTTCACCGCCAGCTAAAGGCAGCAATCACTTGCCACGCTGACAGCAATTGGACAGAATCTCTCCCACTAGTCCTACTAGGCATACGTAGCGCAGTCAAGGAGGACCTAAAGTCATCTTCGGCCGAATTGGTGTATGGTGAGCCTTTACGACTCCCTGGTGAGTTCTTTCACAGCGCCATCACCGGCACGACCGACATTACAGACTTCACCGCTAGGCTGCGCACCATTGCAGGTAAATTACAACCCGCTCCTGCGTCTCGCCATAGAGTTAACAAAAGTTTTGTTTTCAAAGACCTCGCTTCCTCGTCGCACGTATTTCTTCGGGAAGAAACGCAACGAGGAGCTTTCCAGCCTGCGTACTCAGGCCCACACGAAGTCCTTCAGCGTGGCGACAAAGTGTTCAAAATTTTGTTCAAGGGCAAGGCGCTGAATGTGTCGATAGACCGCCTAAAGCCGGCTTTCATCTTGTCGAACTCCTCGCATCCCGAGCCTATCTCCAATCCCGAGCTTATCCTGAATCCCGAGCCAATCCCAGTTCCCGACCTTTCCCCAGCCGAGCGCACTACACGTTCCGGTAGAAGAGTCCGGTTCCCGGATTTCTATCGCCCGTAGCGACGGTCTTCGGAAGGGAGTGATGTGGGGATCTCCCCATAATTTACAAATTAAATGTTTTATATAAGTACATTATTTATTTATTTATTCGGTATATAATATCTACATTACATATTTACACGTTCACACACTGTTCATACTATGTTCATACCCTGTCCATACAATCTCCCGTTCATACTTGCTTAACGTTCGTACTCATACACCCTGTTCATACTCTCTACTCCTACATGTTTACTTCACATTTATTTTCGCTACCCTCAATGATTTTCTACTCGCTATTTTATTGCTTCAATTATATTCATTACACAAAGGTTTGCTACCTGGTTTATTAAATAATAATAGATTAAGATTTAATGGTAATCGATTTACCTATCTATCTCATAACAGCACTAAGCTCTCGATATTCGGCCGCTTACTTAGGCCGACCGGTATTGTACCAGTGCGCGGGAACCCCCCGCGCCTCGTACCTCTTTCCGCCTGTCACACGAGCCAGTCGTACGGAATCTGTTGACGGCGCGCACTACCTTGCTATGAATCGTTTTGTAAAAGCTATTGTTTCGCACCGCTCTCGCTATAACTTCTTCCTATCTTTATTCTATCTTCTACTGTGAACTCTGATCTATTCTACTGTGCCTTCCACTCCTTCTATCTATAACTGTAGCCTTCAAATAAACCTGCCTGTGAACTGAATTGTGTGTTGCCTTTATTCAACAACCACCACAACACCGGCCCCGCTACAACTGTGGTGCCGAAACCAGGGACCTTCAGATTTTAAAAGCAAAGACATTTTTTTAAAAGTCACTAATAAATCAAGCACCACTCATGGAATACATGTCGTGAATATGAAAACGAAAAACTAATGCGTTTCGAAAGGGTCTGCTGTAAATAATGTTATTTATCGACCTGTCGCGACGCTTTTTTATATCACGTTTCCAATAAAATTGAATCCAAAATATCCAGATTACTTAGTCATTCGTTATGTATAAAGGTAATGCAGGGTGCCACGTAACATGTGTACTAAGCCGAAAGAGGGTGATTCTGGAACCCGAAGGAATCAACTTGAGAAAGATCTTTTGTTGAAAATCGAATATTATTGTTATGTTCTTTTGGGAAAAATATGTTTTATTTTCTTCCTATTCGCACTCTTGCGAGTTGTGTTTTTTACACGCACTCTTGCGTTATTTAACATTATAAAATATTTTACAAATATGTTTTGCATGTTTTGCATGTTTTCAAAACACGAATTTGAAGAAAAAGTGTCTCAAATTCTATTTAAAATAAAAAAAAATAAAAAAATCGCAGAACCAAAGTTGATCACCTCGAGGCCCAGAATCACCCCCTTTCGGCTTAGTAACACATGTTTCGTGGCACCCTGCCAGTCATCGTTTTAGGCATTGAAATATTTGAACATAATAATACTTTTCCTAACAAATCTTACATTTGAAATCTTTGAAATAGTCTTTATTTTGCGAGTGCCAAAACGTGAGCTTCGCCAAAATAACTGTAGATCAGTCGACGACGACGCATGCATAAAACATGTCGGGTGTTAAGGAAAAACAAGTAGGTACCCTACCTAACTTTATCAACTAACTTTGATAACGGTAAATGTATATATTGAAATTTTACATGCACAAGCTTCTTCACAATTTTGCATAATATTTTCCAAAGTAAATAAATAAAAGTGTAAATTGCGTTTATTCCGTTCCAACAATTTATAAAGGACACCAAAAAAATTAAAAAAATCAGTCCGTGTTGTGGTTCCATAATAGACCTAAAAATATTTCAAAAACCGTAATTCTAAAATTACGGCATAAAATATGGTCAATACTCAGCGGGTGCTGAGAAATCCTGCCCGATTCTTTCTGTATCTCACTGTTGTACAAAAGAAAATGTAAATATATATAATATTTTATTGGGTTTCAGTGTTTTTTAACGGCGGTACGTACGTAATAATTTTCTTTACATCTACTTTTATTTTCTTATCTTAATTATGTACCTAATCTACTATCAAGGTGGTCTTTGGTTAAACTATGGTAAAAATTCATAGTGTTGGATTCTGGGTATCTTCCTTTACAATGAATGCTATCTGTAGTTCAAAATCTATACAGCATTAACATGCGGTGGAAGAATTATCTCTGCATCTAAGCTAATCAAATGCATCTTTATCAAACTTACCTTCGTAATATCCGCATTTACCTTCCTTACGTCAACTTCAAGCTTTAGGTATTAGTAACTAATTAAATTTGAACCTTATTTCCAGACTACATAAAGAACATAACGATGAACCACCCGGATGTTAAGTACCCTACGTTGGAAGACGTTACGGGAGCTGCGCACGCGTTGACGAGGCTTCAGGAGACTTATCAGTTAGATGTTCACGATCTGGCTGAGGGGCTGCTGAATGGTGTCGAATACAGGTACTTGTGCAACCTATATAACCATAAAAAATATAAGGGCATTTTCATAAATGTTTTTTAATTAAAATGCATAACAGACATAGGTACGCGGTTTTCTTTCCCCAGGGCAGTAGAGAAAGGTGAATGGGTATGCGGTAATCCTACTATGCTCTGGGTAGCGAACACCGCGTAGGCCTGAATTTATTAGATATTTATCAATACTGCATAAACGAGCTAGAACAATGGCCAATTGGCACCGGAAAACTGGCCTGGACCAAAAAACTTAGCTGCCATCAATTTTGTCGTGGGCGTTCTCTTTTCAATGCAAGAATAATACTACATTGTTGGGTGTTTCGCAAGAATATGAATAATGTTACTGACACGATTATGAACCATCATTTATTTTAATTTATGTTACAAAGAAAATTACATATCAATAATAAAAACAAATTAGAACTAGTATTTGCAATTGAAACAATTAAGCTAACTTCAGACTGTTGCAAACAATCTACAGGTAGCTCAACTGATCCATATCAATACCAGTCGGAAGCGTCCCCACACAGCGGGGCAATGCAGCCATGCATTGCCCCGCTGTATGGCAAAGCTGAAAAAAAAAATCAATGCTAACTGTTACAAAAAAATTAATATCTTTTAACCGTATATTACAAAAATACACCTTCAGTTTGTCTGTGCCTATCTTATCTTCCTCATATTTACATCATGAATTCGTGACAAATGTACGTACAGTGTACAATTCGTCATCGCTATAAAAGTAGTAATTCTATTCTTGTTACTTTTTCAGTCCTACGCAGTGAGTACCTTTAGGCTTTTAATAATTTATGAAAGATTACCAGTAGTAATCTTTCATGCATTATTTCCGAGTAGGTACCTACCTAAATCTTTATAAGATTTAATTCAATAACTCTTTTTTACAAGAATCTTCTTTTTTAAAAGAGGTTTTGAGGCTGCGATGATTGGCACGTTACGATATAGGCCTTTGCTGTGTTTGAAATAGGCTAAAAAACAGCTAAATGACAAAGTTTTTTTAGGGAACTCTTAGTCCCGCCTGAGTCGTTATTTATCGGTAGGTATATATTTTATATACCTACCATATGCATTCTTAGGCCCTTATTATGAAAGCTTGCTCAGTCATCGATCTCTGCTTTAGTAACGCTTTTATATGGCACAAACGTCATTCAAGCATAGATCTATAACAGATCAAGCTTTCATAATACGGGCCTCAGAATGATAAAATAATTGGTAAATAAACAAATTGCAGCTTGGCTAAACTTCAGGTGTGGCTTAGAATTTTCACCACCCTTAGTCTTCCAGCGGATGTCTTAAGAGGCGACTAAGGGTTTTCCACTGGGGGGCCGGCAGAGTCTTCCAGCGGATGTCTTAAGAGGCGACTAAGGGTTATCCACTGGGGGGCCGGCAGCAGCGCCTCTTGCAGAACAGCTCCAAAATCGAATTGCGATCCCCAACCCGCAAGCTCAACGTGAGCATTATGGCATTACCCCCTAATGATCAGAGCCAATAAAGCGCTTATCAGGGGAGGCTATCTCCAGCAATGGACTAGTAAAGGCTGTTGAAAGTGAAGTGAATGTGAAGCAAATTGACCCTGATTTCTTACTTCTTCCAGTACGCCAATGACAACCGACGACTGCTACGAACTTGGAAAGGCGCTGTACTTTGAGTCGGACTATAAGAACGCTCTCGCCTGGATGACAGAAGCCTACAAGAAATACGATGATGAAGTCGAGTATTCGTTTACCAAAGTTGATATAATCGAGTATATCGGGTTTTCGTATTATTTGTTAAGTAAGTTTTGTAATCTTCTAAAATAAGTAAAGGAGAATAGGTAAATAAATAATACTTTATTCTACCAAACAAATAGACAAATATTACAGATGAAAATGCCGAGAAACGCCGGTGTACACTGGGCGGCCTATCGGTATACATAAGTGATCTGTTCCAGGCAACGTTGCAACAATAATTTTGCGACCAATTTTATTAAAATAAGTATTAACCGTACCTTGAAATAACTATTTACGGCCACTCCCAATATTTGATCTGTCTCTGGCGTTTCATGAGTAAATTTTGACTTTTTATTATTTTAAAACACATCATAACACACATAGTCACTTTCCATCACGTGAGATTGTGGTCCAACAGAAGGTCATTCGAATAATAAAATTAAATGTCAACATCTTGTGGTAAAAGATGGGGAAATAATGGATGATGGGCTATCGCCGTTAGAACTACTGCCGGTAGACATATCTACGTTCACATACTATGTTTTCCTTGACTAAAGTAAATTCTACATTCACGTCTAAACTTATTCTCATCATTAGAAAAAGTGAGTAACAAAAATCGACCTTGACGCAACGGACTAAAGTTGAATGTTTGACAAGGAGTGTTTAGGTGTGAACGCGGAATAAAAGGTCAGGCAAGCGACATGTTGCAAGTATTTATTTTGCATCACATCTGATGTCATGAATGCCATTATGAGATAAGCTAACAATATTTGCTAAAACTATTTTATAGGTACACAAAGTTTGCAATACCTAGCTAATAAGGACCTACGACATACCTAACCTACCACTAAACTATTTGATATAATATAATATAATTTGATATAAATATGTAATACCTCCCTAATTTCAATACTATAAAATATATTTTCGGATTAAGTATACAGGGTGCCACGGAAAAGGTGTACTAGCCGGGTTAAATAATTTTTAGAATTTAGTTGTTTTTAAAACCAAAACCAGTGTTTTTCGTGAACTTATTACAAAAAAATTATGTAAATCCTTTGAAATTTCAAAACAACAACAATAATAATATTGTAAGAATACACGTACCAAAACACGGAAATGAAGAAAAACATCTAAATAAAACAAAATGTTAAAAAAATGTGTGGAACTAAGAAAATCGTAGAACAAACGTTGACCCCCTCGGTGTCCAGAATCACCCCCTTTCGACTAGTACACCCTTTCCGTGGCACCCTGTATAATTAATTACCTATTCGGCTGTCGTAAAACTCGAAACCCTCCATTACAAATCAACAGCCCGATTATGTTATAATTAGAGCATTTCCTGCCTTGTTTATTATATATAAATAAACCTTTAATTTCAAGTAGCCTATGTCCGTCCCCGGGATATTGTTTACCTGCCAGCCAAATTCCATTAGGATCCGTTCAGCCGCTTAGGCGTGAAATGTTAACAGACAGACAGACAAAGTTACTTTCTCTTTTATAATAGTAGTATGGATTGCTGGGCAAACGCCCCTCTTTTATCCGTGTCAAGCTACGATAGCTTATCAAATTTTCTACCATATTTCCTGTACTTCCTCTTCTTGCTTCTGTCGCGTCGCCCGTAGTTCAACCTGAAATATAATTGAGTCTTATTAACACTCACTATCTGCGTCACGTTGAGAGGCTTTTTAGTGGCATATCGGCTAGAGATTCGAGAACTGATGACATACCATCTACCAGCCTTATCATACTGGCGATTTCGAGCGATTTCAAACCCAATTGCGCAGCGAGCACGGCGCGTCGACGCAGCAAGCACGCAGCGAGCTCGCCACGTATTGCGCCGCCGACGCTTGTGCTCTCAACGTGTCGCAGATAGTGAGTCTTATTAACACTCACTATCTGCCACACGTTGAGAGGCTTTTTAGTGGCATATCGGCTAGAGATTCGAGAACTGATGACATACAATCTACCAGCCTTATCATACTGGCGATTTTCAAGCCAATTGCGCAGCGAGCACGGCGCGTCGACGCAGCAAGCACGCAGCGAGCTCGCCACGTTTACCGCCGTCGACGCTTGTGTTCAAAACGCAGATCGCACGCCGCGAGCTCGCTGCTAGCCAGCACCACTTTAAACGGAACTTCTAATTGCGGAGCGGAAAGCGGTGGCGATATTGTCTTTTTTGCGCACTCTTTCATAAAGAATGAATCCTATCGCCTTATTTATAATACCGTTCTTTTAAAAGACGGAGATAAATCTTTTATCTACTTTGAATAGACGTACTTTTGATCACAATCTCACCTGATGGTACCTGACGATGTTTCACGAAGGTCTAGGGATTTAGGTTGTTATTGAAAATTGTTTTATCTTCCGTGACGTCACCAAACGGCCCTTTCGGAAGGTCAGAGTTGGTTGCAAACGCGACTAACTTAGGCTGAGACAGGGACTATTTTGTGACTCAAACATTTTATATTAATAGTTCCTACTTGTAAGAGTGACAAATAAAATTGTATTTTTTCTATATATTTCTTAAATCAAAACTGTTACCATATCTTCCAGATGACCTGAAATCAGCTCTAGAGTGGACGCACACGTTGCTGGCTATAGAACCGACGCACGCGCGCGCGCTCGGCAACGTACCACATTTCAAGCAGGCGATACAAGCGCAGGAGGACAAAGTGAAGAGGGAAAGACGAGGGGTAATTAATTATTTACTAATATTATAAAGTGGTAGTAGTATGTTGGACGTTAAACAGCTCTAGAGTGGACATACACGCTGCTGAGTATAGAAGCGACGCACGCGCGCGCTCGGCAACGTACCGCATTTCAAGCAAGCGATACAAGCGCAGGAGGACAAACTGAAGAGGTAAAGACGGGGGGTAATTACGTGACGCGTTTAGGGGTAATTATTATTAGATTGATGTGCTGGTATATTTTAAAAAAAAACAAGGTCTCAAACAGCTGAGGCGGTTTCAGACAATGAAGTTACATAGTTACTAAATTAGTTTCTAAGATGTGTCCAGTATGCGGAACTACAGAACCCATTTTGAAAATTATTTCAATCACATCACACTAATAGTATAAATGCGAAAGTATGAATGGGTGGATGGATGTTTGTTACTTCTTCACGCCAAAACTACCGTTCAGTAGTTTTGGCGTGAAGTTGGGCTAAAATTTAACATAGATGTAGGTATTGACCTGAAATAACACATAGGCTAGGCATAGGCCTTTCCATCCCATATATTAGTTCCTATGGGTTACATATTAATTGGATAGAAATAACTTTTACACTTATCCAGATAAACAACGAGTGCGTAGTCGCGGGCAGAAACTAGTATGGATAAAAATAATATTTTGCTTTTATGCTATGTTTTACTCGAGCACCAAGCTATTCAGCGAAGCTGAATTGCTTGGTGCTTGAAACTTATGCTTCCCACCTCTTTAAAAGGCCTTCGATAGTAGAAGCTGCCATTTCTAGCTGTCCTGTGCAGTTTCCCATCTTCCATAGCTGCTACCTGTAAATAAATATCGAATGCTGTTATAGGACACATGTGATAAGGCCTCCGATAGTAGAAGTCGCCTTTTCTATCTATCTTGTGCATTTTCCCATCCCCCATAGCTGCTACCAGTAAAAAAATATCGAATTCTGTTACGTTACAGGACACAGGTGATAAGGCCTCCGATAGTAGAAGTCGCCATTTCTGTCTGTCGTCTGCAGTTTCCCATCCTTCATAGCTGCTACCTGTAAATAAATATTGAATTCTGTTATAGGACACAGGTGATAAGGCCTCCGATAGGAGAAGTCGCCTTTTCTATCTGCCCTGTGCATTTTCCCATCCCCCCATAGCTGCTACCTGTAAAAAAATATCGAATTCTGTTACGTTACAGGACACAGGTGATAAGGCCTCCGATAGTAGAAGTCGCCATTTCTGTCTGTCGTGTGCAGTTTCCCATCCTCCATAGCTGCTTACTGTAAATAAATATTGAATTCTGTTATAGGACACAGGTGATCCAAAACAAGATCTAGAGGCAGAGAAATCGGATACTAAATTCGACTATTACTACGAAAAGGAACGCGTTACGTACGAGGCGCTTTGTCGTGGTGAAATGGACGTTGCTAGCGAGATCAGCAGGAAGTAAGTAGACCTTAAATTCTAGATTTTAAGCATGTTTTTACTCTGTGTTTGCTTTAAAAACCAGAGCCCTGAGTTCGGCGAGCCGGTAGTATCGCCTCGATAATGTGACTTTTCATTTTTATTTGGGATACATAGTAGTTCTATGTCCGCACGGAAGAGGCGCAACACTAAATGTTATATGTTTTTTTTTACTAATGAATATATTTTTTCAGTTTGAAATGCTTCTACACGAACAAACACCATCCGTTCTTGAAATACGCCCCGTTCAAAACCGAACAAGTGTACATACGGCCTGACGTGTTCATATTTCACGATGTTATGAGCGATAGCGAGATTGAATTCCTCCAGGCAACCGCTATGCCAAGGGTGAGTAACAATTTGATTATTATAGTATGGAAACTATAATTCTTCTGTACGTATGTTATGTCACTGAACTCCTCCTAAACGGCTAGACCGATTTAGATATAAAAAAAAAAAAAAAGACCCTGGGTGGTTTAGATTCACAACTAGACCCGGTAAGTGGCGCTGCAGTCATGTACTGAGATTGCCACGTCAGTTGGGACCTCTCGTTTACCATAATTTACTATATTTTGAACAAATCCATATTTCGACAAAGTCGTTTTTCCAGAGCAGAGAGCTTCGAGTCACGCGACGGGAATCGAACCCGCAACCTTCTGCGTCACAGTATCACACACGGATCTCCATCCACTGCGCCAGATATCGTCAAATAACAATAAAGCTAAGCCCACTAAAGCCATTCTCCTTCACAGTTCCAACGCGCAGTGGTCCACGATCCAGTCAGTGGAAGCCTTACGATCGCTAAATACCGCATCAGTAAATCTGCCTGGCTTACGGATGAAGAGTCTGTTAAGATAGCGAAGATTACTCAGCGTGTCAAAGACATGACCGGGCTCAGTATGGAATATGCGGAACAACTACAGGTGGTAAACTACGGTATAGGAGGGCATTACGAACCGCACTTTGACTTTGCTAGAGTGAGTAAACTATAGAAGATATAATATTAGTACGGATGGATATAGTCTAAACCGCAGCGTTATTTCTCACTCTAACTTATGTCAATAGAAGAAGACAGAGGGAGATATAGCGATGCTCTATGTTAGCAGACTATTATGAATAAGGGGGTTAGGAATAGCAAGCTGAAGTGGCAGTGTGCCGGCCATATCTCCCGCAGAACCGACAACCGCTGGGTAAACGTGTTCTTAAGGGGCAAACCTAACTGGTTTAGTAGTCAAACTGGGCCTAGATCTCAGCGCTTAAGGGATCCCCGTGGTAAAAAACGCAAATTACATAAAATTCAACAAATTTTCTTTGGTTCCTTGAATGTGAAAACATTATTGACAAATAAAAATACGATAAATAAAACATGAAACTGCACTGTTTCGCACATAATTTGGTCGAGATCTCAGGAACCCTGCGGTCTATTGAAATTACTTATGTTTTGCTTCGTAGGTTATTTGGTTACTTGAACCAGTTTCTTCATAACTTGCGTAAATTTCTTGTAAATAATCAAATACTTGATTTTTGCTATTACGCCGTTCCGAAAACGTATCATTTGTCCCGCTTCTATGAACGCAAAATCCTATGCCTATCCATTTCACAAAATGGCGCGCACTGCGCCCTCTTAAGTAGATTACGCGACTCTTTAAACGTAATGTTGGACTAATGTAACTAACCAAAGAAACAATCTGTTAAATCAATTGGATTACACTTATATACTTATTAGTATCCCTTTAAAGAATTATCATTAACATAATTACCTTTCTTGGATTTAATCCAATTTCTATGAGCCTTTTTTGCTTCAATAGCGCCAACGTAACGTCCACGTAATCCGTAAAAGTCCTGTTATTAAAGAACGAATCTGTCAGACCACTCGAGTTATAATTATATTTTAGTATCTCATAAAAAACGTTTTACCTTTCTTGGTTTTGCAGGCAAAGGAAACGGCGTTCAGTAACCGATCAGGCGGGAACAGAATAGCGACGGTCCTGTTCTACGTAAGTATAGTGTCTAATCCCATAAAATAAAGAAACATCTTCCTTCACTCCTTCAGTCCTTCAGTTAGCGTATTTAAGTCTAAGCTAAAAGAGCATTATCTCTCTACAGTCCAAATATATGTATATATATATATTGGTATATTTATATTTATTTAGTTTATTTTAGGTATTTATCGCATTTTTATTTTATTTTTGTTTTTTAGTTTATGTATAGTTTGGTATTTAGGTTTGTAAAATATTATATTCTATATAATTTTTTTTCCTTTCCTGTATGTACACATTATCTATCCACACTCGGTTCCTAAATTATCTGTATATCCATAGGTTTGCTGTAAGAAAACTCTTTTAGGGTTAAGCTCGCCTTTGTACATGTCCATTATTTGTTACCTTTTATGTATGATTTAACTTGTGTGTGCAATAAAGAATTAAAAAGTAAAGAATTAAAGGACATCTTCCATTCTTCAATATATTCAGACATTTTGTCATTCATTTTGTTTCCGTCGTGAAACATGTAATAAAGAATAAAATACTTTATCCGTAGCATACACATAAAAAAGTAGGGCGTAAAAACAGAGATACCTAAAACCGTAAAATTAGAAAACTTGATAGATCTCTCTTGTCTCAACAATAGAACTTTCTTGTTTCAGATGTCAGAAGTAGCACAAGGGGGCGCCACTGTATTCACAGAGCTTGGCCTCAGTCTGTTCCCCATCAAGGGCGCGGCGGCTTTCTGGCTGAATCTGCACCCCTCTGGAGAGGGAGACATGGCTACTAGACACGCGGCGTGTCCTGTGCTCAGGGGATCTAAGTGGGGTAAGTTGATAGTACAAGAGGACGCCACTGTCTTCACAGAGCTTGGCCTTAGTCTGTTCCCCATCAAGGGCGCGGCGGCTTTCTGGCTGAATTTGCACCCCTCTGGAAAGGGACACATGGCTACCAGACACGCGGCGTGTCCTGTGTACAGAGCTTGGCCGCAGTCTGTTCGCCATCAAGGGCTTTCTGGTTGAATCTGCATCCCTCCGGAGAGCGAGACATGGCTACCAGGCAAGTGGCGTGTCCTGTGCTCACAAGTGTGTTGAGAATATAGTTAAATTTTGTTTATCAAATAGGTCTCTTCACTAAGCAAGCTAGAAAAACAATCTTCTAGCGTAACTCCTGTTTTATGTGGTGGGATTGTGGTCAAACGAACGTCCATTAACTATATAAAAAAATGTCTAGCAGAGTCAGTGGATACATAAAAAGTCTTGAGTGGATTCTAAACGAAGTCGCTTTTCCCCTCAGCCAGCTTCGCAAGCGTTTTTGTGTGTATAAATTATAACAGCCTATGTTTTACCACAGGATAAAATCTTTCCATATACATATATGTTCCGTTCATCGTTTCAGTGTTTAAGTTTAGTGTAAACATAGTTCAGTGAAAAGGCAAGGAAGACAAAGTTATTTTCGCATTTATGGAAACTTATTTGTTTGTCATTTTAGTGTCAAACAAGTGGATCCACCTCGGCGGTCAAGAGTTCCTAAAGCCCTGTAACCTGGTATACCAAGCAGAAGGCATCGCTCATAGAATCCCACGTCCCATATCTAAGACATCGAGATAACTACCGGGTTTTGGACTCTTTGCTTATAGTGACAGTGATTTGTTTGCAAGTAAGTGACTGTGCATTTTTATTAGTAGGGTGATTTTTAGGTATTCCAAAAATGGCTTTCGGGATAGAAGTCCTGAGTAGTCGCTAGTTTGAAGAAATGTGTGAGAACGTGCGTCGTCGTACACGTCGTCGTTTCTAGACAATTTTATTATAGATTTTTGATGAAAATTATTTTTGAACAAAGCTTTCATTAAAGTTAAAAATAAATAATTAAATAATACTGGACATTAAGTATAGCAAGTAGTAGCAGTATAGCTGCGAAATTAACTTTTCTTGTAAAGGTAGAACGCTTTTAAATAAAAAACCAGTTATTAATAAAAAAAAAACAAAGTAAAATTTATGGATGTAAAGTGAATCTCAAACAAAAAATGTATACGGGTTAAAACACCTTCAAGTATGCGGCTGATAATTTGTCTTGCCTTAAGAACGTTACCATACTATAAGAATCAAGTATAATTAAGAAAAATAAGCCATATTACAACATAACAGAGCATTTTCATCATCCACAGTCAGGTCCGTATTATCGACATTAGGGCCTTAAAGAGAAGGTTTAATTTCCTTTACACATATGTACATAGATAAAAACGTACAGTCTGGACTGATACATGCAGTGTGTCCCACTACCATGTAACATGGAGCGCAAGTTCCTAAATATTGTAGATATAAAGTTTTAATGAAAGAAAAACATTCCTTTATTTTGTAATAAGAAAAATGTATTCACTTGCCCTTCGATCACCACAGTAATCGAAACTAGAACCTACTATAATCTACAAAATAACACCCTGTAGTTTTATGACACCGATCGATAGGGTCAATCATTAGAATCAGATCTGTCCAATTAACATTGCATATTAAATGAAAGGAAGACATGATATTTGTCAAAAACGAAGACGAGACAAAGCACTTTGTATGGCTGCTTACATCACTTATGCCGTCTTTAATATTTAAAGTACTCCATGCTGCATGGCCTTGGGACACCCTGTATAACAATAGATGATGATTTTAGCTAATATGTACAAATCTTAGATAAATAGTATGTATAATTAATTATTTAACATTTTGTAATTATGTAGATGTAGAAACATAATATATGTGTAATAGATTTACCTTCATGCATTTGTTAAGATATTATGATTTAAACACACTATTTAGTTAGAATAAACAACATTTATGTATTTTTAATATATTTTGTGTACATTTATTTGTTTATGTGTATAAAGTATTTGTTAACAATACATAATACAGACTGACTGGCGTTGTATTATTGACCAATTACTAACAGTGCATACAGATTTTCTGTACAGGCGAATCAAATTTAAATTGTATGTTACTTCGAAATTCTTCTCTCAGTCTAATAAATTGGGAGCTGTTAATGCTACCACCTGTAAAGAAATGCTGGAGGCACTGTATTCCTGAACGAAATTATCATAAAATTGAGACCCTAGTATATTTCCCTTATCTGAGATTGAGACCTACCTATTTAGATATTTGTTTCAGATTTACAAAGCGTTTTTCCCTCCACCTAACTTATTTTAAAGATTACTATGCAAAAAAAAAGACCTCAGATCTACTTCACTAGAGACATCGTAAATTGCAAATTAAGTAAAACATTATTACAGAACTGATCAACAAAATGGAGTAGGTACATAAAACATTAAATAATAACGAAAATATTGGTCTTAAGAGATATAATCCTATGAAAATATTGGGAAGAGAAACTCATTACGGATGTAAGCGGGTCAACTACAAACCTTATTTGTGTTGGAAAAACACTAACGTTTCGTCCCTTAAGGAGGGGCAACGTCGCATCCCTGCGAGCACAGTGCTCGGCAGAATGCCGCACGCGCGCGTCTAAAATCGCACTCACCCTGAACAAGTCCCTCGTTAAGGGGATGGAGGGGAGGGGAGGTTTGATATTCTTTCAACATAAATAAGGTTCGTAGTTAACCCGCGTACATCCGTAATAAATTCGTCAAACAACTATAGTTTTCACAGTAAAATATAAGATAAATGTCTGCAACTCGCTATCGCCGGGAAGAGAGCAATGTAAGACAACAAAAACGTTACATATAGAATTATGAGTATACTGTACATAACATTCCTGTTGTTTAAACATTACCCTAAAGCTTCTTGTCTTCTTGAACTTCAAAAAATCTGGTAATACCGTTTATCTGGTACCTATAGGCAGTTGCCGGCACGGTAGTAGTCAAAGGCGCCCGGTTCTCGAACACAGATCAAACTCTACTCGAACAATTATCATATTCCATCTTTGAAATTTCGTGGGCTGCCACTTTTTGGTGGATATTATATAGTGATGTGACAAAATCAAGAGCTATCAATATGTGCAATCAAGCAATCACAATTAATATGCAATTCAGTTATGCAATTAATATGCAATCACAATTAATATGCAATTCAGTTATGCAATTAATATGCAATCACAATTAATATGCAATTCAGTTATGCAATTAATATGCAATGCAATTCAGTAATTCAGTAATATTTATTCACACAAGACGGTACATAAATACATTGGTGGAAAAGAACAGTAGAGCTGCATATCTCGCCCGAGTACACGAACGTGAATATTTTACGATTTAAAACGTTAAAATTAAAATGTCATTAATGTAATTAAATTAAAAGATGCAAATACTGTTAATGATTGTACTTTGCCGGAAAATTATTCCCGCATATTGTTCATCTCGACTAGCCACAGGAGTTGGTATTTTGCATCAATAAAATGATTTGCAACTTGTTCATAGCTTTAGCCCAGCGTCTTGTTGACGCTTCCGATTGGTATTGATTTCGATCAGTTGATCTACCTCCGCATCGTTTGTCTACAGTTAGCTCAACTATATGAATTGTAAATACTAGTTGTAATTTGTTTCTATGGGTTGTATTTTTTTTTTGTTATTAATGTTAGTAGAATATTAAAATAGTCAATCGCTAAATAATGATTTTTCTATTTCGAAGCGATTGTCAAATCATTAGTCAAATAATCAGCGTTCGAGAAACTGGTTATGAGTCTATGAAACGTAAGCTCAAATTTGTGCGCTAGTAAATGTAAAGACCTATGTCGGTTGGGTGCAATGTGTTGCGCGCCTCATCAATGTCAGTGCGGTATATCTGGCGCAGCGCATCAGCGTTGCCATACAGCGGGGCAATGCAGCCAGCGTCTTGGGGACGCTTCCGACTGGTATTGATATGGATCAGTTGAGCTACCTGTAGACTGTTTGCAACAGTCTGCAGTTAGCTTAATTGTTTCAATTGTAAATACTAGTTCTGATTTGTTTTTATTATTCAATTGTAATTGTCTTTTTCAATAAAGATGTTAAAAGACCTAGTAACGTGCTGTTTCCTATTTGTATAAATTTCTTCGCTTCGGTTGTTGTCCAGCGTTGAATATTAGAGCACTTCAGAACAAACAAAGTAAGTACATGCATGGTTAGGCTTAGCATTGCACACTACTGTGTTTGCTTTGAAACACTCGCCTCGGCTTCTCTCTTCTTGAGCTGTAAAGTAACTTCTAATGAAAATAAATTCTAGTATTTACGCAGTAATAAGTCCTAGAATGGCTTGTTAAAATCCTGAAGACAACACTCATAATCATAACACAACAGCCATGGCTTAAACCGGGTTTCCACCGCGAAAGGGTATTGAGCGGGAAATGAGAGAGGGCGGAGTCAATTTCAATTCTTTTTGCTCGTTCACTCATTTCCGTTCGACTATTTTGTTTGTGGAAATACGAGTACGTGGAGTTAAAATGGGTCTGCTCCGCTCGCGGTGGAAACCGGGTTTTATGCTCCATTACCGTTTGCAGCTAAGCATTGTTATTGTTACTATCTATATATATCTAAATCAAAAACCAAATAACCTCATACATAGCTTAGCAAGTCTTGTCTAGGGTAGAAGAGACAAAAATCACATGGAATCGTCATCGAATTCGTAAAATATTTGAAACTCATTCGTAACTTTCGTAAGCTTATACTTGACATAAGTAAACAATGGTTATTCGTTGGACCATAGGGGGGTTGGTGTTGAGTAACATTGTTTTTTATATTTTATTTAGAGAATGGTTAAGAGTTTGACCACCTCTCTTACGAAATAATGGGGAGTGATTCACGCACCCTGGGATCATGCCTTACGATGCCTTTCCTTTTGTCACGCAACCAAAATCATACTTGTAGTAGTCTCGTGTCCATGTTGAATCCTTCAAACTGGGGCCGAACTCCACTAAATTAATCGCTGCACCTTAACTATGATATCGTCTCCTGACACATTTTGGCATTTTACGTTTGATGAAAGAAACTACAGATTGACACATGTCAAAAGTGTTAAGGTTGAAACCAATTCATCAATCTCTCCGTGCGAATAAGCACCGCACGCTCTATCTAGAGTTTCTTTCATTATATGGACGATTCCGCGAAGATACCATTGCCTTAATAAAACGATTGGTTAGCATAATTTGGCCCCCGGTATGCATAATGTTCCTCGTTATGTGCAATAGGCATGTAGGCTATTCATGATGTCCTATCACTACATTGTTATAAAACAATGTCGCCGGCCCTGTCTGTCTGTGGTGTGAACGCGATGAAATCAACTACTGAACGGATTTTCATACAGCTATTACCAATGGACGGGTGATTCATGAAAAAGATTTCGGTGTATGCTGAAATATTACGACGCTTCTTGAGGATGTCGGAAAAAATGCCGAGCTTTAAACGTGCGCCGCGTAAAAAAATACTTAGTTATTTGGAAACCAATGTATTATGTAATTATTACTCTTAAAAGGATCTATGAAACTGTGCTGCTAACCGTGCAAAGCCGTTGCGGATTGCTAGTTTTAATTCGGATATTTTTCCCATTAACTAGGTAGATTTTTTAAACGAAAGCTAGATAACAATCACGGCTTACGATCGCGAACATTATGATGACTTCAACCAGATAAACCTGTGGAGTCGTATTGCAAGTAACAAAGCGCCATTACTCCTCTTTGTTTTAAGGTCAACCCCATACGATTGCCGGATGGACTCGGGTTGCTCGATTCCGTATACATGGAATTGATGGTTTCCTATGGGTTTTTCATGGAATGTATGTTTCCATTTACCATGTGAATGTTGATTTGAAAAGAACTGTGTGAAAAACATAAAGTACGTTGTTGGTTTAGACATGAAATTAATAGGTACAGTATCGTGCAGTATTTTTTCGAGCAGCCGGGTTGGATTGATAAATAATTTTAAACAACTTTTTTCTGCGACTTCTATTCAAGATTATCTTAGCGAGCTTTAAGCTTATATGCCGACTCTATATCCGAAATCTACCGTAAATAATTATTCTTAGGGAAGCCAAAATGAAAAATTTGGAACTGATTAGATACCATCTAATTGTTACTCAGAGTTGATTAGGTAATATTTTCAAAAAGAGTCAATAGTACGGCTAGACGTGGCCAATCGCAAGCCTTATAAATTTGTTACCTAATTTGTTAGTACCTGCTCAGGGTAGAGCAACATTTTCATATTGCTGAAAGCTGAATAACAACATAAAAATAAACGCGAGAAATACCGTTAATTTTTTATTAAACTTCAAATTATAAAATTTGAAGTTTTATAAAACCAATATTTACTAATATCAGCTCATTCTTAAAATGAATATCAGCTAAAATTTTCCGAAAATCTCAATCTTAATAAAAAAATAAACAATAAATTATTATACAAACGCCAAACCAATCTGCAACAGGTAACACAATATTAATATTATATATGTATATATAAGCTAGCCAGCATGACGATTATAGTTGGTGATATGGTAGAGTCGGCGGTGCGCAAAAACCTAAAATTATTAAGGCAGCTGTCCAGCAATGAGCTAGTAATAGGCTGATGATGTAGTGATGTACTTACATGTGGTAGCAGTTCCTATTTGCTTCTTGCTCACTCCTACCAGCCACCGCTTTCTGTTAGACCCACCTTCTCTCTTCAGATGTAGTATCAGCAAGATAATATTAGCATCATGATAATGATGCACAGACATTGCCTATAGCGTCTGCAACTGACAAGTTGCAGACGCTATAGGCAATGTCTGTGTATCGGTTTTGAAATGTTCTCGAGTGATTAAAAAAGCCACTCAAGCCCTATGCGCGAACACACAGAGCTAGGCTCTGTATATTAGGTAGTAGTGTACATGCGCGACCTCTATCCAGTACCGGTCGGTCTGTCGTCCCATCGAATTAATGAGAGTGAGGGAATAGAGAGTGCAACTGTGTTTGTGTACACTCTGGTGCACTATAATATGTCCTGCGCTCATGGTTAGTCTTCGTTGAGAATGGCCGCCGTGGCCGAATTTCCGCTAGGAGGACTAATATGCATGCATGGTGTGCACCAATGTGTGTCAGTTTAAGGTGCGGGTTCTACAGCATTGACAGACTTTTAACAATTCTTGGTAGTTACTGCCGCTGCCCCAATCACTGCATCTGCTGTTGTAACCCCTCTATCCTCAACCAAGACACATTTGGAATATAAGTGACTATCACAGCTTAGTCTACGTTACCATGCAAATCTAAAACAATCTCTCACCATTGGCCTGTTGACATCTACGAAAGGTGATGTAGGTAAAAACAATATCTGCTTACCTCATTATCCATTTGATACCTAATAACTAAACTGTTTATTTACTCAAGTTTTTTTGTATAATTCATCATTACATCACAAAAAAGTATCACTTTAAATACACTTGGCTCTTACAGCAGCTGGCGAGTAACTGTTGGTTGTGTCGTCGTCTACAGCTAACGATGCAACCGGAGTCGCACTGTAAACATTCACAGGAATCCTCATTGTCATAACAATAACGAAAAGATAACCAGTGCCCACCTTGGTGCTGATTCTTGACCTTAGACGCTGCTGATTATTGTGATCTGCTTATATTTTGGGATTTTTGGTAACGATCCCTTTCGTCCAGGTGGGATGGGCGGGGCAGTTTTGATTACTACCTAATTTTGATACCTATGTCCATTTTTTCGGTTTTTACGTACCTATGCTCCCATTTTGCCCAAGCTTGGGTGAAGCTAAGGTCTTTTGTAGATTATATTTTAGGGGTTTACAAATTTTGTACGCGGAATTTTGTTTCGTCGTAAAAATGTTGATCAGCTAATTTTGGGTTTATAGGTAACCCAAATTTATTTTGCTCGGGAGAGGCTAAGGTCTTTTACATTAATAAATTTCAGGCGTTTGAAAATTTTACGATCCCAGTTTTTGTTCAGTTTTGGAAGTTTCAATTTGATCTGATACATTTTCGGTTTTCTCTTTTATTTAATTTTGTTTTGTGCTTTTTGGTATCCTACCTATTTCCCCAAGCTAAAGGGAATTCCACAGATACACTACGGAACTGCGATCCCCAACCTGCATGCCCAGAGTGGGGATTATGGCATTACCCCTTAATGATAAGAGCGAATAATGTGCTTATCCCCCTGATAAGCACATTATTCGGTCTGCGTCCAGCTGTGGACTGGTAAAGGCTGTTGATGATGATGATGATGAAAGAGAATTCTATGGATAATATATTATAGAACTATAATTTAAGAAACCAGCTTATGGGATATCTGTAACTTGATTTTAAGATGTGTTCTCAGAAGTGAAATGAATTTCTTTTTTTTTTATATATTTTTTTAACCTATATGCGTACACATTCTCGGCAAAAGAAGGATTGATTCTTAGATACCTAGGTAGAATAATCGGCTAAACCTTTTTACCATCTTAGGTAACGTCTGCTCGAGGCCCAATTTCGTTGGGCCTCGAAACTTGTCAAGTCCTCCCATATCCCGCGTGGGCGTCCCTCCAAAGCCTAATCCATTGGCTACCCTATGAAAGAAATTGCTTATCACACAAAATATCCAGTTTTATTCCTTCATGAATGAGCGAGGACAATTCAACATGAATTTTTTTTTTCATCCCCTGCCTACGGCAGCGTGAAAACTTCCGGAGACGTTTCGAAAAATAGGTAATTTAATACCTACAAATAGGTATAATTGTAATGAAACTTTGTCGTATAGTTTTTGATACATTTTTTTCAACCTGATCTAGTTATATCAAAAATAATAAAATATGAGAATGTAGAATTCGTTACTTTGTAATGGGTAACCCACCTATTCTCCGGAATTAGGTACTTGTCCGAGTTTAAAAAATCGGTAGTTTAATCATAAATAGATATCCAGGGGCTATGACGTACTGGCTAAGTCGTATCCAGATACCACGTGAGCGAAGCTACGGGCAAATCAAAGTGTCAGCTTAATATGTGCAGTTATTCGGACAATTTTTGTGGATTTCAATAGGGAAAAAGCTGCGTGAAAGGAGATGAAAGGACGAGCTGAATGAACATATTAAAGAGGGGCCACAACTGGCCCACAGTAGAGGCTAATTTACCGAGCAAGAGGAGGCCTTTGCCCTGCAGTAGGACCCAACAGGGTCAAAATAAATAAATATACATCATATAATTTTGTGAGCGCTGGCTATCCGAAAAAATACATCCACATTACATTAGTTTGTGTATAAATCACACATAGCACGCGCCTCCGTTGTTTTCCAACTCAAGAATCCCTGGTATTGTTAAACAGGATGATGTTTTCACCCATTTGCGTTTGTCACGTGGTGTTTACATAACATTTTCTCTGAAAAATGTGCCGTACATGTTATTAGTGTTTTCTTGAAGCTATTACTGAGACAATAGGTGCGTTACATTGCTACTGTTTTGATACTACCTCCACTTTGCACTTTTTATTCTACCAAAGTATTATAATATAAACTATGAATAGAGGGAAATCTATTCATCAATCGGCATATCTTGACTCACTTTTGGGCTAAGTCAAAAAAAAGAAGTAGATAAAACTAAGGGGCCTATTGCTTTCTGTTTGTAGTATTCGCGTCGCTCTTAAATAGAATAGTAGCAGTTATTCGATTCAGACGACCTCACTGGCGCAGCAGGCTCACTGGAGATTGCAAGTCGATTCGGGAATCGACTTGCAATCTCCCGTGAGCCTACCTGCGACGGGTCGCGCGTCAAATTTTTGTACGATCTGCAGATACTTGAACAGGGTCTCGGTGTTTTCTATGTTTTATAAAAACATAATTATATTTTTTCAACTATTGTATTACATAACTATGTATATCAGTTATCCAGTAATACCCATAACCCAAGCTCTGCTTACATTGGGCTAGATGATGCTGTGTGGATTGTCCATTTTTTTCCCATGTTAATTATTTGTTGTAGTTATTTATTTATTTGATATTTAAAAATCATCATTTTGTTACATAAAATTTACCTTTTTAATTTTTTTCTGTGCCATACCGATGGTTCTTCTGTCAGGGACTGATTGTATTAAGCTCGTTCTAAAAGAAGTATTGCAAGGGTAGAGCGAATTTCCGGCTCATTTAGACTTTTACGTTTTCTTTGTTTTTCGTATCGTTATCTTTAATTTCATTTAATGAATCTTATCTACTTGAAATAAATTTAAGTAAGTGCCTAACACATTCATAAACATACCATACATTCTTTAGAATTGTAAATGTTTCATGCAATTTCATAGGTAGTTGTGAATGTAAAATCCAATATATATACGTGTTTTACTAATAGTTTTATATTGTAAACGGCACAAGCCTAGCTGGAAGAATAAATAAAAAAATGGGAGTAGATTAAGCGTCCGTTTTCCGATAAAACAGATCCCGGATTTTTAGTAGTTTTCAAAGGAACAATTCGCGCCCAGAGCCTATTGTAATCTGGCAATAAATCTGATTCGATCCCGTTCTCGCTTCCACCCTATCCCATCCTCATCTGAGTGATCTGATTTCTTGTGTTCTTGTATTCAACAGTGGTCATAGTGATATGACCACTGCTGAATACAAGAGTACAAGAAAGTATTAATAAAAATAATATTTTACTCGTCCATTGTTAATTTAATAATTATACTTCATTACAATTAATTAATTTAAAATATTATGATTCATCTTGTGAAACATTACAACATTTAAATTTTGACTAAATAATAGCTTATTAGTCGGTGGGGGCGGTCTTCTACAGTTCGGGTAATTCGAGGAATTCACCCATGCTGTAGCAAACCCTCGACAACAACCATGCCTTCAGACGACCCTTGAACGCTGCGGTGGAGGCTGCATTACTGATACTATCTAATAGCCTGCTGTATACTGCGGGGCCCGAGATAAACACCGATCTCTTCGACTTGTGCATTGGCTTGTGCCTGTGTGTTGGCGTTACCAGCCTGTGCTGGTGTTCATTGCTACGGAGAGCGCGTGACCATGCTGCCCAAAACGAGGTGAGTTTTACCATAATTATAACGCTTGGCAAGCGTGACGGCTTGGTGATCACAGTGGTTTTATAAATACACAGAAGTAAACTGCTGCCCATCCTCTGCCAGGTTTACTCAGTCAACTCTTAAGACGCTTCCGCTTTCCACCGTAAACGAAGCCAAATGTAATTTTCCTTTCCAGCTTTGTAGCAAGACGCGGTGGGCTTCTGGTGCCGTAACGACCTACCTTATCTGGGTCACCTGATTCGATTACGTCTGTCGGTCGTAGCGGCTGAAAGTTACTGTGCTTGTGAGATTTTTCCCTGTAATCGAGTTTTGAGGTATCTACAGTCATCCTGTTCGAGTAATCTTGTGACTGCAACAAATTGAGAGATTTGTGAAGTTGTACGGTGTACTTCCAACACAAATAAGGTTCGCAGTTAGTTAACCCGCTTACATTCGTAATGAAATTGTCAAACTACGATAGTTTTTATAGTAAAATTGTACGGTCTAGGCGTGGGTCTAACTAATCTAATAATAGTGTCGTCCTGTTCGAGCTATTAAAAAGAATATTCCTACGTGTTTACAATGTCAGTCCTTTAGAACTGAAAACTTAAAATAAATTAACCATAATTCAAGAAACCCTTAACCTAAGGCTACATAAGAGCTAGCTAGTTATAGCTAGCTTTGCAATAATTAGGCTAGGCCATTGTCCGTGAGTTGGACAGCAGTGGTTGCTCACTACCCCCGAACTATAGTTGGTACTGTATCTCAGGGGGCAGTAAACATCATCATTATCATCAGCCTATATTAGTCCACTGTTTGACATAGGCCTCCCCTAATGAGCGCCACAGCGCCCTGTCTTCAGCTTTTATGATAAGCAGTTAACGCCCATCAATAAATAAATAAAGTTTTACACCTTTACTGCAAACACCAAACCGCTGCCAAGCGTGGTGGTTATGGCAAACCCCTTTTTGTTTGGGGAGGCGTGTCCAGCATTGGACATGTGTGTTCTGAAGAGGCAACCATTTAACTTCTGTTTATAACATTTTCACCACTCTCGCTTGAAAACGGTGACTTTGCTGCTCAAAAACTGTTAGCAAAATCGGGTTTTGCTCACATGTGGAATAAAGGATATTATCCAACTTGTTGAAAAAAGGGTGTGAATTCAGAATGCTGTTGGTACTAAATTTCGATGGTGTAATATATATGATATAACAGTTCACAGAACTGTTATATCATATATATTACACCATTTTTTTTGGTCGACCCCAAAAAAAAAACTATACGCGATCTGCACCAGAAGAGGTAAACTTTCTCATTGTAGGCGTCGCAATTTTTATGTGCACCTTGACAACTTGGCCTGTGAAGACCATTCATCTAGGCGGACAGCGCCATCTTTAAATAATCTACCAAACCACAGGTTTGGAATTTCTAGGGGACTTGCACCTCAGTGAGCTGCACTCATTTTAGCTTATCGTAGTGAAGGAGGTTAGACAGCGTTCAACCTTCACAGAAACGCATAATTTCGTTCGTTAATGTTTTAAAAGAGGTTTATAGCATTCTTGCCCTCCATGGTGGTTGACCAAAATGAGTTCCTGACATTCGACCTCTTTTATAAATTACAAAATATTCTCGCTAGTCGAGGTGAAAAGTTGTATGTTAGCTTAGAGACGTTAGTTTAATATATAACTAGTTTAATAAATAACTCGAAGTGTCAAGACAGTGAAAAAATGCTGAGGCAGAGCCATAATTTAAAGTTGACAGATTTACATAAGTAGGTAACAGCCCTTTCCCACGGCTACATCTGTGTTTTTTGCAGGATCCCGTTTAGTGTACGTGTTTCAATACTAGCATTCACACGAGTATCCTGATTACGGTATGCAAAAAGCCAAGCCGTTCGAATATGTCATTCGGTTTTGCCACTACAAACAGGATCCAGTCGTCCAGTAAAAAATAGGATCCAGTTTAATTACACGTATAAACTAATGGAAGTGCTCCCACTGCCTGCATTGCGTTATTTGCAGGATGGGTTGCTGGGAGAGGTTGAACTTTCTTAGAAGATCTAATAACCGCTCTACTGCAAAAAACAAGATGCAAACTACTGTGTGTGAACACATCAATGTTTTTTGCGGGATCCAGTAAAAAACCGTTACTGGTCGGACACCGTTACATCGTCTAAAATTCTTTATATCGTGTTTGGTAGAAATTTTTACCTATTCAATAAAAACAGAAGTAGAATCTGCTATGTTTATTAGTCTGTTAAAAAATGTCGGACTGTATTATGTGTTTCTTATGAATGTGCCCTAATTTCCCTGTCAATTGTGGACCGACTGAAAATAAGTTTTTTTGTAGTGTTTATATCTACTCGCGAGGTGGTCCCATTAAAACATTATTATGAAGGGATTACTTTGTCCCGTAAAACTTAAAAATAACTGTAATTATTTTGGAACTTGAAGTCGGGTAAGTATATTTTATTTTTTGTAAAAACATCTCATGTTAGGCTTTTGTACATAGTAGAAGTAAAACATTGCTGTTTTATCTGCATCATTCTGATATTTTGTAAGTTGTTAATTTTATTATCATTCCCCTGATCGAAAACTTCAAATAACATTTAATTTAACAAATTAGGCAACATTGCCCAGTGTCTACCAAAAATACAATGGGTTTAGTAAAAGAAAAAATAATACGTGGTAAACCTTTATTCGATTAAAGATGAAACAACATTCAAAATAAAACCATCATAAGTATTTGGTTTCTCATCGGAATTATTGATAAAAGATTTAAATCTTAAAATTCACTACTCAGTTAAACATTTACTAATTAATAACACAAACATCAAAATAAATACTGATCAAACATTTAACACATTTATATAACTATAGCTAACGTTAACACAACATCTATTTTGGGACGATATGAAAATTGCCTTGATAAGGTCTGACGAGGTATTAACTAAACAAAGTATTTTAAAAAAACACCCGCTTCAAAACATTACCCTGTTCGTTCTAGCTTTCAACAGCCACCGCCAATACGCATTCTTGTAAAAATAATATCATAACGAGGACTTATAGTAAGATAAACAGGATCAAAAATATAACATTTCAAAATATACATAGAGATTCTTAAATAGACGTTAATTAACGTATTAGCAGAAAAGTTCATAAATCAGACTTTATCAGGAATGTGCACAGCTTAAAGCTAAGGGTAAGTACACACCAAGTATTGTGCCTACACTAAACAACTAGTTACACTCAGGGATTTGGGACGCTATCGCTACCTGCTACGACGAACGCAGTATACGGTCACAACATAGAACATCGATAAACACTGAAAAACTATTAAATACTATTGATTAACACTTAGTAGAAATATCAAGAAAAAGTTAATAGCTAAAAATACGAGTGACATTCGAGTAACATTCGAGCTGACCTGATGAGTGATGTCTTTATAATTAATTATACTTAAATACCGAATACAACATCAATAGTACGAGTAATATAAATGGCAAGTATTGTAACGGCCTGATTGTACACAGGCAAAAATAAAAAAAAACAATTGTGAGAACGAAAGCAAACATAGTCACAATTGTGACGAGATTGTAAAACTGGTTTTGCGGTCTCTATGAAATATAGAGTTATATTTCATAGTTGCGGAATTTGGAGATGACCTCTGATGGTGGCTCGGTGTTGCCGGGTCCCCAACGGCCCCAGAGGTTGGCGCCGCCCTCGGAAGCGCGGCGGGCGGCTGCGTTGTTCGGCCCTCCAAGGCTGGATGGTCCAGAGCCCTATTATATAAGATACATTTTATTATGAGTATCGCTGAATTAACTGATCTGAGCAGATCTCCACAAACTCGTCGTTACTAGCTGGCAAGACACAGAATATAGAACCGAGAAGCCTAGAGAAGATTATATTTAGGAGACAATAGCAGGGAAACGCTCGTCCTTTTCTGTGTGAAACTACAGGCACATAATGGCTTAACACATGGGATTTTTCCACGCGATCGCGCGTGTCCCGTAATGCGATCCTTTGGTAAAGGCGATGTTAATTTGGCTGGCCCTACTTGCAAGTATTGTGTAGGAAAGATTCTAACCTTAGCTTCTCCTTCCAACATGCGGTCCTTAGTGTTCGGCTTGGTCCAGTGCATGGATTGCTGGACGTGATCCTTCATCCCGAGCCACTGCTTGTAGCCTATAGCTATGCCGCTGTTTCGCCACTTGTCGTACAGAGCGCGCTTGGCCGGGTCACAGAGGGTTTCCTTTGCTTCCTGTCAAATAAGAATTCCGAAATTAGATAGTTCCAATAGCTCTTGAGCTTTTATTACTGCAAGAGGCCGTACGTCACGGTATTGAAGCTGTTAAAAGAGCTTACCGGCATAGGGGTAGTTGATAAAATGAGCTGTGAATAGAAAGTCGTAGGGCAAAATCTTTTTGCGCTTATGTTTTTATTATATTGGGATATGGAGAATGAGGTTGCTGGTAGGGCTTGCATTCGAATATTCGAATAATTAAAATATTATATTAGTTCGAATATTCGAATACTGAAATTGCAATATTCGATTAAACTCAATAATACCAAACTCAGAACTCTGGTTTATAATGCCACACAAAAGCTCGGGAGAACCGCGCGTGACTGCGTAGTGGCCGTAGTGCATTCGCGTATTTGACGAGACTCTTCTGTCTATCTGTCTCTGTCGCTCACTTGAATGACATTGTGTTAAGAGGTCGCAATGCGCACCATTTTGTGAAAAGGATAGGCATATGATTTTGCGTTCATAGGAGCGGGACAGAGCATACATTTTTGCGTAAGCGCAAAAATCAAGTTTTTGCTTATTGACAAGAAAACTACACAACTTATGAAGAAACTGGTTCAAGGAACCAAATAATTAATTACTAATAAATAACCTACGAATAAAAACATAAGTCATTTCAATAGACCGCAGGGTTCCTGGGATCTTGACCAAATTATATGCGAAACAAACAATGCACTTTCATAATTTTTAAATTATTAAAAAATAGAAAATTTATAAAATGCCAATCTACTTACTACCGTGTTACAGTTACTTACTGTGTTTATTTATATACTTGTTACTGTGTAAAATTTTATTGTTAAAATACCTACTAACCTAGATTTTGAAGACTGTTTTTTACTAAGAATTTGTGGTTGATAGTGCGTGTAAATCGCCTATTTCTCGTTATCGTCTCGTTACGGCGACATAGGTTTTGTTAATTTTATTTCTTTTATGTGTTATTTTGTCAAAAAACACATAAAATAATAAAAGAAGACGTCATTATAACAATTTTCTATTATTCGAATTAATCGAATAGTACCCGAAAAAAAAACGCATATCAAAATTTTCGAATATTTGCAAGCCCTGCTGCGTTGGCCTTGCTGGGTGTAGGTAATACGAACCTTCAGTTTCTGAAACATTGCCTCGGCTTCTTTGCCGCCATCGTTCTTATCTGGATGGTGCTGCAAAGCCAGCACCTTGTACTCAGTAGTTATTTGCTCAATCTGCAACAAAATCTTAATTTCATTATGTTGTTCTTGTAAAGTTCTGGCCCGCCCAGGAATTCGTATCCATTTGAATTTAGGCACTACGCTTAGTAGAAGGGTCTTGTAACTATAAGATATCGCGGTTACGGACCAAAATCAATCCCAGTCCCCAGTCCATCGATCAAGGTATTTGCCGCCCTCTTGAGCCTACTAACCTCTATTGACCTTCGTCAAAATATCACGTCTTATGGAAATTAGGAAACTTTGAGTTTGAATGGTTATGGCTATAAAATATGGTGAACTAAATGTTTCGGTTTGGGTTTAAAAAATACTCAGACACACGAACGAAGTACCTACCTCGAAACTACAGACCATAATGCGTCTAAATCCAAAAGAGTTGTATACTTTGAACTTTAAAAAATCAAGGGTTACAGGTTCAAAGGCCCTTGAATTTTTCTAGCGTAAGCCAGTTGTCCTTGTTGTTCCAAAGACTGCACCGTAACAAAGGTGACAAAGCATCCGTGATAGGAGTAAGTCAAAACTGTGTTTATTATGACACGCCGCCGACCACAACAATATACAGTCTACTTATCAAGGTCAGTCACAAAACCAGTTTCGTTTACCGGTTAAAGTGCGCATAATAAGAACAGTCCATTAACAATTATACAATCGCCTAAGAAGTGCGCAGCTTCTATTCACATTGAAAAAATCGATAACAACTTAGCATCGCAATGAGGGACAGGGAAAATCCTGGGTGATTCAGAGAAACAACTCGTAATCGATGACGTAGGGACCTCTTTGCTTTGAGTAAATAGGGGGTGGCCCTGCTAACAATTACTACGTTTTTCATAAAACCCTTTGGAAACCTAGATCAAGGATAGGTAATGTAGGTCAAATCGGGGCCTTCGGAATGGGTCAGTGCAATCAATAAAGCATTGCTACTCCGAGCTCTAGGTGATTCTTTCACCTAGAGTTCGGATACGATTTAATTTTGAATGGAAGTTGATACTCACAGATGAATTTTCATCGCAGCCGAGTAGCCCGTAGAAGTCATCGTCTGGGTTCCGCTTGTAACTCAGTATCTCATCCACGCCCGTCATTGTGGCGACACGACGACCCTCCCGCACGAAACTCTGAGCGCTACTAGGATGGATGGGAGGGGGGAGGTAGAGAGGACAGGGGCTTGAGGCTGCGCGGTCGACTGTATCGAGTTGGCACGCAAAACTTACCTCTCGATTATGAGAACGAGATGTTTTGATTAATTTAAGTTGTATCGTTCTTTGATTGTGCGTGCCTCTATTTTAAAGTTTTCTGGTCTTATCAGGTAGAGTCAATGTTTTTAATAAATTCGGATCAACTGTACTTATAACTGTAATTTATTAGGATTAAAGTTTATTTCGAAGTAGTTTATACAATATGTAATGGGTATACCCTTTTTATCATGTTTTACTGCTGTAACAAAATTTTTATTATACGAATTATTTGTGAAACTATAGGAAGCCAAAGGATTGAGCCCTCGTGTCTAAATACAAGTTAGCCAACTTAGTTAGAGTGTCATTATCTTTGACCTTGAAAGGTTTATTACAAGTAGGTATGTACGTAATGAAAGAGGAAACTAGCCTAACTACGATTAATATGAAATAGATTGTAATTTCCTACTTTGTGAACCCATCTGTGAATACATATTATTATTATTCACTTCGTCGAAGCCTAGTCGAAGTAGGCAACCGTTAGTGTTCATGAATTTTAAAACTTCTAAGTCAATTATTCTTTACGAAACTAATAGAGGAAAGATTCGAAAAGGCAAAATTACTATGGGCGCCTATATATATACCTCTACTCAAAGTTCATAGAAAACCATCTGCAGAGTCAGATTTTTTTCTAAACATTTCAATGACCAATTTGCTACTATTAGCTCGTTAAAGATAGAGATCATCATCGTTTAGCTTATTTCACCGTTATACCTCAATCCGAGTTGTATCAAACTTGAACGAGACGAATATTTAGATTTATGATTTTCCTACTCTAGCAATGGTCAATTCCAACTCTTGCAATAGCAAATTGCACGTTCGTTACAATTTGCCATAAACATTAAGGAGGCGTCCATGGTTGTTTTGCCTTTTCATATATTTCCTTCATAAGTTGATTTACTCAAGTGATGAAGGACATTATTCATTGGAATGACTAACCTAATTCATTGCGAATGTAAGCGGATTAACTACGAACCTTATAATCTCCAATGAATTAGTCAAATTATAGTTCTCTTTGAACTAAGTCAAGCCTTTTTTAAATGATTTATGTTTAGTGAATTATGTTTTTGTCTTCAAATTGTACATTTTCTGACTTGCCTTGTTTAACGTAAGGTCCATTCGGGTAAGACCGGCATACTTTATTGAAAAATATAAACAAATGAATAAAAAAAGAAATTGGTAAGTTCTAGGCCTATTTTTAGAATTCCATGTGAAACACATTTTCAACGACAATTTTGTTTTTTATGGATTGCATTATATCATAGACAATCTTATAAATATAAATCCTATTTTAAAACTCGGCGTGTAGACGGTCTTTCCGTGCTATTGGAGGCAAGACCGTCTAATGACATTTTACACGTTATTTGGTATGTTATCTGTATGTTTAAGTACAGCTTACTATAAAAAAGGTAAGTCCTTCAAATATGCACTTTAATTGAATAACAATACAGTTTAAATTCGAAGAGAATTAACGTTTTCGTATTTAGAAGGTAAGACCGTCACATATCCTCGAAAGAGGTTGTAAACATTTTTCTTGAATATTGACGATCTTACCCTTTAAACATAAAAACGAGATATTCTGCATAGCACTTAATAAATATTGTTATTATTTTTTAACAAGCTGTCAGAAATACCCTAAACAATTGAACTTGCAAAAACTAGGTTCTAATTTAAATGAAAAGATAGATAAAATGGGACAAAATATATTTTAAACAAAGCGTTACAAAAATGTGTCACAATCATCGATATGACACAATGTTTATTCTCTATCTAAATTCAAACCTATGAGATTCTGACCACATACAAATCAACAAAAACTTAATAAAATAACAGATGAGAGCTACACAAAGAAAATCAGCACTAACAAACTTTGTCAAACTATAATAAATTTGCAAAATTTAATTTAAGGCTATTGGCTAACTTAGCTTCGGCTTCAGGAGTTAAGGCCGTATTTTTTCCTAGAGTATTTGACTTTGTTCTTCTTTTTTTCACGTGATCCATGATCGTCATCCGGGGAATTTTATACAGTTGCGAAACTTGCGAAGCTTTGTATCCACTAAGATCACCATTTTTTACAGCTTTTACCGCTTTTTCTAGATTTTCTTTGGAGTAAGACCCTCTTTCTGTTATGCGTTTGTAGTTGCTCACCATTCTTATAGGCGAACCTCACTGAAAAAAAGAAACAATTCATTATAAACTTTATGTAGGTACCTTAACTATTTACCTATCTACACAGCGTGGTAAAAATAACGTGGCAGATTTTGTAGAACATTTGTAGAAAATAGCAATTTTTACAAAAAAAAAGGGTTAAAATTCCTACAAAGTGCACTGAGCAATACCACAAAAACAAAGGTTGGTGATCTCTGTCTGAAGGCAAGACCGGCATGTGACGATCTTTCCTCTTGCAACCCTGACTTTCCAACTAGGAAGTTTTTAGGTTATAAATATGTCACCGCAAATTATTTTAAAACTATGGACATTTCGAATAATCTAATACATCAAATAGTTAAAGATGTCAATAAAATACTTACTTAACCTCTTTGTTCTGAGAAACACGTTCGATTATTCACTTTTTTTACATTTTTTGGCAGCACGTGTCACCTGGTAATAGCACTTCACGCGCGAATAAAAATGGCGGCCAGTTTTCTCTCACCGATAGTGTTGATAGCGACATCAATATTAAAAAATATGAACCATACTGCAATTCTGCTTTACCGACCGTCAACGCAAGCTGCATAGCTACTATATAACGTAAGATATTGCGCTCAGACGGTCTTGCCTTGTAGACGGTCTTCCCAATATTGACCTTATACAAAATATAAGCTGATAGGTACATACAGCCGATTCGTGGAGGACGAATCTATTCTATCTACATCTATGAATTGGATATGTGCTGTGTTAGTAAGTACTAAGCGATACTGTTTTATCATCTAAAGCAGGACTTCCCAACCGGTGGGGCGTGCCCCCCTGGTGGGGCGTAGAGAGATCTTAAGGGGGGCATGAAGTGTTTGGATATTTTAATCCAATTACTTAACATTGTTTATGATATTTATAAAGCTCTTACAAACATAACAAGTCGCGCCACCTTGTTCCAATCGGCCGAACTAACTGCTAAATCACTATGTTCGATACGGTCTAATTTTGGATAAAACGCTTTCTGCTTAATCAAAAAGTTGCCACTCTTGCGTTGCGAATACTTCTGCCGTTTTCCTCGACTTACTTGTGTGAAACCGGATTTTCAGTATTAGTGCAGATTAAGACAAAACAGCGAAATCGTCATGCAGTCGATAGTGATTTGATGTCAAAGACTGAACCTGATTTCAGTCTTTGACATCAAATCACAGAGTTATCATCAAATCGACCAACTGGTTCAAAAACTGAAGGCACAAACATCGCATTAATAAAATAATCATCATTATTTTATGTTTTAGTTAGTAACACTAAATAAATAAGTGATTTAACTCTCGTGTGAAATACATGTCGTAAAAATAATTTTGACTTTTTTATTGAATCAATAAAGGAAAATATAGGGGGGCATGGAAACATTTTACAATCCGGGGGGAGGCACCGTGCATAAAAGGTTGGGAAACCCTGATCTAAAGATTTCATTGCTATAAGTTCTTGTGTGGCAGTTTTAGAAGAGCAGTAAAAATGTTTTGAAGTAAATCTGTTCCTAGCCAAAAGGAGTTGCTCCTATTGTAAATCCGAGAGCAATCGATGTTACCAAGAACATGAAATATAAAAGGCGCACGATTTAACAATTATCATTTTGCACAGATTGCTCTAAAAAGATAATCCAAATCGTTGATTGAGAATGCACAGTAAAATATTTTAACATTTGGCCGAGTCTACTAAGCGTGGGCTAAAAACAAAGAGATGATGTGAACTGAAAGCTGGAGCCGTTTAATTATTTTACTTACCTAGGACCAAGTTTGGTGAGAGGAAAGTGTAGAGATAACAACAAAGATTAGGTAAACTCTTACCGGATCTCAAAAGTTAAACGTGAATTACCTATAACTTTGCAGAGATACTGAATATTTTAATTAAGGGACGAACGAAAATCTGAAATATTGATTCTAGTAAAATGACGTCGCATAACTTGAATAAGCGACGTTTAAATAATCGATGTTTAAATGCATTAAACAGGGTCACTCTCTCTCCCCATGATTAATTCCCATGTGGTGGTGGCTTTCTACTTTTTTCTTTTCGTCTGAACCCAGTAATGTTCGTTCAGCGCATTGGCGCGGCGTCCGGCGTAGCGTGGGTAGGGTTGGTACTTACTTTGGTACCCAGGGCGAGTTTCTACCAAGCTTTCGGAACCGGATGCTGGATGGCCTAGCCACAGCCTCGCGATGCATCGGTCTTGGCATGAATTTGGATAAAACTAAAGTCATGCTCAATGGCCACATTGATCCAGGACCGGTCGTCGTACATGTGGCCATGTCCTTCTTGAAATTGTTTCCGAGTACACTTTCCTTGGGCAGATTCTGGAGTTAGGTAAGAACAATTTCGAGAAGGAGGCGAAGAGGAGGATTCAGTTAGGCTGGGTAGCGTTCGGAAACTACGTCGAGTCTTCTTGTCATCCATACCGCAATGCTTGAAAACAAAAGTTTTCAACCAGTGCGTCCTACCCGTTATGACCTACGGAGCTGACACGTGGACACTAACGGTAGGGCTAGTCCACCAGTTCAAAGTCACTCAGCAAGCTATGGAAAGAGCTATGCTCGGAGTTTCTCTGAAGGATAGGATTCGTAACGAATACATTAGAAGAGAATTAGCAAGCTGAAGTGGCAGTGGGCTGGCCATATATCGCGAAGAACCGACAACCAACCGAGTTGTTGTATTCATTTGTTAATATACTTTACCATAGAGACTGAGGCTGACGGACAAACCGATCAACGGTTTATGTTAGCTGTAGCATAAGTATGTAAATAATGTTTAATATAAACAAATAAAAAAAAAAACCGCTGGGGTAAACGTGTTCTCGAGTGGAGACCGCGACTCGGCAATCGTAGTGTAGGACGGCCTCCGGCCAGGTAGAATGACGATCTGCGAAAGACTGCAGGTAGATGCTGGATGCGGCAAGCTGAAGACAGGGCGCTATGGCGCTCATTGGGGAGGCCTATGTCCAGCAGTGGACTAAGATAGGTTGATGATGATGGGTGATTCCGGGCCTCGAAGGGATAAACTTATTTTCTAAGATTTTTACAATTTCGTAAACACGAAACGTTCAAACTTTAAGAAACTAATACGTGATCCGCATAGCATTTTTTGAAATTGGTGAGCTAAGATGTTTTTTTGGCTGTTAACAACAAAATAGGAGGACAACAGACAGGCTATAGAAGAATCAACGGCGAGAATCGGGGGCGAATTTTTTATGATCTGGCTGTGCGAGTGAGTTGTCGTTGTCACCCCATCTAAGATGGCAAGATGGCACCCCTCGGAGCTTGGTACCCGGGGCGGCTCTGTGTAGTGTGGTCTGGGGTTCTTCCAAAACTCGTAAGCCTGAAACATCGGAAAAATAACTCGTTGGGTATCTTTTAATTTCAGATCAACATGGAGACCATGAAAGAACCCATTCAAACGCTATTAAAGGTAAGAGTTAATTTATGCAGTCGTGCTGTGGTGAGATTGGCGCGTCCAGTACAAAACGAAGGCTGACGACATTGCATATTCCATGCATGCTCTAGACATTGGCGTCCCATCGCTTCTGCATCAAAAATAGCTACTGAAGACGCGCTAAAACGCAAGTTTACGCGGCACACCGGCCGCCGCGGCCGTGTTCACAAAAACAGATATAAAACCGCGTAAAACAAATCAGCTCTTTGAAAAGCAATGTGTCAACGAACTATAGGTACATCGAAGATCTTCCATCTTTGGCAGCGGAAGTAGGCAGCGGCGGATGTCCCGGCAATGGGTGAGTGGCATATGAATGAATACAGCTTCGCTCGCATTTCCTATTCGTCCTGTGTCCCGCCGAAAGTTTGTCAACCTTTAATTTTTTACACTAGTAAATAGGATGATTTGTATGGGGGTACACGTCTCCTGAAACAAAGTGTGCTTATGTGATGACAGCGTTATTTATGAGGTACATTAATTTTGTTTTTAATCGTCCAGACGCAGGTAGAGTTTTTTTGTGACCTTGCCAGCGACATGAACTGCCTTATTAATCATAGCAGGGCTTAGCTATAACATAATCTGATATTCTACTGTTGTTTTTATTATCAAATGAGTTTATGTATTCACTAGCGTTTTGCTAAAATCGCAGATATTTTGGCATCCAGTTTATTTGAAAATAGAGATTAAAATAATTGTCACAAATGAAATGATAGAAAGCATATCCAAATTTAACAATTCTTGTCTATTCTTTCTAAAATATCGTTACAATTCAAGTTTTCCATCGTAGGATAACATATTTAGATGCGATAGAATAAGTACCATTTCTCAGGAGTAAATAGAAGAGTCCAATGTACAGTCATAATGTTTACGTTTACTACGGTCATAAGGGCGGTCCTTATCGTCAGTTGAAGATACTCATAAATTTACGTAAATGTGGCTTATTAATTCTTGAGTGTTGACTAAATTTTAACAACTTTATCTAACATAATGCAAATTAAACCACACAAATCATTCCATGAATTTATTAAAGTAGGTTTTTGAAGTAGTCCATTTCACGTGGGAACTGTTCCAGAAAATTACGCATATCACGCAATATAAAATGTCTTGAGTTGGAAATCATGACTAACATCGAATCGAACGAATAGATATTTATTTATATTTTATTGTGCCAAAAAATAATTCAAAAAGGTCATTTCATTACGCGTGAAACAAAGAGAAAGTTACCCTTCGGAACAGTTCCTAAGTGAAGTGGACTATATTTTATACACGGTAGAGGTAATACTCAGGTAGAGATGGATGACACACAGAAAACTATCATCGGCAACACAAGTGATTCTGACCTGATTCTGAGACAATGGGAGATTCTAGATAACCATCTAGCCTTGCTCCGGACAGAAAAGCTACGTGTCCTATTCAAATTCCACTCAAGTCCAGTCAAGGGCCCTTTTCACACGCTGCACGGCTTTTTCTCCCTTGAGAGCTGTTCCTTTGTACGGAAACTACAAGAGCTCAAGGTCAGACCCAACTCTTTTTCTTCTTTTTCGCGAAAAATGGTAAGTGGTACATACAGCCCATTTTAATAATGCAAACTTGTCTCTTGCTGGTTCTTGAAGATCACCGGGAGGGAAAGAAGTTTGGTAAATGTAACGGAAAGGAGATGCACTACGTTTGCTTTGGAGAAAAAACAAACCAAACATTACCGTAATCCCGTCCCAGTAGGTACTTATAGACCTGCGAATTGAAACCTGAACAATGTTACTTATAAATGAAAAAAACCGGCATCGTCATTAGCTCTTGTCGACTCACTGCACTAGTTATGGCCAGCAGAAACTTACGATTTACAGGAAACTACTTTTCCGCTTTTTATATTCCTTGTAGAAAGCAGAAAATATTAATAACCGCTAAAATATTTTAATTTCGAAACTGTGTCAGATTCCGTGTCGAAGATTTGGTAACGGAGCTTCTGATTAGCCCTGCAGGTGTACCTTAGTGTAGTAACCCACGGTATTGATTCAAAAATATTCACCAATGACAAATACGCCAACTGTTTCTGTGAGTTTGATCATTTATGATTTAAATACGTGTGTGTTCTGAGTAGATCACACCCACACGCTACTATAGAGGGGAAGTAGATCAAGACGATTTTAGGGAGTCTATTTCGGGATCGGATGTTGTTTTACAACTGGGAATACAAAATACAAACGAATTCGTTTCTGACAGAGCACATTGCAATCGTACAGGTATGCTACTAGAGCAATCCATGCTTGGACGGATTAAGCGCGTGAGTAAATACATATCCGCTAGAATATTTTTATACTGTTTAGACCGTATTCTAAACCGCAGTTATTTCAAGCTGTGTTTTGTCTTAACAACTTTGTCATAACATGTCTTGATCTGTTAATGCATGATGAAAATAAGATAAAGCCCATTTATTTGCAAATGCTAAATGTGAATGATTTTTGCACTCAGTTTAGGATGCTTTTCTATTAGAGATTTGCTGCTAATTTATGGAATGTGTCAAATCAATCATGTCGCACGATGTTCATAGCTAAGGGATCCTATTTGCCATATTCCATAGGTATCCTTCTCTTTTATTCTTGGTTTCCTTGAAGAAATTGTTTCAGGCGATAAGGTCGCCAATTCCATTACCTTCTCTAGGATTCAACTTTCCAAATTAGGAACAAACTGTTTTAATTAAAATAAAAAAAAATCATTCTACATTAAAAAAAAAAATTAAAGAATATCTTCGTTCCTTGTGTAAAGTAGAAAGTTTGTGCCGTTGTGAAGATATTTGGCCGAAGACAACGCCAAAACTACTGAATGGATCTGGCTGAAATTTTGCACGCATAGACATTTGGACCTGGAATACTAATACTTTTTATTACAAAAAACGCGTGCGAAGTCGCGGTTAGAAGCTAGTGTTCTATAAGTAGATACCGCCGCTTAGCTAAGTAGCACTTCTCCAGCAGAAATGTACTCCCAGGGTGATTTTCTTCGAAAGATTATTGGACAATTAGCAGCTTCGTCGGTTAACTTTCACGTATAATGTATGAAAACTTTTGAAAATAACGTTAATATGTAATTGTGCGATTATATTTTCGAAGAACACGTGCCTTAGCGAGTCTAAGGCCCTTGGAGGTGGTCCCCTAACAGGCAACATTCCTGATTACCCACCTAATTACGTTTTCTACGCGTGACATAGACAGTTAACTGGCCGTGCCAAATACTACGGGCCCCGTTCGAAGGAGGTAGCAATTAATGTTTATTATTCATTATTCTAACGCACTGAAGATTACGTTTTATTCGCCTATCGATTGAGTCAACAGCGGCCATAAGGAGCGTACCTAACGGGTTTGGTTGTCAGTTTGACAAAAGTTCCACAATGTGTTTCAATTTCAATGTTGCTTTGGAACCAGAACTTCTGATAGCCTTGGTTGAATTTCTGCTTAAGGGGCGAACCTTACTGGTTTGGTTGTCAAACTAGGCCTAGATCTCAGTACCTATACTCACGAGATCCCCGTGGTAAACAAAACTCGACTCACTTATAATACAACATTTTTTCTTTGGTTCCTTGAAAGTGAAAACACGATTGCAAAAAAAAAATACGATAATAAACAATAATGAAAGTGCACTGTTTCGCACATAATTTGGTCGAGATCTCAGGAACCCTGCGGTCTATCGAAATGATTTATGTTTTGATCCGTAGGATTATTTGGTTCCTAGAACCAGTGTCTTCATAAGTTGTGTAGTTTTCTTGTAGATAAGCAAAAACTTGATTTTTGCTCTGACCCGCTCCTATAAACGCGACGTCCTATGCCTATCCTTTTCACAAAATGGGGCGCAAGCGCCTTCTTAACAATAGAGTTTACTGATGCTTACTCATACATAATAAACGTCTCCCGGCAGCCGGATTTTACTTACTAATGCGTAAAAGCCTTCTAAAGCTTGTGCCATCTTCCACCCTCCTGCGCGAGCTTTGCATCCATTCATTAGACAAGTAATTGATTGAAAAGGTCGCCTCTCTTAAACCTCTAAGGTTTGCTGGAAGAAAACTCTTTCAGGGGTACGCTCGCCTATGTACATATCCTATTAGATAAGTTCATGGTATCTTTATATGGTTGCTTAAGATTACAAAATACGCAAATAAGGATCACAGATCTACGAAGGTTAGCACGTATTTTGTACCTCATTTATAAATTATAATAAAAATTCCTTTAGCAGTTTCGAGGTATGTAACAAAGAGCGCCTTGATTTTTAATTCCTAAGGCTTTGTGTTAGAATTTAGATATAGCAAAAAGGAAAGCGAACTTATTTTAAACTAAAGAGCTTAGCTCTTGTCGGTGTAATGATGCAATACTATATTATATATTTTCCTACTATGATGTTACTTATGTAGTTGTCATGTCGTATAAGATGTCCAATCTTTCTCCCTCTTCTGTTTTGGTGTTCATCAAAAACCTTTTCTCCTCAACTCTTTTCAACACCGACTTATTAGCGACCACCTCTGTCCAGCTAATCATTTCCGTCCTCCTCCAGCACCACATTTCAAACGCTTTAATTCTATCTCTATCCCGCTGTGTTATGGTCCATGTTTCGCATCCATAGAGGGCTATGCTTCAAACATATGCTTTTATAATCTTATCCGCACTAACAGATAGGAATGAGTCTACTTCTACAGAAAGATACTTCGCTAAATGTATTAAACTAAAAACAGATCTTAAAACAAGATTTCCCTATAATGTTTAAAGTCGATGAACTCCTGAGCATCTTCATTTCAGGTGGTCTGGCTATCGTCATGTTTTAGTTAATAGTTCATTTTAGCTTATACTCGCTTAGTATATATGGGAAATTATTTACATAAAGAAAACCAGATTTTAGAAACCAAACATAACCTTTCTAAAACCTGGTTTTATACGTGATGATGGTTTCTATAGAAAAGATTATTAGAAACCTACGTTTTCTTTACTTTTAAACTGTTTTTCACACAAATTTAAAACGAATACTCTTCCAACATAAGCAAAGTTCCCTGTTCTCAGATAAGAAGTAATCTGCTAGTTAATTAACCCTAATTAAGGCCACAAGCGTACAATTTTGTTAGATTGTTACGTAAAGTCAACCATTACATTTGAGTCAAAACTAATGATAATTTTGTTAATATTACCCACACGAAACACATATATATATGTAATTACGAAACCCATGTATCTATCTTCTTATATATAAGGTCTAGTTAGGTACATAATGTGACCTGTTATGTTATTTCCAGAAGCCAGGCAACTCCAGTAGGTAGTAAATCTATTCCACTTCTCACGACATTTCTGCCTTAGATTTAGCTGTTAGTATCAGCTGACTGGATTTAAGAATACAAGAATTTATTAATAAAAATTACTTTAAAAGTAACTTTTTACTATAAATAGGGTACAAAAACATTATAATAGTTTATAATAGGTATGTACCTAAATTTTTTTTAAATTCTTAATTTTGTTATTATAATTAAACATATCAATATTCGGGCAATTCCAGTAATTCGCACATACTATAAAAATCTTTTCTAGTAACCACTTTTAGAAACTATTTTTGAACGCCGCGGTGGAGGTGGCATTCCGGATTTTGTCAGGTAGTCTGTTGTACACAGCGGGGCCCGTTATATACACTGATCTGTTAGATTTTTTAAATTGTGTTTGGGAGTGACAAGCCTGTGCTGGTGCTTGTTGCTGCGCAGGGCACGACCCGCGTGTAAGCATGTACATCTATATGAAGCTTCCTTTACCTAATCGCATCAGTCATGTTGGCACCATCAGCAAGCTTTGTTGACTTACTGATAGAGGTGGGAGGGAGATTCATGGATGAAAATGAGAGATGCCTTTATCTCTCATTTTCATCCATGAATCTCGCTCGCCAAGTGTTGCTCAAATATGAGTGAGTGCCTACACAAAGTACTCCTAATCCGCAGCATTGTCAGTTTCTATGATTCCCTGTATACTTTGTGTCCCTAAAGGATGTGATGTAGGCATGAGTCAAATTGGACGGAAGCGGCCAATTGCTTGTAAAGTTGTGTAGCTATATCGAGATACCTCTACGGTCCGTAGTAGAGCTATTTGTAAAAGGGCCCGGGAATTATATCTACAATTACAACAACAATTAGCCAGTAATGTCCAAAAGCCCAGCTGTGGGACATTATCATTCCCTGATTCTTCCATGCATCACGATTCTGAGCCAGTTGGATCCACGCACTATCAAAGACGTCTAGCTCGAATCGATTCAGTTAGGAACATTTTACGTCAGCTCGATTCAATTACATCTATTCATTTATCATATACATAAATCAAGCAAGCACATCACATTTTTTTAATGAAAAAGCATCTTCCTTTTTGGTGTATCCTATTGACATCTTCATGCCCAAATCCGCCTAGCTAGGCACTGGCTAACTGATTCCTAACATCTAGCATTGCAATCCTCTCAAGGCCTGACCAAAATCCGTTATAGATATATTTTATGCCTGAAAAGAAATTGAATTATTAACATATGCATGCAGGTACTAAATTATTTTTGTATGACATATGTTATAAAAAACAGCCCTTTTCAGCAGGTATGACTAATAATGAGGCATTCTGCGCTCGCATCGTGTGCCTGCTAAAATAAACTGCATTCCACGAATATAACATGGAATTTAAACATAAATACACGGCCAATTCGACAATCCAACTACTCCCTACAAAGCTGTACCGGTGAGCTTTGTGTTAACGTGCTCTTTGGTCAAACAGAACAAAGTCATCACATCTCATCGACTTTTCACTTGGATGAGAAAATCAATTATTAAATCTACGTTCGAGTATTAACAAACAATGCCCAGTGTAGATTCATTGCTCAAATCATATTTTTTCTCTCCTGATCTCAAATTTTAGCCGGCTGCCATCTTGGAATACAGATGTGTACCTAATTTGGTCTGAACAAACCGACCGACCATGTATGCCTCTGCAACTCCACCCAGATATTTAGCAGGCACACTTCCTGATTAAAATTATTACGAAGAAGCCCATCTCATTCCTGCAATTTACGTAACGTTTACAAGAACCTCGGTAATGAAAAATTCTTTCCTCTTCATATATTCAGGCAATCACGTCAAAGTGGATAATTTTATGAAAATTAAAGAGTTTGTCGAACTCCATCAGTGGTCAAATAATTTGGCTGAAAATGGGGTTAGAGTTTCAAAAATTGATCATGTCAGTTTGATAGTTGAAATATAATCCGAATTAAATAATGTACTTACTTGTTACTTGTTTATGGACTGGTTTCCGCAACTAGGCCACAGGTGGGCCCTTTTTGCGTGTCGGGTGGGGGGCTGCTAATCTAACCACCCGATGTCCTCCAGGAAAACCAGCAGCTCGCTGACGCCGGTGCATGCCTCCCTAGGCGTCCTCGGTGTCCCGAGGTAGAGTAGTATTTGAGACGCTACGCTATTGGACTCTACAAGCACATGCGCGGCCGTCTCCTCTGCGTTCATGCATCCCCTGCATAGGGGGCTGTCTATGAAGGGGATGCATGCTGTTTATTAAGCATGCAATGTCCTGTGACAATACCGACAATTAGCCGGAGTTTGCCCCGTTTCAGATTGAGAAGTTTTCGGGAGAATCTCGGGTTTAAAGCCGGGAAGGCCTCATTCGACTGCCTACAATCCGGAATACTTGCCCAGTAGTCTTGGTGTTGTTTAATCGTATGTTGACGGATCCATGAGCGGACTTGACTGAAAGGTAAGGGAATTATTGGTTCAGGCCCTGCCGTTTGCCACTCTGAACCTCTCCTCGCCAGTGCATCAGCTTCGTAATTTCCTCTGGATCCGCTGTGTCCTTTTATCCATTGTAGAGTGACTCTATTGGACTTACTTACTTGTTCTAGCAGGTGGTGGCACTGTAGGGTAAGACCCGAATTGTGCTCTCTCTTGTTCAGAGCCTGTAGTACCGCCGCACTGTCTGAGAGGATCCTGATGTTTTGGTCAGTTACCTTTCTTCGTAGCACTGCGGTCGCAGCCTGAATTATACCCACACATTCCGCCTGAAAAATGGAGTTGTGAGCGCCCAGTGCTGTTGTTTTGTGGATGTTGAGATCTTCCGAGAACGTTCCTGCCCCGGTACCTGTTTTCATTTTAGAGCCATCTGTGTATATTCTTACTTCGTGTATGTTTGAGCTGTCACTTGGCTCTTCGTGCATTTGTATAGTGAAGCTTTTTGAGTGTAGGTGTTTTTTGGGTACTCTATCATAAATCGAGAGTAGCATGGGATTGCTCCTTGCATACCTACTCCTCTATAATAGTGGTGTGTTGTGCTCTAGTGTCATGCTCCCATAAATGTAAAGCCCAGAGTCTGTAAGCAGCTGCGGCTGCCTCTTGTCGCACGTATAAGTGAAATATTAAATAATGTAAAAGACGTTTGAAACTAAACACTGAAATCGGTTTACTTATGATGCATGCAAACTGTACCGGAAAATCCAAACTTTACAAATCATGTTGTAGAAAAGTTCAGACGTTTAGAAAAATCATGCACCTTCTATCTATAAAAGGTACTGATGTATCTAACTCTCATTTATTTTTAAAGACTTTCGCCATTATTATATCTCTTGAAACCATCATCTCATAACTTGAAAATACAAAAAAAAAAATTACATCATGCAAATGGAATTGAAGAGCGTGTTCAGTCGAGCAGCCATCCATCGCATTATTACAATTTCATTCTCGGCTCGTGTTTCGTTTCGTCTCGTTTTTGCGAGCGAGGGTATATTCGGGGAGCGGGTAGGTATGTCGGACCAATGAACATGGGATTGAGTGGGTTGAAAAGCATAACCAACTGAAAATGAAATAAATACTGCTAGATTGTGAGTTCGAGACGCGTTGAGCTTTTATTGTCGAGTAAGTACCTTATTTATAAATGCAAAAGTTTGAATGTATGTTTGTTATTTTTGAATTAATAGGGCTGCATTTTTGCACAAATTTAGGACTACATTTGGAATAACATTAAAGTTGAATTATAGTTCACAATTTATACAATTTAAAACTCTTTTGCAGTGTCCTACAGGGTACATGTAGTTACTATAGACATAATCTGATATTAAGACCTAAGCTGTATAAATGTCCACGTAAGCAAAATGAATAAATGAAATGAACATTTTAATAAGCTGAAAGCTGCTTAGGGTAACGATTTTAAGCTGCCAAAAGCTTGTAGTAAGAGCCAACTATTAAAAATTATTAGTACAGCATGTTCTGAGACTTTCCGTGATTAACAAAACTACGGGAAACAATTCATCATACAAAATCAAGAATCAAACCACATTGTTTCCGTAATTAACTCTGCAACGATCGTCTTTTGTCATTCATTAGCCCCCATTGTTTAACCCCGTGATTGGCTCACGCCGAGCATTTCGTGCGGCACAAAAATTGACTCTTCAACCAGATGGACTAAAAAAACTAAGCCAGATGTTGTACGGGCGTGCGTCTCTGTTTACTTGCATCTGAAACAAAGCTCAGTTTTGTGCGAGCGTTCCCCGGGGCATGCAACAAGGGGCATTCTGTTTTTGTTTATAGGTACCTAACATGTTAAAAATAAATGCTTTGAACTTTGCAAAAGTTCATCGTGACATATTTTTACTGAGATTCGAAAAGTTATACATATTTGCGGCTAAACTGCGGATATTCCTTATTATCGATATTGCACTCTACTACTACTACCACTCTGCTATACTTAGTATAGCAGTAATCTCCCTGACCTGTATAACTTTTCGAATCTCAGTAAAAATATGTCGCGATGAACTTACTTTATCTCCGAGTCTAAAACACAAATTAACTCATTTACTCGAAAATAGGTCGCCAACTAATTTAACACAACACCGGATGAGCTTATAAAGGAAACACAAAATGTGTTCATGACGTTTAGAACGTAAGCCCTACGTAGGTCCTTATACAGTTTAATATCAGTTCCAGCCTAAGTCCTACGTACGTATATTTGAATGCCTCGCTAATTTGGCTTAAAACGATCCCTCGATGGACCGACGACATTGTATGTCTCGATGACCCGCCCCCACGGCTCAGGACTACTATTTGTGGCGTCGTCGGGTGTGGGAGGCAGCGGTGGACGTGTGTGAACTGATATAGATGATGATAATGATGATACCCAGTGGGGATGATGATGATGCTGATAATTTGACTTTAGTACAGATTAAACACCCCTAGCTTAAGTTTATCAAGCTACCCGCAAAGTAAATAATCTCTGTCAATACTCAAGTTTGGTTCCTAATCAAACGAATCAAGTTTGCAAGCGCCTTCAAAATCTAGTCAGTGGTAAACATCTCTAAGTATATAAAGTAAACTATTCCTCCCTGGGATCAATATTCCGAGGGCAATCTAGACATGCGTAGTACCATGATGCCGAGAGCCGTGAGCGAAACCACTCAGCTGGATACGGATCAGGGTTTCTATCTATCTTGTTAATTAGTACCAACATATACTAAAAGAATTTGCTACTTTTGCTTTTGCCACTGTAATATAATTACAGTGGCAAAAGCAACCCAAAGTTACTCAAGCGACACATAATATTATTATGTGTCGCTTGGGTAAAATGTAAGTAGCTCAGCTGCAGACAAATTACTAGACTGAAGTAATTTTGATAAAAAATGATTTATAAAAACTACAAAACAACCCGACTCGGTCATTGATTTACACCTTTTTTCGCCTAGTTAGAAGGCGAATGCCTACAAAATGTAGCTATGAACCATTAGCAGACCAGACGAGTGGGTTGATACCTCAGTTATCAAAATTGCTTTAGCCATTTGATGCTTGAAGGTTATAACGAGTGTCCGCCAGCCACATAGAAACACTCGAAAAACATAACCCTCAGGGTAAATAGTCCAGTTACTCCAGTCCAGACTTACTCCTGTCCAGACTAATGTAGGTAATAGTATTTTGATAATGAACTGCTCTTTCTTAAGAGTTTTTGGTTGGAAGTGGTAGCAACATCAGGGGCAGGTTTTTGACAGTTCTCAACGGAACGTAGTGTTGCTCACTTCTGGTAGGATATTTTTAAAAGTAGGTCAATTTCGTGCCATTTGAAGGTATCTTCAATCGAAATCCAACTAGCCGCTTTTAAAATAACACTTAGCTCAAGGTTTTGCTCTTTCTGATGATTGCATCCTGATAATCTGAAGTAAACACAACAACCATGCCTGAAAGTAAACAAAACACAACACCTAGGTGGTATTAGCATTAAATTATTTTTAGCATCCGTATTCATAGCTGTTCATTTCCCGTTGTACCCTTTTGGTTCGGCACCGCTATGAATGGCCGACAACATGCAGGGTTTATTGACAAACATTGACGCCTAGCCGTGCTTCCGAAAACATGCGTGCATGCTCTAAATTAAACTGGTTACTTGTTTACCAGGGGTGTAGGCAGGAAGGCCGATAATGTACCCTAAACTGATTTCTTTAGAATTACTACCAACAAGATAATAAACAAGGTAAATGTAAATGAAAGTGTTGATACTCGGATTAATTTTAGAAGATCACTAAAAATTGGGATTTTACGCTCAAAAATAGCTGTGATTATTTTTTTCACTAATTTCTGAGCGCCGCCGCTTTTACGCACTATTCCTGAATAAAAAGTAAATCATTTCATTAACATCCATTCAGCCGATTAGTCGTAACAGACAGACAGTGAGACATAGAGTTATTTTCGCATGTATAATTATCATTATTTGAACATGATAAGCTTTAATAAAATACTAACGTCAAGATAAAAGCTGTTAGCATTTTGCTTTGCGACGAGAGTATTTCTGAAACAGTATTATCTCCAGCTAATGCTACGACTATGCCTCAAAGACCGGGATTGCCTTGCGCGCTTCTTTGACTGTTACTAAATTGGCTCAACCGTCTTAAAAAAAAATCTTACCTCAGATGCTTTCTAAGAAAAAAGCTTTATACCTAGTCGGTGTGCTTTGTTTTTGTCCTAAGATATAATAAGAAGGGTAAGACTGTTATTAAGACTGATATACGGTTAAAAAAAATGCTGGTCCATTAACGGCCTAGACGTTAATAGTAATAATATTTAATTATTAAAGAGTGTATAATATAGGTACAGGTCGTGCCAATCAGTAGGATTCAACAGGCTGATTACATAAGCTGGATACATAATAATTAGAAACCAATTATCATCTGCTGTTCTCCTGGTGTTTGAGTTGTTTCTAAACAAATAAAGTCTCTATAGACATTCATGCGCACCTTATACTTGCCTAATCAACATGTATTATTATAATGTCTTATCACGACCAATTAATTGAACAAATACAATATTGGAAGGACAGTAAATAATTGTAATTTTAAGTAAAACTGATCTCAAATTGTCAATTACTGGCAAATACATAAGAGTATATTGAGTATATTTAATGTTGTGTCTACATTATAAGTATGTATTAGAACCTGTCTCATGTTAACATTTATTATATGTATAACCATAATATGTAGGTATACTGTTGGTGTACCTAATATTTTAATAAATAAATAAATAGACAGTAACGACACACCCGCCGTTCCATTCCCAACAGCTATTGTATAATTAGAAAAGATAGGTGTTCTCTGATTCTTATTACAAATAATATGTTTACGTTTGTTTACATTTAAAAAACCCACCGTCAAAATAAGCAGCATCTGCTGCAATCTTAAAAGCCGGATGGAAAATAAAAGCAGATGAAATTAAACATAGTATTATATCCGCTGGTTCGAATCCGTGTAGACAACGCTTTGACTGCGTTTCCTGCTGTAAGCTTCCTATTGAAATCATAGAGTCTTTAATAGTTGCTGCTAGGGATGGGAGACGCCTTGATTTGTCGATAATTTCGGAATTGATCGTAAGGAAATGAATCCAAATACTGAACCTGATAAAAAAAACCTAAAATAAGGACGAATTAGGTAAACACGATTTTTTAAGCAAAAGCTCTCTACTTCACGCATTATGATTGATTTCGAGACTAAAGTAACTAATAATAGTGAGCCACAAAAAACACCGCACAATATCATCTAGCAGACCATGATCATCACATCCAACTAGCCCGGTGTCATCCACTGCTGAATAAATGTAGTTAAAGACCTCTTCGCTCCTGCTTGCCTCTTCTGTCCTCCTGTTCATTTAACATCCAAAAACGTCATACATACCATACATACAAAGGCGCAAAAAGTAAATCATAATGGCTATGTATATGTCCCGAATTCTCATACATATATTTCGTCCCAAAAGAAACACTCAAATTCTGTAAGCGTAAACCCATCCCTATTTTATGACTGCACCCATGAAAGCTCGCACGTGTTCTGAACGAACGCTTACGTCCACCTGCGCCCGCGCCGCCGCGCCGACGACGCCGCGCCGCGCCGCCCTACGAACGGCGGCGTCACAGCAAGTCGCGCAGTCGTTGAGATGTGTCGCGTTTAGTGCACCGTGATAACGTTATCATTATCAACTGTTTATGGACACCATGGGACCCCAGTTTGACTATTGCTGTCGAGCTACAAGTGAGTTTTGTTTTACATCTTCTGGGTTATATATTATATTATATAAAGTTATTGGTTATATCGGAATTATTATGAGCAAGCTTACGGTCTTGACAAAGGTTTGTGTTTGTTTTTGTGGAGAGGAAAATTTTGGAAAATCACGGAAACGGTGATGTCTAAATATTTGACAGTTTACTTAATTTAGTTGGTTCGTTTATGCATTAAAGGATTCGTAAAAGAATTTTCTAGAGGAAGAACGCGTAGCTCCTCTACGAAAAAAAAATGTGTAGCAAATAAGGTTAGAAGCAGTTTGAAGCTATAGAATACGTTTTGTTGGGTGGTGTGGTGAGTGATAGATAAATATTATATGTAAACAAGAACGTCACGTAGTTAGAGATTGTATGAAATGTAGAGGTATGGTATTACTACTGGTAGGTACAGTACCTACTCCCAGTATCTAGGCAACGTAAGTAGGAACATAATAGATGCAAATAAGATTTGGTAATAGGTAGGGCAATGGCCTTTATTAACAAAGAAAATTACAATCAAATTATAACTAGTATTTACAATTGAAACAATTAAGCTAACTGCAGACTGTTGCAAACAATCTACAGGTAGCTCAACTGATCCATATCAATACCAATCGAAAATTTACAATCGTTAAAGGTTTATAAAAATATGTTCTAAAGTAATACCATATGAAGTAGGTAAAGAAAAAGCATACAGCCGAATGGTGAACCTTTTCGTTTTTTAAGTTGGTTGTTTAGAAACGTAGATACCTAATAATTTTAGAAAACGTGATTACTGCAATATCTTATTTCAAAGAATGAATGAGAACGAACTCACAAATTAGGGCATCTAATAATGACGCATAATTTCAGGAATTCCCGTTAAACTCTTAAGACTGTTTCCGAGAAAGCGCTTTTAGAGTGATCGTCACGGGTTGGCGCGAGATTTTTTTTTTTTTTGTGGTTTTTAATTTTTTCTGCTTTCTGAGTTTTATTCCCATAAAGTTTTATGGGAATAAAACTCAGAAAGCAGAAAAAATTAAAAACCACACTTTTCCGGTAGTTACCGGAAAAGTAATTTGCCGCAAATCGTAAACCATTTTCTATAAACGTATTTAAATCTTACTTCGGTTCACTGGTATTTTTAGAGCATTTAGGAAAACAGGAGATTTTAGGCTAAAAATCAACATTTTCCCAAATGCTCTCAAAATACAATTAAATCGATGTTGGCTTTGTCATGGGTTCATAGAAAATGTTTTACGATTTGCGGCAAATTAATTTTCCGTGATTTATTTCTTGTAGAAACGCTGATATAAATTAAAAACCACGAAAACATTTGCATCTCGCGCCAACCCGTGACGATCACCCTGTTGTTTTATCATAATCATAATCAAATACAGAACAAACACTTCTAAGTCATCATAATCAAACATAGAAGTGTTTGTTCACCGAAATTAACCATTCAATTATTAGTAGTTCTTGCCGCGACAGATGAAGAGTTATCTAAAGTATGCTGTAATCAAGTATTTAGGCTTGTAAGTAGTCAGATAGTACCTAAGGTATGGATAGGCAAGTCACTATTTAAAGTTTATTAAAATATTTGAGTTCAGGTGGTTAGAAAAAAAAAACGAGTTTTTACTATTTTCTAGGTTCTACAAGTAATTTAGATAGCAGATAAGAAGTTCTGCGTTCATTGTATGTAAATCATTAATTATGTAATTTTTTTCAGGTTAAAATTACCTAGGTAGGTACCGTTACCTAAAACTAGGCAAAGGAAGTAAGTTTTACAGGGTTATTGGTAAGTCATACCGATACCCTCTGTAGTAGGTACTAGTTTCCGCCCTCGGCTTCGCACGCGTTTTTTACGAGATATACAATACAATATTATTTGATATCTTATGTCCTTCCCCGGGATATTATCTATATCTTTGCTTTCAGCCGTTTAGGCGTAAAATCATGTCTCTCTGTCTATGAGAGACAGAATTTTATAGAACGACTCTGATATTCGTTCTAACTACTACTTTCGAATTTAAAATATTAGTAGGTATTGATTCTTCGTCTAGTAAAAAACCCGGGTAGAACATCAAGAAGTTTCTACCAGCTTTGAATTATCAGTTTGAAACTCCATACAAACTGCAACCAATAATAACGTCCTTAGGAATTATCTAATCAACTTGAACAGCTTCCAATAAAAATGATCACAAAAACCAAAGCAAACTGCCTACTTACAATCAATTACTGTCTGTCTGTCGTCAATGTCGGCTTTATTACGATAAATACGATATTAATATACGAACAAACAGCTTCACTTTGGTCTTTGTTGGTTTTAGTACGGACACATGTTCCCAGACCATGGGTCAGGCGACACATGCGGGCTCTATAAAAACACTAATACTCACATAATATAAACAAAAAAATATCCTAATTCTTTGTTTTGGTATAAAAGCGTTATTTTCGTCATCTTTCGGAATTTTGACGACTTGGCAATGCAAGCTTAATGAATAATGAGAACAATCTCGAAATATATCGAGTTTCGTTGTCCATAAAAATCAGAACGATAAATATGTTTGGCTATGCTTACATAATGCAATTATTTGATGCGTATGGATGTGTTCTCATTGGGCAGAGGAATTAATAACTTATTTTTTTTTTTTATTAATTCGGCTGTGCGGTAAAGTTTACTAAAGTTTTTATGAAAGGTTTTTGCTTCTGCTTCCGCTCCCCTCCTACAGTACACTGAAAATACTCTTTCTTAATTAGGCTTTTACTTATTTAGGCCTAAACCATATCTAAAGCTACATAAAGATCTTTGCATATGAGATTAATAATCTAGCAGACCAATACCCAGCCATATTATCAGAAACAAAAAGTCGATGGATGGAGGCGGGGCGCAGACGGCTATTCGTGTCGTCGTTTGGGCTAGGCCTATGTCTGGCAGCAGTAAACGTATACGGGCTGATGATGATAATGATGATTCATCAGAATGTATCGAAATGAATCAAGGTTATCAAGGCTCGATAGTTTACCCAACTAATGTTGGGAAAGGCTTCTTTCGCACGAAAATAGATTTACGCTGAGAATACCATGGCCCTGCGTGGTCAGTGAACAAGGTAATTAGCTACGTAAATAAAAGATGAAGAGCCTGACCTATTGAAGATTATATACCTATATATATACACATATTTATATATATGTATACCGACCTATAAACTAGACTACCTATCCTTAGATGATTTTACACATACATGTGTAGCTTGATCATTGTTTATTTTTCGACATAGGTACGAGTATGTTACTATTATGTACGCAATTTAACTATATTTAATATTAAAACCTAATTAGTATAATGGTTCCCTGTAATTAGTATAATTGGCCTATGACCGTTCTAATTACAAATAAATAAATAAAAACTTATAAACTTTCGCATTTATAATGTTAGTGTGGTGTGATGATTATTCATTAATCACCTAAGTGAATAACCATGAATAATAAAATCTAATTAATAAAATAAGTATTGAATAATTCAATTCACTTATTAAAATTTTATTTGCTGCTTCTGTGCAGGGTTCAATAACACATAAACCGCCGAATACTCAATCACATTTCAGATTTGAGCAGATATCGAGGTTTGTCTAATAAAATCGTAATTTGTGACCTGGGGGGCTAAGATGCGCGCCACGAAAGACGTCGCGCGCGTGACGTCTTTTTCTGTAGTCGTCAGTGGTTTTGTCGTTTACTCTAACATGCGCACCACGAAAGACATAATACTCGTTGTCGAGTAGTCTTTCTCGCGTAGAGACAGCCACCCAGACGAACACCCGTTTAGTTCATTCAATTGTCTATGGTTTTTGTGAACTGCACGGAAGAAATAAACTAACCTTCTTAGTTTTCACCTTGTTATTGGTAGTTTGAACATTTTCACTGGTAGAATGGTGGTAAACAGTCGAAACACAACCAAACAAAAAAAAAAGAAGGAGAAGCTATTTCAACATTGGCGGGCGAAAATCTCCGCTTCAGTTTAGTAGCTACAATAAGTATTATGTATGTTTTCTATTATGCACGTGCCTGACCCATGACCTTATAACAAGGTCAACATCTTATAACAAGGTCAAGAAAAATGTGAGCAAGTATATGATGTGCTTCACCCTTAGCGCTTAAAGTAGAACTACATAGCTCTTGGAGATATTTTACAATAATACGTAACCCTTTAGTTATCATTATGCAGGCACCGTTCCCAAGCTTCACATTGAGTAAGTACCTACAATAAATAGGTACCTAAATACTTGGTAGGTACCTACTGGTAAGTAAAATAGATACTTCTACAAAAATCTTTCATGTCTCTATTATTATACACCGCCAATAAATAATTTTGATACGGGACCACTAAAACCAAGAAAATTCGAAGAAAATATTCAAGAAAAAGTTCTCGAGAATTTTCGTGCTCAAATTGAAAAACGATAGTTATCCCGCGATAAACTGTCAAAAGTTGAGAAAATTTGGTGCGCATCTTAGCGTTTGACGAGAAAGGTTACCACAGATAAAATGACGATTTTAGATTCACTAAAATCGTTCACGTGACGACGTGATGACATTTGGTGCTGCATGCTAGCATCGGTCGAGAAATCGAGATACCGCCATTTTTTTCGAGTTATCGAGAAGAAACACGTTTCTCGTGGCGCGCATCTTAGCCCTGCTGGAGGGCTATTTTAATATTTGTAGTGCCTTTGGTTGCTAACTGTACCAACTAGGGTAGACAATGGGCGAAGATTGCCTTCAATTCGCATTATCCGGCTCTCGAAGTAGGTTGCAGCACTCGGACGTAATGGAGAGCCGTTAGTTTCGTTTATTGAATAATTCCCTCAGTCGCGTCCCGGGCAGCGATAGCGTGCGAACCGACACCAGTGATTACCCTGTTACCTGTTAGGCTAGGACATCGCGACATGCTTCTTGGTACGTTAATTTCCATAAAATAAAACTGTTTACTCACGAACAGAGAACCGCTTCGTTAGGGGAACCGAAAATATCCGACTAATAAAATAATACGCGCGGGACAAACCTCCTCCATATTTTTTGTTGATGTCTTTTGAAAAATAAGTAATTAGTAAGATCTTACTCAAAAACACCTTCCAATAAGTTGAAATTATATCATCTAATACTTGTAACCCTCCTACAGATAACCCATCATACTTCGCACTACCGAACAAGGACGTAACAGACACCACTGAAGCCACATCCACCGAGCCATGTTCCCGCTCCGCCCCAGGTCGTGTGTGGACCGACATGCGGCCCCTCGGGTCCCCGCGTCGCAGGGAACCTGAAAGCCCGAGGAGGAAGGAGTTCCGAGCGCTCCTCCGGTCGCTTTCGGCCAAGGAGCCGGAACAGGCCGAGGCGTTCTTGAAGGGTCAGCCGCGGCCGGGGGACTGTGCGCCGGGGGACATGCGGCATACGTATACTGCTCCGAGAATTAAGTAAGTTTAATTAGAGTATTAAGTTATCTATTTTTGCACCATTTATTTAGTCACATAGGATTTGAATTTGATGGAACGGAAGTTTCAAACAGAAGCAAATTGAGTCTCCCAAATGTCTAAAAAAAAAAAACATCATAAAATAGAGATAATTTTCACAGAAAGGGTAAAATCAGCGCAACAGTCACAACATCAGAAGGAACGCAAGAGCGTGATGAAGTGTTCTACACCATTCCTCTGCAAGGGAGACGGAGGCACTCTGTCGGGGGGTATCTGGCGACTGGTGGTGCGGGGTCGGGCGAGGTCACAGCTGTGCCTAGTGAGGTGCCTCGCATGCCAGCTCCGAGGGTCAATCATACTGAGGAAGATAGTGTGAAAAGGAGAAGGCCCAAGAACTTCGCTTTCAAAGGTCAGTACTCAATACTCATCCTTCCTCTTTCTTCCTAGTAATATTATAAAAGCAAAAGTTTATGTCGTTGTGATGATGTTTAGCCGAAGAAAACGCCAAAATTGAATAACATATAGGCACTTTTTATTCACATATTTGTTTAGGGTGTTTACGATCCATTCGGACATCACATTATCAATGACCATCTCAACACGAGACCATTAAACACCACGCTTTTACTATCATCACATAAAAAAGACATATATTTACGAAAGATAGAGCTTTTGGACATTATCAACAAGGAAGTTATTGCCGTAAAATCTATTCTTATGTAATGTGTTTATGAAACGTTGGTGTACGATAAACGATCATAAACAACTCATTTGAGACGTGGAGTCTGATTGCAGGGTGCGTTGTACTCAACTGCCCTTTTAGACCCTTGATAACTGGCAGACAAGACAAGAACACCCAAATTACAAAGACTTCCCGCGGCAGCTTTGATTCCTATCAAGATATCAATGTACGCCTATTAAATATATCTAAACATGTAGATACTTACAATTGTCGTAACTTATCGACTGGCGGCTAAAATCACGACTTCTTCAGTATTTGATAACCAATTTCAATAAAAAACCAATAAAAGAGTCGTAAAATTGTTCAATAAAAGCGCCTGGTCGTTTATCGCGTTTCTGGAAACGTAATGTGTTCTCGATTAGGGATATCTGCGAAACACGAGGGGAATCTAGAGAGTGTCATGATGTTTACTGACGATTTCGGGTATCGGTTCTCTCACGTCCAGGAAATATTTATATTTACACTTGGGTCTGAGATAAGTGCTGCTTGGAGACTATTGCGATAATCGTGACGGGGTTTTAGTATGCGGTGCGCGTGCGCGTACGTCGTCGTCGCCGCCTGACGCCACTCGCACCGACTCTCCGGCGCGCCGCGAGCGCCCGCGCAGTGTAGGTACATCGCGAAACGACCCGACACTTCTCCCTGTCACACTTCTCAGGGCTCGCGTATTATTTACTGCGCTTTCTAGTGCGAGGTTGCAGTTCAGTGCAATGAGAGACTTTTAACGTGAAAACAAAGCTTTCCTTGACGTTTTACCAAGGGTGGAAAAGGATTCAAACAATGGCCGATTCGAGTGAGTTTTATAAAGTTCTGTCTATTCTTTTGTTTTTGTTATCCTGTACAAATTTAATTGCACATTATTTTTAAATTTATGTGAAGCTTCTCACATGGAATTTTAAATACAAATCAATGCGTTGCTACTGCTAATAAGGAATTGGTTACGTTAATTGAGTATCCATATTTATATTATAAATTCGAAAGTAACTCTGTCTGTGTGTCTGACTATCTGTCTGTCTATTACCTTTTCACGCCTAAACGGCTGAACGGATTTCAACGAAATTCGGCCGGGAGGTTATAATGGTACCTCGAGGACGGACATAAGCTACATAAAATGCGCGTGCGAAACCGCGGGCAGCAGCTAGTTTATTATTAAAGTGGAACTTAAAACAAATTAAAATTTTAAATCTTTCTCTATTTCTTTGTAATTGTATGAACTCACTGATAAATTCACTGATCTGCCGTGATTCTTTTCGTATTTTTAGCCTGAATATGTTTTTAAGATTACATTATGGAATAAAAAGTCAAAATATGGATAACAAAATTTTATAATTTATGCAACATTAATACTTAAGACACCAATTAAATTAATTCATTGCACTGTCCTTAACAATGCTTTTAAGCGATCCATAAGCGCCCTTTGTATCTAGTTAAGCTATTGTTTTACAAACGTCTAACATGGCCTTCGCCCAGCGTCGTCAACTCATCATACTTCGAATTTGATGCCCAGGCCCAACCAAAATCAATGTCAAAGGAACACCGTACAACACTGCCAAACAAGGTTTACCGTTTTATACCAAGATACAAACAACCATAAGCTTTAACACGATGCAGTTAAGTCGAGAATGTTTATGGTGAATGGATATGGTGACATCCATTTTGGTCTCTTGTGCCCATTACCTATGCAGGGTGCATGTAAAGCTGAATAAACATGTTGTGATTTACATGCATCGGAGCTACTCCCGTAATGTAACTCGCACTGGGAATGTAAAGAGGTTTATATACTCTGTATTCTTATGTATATTCCCAGAGATCGTATTCTTCTAATAGGCGTAACACAGAAACCTTCACTATCGATTTTTGAGAAACATGTCACGAAAACTTATAAAACCAATTTAAGTTCGTCTTGTTGTAAAAATGGTTTGAGAGCCATTTGTATTCTTATTACAAAGGTCGTAAAAGATCATGGACCAAACCGCTATCTGACAAATTTGAGTAGGTACCTAAAATTCCGAGGGCCGTTTCTTTCAATTAGGATTTGGTTTTTAACCTCCTGCCTGATATTTATTTTACCCTAAAATTTTCAATTTAATAATATCCCAAAAAATAATCGACTTCGACTGGACTTGAACCCGCAACCCTCCCTCAGTAAGGGAGGGTTGGGAGTGTTTCCGTTATCTTACGAAAACAAATTTTAGTTTACGCTATTTGTGGCGTCCTATGGGGAGACCCATGCCCAGCTGTGGACCAGTGTAGGCTCATATTATGATGATGAGGATGACTTACGAATACGTAATACAGTAGAGCCAATAACCTTCCCAATTAACAGAATTGCTGCTATGAGAGCTGGAGCTTACCATTCTACTAATGGAAGCACCAACGGAAATGCTATTATAACCAACTTTTAACTAACAAATTAAGCTAAAGTGTATGAGCGGGGATGGATCGGAACGCTTTCATAACGACAACATGTGGAGGTCACTTTGGATTCGCGCCGAAGATTCGTGCAAAACATTATTAACGATTTCTGCGTCTCAGTACCAGCCCCAGGAACCATAGAACGGTCGGTCCAGATCAAATACAAAATTAGGAACCTGATATTTTAAATATTTAAAAAATAATTAATTAATAATGCTGTACAATCCACACAGCATCATCTAGAACCAAGCTAAGCAGAGCTTGCGTTATGGGTACTAGTTAACTGAAAATCTTAAGACGTTACAAACGAACACAAAATATAATACAGAAGAAAATGCTGAGAATCAAGGAAGTACAAATGGCGGCTTTATCGCTTTGCGCGATCTCTTCCAGGTATTTTATACATAGAAAACAAACAAATATGCGTGGGATTCTAACCCGCACCCTCCAGCGTCGCAGATTTGCAATCGAACTCATCCGAATCGAGCAGTCCTAAGCAACTTGCGTTTTAAAGTCAGTAACACTAAATATAAAACGAATTTCATAATTAAGCCACATCGTGTGATTTACCGCTGATATCTCCGAGAAAAGAACATTTATTTTATAACAGAGTGAATCATTCGACAGGGCGCCTATAAGGTTCATACTTCATTACTCATTACTTACTTACTTACAACTGCCGGCTGTTGCTACAGCAATCAATGCTCTTCCTTCATTGAAAAGCACATTTGTGCAGCACTCAGATAATTATCAATACAAATAAATCTATACAGCGGCGGCGACTGCCGCCGTCAACAATAGCCGATAACTATAAGACGTAATGAAGTAGTTTGTAACCCCTTTCTTTGCAGACAATAACTTCCTCTGTTATCTAGGACAGCGATAAATAAAAGTTATAATTAACAGTTCAGTTCGTGATCATAACAAGAGTGCCTAAACAAAATTGTCTCTCTACCCACGCGCCGAAAACAAGAGCGAATCACAATTAGTCACGGTTTCTGGGAATGGCTGAAAAATTTCGAACTGCGGGCATAATCTATTATTCGCTTTCTGTTATTATAACTTTAATCTATTTAAGGTAACATAGCTGTTGATTTTCCAATAAATTAAATAAATACGAAACTAGAGTAAAGTAACTCCGCCGTTATTCATCTATTTTTTATTATATAATAAATATTATAATACTCGTGCCTAAAGTATAGCATCGTCCATCTTGTATTCTATTTTCAACACTAATAAAATCTAACAGAAAAGTTATATTTCCGGACATAAAGAACCGTGAATGTTTATTAATGTTCAGGTAGTTTTGACTTGAACGCTGTGCAGTTACTCGGCCGAGGGTCCACTCTCTTGTCGTTAATGAAAATTTTACTTGACTAGCTACGTAAATCTGTACACAAGTAGATATACTCTTTGATATCGAATGTAACACAGGAATAATTACAGTAAACCAACAACTGATTGCTAGCATGTTTTCTAAACTAAATCCAGACATCAAAGCTATCAATGAGGAAGGAAGGAACACAACTCTTCAAGCATTTCTAAACACAAATACATAAGTCAAAGTGCCGGAATCGTAACAATGGTTACAAAATGCCAGATCACAGAGCCGGTCCAAATGTTTCTGTAACAGTATTTCAGCCGACACATCAAAGTTGTCAATGGCCACTGAACTGAAAAACTGAGCTCGGTGAATCGAACTCGTTTACTTAGGTTCTCATCACACTTATCGGCCTTAAGCCGGTCAGAAAAGATTCGTGGAACTATGCGCACTATGCATAAACGTGTACAATATGTAAATAACGTTAGTCATTAACTTACACGTTTATGCCATGTTGATATTAGGCTTTTTTCTGAGTGTTTTTTAACTTTTTTTCTTCTGGGGATAACACGCCTTTGCGTTTTTGCACGCAAAGGCGCTTTTGCATTCGTGATGAGCAGCCAAGGATTCATCCTTGCGGCCTTGGCTGCTTGTAACCGGCGAACCTTCATTCTAGATACATATTAGGTACTTACTTATTTTTTAATTTTAAATCATATACAAATAAAAGGCTTTGTTCTGAAAGAAAAGCTGCAGCTGCTCTTTGCAGCTGCAGCTTTTCTTTCAGAAGCTTTTCTGCAGCTTTTCAATACAACATGGCACAGGCCATGTTCTATAGAAAAGCTGAAATTTAATATCGTCAGGCGTTTGTGTAACCCAAAGTACACAAATATAAGATTTTGTTCGTTACTGAAATTGTGCCCTGCTTTCCGCACAAAAAAGCGTTTGAACCCATTTTACCATCCAAACAGTACCTGAAACACTTTGAAGCTTCGACTTACAGCGATAAAAATAGAAATATATTAGAAACCCAACCCATAAACGAAACATCAATAACACATCAATGAAAACTAGAAACATCCGTAGTCGTGAAAGATTTTACTCCTAACATTCAGCAGGTGGCGAAATAGGTTAGGTATATAATGCAACTTTGTAACAGAACCTTCCATTTTGGAACATAGAAGTTACATATTGGTAGGTATAAAATACAATAAAACTAAGAACATAATTTTAATGTGTTGTGAGTATATAGACATTTCTCTATTCTAAGACGTAGACTCGGGACGTATGAACATTTTTATTTTACAACATTTTTATGGACGTTTATATTAAAAAGTATGACAGTCCCACCTTATCAATAAATATTAAAAAGGAATAACAATAATAAGTCTCGAAACTAGATGATAGCACGCAACCGTTCAGAGTGGGAGTGGCACAAGAGTTTGGAGGTCCAACTGCGGTAAAAGTCATCATCGAAGATGATGAAAGGTAGAGAACTCAGGTAATTTCTGAGCATAGCAAATATTTCAAGAACTTTGCATACCTACCCTACCTCCCTCATCAAACGTAAGCATTCCTGTAACTCGTCTAAATGGCAACATCCGTTCTTTATTTAGGGCCGTATCTGCAAGCCGCGGTGCATCCAATCGTATATAGTTATTCCGGGCGACGTATAGACGCTTGTCTATTTAGGAAGCGGATATGAGGGTACCTACATTTAGTTGGTTCTTCATTTGGTTCTACATAGAAACTGGTCGTGGCACTGTGGCATAGTTGGGTTAATACACGGGTTTCCGGCGCGCGCGGTGCATAGCTTATTTCAAACGTATGTGTATGGAAAGGCAATGAAATTTCAAATACAACGTATACTTTCGTTAAGGAATATTTGTGTTTTAAGGACACTGTTACGATGTTTTACATTATGGTTGTATCTACAAGTTTTATCAATAAGCGTAGAGTCGACTCTCTAAGCTTCGGTCACGTCTGGAGACGTAAGTTTTAAGAAAAAGCTTCGAACGACGATATGACGACAACTTAACTGTAGGAATAATTTTTCAGAATCAGAATCTATAACGTCTATTTGTTTAGGCTTACAAAATAAACACTTTAGATACCTACGTCGATAGTCAATCTTAAATCGAATATCATCAAAGAAGAAATAAAATGTGATCATCGAAGATAAAATAAAGGGAAAAAAAACAATAAAATTATGTTCACTTAATTTTTACCACTAGCGGAGGAAACAAGACGCGACAGCTTACAAGCGAAAATCACGACAGGAAAGGAAACCAAACAAATTAATATAATATTAATTTAATGTTAGGCACCGTTTCATTTTCCTAATGATAGGTGCATATCTACGAGGAAAATGCTACCTACACGCACTGAACATGTGCTAGGCTTATAAGAGTAGGTAGAAATAATTAGAGTACTTGAGACACTACCAAGCTTTAGATATTAAAAGCATGCTTTAGGTCATTGACCTCAGAGGAATCTTACAATAGGTTACTTACATGTAAAAGCCCCATTTAATGTATCCTTCTGTGAAGATGTTTGACAACGTCAAAAGATTGGCACACGTAAAGATCTGGCCTGGAATAACTAGTACTATATATTAACTAGTATAGACTATTTATTTCAAAAAACGCGTGTGATTTCGCGGGCTGAAGCTAGTAGAAGATAATTATGTAGTACGGTAAAGGCCACCAAAGAGAAACGTAACGGAGATTTGAAAGACTCAGATACCAACAAAGAATAAGATCAAAACACCCACTAACACAGAATAAGATATATTTTATTAACATGATATTATGAACCTAAACTGTTATTATCGTCTGAAATAAATTAATTGCATTTAATTATTTATTAATATGATATAATCCTGTAAAATACTATACGTATATATAAAGCATAATTCCGATAAGGCCGCCCATTGTACTTTTATATTTCATGTTAATGTTTAACTTTGCGGGGTACAATAAAAAGTTATGTACCTATTGTATGAATTATATACTGTCAAAATAATCAACCAAACAAATAGAAAATTAACCAGCTAATTACAAGGAGTGTTAAAGGTAACCTGAACTGTTAGAGTACCTACAAAATAGTGTCCAGTTACAGAAGCTATCTAGGAATCAATCTAATGCTCTGACAGCTTTGTTTACGGAGCATCCATCCGGCAGTCTTGAACTTCGATCCTGCCAATGACCCCCCGATAACTGAACATCGTTCATGTCTTAATTATCCTTTGACAGCTTCCTTTCTGTAAGACAGGGGTACGCATTACTGTGAAATCCTTTTGTGGATTATAGGGTTTAATGTTGCAAGTTGATGTAAGAAGTCTATAAAATAAATCGTCTTATAATAAATTAATGTGGATCACCTTTTATTCAGCTGCCCTGCTGTTTCTCTTTCTTTATACGATTCCCTTCCCCCTGATGTCCGTCTTCCAACTTCTATGAAATACCTATATTTTATCTCTCTATTTTCCCCTAAAATTAACTATGCTTTATGTAAATTTGTATTTATTAATTAATGATATAAAGTTGTAATTAGTAGTAATAGTAGATCCCTCTCCTTTGTGTTTATTTAATGTAAATTTAATTATTCTGCAGTTGTGAGTTATTTTAGCACTGCTTCTGGTCTGTTTTGCAGTTTTTTGGTGTTTTTTTTTGTTCGGAATGAGTGTTTTTCTTTAATGTAAATACTGATATATGATAAATATTAATACGTAATTATGTTTACAATTGCGATGGCTTCCTACACTCCGAATATGTCGAAATAACGAGGTCATAGATAGTTTGTTAATGTATACTATTCATTCATTTATTTTAATTACAACATAACAGAATAAAACAATTACAACTAGTATTTACACTGATATCTATTTCTTAAAAATCTAAGCCGTCACCAGAAGGCAGTGTGCCCCAGGCCCGAATTGTCCCCTAGGCCCACAAGGCTCGGGCCTAGGAGCCCTGCAAGCCCCCGTTTAAGTTTACTATCCGGCCAACTTTACTACCTGGTGAAGATAGTTTCCTTCACACAACTTTGTTTTTTTCTTAAATTAAGAAGCGCTTGTTACTAAGAAAAATTGGGCGAGAGAGCAGAGCATAAGAATATTTTTAACACGCTTTTCGTTCCACCTGTGTTATGTTTGTTTGAAACGGAATCTTTGACAACTTCAGATTGAACTGAAACTTTGCACATTTATCAAGGACCGATGACCGTACAATAATTTAATAAGTTTGACCAATGGGGTTCAAAAGAAGAAGAAGAAGATCCTGAAGTCGGAAGTGGGAAGATCCTGGTCAGGGTAATAACCCTGACCAGGATCTTCAGAATCAACGATTTTTACCTTAAAATCATAAAATCTTCTATACCGGCTGTATGTAAACGTACAAACTTATACCATATTCATCGACTCTCGAAGGGGTCACAATGACTACTCACACGCACATCCAGATCATAAAAATTGTCGCTGCTCGCTTTGCTTCTCATCAAATAAACGTCAAATGTTCTAAGCTCATTCTCATTTTATCTTAGCTTCCTCGTCTTGCTAAGCATGCCTCACCAACTTCAAAAAAGGCTGCAGCTCACTCCAGTTTCCAATACTTATTTTGAATTCGTTTCTTAACAATTTTCTCAACCGCCGCGAAGTCTCCGAAATTTTGCAAATAATAGACCGGAGAAAGCCGCAGCCGGTAATTGGAGCAGGTGATCTGAAAAGTTAGCCCCCCGCCATCATGGAGTACTTCCGCGGCCCCTGCCTCTCGGTGAGGTAGCCCAACCTTTTGAAAATAAATCTCTCTTTTTATAAATTTTTCAAAAAGTGTTCAACTTACAGACTTCTCTATTACAAAAAAACTGTAAAATAGAGATCTACAAACGCTACATACGTTTTAGATGGATCGCTCTGCAAACTTCGCAAATATACCTCGTGTGTTCATAAGTCTTGAGACACAGTAAAACTAAAATATTTTTGGAGCTAAGTTGAGTATTCATTTATTGGATATTAAAATTAAAACTACTGACATCTAGATCTGTATTTAAAAATAAATCATTCAAAATGGCCGCCTTTGCATTCAATGCAGGCCTTCAAACGCGTGCGCCATTCATCTATGGCGGCACGAATCTTTTCAATGGGAATCCGTTTCGATTCTTTAATAAGGGCTCGCTTGAGAGAATCCAGGTTTGGGTGAGACTTTCTGCATGCCCTCAGCTCCAATTCCGTCCATAAAGAATAATCCAAAGGATACAAGTCAGGGCTTGACGAGGGCCAATCTTCGCTCCGAATGAAGCCTGGCAAATTGGCCTCCAGCCAACGTTGGGTAGTCTTAGCTTTATGGGAGGGAGCAGAGTCCTGTTGGAAAACCCAGTATTTTCCAGCGAATAGCGTATCATTTAATGGTTTAACCACCGCTTCCAATATGTCGGTTTGGTAATTTTGTGCCTTCACCTTGACGCCTTGCTGGCAAAAATGAAGCGAAGTGACCCCCTCGTAGGAAACACCCCACCAAACCATCACACTTGCTGGATGATGAGTGCGCTGGACATTGCGTACAGATGGCTGGACGTCCTTTGAACTTCTGGCGTACACCTTATTGTTCTGCCGGTTAAACTTTTCTTTCACCGTGAAGATCTTTTGATCGGTAAACAGGATATTTTTTGGATCGTGTCTCTTCAATAGGTTCCGACATCGTTCCAGTCGCAATTTACGAAGACGCTCGTTTAAATAATGCACTTTCCTTCGACTGTAGGCCTTTAGTTTAAGATCATATTTAAGTATCCTGTTCACCGATATTCGCGAAATGTTGGTCTGCAGAGCTAATTTCTTTTGAGTCCGGCAAGGGTTGCGACGAATTCGCTCTCTGATTACTTTGATGTTGGCGGGCGTCCTTACAGACCGCGGGCGGCCACATCTTCCACGGTCTTCTAAAGAGCCGGTCTCCTTGTACCTCTTTATGATATAATACACAAAGTTCCGACTACATCCCAAACTTTGGATTCCACTAAAAACTTGCATTGGTTTTTTTCCTGCTTGAAACAGTGAAATTACAGTCGCACGCAAATCTTTTGTTGGCGCCATTTTCATGGAGAATGAAACAAATATTCAAATGTATATTTTTTCTGATTCAAAACATTCGAAATTTTAAATTTTAAAAGTTTAAAAATGGTTGCATGAATTACTTTCTTTTTAAATTAATTAAATAAGTTCGTCTCAAAACTTATGAACACACGAGGTAATATTATAATATAATCTTATAGGGTATAATTTATCTATGGAATGAACGGACACCTTTCTACATGTTCTCTACTAGAATCACGTGTACTCTGTGCAAAGTGCAATTAATCGCCCTCTTACAGAGTTCCCCATGCGAAATGTGTACAGTCTGATTGGCTGCAAATTAACCAGGTCAGCACTCAGCGGTTGCGATCAATACGTACATCAATTAGGGACGGGCACTGAGAAAGGTTTCATTCATATCACTTGAATCTAATCCCTTGATTCGGGACTTCCTGTTGAATTGGGGATATTTGAGCTGCTTGAGAGCTTAATAATGAGATCGCTCAATAAGATTTAAGAAAGAAAGTAACTCTTTCTGTCTGTCTGTTAACTTTTCACGCCTTAACGGCTAGAGGAATCTTAATTAATTTTGGCAGGCAGGTATGTAGGTGGTATCCCGCGGGCGGACATAGGATACTTCCCAGAAAAGAGCGTGCGAAGCCGCGGGCAGCAGCTAGTATTATAAATTCGAAAGTATAACTCTGTTTGTCTGTTACTTTTTCACACCTAAACGGCTGAACGGATCTTAATAAAATTTGGCAGGGAGGTAAACGGTAACCCGGAGACGGATATAGGCTACTTTTTATCCCGGAAAGCGTGCAAAGCCGCGGACAGCAGCAACGATTTATCCACCCCTTATCGAGTTTTCACACTTATACCCTTCTCAACCTTTTAACAACACTCTTCCCTTTCTTTATGTACAAGCTCCTTAAGATCATAAAGGCCTGTAGACCCACTTCTAGGCAAATTCTTTGACGCTCAGTTTCACTTATTTATTAGACTGAAGCATTATACCATTTTTTTTTTGTTACAGAGATGGAAGACATCGCTATCCTGTGGAGCTCAGGATCTCCCGAGAGCGCCCTCTGGTCGGACTACCTCGTCGCTAGCTTTGACAAGATCATGTCGCAGCGAGCCCGTCATCACTATAGGTGAGGAAAACTGAGAAAACCTTTTCAGTGTTCTATAGGTTTAGGTGAGTTCTTCCTAGCCGAATTTCGACCACAGCGGCCAGTCTCTACGGAGACTGGCCATGTGAGTAGCGCAGGACATTATTATGGTGTGCAAGTGTGTGCGCAAGCACAGGTAGGCAGGTTTATTACATTTTATCTCTCACGAAAACTGATTTTCAATTACGCAAGAGAATTCACAAGAATACCCTTTCAAACTTCTAAAGTTTGACCGTCGACCCTGACTCGACAATATTTTGTAGATGATAAAATGTTTTTTACTGTGATTGCCAACCCCAACAACTTCAATAGCGTAGACTTGAGATTTTCGATCATGTACGTACCTATCTAACAATCAATCTGATATGTAAACATCTTAAAAAGTCCAAAATTACACAACTGAACGATTTGTACCGATGATGTAGTATCCGACAGATTTCCTTAACATCGTCTCCCTCCACAGAGTAACACCAGTAACAGTAGAAGAGCTCCTCTCTACAGACTCACAGGACAAAGTGGAGAAGCTGTCAAAAGCGCAGCTGCAGATCCTCATACTATGCCCCAACTTCGCAGCCAAGATGGTGGACCTGAAGAAGAATATCAACTGCGAGGAACTGTTCAAGGTTGATAAGATTCTGGTGATGCTGCTGGGTGTGGAGAAGAATCAAGTGGTTGCTAATAATTGTGAAGGTAATTATCATTGTCTTAGTTCTTGTGTCATTCTCTGCTAGGTATAAAATAATGTTTTTGCCTACGAATAAATATTATTTATTCGTAGGTTGCATACTAATATGTAATATGTACTTTGCGTTCAAAATTAGGTCAACCCCCTTTGGGATCTGTAACAATTTTGTCAAATAAATCCATTATATTTGTTTGTCAATCCTGGGGCCTAAACCGCCATTTCAACCATAGGGCTGTGAGAACACCAACTTTAATGTAAATTTATTTATTTTAACAAAATAATCACTTAGACAAGTCTTATGTTATAAATTATTTTCAAATAAGAAATATACTGTTATTGATTGTCTCTTCACTTAAATTTTTTGTCCACTGGTGGAAGAAGTGATAAAGAAACCACATTATAACAGATAATTTGCAAAATTTTAATAACTCTCATGAATTAAGTACCTAAAACGGCTTTTGGAAAGTTATGTTGTTTGGCAATTTTGTTGTTGACTTTTCGAAATACGTTAGACTCTATTTATTTATTTACGTTAATCCTCAGAATACCCCACAATCGATCAATGGCCGATGATGTGTGTCCGTGAGAAAGACACTGCGTTTGTAGACACGTTCCTAACCGCCGCTGTGGGCATTCTACGGACCAAAGACTGTAAGGACACCGCAACCGATCGGACTAGTTTCTCTATCGTGCCGAAGAAGGTGAAAATTGTAAGTATTAACATAAATGCCGATAGACGAATACCCCACATACGAGTAGTGTCTTTAAGGGGCAAACCTAACGGGTTTAATTGTCAAACTAGGCCTAGTCCTCAGCAGTCACGGGATCCCCGTAAAATATTACTTATTTTCTTTGGTTGCTTGAATGTGAAAACACGATGATGAAAAAAGAAATCGACAACAAAAATACATGAAAGTGCACTGTTTCGCACATAATTCGGTCGAGATCTCAGGAACCCTGCGGTCTATTGAAATACCTTATGTTTTGATTCGTAGGTTATTATTAATTATTTGGTTCCTTGAACCAGTTTCTTTATAGCTAAGTTGCGTAGTTTTCTTGTAAATAAACAAAAACTAGTTTTTTGGACTTAAGCCGTTCCAAAAACGTATGCTTTGTCCCGCTCCTATGAACGCGAAATCCTATGACTATCCTTTTCACAAAATGGCGCGCATTGCTCCCTCTTAAGTGGCAGTCCTGTGTTTTTGGACACTATTCTAACTGCGCCGCCTATAGCGTTCAACAATCCAAGGAAATATATACTTGTGATTTTTCACACCGCATCATTTCTGGCCCCAAAGTAATCAGAACTTGTGATATCCACTCGACCAGAATGTGATATCCACTCGACCTGTTTTTCAATCCGAATCAGAGTGAAAAAAAAGGGGAAACTGATCCATTAATGGATCAGAGTGGAATAGGCCGGTAACCCCATAACACAAGCTCTGTTTAATTTGGGTGACTGTTACTTAATGTAATAACTATCTATATAACACCAAGACCCGTAACTAATAGCTGTTCATGTTCGTACGATGATGAGATTCCCGCGGCGACAATCAAACCCGCAACCTCTTGCATCAGGTGTACCTTCGCTCACCGCGCCACTATATGTATGCCGTCGTTACATATTTCTAAAACCCAGCTTATTTCCAGGGTCAAAGCAGGGTGATCGCGCTCCTCAACGATCCAATCAGAGAAGAGGACAGCATCAAGATAATGGTGGATAAGAAGGGAGAGGTCATACACATTCCTACCTACAAGAAGCGGAATCCTTATACGCTGCAGTTTGATATACCAGGTAAGGAATGAGAATGACAGTGTGGCGGTTGCGCCTTAAGAGTCGACCCCCACAACTCAGCCCGTTGATGTAGTAAGACTCGACTAAGGGAACCCTACGTGAGGAAGGGCAGCAGCTCCTCATATGTATTTTAACACCTCAACTTCGATCACCAAGCCTCCAGCCAAGCGTGGTGATTATGAAAAAAAAAATGGTAATCTTATCTATCTTATATATAAGAAAGTCGTGTTAGTTACACTATTTATAACTCAAGGACGGCTGAACGGTTCTCGGTGAATTTGGCAGCGAGGTAGATGGTATCCCGGGGCCGGACATAGGCTACCTTTTATTCCGGAAAAAAGCGTGCGAAGCCGCGGGCTGCAGGTAGTATTAAATATTTTTACCGCTACACTATGAATACCTACTTTTGTGTATAATAGTTTAGTCGTTTAGTTGTTGATGTTTCCCTATATATTTATAACTAGCTGCTGCCGCAGTTTCGCACGCTTTTTTCCGAAATAAAAGGTAGCCTATGTCCGGCCCCGGGATACCATCTACCTCGCTGCCAAATTTCACCGAGATCCGTTCAGCCGTTCTTGAGTTATAAATAGTGTAACTAACACGACTTTCTTTTATATATATAGATAAGACAAATTAGGAGTGCTAGTTTCGATTCGATGTTAAAAAAACGTATGTTATAGGCCTGTCGTTGTTAGTCTCGCACCCGTGGATAGAAACCAGCCAATCATGAATCTGTTTTCCTTTCAGAGTCGTGCCTCGAAGTGTCAATGCTTGTTTGGGTGAGAGTCAGCAAGAACGGCCAGACGCTCGGCCGACGGCAGATCAAGTGCGAGAGTCGACTGAGAGAGCTGGACCAATTGCTGAGGGCTCCGGACCACCCGCTAGAGTTTATGTGCCAGGTAAGATCTATCAACCTAAACACTTTTGATTTAAGCTTTTATATTTTATGCCTAGAATATCTAGAATAAGTAGTTAATAGCCACCTAGCATAATATTGCCGTGCCCTAGCAGGGTGCATGTTTGAAACTACCTTCTTGTTATTTTATAAGATCCCTTGTACAACATGTTTGCAATAAAAAATTTACTATTGACTATTGACACCCCCAACACAACTCTTTCTTTTTAGTGTTCCGTACCCGAAGGGTGCAAACGGAACCCTCTCCAATCTCATGAACCGTAAGAGATAGACAGATAAAATTTTCACAGGATGTGTATTTCTCTTGCCGCTATAACAGAAAATACTAAAAATAAAATTAATATCCAAATTAATGGGAGCTTCCATACTAAAAACGTGGTTTTTTCGGCTATTTTTGCTCTTCGTTTGTCAAGGCTATATCTCTTGAACCACAATAGGAAGACACATGAACACTTCTATAAATAAGTAACACTCCAACAGTAATAACAACAAATACTAAAAATATAATAAAGTTGAAAATTTAAAGGGGTCTCCTAACAAGTGAAAATTTTATGTTCTTTTGAAAAAGTTGCCTGATTTTTACGGCGGTACGGAACCCTTCGTGTGCGAGTCGACTCGCACTTGGTGGTTCTAAAACCACCAAAAATAAAAAAAAAGAAGATGTAGATTAAAAAAGAAAAAATAATAATCTAAAGATGTAGATTATTATTTTTTGTCACGAGTATAAAGCATAGGACAATAGTACATGTACCTCCCCGTATGGCACTGCAAAAGAGTTTATATAAAACTAGCTGCTGCCCGCGGCTACGCACTTCGCTCTTTAAGTAGCCTGTGTCCGTCCCCGGGATAAATAATAATATATTAGGTCCTTACATATGAAATTGGCGTTTTTCGTACTGGCCACTTTAATCACAAATTTCTCCTTTTTGGTAAGGAATTCCAAATTAAAATTTGTACAGCTATAAACTCATGTATTTGTGCTTCGATGATCGTCATTCATTTGTTTTTTTTCTTCTGTTTTTTTCTGTTTGCGTCACTCATTTTACAAAATGGAAAACTTAAAATATCGCATTATTTACGAGTACGAGTTCCGCCGTGGCACTAGTGCTGCGGAAACAACTCGAAGGGTGAATGATGTGTATGGCGGTCGTGTTGCAAAAGAAAACACAGTTCGTTTTTGGTTCCAACGTTTTCGTTCTGGAAATTTTGACCTGCAGAACAAGCCCCGTGGACGGCCTGAGACTCAAGTTGATAATGAAGAGTTGAAGGCTATTGTGGAAGCGGATCCATCGCAAACCACGTCCGAGTTAGCTGCAGGCTGCGATGTTAGTGATAAAACTGTTTTAATTCACTTGAAGCAAATTGGGAAGATTAAAAAGCTTGAAAGGTGGGTACCTCACGAATTGACTGAAGCAAACCGGCAAACGCGCGTCGACTGCTGCGTTACATTACTAAACCGGCACAATAATGAAGGTATTTTAAACCGAATCATTACCTGTGATGAAAAATGGGTTCTTTACGATAATCGGAAGCGCTCAGCGCAATGGTTGGATCCTGGCCAGCCAGCCAAATCCTGCCCCAAGCGAAAATTAACCCCAAAAAAGTTACTTGTAAGCGTTTGGTGGACTAGTGCCGGTATTGTTCATTACAGTTTTCTCAAATCTGGCCAGACTATTACGGCTGATGTCTATTGTCAGCAATTGCAAACCATGATGGAAAAGCTAGCGGCTAAACAACCTAGGCTGGTCAATCGCTCCACGCCACTGCTGCTTCACGACAACGCTAGACCACACACTGCGCAACAGACGGCTACTAAATTAGAAGAGCTTCAATTGGAAAGTCTAAGACATCCTCCGTACTCCCCGACCTTGCTCCAACAGATTACCATTTTTTTCGAAATTTGGATAACTTCTTGCAAGGGAAAAAATTCAACTCCGATGGGGCAGTCCAAATCGCCTTCAAAGATTTTATTGATTCCCGTCCGACTGGTTTTTTTAGTAAAGGGATCAATGAACTACCTATAAGATGGCAAAAGTGCATAGAAAATAATGGTTCATACTTTGATTAATTAAATATATTATATTAAAAAATATTCGACTTTTTGTTCCTCCCATACAAAACGCCAATTTCATATGTAAGGACCTAATATATAATAAATAATGCTGGACAATCCACACAGCATCATCTAGCCCCAAAGTAAGCTTTTGAATCAATCAATTGCCTACCCAATTCCAGTTACCTACATGTTATTGTAATATATAAATTTTCTTTTTTCTGTAATCTTAATCACTTAATCACACACTGTACCTACTATCGCAAGATTGACTCATTAATAGCACTCCTGTACAAACCTCTGTGGTTTTTAGGTGTTATTATTAGTTTTATATTGTAATAATCTTTTGGAAGATAAATAAATAAAAAAAAAAAAAGCAGAGCTTGTGTTATGGGTACTAGCTGACTGATAAACTTAATACAAAACTTAAATAATAAAAAAATAACTTTAATAATAGGGATACCATTAACCTCCCTGCCAAATGGCGTGAAAAGGAAACAGACAGACAGACTTACTTTCGAATTTATAATATCAGTACGAATGTCAAAACCAGAGTTCCAAAGTCCCCAAACATTGACTTTTGTGTGAGGCTTATGTCCAGTGGACTAGGTCTTACGATTGAGATGTACGGACTATGCACTAATATCAGATCTGCAACTCTACGGGGTGCTACAAAATGGGTGTACCTAGGGAGCGATAGCGATCCAAGTTAACTTTTAAAGATACTTATAAAGATAATTTATTTGTAAGAACACGACTTCACAAAGATGGTAAATAATTTATGATACAACATGTTTGACCAATTTATATCGGTACCTATGCAAAAAATATGTTGGTAGTATTTTATAATTTCATAATTCGTTATTGCACTAATAAAAAACAAATACATGTAAAACCTAAAACTAGAGAGATTATGGCAAAGGCGAGCTTAACCCTAAAAAGAGTTCTCTTCCAGCAAACCTTATTGGGAGAGAGAGAGACAAGTTTGTCATAGTGGGTTCGTGTGCATATACAGAAAGAAGATTGAATCCTTAGCCTACATAGTTAATAAACTACTACATAGGTATAATAATATGTTACGCTACCTATAAAAATATATAACATACATAAAAATAACAATTCTATAACTACATTACGCATTTATAATAAGTATGGCATGCTGGTCTAAAATTGTAAACTAATGATTAGATACGCATTCATGCAATTTTAATGCACTATCAGAGACAAAGTAGAAATTATAAGGATATTGATTATTTTTCAGTTAATTTGATTATTATTGTTTTTGAAGTATACAATTAAATTTAAATACTTCATTTAGAAATTCGTCAATATGATAATAAAAGTGTTCACATAAAAGTTTTTTTTAAATTAGTCCTACATAGGTTTACATTTAATTCTTTGTAGCTCTTTGGTAGGTATAGAATTATAAATTATGGGTGCCATGCAGACTACACTATAAATTATAAATTATATACATAGTACCGATTATAATAATTATGTTTGTACCTACAGTAAAATATTAATTACCTGTGACTGTGGATTGTCCCATATGGGATACCTATCGTATTTCGTTTAGAATTTCCTCACAGTTGGTAGGTACCTAATAAATAGTCTGTGTAACTATGGGGATAAATGTATGTGCATGACCTCATGCATACAGGATGTATTATTAAAAGAAATCCCAAACAATTTAAATGAATGTGTTAATTTGAATGCCCTTAAAAATAAACTTAAATTACATGTACGAAAAAATTCTTATCTATCTAATATTTATTAACACCAAAATGTAAGCTAACCTATATCATAATTAGTGAAGTATTAGTTGTTATAATGTTTAGTATATATACATAATATTTAGTTACAGTTTATGTTACTCGTAGGTACCAGAGTTTAGTTTAAATATTGTAAAACGTATGTAGATTAATTTGTTCTTATGTTCATTATAAGTGAACTATGTGTTTGTATGAGAATAAAGTTCTAGTCGACTTGTGGGCTGATGAAGTATATAAGTGTATTTTCCAGACGCTGGGCTTTAAGACCACGAGTAAGGAACAGCTGGACAGCTGGATGCTAAGCGCGTTCCAAAAGAACATTCCTCCGCACTTCAATCTCCTGGCGTCTACCGACCAGTTCAACCCGAAGGCTGATGTCTCCAGTGAGTAACGTTCAAATAAGGCTTTATTAACAAAGGAAAAATACGCTATTTAACTTAGAAGTCAATTAGAGGGCGCTGTATCGTGGCTGTGGTGCTCCATCGTCTTTGCACGGAAGCTCATCGAACCAAACGGTTCAGAAATTGAAAAGGTATAAACCGTGCATACTCGTGCATCATCAGAACATCTGGAAGCCGGAAGATGTCAACTGCTGAACATAGGCCTCCCCAAAGATCGCCATTATGATCGGTCCTGCGCTGACCGCATCCAGCGGTCATCCTTCACTGGAGCCCCAAGTTCGGAGTTCGGAGTTGCTCAACACCTACTAGTTAAGTAATTTAGACATAGGTAGTGTTTTGATGAAAAAACTCCTTTTTACTTTTTAATTTAAAGTAGGCAAATCTCGTACTAATATTGAAAGTTTCGTCGGGAGGATATTATTGACTCATCGAGCTCAGAGCTATGGAACGTCCAGCTCCTGCGTGACAGCACTTTATAGAGCTGAGATTAACCTCAATTGCTTCTATTTCTACAGGTGGCGAAGAATATCCGAGCCTCCTTCACTGGGCGGCTCGCTTCGGCCTCGAGCGTCTCTGCTGGCAGCTACTGGAGTGCCCGGGCGGCGCCGCGGCCGTGGCGTTACGTAACGCGCGGCACAAGACTCCGCCTGATCTGGCGCACGACCACGGACACAGCCGTCTAGCGGCCGTGCTGACTGACCACATGGTACGTACACTGACTGACCACCTGATACTTGCAGTGACATCGATAGGTAACCCCAGGGGGGTTAAGTTTAAAGTCAATTTCTAACGATACTGAACTATCGACAGTTTAGTCTCACTAAAGAATTTGGTAGGTAAAATAAAAATGGCAAGCTGCTCTGTATAAAAACAACCAAAAATACTGTAAAACCAAAACAAATGAACTTGGAACCCGTCAGGGGGTTTGAACGCCACTGTACATTAACTGGCCACCTGCTGGCAGCTACTGGAGCGCCCGGGCGCTTCGCCGCGGCCGTGGCGTTACACAAGACTTATCATCATTTATTTATCTGTTTTCATAATCATTCGTTTGTCTATTTATTTATTTCTGGCTTCTACGCGCAGCATCGCACGCGTTTTTGCGATAAAAAGTTAGCTATATCCTTCACCAGGATACCATATGGCAAACATTAAAATCCGTTCAGCCGTTTAGGCGCGAAAAGGTTACAGACACACCGACAGACAGAATTATTGTCGCTTTTATAATATTAGTATGGACTACGCACGTACCTTCTTACTTATAGTACATATATAACTGCATTGTCCCTGAGTGCTATACCTAGAAAGACTAAGGCCCTACCATTTTCCTTAATAGAGGAAATACAATAGCTAGTGATGGATGACTGTTTAACAATTTTCCGCCTTAATTTGATTCAAAAAATCACAACAATTCGAATTATTATCTGGTAAATGTATATCCAATTTACCTACAGCAATGCATCGACCGATTTTAAATTAGTTACCACTCAAAACTCGTACAATCACTACACCTTTCAATAACTAAAAATCACTATTGTTACAGAAAATAAACGAATTCTCTAACATGTACTACTACCTCAAAAACATGTCTGACAACGACAAAGAAGAAGCAGACTTGAAGGAACTTCACATCGTCGAGACTTGCGACACCGTCGACTCACCAAAACAGACTGAGAAGGGAACTGACCCATTCAGCGAAGCTTGCACACTCAACTTAGAACAAACAAAACCGGAAACTGAAAAGAAACCACGCCCGACATTAAAACTACCGAAAATAAAAGAACAGTTGTACCAAAACGAATTCCTGAGCGACACAGAACACAGGATCCAGCAAGCTTTAGAACATGATTACATAGTCCAACCATCCAACATCAAAGTGGAAAGCCCCAAATTCCGACCGAATAATCTCTACGCGAACAGTTCGAGGCTCATGCCCCAACAAACAGATGTATTCCTCTACTCGCCCACCGAAGAAACTAAGACTTTCACCATAGACACACCCACTAGCGATATAAGCCAAATAAACCTTAAAGAAATACGCAGCCCGAGCGTCAAATCCGGGAAAGATATCTGCCCGTTAACTGGACAAGAAGAATTAGCTGAAATCATAACCGATTTCAAAAATAACGTGTTCTCAATCTCGGAAGTGGAAAAACTAGTGATGGAATGGAAGAATAGAAACGAAACTCAGCAGTCTTTGAAGGAGAAACAGGAGCAGTTGAATAAGATGAGAGATGAGTATGATAAGATTCAGCAGAGGATCAAGGATCATATGAAACGGCCGACGCCGTTTGAGCGCGTCAAGAAAATGTTCTCTAAGAGCAAAAACAAAAGTGAGTACCTATCTATCTTTTTATAAGTATTATACACCATATTTATTTAAAATCTCGTTATAAATTTTTTTTTTACTAGTATGCTAAAGTATTATTATTAGCTTTGGTCATCCCACTACTGGGCAAAGACTATCTCTGTTCCATCGGCTAGGAAATTGTCAATTTTCTTCCGGGAGCCATCTCGGTAAATTATTACCATCTATTGATCTAGTATAACTTTTAAAAATTTCACATCAAATTTTTATATGTAAGTTAAATCAGTTTCGAAAAACAAAATGTTTGTGTTATGGACGATGGATTTACATTATGCAGGAGGTAACATTTTTTTGCTGTTTTTGATCAGCGGCAAATTACTTTCCCGCTAGATTTAATTCTCGTGAAATACAAAAAAAAGCAATGAATTTAAATATAGGTACCGCGCAATTTAAATTGATCCACCAAAAAAGGTATTAATTTTGTTCTCTCATTACAGATCATGAAAACCAAAATGGCATAGAAAAGCGAAATGGAAGCACAAGACCAAACAGCAGTCTGAGCGAAAGTAAGTCCATCGATATTTTATTGTTTTATTTAGATGACACAACCTTATGACAATCAAGACTTATCAATAACTTTGCATACAATTTTAAACCATGACTATCTTAATTTAGGAGTAATTTTCCTTCAGGTTCGTCATCATCAGGACGATTGAGCACAGTCAGCGGCGGCAGCGTTGCTGAGACCAACAGCGTTCTGTCGGAAATCGACGACAAAGCTCGCTCTATTGTAAGTATTATTGTTAAATGTTATTGCTGTCAATTCAAATGGCACAAAACCAAAACTAATTTGTCAGTAAAATATGCCTTCGTTTTATTTCGTTCGTTATGAAAGATGCGGTAACAAACAGCGTTTTAGTGCTGTTTAGTTTAGTTTGTTAATTTAAGTTGGTTTTAGTTTAGTGTAAATTAGTTATAACTTTAGTGTTAATAACCATGATGGATTTAAAAGATTTAGTAGATTTAGTTTAGCCTGTACATATAACGAGAGAACAATTAAATTAGTCATAAAATAAATTGCCATTGATAATTATTGTTACTAACGTCAAACGTCTCATTTGAAAGGCGCCTATTCCCCTTTTTTTAGTTACTCTCTTTAATATATTTATTTTAGAGTTTTATTCCAACATAAAAATTAATAAAAAAAAAATTTATTTCATTTCAACATCAACAGAATAGCAGAAATTAATGAAAATCGAAATAGTTAATTATTAAAATAGAAATAATTTAAATTTCGAGCGTAAACGGTGACGATTTATAAAAGGGGATTACTGAAAGTTATCTAGCTGGTCAACTTTTACCAGCGACATCTAGTTATACCTTGTGTAAACCATTTCTTTCCTTTGTCTCCCGCCGCGGGACAAATGTTTGTATGACCTGCAGGTCAGTTTGTTTGTTTTCTATGTAATTAGTACATATATCAGTCAGGAACCCAATAACACAAGCTGCTAAATTTTAGCGTCCTTAGGGTTTGATGATGCCCAGTGAAATTATCAGCACAATTGTTATTTATTTTTTGTACCTTCTATTACTAGGCGTATACTTAATAAAATAATATATTTGTAATGATGTGTTATTTTATCCCGTTTTGTGATATTAGTGTTAATAACCATGCAAGTTTTAAAAGTTTGATTATATTTCTCCAGATATCATCCAGTACTCTGACGATGCACAGCGCATGCGGCGAGGACCGCACGGACGACTACCTCATCCCCCCGCCGCCGCGCCCGCTCAACGGGGGACCGCAGTTCACCACCTTCGGACATCCTAAGGACCTTAGGTATGAGCTTAAGCCGGGTACCGACCGGTGGTGTTACGGGGCATAATGTACCATTCGCCCTCTCCAGACCCCCAAGCAGCCGTGTACCAAAGTGTAATTATCTTAGCTTCCTTGGGTTGTCAAGAATGCCTCACCAATTTCAAAAACGGCTGGGGCTCACACCACGGGGCGAAATTTATTTTGTATTCGTTTCTTCACAATTTTCTCAGCAGTATTTTTTTTATACTGTGCTTGAATAGGTTGTAACCACCCGAAAAAGTAACAAAAAATTCCGGGTAACAACCCATGCGATACGTTACGTACGCCGGGTACTAATCCGTCTCGTTGCTCGTTGCTCGCACCTTCCATCCCCGTACTGACTGTGCGACCACTCGCTGTTACATTACGCCCCGTAACGGCCCCAGGGGGCTCCCATACAAAAAACGTGATTTTATTTGGCTTTTTTTGCTCTTCGTTTGTCAAGGTTGTATCTCTTGAACCACTATATAATGTATATCATCTACACACTAAACTTTCACGGCTACTTTTTATCCCGGAAAAAAATCCAGAATTTCTCTTGGTGATCAACAAGAGCAACTTCGAAATTCTGCCGGCGCTAGTGTAAAGGTCTTCACATTAGCGCCTTAAGAAAGTCTTTGTTAGAAGAGTTTTTGATTTAAGTAAATATATTCGAAAATAACCTTTGCTATGACTTGTTTCAGAGTTCATATGGCGACAATAGTGGAACGGGAAGCGTCGCTTTCCCGGGAGACTTTAGACAGCGACTCAGATCCAAACGGCACACACCTGCGACTTAACTTCGCGTCGCGTGATCGAGGCGCGAGTCGCGACGACCACGACGGCGCTCATATGTACATGAATATATCTGCTACACATACTTGAAACTAGTATACCTAGAAGTACACTGCTAAAGGCAGCAGAATGGACTAAAAGAGTGTAACAAAGTTGTGTAAAAAGTATCTATAAAGCTAAAAATATTTTACTTCGGTACGCTGAGCTATTATCTTATCTGCATACAAAACAGTGGCCATTAATATTATATTAAAAAATGTATATCATCTACCGAGTAATTTTTATGGTCCATTGGAATATGCATCGTAACTCATTTGTAAATTGCCCTTGAGCACTTTCCATCAAAAATTAAGACTGAAACCGATACTGAGTGTAAATAATTTGTACATAAGTACCTACTTTGGAGGCATGATTTTCTCATTAACGTATTTATTTATGAAATAGCGAAATATCTATGCATAAGTATAAATAGTACAAACAATAATTTAAGTAAAAACAATGTACGAAGTTAAGCATTTAAAATTAAGATATTTTGTAATGATTATGATCATAATATCCCTTAGTAGGTACATTTCATTTATTTATACATACATTTGTGTAGAGAACGCATTTATTCAGTAAATAAACGTGTATTTCATAAAATGTTTGCGTTTTCCTCGCACTTACCCGTAGACTTTGGATTTTTTCTATAAATTTGCTTTCTACTTACAGTACCTGGGTCAAAATCACCAAGGTGGCAAATTCCATATAAATTTTTAAAATGAATTTACCTAGCGGCTATTACTCTGATGATTAGCCTAAATGATCACTTAATTTATGTTTAAACAATATTTACGTTGGCAGAGCATGGAATTGATTACTACTCTTGTAATTTCATTTTTAAAGAGAGCTGGCGCTGAAACATATCATTCAGGGAACGTTTTTGTGATGTTTATCATAATATTAAAATATAACATAAGTATTTATTTTTCACCTTGTTCAATACCGGATATGTGTTGTTAATAAATAGAAAATAAAAAAAAATAAGGAAATTGCCAATAAAGATGTTAAAAAGCAAAATATATTGCAAATAGAGCTATTGTTACTACTTCTTTGTCTATATTATCTAAATATGAAAAATATCGCTGTCTTAAATATGAATAAACATGCTATAGGTATAAGAAGTTTGCCTTATTTTAATATTATCAAAGCCTTTTTTTAAATATTTAAAATAATAATATCTAATCTGTAATTTTAGTGATGTTCCCGGAAATGACGAGGTGTTCCCGGAATGATGTGTGTGTTCCCTAAATGACTATATATATAGATACAATTTAGGTTTTTAAAATCATAAACAATGTTTTGCACGTCATACTTATTTATTTATTTTGGGATAAGGTTCTTAATTAACAACAACGTAACTTAAATATTTGTAGCTCTTAACTGCACACTACACAGCCGATTTGAAATTCTTAGTAATCATGTTAAACTAATTATTATTATGGTAATTATCAAATAATCTAAACATATACTTATTGCTTTGTAGTTTCTATTAATTAACCTTTACATCAAAAACAAGCACTAATAATCAAATCAATTAAACAGAAGAATATAATATTCTACTAATCTCTTATCTAAATAAAAATAATCAAATATTAGAGTTTTTCATAAACATCAATATCAGTCTCAAAGTAATAATACTCTCTATTTTTTTCTTTTTTCCTTGTCTTGATTGTAAGATGTACCAGCTTCAGCAGTAATTGATTTTTGTGCAGTCTGCTGACGAAGAGCAATTGACATTAAATCCTCGTCATCATCATCGGATGATGATGAGTAAATAGTGTTGTAAATGCTCCGCTTCTTCAATGGAAGCAAATCTAGTACATCAATTGTATCTATAGGCTCTATTGGTTCAAGAGACTTTCTTGAAGATATTCCTATATCTTTTGGTTCAGAGTTCGGATATAAACTGCCAGATAATACAGACATTTTCAGTTGCTTTTCAAAACGTTCGTGCCGGTATGTTTTAATTGTCACTTCTGCTTCTCTTTGCCATGTAATTTTCGTAATATTCATGATACCTGGTATGGCATCTATGGTTTTCGGAACCAAGTCTTTTGCTCTAGAAATGTCATCATCAGGGATGTCTTTTACCAGTATAGTAGACTCTGTAAACAAATTAACTAAGTCTGAAGATGTTTTAATATCTTCTCCCATTAACACATGCCTATCAGCAGTCCTTTTAAGAGTACCACCTACGCCATCCATGGGTCCTTTGCCATGCCCAGGTTCACTGTAGGTCCAAGTAGCTTTTGTTATCTGTTCGAATTCCTTTATTAATGTTTGAAGCCAGAGATGTATGTTAGTTCGGTTACGGTATTGCGATGTTGGTCCATCAGAGTAAATATGAAGGGTGGTAATATCTTTATTTTCCAATATTGTTTGTAGGATTGGTTTCATATGAGCCCATACCGCATGGGCTTGATGATCCAAATTTTCACTCACTGTAGCAAAACATTTGGATCTTAAACTATTGTTAACGTTTCGTGTATAATATACACCTGTATGAATAGACAATTGATTTTTTGCAAAATGTGTTGACTGGATTTCATTTGCGTATTTGGTTGTGTAATTCTCAGAAAAGTCTATCTGTATCATTACCTCTTCTTCTGTTAAATTTTCTTTCATCTCTTTTTTAAATTTATTGTAACTATAAATTCCATACAAATGTTTCTTCATAACTGAAATATCTTCAATAAAAGCCGCTTTTAACTCATTCACTGTACTTGAAATTGCAACCTTTTTTGTGATCTTGAACTTCTTATTTTCGCCTTTTACAGTTTTTTCTTCAATAACAGACTTCCATTGGAAATATGTCACAGAATCTGCATTATCAGGTGACTCAAGCTTTGGATTTTTACAAGTATCACACAAACCATTCATGCAATCATAAGACGTTATGTCGCAACTATAATCCTCGATGTTTTTCTCAACACTCCCGTGATTAATTAGGTGTAAGTTTTTTAATTTGTTCAGTTTAAGTTCGAAATTTTCGTGTTTGACACATAAACAAGTTTCTCTGTCTCTGAACGTTGGATATACCACCCAAAACGGTTTCGCTCTTAATAATGTTGCATAAGATAAATTTATTCCAGTTTCTTTAACGAATTTTGACATTAGCTCCTTAACTGTGAATAAAAGAAGGCGTTTTTGCTTCTTAGTACCATTTTTCTTCACAAAATCTCTCTTTGCTGGACACATCCTGCTGACATCATCTCTTTCGAAGAAATCATTAACTTTTTTACGAACTTCTTCATTCAAAACAACCTCACGAATTTTGGTATTAGACTTCAGAATCAATGTATTTGCGTTATTCTTCATATCTTTTGGTAATAAGGTCTTAGCCATATGAAGCAATTTATATTTCCGTAACATGTTACCGCTAACACATTTTTTGAAGACTTCTTTCTCTTTGGAATTTTTTCTTAAAGTACAGGCCTTTTCTTTTAATTGCGCAGTCACTACTTCGTTAAATAAGAGATTCTTGCGCACTTCAGGAGGCACGTCGACATTTTTAATCAATGCGTCAAGTTTGCTATTAGGAGTTGTTGGTACCTGAACTTTTTTCTGTTCTCTTTTTTCTTTTCTTCTTAGTCTTTTCTTCAAAGCTTCATATTTACGTTTTATGTGGGCAATTGTTTTCTCCTGTTGTTTTATTTGACGGTATGCTTTGGCTCTATCCTTCCGAACAATTTTTCTTCCCACTGTTCTTCTTACTAAAGGTGCTGCAGCTAACTCATCTTCAGATTGGGGCGGAGTATTGTTTACTATACTTGATATTGACTTCATCTTCTCTCTGTATTTTTTTGATGCTTCTTTCCAAATTTTTCTCTGCTTTCGCTTTTCTCTCTCAGTCATGTCATCAATGTTTGTAACTTTTTTCTCAGCTTTTTTTTTCTGATAGTACGCTCTATCCTTAGCCCTTTTTATTTCTCTCTCTTCCTCCGTCATTTTATCTAAATATTTTCTCTTTCTTGCATTGGCTTTCTCTCGTTGCCGCAAGTAAGCCGCACTAGTTTTTTTAACTTGCTTTTTCGGACGTTTTTTATTTTTTTCAGCCACATGAGACTCCATATCGCTAAAAAATATTAAACATTATATAAAAAAACATGTCAGCAAAACATACACTAAATGAATTATCGATAGTTAGAAATAACAGGGCGCGGTAATTTGAAAAAGTCATTTCGAGAACGTTATCATCATTTCGAGAACGCTCCGTCAAGTCCGGGAACGATCCCGAAATGACCGTTCCCGAGATGACTTTTTTGAATAAGCGCGCCTTTTTTAGACGGCAGCCATCTACGACATCGTATTCGGCTTTGTTATTGCAAAATATTTGAGGTTACCATTTGCTATGAAACACAACACAACGTATTTTCCAATATTCCAAGTTGAAAAATGCATTCCCGGTATGATGATGTATTGATGTACGCTCTATAAATAGTGAATTGAAAGATACTTACCACTTATTTTCTAATGTTTTTAGCGAAAACTCTCTCGACACCCGTTTGTTTACATCGTTCACATCACTGTACCACAGACTACTAAAGGTTGCGTTCAAAAACTGAATTTTTACTGAGAAACAAATCTGCGTTCACTAAAATGACGGTAACATTGCTGGACACAATATTTTTGCTTGTTTTTCTTTTATTTCTTATCTTTCGTTAATAATAATATTAATTAATTGACCTAAGATAAAATTTTAAGCCATTAGGTAAGAAAAACTTTGAAAATTATTTAGTTTTATGAATCTTTCCGAAGCTAGTTTCTGAAGATTGCTACATAGGACGCGTTCCCGAAATGATTTTTTGTGGTTTTTTCTTCAAATAATAATGAATGTGCTTTACTTTTGAAGTATAAAATATTTGGTACAGTTAATATGAACACAGTTAAGTAGTATTAACAACAACGATCTACTTAAATAAACTAAATTTATACATATTTTCTCTGGCAAAGCTAATTTTCCACCTTGGTGATTTTGACCCACCTAACAAAAAAGGCAATGAGTTATAACAGTTAAAAAAGTTTTTAAATTTAAATTAGGCCGTAGTATTTCAGGAACCATTCTGATTACTGATGAACTGATGAATATAGTAGGTACTTACTAAATTCATGGTTGTTATTGGTTCTGTTCTGACTCATCGATCAAGGTATCCGCCGCCCGGCCCCCTATAGATTCACAATGCGCACCTTCAAACCGTCTGTATCATAAGAGAAACCATTTGACATGTTAGGCTATCATTTCAACTAGTCTCATTTTAGCGCTCGGATAGGAACTTAGAAAATATTCTAAGGATAGGAAGCATGCCAAACAAAATTGCAAACTTCTGCTTCCAAGAATCACAAAAAGGGACGGGATTTCTTATTTTCGTTGGTTTTTTTACCACTAGTGCTATTAGCCCTAGCCGGAAGAAATCAGCCATGAAAATTATTTTTTATCCCATCTATTCGAAAAGAGGCAAAGGGTTCCTCGATAAGTGCGAACAAAGTGGGTTATTCCAGCGCACTTAATAACAGTAATGAAATGATTTTTGGTTCCGTGTGTGTACGGAACCAAAAATATTTAACCTTGAGCGACGTACATTGAATCCGTCGCTATGTTTAGGATTCTACTCTAGAATCCTTAGCTTCGCTCTGCATTAAAAAAATCGCTCTCGGCTTAAATACATTATTTTGTTCCCTTGTGATACAATCTATTATTTGTTTGATGTGTTGACTTTGTTCTAAATTCATGAATAGAGAGGCTATTGTTTTTATATTTATTATTATTTTATGTGTTTACGTGTTTTTTTTTATTATAACTATTCGTTGTTCGAAATAAAATATTTTTATTATTAATTAGAAAGAACCTAGTGAATTTAAATATGATAAGTACTAGGTAACAGTATGATTTTCAGATTGTTCCTATAAAAAAACAGCGTTATTTTCAGGTACCTACTTTACCGAAACACTAAATGCACCTAAATGTTACGCGTCGTCATTCTTACGAATGGTTACATATTTTTCTGTCTATGGTCAGTTCAATCATAAAATCAGAAAAGAGATCACCGTTTTCTCACTTTCTCTCTATAATGATCTGCGCATTAACCCATTACCGCTACCACACATCACAAAAACGTGCATTAAAATATGGGCTTATACATGTTATCTTTAGATACTTTTTAAATGGCTTCCCACAAGCTTCAAACGAGTGCGCGAGCCGTCTGTCAACTGATGCCGTTAATATAAAACTCATCTAAATGTTACGAGTTAAAGCCCATATTTGTATGCACATTTTTGTGCCGTGCAGCAGCGGAGCTTTTCAGGTTTGCGACAAGCTTAATACTTACTATAAAAGAAGGTTTTATCTCAGGATCTAAAATTAAATCTTTGCAAATTTCAGCCCATTTCGTTTAGTAGTTTTGGCGTTGTCCACAGCTGGACATAATCCTTCCACTCTTGCTTTTATAATACTTGTAGTACAATAAATGAGCCTGAGTATAATGTAAAGGTTGTACGCACATAGTATGGTAAAAATTTACGATATATCTAGTTTTGATTGACTTCTGAGCTCGGTTTTAGCAAATAGAATACACAATAGTTACAAAATAATATATATTGACACCATTTCCTTTTACACAACATTGGATTTTAAAACAACTAAGTTAATAATACTTTTACAATTCAATAGATTTAACAATTTATTCAAGTCAAACAAAAAAGCATTCTAGTCAATTTTAATTACGCCAGAACGTTTTATCACAATTTGCTTTAATAATTTAATTAATACAAATAATAAAGTGCATAAAACACGTATATTAGAACTGAGAACAGTTTTATCTACGTCCCATATTGCTATATCAAGCCGAGTCTCGCATATAGTTGACATTGAAGCCTTACCTTAAATTAACTTTGTCATTGGAAGACAAAAACGTCTTAAATTTAAAAATAAATAACACAAAATAAGTTACATCGGTACAGTGCTTGTTTTACGGGACTGTGATTCCAGGCACTTAAAACTTATGATAAAACCCGCTCCACTTCAGTGGGCAATGGAATTGCATAAAATCTTCGGCCCGCTGCCTCGCTTTGCGTCAGTGGACAGGCAGCCTAATGCTTCGATGTCAATGATACCACATTGAGTGCCTATGACGCACATGCTTGCCTCAAGCACGTCACAACGCTGAGGCAGTGTATGCGTTTACAGACTCGGCTGACTATCGTCACCTACACTTATCATTGTGGTACAAACATAGACCTGCCAACCGACGCAGCTATAAATCTTTAGCCAGTCCGTTGACTTTAGCTTGGGACGGGCGTCTACTTTGCGGCGGCGTGGAGACTATAGCTTGGTACATCCCCCAGATGGCCAGGGGACGCATGTAGCCAACCGAGCGATGGTTTCCATTCTCGTAGAGAGCCTCGGGCGTTTCGAAGGAGAGACCCATTTTAACGAGTGTTTCGTACATGCCGCCGGCTGTTGCAAAGGCCTCTTCGTGCATTCCTGGAAGAGATGTAAAGGTGTTATGAAGCTGTACTAGTGTTATATAAATTGACACTTTATCTATGACACTGGAACGTCTAGAGAAACTGGATGCAAGTTAAATGTCGAAGGGAGACATTCGTTAGCAAACCCTTAAAAGCCGATTTTAGTAGCCTTAGGCTGAGGCCAAACGAGAGTAATTTTTTGGGTTGTGCGTTTCGTAAAATGAGTCGCTTCATACAAAAGTGTTGTTTGTGCCACACAATGAGTTGTAATTATTGTTGAAAGAAAGTATACTACGCGACACACAACACAACGAGATCAAAAAATTACGCTCGTTTGGTCTCAGCCAGCCTTAGGCTGGCAGCGCGAGCGAAGCGAAAAAAATCGGCCCATATGGGGTTGCTAACGAATGTCTCCGTTCGACATTTCATTTGCATCCTTATTCTCTGGACTATGACGGTAGATATGCCTGATGTATAACAGTGGACGAAAATGATATATTCTTTTCTAAACCGGGTTTATTGACCTTTTATTCAGATTCATTTATTAGTACAAGAACATACAAGTCATTTCGTCAAGATACAAGTTTTGTTATAAAACAACAACATTCAATTTTTTTTAAAAAACCAAACATAGATTCAATACACAGTCAAAAAAACAATAAATTGGTACACAGAAATAAATTAACTTGTAAAAAATAAAAAGAGTCATACATAAAGTAGTGCAACAGTTATTATATTGACGGTAGGGTTAACCATCAAACACAAAAACTCTTCCACCGTGCATTGATGTTTTTATCTAAAACAGTGAGTACCTTCATAAATCATAGTAGCAGCCAGTCCATAAGTAACTCCGGTCCACATCTCCTCGCTCTGTATCGCGTTTCGGCAGACGCGCGGCGCCGGCGCGGTCACGAACCCGTTGACGGCGCCGAGAGAGCCGTGGCACCACTTCAACACGTTGTTTCGGTACACCGTGTCTAGGGCTTTGCGGACCTTGAACGTGGGGAATACTTGGTCGGTGCAGCCTGATGCGCGGAGGAACCTGGAAAAAGGGATTTCTTAAGATATTTGATACTAGTATCTGCACGCGTTTTTCCGGGATAAAGTATCCTATAGATACGTTATTCCAATTCAACCACGATTGTTATTTCCTTTAAAAACTGATTCAAAATAACTTAGGACTAAAAGGATACCAAAGAAGTTATAAAATACTAGCTTTTGCCCGCTGCTTCGCATGTATGAAGAAGTGTGGCGAGCGAAGCGAGCCTCGTTCCCATCGTGTTTACTAACCAATGTCCAGCCAGTTGATCCGCCATAACCACATGCTCGTTCTGCGGCTTAGTATCAAATCTGTAGTAGGAGCCGGTCCAGAGTTTGTCGTTATACGCGTTCTTTGCTCGGTCGAGGAGGGAGGCGAAATCCTTCTCGTCAGCTTCGTGTCCTAGGAGTTTCGCCATCGATTGTACAGCGCTTATTGACGCTACCCATAGGCCGCCGCAGTACGCGCTGGAATAATTTCAAAAGATTATGAATGGTTTAAAAATAAATGGGAGAAACCGTCGATGAACAGAGCCCTGAGTTTGGTATTTAAAGCCAGGGTGACGAAAATCAGAGCTCTGAATTTGTTTTTCGATTGTATCGAGACATTAAATTTATGTATGGGATTTGGTGCAGTGCCTCTAGCGTGCGGACGTGGAACTACGCTAATCCCATACAAAAATGGAACCTACATATCTAGTAACAAAACTCAGGACTCTGTTCTTCGACAGAATGGAAGAAAAGCGAGCTCTCAAGAAGGCGTATCAGTGAAAATCCCCAGTAAGCCATCTCCGCGAACAACAAAATATCCACTTTGGTAGCTCAGCCACAGACGAATAAAATCCAAAGGATCTCGCCCTTTCTGAACAAGCTAACCAAGATTTTTTTTAGTTAAGGCGTCGGGATTCTAAAATATTGAGAAAAAAAGTTGCCTTATACAAGTCTGATTGTGTTCTTTAAGTACGGAAAGCTAGTAAACGGATCGAGTTGAATTATTGCAGAGGTTCTAGATCTGGAATAACATATAGGCGAGTAAAAGCGAAGCGAGCCGCACTCCCTCCTACTGTGTAGCGAGCGATGCGAACAACGCACATTGATTGATCTGAGCGGGAGAGGACGCGTTTGAAAACACTCACGATTATCGCAGTGCGGCGAGCGAAGGGAACGAGGCTCGCTTCGCTCGCCACACTTCCTCATACATGCGAAGCCGCGGGCAAAAGCTATATATGTATTTTATAATTAAAGACTCACCCCGGTCCGGTCATGACCCAAGCATCGTAGGTCTGGTCCGGGAAGCCGCTGTTCTCTATTAGGCCATCCGCGTCTAGGTCCCAGAGCGCGGCTCGTCTCAGCAACGCCACACACGGCCCGTACATTTCCTTTAAAAAAAAATGTTTGTTGATAGAATATAATTCGGTTTGTAAAAGATGAAGATGGCGTAAAAAAGAAGGCGTCCTCAAATCTACTGAACTGAATAAATTTCAACGTTAACTGAATTATAGTATTGTGATGGAGGTCAAGATCCACTATGGATCGCCGAGCCACAGGTAGCCCACAAATGACCTCTATGAAAATTACATTTCAGCTGATCTCAGGTCACCGTTTTTTGATAATATTCATAAAAATCAGAAAAAAAAATCGTGACTTGAGACCTGCTAAAACTGATTTACGTTTTTTTATTTGGGGGTAAGACTAAAGCGTACGTTTTCATGGAAGTAGCATACCTTGAGGTACTCCGTAGCGTCCCAAACGCCCGTGGTGGTGTTAGAGTCGATGACAGTCGGCTCTGGTTCCTGGGAAGGCTCTGTGGTGGCGCCGTACAGGAGTTCTAGGATACCCGGGACAGCTTGGGGCGGCGCTTCCTGAAGAGAGATCTTACGTAATTAGGTTCGAAGGAACTATGTTTGGCCAGAAGTGAACTACATAACCCGAATCGGTCCCAGCTTTTACATTTATTTCGATAAATGAAGGGTCAATGACTTTCGAAATGTAGCTAAGAACTCGTGGAATTCAGACGAGTGTTTTGGCGGCTTTCGGCTATGCCGTTGTTTTGAGGTAATAAAGGGTCATAGAAAAACAAATATACATATCCCTCGCGGGTAAAAACAACGGTTTAGTCATCTCTCTTTTTTTTTTAACTTTCTATCTAAGAAGATATAAGGTTGAAAATAATTATGTAGGTCACGCTCCGGGGTGGCTTTTAAAAAAAGACTTTAATATTTAACCCTAATTTATTAGTTAAAATTACAGAGTTAAGACTCGTTCGAAGTGTGAATCGAGAATGTACTTTTCCTTATAATCTAGGTAAACGAAGACGTCGCGATTGACGTCATTTACACGAGCCGTCGACATAGCAAGTCCGTGCAGTATTGAGGTCAGTGCAAGCGCAGCACTTTCCGTAGATTAGCCTTGCGTAACAAAATAGTAAATATTATACCCACATAGGTAATGTCTACGTACCTCTGGTTGGTTGTTGTTATGTGCCGGCGTGACCGAAGGCGTGTCAGCTCTCGACGGGGGACCCCTGCCTGTTAACGCCCTCTCTCCTCCATCCTACACAAACGTTTTACTTTATTGGCAACAATATAAATATATTTCTCCTCCACCCCATCAGCACTCATACTGCTGAACAAACGAACATGCCTCCCCCAAATAAGGGTGGTTTTACCATTACACCACGGTTGGCAGGCGGATTGTTGATAGAAGTGGAGGCGTTTATATTTCTAAGTTCTTTCACTAGTAGACAAAAAATTTAAGTGAAGATAAAATTAATATTAATTGATAATAATTTATGGTATAAAGTTTGACTTGTCTAAGTGCTTGTTTTGTAAGATTATAGAAATGAAGATATTGAAATACGACGACCGATGTGGCGTGGCGGGCGAAGGTCCGCCTGCGACGCAGGAGGTTGCGGGTTTGATTCCCGCCTTGGGACAAATGATCGTACGATCTGCAATTATTTGTTCCGGGCATTTTCTATTTATAATAAAAAAATATCTATATATGTAATATTATATTGTATTAAGTTTATCAGTAATTTAGTACCCATAACACCAGCTCTGCTTAGCTTGGGGCTAGATGATGCTGTGTAAATTGTCCAGCATTATTTATTTATTTATATCTGAAATCTTAAATACACAGAAGAAGCTGGTGTCCTCTCTCTAATATCTACTACATAATATACCTACCTAAGCAGTAAAACACAAAGTCAATTATATTTGTTGACTTCTAGTTATTAAAGATTTTTTTATAAACTTTTGCAGCTAATCATTCAAAAACGAACCTTCACATCATCGATATACTGCATAGATTCGCACCGCCGTCCGAAAGGCGCGGAATGCGCGACCAAGCATCGGTAGTCACGGAAAACTTGCAGGATGAACTTTAGGTTGAGATCTTTCCATTCGCTCACGTCGTGGATGTTGTATGCATTTATGTGGGAGAAAGGGATGCCCTCTGGAAGCAAAGAACCTTCGTATATTTTTTTATGCATTTGAGTAAAACTCTCGGTAGCGAGGTAAAGTTGGGATGGATAAACTTTAGTGCACTCGCTACGTTATCCTTGCTTGCTGTAGGCAAGTACCGCATGAGCAAAGATGCGGGACGTAGCTCGTGTATTTATGACTAATAACTAATACAGATACAATATAATATAGTGAGTGACTTCCAAAATTACACTAGTAAAACTTCAAATGCGATTTCCCTTTTTTATCAAATTAAATCTTAGAGTGACTTTATAAAATAATCGTGTCGGACTAAAAATTTTACTGTCAGCATTACAGTGCTTTCAAATTAGTTGTTTTTGTTACAACCGAATCGTCACCATCTACCTATACCAACCTGGGTCTCCCAAATCGTGCGGGATTGAATCCTTTATTTTATACTTCACTGATTTTCCATCGTACAGAGATGTTCTAGACTTTTCCGATTCTAATCCAATGCTGTCCTTGTACATGTATTGTAAAACTACCTGAAAAATAGATAAAATATATAAGTTTACAGTTTATAAGAATTATAAAACGACATCTGTTATTCAGTTCACTGCATCTACTAAACAAAATCATGCATGTTTCTTTATTTATTTATTAAAGCAGATGGGAAGGGATTTTTTACAATACCGTGCTTTAAGTATGTATCCATCTTTAAGTGGTTCTATAAGAAATATAGTAAAGATCTCAGTCATTTCTTATCTGTCAATTCTATATCTTGCGGTCTCTAACTGTGTCCTAACAATCATCCAGAAAAATTAAGAAAAGTACATAAATTAGCACTCTGATTAAAAAGTGACTTACTTGTAAATTAGGCCACAGCTGAGCTAACGCGAAGGAAGCGTAGAAATGCACGTCATACGTGTTATACATCCTATACTCGTGCCCTTCTAGGTAGCCGAATAGGCCAAAACGATTCCTGAAACAAAATCCATAGGTACTAATATTTTAAAATCGAAAGTAACTCGGTCACCTGTTCACGCCTAAAAGGCTGAAAGGATGTCTATGAAATTTGGTGGGGAGGTAAATAGTATCCCGGGGACGGACATAGGCTACTTAAAAAGAGCGTGCGAAGCCGCGGGCAGCGGCTATTACAAAAGAAACGTTTGCGATCGTGATTGACGAGCCAGTAGTCAACTCACTCGTCAATCGCGATGGCTGTCACTTTTTATTCTATATCGAGTATCAAGATAATAAGATCAATACAGAAGAGGCTCCACAACGTCATCGTAAACTAGTAATTCGCCATCCATACTAATAATATAAATTCGAAAGTAACTCTTGTCTGTCTGTCTGTCACCTTTTCACGCCTAAACTGCTGAACGGATCTTAATAAATTTTGGCAGGGAGGTAGGTGGTATCTCGGGGACGGACATAGACTAATTTTTATCCCGGAAAAGAGTGTGCAAAGCCGCGGGCAGCAGCTAGTCTGATTATATTTTATTATGTATGCCAATGTTTGTCGTGGAACAAGACACGTCGACCCATTGAACGAGTGATTGCATTACTGCTTCGCGCAGTACTAAAGGCTGACATTCAGTGATTCGAAAGTATCGCTCGAGGACGTGACACTTCATTTCTGTATGGAATACCTGGTAGTAACTTTACTGTACAAAAATGAAACAACTTGTCGCACAGTGGTTCGAACGTATGCAACAGGCTGGACATAGGAATAAAAACTTTCGAATTTGAATATGCCATTCGATAGCTTTTTTTTTTAATACGAAATATAAAGGGACTTTGTCGCTTCGTGACCACATCGCCCTATCGAGATAACAAACTGACGTATTTTTATTTTATTTTATTTTATTTTTATTGTTTAACAAAATCAACAGCCGTATAAATTATACATACCTAAACAACAATTTAATATTTTTTTAAAATCTAAGTAATAAATATTCTATTGTACTTTAACACTAGAGTTATATTAGTCCAGGAGTAAATTGCATACAACTGATTTCATTGTATGGGAAGCAACATACAACAGAAATAGTGTGCGTGTTTCGTTCTGGGGTCTATTATAGCATGTTCTTGGCACTGTGCCGCAACTTTTCTTCAAAGACATATGCTGCGCTTTTTTGCGTTTTGTGAGTAACATAGCCATAAACAAAATAAATAAACTTAATTTTATTTTGCGATTCGATAGCGTTATCGAAACTAAGCATATATTATTCCGTTGTTATTTAAGATCACACTTATAGTTAACCTCGGTTAGTAGAGTGGGGTCTTTGAAAGCCCATGTGTCAAAAAAATAAAAATTTAAACAGTTTAAACTATCCCAGCGATTCAATATTTTATGTACCCTCCTAAGTTGGGTTATAGTTGCTGCGAATCATCGCTTACTCTACTTCGCGTGCAAGCGCCGTGAGTTATAGAAGTGTTTTGAGAGTACGGGCTTTGAAAGACCTCACGCGACTAACCGCGTGTGTAAAATTGAATGGAATTCTATTGTTTTATTTCTATTGTAACATGTACTTCATCTATTTTTTTTTTTCGTGTGTTTGTTGTAATTAAGTTATAAAATTGATGAAAAACCACAACGCCGTACATAGAGCTGGTTAGACGACGAAAGTGACAATGTTTACGGTTGTAATGATGAAAAGAAGACTGTAAGAGATCGCTTCTAAGCGACTGGCCGCCCATTGTACTTGTGTCTTATGTAATGTCTTTTGTATTGTAGTTTTGTTGGTACAATAATGTTTTTTTTTTTGTATTTGTAAGAAGATGAAGGCGGTGTAAACCCGCATAAAAGGAGTGAGCATAACACTAACTCAGAGCAGGAATCTGAAGATACAGAACAACATGAGGTCGTCTCCGGACGAACTGCATGAGAATTTTGAAACTGTAAATGAGCATGCATCATCATCAGGTTCTGAGATCGTTGAACGAATGGAGCTGTAAATGCTCACATGATAATAATAAGGTATCTACTGTGAGTCCAGATAACAAAATGAAGCGAAATATTTTCAGAAAACATTGGCCTTTGAATTGTATCATCCAGAATTGCGATCGCGGGCCAAGTTATCGATCTTTGCCTCGAGAATTGAAACAGTCTATGAAACGATTCGAACCTCCTCTTCAGAATGTTCAACCCAATGAAAATAATTTAATTCCTTTGAGAAAGCGTTGTGTTCATTGTCCAAGACAAACAGATTAAAAATTTAAATCTGTTAGCCATTTTTACAACGATAACATACTAAATCAGCATGTAACGACGGCATTCAAAAATAATTTGATTAAAAGTTTGTCTGATTTCAATTGGTAAAAGTTTACATTAATTTTTTTGTTGATGGATTCAAATCAGATCAATGATCATCAATTCAGATCATTTATTACAATGAACGTTTCATTGTAATAAATCTATAAGCGATAACACTTAAATAACGAAGACTTTTTAGCATAATTTTCAATCCATCAACAAAAAAATTCATGTAAACTTTTACCAATCATCCTTCATTCATTTGTGTTAAAACATTTTTTTTATGATTATGATGTCAAAGAGGAAAATTTATGTTCCTATTTTTGGATTGTAAGTTTAAGGCAGCAATAAAATAACATATCTAGGTAACTTGTTGTAGTTTTCTTGTTATTGAGTTTATAACTAATAATTTGATTAGAAAATTACGAAAAAATCAGTAAAAAGGGTTTTTTTAGCCTTTTTTTTTTTGGGTCTTCAGAGACCCCATGCGACTAACCGCGTAAACAAAAAATGCGCGACTGACTGAGGGTTATAGCCAATACGTTCGATCCACTGTGCGTCGTCGAAACGATACTATTGACCCATCGAACTCAGCCCTCAGTTGCAATACGTTCGATCCACTGTGCGTCGTCGAAACGATACTATTGACCCATCGAACTCAGCCCTCAGTTGCAATACGTTCGATCCACTGTGCGTCGTCGAAACGATACTATTGACCCATCGAACTCAGCCCTCAGTTGCTATAAAATACTAGTAGATAAGAACAGACCTAGGGTCAGTCTCCGGGAACTCGTCTTGCACGTCGAACCATATCGTGCCGCCGTCCGCTACGAAATAAAGCTCGTTCATTAAGGCACTCTTCAACCAGTCTGGTATATTACTGCAACATAACATTAATATTTAGGTTAGAAATTATAAATCAATTTAGGCTTAAAAAATAAGCTCTGTATTATGAAAGCTTGCTCAGTCATAGATCCATGCTTGTGTAACGTTTATGCCATAGAAAATAGTTACTCAAGCATAGATCGATGACAGAGCAAGCTTTTATAATAAGGACCTTAAACAAGACACATTTTAAACTACAAATTATTATCAAATATAAATAAGTAGTCTCTTCACTTTTTTTCGAATTAACATCTTTTACACATATTAAAGATTATTTATCGGGTATTTATCGCGTACCTTTCGTTTCATTTTCCCTACACAAAATAAAATAAATACCCGATAAATAATATTTAATCAAAGTCAAAGACTCTTTATTTCCATAAATACAATAAATGTACACTTAGGTAAAAGTCAAATACTTAATAAAAAAAAAAAAAGAAATATCCAATAAATTCAAATTCTTAATAATTAAACACTGACACGGAAATAAAGTGATATTTTTGGTTTGTAAACAGATCGCGAAAGTTTGAAAATTCTTTTACGCAGTTATAATGATAACAAGTAATTAGGTTTGTACTTAAAATTAATATGTAGTAGTATTTCATGGATTCGATAATTATCTATTTGGAACACAACACGGCATTTAGATGAAAGCTATTTAAATTTTCATTTATCAGATCCTTAGATTAGAATCAGATCGAAGGCATTTTGATGAAAGCTATTTAAATTTTCATTTATCAGATCAGATAAACAAGTTTTTAAGGGTCCATGAAATGTTAACTTACTCATTAGTAAATATAGGGTCCTGCCACTCGGCAAGTAATTTTTCCCAGTTGTGATAGTTTCTAAGCGCATACACAGCGATGGATGCACCGGCTATGCCGTCGCTTCCGAAGTATTTCGTATAGTATCTGAAAAAAACAATTTCAATTATCACTATAACTTACGGGGAAAAACACATCAGCTAAACGCTGCGAAAAAAGTGGCAACTTCTTTATTGGTATGACAATATTCATACAAATAAATTGTGCTTGCAGAAAGGGCATTAGCATTGCCGCCCGTGGTGGATGGGGCGTAAGAATCGACCCCTATAACTCAGTTCGTGGATGACGTAAAATGCGACAAGTTGATTCTACAAGAAGAAGGGCAGCAGCATTTCATATTTATAGAATTAAATTATTTAGGAAAGGCATGATTAAAATAAGTATTGGTTATATAAGGCAAGAATAAATAATAATTGATTTAAATAAGATTAAGTTTTCAATCTAATAAAACGATCGCAAATTATCAGATTAGGAATAGTTAAATTATATCAATTAAATCTATGTCCATGTAAATATTAAAGTGTCATAAAAAAGTAGATACGCTTAGTGTGTACAAATTGATAATGACATCCATGTAACGTCAAATAAAATTATAAGAGGCCTATGTCCACCAGTGGACTACTATAGGCTGTACATAGTAGATATGTAGATGGATCAACAAACAGCCGCTGGCGCTGGGGTAAAGCGTAAATAAAAAAGAGCTAAAATTATTTGTTCTGTGACAATATACAAGCAAAGTTGGTACAAACGAATATACATAATTATTTTACAACCTAAACAACAAAAAAGGTCGTCGGCATGATGCACAGTAACGATGACGCTACTGTGCGCTGGTTTTATGCGACACTGGGGTTCTCGAGAGATCACGAATTCACGACTCGGCAAATTGTGTAGGACGACTTCGGCCAGGTGGGATGACAATGGCGAAAGACAACTGTCTGCGGCAAGATGAAGACAGGGCGTTATGGCGCTCAATAGGAGGCTGATGATGACGATTGATCAATCTAGATATTTCAGAATATATTTCCACCAACGCAACGCCGGTGTTCATAATTTATTGTAATGGCAAATCCAGTAGTAAGACTACCTTCTATGTGTTTTCTTGTCCTTCTTATATTTGATGACGGGCATGTCCCAGTTGAGGCAGAACTCCGTGGAACCAGACCCCCCGGGGTCCATGCATATCACGCTGGATAGCGCCACGGAATCACCTACAAACAGACAACATATTTGTAAGTCCTCTTTTAAACAAGATCCGTCAAGTGCGAGTGTGACTCACGCGCCGAGGGTTTCGAACGTTTGCCAAGTATACCAATATGTAGTATAAGTACCGGTTAGAGACTTTGCTATTTAATTAATACCTAAAATATAAAATTAACCTTTTTCAGTATATTTCGAAAAGTATTAGGTAAACCTACAAGAATTTTAAAAACTGTTTCGATATGTACAAACCGATACCTTTTATTTGATACCCCCACTCAGTGTAGTCACTCACTCAGTGTGTGTGCGTGTGTGTGTGGGGGGGGGGGCAGTGTGTGTGTGTGTGTGTGTGTGTCAGTGTGACTTTTGAGAATAATTCCTCCCTTTAACCATTTTTCTAAAAGTGATCTACTTACAGACTACATATATTTTTCCTGAAAATCTAAAATCTACATATATCTACAATTGCTACATACATTTCAGATGGATCGCTCTGCAAAAGTCAGAGACAGGGGGAGGGGAGTGATATTTAAATGTTTTTTAAATATTTCACAAAGTATGAAAAAACTACAGAAATTTCAAATGTTTTATTTTTTTTCTTTTAATCTTTACAGGCACAAGAAATGTACCTATTATTATTTTAAATTTCAAGTTATTTGCTGTTGTAGTTGCTGAAATATAAAAAACGGAAAAAAGGACAGAAAAAGTGAGACCATAAGACCGACATAAACCGATCTTCGAAACCCTAAAAAGGACACTTCAAAATTTAAATTGAATGTGATGACAGTTCTAATGCCGGAGTCGCACACTCGCCGAGACGTCTCGTCGTATGTCTTGGGTGTTCGTCCTTCCAACGAGAGGCACCATGTACACACTCGCTGTCTCACTTTAACTGAGGCCGAGACACGACGAGAGCTTACGAGGCACGCCGAGGCGACACGCACCATGAACACTACACACGTGCTCGGCCTGCCTGTCGGGGTATCTCGCCGGGGTACTACCGCACTCAGAACGATTGTATAGCTTGGGTCTGGAGTGAAGTTGTCTATTTATTGATCTGATCTGCTAAGTTTAAGTCTAGTGATGATGTGTGTGAAATGCAGCATTATTTATATTCCTTCAATGAGAGAATGTTCACAAGATTCGAATTTTTCTTTTAGTCTCTTTAATAAATAAATTATTAACCTTTTTCATAATTATAAATTATACATTTATTTTAGACAACATTAGAACAAGTAATGATCTTATTAACTTATTCTACGGTTTTTGCATACGTACTTTGTTCTACGACTTTCGACCACACAATAAGTTGTATCAAAATTAGCTTCTAGCCCACGATTTAAATGCGAAAGTACCTACCTTTGTCTTTCTGTTACATCACGATTGACAATTGGCACGGATCTTAATGAAGCAAAAAGCTTTGGCAAAGAGATTGCATTCTAGGGAAGAGATATGCTACTTGATTCCAGAAACATGGTAAAAGCCGCGGACTGAAGCTAGTATTATAGATCTACACTTGCCTCGTACGTTATCCTCCTTTGGAGGGAATAGCAACGCGAATAAACTGGCCGCCCCCAGCCAACACCAAACGAGGTGGGCGAACGCCACTAGCTTGCTTTTCAGTGAGATTGCATCTGAAAAGCGTGCATTATTACACTCTTAACTACGAGAGAAGGCAAATCGACGCTACGACAAACATATTGATACTTAAAATAACAAGTTTTTAAGTATAGGCTTTTTTCACCAAGTAGGTCAGCAAGAAGTCCTAGACTCGATCCTATTAGACGTAACGCATTGAAGTAAGAAGTAAGTCAGTAATGTAATTTATACTACACCTGCTCGGAAAGTAACTTATTCCTTTTCCAAACATGAGGTAGAAAGTACGTCATTGCGGACGTACTAAAATGCGGGAGGAAAAACTATGGAATTTAATTTATCACGCGTTTAGCGGGAGACAAAAGTGTATGGAAATCCTTTCTAACTTGTTATGTTTTTTATATTTCTGAATCAGCCGGTGGCTATGTTATTTTCACTACAGGTAAAACGAAAAAAGTTTTTACTCCGAGTCCGAAATTTGATATCGACCCCTTCCGTTTTCAGAACAATAATTCAAAAAAGAACGTAGTGAAAATCGCGCGTGCGGGATGGCCACAGATTATGTAATGGAAGTTATTGCTTCCAATTTTCATTTTCAATTACAATTTGCATTTAATCGAGTGATTTTAAATATTCTGAAATAATGATTTTCCTCGTAGGTTAGTATTAAATCACTATGTATCACTCGGGAGAAAGTGCGATTCCTACCTCGTGTGTTTTAAGAATCGGGCCTCAAATGACGCTCGATAGAAATCGGGCACTTTCTGGCCTTGGTGAACAATGTACCTACCAACTATTTTGGAATTGATAATAAGGATTAAATCAAAAGTCGTAGAACAGAGGTAATTGAAATTATTACTTTTAACTTCTTTGTATACTTACGTGCTGTAAATGAAACTATACACAGTAAGTTTGTTAATAAGTAGATGAGCCTGTAAAATTTACTTAAGACCAATTTCTGCCCGCGGCTTTCCTTAAGTGTTACTCTGATAATTTGATCGTTTCGAAAAAACTAAAAGCTAACTTAAGTTTTATGTGTTAAGTTTTGCGGGACAAATACGAATCCCTCGGAAACAAAATGTTTATGGTACCATCTTGCGATCATCCTATAATCAATAGCAAAAGAATCATCATAAACGATCCAGAATTGACGGAGAAATCGGCGAACATACTACCTACATTAAAATAAACATACATAAGTACAGCCGAACCTAGAAACTCCTTATTTTTCGAAGTCGGTTAATAAAATGGAGCGTGTATCACTCAGGGTAGATGTAGCCTATTAGTGTATATTAGTTTCCGGAATCGGACCAGTAGTTTCGGAGATAACCAATAACAAACAGCTTCTCTCATCATTTATGTAAAGTTGGAACATACACATCACAAAAACCCTTCACAAAAACCTTCTCACAGCGGTACACTGTGCCAGGTGTGCTAGGCTGATATGAAGTTCGGAATTTATTATTTGTTGCGTCTGGTCGAGTTGCACCAGTCTACTGTTAGCTTAATTGTTTCAATAGTATATACTAGTTCTAATTTGTTTGATTGTAATTTTATTTTTTATCATTTTATCTGTACTCTGCACCTGGCCCAGACTTGGAAAAGATTCATCGCGTTTTTTTTATCACAACCTAATCAGCATTGCAACAACCAGCCATGACGTTAATCCGTACTAATAATATTATAAAAGCGAATGTAACTCTGTCTGTCTGTTACCTTGTTACGTCTAAACGGATCTTAATGAAATTTGGCAGGGTGGTAAACAATATCCCGGGGATGGACATAGGCTACTTGAAAAAAGCGTGCGAAGCCGCGGGCAGCAGCTATTATACTCATAAATGACATCACACCTTTCTAAAATGTTAGTGGACGAAATCACATGCTTAGGCTTGTAGATACTCGTATGCTTTAAATTTTCCCATTATTTAGTATTATTTTAATATACTTTGTAAAACATATGTTTATGGTCGACAGGTAGAAAATGCCTCGGCATTAAGCCCACCCTTTGTACCTTAGTGCAATAAAGTGTTAAAATAAATAAATAATAAATATTCTAGTCGATTCTAGAAGTTCTAGACTAGAAGTAATCATATCACTTGCAATTAAATTTATAAATAAAAAAACACAAATACTCACACTTATAAAGCTTCTTAGGTTTCTCTTTCTTCTCCTGTTTGGCATCAGTTTTGCTGTCAGCTTTGCCGTCAGGCAATTTGGGCGGTGGAGGTGTTAAACTCGGATCGGGTGACAACTTGCCGTGCTCTTTGAGGCAGTTCCAAATATAGCTGGAAGTTTTTGCCGCGTTCCAGAGACAATATCCTGAAGACAAAAAAAGATGTAAAAATTTTGATGATGCTATATTACCTATACAAAATCAATATTTCAAAAAGTAAACCACAACCATAGCCTCATCAGGTAAGTGAAGGTGACGCCTAATTGATGTACGGTTTCGTATAGACATTGGAAATTATTTACTCGTAATATGTTAAGCTAAAATTCATACGAACACGATTTTATCCGGGGTGAAAAGTTACCAATGTCCCTGGGATACCATCTACCTCCCTGCCAAATTTCACTGAGATCTGTTCAGCCGTTTAAGCGAGAAAAGGTAACAGACAGACAGACAGAGTTACTTTAGAATTTATAATGTTAGTTAGTATGGATATGGATGAGAAATACAAAACAGTCATGACAACAAACACAACAACATGACACTCCTTCATTAGGAAGAACAATTTACATGGAATTTTACTTGAGTAGATCACAGCACATAATCCATAGTAATAATATAAATTCCAAAGTAACTCTGTCTGTAACTCTGTCTGTCTCTCTGTCTGTCTGTTACCTTTTCACGCCTAAACGGCTGAACGGATTTCAATGAAATTTGGCAGGGAGGTAAATGGTATCTCCGGGACGGACGTAGGCTACTTAAAAAGCGCATGGGAGCCGCGGGCAGCAGCTAGTAAATATAATTTCTAGTACTACGTACTATAAGCAGAGTTGTGTATTCAAGTCCTACCGGAAGCGAAACTTTTGATGAGCTTTTTTAAATGCATGTAAAAAGTATGAAATAAGGTACCTACGTAGAATTATAAGAATACTAGGCAACCCGGCAAACTTCGTTCCGCCTTAAAATAGCTATTCTGTTATTCGGACGGAGACAAATCTAATAAATCAAAAATCATTAAAATCGGTTTAGCCGTTATAAAGCTATACAATTATGTAACTAACACGACTTTGTTTTATATACTGGGTGAAATTTAATTCGATGGCATCCTTCTAAACCAAGACACCGCTAATGGAAGGATGCCATCAAATTAAATTTCACCTTGTATACAGATTATGAAGGTTACCTTCGTGTATTGTCTCATCTTCTTTCTTCTTCTTGGCGATCGTGAAGGTGCAGGCTGTATCGTGTATCTTCTGTTCTAGCGTCACGCCGCACGTAAAATCTTCTGAGTATCGCTCTAGATCTAGTTTCGCTGAAAACAATATTTTCTTATGAGAGGCATATTGTCGGATATAAATAAACCGTCAAGTGTGAGTCGACTCGCACACGAAGGGTTCCGTACCGTAAAAATCAGGCAACTTTTTTAAAGAACATAAAATGTTCACTTGTTCGGAGACCCCTATAAATTTTGAACTTTTTATTTTTTGTATTTGTTGTTATTACAGCTGAAGTGTTACTTATTTATAGAAATGTGTCACGTGTCTACCTATTGTGGTTCAAGAGATAAAGCCTCGAGGCTGTATCTCTACAATAGGATACTTGAACCACAATAATTTTATAACTATACACTAGCCAAACTCGATGTAGAAAGTTTATAAACAAACCGCCCATACAACCTAAAATGCACTCTGTTGCCGAGTCTGTCTGAGTGTCGAGAGTGTCTGTCGTATTACACTCCTTCGAACATTTCGTGTGTGAATCAGACTCCCACTAGGCTAATTGTACAATTCATAACCTATTAACGAATCAATCAGATGCAATATCTTATTTAATGGAGGGTACGCATGTCAGAGAAGGATACCATGCACTGTCCCAGCGGTCATAACCCTGAGGCATAGTTAAAAGTGTTAAGCCTCATTGAGCAAATAATTTCACCATCAACCATACCCTTAAAGTTCAAACTGCAGCGCTCGGCTTAGCCGCAGAAATATAGCTCTACGTCCACCTCCACAGCCCACAATGGTCCACTGCTGGACCCGGGCCTCCCTGATAAGCGCCTTATTGGCTTTAATCTCCGTAATGGTAATGCCCGTAATCCCCACGCTGGGCATGCGGGTTGGGGATCGCAGTGGTAGAATTGTTCTGCAGGGAGCGCTGCTGCGAGCAATATTATAAGAGCAAATATTTATATTTGCTCCAAAAGAACCGTTGAATCGAAGTTTGTTAAATCGATTCATAGAAAATGTTTTACGATTTGCGGTAAACCCCAACACCTCCACAGCGTTCACCAATCTGCCTGCCAAGCGTGATGATTATAGCAAAATCTCTTCGTTTGGGGAGGCATGATCAGCAGTGGAATATTAGAAATTGTACAATGTTTGTTTCAAACATTACGTAACGAACCCATAAGTAGCCAGATTTTTATAAGACCTACCAATAATGATTGATAAGATATCTGTTATATTTATGATTACAAGATTAAAGCATACCAAAGCACGTTATCAATAAACATAAGTAGGAACTGAGTTGATATAAAAATAGTCCCGATATGTACGCTACACAATAGGGCGATAATGTCCTATGATAATGACCTATACTCAAACCTTCACTTATACCTCTAAATATAAGTGATTGCTTCATAGCTTCATATTCTGATGTCAGTAAATCGATTTGGTAGGATATTTATGAAATCGATGGTTTGAGTTTTTATTTTAACTTCCGTAAAGAGCGTAGTTATAAAGTTGACCTGTAATAAAGTATGTCTGTCCATGGCGAGTATGCCCTAGTGGTGGTCGTTCAATGGACCACCAGTTTTTTTAAACAATTTGTTAGCCGTCAACTGTTAGACAGGTTTACAGTTCACTGAAACTAGTTTACATGTGAACGACATTTGCAACGCGCAGTCCAACGTCGAGCGTTGCCGAAACTGTTACTCTAGCCAGGTAGCCACCCGTCTATCAAGCATTCCTTTATCTCTCTTTCGCCATGCGCGCGACTTTATAACGGTTGAGTGGGCGGTGTTTTGTAAAAATAAATTATATTGCAATGCATGTGCAATGTATTAGTACGCAAGCAGATTTTTGAATTTTTTTTGTTTACATAATTATTCATTATTAGTCTCATTTGAAATGCGCTTTGCGTAGGTCAAGGTGATTACTTTCTAATTAGAGTGATTAGCATACTGACATAAACGCATATTAACTATTATAATATCCTAAACAGTTTATTCTAGTCGTCGTCGTTAATCAATCAGTGAATCAACGTTCAACGATCGATCATGTCCTGAACGGAATAAACTAGTCGAAAATTAAACTGTTTTATAAACTATCGTGGACGATAAACGGTCTCGTTTCGTTGACTGTATAACAGTCGACGACCCATTACTAGATGCCTCCAACGATTTTTTTTAAACAATAGAGCTTCGATTGACCTCAATCTCACCTGATGGAAACCATATGGAAACTGACGAATGAATCGAGTTGGACTCAGTTTTTTTTTGTTCTAAATGTGATGTCATCGACACTGTCTTAGCTGTGTTTCTTGAACATCGGTTCATTTATTTTAATTGGGGCTTTTGATTTGTTATTGATTTTTTTATTTATATGGAATTCTGCGATACAGTTTTAAGTTCTGTGTAAGATTTATTTTCTTTTTTACCCGGCAAGGCGGGTTAGTTCTAGAGCGTTTCGATGTGGTCGGCGGACAATCTTCATTACTTACCTCGAAGCATCAAAACAGCTAAAGCGATTTTGATTAAATCAAAAATCAGAATACTCGTCCGGACTATTGGTTCTTAGTAGCTACATTTTGTAGACCATTGCCTACTACAAATATTGCGAACAAATGTGAAAAGGCGAGGACCGAGACGGGTTTTTATAGTTTAATTAATTACTGTTTGGGTTAATTTTTGATATTGTAAGTCTGAGTTCTAACATTCCAAAAACAGTACCTACCTAATAAAAGCGTTTTACTTTTATTATCTGCGGCTCTTCTGCAGGAGTCTCCCAAGGTTAAAAGTCGCATAGACTTTTACTCCCCTAATCAAAGTTTAAAATACATACCGCTATTTTTATTCCTGTTCGAGCTTCCGAGTATTTCCGTCCAAGTGAATGCTATACTGACATCCCTTTTCTCGTTGGTGAGGTTCACCGCTGTAAACACGAAGACTGCACAAGGCAAGCTGCTGTCCTGTGAAATTGTGGGAATGTATGTTAACGGAAAAAACTTAAGCAACATAAGGAAATAAAAACGGGAAGAGCGTCAAGGATCGAACACAATAAAACATTTGAATGAGTCCGGTTGCAATATAATGTGGTGCTCGATGATTTTCAGGGACTATAATTTTCGTTTGTTTAATGAGAGGCATTTTTTCCAAATATCATTCTTGCATTAAACGTTTAGAATTCTACGAATCTACCACTTCTTCAATTCTACATTGCCTTACTGGTGTGATGGTCACGGCCTAACGTTAAATAACCATATCAACGCCTCAGTTGAACTATTAAAAACTCGTAGAAGACAAAGTTCTGCTATTTACCTTATAATTATGCGGAATAACGGGGGAGATCTGCCGAGAGACCAGCCTCACTCCGTACTGCGAGAGATCGTAGGTGGTCCAGGCGCGGGGGTAGAGACCGGTGTACTCGCACTTAGCCGGGTCCAGGTTCCATTCCCAGGATGGCGGAGCTTTTTTAGGTTTGCTGGTGGAAGAAATCGCGACTATTCGTAATTACGTCTTTTCTTGCGTAACATCTCAGAAAGATGTCCACAACTGGATCTAGGCATAACATTTGTGGCATGATCGACCAAACCAGAGTCATCTAAGATCAGCTATTCTCCATTGTACTCAGCATATTATACAAAAAGAAGTCCAACTCTTACGCTCGGTTTCCATAAAAACGGGGAAAATTCACTCCTTTTTCCCTAAAAACTTTTTAAACATTTCTTCTCTACATTGGTTTAAACAGGGCATTGTACGAAAATTCACATCCGCAGCTAGCTATAAGGCCAATCTTTTAAAAGCATATCTTCAGCACTTACTTGTAGGTCGACAAAACCGACTGGAATATGGTTTCATTCTTCTCGTTCCTGATGTTGACTATGAACTGGCATTCCGGCACTGTGACGTACTCGTAGATACCGGGGTATAGCTGGAACCGGCAGAACTCGCCTTTGAAGCCTCGCCCGATGGTGCCGCCACCTATACCGCCGATCGGACAACCTGAGAATAACAGGTTCAATTACTAGCTTCTACCAGATATGTAATCTATCTTTTTGCTGAAGGTTATACTTTAAGAGGTTTTTCCCTCAGGACTACAACATGGGGTTTTTAAAAAAGGGCCTTCTAAGATATATAAAGGGTCGAAAACGCGCGTGTAATGTCCCTATTGTTGCAGGCGTCCATACGCTGCGGTAACCGCTTTCCATAAGGCGGGATGCATGCCTGTTTGCCACCTTGATGGTGTTAAACCAAGTTTTCTGTACTATATAAGTAAATCTAATATTTTATGTTATTTTACTTATTAATGAGATTATTGAACAGAAAAAGTGGTGGACAAAGTAGATATTTGTGAAGTTAAGAATTAAAGAAGTGATTACCACAAATACCTACGCTTGAAGTTACTGGGAGAAGTGTTAAACTAATCAACTTCTTTTGCCATTGCATTGAAGTATCTGCTTGCATGCGTCCATCAACACTCATACGTCCAGTTCCACTGCTGAACATGTCTACCCTACAGAAAGGGAGTTTTTCGGGAGTGTTTCGTTTTTCACCGCGCTTGGCAGGCGGATTGGTGATGCAGTGAATTTTTAAAACTACACAGAAAGAAGCTGCTGCTCTTCCTCTGGTAGATTTCCTTAGTCGACTCATACGACATCTACGGGCTGAGTTAGATGTGTTATGGGATAGCTTCTTACGCCACAACCCAGTAAATAAATTAATAGTCTTGATCATTGTAATAATCATAAACGACATACAATTTTATAAGTCATGTAGAGGTATATGCATTTATTACGGGGCTCAGTTAACCATTCTATCAATCTGTTGCATAAGCTACCTATGATTTAGGGCTACACAAAGCTCGTGTGTAAACATAGAGGGGGGAATTAAAATTAGACCGACGACGACGTCTCGGAAAGGAATTAATTTAGGAAATGTCACGTTGCATTATATCGAATAGTTAAAATGTATATCTAACTAAACATGATCAATACAAGTATTTCCTTCAACATGTTTTTAAAAGTTTTTTTACAAAAAGAATGTGTTATTCTATAACACATAGGTAGATTTAGAACTCCGTCTCCTGTGGTAGCTTCAATGAAGCTGTGTTACAGGACAGCTTCTTCCCATAAGTACATGGAATATTAAACAAATCCACACAGATCCCCATGTTCAATACAACGATCCTATCCATCCACGGTTGTCTTGTCGCCAATGGGTACGTCGGGTTGAGAGACCGCCAATTGTCACATATTTTGTATTTTTGTGTTTTGTTTGTTAATTGTTTCGTTACGTGTGCAACAAAGAATTTTCTATCTATCTATCTAAATTAAGTTTAACTATTTCTATATGAATCTGTTTACGTCAGCGTTGCAGCGTTCATACGTGTCGTGAGGCGAAAGTATAATACGTGGTCCACTTAAGCATATAAAAGTTGATGCCTATTTGCCTACTGACCGTAATATTTTTTAATGACCGTAATAATAATTAATTTATTAATAAATATTAAGTAATAGTTTATATTTATTAAACAAAAAAACGTATTTATAAATATTAATATTAATTGAATAAATATGGTAGCCTCAGCTAAGACTCGGACTCGAGCTGTAAGGATTCTGTACGATATTAAGGCCCGTTTTATGAAAGCTTGCTCAGACATTGATCAATATAGTATATACCTTATAATTGTAGAAATAATCAATTTACTTGGTTACGATTTCTTGTAAGTTGTATAACGGAGGTAATCGGAGTTCGAATAAAATAAAGATACAGATATTTATTTGCCAAAAAACATGTGTACAGATATGTCACAAATAATATGATAGAATATTATATTATTGATGATAGATTGTCTGCAGTTAGCTCAATTGTTTCAATTGTAAATACTAGTTTTAATTTGTTCCTATTATTTAATTGTAATTTTCTTTATTATTTTAATTATTTGTCATAGTTTGGTAATACATAGGACACATAGGAAACAATCTTTGGGTTCCTAACCCTTAAAGGCGTATAATATTCTTGCATCTAAGTAATCAGCAATTTTAATTAAGCATATCATAGATACTCGTGCCAGGTAGGTATGTATGCAGATGTAAATCATGAAAACAAGCACACTACTGGTATTTATTGGTAATACCAAAGTAATAAAATATGCATCGAAATTCAAAATATTTACATAGGTACATAGTTTTATTCATCTTGCAAAATGTTTAGTGGCTTGGCAAGTAAATGATAAAAAGCGACACAATTTTATAACTGCAATTTCCTTCAATGACCATACCGCAATTTCCACAGTTTATGGTCTTTTTCATTTTGTCAACCATCTTGCATTTATTTCGACGACTTCTCTTGCGACGCAGAAGGTTGTGGGTTCGATTCCCGCCTCGGGATTTCTTTGTACAATCAGTAAATATGTGTTCCTGGTGTTTACCTTATATAATGAATAAACCGCCAAGTGCGAGTCGACTTGCACACGAAGGGTTCCGTACCGTAAAAATCAGGCTAATTTTCACTTGTTTGGAGACTCCTTTAAATTTTCAATTTAATTTTATTTTTAGTACCTATTTGTTATTATTACAGTTGAAGTGTTACTTAATTATAGAAAGTTTCATGTGTCTACCTATTGTTGTTCAAGAGATACAGCCTTGACAAATTAAGAGCAAAAATCGCCAAAAAAATCATGTTTGTTGTATGGGAGCCCCCTTTAAATTTGATATTTATTTTGTTTATTATTTTTTGTTCAAGCGGCAAGAGAAAAACACATTTCTTTGAATATTTCAACTGTCTACCTCTTACTGTTCCTGAGATAAAGCCCTGTGACAGACGGACGGACGGACAGCGGGGGCTTAGTAATAGGGTTCCTTTTTCCTAAAAAGAGCTATATATTGTATTGTACTATTTACTATTACTACGACGCTCCCGACTGGTATTGATATGGATCAGTTGAGCTACCTGTAGATTGTTTGCAACAGTCTGCAGTTAGCTTAATTGTTTCAATTGTAAATGCTAGTTCTAATTTGTTTTTATTATTTAATTGTAATTTTCTTTGTCAATAAAGAAACATTTTGTAAGTAGTTAGTAAGTACCCATAACACATGGTCTGTTTAGGCTAGATGAATGAATGAATGAATGAACACTTTATTGTACATACAAAATAAATAAAATATCTTATATCTAAATTAATAAACAAAAATGAACTTACCATAGGCGGCCTTGTTGCTTAAAGCAATTTCTTCCAGGCAACCTTATATTTTAAAGATATAAGTATATTATGAGTTGGATGATGCTGTATCAATTAATATTAACTTTGGAAGTCATTTTGCATTGTGCAGTGCACTAATAACTTTTTTATTTTAAATCTGTATGTTAACATGTCCATTATGATAAGTTTTTTGTTATTAATGTGCATAAACCCTCACACTCAGGGTAATTAGTGGCACATTCCCGTACTGAGGGAAAGTTGCCGGTTCAGGTTCAGTAGAAGCGGGAAAAAAAAACAGGATATTATTTAATGTCTATTATGCCCTAAGAGGAAAAACATTGTGAGGAAACCTGTATCTTAAAACTAAAACTATACTGTTATAATATGTAGCATTTATGTTTATGTACTTAGTTTTGGGCTACATGATGCTGTGTGGGGTTGTCCAGCATTAATATTATTATTATTTACTACCTTTAACTGTTGGTTCGTTCACAATGAACAGTTCCATTGCATTCCTCAATATATAAATATCCTATTTAGGGCACCAATTGAATACACCAGCACAAAGTGATGACTGATGTGTCTAAATGTGATGACCTTCAATACTCATATTATTGTTAAATAACAACAGGTTCATTTACAAAGGTTATATGAGACTTACAAACAATTTATATTTAATCTGACAAGATAAAAATGTTAGATAATGAAGCAGATAATATGTTAATTAAAATTGTACTTTTGCTGTACAATACAAACCTAAAATAAAATATTGTGAAAAGATGTGGGCTATAGAATAATTTATGAATTATCTATTATTTTATCATACCAGAGTAAATTATTTTAAATATTTATTATGAATAAGCCAATTAAAACAAGCCAATGTATTTAGTGCACTTACCATACATTCGCTGAGCTGATACCATGTGGAAGTAATCCATTATTGGTTTCTTGTGACTGAATTTCTTTCCTAAGTAGTATTTCATGTATCTGTAACATTTAAAAAGGATTCATGTAACTAAAGCAAAGAAATGTTTACTAAATCATTATCAGCACTAGAAATACTTTGTTTGTCTCTTAACAACAGGAAAATGTTCTACAGATATTGGTTCCAACTCAAGGTGATATTTGCTTTAAGTATTCTCGCAAATATTTATTACATTATAATTCTAAACCATTTAGAGAGTGAAATGTAAATATGAAGGAATATCTATGAAGTACCTACGAAGCAATAAACAACCTGGAAAACTTTTAGTTAGACCATCTATTGTATATATATCACAGTTTTACCTAGCAGTCAGTGGCATCAATTCAAAAGCTTGTTGAGCACTTGGCCTGATGATTTGTTTGCTTTGTAATGGGAATTCATGATCAAGTCGTAGCTTTAGCCCTAGTTCTGGAGGCTCAAAAAAGCTGTGGTCTCCCATTTTCTCAGATCCCATTGGTGTTTGCCACTCAAATATTGTTCCGTAAAAAACTAAAATATTTTCATCACATCAGACGAGCGAGTTGCAGTATGAAATGTTCAACGTATTCACACGAAATACGCTCTATCACTGATTGTTTTATTCACATTTTATCTGCAATGTATAGATCGGGTTTGCATTATTTCGGCAGAGAGATAACCTTAGTCCTTCCAATTCAATAAGTTACTGATATTTTTTTTAATTCCAGTAAGAAAATGGAGTGTTTGACGCATGTTTGACGTATGACGTGACTGACAATGACATAAATAATAGCGTCACTTTAACCCTCTCACTGAACAAAACATATTTTTCAGCTGCCAACTCGTTGCCAACATGGACGAAAGGAAATATGTAGTAGAATAGTATGAAGTGTACAGTTGTACACACAACACACCCAGACCTGGCGGCGCGGCGGCGGTGGAAATCGATTTTGTGTTCGGTACGTAGTATAGCTTAGATACCGATATGCGATACCGATATAAGTATAGTTAGTCCATTTGTAAAATAAAATAAACAAAAAAAAAAAAATTTATAGCGTTTCCATTTCGCTGCCCTAGTGCTTGAATGGCCAACCGACCATTGAGTAAATTTTACAAGAGAGGTTTTTTTCATTTATTTTTGAAATGAATAGAAATTAATGAAAATATTTGATGATGTAGGAACAATGTGTTGTATCTTCATATGATTGTCTATACCATATGTAAACATAACACCGTTTTTTTTTAAATTTGTATCGTATCAAAAATAAAATAATAAAATTTTATGGTAATGTGCGTTATTATATTGACTAACTTTTTAAATAAAAAAAACGTTTTAGGTAAAAATGGTCGGTTGGCCATTCAAGCACTAGGGCAGCGATTTGCTAAATATTCTAAGATCGCAGATGGACCTTTCGCCACTGCACCACTGAGGTCATCTATCATATTCTTCGTTACAGCTGAGAGGGTATGGTAGAGAGGCATGTAAGTTAGTATGCTTCCTTTAAGTACAGGGGTGACCTCTGTTCGAAGAGGGTGGAGTTTGGTGGGTAATAATTAGAGATTCGAAGCTGGCTTCCAATGTTTTCCACTAATTAGTGTTCACCTGCTGATAACGGTGGCTATAAAACCCCGGTTAATACTGGGGCTTATAATGCTGTTTAAAAATTTCGACATCACAATAAATGTACTGAAAATTTGAATTTTTCAAATCTTTTAATTTTTTTTCTTTTTATCTGTACAGGCGCATGAAAGAAATGTATTATTATTATTTTGAATTTCAAGTTATTAGCTGCGGTAGTGGCTGAGATATTCAAGAGTGAAAATCGACGGACCAATCGGGTTTCGTAACCGATCACGAAACCCTAATGGTAACATAAAATAAATGGCGTAAATATTATGAGGATTTTAATTTTATTATATCGCCACGGCTAATTTATTTAATTATATTCTATTGACATTGTTTGATTACATAAAATATTAAAATTAAATACAAATAATCACCCAGTATGCATAAAAACCCATTCCAGAATGATTGTCATAATTCATCTAGCTCATACATACATAACCCACATTATTTTCGTTCACAGTCGGGTTACTACCGCTTTTTACGGGCAGACAAATGGTGGATACCGGTGGATATTGGTGGATCCGTATAACCATTAATAAGATGTAAAGCAGCGGGCAGACACCGGTGTGTCTTCCCGCTGCTTTACATCTTATTTATTAATTTAGGACTAGGATCGACGTTACGGTTTAATGCTCTAAGGTGGCGGCAGATGGTTTTACTCGTCGAACAGAGAAAGTTTCCTTCGTCCAAGGTTTTACTCCAGGACGTTTATGACAGTGACAGAACTGAGAACAAACACAACATACGACAAACCAAACAATAATGGCGATCGATTGGTGGGCTTGAAAGTTGGGGAATAATTATAAAATAAACCATAATTACTGTGTTTGTGATGGAATAAGCGTTGGTTTTTAAAAAAATGTGTTGATCATCAAGGCGAGGTCAAGATCTCGGTGCCCTAGGACTTTCTACTGTGTGTAATAAAAAATCATGAGAAACCTGCGCGATGCGAAAATTCTTAGATATTGCATAGTGGAATAGTGGATGCTTGTTTACAATAAACAATGGATATACCAGTGCAAATAGCAATACGGCTGAAGCCCCCGAGCCTGGCAGATTCGACACAATGCATCTTCAGCAACCCAGTTACTCAAATAGTAATCACAGAAAGTGGACAGACTTTTCACGTGAACCGAGCCTTGCCTTTGGACTGCACTCAAGCTCATCTCTTCAACTCCTTTATGATACCTCAGATTAACTGTTTCTTGGATGGATGTGATACTTCTGTTGTTGTATTTGGGCAAGCTAAGACTGGAAAGACCTACACATTGTTTGGTCCAGGTAATTTATTGTTTCTTTACTGCATAGATACAAATCTTGCATTATTGCATAGCTTGGGGCTAGATGATGCTGTGTGAAAGGCTGATACGTGACACCGCGCGCACGTCATCGACCCAGTGCCAATGACATAATTATTTTTTAGGTTTATACTACCAATGTATGTTAGTCTCTAAGGTAGTTGTTACTTTTTACTTGTCTTGTGATGCCTAAAATAAATGATTATTATTGTTATTTATCTGCTTTGGATCAAGTATCAAGCTATCTGCTATTGTTTCAGGATTTGAGTGCATTCACAGTGAATGTGACCAAGGTATTGTTCCTCGATTTTTGACTGATATATTCCATAAACTGAATCAGATGCCCGAGAGGGAATTTATACTACACATTACTTGGATGCAGGTTGTCAACAACAACATTTTTGATGTTCTTGGAGCTGGGCTAGTAAGATGCTGCAATGTAGAGGAAGCTTTCCAATACCTTCAGCTTGGATGGAGACAGAGGTGTTCTGGGAACAACCATACTGTTTTCACTGTCAGTGTGGAGCAAAAGTGGGTGGGTACCAATGGAGTACTGAACCATAGAATGTCTACAGCAAGCTTCTGTGACTTAGCAGCATACCCAGAACCAGGACTTTATTCCTTGGAGAACATCATGAAAGAATTGCTAGCAGGAAATCCTCCTAAACAAATCAACTATGACCAGTGTATTTTAACTGCTATGTTACGGGACTCATTTGGAGGCAGAGCCTTCACTTGGGTGATTGGATGCATCAGCACTGAGCCTGAAGATTACCAAGACACTTTGAAAATATTGAATCTGTGCCTTTGCTGCAGAGGTATTAAAAATTTTGTAACTGTGAATCTTTTTGCGGATAATAATACTCCAGTTTACACAGAAAAGGCAGTACTGCCAGCAGACAATAATTTCAACTTACAATTTGCTACAACACAGTGGATAAAGCTTGTTTCTAATGCTGAAGGGCTGTTCAACAAGATCCTCCAGTCAAAGTCTTTATCTGAAGCTGATATCAGTCAAGTCAGTGAGTGGCTGTTTCTCAAAGCTGAGTGTGATGAATGCCTGAACTCAGACCCTGCTGTGGATAACAAAGATATTAGCACAAAGCAGGGGCTGCCAAGAATAGCTGAAGACACAGAACCCAGTGAACTCAGTGAATCAGATGTAGACTCTGATGAGGAAGAAGATGGCAATTCTGATACAGTATTCCAAGATAGATTAGAAAAGTTTATGGAATACTTCAGAGAGAAGAATGATCAGTTATTAGCTGATAGATGCGAGGAGTATTTGAATCATATTGACTCAGATGACATCACATTATCAGAGACAAGTGGCTCCCAATCTTTACCTATCATGACGTCACAGTCTAATTGTGGGCGAAGACGCACCATACAGCCTGGAGAAAGCCTTTCAGGTCCAGAACTTGACTTGCTGAGGAAGGTGGCAGCTAAAGCAATATCTCCAGAATCACAAAAAATACTCATTGAATCTCACAAAAAGGATCTAGACCCTGAGCCAAAATTGATTGAAAGGGAACTGCTTAAAATGATAGACTCACCTAAGACTGAAGAAATATTTAAGAAGTACAAAATCACAAAGGAAAAGTATACACAGAAGCAAATACTTGCTAGAAAACTGTCCAAGGAAATTAGCAGCAGTCAAACTCAACTTAAGGAGCTAATTAATCTATGCATAGCCAAGGAAAGGCTTATAGATGATCTCTCAAAGGCAATGTGCCTTCCCAACCACAATAAGCACTACAATGACAAAATAGAATACAGCTTAGTTGACCCTGACACAATAAAAGAAATTAAAAGACATGAAACCAATCTCAAAACGTACAAAAAACAAATAGATCAAATAAAGAGACAGATTAAAAAAGACGAAAAGCGTAAAAACACGTTAGATGTGGAATTAGTCAAAGATAAGTTAAAGTTAGATGAACTCTCTGATACATCAGTAGATTTGAAAGATAAGAAAGTCAATTCACTCAAACATTTCACAAATAGGATAACACAGTTAGACACTATACTCAAAGAGAAGACTAATGACTTGGAAAGTTTAGAATTAAGTAAGGATAAGGAACTATTGCTGAGAAAGGAAATAAAGAACTTGAGGAAGACAAGAGAATGTCTGCATGAGCAACGATGCAGTCTTGGCCATAAGAGGAAAATGTATAAATCACTTTCTGATTCAGAGGTATGTAGGTTCAACAGTTGGTAACTTTGCTTAATATCTTGCTACTAAAAAAATATATTTATAAACGATTTTCATCCTTATTTTCAGGAGCGCAAGCTTCTCGAATGCGAGGAGGCTATAGAAGCGATTGACACAGCAATCGAGTATAAAAACAACCTCATCTGCGGCAAATCACCATCTGCCTCTCTGTCAGATTCTCCAGACAACAAGGAGTCTCGAAGCAGAGGGGAACAGATGTTGATGGCAAGATTGGATAAACTGTCGCATGATGAGATAAAGACCCTGTTGTATAGGTATTTTCAAAAGGTTTGTTGAACTACTACTATTACTTTAATTGTCAGTTTATCTTGTTCAATTAATTGTTTTTGTACACTTCCTCTACCTGTTCCATCGCCTCTCCTATAACTCTTAAGGTTTGCTGGAAGAAAACTTTTAAGGGTTAAGCTCGCCTTTGTACATATCCTATTAAATTAAATCATGCTTATGTATTATTGTGTACAATAAAGAATTACAGAAAATTGAACTAGTGATTTATTATGTTTTAAGAGCTTATGCCGCGTTTCGCACACCTTTTCTAGATAAACTGTGGCCTTGCCCAGGGTACAATTATGTCACTGCCAAGAGTTCTTCCTCTTTCCATTATGTCTATTGCAGGACAGTTGTGGCGGCCACTCTTTAATACTACTAGCTAAGATGGGCGAAAGTTTGTGATGATGTGAATATGTTTGCTTCCTAAGATCTCCAAAACTATAAAGACCTACTGCTTGGTCTACATGTACATGTAGGCCAAAATCCGACTTGGATAATTAATTAGGCTACTTTTTGCCCGGGTAGCGCGTGCAGAGCCGCGGGCAGAAGCTAGTTTTAGCCCTTCTAACAAACAGGCATGGATTGTATGGTATATTCCAGGTGGTGGATCTCAGAGGCGCATGCGCAGCCCTAGAGGCGGGCGCGGCGGCGGCGGCCGAGGAGGCAGGCGTGTGGCGAGCGCGCGCCGCCGCGGCCTGGAGGCATGCGCAGCGGCTACGGGCGCATAACCACCCATCCAGGTACAACTTTTTATATCTATTCTTTAAAGTATATATTCTATATAATATAGTAATTTAAATTTAATGTTAAAATTGTACAATTTTTAATCATTTCTATACATAAAATATAATTTATTATTACGTCTTGAATTTAATGAACCTATTTATTTTTTATAGATTCGAATATGACGTGTAATTCTTGTAATGCACGAAACAAATTATTATTGATTAGTTGGTTCAATACCAAACTTAGGTATGGGAGAAGACGGCAAAGTGCGCACCAAAGAGTATGAAACAAACACATGTCTGAGTTAAGACACTGTCGCCGTAGACGAAATTGGCAATTTTATTTTATTCTATTTAACTAGGACTATCAAAAGCGTAAATATTTCTCATTTTAGTCTAATAGCTTTCTATTTTCGACCTACTTAGAGTCGTTGTTAAAATTTCTATCTATTTACCTCATGGGTACCCATTGCTGGGCCTACAAATGCCTCATCTCAGTTGTGCTATCATGTTCGATCCTGTGGCACCCTTTCCCTCGCTCAGCTATGTTGAAAATATCAATACCCAACTTTATGTTAGTAAATGCGAAGTCTGAATCCCAATATCCTCGTGTTCCAGACACTTCCAGTCGATCCAGCGGTACATAGACGGCGGTAACCCGGAACGCGCGCTCTCTCTCGGCATTACCACCGATTCCGAGACGTCGGACGATGCGATGCGGCTCGTCGATAGAATGAAGCAGCTTGCGAGATGTCCACCGGTAAATATACATCGTCTAAAACCTCACGACGTTTCACCATGGGGGAGAGAGGGGTTAAAAAAGTTGCTAAAAAAAATCACGTGATTAATGAACAACCCCTTATTCATAATAGTCTGCTAACAGCAGATAGACGCAAACTAAGAATGGGGCCCCTGCAAAACAGCGTACATTAAAGGAATGCGAGGGACTGACAGCTAAAGCCAGAAATGTCAAACTAACACTCAAACCACGTATTTTTCAGGCACCGATAATTCCTAGTCAGAACCTGCGACAGTTGATGCCGGCAACCACTCAGCCCGCCGCGAAAGTCACCAAGGAACGTAACAAACTTGTCATAGTCCAGCAGAAAAGGCCGCAATGAACGTTAGTACCTACTTCATCTATGATATGATAACTTGTTCACACACTACCGGTTTTCTACAAGCAGAAACATTATTCTCTTTCCAATACAGAGAAGGTATATAATTAGGTTACGTGACAATTTGCATTCTATCAAGCATACTCAAATGATTTATATTCTGTGCTCTTTTAAAGTAAATCTGCCAAAATTTCACACATACTAGAGAAAAAAAAAACCGAATTTATACATCCAAAAAATTTACTACTCAGGCTGGACTTAATCCCGCAACCACTCAAATTTCCGTACAAAGTGGAAAGTGCTGGTTCATATCTCGCCTGATATATTAATTTTTTGGATATTATAAATTCTTAAATTTGCCAAGAATCTCATACATAAGAGACATACTCATATGAACATATGTCTCATAGCTATTTATTAGCTTAGATAGCTATTCTTATTATGCAATCTTTAGCTATTTTCATAGATCTCGTTAAATATTGGTATTTGTAAAATCAGTGTAGTGGGATATTTTTCATAAATCTTAGTTTATACTCTGACAGACAAATTGAGATTGGACAGGACAGTTAAGCTATTAAAATTTGAATACTATATATACCAATAATATAGAACAACATGCTCAAATAATTAAAAAGCGAGGTTAAAACCTTGAAAGTCCTCTTAAACTTAATCCATTCTCTAAATACTTAGATGTAAACAAATTATTTTGTAAATATGAATATATTTTTTTATTTAAAGACTGTAGGCTTAATCAATAAATAAACGCGTAATAAATTGTAATATTTAAACTGAAAACCTCTTTTAATAACCAATCTAATCCTGATGACTATAAATATAAAAAAAAATGTAATCTGAATTAGAATGTGAATCTAACAAGCACCTAGTGATTAAATTAATAAATAATGAACACTACAACAGACAAGGACAACGCTTATACTATATACTTTCTTACCAAATTTACTACATGTACTTATACAGCACATGGCCCTTAAATGTGGAAGGGGTATAGGGAGGCCTCTGCCCAACATTTTTTTCCAAAAGGGCTATAGCTATAATACTGTTGACGCAGATGGCCATGACAGCGTTACCGGACTTTTGGCGGGCGCAGAGGGCGCCTCGCCGGTAAAGTTATGTGGGGCAACACGCACAAGGGCCCACAGTTAGGTGCGAACCTCGGCTTAGTCTGTTGCCAGATCCCTTTGCACTTCAATGAGATGACTACGGCTAAAATAATAACAATATGTAGTTACTTAGTATACATATTTATTCATAATTCATATAAATTCGTAAGTATAATACGATAATGGTGCCGACTCAGATGTCGCTAAAAGTAAACTAAACTACTAGTATAGTATTATAAAATCTATGACTAAACTAATTTGACAGGACTAAAAATGTTGCCGTCCCTTTCATAACAATCTAAATAAAAAGCGTCAGTTTTAGTGGTGTCAAATTTGTTTAGATTTAGCGACATCTGAATTGTCACCATTGGCTATTATAATACGTACAGTGGAGAAGTGTTACATACTGCCACCGATCTAAGTAAAAAAGGAGAGATGAGGTACTCTAGAGTAAAGACAAGATAAGATGTCATATTTGACAGTTGTCAGTCTTAGCTTGGTAGTAAGGTGAAATGTTTGTTCACCTTCAATAAAATTATTGATAAAATTATGATTCTGAATGTGAAGTGAAGTGGGGAGCGGAGTATCCGCTCCCCACTTCACCGCGCTTGACCTTCACCGCTGACGCAGACTTCGACGGAACACTACCTGGTCGTCCTACACTACGTTTGCCGAGTCGTGGTATCCACTCAAGAACTCGTTTACCCCAGTGCTGGGCTTCAAATTACACCCTCGAAATTAACAAAAACTTATTTCTTTAGTCTTACAAAATAAACTCATTGACAAGTCAAATTTTAAACTTAATATTTTAAATAATCAAATTTTAAACAAAATTATTATCAATTAAGAAATAACGTGTTCATTGATTCACTTCACTTCAATATTTTGCCCACAAGTAGTGTGAATAAACCGCCAAGTGCGAGTCCACTCGCACACAAACGGTTCCGTACCGTAAAAATCGAGTCATTTTTTTCAAAGAACATCAAATTTTCGCTTGTTCGGAGACCCCTTTAAATTATCTACTTTATTTTTAGTATTTGTTATTACAATTGAAGTGTTACTTAATTATAATTTCATTGTACCTACCTATTGTAGTTCAAGAGATACGACCCTGACAAAATAAGAGCAAAAATAGCCAAAAAAATCACGTGTTTTGTATAGGAGCCCCCTTTAATTTTGATATTTATTTTTATTATTTGTTGTTCTAGCGGCAAGAGAAATACACATTCTCTGAAAATTTAAACTGTCTACCTCTTACGGTTCATGAGATAAAGCCCTGTGACAGACAGACGGACGGACAGCGGAGGCTTCGTAATAGATTTCCGTTTTCACCCTTCGGGTACGGAACGCTAAAAAGTAGTGAAAAAGATTGTTAAATCACGCTTCGGTGTTTAGTGTACCCACATTACACACTACGTGTACACTTAGTGTATTCAGTTGAACTAGGTACCCGAATTAGTGTGGTCATCGTAATCACTGCTGTGTCTGCACTCAGAGATATAATCAATTCATTTCAATAATATTATCAAATCTCGCGTCTCGTTCTGAAGTGACCTTTTAACAACGTTCGGTTTATCATCATCAACATCTCGGTCGACGGCCTTCCACTGCTGGACATAAATCTCCCCAAAAATCGCCACAATGACCGCTCCTGCGCTCCCGCACGCAGCGGTTTTACAGTGATTCAGTTTCTATAAAACAACGTCGTATATTATGTTTGTACACCGTTATTATAAAAAGTAATTAAACAGTTTCCCTGGGCCTTTTTGTAATGCACATGAGAATTAAACGCAATTGACTACCGTTACACCACTTTATATAAAACTTTTGACGAAACAAAACTGCTTTACATCTACGCTGAGTTATACTATCAGGTTAAATATTCAAACCTGAATATAATCTCAGGAAATTGACGTAGAACATTCGTAGAGTAATAAAAAAAAATTGTAATGCTGAACTCTATTTAAATAAAACATTTTCTTTGTTGGCCGGCAAAATGAATATTAGCCCAATCTGGGTGATCTCCTTTACTTGTTTTCCATTATTAAAATAAAGGAAAAAGATGTCTTATTGTTCCGTTCTAGCATTAACATTGCAAAAACATATTTCATGTGGCCGCCGCCGCGTCGTTACAAGATCACCGCTTAATTTTATGATGAACTGTCAAATGGCACTTTATGTCTTGTCCCAACTATAGCTTCTCGAAAGTGGAAGGCTCAAATTAGGTGCTATCAGGTCCACCCACCTCAGTCATAGTTGGACCGGCGGCGTTCCTGTTACGCGTGCTTGCTACGACGAACTTTAGTGTGATTTATTGACTAAAAGACTACATCAATGCCCTCGTGTTAGTTCATTATAATTATTGCACAACTTTGGAAATGTAACTGTGAGCGAGTGTTTGCCTGTTGTTGTAACACAGGCCAGTTGTTGAGTAAGCGCTGGGAGAACGTACCATATCTACAGATTTTACTTAGATCTATGCATACTGCTATTAAATTCTACATTTGTTTAAACTTGAACAAATTAGGCTACTATTTAAAATTCCACGGAATACATAGCACGCCTTCCGTTAAAACTGAGTAGTAATGTGTTACGTTCAGGATATTTCCTTGTAATTTCTGGAAAAGAAAAACATGTTTTTAAACTCAAAATAAATAATTAATAAATAATGCTGAACAATTTACACAGCATCTGTGTCGCACCAAGCTAAGCAGAGCTTGTGTTTTGGGATAACTGATATACTTAATAACCGGGGTTAATTTCATGGTTTGAGTTTTTTGAGCGAAACTTTTTTCACATGTACCTATGAGGTTCTTCTTTTTAAAAATGTGCAACATTCGATTATCGACTTTCAGTTGTTTTTTTTTATTCAGCTTAGACTACTTCAAAAGTTCCAGTGATTTTTGATTACGAGTTCCGACGCGGAATTAACGTGGCAGAAACAGCTCGCAATATCAATGTTGCGTTTGGAGAGGGGACTGCTAATGATCGCACCGTGCCATTTTGGTTTAAACGCTTTCGTGATGGAAACTTTGATTTGAAGAACGAACCACGTGGAAGACCGCCCACACAGGTGAATAACAATGAATTGAAAGAGATGGTGGAAGCCGATCCGAACCAAACAACCCAGGAATTAGCGGCATGGTTTAACGTTACCTTACCAATAATATTGACTCATTTGCGTTAAATCAATAAAATAAAAAAATATGAAAAATGGGTGCCTCATGATTTGACTGATCTGCAGAAAGAAACGCGTGTTAAAACTTGTGTTGCCTTGTTGAATCGATACAGAAATGAAGGAATATTGAATCGAATTGTGATATGTGATGAAAAGTGGATTCTTTACGATAACCATAAGCGAAAAATGCAATGGCTGACCCCAGGTCTAACGCCGCAACAGTGTCCTAAAGCAAAGCTTACCAATAAAAAGGTAATGGTATAGCTTTCTCCGATCTGGTCAAGCAATAACGGCAGATGTCTACTGTGCCGAACTCCGAACAATGATAACAAAACTAGCAGTGAAACAGCCCCGACTCATGAATCAATCTTCACCATTATTGCTCCATGATAACTATTGATAACGCGAGACGTACAACACGAGAAACCGTTTTAACCCTACAGGAACTGCAATTAGAAACCATTCGTCTCCCTCCTTATTCGCCAGACCTTGCTCCAACGGACTACCATTTTTTTTTGTGATTTGGACAATTTTCTACGTGATAAAAAGTTTTCTTCCCGGGAGGCAGTACAAAATGCTTAATTATTTTGATTAAATAAATAAAAAATAACGAATTTCAATTTTTCAGTACAAATCAGCAATTTCATACTTTATCCCCTAATACACTACATAAATTCAAATTCGTAGGAAGTACTTATCCATTAATTTAGGCGCATTCAAAATCAATCAATAACCACACTGAGCTCTATTAAACAAGTACGCTGGAGGGAATATTCTATACTTAATAAATGACAGTTGTTTATTGTGCCGATTCAAAGCGACCTTAAATGGCCTCAATCTGTCGTTGATAATGTTCCCTGCATCGTACTTGTAAAGGGTCTTTCATTAAGGGCTTACGATCTTTATGTATAAAAAAAACAGTGTGTGTGAGTATTATTGAGATTTTTTATTAGTTTTAAAGGCCTATTATGTATGAATACAACATCGTTCAAATGTCTCCGCGGGTTCTCTGGGTGGCGCGCATCCGAAATGTCCACTTTTCCATGACTATGGCGCATAAAATAAATCAGGCTGAATTTGATCGATGGCATGGGTTATGTTGGCTTTGAAGGCCGCTGTGGTTTGTGTCTTATTCGCGTAGACCTGCGACCTAAGAAAACCCCACAAGAAAAAGTCTAACAGGGTCAAATCGCACGATCTCGGTGGCCAGTTTACATCACCTCCACATGTTGTTGAACCATCCATGTTTAATACGCAAAACAGACTGAATAAATGACAGCCAATTTGACAGATGTAGCTCCAACAATATGGCCGCTATCAACTGTCAAATTTCGGAAGTCCCTATTGGAAGACCCAACCCATTATTGGAGCTCATTGCCCCACCAGGTTTAAATATAGATCAAAGTTAAACTCACATTACTAATTTGTTCGCTCCTCGTCAGCAGTCGTTCGCAGCATAGTATCATAAGGCCAGGCGTTATGCTGTCATCTTTGTGTAGCTCTAGCAATCCGAATCTATCCTTAACTTCCTTGTAGAGCGCTTTTTCTACGTGTTTATTTCTGAAGTTACAAGGTACAAGTTATAATGATCGTTTACCGAAGTTTTTAAAGTGTACTCGGCGTCACACAGTGGATCGAAAATATAGGGGCTTTTAAAGATATAGGGATTGAAATTTTAGGTGTCGTTTTTTTTGCTTAGAACGGCTTCTTGAAATCAATATGATGCCTAAATATATCATCCATACTAATAATTCGAAAGTAACTCTGTCTATCTGTCTGTCTGTTACCTTTTCACGGCTGAACGGATCTCAATGAAATTTGGCAGGGAGGTAAATGGTATCCCGGGGACGGACATAGGTTACTTAAAAGTTTTTATATTTCTATGTATGTTAGATTGAAGGTATATATTATGGACCGTAGAATTATTTACTAAGAGCTATACTTATTCTTATGTTGTCTGAAATAATTGTTTTTGTATTATTATTATTAAAAAGCGTGTGCGAAGCCGCGGGCAGCAGCTATTGGGGTAATATTGTTCTGCCAAAATGGCGAGTGATATTTTTTACGAAAAGAAAGAAGAAGATAGAAAGAAAATGTATTTATTAGTTCACTACAATAAAAATCACCTATAATTCTAAATAAAGCAACAAGTGTTTCTTTGTAGCAAACCAAAAGGTCCTGTCTCAGCATAATGTTGCTCCACAGAAAGTAGAGCAACGCTGGTTTTCTGACAGGACCTTTGGCACGTGTCATCACGGGTGGCAGACAACAGATAAAAAAAATAACAAAATTCTAACAGCTTACAACTAAACACAATAACAAAATACAAATAAACAGCCAAGTGCGAGTCGACTCGCACACGAAGGGTTCCGTACCGTAAAAATCAGGCAACTTTTTCAAAGAACATCAAATGTTTCACATGTTCAGAGACCCCTTTAAATTTTCATCTTTATTTTATTTTTAGTATTTGTTATTATTACAGTTGAAGTGTACTTAATTATAGAAAGTTATATATGTCTACCTATTGTAGTTCAAGAGCTACCTATTGTAGTTCAAGAGACAGCCTTGACAAATTAGGAGCAAAAATAGCCAAAAAAATTTGTGATAGGGTTCCTTTTTCACCCTTCGGGTACGGAACCCTAAAAAGGGATTTTTTGTTATACAATAAACTCAGTTTGAGCTAGCTGTTCAACACGGGATCGCAATCTGAACTCATAACCAGACCACCAAGCCATTACATCATTTCTACACATGCAGACTGCAGCACTTCGGTCAGGGAGGGTGATTTTGTTTGTCCAAGCAGCTTTTAAAAAGTTTATGTAAACCATATTTAAAATCCGAATATCTCCGAAAGCGCAATGATAACTGTTATATTCTTGATATATGTTTTATGGCATACTTCATATAACTCGAACTACTGCACGTATAAAATAAAAAATGTCTTTGTCCAGTAATTAAAGTACATATAATATTAATGGGTTTCTTTTATTGATTTATTTTTCAAACCAAATATCTTCAAAATTACATAACTATTTAAAATAAAACACATGTTTTTGAATTATTTTTTAAAAGAACATTATATGTTTAGGGTTTTGTACATAAAAAAGTAAAAACTACGTTGTATGTGTGCCAAGACAGAAGAGTTTTAGTAGGTAGTGAAAAAAATGTAATGTTTTTTTTTGCGATTATGAACTGAACCTTTCAGGCGCGGTTCCGACTCGAACTTGGCTGGTTTTTATTTATATTTCCACATTTAACTACTAAGCCACGGTAGCACTTCACTTACATGCTATATTCTGTGAGTAGTTGCGTAGCGTCATCCAAATGGCCCTCGATGAATCTGAACAGTTCTCCAGAAGGGCAGGAGGAGGGCGCTATGAACTGCCCCGTTGGTGACAGCATCAGGGGTCCTGCTTCTCTGAAACGGTGTGATTTACACTCAAACATAAGATAAAGCTCGATGACCTCTGTGGCGGACGAAGATCCGACTGCGACGCAAGAAATTGTGGGTACGGTTCTCGCCTTGGGTCAAATGTTTGTTCGATCTGCAGGTATTTGTTCCAAGTGTCCGGGGTTTTTTTATGTACCAGTACCCTGTTGTGCTTAGTTTGGGGCAAGATGACTGTTAAAAGTCCGACATCCATATATCCGTACTAATATTATAAAATCAAAAGTAACTTTGTCGGTCTGTCTGTCTGTTACCTTTTCACGGCTGAACGGATTTCAATGAAATTTGGCAGGGAGGTAAATGGTATCCCGAAGACGGACATAGGGTACTTAAAAAGCGCGTGTGAGCCGCAGGCAGCAGCTAGTACTTCATATTATATAAGCGAAAGTGATTCTGTCTGTTAACTTTTGACGGCTGAACGGATCTTAATGAAATTTGACAGGGTGGTAGATGGTATCCCGGGGAAGGACATAGACATAGGCTACTTTTTATCCCGGAAAAGATCGTGCGAAATCGCGGGCAGAAGCTTGTTATAAATAAATTTTAAACTAGGAACTAGTAATAAACATGTAAGTTTTAGCAGAGATTAGAGGATAAAGAAAATTACAATTAAATAATAAAAACAAATTAGAACTAGTATTTACTATTGAAACAATTAAGCTAACTGCAGACTATTGGAAACAGTCTACAGGTAGCTCAACTGATACATATCAATACCAGTCGGAGGCGTCCCCAAGACGCTGGCTGCATTGACCCGCTGTATGGCAACGCTGATGCGCTACGCCAGATACTCACCAGCTCTCGGGTCACGCGTCGCTTCGACCAGACGACGCTCAAATTTTTACGGGTTTTTAAAAAAGTATTTAAAAACCCGTAAAGCCTCAATACCCCACGAACTATGGTCTCGACCCCAAAGGTAAAGAAAATTTCTAGGCTCTTATTAAGGTTGCGTTGCGTTCAGCAAAGTAGAGGATTCTCATCTCAAGGGCCGAAAAATACGACATTAAATTTTAACCAATTTGGCCTGTTTCTCAAATATTTGGCGAGTAAGAAAAGTTAATTATGCCCAGCAGTATGACAAACTACCAAAGATATTGATGAGCATATCTTACGGTTCAACAACAATTTCGTATTTGCTAAGCGACTCCGGCACAGTGGAATCGAACTCGCATCCTCGCCCGTAGAAATCGCCGATAGTCGTGATCAGCTGTCGTAAGTGCGTGCAATATTGTATCGCAGACACTTTAGGCATGAACTTTCTAAAAAAAAATGAAGATTAAGGGTGCGCGTTCACATGCCGACATCGGATGATCCGCCCGCACTGACCGCATCAAACAGATTTTAGTATTCTTTGTCTGGTTGGTTTGCCATTCAAGTGCGTCCACTGGTCCGCACCGCATAATTCATTTATTGTTTGTGAATCAGGTAATTTTACTGTTGGTACATAAGACTTATTTTAGATCACTGAATTCTGCCGCTTAGGCGTACAAACATTTCATTACACATGTGAAAACTGACTAACAATCAGAACGTTTTTATTTGACTTAAAAGCATGAAATTTTATAATTTATTTACAATATTATCACTTCTAATCAATGCCAAATTATGAAATTTAATTTAAAATAAAATAGTTAATTAATTAATGTCAGCTGAAGATGAACATGTCAAAAAATAAAATAAAAATGTATGATAGTCAATTTAAACAAACAATGTCAAACAATAGTACAGTCACTAAATTTCATAACCACACAAGAGCGGACGCGTTGGACTGTCTGCAATGATTATGTCGGAGAGGAGCAACTTGTCCTTTTAGTGTGTATGACGTCTTTCGGATTGCCGATCAGTGGACGCACTCACACGCCCGCTCCGTCCGCCTTTCTTCCCCTCCCGCGCTCCGCGCTTCCATTTTAGATCGCTCACAAGATTCGTCCACTCTACGATAATCCGATAGTCATGTTAATATTGAAAATTCGTTTGCAAATGGCGGTGGTCCCGTCGACAATCCGGTTGCTGCGGTTACAGAGGACGCACCGACATTACACTCATAAAATCCGTTTAATGCGGTCAGTGCGGCGCACCTTAAGGTAGCTGGAGGAAAGTAAAAAGACGGGACAAGGAAAGCGCAAGACGCGCTTTCCACGAGAAAGGAAAGGGACAAGAAGAGCGCAAGACTCGCTTTATCACGGTGATAAAGCCGGCGTGCGTCTGTCTATATCATTCTAAACACCATTTATTCAACGGGTTAATATTATATCAAGATCAAGCAATGTGATTACTAAATTGAAAGTATGATAGCAATGTACCTCCTCCGAATATGAATATCCCTCAGGACACTGGATAATGTCTTTTCGTACGTCGGTATCATTATTAATGCGCTGTCTTGCTGGTCCACTTTCTTTATAAGCTAAAAACAATTATAAAATATTAAATGTCCATTCCAAAAACTAAATAATTTACGAATACTTTCGATATATCAATCCATTCTAATATTATATATAAAGGAGGAAGTTTGTGCCGTAGTGAAATATTTGGCCAAAGAAAACGCGAAATCTACTATAGGTCATTTATTAAAACCTGGTGCGATTGGCACCAGCTTTTAAAAATTTACTTATAAACAGGTCCACATAGACATATCATTTATTTGCCACCACAATACACTCACAAGCATAGATGTAGTTCTAGATCTGGATTAACATATAGGTACGCTACTTTTTATCGTAGTAAAAAGCCGGGGCGGGTTGCAAGTAATAAAAAATAAGGATTCTTACCGAAAGCCATTCATTCCTAACATCAATGATATTCAAGTAAACATCTCCATCTAAACTAACGCCGGTAAAAGCTCCTAGTGCTATTGTTCTACCTGTAAACATAAATATTTTAAAGAACTGTATTCGTAGGTAAAAATGATGTTATGGTGACAGTACACTCTCGGCGAGACACCCCGAGACAAGCTAAACATGGCGTGTCGCCTCGGGGCTCTCGTAGGCTCTCATCTCGTCACTGGAACTGCGTGTATTTTATTTTAACTTGCACATTTATATGAGAGCTAAATGAATGAATAGTGTTAATTCATTCAATAATGTAGAGCGTTTATTTTTTAAGTAAGACTCGTTTTTTTTTGCATTCATATCCATTACAACGGTGTTATGGATGCAATAAAAAAATAAACTTGTCACGGCCTCAGTTCAACTGAGACAACGAGTGTGTACACGGGGCCTCTCGTTGAGAGGACGATCGCCAAGATATTCGACGAAACCTCTCAGCGATCGTGTACCACCAAGCAACTGATGAGTTCTCCAAACTGTATTGCAGCCACTGTGGCCAGCCATGTCCGCAGGACATATACCTACTACTGGTGCACTCTCTGTTCCCTCACTCTCATAATCCGATGGTAGATCAACACAACGGCAAAGGTCAGGCCCTGGGCCTGACCATGAGTTGCTTGGTGGTACCATTACCATTATTGGGCTTAAGAGGGCGCATTGCGCGCCATTTTGTGAAAAGGATAGGCAGATTTCCCGTTCATAGCAGCGGGACAGAGTATACGCTTTTGGAACGGCGTAAGCGCAAAAAACAAGTTTTTGCGAGAAAACTACACAACTTATTTCAATAGACCACAGGGTTCCTGAGATCTCGACCAAATTATGTGCGAAACAGTGCACTTTTATGTTTTTTTTATCGTAATTTTTTTTCGCTGTCGTTTTTTCACATTCAAGGAACCAAAGAAATAATGTTCAACTTTATATAATTCTAGTTTTTTACCACGGGGACTAGGCATAAATCTCAATACTCATGGGTATTGAGATTTATGCCTAGTTTGACAACCAAATCCGTTAGGTTCGCCCCTTAACGCTAATTTAAGCAACTATTGCTTACGCGATAGTAGTTAATGTGGGGCCTTGTAGGTAAACCACCTATATGACCAAATTACCTTCTAAATTAGCCATGGCCTTTGAGTGCTGTGAGGCCAGAGCTACCAGACTTTGCAGAGATCCTCTTATGTGGCTTATATTCCAACCGTCATCATATTTTACCTAAAACATTTAACAATATCAAAAACATTTGTTTATTTTATTTATTTATTTTAGGGAAACCATCAGCACCATACTTAATTGAATAATACAATAGGCATTTCCAGGCCATTTACAGGTTATAATTTAACTAGAAGTGAGCTGATCTTGGCTAAAAGTTTCTTAGATTTGAATTTTGAACCTTACAGAATTTTATTCAAAGTATTGAACATTTTTATTTACTATTAACTAATCAAAATAAGAGCAAGATAAGATTATCACTATAATAAACAAAAAGCAACTAAAAATAGATTTTACCAACTTCTTTTATACCATAAGTATTGCAAAGGTTTTCAATCAAGCTTTTCACTTGTTCTCTTGTTGCACTTGTTGACTCATATTTATCTTTAGCTATCTCGCTATTCTCAAAAATCCATTCTCTGAAAATAATGTGGTGTATTTAATTAATAATATGGTACATTAAATTAATAATATGGTGTATTTAGTTAATAATTTGCATGTAACAACTAACAAGCTCTAATCTTATAGGTACTTACACTAAATTTTCTACAGTTTTCTTTTCTTCAACTTTTCTTTTCATGTGAGTAGCTTTTTCAAACTCACTATTGTATTTTTCATATGTTGTGTGGAAATCAACTCTGAAAAACAGAATAAGCAACTCAGAATATTTCGATTCTTAAGCAAAACACTCCAGTTTTTTTTTTGTTTAGTCCCTATGTGAACTCCAAATGATTTTTTTTTCATTAGCCTGTATAGTCTTACTGCTGGGCAAAGGCCTCCCCCAAATCTCAAGACAATGTACATTGTCTCAAGGTTTCTTTTACTTACTTAAAATCATATCTTCGTTGAGTAGGTTGACTAGAGGTGGCAGGTATTTTATCCACATAGTTTGTTGGCATTTCACATGCATGCAACACTTTCATCACCGTTTCTCGAACGCTGCCACTGTTCAACTTAATGTTTACTAGTTTAAATTGACCTGTAACAAATTAGTGACCGAATCTAGGGAAAAGTAAGTAGTTGTATGTATGTTTGAAAATACATAAAAATGCAAGTACATAGATACCTTCGGGCGCATGTTTCTGCCTTAAATAAAACGGAAGAGGGGGGAGGGTTAGTCTCCGACTCGACTGCTGGGCTTCCAGAAGTGCGCTTAGTTGTTTGAGAGAATTTTCATTGATTATCTGCAAGTATTTTATTTTCTTTCAAATCAGATAAAATATTAACACAAGTTCATAAGTTTTGCTACGTACCCTCTGTTCAGGGTATTTTCCAAACAGATCAGGGTGTACGCTGAAGTAAAAAGGTCTCAATGCTGTGGAAACCTCTGCCGAACTTAAAAATCTGCTGAGTACGCCAGAGGGGCAACTACACCTGGAAATCAAATTAAATGTATTTATAATAAATGCTAGACTATAGATAATGTCATAGCTAGCTGGTGTTTCCTCTTTTTATGGTCTAACAGCACCTAAAATATGTAAAAGTCTTAATGATATAGGAAGCATTATAAGTGAATCGAAAATCGTTGTTTTACTCACCGTAGCTTGAAATTAGTGTACATTTCTAACAAGATATTTAGAAGTAAATATTACGGACTTAAATTTAGACGCAATTACGCAGTATAAACGCGGTGTATAAGGTAATAATTCGCATTTTACATGATCCATGACCTTGGTGTTTTCATTTTGTTTACTTGACTTCACTTCTTTCATTGTATTGTATTCCATTTTGACATTTGAATCAGCTGTCATGTTATGTCAGGATCAGGACTGTCAAATAGATTAATGACATTGACAACATAGTTGTCTCGGCTTCAGTGTTTTTCTTGCATTTCTAGCTCTGCAAACTCGGATCTGCAAGATAAGCTTTGCTGAGGCTAATTTGAACTACTTTTTCTATTGTTCTTTATGTTTTGTGTTGGTAAATTTCCTACGTTGAAAAAAGGCTATAATTTAGCTAAAATATGGTTAGCACAGGGCTGCGTAGGTAGGTACGTATGAAGCAGTGAGTAGGTACACCTACCCACTGCTTAGAGCTTGCTTCGAGGGTAGTATGCTACAGTTTGGAATTTGGGGATGAAAGAGGGTTGTATGATTCGATCATGCCTTGTCCGATTATTGTATGTTTATCACACAGATAACAGACTTCTGTCACGGTAATGATCTTCTGTCATCTGTGGTATCTCACTACCTACTTTGTTATGCTACCATCTGGTAATCTGTGAAAGAATTAAATATAGTTGATAGATGTACGGTACCTGTTATGTTTTATCTAGATGTAGTTAATTATTATTTTAAAAAAATACTGCGACCGACGACGCGACGCACACTGTGTCGTAGAACACTCCTTGCACAGCGACGCGCCTCTGGGTTGCATCGCTGAACTGTAATAGAATACCTTCCCACATTATGAAGTAGACTAGGAAAACTTAATGCTGTGTAGGCGCATTTCATCATAGAATGAATCGGTCAAGTAAGAGAGACATTTGCCTAATAAGTACCTACATCAGCTCTAGGTCCTGCCTACCTAGATAGAGCCACGTGCGATCACGAAGTTGAAAAGCTGCCCGCCCACCACGGAAGTAAAAGGCAGGAAGATATCACTAATTGCCGTAAGTTGGAGGTTAATGTTATTATAATGAATAACAGGTGAGCAGCGGAATCACAGTGGAATGGCTGTCGTGCCGCTGAGATAAAATCCGAAGGCTGGGGCGAGCGCGAGTAGCACGCAAGCAGGCGTGACGCAACGCGCGCCGCAGAGGCAGACGTGCTAGCGCCGAGCAAGCGCAGGCTCGCGAGCTTCGAATAATTGTTGCACAGACTTCAATAATTAAGCGATAAATACGCGGCGAGAGGAGGGCGGCAGTCGAGCGGCGGCCGCGTCGCAATCCACACCGCGCGAACACATGGATTCGAACTTATCATTTTTCTATTGGACGTAGGAATCTCACCGGACTGGTTGGACGCAACGCTGCGTTAGTGCGCCGCTCTGGTGAACCCTTTCGCTTGTAAATGTGCCGATATTTACATATGCGCGCTCGATCTCGCGTCGAACTTTCGATCTGCACGGGCGGACTTGCCCGGGGGCTGCGGCCGGCGCTCCCTCCGGCCGGCGCCGCAGCCGCAGCCGCAGCCGCCGCCTGCATCCCTGCCGACACGCATGGCATCCATGACGCCCTGTCTCACAATCTCTAAAAACTTCCCGGTAATACACTTTTTTAAGCCCTTTTATGCACCTATTTTGTTCCAACAGCACTTTATCCACGTAAGCATGCAGGTAGCTTTATATTCCTAGAAGCCAGCCAGCTTGTACCTCATGAACGAATTGAATCTCTACCGCGGTACTTTTAAAAACATAGGTATTTGCCATCTCACAACTGCCCATTCACCATATTGTATTGATAGAGGCCGAAGAGAACCAAAGCTCTCCAACACTCACGATTGCACAACCAACCTCATCTCAAAGGCAGTTATTTAAGGCGTTCTTTCCAAATCTTCTACGTCTTTGATACCTACCTGCTTTTAGTTAAATCATAAACAAGTCAACAACGGGACTTCACAATGCAGAAGATGCTTCTGTTAAACGGATGGTTCACTTACCTACATCAATTAAATAAAGCATGAACTTCGACCAGAATTGCAGAGACTTAGCACGAAACTCTACATTGAGCGCGACTGTAGATTCTCGGAATATTCTATCTCATTTGCGATGATAATGAGCAAGCGGCAAGATATGAATTATAAATTATTACCTTGTTCCAATTAAATCTCTACAATAATATGTGACGTATTTCTACCAACGTTTATTGCAGTTATTGAGAGGCAATGTTGTTGAGTATTCGTTAACCGTTATCGTTTTTAAAATATCCATGTACTTTAGAAACAGGAACGGGTACACACAAAACAGTTATTTACCTATAAATATTAAAGTGCGAATAACAAGAATGCCAAGTGTGGGTCGTCCGCGCTCCTGAGTTCCGTACCACTACACCACACACCAAACAGGACTTACTTCAGATTAGTGAGGTTAAAGACATTGGTTGTAATATCTCTTTGTTCACGCCTGTCAGTATTATCTCAAGATAACCTTTGTGTTGCTTTTTATTTCGTGTGTTGAGGGATTTTAAAGGCTGAATGCCTGTAAAATCCCTTTCCCATCCCGATGGGATGAATATGTATTTTAAGGAAAGCTTAAGTTGACACACGGAACCCTTTCGAACTATCAACTGTTGTTAGTGAGTAAATAAATAAAAATAAACAACAGTCAATAAATGAAACAAAACAGGAAAATTTTACAGGATTTAAAGACCCTTTACACTACAATGTTATTTTATTGATATTAGCTACCTATGCCTTTTCAAATAGGATGAACTCTTGATATTTAAGTATAAAAGCTTCACTTCGCTCAGACCTTAACGCTTCTGCTATACCTAACGACATAGCAGACCAGACCAATAGCGGAAGCACCTGTCTGTCGATGAAAGAAGCATTTTTCTCGGTACATTACCTAATGGGCATCTTCATCTTCCTTGCGTGACCTGCAAATTGCAGGCTGCAATGATGCGGTGGTAACCGTTAGACCTAACATTGACATTAGGTTTAGACATTCGACGTCTCCAATTAGAAAAAAGATTAGTAAGATTCCTTTTGAGATTTTTCATTAACAGAAAGGTTCATGGCAAACCCGATATTCCTTTAAGAAGCTGGTTGTCTGATGAGCTTATGTTGAGGATTAAAGCTGATATACATTGAGTCCCTTCAAAATATCTAAAGTTCCTATTGGTGAGCATTGAGCCATACATTCAATTATTAATCTCTAAACTTATTACATAAACTTAGATAATTACATCTAGGTACAAGTCCTTTCAAAATAAAGTTCATAATCATCGAGTTCACAGGCATTATTTGAGTACCTACCTTCAAACAAACCTTCAAAACTTTATAATTACTACCAAAACTTGTCTTTATATGGCCATAGAATTATGTGATAATATCCATTTACCAGTCTATTTATAAGGCGCCTGCTGGTATTGGTGACCACTGGAGCATTGCTCAGTGGAAGGCCATCAAGCAACGCTCGGCTGAACACAGCGACGCCTCCTCTTTTACGCAATTATCTAAGTACTGGGTGTACTTCAATATTATTCGTTTAGGAAATTCAACAAAGGTAACACGAAAATAAAAATTCAGTATTTATTGCAGTCATACTAATGTCAGATCTTGGTGACATTAGGTAAATAATGGTCACACTACTCATTTTGGTTGCGATGGAAGACTGATATGGGTGATCGTCACGGGTTGACGCGAGATGATTTTTTTTTGTATTTTTTAATTTTTTCTGCTTTCTACAAGGTGCCACGTTATTGGTGTACTAAGCGGAAAGGGGGTGGTCCATCCCCCTCCCACGAATATTTTTAGTTCTAGCACTCTCCGGGTTTCAAGGTTTTTTACTGAAAAAAGAACTTGAAACTTTCATCCCAACTAGCCCATTTTTATATTAGTGAAAACCCTACATCAGCTTTTCATCAGTAAGGTTCTTGACCTTTCAATTGTCACCGCCCAACGTGGCACCTTTTATAAGGAATAAAACTAATGGAAAACTAATTTGCGCAAATCGTAAACCGTTTTCTGTTAACCTATAAAAAAACTAACTTCGGTTCACTGGTATTTTTAGAGCATTTGGGAAAATAGCAAATTTGGGGCTAAAAATCCACATTTTCCCAAATGCTCCCAAAATACAATTGAATCGAAGTTGGCTTTATCATAAGTTCATAGAAAATGTTTTACGATTTGCTGCAAATTACTTTTCCGTGGTTTTCAGAAATAAATTCAAAACCATGAAAAAACTTGACCCTCGCCTCGTGACTAACAAGTTAGTCTTAAATCTATGTATCCCTTTACTTACCTCCATAATATACGCTGGACGCCCTATATTATATAATATATATATATATATATATACATATTATACTATATTATTAGGCACGCCTATAACTGTCCAACCGTTGATGCGATTTGCGTGAAATTTGATAGGATTATTTCATTAGAAATAAAAAGACTTATGAAATGTGTTGGTAACTTAGTGAAGCCAAATCCGTGGAACGGTTTTTGATATAGGACTTCCAGCGTGCACTAACTTAAGGCAATAATTAACTATTTAAAACAAATTTACGAAGAGCAGCATCGTGTGGTAACCCCTCTAACGCTTACACTTCTACCGCTAGAGCGTTACCAGTCTGTACCTACTTTAAAAAAAAACTTGTCCCTGGTATTAAGGTAACATTCTTGCCTTGGCACCAATATTAAGCTTCTATAGAGAAGTAGAATGATGATGAATCTTTCTCAATTTGATAACACGTCACAAATACACTTAGATATCGATGCTAGCTAGTTCAAAATTAGGAACAACGTCATAGCAGGCTAGACATAGACATTAGATGTTTAAGTAGACGATTTTCATAATCATCATCTACAAGCGGGTGTTACTTACTGCTGGTTATAAGTTCGGACCATCTACTGCGGTCCAGTACTAGCCGAATACATTAATGACCCGCGATGTTTTTGGTAGGTATGTTTAATCTCGAAGTTAAAACAGAATTAATTATACACCAGCCAATCTCGACGTAGAATGTTTGTAAGCAAACACACAAAAACTAAAACTGACATGCTTGGCGTCGAGTTTCAGATATAATTAAGCAGTATTTATTGTAGGAAGGCTCACAAATCGACAAGTAATGTAAATTCCGTATAAAAAGACGTGGCAACAGATTGAATTTAAGTTTAAATATGGGCGGTTGGTTTACAAACATTTTATATCGAGTTTGGCTAGTATATAGGTGAACACATTGTTTTTTTACTTGAATAGAAATAATAATGACAATTGACACAACATTATCTAGCTCCAAGCTAAGCAGAGCTTATGTTATAGGTGCTAGATTACTGATATGCACTACATAGATGATATTTTTTTATTATACATAAGAAATACCCAGATTATGTAATATATAGAATACCATAGAAGCTTTTGTGAAGTAAAAAAACCTAGAGCCGGTTCAGTGGTAGTTGTACATAACAAACGAGCTAGTAAAGCTTCTGTTGTAAGTTGTAGCTAAAGACTAAAAGAAAACTGTAGGCCGAAGTTCCATCAAAGCCCTTAGAATGAGTCTCGCGTTCTTAGGCAGGTTTAGAGTAGCAACAAGTGCGCTCGCGCATGTGTGAGTGACCACGCGAACCGGTCCCCCCCCACCACCGTTGGATTGGATACCAGATCCAACTAATAATATCAATTCGAAAGTCTGTACGTTTGTTTGTTATTTAATTACACCGAAATTACTTCCTATGCGAAAGATAATTCTATTTTCTATCATTGAACAGCAGTTTTGAACAGATTTTGATGAAACTGTGCAAATGTGTAGAGAACAAAATATACTTAGTTCTTCAATGAATAGGGCACATGAAGCCGCAGGGTAAAGCTATCCAGTTAGGTACTATTCATTCCACTAGATAATAAAACTAGGTAACAAATATTGTGGAAGGGTATAATTTATTAATGCAGATTGAAGCGTGATTTTAAGCTTACCTATTTATTTTCCTTTGAACTCTATGTATTGGCGAAACTAGACTTTAAACGAAGGCATAGGCTATGTAGCTATAGGCTAGGTTAACTAAATGATTGTTGACAATGCATTAAATTATACTATGAGACTGAAGGAGTCCTCATAAGTTTTTTTTCCCTCTTCTCTTAACGCATTCACTGCCTAGCCTCTCAGCTCAGACGCATGTGCGTCATAGGCAATGAATGTGATAGTCCATTCACTGCACAGCCTCTGTGGTACGACCCGAAGAAGCGCTTAGACATAGACTCCGAGAAATTTTCTTCGCTATTCTGCTCGATTATTTTCGATAAGTAGGTGTTCGTTGATTATGGAGGCAGAAAATGGCTTAAGAAACTTCGATCAGAATCTGATGAGCTGTATGATACAGCCCATTTACTTTACACCCACTTGGCTAAGCAGTATCTGATAATTGACTGAAAAACAGGGCCATAGTGGGTACCTATATACCCAGATGAGTCTGGGTTTTCACTGAAATTAGTAAAAACAATCGATAACAAAGTAGTTAAGAATAAATACCTTCTTGTTGATTTTTTTCGGAGCACACATTTTTGTTACATTCCTGAGCAGAAAATCGACTCAGACGCACTGTATGCACAAAAGTAGTTTTTCTCAAAAATGGCTCAGCCGATGCTTAAACAAAGAAGTACGTTAAAAGTCTATCTTTTTAGATTTACATACAAGTGCCTATTATTTAAAAAAAAATGTTATTGTTTTCAAGTGGACGAAATTTAAGCGTATTATGCGTCTGAGTCGATTTATTCGCTCACGAGTGTATAAAAGGCCTAAGAATACTCACATTCAATAAATCTAAAACCAACCATCACTAAACTTGCCTGCATTAGTCTCGTGAAGACAAAATGAACAAGTCCACATTAATATTCCTTTCGCGATTAACACAAAATAAATGTTCTATCATCCGACTGTGCTATAAGGTAGTGAATCTTCGAATATCTTAGTAGGTTATTAGCTCGAATAGTCAGGTTTTTGAAATGCCAAATCAACGTTGAAAATGAACAGATTTAGTACAAAACTACTTATTTACTAAAAAATGTGATAGATGCAGTTGTAGGCGCCAAAGCTAGTTGATATTGGTATTTAGTTACCTAGCCTAGGTGTAATTTGTATTATTCAATAATTGTTTTATTGCCCTTTTACCCTCTGTCCATTGGTGTAGTAATTTTTCTACTAATCATACCTAGGAATCTTTTATTTTGTCTGCGCCTGTTAAGTATACAGCAGCATTTATAATTTATTATTCTCACGCCCGGGATCAAACAATGCTGAGTGCTGGTGGTTATAGAATTTTCCCGAAACCGTTGTTTTTTCAATAGTTATAGGCAATATTATACGAACTCGTACTTTCCAACATCTGGTACGGCAACGCCTTCCTCCCATTTCTCGCCACTTCGTCCAATCGTCCTTCTTCATTTGATCTCTTGCCAGTCACTATTTTAAAGATGTAGGCATCCAGTCCTTTTTGAATTGGAAACAATCTATTTAGTACTGATTTTAATAGTTTAAATAATTTCACGTCATACGTGTACATTGGACGTTATATTTTTGGTCGTGATATTAAAAGATTTAGCATAACAAGTTTCTCAAGGTTGGTTTGGGTGCGACGCTTACAGTACGATATGGATGATCCCCTGCCATGCAGACATTAACATGTCCAAATATTCACTAGCCAAACTCGACGTAGAATGTTTGTAAACAAACCGCGACACAGAAACTAAAACTCACTTGCTTGGCGACGAGTTTCAGATATTATATTTTTTGAAGGAAGGATCACCAATTGACAAGTAATTTAAATTCCGTATAAAAGGCGTGGCAACAGAGTGAATTTTACGTTAAGTATGGGTGGTTTGTTTACAAACATTTATCTTCGATTTTGGCTAGAGTATAGGTACCGGTAGTTACTGCTGGCTCAGCGACCAGAGGGTTATGGACTCCAATAGAAGAAGTTGCCAGTTTCGTTCTGCCCTTTAGTCTCCCGAAAGTCGTCCGCTTGTAGCTCTTGAAGGTCCGCTTCCACGTCTTTTTAGCGGTACAGCGGCAGTGAGTGACTCTGAGTACATTTGAACTGCATATTTTAAGAACAGAAACCATAAATTAAGGCTGGCCTATGCCCCAACGGCCTTGAGAACACAAAATAATTCTCTGTAGCTGTATAAATAATTAGTTTTATTAGTGAAACGTACCATTTGTGTAAAATACTTTGACATATATTTGAGTGAAAGAAAAATACTCAATAGCGTTTAGAAGATATATCCAAATTTAGAATTTTAAAAAAATATTCGTAAATCGGATATATATATATATTTGATTTGGAGTATTTTTCTTTCACTCAAATATACATATGTCAAAGTATTTTACACAAACGGTACGTTTCACGAATAAAAGTAATTATTTATAAGGCTACAGATAATTATTTTGTGTTCTCAAGGTCGTTGGGCATAGGCCAGCCTTAATTCTAAGAGAGTTATTAGGAGAGTCTGCGTGCGGTACGGATGAGTTTCGTAGCTTTAGATCTGTAACACAATTTTGAATAAAAAATTCCCAATTTTCAATCCTTTTTTTATTTAATAAATAAATAATGCTGACATCATAGATATTATTATAGATCAAGAGGAAACATAACAAATAAAAAATAATTATTAATAATAATTATGCGTAGTTAAGTACTTTAAAATAGCAATTATAAAAATCTTACTTTTTTCAAATACTTAAGTAGGTAACTACATTTTTTTTTAAATATTCTAAATTAAATTGTTTTGTATCGATATAAAGACTCAGCGTCTAGTAAACATAATTCTGTCATTGCTCAAGCTGTATGTAATCCCCAAAGCACAATCGTACTTCACCGTTTACTTTGAAACCTTTTCAAGACCCTTGTCGGCTGCTTTCCCACGCCTAGAAGTACCACTCAAAATTGTAGCCGAAGTGTTCCAAGAAAGCTTATTAATTACCTATGCACTTATTACCTGAACAATTAGGCGAAAAATGGCCGAAGGGCCACAAAACAAAAACCTAACAAAAGCCCACAGAAGTTACATAAAAAATTGAGAACAAAACGCAGCGCTCATTTTAGTCCCATTCATTTTGTATTAGCATTAAAGTGATTATAGTACGGGAATACTTTGTAAAGATAAGATTCTGTGGGTGCAATATTTCCTGTGTTCCGACGTCACTAGTTAGGATTATTTACCTGCAAAGTCACTAGGAAATAAAACCAAGTTATTATCAAATGGAGGTGTTCGATTTGATCGAGTGCGCGCTAGAATACAGAGAAATTCGAAATGCCTAGAGGTTTTCAATACTCAGTTTTTACTTTACATGCCATATCCTAAACACCATAGATTTTCGTAAAATCCGTAGATATACCACGTTCTCCCAGCGCTTACTCAACAACTGGCCTGTGTTACAACTACACGCAAACACGAGGGCATTGCTGTAGTCTTTTAGCCAATAAAACGCACTAAAGTACGTCGTCGCGTCGTAGCAAGCACGCGTAAAACGAACGCCCCCGGTCCGACTATGACTGAGGTGGGTGGACCTGATTGCACCTAATTTAAGCCTTCCAATTTCGAGAAGCTAGTACCTAATCTCCCCTTTTTTACTTCATCATCATCATCATCATTAACCTATCATAGTCCACCGCTGGACATAGGCCTCCCCTAGGCCATTTTTAACTTAGATCAATGCTAAAAACACATGAAACACATCTTAGGTTCCGTCACAAGAAGTGATTTGTATAACGGATTTCCTTGTATAAGTAAATGCACTTAGGTACAATTCTATCAGCAGTTTGCGATTTCTGCCAATGCAACCAGACCTGAAACGTGGCTATTTCACTAGCATCATCTCTCAGAGGAAAAAGGGCTTGTCTTTAAATTAAATATGCTTAGATAATAAAGACTCAGTTTAGAATTTTGGTAGTAAGACACAGAAACAGTTTGAAAATAAAAATAAATTTTCTGGACCGACCTAAAATTTTTTTCATAACTTATAATAATACATGTAATAAATAACATATAATAATACATGTAATAAGTTTTTATTATCTAAGAAAATTGAATCTAAAGACTACATCAAAAAATAAATAGGTATGTTCTTACAGGTAGGTGTATGAGATTCATAAAACGCGAAGTGAAACATTTTTATGATTTTACTCTATTACTTCTGTAGGCACTATGTGCATTTAGTACATGGTAGGTTGCAGTAAAATGAACTTTATGAACAATAAAATAAAATTTATTGCATTACTTGCACTTCACACAATTTATTGGAAGTGAAATCCTATCCGTGTTCGTAGAAAACCGAGGAGCAACTGCAGTTTTATACGTTGAATTAATCATCCTATTAATTCTCTTAGTGAATGTAGGTACCTACCTAATAAAATAATACAGTGCTAATTGCCTGCAAGGTTAATTTGAATAGGAAGTGATGGTGGACACTTCGTTATTATTGTATCGATGTAGGTGCTTCTAATAAGTACCGACATCAAAATATAGAGGAGTTTGAAAAGTGTAAGGTAAGTAAGTAAGAATTTCCTCCACTGTGGTCTGTTCAGCGCTAGTGATATCCATTCTGACTCCACACAAAATGATAAGAAGTTAAACTAGACATCAAAAAATGCCTAACCGTAGGCGTTACCTAAATCGTCTGACGAGGAACGTGGAAAGGTGGCCACCTGCAACTCAGGCCGTGGACGTCGTATGAGCCGTGGACTTGTGGAACAGAATCTACCAGAGGTAGGGCACACAACGTAACTACAAGAGAAAAAAATGCAGTGGAAACTGATCCAGCCGGGCTGAAGATCAGAGTGGAGTAGATTCAAGCAGTGGAAACTGATCCACCCGCGCTATGGATCAGAGTGGACAAAAAAGTGGAAACTGATCCATTGGTGGATCTGCAAACTGGAACAGAGTGGAATGGAGCGAATTCTTTTGTGTACACCAGCGTCAAATTGCTCAGTAGAAAGTTAATTTTCAGCGCTTTAAAGAGAGAACCACATGAGATCTACCATAGAAGAGAACACATTAAATCACTATCTGTTATGTACCTACATAGTGTCAGAAATAATGCAGTCTACTGACTACGATGACGTATTTGGTTCTTTTGCAGAGAAGAAAGTTCGCCGTATCTGTCTATAAGTAGGTATTTAATAATTTTGTTACTAATAATACTTGATCGGCATGTAGAAATATTGTAAGGCAGGGGGCCCTCAAATACCAAGTGCCTAGGCGTCCTGGTTCTACACTGAGGTCACCAATCCGCCTGTCAAGCGGGGTGATTATGGCAAAACCCCCTGTCTCAGGGAGGCACGTTCAGCAGTGGACGTGAAACGGTTTATGGTGGAATGATGAGACGGAAAAGGCCGACGAACGGACGCACGAAGATTTGTTAGTAGGCTGTCTAAATGTAGGACATTACACGCAGCATCATGTAGCCCCAAATTACCTAAGCATAGTACATAGGAACATAATATATTGCATCGAAATAATATATATATAATATATGCTTATTGCAGTTGTTCCGTGATTCCCGCCTTGGGACAAATGTTTGTAAGATCTGCAAATATTTGTTCCGGGTGTTCTGGGTATTTTCTATATATAATAAAAAAATATCTATCTATGTACATATGTATTGTATTAAGTTTATCAGTCATCTAGTACCCATAACACAAACTCTGCTTACTTTGGGGCTAGATGATGCTGTGTGGATTGTCCAGCATTATTTATTTATTGTAAATGCTATAAATAAAGATTTTCTTATTCTTACACCAAGTATAGGCTGTGGTCTGTGAGTGTTACACACACAAGGATTCAACAATAAACAGGTTATGTTTATTGTTGAATCCTTAACACATTTATCAAACAAAGAAGAAAAAATCGCGCGATCAAAATCCGTGTCCGCACAGCTTGAAGATGTACATATGTGTGGCTTTTATTCCAGAGGAAATAGTCGCTTACATTGCTTTTATAGTTATTATTGAGAGGGGACCATATCTGTCAATTTATAAATACAATATACACCGTATTTGAGTGGGAAGCAAGCCCGATAAGAATGAAATCTGAGTTAGCTGATATTCTGTGCAATAACATCATATCAGAGTTTAATTAATCCGTAGGGTTTTGCATCTGTTATAGCTATAAAAAACTTTTGCCATCTTCTTTTCCTGGTAAACCGAGCCCTGTAAGTATACGCCGCCAGTTCGAACTTCAAGCATAGGTACTGACCATAATACCATATTTTTGCCCCTTTCGCTTGGCAGCGGTCACTCGTTCCCATCCCATGCGTTTTATTCGGAACAAGAGGCGAACAAGCCAAGAGACATAATCTGGCTCGGACGGTCGTTGATCTAATTGAGCATTTGAGCTGTGCGTGCGTGATAAATGTTTTAAATGGACTAATTACGTACAGAGACGAGAATTGGTGAGTCAAAGCGGACGCGGCCGGCCGTGGGTGGTAGACAGCATGGCTCCGAGCTCATACTCAGCTCAAACATCTTTTACCTTCAGAAACGTAGTTTTGTAGCATGTTCAAAGCATCAGGCAACAGTGATAGACTCTAAAAAAACAGTAAAGTGAGACGTGTTGGTACTTAGTTAGAACCGAAATTGCATGATTAGGTACGTTTCTAAATCGGAATGCTCTACAGTTTTATTCCTTACAATCTTAATTGACTTTAATTATCTCTATCGATTTCGCCGCTCGTTTTGTTTCTCTTCGCCGAATACAGTAAGATGAGAACTTTCGCTGAGAATTAAGTAGGTAGGATACCTACAGAGCAGACACGCGCCAAAAAACAACGACAGGCTTAGTGATTTGCGCGTAACGGGTCCGGTAGCAGCGGCTGCGGTGATTTGCAAAATGATTTCATACAATTATAGCGATTGGATCTCGTAACCGGTTTTTATAGTGCAAGATTGAGTTGAAAATGTTTTTGAAATTACCTCTCACATTGAAATGGCGCGTTGGATTGCGCTTACGTACACCCGTACACAGGTCACATTATCTGACAGAAAATTTTTATTAACCGGTGAGGAGACCAGCCTATGAGTTTTCCGCTGCTGGACAGAATGTTTTTTAAGTTCTCGAAATTTCTGTTCTCATGGTTGCGTGAGGACTGAAATTTCAAGAACATAAAAACATGAACGAAACATGTTGATGTTTCGTCGATTTAGTTACACGATCAATACCATACCTACCTACCATGATATCTGGTAGGTTCTGGAAAAAAACGTTTTTTTTACCCACCATTTCCCCTAAATGAAATTTTGCTTGTAACACTACTTATATTTTCCCTTTTTGGTCATCAAATTCAGCCTTCTAAAATAAACTATATATTTACTCTGTGTGACTCGTTTTTATGGCAAAAAGTAATATTTACGAAAACAACAACCCGTGTTTACAAACCAGAACTTGTTTTGAATCAATTTCGAAATTGCGTAAACATCTCAAACATAAACACTAAAAATTACTGATGATGATTACCTGCAATAATATGTTCTTTTATACCGTATAAATTAATTTTGTAACTAGTCATCAGAAATACGTAATATAACTTAAGTAACTAACTAAATATTTTATGATCAGATCGATAGCTAATGAAATAAACCTATTCGTTAAAAAATGTATCTGAGCGTCTGGTCGAAGCGACGCATGACCCGAGAGCTGGTGAGTATCTGGCGCAACGCAACGCATCAGCATTGCCATACAGCGGTGCAATGCAGCCAGCGTCTTGGGAACGCTTCCGACTGGTATTGATAAGTATCAGTTGAGCTACCTGTAGATTGTTTGCAACAGTCTGCACTTAGCTCAATTGTTGCAATTACTAGTATTACTAGTTCTAATTTGTTTCTATTACATGATTGTAATTTTCTTTGTTAATACCGATTTCGACGTAGCTAATAATTATGATAAATGATAATAGAAACAAAATACAGACTTATTATAACTATAGAAGACTACAAGGTACATACCTATCTACCACATTTGAATTGCCTATTAGTTTCTGCCCGCGGAGTTCCACTTTCGCCACCAAAATTTGATGCGACCCGCGAAAATTTGAGGTGCGCAGTAAATGATTTACTAAGAGAATCGTACTAATAATTAGGTGCTGAGCAAGTCTTACCACTCCTTGTTCCCTCTCGGACACGTCATGCAGACTAACGATTTTCTTATCGCAACTTTACGATGCGCTTCCTCTAACTTTAATACTTCGGCCGTCGCTATTTCCACGTCCAAGACTCGCTGAGTTTGTTTTTACACTTTTTCTGCACCTGCTGCCGACATTATAACAATGAAGAAGTAAATATTGGGAGGATGGAGATAAAACTGTACGCAGATGCCTGAGCGATGAGTAATTTATAACAATGATCAGGAGAAGTCAGGTGCTTCTCAGATTATTCAAACTTGACTTATTTTTTATGGACAGGTGCACGGTTGCTTGTTATGTAATGTTGGGACAGGATTCGACATTCTATTACAACTACGACTTAATTTTTTTTTGTTTATGGTGTAAAACATCGATCCGTGTAAAATCTGTAGATATGGTACGTTCTCCCAGCGCTTACTCAACAACTGGCCCGTGTTACAACTACAGGCAAACACTCGCTCACAGTTACATTTCTAATGTTGTGCAATAATTATAATGAACTAACAAGAGGGCATTGATGTAGTCTTTTAGTCAATAAATCACACTAACGTATGTACGTTGTAGCAAGCACGCGTAACACGAACGCCGCCGCCCGCCGTCCGGTCCGACTATGACTGAGGTGGGTGAACCTAATTGCACCTAATTTGAGCCTCCCACTTTCGAGAAGCTAGTACCACATCTCCCCTTTTTTACTTAGATTGATGTGGTAAAGCGTTTAACCACCATCACACTCTCCTCAAACAAATGCAGTCTTGTAGTGCTTACAGATTTACTGATATTGTCCTCCTGGCCGTATTTTCGGTCACGGCGGCGCGGCCAGTCTGTCCGACTAGCCATGTGCGCAGGACGCATTATAGTACACAGTGATGTGTGCGCAAACACAGGTGCACTCTATATTCCCTCACTCTCATAATCCGATGGGAAGGCGCATATTGCCAGGCATTTTTCTGCTGCAAAGCAGCAATGCTGGGTTCCGGATCGAATTCGAATCGGAAGGAATCGGTCCTGTATTTTCATCGGCCACCGGGTATGGTGGCCGATGAAAATACAGGCACGAGACAAGAGGCTTCACAACTAGATATGCACTGCGTGGGTGCAATTTTTAATTAATAAATTTTATAATTAAATATGCTTCTGGTTGATGGCGCAAAGCAGAGTATCGTAAAGCATATTCTAAGCGTGCGGGCCATATAAATGAGTTAAATTAGTTCGGCGATGGTTGTAGTACTATCTCTTCACATCAGGTGTATCATTTACTTGTTCCATCAAAAAGCAGTAAAAAAAGTTAGGTTATCTCGCAAATTTGTCAACCTATTTAAAAATAGATATTGTAATATATCTTTATTACCAAAGGAAATTACAAACAAATAATAGAAACAAATTGGAACTACTATTTACAATTGAAACTGTTGTGCTAACTGTTCCAGACAATCTATCAATTGAGCTACCTCTAGAATGGAACAGTCTGCAGTTGGCTCAACTGTTTCAATTCTAAATACTGGTTCCAAAAATAGAGTGTGATTAGAAGCTTGTAAGTGCATTCTAGTATAAATCAATGCGCTATAAAGAGATTTGAGGAAAAGTGTTACTTACAATGCTTTCTAGTTTCAAAAGTAACAAAAGACTACTTGATACATATAAATAAATCCATACTAATATTATAAATTCGAAAGTAACTCTGTCTGTCTGTCTGTCTGTTACTTTTTCACGCCTAAACGGCTAGACGGATCTCAACGAAATTCGGCGGGGAAGTACCCCGCGCCGTCGTAGTGGTATTCCCGGGTTAGGCTACTTTTTATCCCGGAAAAGAGCGTGTGAAGCCGCGGGCAGCAGCTAGTATTTTATATGCAGGTTTGCACACATTATTTTTTTTTTTCTTTCGTTTGATTAAAAAATATTATTTTCACGTATTTCGCAGCTCCTCGTAGCAGCGCGTAGCACCTTCGTAGACAGTCTAAAATTATCTATCCGGAATACATTTTCACGAATTTTCTTATTAAGTAGCTATTTTTGTACTTTATTTTGTTAGGAGTTTATTTTAAGTAATTTGTGTACTACATTATTTTTACATTTTGAGTAAGTATTGTTTTTGCCTCTGTCTAATATTAGAAATTCCATGGTTACTTAAAATATATTTTTTAATTATTTCCTGTAACTATATTTTTATGTTTTTACTAAACAGAGTTCGTCTCTGATCGTCACGAAATCACATGCTGATACGAAATCACAGTCTAAGGGCCTTTTCACACCACCACCAAATGTCCAAATAGGTTAAGAAAATATTTCGAGAGGTAATATGTACGCGTTCTATCAAGAAAACTTGTTAGAGGTTTTCTTAATTTCCCTTTCAGCATCATTTTCGAAGCTCAAAATGTTATGAAAATACTGATATATCTAATTAACAAAAAATAATAACCAATCATTATGATCCTTGGGAAAATAGTTAGATAAATGTTTGGTTTTGGTATCTTCTATGACAAATTAAAATTCAAAAAATGTGATTTAATACGAATTTTAAATGCTTTTTTCACTGATATACCTTATTTAATTTAATATAACAATATCTTACACAACGCGCGCTAGGCGTAAACGCTCTTATTATATCACAAAACTCATTAGGTTTTATTCTTTTTGATAATAGGGGCATGTCAAAAGCACATTGTTTGCGAGACTCAATTCTGATAGCACTTAGTCTCCTTGCCAGTAAGTACCTAGGTTCCTTTACTCAAACTTAAATCAAACTGCCAATCTTTTTCTTTAAAAAATGATGATTTATTACGTAGATGAGGGAAATCTGTCAGTCTAGTCTAGGGCAAGGGGTGTCTTTTGATCACCGAGAAGACCTAGCTCCTGTTAAACCAGTCGGTTTCAGAAAGCTCAACTTCTCCAATAGCGACAATTTCACTATCGCGAGAAGGTACCAAAAATTAATGGTGATGTGATGATTATTGTGATACCCGGGATTTTCCGTGAGGGTGGTAATAGAGGGGGCAGATCTTTGAGTGGTAGTGTGGGGTGTGTGGTGGAGTTGGGGTAGGTAGCGCGGGTGCGCGGGCGGGGTGCGGGCGGGGGCGGGGGCGGGGCGCCGGGCACGCCCGGCGACGCCGCGGCGTCTGGCAGCGCGCGCGCTCATTCCGGCCGCGAGTGCTGCTGCGCGCGCACGCCATGCGTCGCCAACTACCGTACACACAATCACACGCCCGCGCCAGTTATGTTACCGCACTCCGCTGTCCTCGTGAACCCGTGTCGTGTTATATCTTCCCAAAGCGTTGAGTGCCCTGTTCGCGGATTATTCGTTCGACGTTGGATGCGTTGAAATTTCGGGTGAGTGAGAGAGCAGAGCGGCCGTGCGCAGCCGGTTTGACCGCATTATTTTCGAAATACGTACGCCACTGTCCGGTCGACCGCGCTACGCCGATCAAAACATTACAACAACAACATATAAAATTCGGCGATCTCCAAAATCTACCCAGATGGGATAGCCTATTCGTCCCGATCGGTCACTTGTCACGTCTAGGACTTGTAACACTTATTTCCACTTCAAAATAATTGGCTAGTAGGTATTCCCTAAATGGTTTAAGTTCGTGCTGCAACGTATAAACAACAACAGTTAGACATAAACAATGCACAGTGCCCCGCCATGCCAGCTTCGATCTCGCAGCCCGACGCAGCGCATCTCGTTGAAGTCTTTAACAGCACGCTTTTGGAAAGTGCTTGAGCGATAAAACCATGTTTATTGGATGTTTGTGTAACATATCTTGTTTTTCGTTTCTCTTAATTTTAATACTGTCTTAATGGTCTACAATATAAAATTTTAATTAAAATTCCGAACAATGCGACAGTTGTAATTTTCGTGTTGTTACAACTTTAATTTTATGGTTGGCAAAATTGCTGGGATTCGGCCTTAAGGTCTCGTGTTTGAGGTCAAGCCTGGCTTGTGTTAGAGGCTACTTGACTCTTAGGAATTGTATTTTTTACTAAAGGACACCTACATTTCTTTATAAGAACCTTCTATCTGTTACATATTCTAATATCTTAGGTACTATTTATTTAATTTTATCACAAGTCTTCAATTCTCAGATGGATTAAATCCTTTATATTTTTATATGTGACGTATTATTCTTGAAATTTACGAAATAAATGATTATCGATTACTATTCTGTGGTCTAATTGCTTTATCAAATCTTTTAATCTTAGTTATCATTTTAAGTATTTTCCGAATCATATCTAATTTCAATTATGTATTTATCTTAACACATTTGTATGTCACATGCAATTAATCTGATACTTTCCAAAATTAGACGGTATTATAAACTTCAATACTTATAGCAATTTGTTTGGTTTCTACCTCATCTAATAAAAATACCCTTCAAAAGTTTTGGTTCCGACGGAATATGAACCCGCATTAATCCGTCAGTTTAAAACTAATAAGCCACGTTTTACTATTTTCATTACCTAATATAAAATGGTTTTCCTCAATGATGTAACAAATCACTAAAAAATAACATATTTTAAGGAATTATGTACAACAGATTGATTGGTTGATGATGAACTGTTCAACCAATGAATGAATGAAAAATATTTTGATCATAATATGATCAAAAAAATATTATGTATATTTAAATATTACCTATGATCTAAATGTTTTTCATTCACTGTGAATAATATAATATCAACAACTAAACAAAAGCTACAGATGTTCCTTATCACTTTAATGAGTTTAGGTTGGATTGCACTTGCAAGTATTATCAGTTGCATAACAAATAACTTATCACTGTTACCCTCATATGCATAAACCATTTAAATAAATAGAAACCTATAGCATGAGACCATCATTCCTTGTTTCAAAATGGTCGTAATTGTTTGGGATAATTTGTTGTTTAGGTATTTGTCGTTTGTTTTCTTTTGTTGACGTAAGCTAAAAAAACAAAATTCTGCTATGCTTAAATGGATTGACTATTGGAAGGGGGGTAATTAATCACATAACAATAATACAATTAAAATTTAAATAAAAATTACCTATCTAGTCTTTCTCTTGTATGAAATCTTTGATAATAAATTATTATTATTATCATAATGGTTCTAGATTGAATACCGATGGGGTAGGTGTATTCTTGTTACATTACCTAAAAACAAGCTAAGAAAGGACTACTATTTTAATCGTAGGTACTACCTACTTAATATAGTCGGAAGTATACGATTAAAATATAAAAGTAAAAAAAAGAAGATACTATTACCATATTTCTCTTTATAAAAATGTTTGATGGAAATGGATGTTGCAGTCGAAAAAAAAACTCATTTTAGATTCTTTTGATAAACATAATGCAATTTTACAATTTGTGTGGGTTAAATTACATTATTGCGGTTGTTAAACATCCAAGATAAAACAATATGCCAGTGGCACAGTGTCACTCTTTGTTGAATTGTTGGTATTAACAGTTCCAGAGAATTCCTTCGGTACCTAATTATTAAGAAATTTACATGCACATGAACTTTAGCCATTGGTCGCTCCGAATTTGTTATGATCATATAAGTAGACGGCTCAGACAGGGCAACAGGGCATTTACACTTTAATTATAAAATAAATAAAAAACATATTTCACTGGTTAGCTTTGCCGGTTGTGTAGAACTCTTAATACTTGCTTTGATCTACATTCTAGCCGTATAGGCTAATAAATGAATAAATTCTGGTTTTATACTCACGTCCATGTTTTTCTAACTATATAGGTACGCGTATTAAACTCGGCTGTTAAGTAGATTAGTAGACGAAAATCATCATGACATCGTGATTAACGTGTGGTGTCTATTGTTCCAGAGGGGTCGAGGAGAACTATGCGTGGTGTGGTGTGCGCATGCGCGGTGGTGTGCGCGCTGGCGGCGCTGTGCGCAGCTGAGGGGCTGGACGCGGAGGCTCGCGCCGCCGCCGAGCGCCAGCTGCTGCAGCTACTGGGCTTGCCGCGCCGCCCCGCGCCGCGCGCCCCGCCCGCCGTGCCGCGCGCCATGCGCCTGCTGTACGACGCCGAGGGCGCGATGCCCGCCGCCGCCGCCAACACGGCGCGCGCTTACCACCACGAGCCCTCCGCGCTCGACGATCGCTTTCCCGCGGAGCACCGCTTTCGCCTCTACTTCAACCTGAGTGCTGTGCCCGCGGACGAGCGCGCGCGCGGTGCCGACCTCACGCTGCGCCGGCTCAGTGAGCACGAGCGCCCGCAGCGCCTGCTGCTGTACGACGTGGTGCGGCCGGGCCGCCGCGCCGCCGGCACCGCACCCGTGTTGCGGCTGCTCGACTCGCGCCCGCTGGCACCCGGCGAGGGCACGCTCACCGCGGACGCAGTCGACGCGGTGCGCCGCTGGCTCCGCGAGCCCGAACACAACCACGGACTGTTAGTGCGCGTCGTGGAGGAGGGCGCGCGGCATGCGGACGCGGCGCGCCCTCACGTGCGAGTGCGGAGACGGGCCAACGAGCCCGAGGAGCGGTGGCGCGCGCAGCAGCCCACGCTGCTCGTGTACACAGAGGACGAGCGCGCGCGCGCCGCGCGGGAGAGCGGCGCGACGCGGATCGTGGCGCGGCCGTCACGGAGCAAGCGGGCGGCACGCCGCGGCGCGCACCGTCAGCACCACCGGCGCAAAGAGGCGCGCGAGATCTGCCAGCGCCGGTCGCTGTACGTGGACTTCGCGGAGGTGGGCTGGTCGGACTGGATCGTAGCGCCGCACGGATACGAGGCCTACTACTGCCAGGGCGACTGCCCCTTCCCGCTGGCCGATCACCTAAACGGGACCAACCACGCCATCGTGCAGACGCTCGTCAACTCCGTGAACCCGGCCGCCGTGCCCAAAGCCTGCTGCGTGCCCACGCAGCTCACCTCCATCTCCATGCTGTATCTCGACGAACACAATAAAGTGGTGCTCAAAAACTATCAGGACATGATGGTGCTGGGGTGCGGCTGCCGATGACGGCCGCCCCCCCTAGTGCGGACCTCAACCTAGTGATACTCGTTAGTCGTGGACCCAGTGTAAATATAGTGACGGCCTCGAACGATTGTAAATATCTATCTGTGTATATACTCGTGTAATTATAATTTTATTGAAATGAGAGATATAATAAATCATGTAATTTTATAAAAAGTGTGTAGTTTTTCTGGTGTTACTCTGAACTTGAAGTTAAAGTGTCCGTTAAATTGCAAGATTAATGCATCCGCAATTCCGTACATGTAAATTGTTTTTGCGTGTTCGGAATACGAACTAATAACTGATCTAGGTTCTTCCGTTGGAAGTGAATGTTTTTAAATAAATTCCATCTCAGAGCCTTAGAAATAACTAGACAGAGAAAAAGTTATAAACATTAGATCACAGGTCATGCGCGGTCATGATATCTGTTTAAAAAATCAAATAAGATAAACATAACATTGTAAAGCATTTTTCACACGTCAGCTATACACGTGGGACAGCAGGACATGATATACATATTTAAGATATAGAAGTTGTAAACCATATTGGAAGTCATAGGTAAGTATTTAAGTACTTATTGTAGACCAGAACTTATTTCACAAGGTCAGCAATAAAGCAAAAATTACCTTTATGCAATTTTTAGCTCAAATATAGAAATAGCTAGAATATCATTAAAACAATGGCTCATTATGCATATGAAAGTCCTTAATTGGAAACTTCGAATTCACCTCCATTTAACCGGCAGTGTAATGAATAAGTGTTTCGATAGCAATACAACTAGGCATACAGAAGTACCTCATACATAACCTGTAACAAGGTCATGGGTAGGTGAACTTTCTGAATGAATGTACCCATAACGATAGCCATTGTTATACGCCCATTATACGAACAAGTTACACCTTGCGGTAGGTTCGAGTCGTAACTCCTTGCTTGTTTGAAATTCGCCTTATGCGTTGAACTACTGTTTAGACTTGATGGCTTCTACCTGGCATCGAGGTCAGACATTCTGAGATTAATTCAAGGTTAACCTAACATGAAAATGTAGGTCCTTTTCCTATGTAAGTATTTTACTAACGTAGGAAGAGAAAGTGATTTCATGTAAGAAAAATCTGCAATTTTCTAACACGTCTTCTAACATCTAGCACAAAACAGTAAAATTAGGACTGAAAAAGGAAAACGAGACTTCAAATCCAACTACCTATGATCTTACAGCCGAATAAGAAACTCAATGCTGAAACCATGATGCTGACGGATGAAGCATCCTCTGAACTAGCTGAGATCATCCCACAATCGGAAAAACTTTATAAAGTCGTCGTTGAGAGAATGCCAAAGATAATATCTAAAGATTTCCATTTAAGTGTGGCCGGCAGGACTTGAAATGTGAAATATTTCGTCACAAGCAGGCCATATATCATGTTTTTGCCGGGCCCCAGGAATGCCTGGCCGTATAATTTGGCCGGCCACCCGGCAACGCATCGTCTGCCGAGACCGCCCTACGTCTATATTATCAGTAGATAAATTCAAGCTTTGTCTTTGCCTCGTATTTCGTCCTTTCGAGATTTTGCTTTTATTTTTTTGGTTCGCCGTGGACGGCAACAAAAAACTGAGTGGAGGCGAAGTGGGTACCTATAATTTATTTTATAGTCGGCTCGCTCGTAACTCGAGAGCGGGCGACTCGACGGCGATTTATCCCCAGCGCGGTGTAATTAACGTAAATGTATTGGTCGGAGTGCGTTGGTCGCCGCCCGCCGTCACGCTGTCCCCTCCCTGTGCATCACCGTCCTTACCTACTGCAGCCCTAATCCTTGCCAATTTCCCCCTCATGCCAATTAAGTGGTTGTATTTTTTCAACCGCAAGTGGAATAAGATAGGTTTTTGATTACGCGGCGCGGAGGCTTCGTTCGGGAAGGCGCGCTCTCGTCTCCCTGAGGGAATTATAATTGTTTTGCATTCTTGCACGGGTATAAAAACAAAAGGCCGACGAAGGCCCCCCGCGATGTACCAGACCAGACCAAAGTCTGACGACTCGCATTCCGTGAAGACAAAAAGCTACGAATGAATTAGAGAGAGCTTTCGGATTCAGTTAGAAAGATATTGCTTTTTTGTTTGAGGGTATAATTAAGACCGAATTTATTATTTTACACAGAATTTTGGATGATCGTAAAATAATTAAAAAAACTATATTATAAATTAAGTATTCTTGCAACTTTATCAAATAAAGTTGTAAGTAACATTTTCGTCCGAATTATTTAAACGGATATTTAATACAGTTGACATAATTCATACCGACTGACTGCATAACTAGAGCATGCTACAATGTATTTATGCAAAAGTGATAAAGTAAAGAAGAACCTGTTTAATTTGTGCATGGTTGAAATATTTGAGAGGCGCGCGGTCGATAACCGCCATAGTCGCGAGACTGCGCTGGCGATGCCTCGGACTCCATAGCTAACTTAGGTACCTACGGTCGTACACCAACATTTAATGCATTTCAGTTCAGTTGGTATTGGAAAGTTACTTAGAACAACTTTGTTATTTGGACATAATAGATATGGAACTTTAGGTCTCTACTGCTGAAATTCTGACGTAGATACTTACTTAAAAGAGTTTTTGAAGTTCTAAATCGAAAAGCTTTTGAAATATTTAAAATAAAATAAAATAAAAAGGAGTTTATTAATCAAAACTTTGTACATCTAGGTTATAATAGAGATTTATGTGTAGGTACTTATTTACTGTTAGACACTTTACTACTAAGCCTAGATACTAAACAAATAACATTTTTGAAGTAAGGTTATTTAATGAAAGTACTTAGGTGACGTGATAATGATGAAAAGGTTCAGGACTCTGAATCGCTGATTTTCAGCTGCACCTGGAAAATGTCCGCTGTCGCCACAAAGTGTAGGTAATAAGTAAATAAAACAATGGTAGGCATAATACAGATATTAAAGTTGACTTGACCGAACGCCTAATTGCCAGCTGTAAACAGTAATTAATAATTATGTAAAAAAATAACAAAAAATATGGTACATATTTCATATATTTCGTTTCATAAGATTTATCTTTGAACTAAATTAAAAATACCTTAGTTAGACCATTAAAAAAAGAACTAAGTTAAAGAAAAAAAACCTATATAAAGTTGAAGGCAAGACCAGCAAACAAAATTGGTGAAAATCGAGAAATCATAGGTATGGAAATGAAATAATATAACAACCAAATGTTGTGTGTGTTTTATGTTATAATGTACAGTCAGAGACAAGAAAAACCTCAACAGTCTTTTGAATGCTATATCGGTGAAATACGAGGTTGAACTAAGTAGTTTATCAATACAAGATTCGGTGGTCATTTTGTGTCACTGATTGTACTTTATCATTTAGGTCTACGTCTACGGATCATATTGACTTAAATACCAGAAAAGTTAAGACTGATTATATAGAACCACCTAATTTTCTACTCTTCTTAATAATATTATCACAATTTCATCACTACAGAACCTTAGCCTATGAGAACGTTTCAGAAGCCATAACCATCACGGTCGATGGATATCATTTCGAAACGAGTTGAGTCGTAAACCGACCAGCGTCATGGCACATTTATCACGATGCAGCCTTATTTGCGTTTCGAATTTAAGCAAGCGCATCTTGGCCCGAATCGCACCCACTTACCTTATTCACACCAATACCGACCTTTCCTCATACTACTTAAGGTGTAAAATAGTTTATATTATAATCAACAGAGGTAAAAAATGATATAGTCGCGTGCCGTAGCGTTTTGTTTGTCCCGTACGTACACACCTCATTATAAATCTACTTTCACCAAAGGGCAGAGCCAGATCTCGAAGTTTGCAGGTGCTTTTTCTAACGATTGTACCAAACAATCTATCAACTGATAACCTAGTTTAAATTCCAGTATGTAGAACTAGCGTTAGAATCGTAAAAAACTACGACTCTAACGCTAGTGACAAAAATGTCACGTTACATAAATAAACATAATTCACACCAGGAACAGGGAAAGAAATTAGGTTCGAACAAGTTAAAATCATAGATCTTACTTAGACAGCTAGCTCAGTTCAGCACAAACGTTTTCGTGGTCGTGTAATCACACCAATTTTGCGGAGTTTTCTGAAAAACGAAAGAACACAGAAATTCTAAATTCAAACTTATTTTATTCCAGAACCAAATTCGCAGTAATTTTGTTTCTCACAACTTTTTTATGAAAGAACTCCTTTTATAAAAAAGCTGAGCGAAAATATTCACTTTCAGGTCTACCAGGGGGCTTGTGAGTACAGAGTAGCTGCACGACGTGCATTCACAAATCATCGTAAGTTGTTGAAACGAGATTCAAATGGTGATGTGAGTAGCTTGGATTTACTCGCTACTTTTTACCAACACCAACAGGCTGTAGGTACACACCTAGCGTGGTGTACGCTAGACAGATCAACAATGTCGGTATTTCTGGCAACGCACCCGCGTCCTTGGCGCCGACCTTATTGCGCAACAAGAATGGAAGTTAAGTAGGTACTGGTTTCGGAACACGCTCTATACTCATGATAGCTTTCTATAGTTTTATAATAGTATATTTATACTTACCTACGTTCTTGAGGCTAGATGATGCTTTGAGAAAAATAGTTCATTGTCCTTTTCAATACAATATGCTCTATTTTCAATGCAATAACCCTCGCTCGAGAGCTAGTCAGCTGCAGTAAATAGAAAGGCTTGTTCCAGTCTTTCTTTTTAGTCTTTGGGTGAAATTTCGAGATGAAAACTGGAATGAGCCAAAATAAATACTGGCAGCTTTCGCTGCAGCAAGCAAAATGTATCTAGTGTTTTAATAGAGCTTTCACAGATAACTTATTTGAAAAACATATTTCCTTTCAATGTCGCAATGCTGGACAAGAGTCTGTCTGGAAAATATAACACAGGTGGCTCCTATTTTTAAAAATCGGCTCTTTCATTGAATAGGATCAAAATATATTGCGATGCATAGAATTTCTTAAAATCCTAAAATCTCAGTCGGAAAATAGAAATTCCTAAGTTAAGTGTTTGTGTCTAGTGTCTACAGTTCTGGAATTCCTTTCATCTATCGCAAATAATTTGCCTGAATTTGCATACTTTACCTACAATATACATATGTATATTGAGTCATTTTGTCTGTTTGTCCAATATAATATGAGTTGATAGCGATCTACCAGACATAACAGGAGCCATTTACTCCAAGTCAATATTTAGTGTTTAGCTTCGAGGTGCGCCTATTAAGCACAAAGCCATGTCAATACGAACTAATAGCAGGCATTTGCATACTAATCTGTGTAATTACATAGGTCATACCTTGTTACCCAGTTTATTATTAACACTTTGACGCGGGTTTTTAAGATCATATTGTATGTGAGTAAATACCAGCTTGGTTTTTAAAGACATTGTGCAAGCCAACAAATATTTGGACGTTAAACCTTCCAAAATTGATCGGAAACTAAACTTTACCTCATGGTAAAGTAAGTTTTCGATCGATTTTTCGTAGAATCATGTAGAACCGATAACCGCTAGTGAGTTTTTCGGGTGACTACCGCGATTTAAAGCGAAACGAATAAATTAGGAGCCCATCCACTCGATGGAACAACGACATTGTAGCAGTCGCAAGGATTCGATGGAAGGAGATAGTGGAGGCGCCACGAACAAGATTATCTATGTTCTATCTATGTACATCTATTTTCAGCAATGGACGTTTGTGGGCTGATATTAAGATGATGAGAATTCAGTTAAAAGGCAGGACAAAATACTGTTATTTAACAGAACAAGGCTTTATCCGTCATTGCATACAATGACGACATTAATTCCTGAACTCGACATAATGCCAATTCTGTTATCTTCTGTACCATACTGTTTTACATACATATATGTTTCTGTGAATAAAGTATTATCTATCTATCTATCTAATGCAAACGTTAGGGCTGGTTACAGATGGACCTTTATCCGTCATCTAGCAGGTGAACGTAGGTATTGTGATATTAGAACATATTATTATCTGATTTTCATAACCCTATTAGGTCTATGTACCTATTTCTACCTCTATAAAATAGGATACCTACTAAATCTATGACCATTCTTAGTGATAGTAGGTGATAGGTGCCACATTACCTAATCGAAGTGACAGAAATAAGAAATATTATTTTCAGGTCTATTTTAAATTTACGATATTTGACGACCGATGTGGCGCGGCGGGCGAAGGTCCGCCTGCGACGCAGAAGGTTGCGGGTTCGATTCCCGCCTTGGGACAAATGTTTGTACGATCTGCAAATATTTGTTCCGGGTGTTCTGGGTATTTTCTATATACATATAATAAAAAATATCTATCTATGTTATGTATTGTATTAAGTTTATCAGTCATCTAGTACCCATAACACAAGCTCTGCTTACTTTGGGGCTAGATGATGCTGTGTGGATTGTCCAGCATTATTTATTTATTTATTTTATTTTATTTATTTTAAATTTAATAATTTCAGTGTACTCGTTTCTACAGAAATAAAGACCCTTAGATTTTTTCAATCTGTCATATCTGATTCATATCTGGTGCATTTTTACAGGGAAGCGAGAACGATTTTACAGGTTTCAAGTGAAATAGAGATGTATTTAAGTATAAATGCCGGTTTAATAACTATTACATGAAATAAAGCTCATCTTGATCCAGTTAAATATCAATTTGTAAAAGCAGAGCGAGCAAAACTCGTTTGGGGCTTTAATATGTACAGCAAACTGACCAATACTTAGTACCAATGTTACTGGAGGTAGAGTGCGTACCACTGTAGGTACTATTTATTGGAAAAAGCTTTATAGAGTTTTATTACTCAATATGTAACATGTAGTTTATTGGGCTTATTCCAATAATCCCCTGTCATAATCCCCTGCGTGCTCACTAAAGTGACGCGCAGGGGATAATTGGACAAGAGTTCCAGAAATCCCCCGATCCACTTATTTACACCGTAAGTAAGTGGATCGTTCATTTTATTAAAATCAAAAGCAAACTAATGTGGGTTCCTACCTAACCTTAAAAGCAGAACATAGAACATACTTAAATGTTAATATTGCAACAAAACGCAAGAAAATTGTTATTATAACGACATATCATTTCTCATAATCTTTTAAATATTATTAACGAGTATGGTGCTCATGAAAATACAAAATAAAATAAAATTTATCTATGTTACAGTTTTACAATAATTGTTACCACCGTAGTGGAGACCTTCATTTAAGTATAAATACTTGTGTTAGAAGGTTTCGCAGATGTATGTTATAATTTTGAATGTTACCTAAGATAAGAAGAAAGAAAGAAAATAAATTTAGTTGACCCATGATACATAACACGACACATTACAACAATAGGTAGGAACTAGAAACACATAAGATTATAAATAAAAACAGATACAAATTAAACAATTTGTTACATAAGGACGAAAAAGACCGGGACCTTTTTCGTATTATGCCGCTACAAGCCGAAGCTAGTCGCGGCGCTGAGTTTCAGACAGGTCCTGGTGTGGTGGTGTGGTTAATATTTACATTCTTAGACTTGCGTGCGTAAATCTAGGAGCTCTCCTAGGTCCCTACTCCTACAATAATGTCAGATTGTTGCAAAACAGATCCTATACAAAGTATTGGTTGTGATCCTTATATTTAACAGCTCAACACATAAATTTACACATAAATTCCTTCCAAAACTGGCAATGTATTTATGAAATTTCGGAAGCCTACGAAATTTCCTTCTTCTATTTGGGCATAATAAGTATTAAAATTCGGTATTTTCATTATTTCTATTATGTTCGCTATTTTTATTTATTATTTAATCGTAGGTACATTAAAATTGTTTTTATTTCAAAAACAAGTTCTTGGACGCACGAAGAAAACATCCATAGCGGCTACCCCTTACATTAGTACTAATATTAGGACCAAATTTTAAACTGTTAATATGAATTAAATAGAGTTATAGATTTGTATCAAATCTAATTTTTTTTTAAGTTTTTATCATAAATCATTCATGACAAAGAACAAAAACTTCTAACAAAATACCAATAAAGTATAGTTACCAAAAGACATACTTAACCTGTCCGCGGGGTTGACATCATAAAATAATCTAAAGAACTCTACCAGGAGGACAGAACACCGCAAGAGGTTCTATCGAATAATGTTTTGATTAACGTCTATTGACACGTTTTGTAAGAATTGCCGTATCCAAATAGGAGGTATTTACTAGCGGCTACGGTGAAAGTGGTAGCCCAAGCCTCTTGTCTCCTACGAAGGCCGACCACAACGCACACCTCACAAAAACATATTACTAACGCCCAAACTCATGTTTTAACAGTTGCATTCGACCAGAAACTATTCGAGGTCTATTTTTAACTTCTAGGAAACCTCCTAGAAGTTAAAAATAATGTTTGTTTGTATGTATGTTTTCATGCACCTATGTTCGTCGATTTCTCCGTCATTTATGGACCGATTTGGATGATTATTTAGCAGTTGTATATAGGATGAAACCGAGGTGGTCCTGTGAACCATTTATTCCCAAATGATTACTCTTTACCCCGCAAAACTTAAAAAATAGTTTAAAACTAATCTTTTAGTTCAAAGTCGGTTTTTAATTTTATCAAAACAATCAAATTATTATAACTACGCTACTATACTCTCACACTTTTTATCCCTACCATTGCTTTACAGGCGATATAGTGCCTGTGAATTGATTAATAACCTACAAATTTTTCTTGCTTCTCATCAGGTCTCTTGGTAACTAATTCTTTGTTTACTTAAGGGTTATATGCCGGCATTGACAATCTACAGAGTTATTTATTAAATTTATTAGATGGATCGTAATGAAAGACCGTCTCATACGTCACTAAATAATAAAACTTGTATTTTATAGCTTTAAGGCCGTGGCTGTCGCGACGTAAGAAACGACCCCCCAACACAGCCCGTCGATGTCGTAAGAGCCAAGTAAGAAAACCTACCAGAGTTAGGGCAGCTGCTTCCTTCTGTGTATTTTAACACCTTCACTTCGATCACAAAATCCGACTGCCAAGCGTGATTATTACGGCGAAACCGCCCTTCGTTTGGGAATGCATGGCCAGCAGTGGAAGTTTTTATGATATAGATATCTTTATATACATAGTTCTAAGAGATGGTTTATTTTATGCCCCGATTCCCCGAATCTGGTGAGTGTTGTATGGTTTGTTATTGGGTGACCTCATTCTGCTGATCTACTTTTAGTGATGTGTTATCTAATTCCTAAACAATTTATTCTGAAAGCACTTTTTTACAGCTTTATTTTTGAAGCTTTATTCTATGTTGACGCAAACGCAGTGTCAAATAAAAAATGGGAGCAGCCGAGGCTGTGTAATGCAACAAGATAGAAAACTTTTAATTGGAAATAAGAACAAGTCGAGAAAAGTATCAAATGAGAGTAAACGTTTAAGATAAAGGCATAAAAATAGTATGTAGGTACTGTAGATGTGATTGTTTAAGCAAGTTACCACGCGAGTTGAAGCCGTTAGCAGTATCTAGGAGCCATTCAGTGTAGAAAACGCATTCTCCTCTCGCACTTTTGCCCACTGCGTATTTTTACCACAGAATAACTATATAGTTTTACCCCGAATTACTCTTGAACCTAGAAATTACCAAACAAAAAACGTGGCACAGTTACCGACCGAGTTACTGTCACTGCGTTAGGTTGCGAGCAGTTTTTTACGATAACCGTTATCAAAGCAATATATAATTTGACGACGGTATTTACTGCTATATTTGCATACATTAAACGAAAATACAGGCTAGTTCGATACCGTATTTTAAAATTGAATTGAAATGGTTGGTGTGCTATATTATGCATATAGGTTGACATTAATATCAATTTCATCCCGGTTAATGGCCGTTTATTTATTAAATTGTGTTGGTTTAAATATGGCAGTTTATAATAACTACAGTTAATTATTGGCACATTATGTAATCTACAACGTACAAGCTTATTGCAGGTAGAATATCCTGCATAAGAACTGGATAGTGTTGGGAATAGAACCTTATAACATATAAGCATAGAGATACATATTAAGCAGCAGCTGAGGGCTCAGTATTCGCGCCGAATATTTTATTTATACGAGCCCTTTCGAGGCCTAATTACCAGCGATGGGCCTTTGTCCAAATGCGCCATTAGTACGAAAGTAGGTACCTATCATCGAAGCGTTTTCAGAAATACTACTACGGAAATACCCAACGATGTTCCAGTGACTGAAGTGTGAATCATGGATAAGGTTTTTTTTTAATAGCTGTTTCATCGTCATCATATTTTCAGTAGAAACACATTTGCTGGATACAGGCATGTGTAGTTCTATTAAATCCCACTATGTGAGGGTTTTTATGGAATTCATAGGAAAGTCTTCGATTTAACTTTTTTCCCATATTATTCAGTTTCTGTTAGACTCTAGTGTAACATTTATTAAAAAAGAAATTTACAACTATTAAATACAAATTACAACTAGTATTTACAATTGAGGTAACTGCAGATTGTTGTAAACCAGGGGTTCCCAAACTATTTTAGGCAAGAGACCCCTTTTCCAAAATGAATTGATACCATAAGACTCCCATAGCCAAATTACTTCAAAAATCATATCTCTAGGTTTTTCCTATTGATACAAAATACTTACCAATTTAAAAACTTTGCGGTTGGTTAAGTGCGTAAACTTGACATCATTTTCTGAACAAAATTTTACAAAATAAATACCTACACATAAAATTCAGTAATATCATGTTTAAAAATAATTATTTATACAAATTCTGTAAAAATATTTAAATTAGTAATTTTTTTTAAACATTAATTTCGCAAATTAGGGATAAAAAAAATAAAAAATCAGTGTGATGGATGAACCTGGTTACCTTCTACCTACCTAGCTAAATCCGGTTCTATATTCAAACGGTTTTTTTTTTGCTTTGTCAATATGTTTGTAACCACACTGAAGCCTTTCTTGATTAGGTATGATGATGGAAAAGCGATAAAGTATTTTTCAGCAATGTTCCACAATGCAGGTGTTTCAATGCGTTGCGTTGCGTTGGAACCAGAACTTCTGACAGCCTTGGTTGAAATTCTGCTTATGGGGCGAACCTAACGGGTTCGGTTGACAAACTAGGCCCAAATCTCAGTAGGGATCTCACTGGATCCGCGTGTAAAAAACTCGAATTACATAAAATTCAAAATTTTTTCTTTGGTTCCTTGATTATGAAAAAGCTATTAGGAAAAATAACAAAAAATTTAAAAAATCTTTAAAGTGCACTGTTGCTAATGTCTAATTATATAATTATGGTACAATTGCCTTCATCAAAACAAAAATTGTGGCCGTGTTATACGAACATGATTTACATATTTAATTTTCAATTTCTAATATTCATCACTTGAAACAGATAATTTAGGAGTTTGGTTTAAATAATTAATGTTTCAAAGTAATTAAATAAAATATGATTATTTAGCTCGTTATTTATTATTAATTATCATGAAATTATTTCATGATCAACCAAACTGAAAGACGTTTAAGTAGAACATAAGCATATCCTCACAAAATTCATTAAACTTGAAAAAAACCGTCTGATATTTTTTAAAAGCTGGTGCTATTGCCTATTATTTTTTCATCCACGGTAGCCAGTGTTTGGTTAAACCCTTTGAAAATATAAGATTTAAATAAATAAATAATCCACGCTGACCTAACGTCACAAATCCAGGCCTCCATTACACGAAAAACAAAGGAGGAAACAAAAGCTTTTAAAAATTTACCTAAACTACAGTTAGCCTGACAGTCTGTCCGAACAGAGAGCTGCGTCCAAGCAAACAACTGCCTCGAAAGATACCGATCGGTGTTTGCTCGCTCCCTACGCACTGTTACGTAAACATGTCCGACATAGTGCACAAACACTGCACTGATCATTAGGGACAATATTTAGTCAGCTACTGCTCAGTTTCCGGTAACTGTCAAACTGACTGGCCAGCAAGAAATGTAAATTTTCTGTTATTTTTAGTTTGGAACTTTGGAACGTAAACATTCTACATGAGGAAAATTGCTGAATTGGAATAAAAAGAATAAGGATTTTTAAAGTTCAAGGAGAAATAGGAAAATTCCCGGCCGAAAGACGTTTGGTACCGCAGATAAAACCACTACGGTGCCCATCACTATTTTTAGTGATGCGCACCTTTCCTCACGAGCGTTTTCGAAGAGTAATGTGTAGAAGAAATTTCCTAAGTAAACTCATGGATAGCTAAGCCCTGGCTTGTGGTTTCCAATCAAAATTAAAAAAATGTTTCAATGTTTCAAAATTAATTCTATATAATTATGTCGATTGTCAGACTCTTTTGTTTTAATGTCGCAGCAAGTAAAAGATTGTTTTAGCTTTGATAGTCATCAAAGCTTATCTTACCTTTGGCTCATTTTTGGTAGCACTAGTTTGGAATTGGTTTATGAAGCCGGGACCCAATCTGAATTTGAGTGACCAATGTACCTACTTACCTACCAAAAAGTCTAGTCAAATAATCATAGCTTTCGTTGCTCAAGTAATTTAAAGTAACTAGTTTCTGCCCGCGGCTTCCCACGCGATGTATTTATGGAAACGTTTTAAGGTTATTTATATCCCATGGGAACTTAACTATCGGATAAAAAGTAGCCAATGTTTTATTCCAGGCTTAGAACTACCTGTATGAAAAAAATACAGCCCGATACGTTAAGTAGTTTTGGCGTGAAGAAGTAATAAACATTCATCCAAATATCCATACATATAAACATCCAAACTTTCGCGTGTGATATTATAAAGTGTGATGTGATGTGATAGTGCATAATACTCCATTAACTTCAAGTAACAACTTGATTTTATGAACTTGTTGTTTAGACATTACCGTCAACGTCAGGTGAAATCATCATGTAAATCTCATGGAAAATTATCAAGTGCGCACAGTAGTAAACAATATTTCGTCCCCTATGCATTAAGCATACATAATAAAACTTGTTTATGAGGTATAGCTTTATATCTGTTGTGAGCGTGTGCGATGTAACTTTGGTCAAAGATTATGGAGACATGCTATAGAATTAACCTGCGAAAGGGAGGTTATTTTCTTGAATCCACTAGATACATATAGATACCAAAGAATGAGAATAAGCAGATGTGACGTCGAAATAATTTACCTATAAACTACGAGCCTAATCAAAGATGAAAGTGACTGTGTCGTAACGAGTGACGCGAGGCGTTGCAGCGTTGTTGATTTTATCTATGAACATGTTTGAGTTATGAGTTTTTTGGATTGCTAGTTCGATTTGTTAATGTCGTAGAAGATTGGGTAGCTCATTTCACGAATATTTTGATGTATAGGAATGCGGATAATTCTCTCCTTCTTTCAAACCAAACTCCTTTTTGAGCTCAAGGAGCTCAAAAAGGAGTTTGGTTGGAGTTTTTCTTAAATATTCTTGATTGGAGTTTTTAGTTTAGTTTAATTTTAACAAATCCAGAGTTATATGAAAAACTCACAGTTCTTAAAATTTCTCATGTTTTCATAAAACGAAATTCATTTACAATTTTAAAAGGGCACCCAAGTGCAAAAATGGATGTAGCAGTGGATCTCAGGCTGAGCTGATGTTAGAGATTTGCACAAATTCAAACAAAGCCCCAAAAAAAAAAATATTAAAGTAAAAGGGCCGTTACAGACATAGATCTAAGTAAAATCCGTAGATAACACACTTTCTCCCAGCGCTTACTTAACAACTGCCCTATGCTGTGTTACAACTACACGCAAACACTCGCTATAAGTAACATTTCCAATCGTGTGCAATAATTAATATAAATATAATGAACGAACACGAGGGCATTGTGTCTTTTACTCAATAAATCACACTAAAGTCGTAGCAAGCACGCGTAACACGAAATCCGGTCCGACTATGACTGAGGTGGGTGGACCTAATTGCACCTAATTTGAGCTTTCCACTTTCGAGAAGCTAGTACCTCATCTCCCCTTTTTACTTAGATCGAAGGTTACAGATTATTCTGGGTAATCAACGTGAGCTGACAACCCTATAATACTGGCATTATCAACTTTCAACAACATATCAACTTGGGTAATTGCTTGCGATTTGTTTCCTTCTTTGGACGTAAGACTGAGTTAAGCACATTATGCTATATTATATTGTATCATTAATTAGATACTAGCTTCTTTCCGAGATAAAAAGTTGCCCATGTTAATTAAAAACATAACTATATTTTAAAGAAGATTCTTTTAAATGTTATTCCCTTTCTACATCGGTGCAACATTTAAGCCCTGTTCAGTACCTAGTTTTGGTTTTCTTCGCATATACATCTCCCAACATCACATCTTCACCAAGTTTCGCATTTATTTCAGTTAGATAGGATTCTCTGATATAGGATGCAATTATGTGTACAGAGTGTTACTCTTTGTGCTGTGTACGGTGTGGTTTATAAATAGCTCGCGGCAGGCAGGTGAGCGCCTGCGCAGACTAGCGGACGCCGCGCTTCCGCGAATCTCCTCGCTTGCCCAACTTGGCGTGCACTTACATACCTGTAGATAGTGTTAGCATGAAGGTTTCGTGTCAGATGGTTCAAGTTTTCGGTATCCCACTTCTGATCGAAGTAAGAAGTAAGATTTCGAAACTTGAGAATCTGTGTACCTATAAAATATAATAAATATAGTTATAAAAAATATTATATATGTATGTTTCTTAGGATAGAAATAAATAAAAATCCAGCCAGAATAAAACCATTTTGCGTAAGGAATAATGCTTACTTAGCTGCCTGATAAAATTGAAGTTGATAATAATGCGTTGGGGAAAGAGGTCTACTAATTGTTTTTTCTTTAAACTGAAATATATATATTTTCTTTTTAACTGAAATCTACTTTATTGACAAAGAAAATTACAATTCAAAAATAAAAATAAATTAGAAGTAGTATTTACAATTGAAACAATTAAGCTAACTGCAGACTGTTGCTTAACTGAAATTATATTTACATCAGAGGAACGAATAAATTCAAACAGTTTTAAGTATACATTATTATAAAGTACTGGACATACCCTAACTACGGTAACCGATAACAAAAGTCGATCGCCTTCCTCAGTTGAGCTATTAAGTTTATTACCAACATGCGGAAACTAAAAGCACCTATTATTTATATCAACATGTACATACCTCAACATAGATTTGTATCAGTCTTATATCGCAGTCGTAGATTTTATATGCACTGAAAAGCTCGCAGGTTTTTTTTAAAGGGCTTCGCTAATGCAACTTTGGCTTTAGCCTTCTCTTTATCTTAAGTAAGCGGCAAAACTGCCCAATGTGTGCCCAATGTCTAAGCCCAATGTCTGCAAATACTGTCCTCACCGTTTAAAATAATTTTCAAAAACGAATCTAATAATAAGTAATGAAACAAATCAATAGATATGACCAATATCTTATCAAAATATGACCATTAAGGTTGAAATTGTTTTGGAAATATATAAAATTGCTCCTATTATTTCGCAAGTAGCTTTACTAAATTGTGTTTTTTGGGGGGTTATTATTATTGCATTGAATCTAATAACAATTACAAAAATCTTTATCATCATCATCATCATCAACCTATCTTAGTCCACTGCTGGACATAGGCCAATAAGCGCCATAGCGCCCTGTCTTCAGCTTGCCGCATCCAGCATCTGCCTGCAGTCTTTTGCAGATCGTCATCCCACCTGGCCGGAGGGCACCTACACTACGGTTGCCGAGTCGCGGTCTCCACTCGAGGACACTTTTACCCTAGCGGTTGTCGGTTCTTCGCGAGATATGGCCAATATCTTTATGATTTAAAGGAAATATATGATATTGAAGTAGGTAGTAGTTTTAATGTTTTTTTATTCATTTGGTGTTTTCTATTTCCAGTGAGAGTGACCTTTTTGTGTTTTCTACAGTGATTTATTATAAAACTGCACAAAATATTCTAAAATAAAATATTTTATTTTAGAATATTCGTATATATCACATAATATAAGTCATATTTTGTGATTAGTTCCATTACTTGTATTAGATTAGTTTTAGAGAAATCTTTAAAACGATAATGACAGAACTTTACTGAGCAATTTCACGCGGAGTATAAGGCTAGAATAGTATTTTTTATTTATGATTGAATTTTATAATCATCTATTTAGCATGGTCTTGAAATAGTGAACGCAGTAGGTAAGTACCATACCAACATCAAAACATTTAGAAAATAGCAAATTTGGGAAGTTTTCTATTAAAAATTTTCGCGGCCCCATGCCTATTTCCAAAGAAGAAGCAACCGCTGTGTTCTAAGGGTAGACTTTTACAAAATATACATCTAGATAAAAATATAGATATGGATCATCATAAGTAAATATATGTATAGGTACTTAGTACGTTCATCATACAACAGCGCCGGTATCATAAGCTGCTTATTCAAGCAGCCTAATCTCGTTTAGATCATACATCAATCATGCAATGCGTAAATAATTGAATTTGCAGGAATTACTTTAAATACTTCACGCATTCGATGACGATTTATGTATTTTTTATCTATGCTAATCTCTAGACAAATCGCTGGCAGTGATCAATGTGATCATGTTAAGCCTTTTTTTTTTTTTCTTTTTTCTCGGCCGAGGAAATTCGTTTACGAATAGACTGGTCTGGCGGGGACCAGAATTATGTGGGACTCGACGTCCTGATAAGGACGTAATACCCACTAAAACCTCTCCGGTGACCCTTCTCTCGCCATTTTCGCCGAACCACGGGAACATACAGGGTGTTTGGAAGCTCGGTGCAAAGCCTTAAGGGGGTAGTAGTATAGACCATCTAGAACATTTTGAGCCACATTTGTCTTAACCAAAGTCTAATTGTTTTTTTTTTAGGGACCTTTTACGATTTTTAACCAAAATCCCAAAAAAATCTAATTAAGTGCTGATAATGCAAAGTTTAAGTGGAAATGTCTATTTATTTTGTATGTTTTTATTAGCCTAATGTGTGTTTAATGATATTAAATCATTATAAAGCACAGTTTATGCTAAAAAAATGACTTTCAGACTATTTAAACTTTACAGAAAAAAAGACAAAGAAAAAAAAAATGTTTTTTAATAACATTTAAAAAAATAAATAAAATAGCTGCTGATGTTCAGATTATTTTAAACACGCTGAGTTATTGCTCTTTCTTTTAAGGTATCATTTACTTAGATATCTATACAATTTTTGAAAATACGGTGCCTAAACCAGTTAAAGTCCGTAAATACTGATTTAAAGGAGATAAGAAAAAAACGTTTTTGATGATTATTTTTTTAATTCTGATGCTCAAAATGGCTTCCACCATTGCGTATACATTTACGACAACGATTTCTAACTTCCGTCGTCGTGACTTTCAGCTGCATTTCCTGTTTCATAGTTGTGAAAGCTGTTTCAATCCTTTGAAGTAATTCTTCCCTCGTGGATATTTCGGTAGTGTATACGAGATCCTTTGCCCGTCCCCACACAAAAAAATCTACTGGGGTCAGGTCGGGCGATCGTGCGGGCCAAGGGATGGGCCCATCTCTGCCTATCCAGCTGTCTGGAAAACAGTTGTTAAGGTGTTCCCTGACACTTAACGTCCAATGTGCTGGGCATCCATCTTGTTGAAAGATGATTGGCCTGTCCGTATTTAGTATGGGTACTTCGGCTTCATACAGGAGTTCTGGTAAATCATTTTGCAGAAAATGCAGATAATTCTCACCGTTTAAATTATCTGGTAAAACGTGTGGCCCAATCAATGTTCGTCCGATTATTCCAGCCCATATCTAAACCAAAGAATCAAGGTTAAGCTCTTTGTTATTGTACACTGCCAGCCGGCACAGCGGCCTTTGTTTAGTTGTCTAAGGTCCCTCTCTACATTGTTGTTCAGGTAAGTTTATTATTAGGTACACAGTAATTTTCTTACCCTTAACTGGTTTAGGCACCGTATTTTCGAAAATTGTATAGATATCTAAGTAAATGATACCTTAAAAGAAAGAGCAATAACTCAGCGTGTTTAAAATAATCTGAACATCTGCAGCTATTTTATTTATTTTTTTAAATGTCATTAAAAAACATTTTTTTTTCATTTTCTTTTTTTCTGTAAAGTTTAAATAGTCTGAAAGTCATTTTTTTAGCATAAACTGTGCTTTATAATGATTTAATATCATTAAACACACATTAGGCTAATAAAAACATACAAAATAAATAGACATTTCCACTTAAACTTTGCATTATCAGCACTTAATTAGAATTTTTTGGGATTTTGGTTAAAAATCGTAAAAGGTCCCTAAAAAAAAACAATTAGACTTTGGTTAAGATAAATGTGGCTCAAAATGTTCTAGATGGTCTATACTACTACCCCCTTAAGGCTTTGCACCGAGCTTCCAAACACCCTGTATAAACCTACCGCGGCCTGACTGGCGTCCCCTCTTCATCATGTTAAGCCTATCTGCAGGGTTAACATAATAAATAAATAAAATATATAATGACTTTACCTACACAGCAGGTACAGAGTCACAGAGTCCTATGATACAATCTATACTAATATTATAAATTCGAAAATAACTCTGTCTGTCTATCTGTCCGTCTGTCTATCCGTCTGTCTATCCGTCTGTCTGTCTGTCTATCTGTTACTTTTTCACGCCTCTTCATGCCAAATTTCATTAAGATCGGTTAAGCTGTTTAGGCTAAACGCATCTATATGAAATTTGGCAGGCATGTATATGGTATACCGGGGACAGACATTGGCTACTTGAAAAGCACGTGCGAAGCCGCAGGCAGCAGCTTGTATCCTATGATATAAAGTGCCTAGGGAGAAAAGCAAAGGAATAATAGGAACTGGTTCCCAAGATCGACGCTCCGCGGTCGCGCATCCACTGCTGGAACAGGAAAACAAGGACATATATAAATGGAATCTCGATCGGAGTGCCTTCTGCCACAGACTACTGCGGTCAGAGCATACAGCTCCCAAACAATAATAATGGTTCATTATGAATATATATATGACCCAAGCGACTTCAACTACAAACCTAGTTAGGTCACTAACTAGGTTTGTAGTTGAAGTCGCTTGGGTTAACTACTAACCTAGTTTGTGTTCGAAGAACACCACAAAAAGTTTTTATAGTAAAATAATAATGGTGTTTTAAATACTGTCCCAAAAATTTACGGCAAAAATCGTCGATTACGACAATTTTTGGGATATTATTTAAAATTCTTAGAAATTTCCCTAAGTATGGGTAAACACTATGCAAACAATGTGGTTATAATTCTAACGCTAGAATACTCAAAATGGATTTCAATCAGATTTTCACTGAAAACTGTCTAAGAATCGCGACTAGAGACCAGCTCAAATTTGATCAGGTTTTCAAGTCGATGACTTGGGATGTGACACGGAATCATGATGATTCATGATTCATATTCGCGCGTTACAGCAATATTATTGCGGTTTTTAATATTTTCTGCTTTCTACAAGGAATAAAAATAGCGGAAAGGAGTTTGCCGCAAATCGTGAACCATTTTCTATGAACTAACAATTTTCCCTACCTTCCTATTTTCCCTATTTTCCTTTTTCCTTCGTGTAGGGAAAAAACTCGAAAGTTCATACGCAGTGCCCAAGCCAAGGCACTGCCTGCTCTAACCGCAGTATAAACCACAGTTACTACGTAACCCGTACTTATAAATACCTTTGGAGTCGTATGCACATGTATGGAGACTTGTTTGTGCTGAAGAAATGACAGCCTCAAATGTTGCAGTCATTAAACCTTTGTTGTGGGCGGGATGAGGTATAATGTTGGTACAGGAAATAAAGGCTGATACAAAGAAATAACCCAGAATACTTGATTAAAATTGTGATTCAATAATAATAATCGTCTTTGTCCTATGACCGTACAGTTTAGGCCATCAAACTCGCGGCGGAATCGTGCCATTCAGCTCATGGATGTCGTAAGGGCCGACTTAGAGAACCTACCAGACGAAGCGCAGCGGCTTCCTTCTGTGTTATATTTAATATGTAGCCTGTACAAGCCTAAGCGAGTCAAGGGTAGCCATGATTCGGCCAACATGTGGATGCGAGAAGCATGGCACAGAGGAGGCTGGCAGAAAGGAAAGAAAGAAAGCAAATAAGTTGATTTGGATCCATAATACAAAACACGACACAATACAATAATAGGCAGGTACAAGAGACACATAAGATTATAGATAAAAAAAAACAAAAACAGATAAAATTATACAACGTATTACATAAGGGCCAAAAAGGTCCATGTCTCAGCACTATGCCGCGAAGGAAGCCTAGATAGGGGTACATCCAGGTTATTATTGATGGTGCTGATGGTTGATTGGAAGATAAGTTGGCAGGTATTCAAAACACAGTACAAATCTTAATCGGCTCTCGGCAGGTTTACATAGTACATTAATTGAGGATTTTAAAAGGACTTAATGTATTTCTTTCTTTTTATTGCCAAATTTTTATACTTTCATAAAAGCCAACTTTGCCTGCGTCATTTCGTATTTATCCTATCGTAATGTGACTGAAATCATCCTGTACCCTTTAAGGTTTGTTACAAATCGGTATTGACTTGCCATAAAAAAATTCAATCCCATATTAAAATCTGGTTTTAAAACCGGAACAATTTTTAAAACCGAATATCTTAAAGAAAACTGGTAATATAACGCTAGTTATCCTCAATTTAACGATTATTTGGTTGATTAAGCCTACGCAAGGCTTATTGAGAGTTTGTGCTGAGGCCGTTTGGTAAAATTGAGGTTTTTTGTATGGTTGGTGTTGGTGGATAGTGTTTGGGCAAGGGAATGGTGGCGGCAGACGAGCGGGCGCCCACCGCGCCGCCGCGCCGCCTGCACGCACCGCGGAGCCTGATACAAACGGAGGCAGACGAGCGGGCGCCCGCCGCCGCCGCCGCCGCGCCGCAAGCACGCACCGCGGACCGGAGGAGATACACACGGAGGTAAGGTTACAACAACTAGCCGCCACTTATAACCTTCGTTTACAATTAATTTTGAGTTTAAAGCAAATAGTTTTTCTTCAAAAATTCCGGTAGGTACGTGGTTAATCCGTCTTTTGAGTCATGTGTTCGATATTATTGAAATAATTAAAACTAAACAGTTATCTTGACCTAATCTTGTAACTTATAAACAGAGACATAAACAGAATATTGACAAACTTAATGTCATTGCTACGTGTAAATTACTAATTTTTAATGGTAGCACTCGTACTGCGTGCCGACATTACATAAAAAATCGTAGCATTACTTCGTAACACCGCTACGCCGCCGCATTGCTCAAAACGTTGCTATACTTCGTAGGACCGCTACGCACCGTAGCAGCAGTTCGTAGCACTGCTACACAGCGCAGAATTTGTCGTAGCACTGCTACACACCATAGGTTATCGTTGCTAGATTACGTAGTACTGCTACGCAGTGTAGCTTAACGTAGCAGTTGTTCGTAGCACCGTTACGTTGTGTAGCACAGCTTAATCATTCATCACACTTCTACACAGCGTAGCATTACTTTGTAGCATCGCTACACAGCAGATCAGTACTTGACAAACACGAGGCTTGGTGTGTATAAAATTAGTAGCTTATTGGTCTGTTTTCCTGAAGACGTCAGAACATTTCACTATAAAGGGCTTGCCGTCGGGCAACGTACGAAGCAGACGTGTTGAACAATTTTTACGTAAAATTTATAAATTTATATCAAAGTTTGAAGTGGATGATGTTGCCGGGTGGCTACATCATCCACTTCAAACTGTTCAAACTGTTACCATATTTTCATGTTTAAACTTCAAACACGCTAGAAAATATGGTAACAGAAATTTAAGAACGAGAAGCGAGAAGCAAACTCATTATAATTGCAGGAGTCCCAGAACCGACCGGTGACAGCAAAGACGAATGGAAATTGTCAGACACAGAGCAAGTCTTAAAGATAACGAAAATCGTGACTGTTGATTGCTGTAAGCCTGTACACATTTTGCGACTTGGGAAATAAAACCCAACGAAGAACCGCCCAATAAAGGTCTGCTACAAATCCCAAGAAGCAGCATTAGCCATATTGCGTAATAGGAATAACTTGAAATCGGGCACGCTAAAGATTTTCTCAGACCAAACGCCGCAACAACAAGCGTATCTGAGAAATTTAAAGGAGGAGCTGAAGCGGCGAAGCGATGACGGTGAAAAGCACCTTACCATAAAGTATATAAAAGGCGTCCCTAAGATTACGACAACAATAAAAAAAAACTAGAAGCTGCTGACGCTATTATAAACGAAGAGAATTCCTATCAAATAGTTACCAACTACGTAAATATTATAACTAGTAAACTATAATTCCAAATTGATTCGTAAAATACTTTCCAGGGATATACATACACAAGTTAATAAGTTTCACTAAGAAACAACAATTTCATAGGATTAGACTCCGTAGTGCCAATGACATAAAACTACACTCTCCTCGAACTAACTATGGCAAGAAAAATATTAAATACGAAGGTGCACAGCTGTATAATAAACTACCGAGAGATAATATAGAAGCCAAATAAATGTCAACTTTAAAAAAAAATACATAAACATTACATTAAGTCAAAGTAACTAGGTCGCTTGACATTTTGTCTTTATTTTACTTTATTGCATACTGTTTGCATCCCCCTTCCAGTTGTGCTCGCTCCGCGTCATAGCCGAGCGGCTATTGTTTTGTTTACGCGCATTCCATTAAAGGCATGTTCTTATTAATAACTACCCACTTTTTTCTGTTAAAACTGTAGCATTTTATTTTTTCTTATGTTAGTTTTAGTACGAGTTAGCCTACTTTGTAAAAAAATGTGTTTTCTCATGTAAGTGAATTTATTCTTAGTGAGAAATAAAATATTCTTAAACCTGACTTTGTAGTTTGACGAATTCATTACGCATGTAAGCGGGTTAACTACGAACCTTATTTATGTTGGAAGAACACCAACGTTTCATCCCTTAACGAGGGATGCTTACCTGTGTGCGCATCGAACGGTACAGCCGCGACGCGAACCGCACTCACCCTGATGAAGTCCCTCGTTAAGGGATGAAACGTTGGTGTTCTTCCAACACAAATAAGGTTCGTAGTTAACCCACTTACATCCGTAATGAAGTCAGAAAATGTTGGTCATTCTGCCCGACCGTGCCTACAGTTCATATGTTACCGTACACGCACCCACCTGCGCCGCACTTGCGTCATTTACAACTTTAAAATACAGGTTCCGATTGTGATCTATACGAAGGTAGTACCACGATTAATGCCCCAGCACACCTGGCTTGACCCCGACACATGATACCTGTAACCCAACGCCCAAATCTAAAGTAGTTATACATTCCATATTCATAAAACAATGACATTAAAGTTTGTTCAAGTCAAACGGACTGAAATGACATAATCTTTGAACTTGATTTACGGTCGTAGGTTATAAGTCAAGAGATATTCTATACGCTAATGTCATCATAGTTTTATACGGTGTTGATTATAAATTATAGTTTATAAGTTCATTATAAGTTATGTGGAGAAGTTGTCGTATTTTCACGTAGAAAAGCTTTTTCAAAAAATGCGTTCTTGTTGGTTTTCCGCGCACGTATACTACAAGTCAATAAAACTCATGTGACCAGGTGTGACATGTTTTTTTGAACAAAGACGAGAAGGTGCAACGACCTCCCCTTATTTGGAGAAGCAAGGCGACACAGCATTGCGTCCACGCCGTGCACCCTGTATGTGTATGTATACTCATACAATTTTCACGGCCTTCTTAATGTTGTGTTAGCAATTGGGTGACACCAAATGCTTGTTATAAGTAAATACGAAATGTGTAATGGCTATATTAGGTAGGTATAAAGATTTCGGTGTAGGTGACCTACACCGACAATAATTCAGATGTTAAAGAAAAAAACGATAGTTGTTTTGGCGTTACATACGCAATTTTGTTAACGTATCGTAATTAAAATACCGAATCAAATGAGCACCCATAAATTTTAATTTTATTCAATTTTTTTTTTTGCAAATGTCGCGTAATCGATATTTCTGGAAAGATTACGTTTTGAATGGTCTATTAGCGAGTAAGCCTGCCGCGCCAGGTGTGCCTCAACTTGTCTCGTATCACGTTACACTAGGTTTCACATTAGGAAATTTATACGACATCTCATATGACTACCGATACCTACTTATTATTGTTTTATTGACGAGATAAATTACTATTTATTAATCGATTCTCGGAATCGCTTGCAAAACAAGATGATTCATGCGATTATTTAGCGAACAGATGCGAGCTACGGGGTGCGTTGATTGAATTAAGTGACATTTCATTTTAATTCATCGGAATAAATCTCGAACATTACGAGCGGCATTATCGGCGCAGGTGCCGCTTTGCCTGAGAGCCAAAGGTCTTGGCGGTGCGACGCATTTGCATAGAAACCCGGTTCTGATAACTGGGTAGCGCTTTTATATGGTTCATATCGTCTTCGAATTCGAAATAGAATTTAATTAAAGACAAATAAACAAAAAAAAATTTTTTAATCAAATTAAATCGAGTGTCTATAAGCTAGATATTGAACGAAAAAAACAGCTACATGCGATTTGAAATTGATGCAAATTGTACAAATTTCACCTTGTTTGGAATCCAATTAAATAAGTATACCTACTTTCAAAACTAAGACCAATCGTGAAGACACATGGACACATGGACGCCGTCTGTTTCTACCTCTAGGTACCTTAATGACATTTGATGCCACACGGGACAGGTCAAAGTAAATTCTGTTGATGAATTTAATAGGCAATAAAACCTGCTTTCTATATAAATGCACCCATGCGATAACGGACTGACACAATGTCTACGATATCTTCCGCGCTGATTATTAAACGACAGTTCCTCAACGGTTATTTTATTTTTATCACTCATCATATTTTACACGCTGAGTTGTTTATATCACGATTATATTTTATTTAATACACTACTATTTTCTCTATCTGGCCACTGTTTTTGTATGTACCTACTTAATAAGCATAGGTATTTTTGTGAAGTTTGTACATAACAACTATGTTTCATAAAAACTGGAAATCAACAATGTTGGTTCAGTTGTAATAATCAAACAATTTAATAGAATAATAATAAATAAATACCTAATGCTGGACAATTCTCACAGCCAGCATACTTTGGGGCTAGATAAAGTTGCGTGGATTGTTCAGATTTTTTTTTTAATATCTTTATTGATAAAGAAAATTACAATTCAATAAAAAACAAATTAAAACTAGTATTTACAATTGAAACAATTAAGCTAACTGCAGACTGTTGCAAACTACAAGTAGCTCAACTGATCCTTAGTATATGATATTTTATATCATATCCATATTATTTATTTAATTAGGTACCTAATTTATATTAGTTCACTTGCCTAATCGTTGATTGCCAGAACTGTACGACAATCATAAAACTAGATCCAAAGTTTTCCGTTTTCCTTCATATCGACCACACCTTTACCAATATACATACCTTTGAATTTATCTCTTACCCACCCTAAATGCTGTCACACCCAAAACAGGACAAATTAAGTTTTGGCCAGTTTTGGGTGGCCTACTAAATCTCATGCGTATCTGAATGGAATACGCATGAGATTTAGTAGGCATAATGTGTAAGCTCGGTACCGAAGCTCGAATGACGTAATTTTGCCCATTTTCATTCAAAATCCATGTATTAGTTGAGCTGAGTTCAGCGGTAGAAACGTGTTATACCTACGTTTGTTGAGGAGACGGTAATTAATTACATATAGATACATTTTTAAAAGCTGGCTATTCTTTTGTTTTTTGACACAATTATCTACCCTGACGTCACAAATCCAGGCTTCCAGTATGGTAAAACCAAAAACAGATTGAGTCTGCTTTTAAAAATTGCTTTATAATAAGGTATCTATCTAATTACTAATATCTAAAGGATTATCATATTACGTAGCCAACATGCAAACTCATCAAATATGTATTTAAGTAGGTACTAAAATACAAATTTCTCGGTTTTGTAGGAAAATAGCAATTTCTAACCTTTTCTGGCGAAAATTTAATTTCTTAAAGACATGTTTTGCTGCAATGCAGATTTCTATGTAAATGCAGCCCGTACCCAACCTCAGTCAGTTTACATTTACACGTCCACTCCATACATTTCCATGTATATTGTTTGTCAATTACATTTACATAGCGAGCCAAGGAAATATTACAAGTTGTATTCCAAGTATTAACGTACTAAGTACGTACGTATTTTGTAAGAAGTGGTTAAGTCGAAGGGTCTGGTCTATCAATTACTAAATCGAGTATTTGGTAGCTAAGATCAGTTTTAGCATTGGTAGGCTTTTGATTTTCTTTTACAAAGCGTTTTGCTACATGGGTTAAAGGTACCCACTTTTCTCACCGTCCAGAAAGGATTAAACAATGAAACAACAATAAAATAAATATCTATGTAATGTATTGTATTAAGTATATCAGTCATCTAGTACCCATAACACAAGCTCTGCTTAGTTTGAGGCTAGATGATGCTGTGTGGATTGTCCAGCATTATTTATTTAATGATAGGAGCTACATATTATTGTTCTTATCTTAGTTTTTTCCGAATATTCCTATTATTAGTATTGTAATATTGTTGTGCCCCGAACTCATGTTATAACTGATACCTAATCTTAAGACATTTATGTAGGTACTTACAACATAAACATAAATAATTTTGAATCTATATTTTTTAGAACTTCATGCAGTAGGTACGGTAGAACATTTCAAGCTTTGGTCAATTATGGATCACAGAAATCTGGAATAATTTATAATACTTAATAAATACCTTAAATTATAATATTATTTTATTATAATCAAACAAAGCGGTAAATATGACTGCAATTTAACAATACACTTCACACATTTCAAATTAGATGCAGCACTTAATCTTCTGATTAAATTACCATTAAAATATTACGAGGTGGGTAAATAACTAACCACTGCAGTGCCGCTATAAATCTAGCGATGCAAATGACGGATATATTGTGACTTGAGGTATTCGTTGTATTATTCAAAACCTACACTTTGCTCGGGAAAATACTTGTACCCATCGATTTAAGTAAAAAAGGGGAGATGAGGTACCAGCCCCTCGAAAGTGGAAGGCTCAAATTAGGTGCAATTAGGTCCACCTACCTCAGTCATAGTCGTCGGACCAGCAGCGCGCGGGGCGCCGCCCCGCGCCGCCGCCGGCGTCCGTGTTTCGCGTGCGTATGGTTGTCTCGGTCGCACTTCGGTCTGGGTACGTCGTTCCATCTTTGTTGTTAAATATAATTGTTGCACAACATTGGATATGTAACTGTGAGCGAGTGTTTGGGTGAAGTTGTAACACAGGCCAGTTGTTGAGTAAGCGCTGGGAGAACGCACATATTTTACTTATATCTATGCTTGTACCTATTCTAATTAGTAGGTAAATAAGTACCTACCTACTCGACAATCCTACGAGGTACTCAGTAGGTGTACCTGTACGGCATTTGAATCTGATTCTGGATTCTCGGAACTATAGATGTGCCACAGATTTTCATACCCATTTGCAGGATTATCATGCTGAGACAGAGAACGCTTTGTGACTCAATGCAAAAACTAGTACCTAAGCTTTGTTTTCATTTTATTTTTTAATCATATTTGTTTTTGTTTATTTGAGTTACAAATAAAATAAATATTCTATTCTATTCTATCAAAGGACCTTTGATAATTAATAGTTATTTATTAGCGTCGCGATGCAAAACAGCTCTGCTGTGCGGTGCCGGCTTAGAATTTGCACCACCCCAACTCTTCCCGCGGATGTCGTAATAGGTGATTAAGGGATATCCACTGGAGGTGGGCAGAAGCGCTCCCTGCATAACAATTCTATCACTGAACTGCGATCCCCAACCCATGCCCAGCATGGGGATTATGGGCATTACCCCCCATGAGATAAAAGCCAATGGGGCGCTTGTCAGAGGGAGGTCTGCGTCCAGCACTGCAGTGGACCAGTATGGGTTGTTGTGGATGGGGGGATTGGTACCCCAATCCCTCTATCTTGCATCCGCAAAACGGGGGAATCGCGGGTTGAAGATTTAGAGGCCAACAGTTGGACGCTAGTTTTTGGAACCTACCAGAGGAACGGCAGTAGCTTCTTTCTTTTAACATAACCACTGCCAACACTTTTGTCATACAACAGGTTTTGCCATAATTACCAAGCTTGGCAGCAGGATGTGCTGCCAAGCTTGGTCATTATGGCAAAACCTCATTGTTTGGGGGGGGGGGGGGGAGGCACGTTCAGCAGTGGACATAGATGTGCTGATAAGGCAATTGTTATATAATATAATTCACAAAGCATCACCTAGCCCCAAGCTAAGCAGAGCTTGTGTTATGGGTACCTACTAAGTATTTTAAAAATTACGTTGAAGTGTCAAGACAGCCGGCGCGGCGTTTCTGCCTTATGTGAAAGGAGTGACGGACAAAACTGGAAACATTCTTAGGAAGTTTTCGATCAAGTCGATCTACACTCCACTCACTAAGCTGGTGAAGCGACATCGAACACCAAAAGACTTAGTGCCCTTGTAAGTTCCTGGAGTCTACAAGATCGATTGCAGCTGCGTGCGTTCCTACATAGGCCAGACTAAACGCACGGTCGCGGAACGTGTTAAGGAACACATAGCAGCGGTCAAAAATCGACAAATAAACAAGTCGGCAATAGCTGAGCACGTAGTAGACTCAGGACCCAATCACTGGATTGAATTACACAAACCGCAAGTCATCTGTTATGAAAGGCCTACAAGAGAATGGTTCGGGAAGCGATTGAAATTATGAAATGTCCTAATTTCAATCGTGAAGACGGTTTCAGACTCTGCCTCGTGGAATCCAGTTGTAGCCAAGTGTACTCGTCGTGTCGTAGACCGGTGTCGTCTGAGTGTGCAGATGGACGTGACTAGTTACGAAAACCAAGTGAGGGTAGTTTCAAACAAGATCCGTCAAGTGCGAGTGTGACTCGCGCGCCGAGGGATTCGAACGTTTGTCAAGTATACGAGTACCATATGTACCGAGTATCGGTTAGAGACTTTGCTTTTTAATGAATACCTAAAAATTTAAGGTGGATCGGTTTTTTTATGAGTACCTATACCTTGATACCCCATTGGTAAAATTTCGACTTTTACAGTATATTTCGAAAAGTATGTAACCTACAGGAATTTCAAAAACTGATTTGAGATGTACAAACCGATACCTTTCATTTGATACCCCACTCGGTAAGGTCGGTGAGTAGGCCCTTTTTGAAAAAAAAATCCCTCACTTTTTGAAAATTTTACAAAAAAGCGTTCTACTTACAGACTTCTGTATATTTATCCTGTAAAATATAGATCCATATCTACAAATGCCACATACATTTCAGATTGATCGCTCTGCAAACTTCGAACTTCGGAGATAGGGGGGAATGAGGAATTTTTCGACATTTTTTAAAATATTCCAAAATGTATGAATGAAACCTACAGTAATTTCAAAAACTGTTTTGAAATGTACAAATACCTTTTAATTGATACCGCACTTGACTTTGTAGGTCGCTTTTAAAATTTCGACATCACAATTTATACCTACTGAAAAGTTTAATTTTTAACTTTTTTTTATATTTTTAATCTGTTTAAGCGCACGCTATGTATTATTATTTAAAATTTGAAATTTTTTGCTGCTGTAGTTGCTGAGATATTAAAGACGGAAAAAAGGACAGAAAAAGCGAGACTTTATGGGTTTTGAAACCGATATTCGATCTTCGAAACCCTAAAAATGCTGCCTCCACTTCGCAGAGGCGGTAGCTCCAGTACTCCAGTCATCCCGTGACCACGACAGTGTGTAAACCTGTTGAAACGTCGGAAATTATGGATACTAGATGACTGATATACATAATACATTACATAGATATATATTTTATATATATATCTATGTAAATATAGGTTTTGAAACTACATGCGTTAAGAATGTCTACACTTGTCTAGGATGTCAAGAGAAATGGAGCGACCTTTCTTCACAGAGCGTGCGTGCCCGCTACGCCAGCTATGGTAGAAGGCAGTATCAGATGCTGCATTCCGTCTCGGACTGCACCGCACGCGCGCCGCGCGCCCGCTATGCGGGAACCTGACACCGCGGCCGCAAGGTCGACTACTGCACCGCGCGGCTGACCTAGCCGGGTATACTTATTTCACGAGAAATACACAGATTTTTGTGAGTTTCGACTTATGTCGCACGTATATCACTCATCATGTAGGTATCACAAGCTATGCTTACTGTGGGACCAGGTGATGGTAGGTATGGGAAAATGTCCTACCTACGTATTTTTTGTTTCTATTAAAACTAGTAGCAAAAGTACAAGTTTGAACAGAGCTGCTGATTCAAATGGCTCTGCCTATTTCAAACTTACAATTTTGTAAGTTTGAAAACTATGTCGCATTCTAAATAGTTTAATTAAACTGAATTCAAAACAAAACACGACTTTATCCCTCGATCAAGACATGATCGTCAGTGAATACTAAACTCTAACCCCCTTATTCATAATCCCTTATGCATCCGCACACTCAATGCACTGGCAGAGCGGATGGACGTGTTTTACTGCTCCCTGAACGAGTTGGCAAGGGCGTTATTATTTATTGTATGTGATTTTAATGGTTTGATGAATGATTTATTATTGGATTAATTTAATTTTATTTTGTTATTCTTAAATTTAATTTTTTGTTTTGTATTAGAATTATTTGGTGTAATGGTAATAATTATGTTAAAATTGAAAATGATATTATTAATTGTAATTAGTAATTGTGTTAAAATATTGATGACCAAAGGTGACTTAGATTTTAGGGATTATTGTGACTATAGACTACTATAGACTTGTGTACTAACACTATCGCATTAGGTGTACCTGTAAGGATAGTGTACTAACAATATTTTTGAATAAATAAATAATGGTCTACTAACCTAAAAAAGTTGCTGAGCAGTGTTATTCCTCACTCTGACTTATGTCAATAGAAGAAAAGAGATTTAGAAATAGCAATATTTTAAGTTAGCAGACTATTATGAAATAGGGGGTTCAAATTTTATATCAACATAAAAGCATATTCAAAGCATATTCTCCGGAAGCACATTCAGAAAATATGCTACGTAATGGCTACCTACTACGTTACCTACGTTATACGTGAAAAGCGGAAAGTATCATACCCAAACAAAAGCTTGCTTTAAGGTTGCTTTAACCGCAACCAATGAGATACCATGATTTGGCAAAGCGCTCCTTCTGGTACCTGATACCAAACGATAGGTATATCTGGTGAAAACTAATGAGTTCCGATGGTTCGAGGCAATCGTGAATTACCACCAAAATGTTGATCATCATCACCAGCCTATACTTGTCCACATCAAGTCGACACAGGCCTCCCTTAATGAGCGCCAGAGCGCCCTGTCAGCTTGCCGCATCCAGCATCTGCCTGCAGTTTTTAGCAAGTCGTCGTCCCACCTGGCAGGTATATATGATACTAGCTGCTGCCCGCGGCTTCGCACGCTTTTTTCCGTGATAGAAAGTAGCCTATGTCCGTCCCCGGGATACCATCTATCTCCATGCCAAATTTCATTAAGATCTGCTCAGCCGCAGACTGACAGAGATACAGACAGAGTTACTTTAGTATTTATAACATTAGTATGGATTTATGTAACAATTTAATGGCGTATCAAGAGTTTTATGTTCTAGTTTCACTAGATCTTACTACGTTTTATCACGACCACACCGGTTAAAATTATTGGATTCCATCGTATCGTACATAAGTATCTCATTTGCTTTTCAATGTAGGCAAATTGTTCATTACCGACTATTGATAAATATTACTTTATACCTCTAGATAGATATATACAAAATAAATGCTAAGGTGGATGATAGGTTGATGTCAACTGCAGCTAATGTGGGAAATCTTTTATTTATCAACTTGTTATATTAATTTTATGTACGTTTGACACGTTAACTGCGCCTTTATACATACAATACACCATCGGACGCATCAGCACCTGTTGCCTCCGGCACTCAAAGCGTTAAAAACATAGTAAAGGGCCTTCACTTATCTAAATGCATAACAAATGTCTTTTTTTCAATAATAACATTTATTACTATTGTTTTATTTAAACGTGAAAATACAATTGAAATGTCTGTTTGTAATGTCAAAATAACATCTGCATAGTTGTAATAAGTAATAATAATAACTTTTTCAAAGAACATCAAGTTTTTACTTGTTCGGAGACCCCTTTAAATTTTCTACTTTATCTTAGTTTTAGTATTTGTTATTATTACAATTGAAGTGTTACTTAATAGAAATTTTCATGTGTCTATCTCTTGTAGTTCAAGAGATACAGCCTTGACACATTAAGAGCAAAAATACCCTAAAAAATCACGTTTGTTGTATGGGAGCCACCTTTAATTTTGATATTTATTTTATTTTTTAATGTTTTGCTATAGTGACAAGAGAAATACACACTGAAAATTTCTTAGTTAGGCTTAGTAATAAAGTTCCGTTTTGAACCTTCGGGTACGGAACCCTAAAAATACCATATAAAAAACTGTCTTTCTGTTGTTCCGGCTAATCTCCGCAACGGCTAGACCGATTTTGACGGGAGTTTCACTGGCAGGTAGCAGATGTAGCAGTTAATTTAGGCCACTTTTATTATAGGAAAAAGATTAGCATTTTGCTCATCAAAACAAACCCATGAAATCCACGCAAGCGCGGGCGAAGCCGCGGCCATACTCAGTTTATTTACAAATATGCGGTTGTAAATATCTATAGATAATTCGTAATTAATAATTATATCGGTAACTAGATCCTGAGTGATTAACACCAGTTTAAATTTTAAGGCGTAGAAAGCTTTTAAAGCTTGCCGAGCATCTGAAAGTACCATTATCTTAAGAGTCATTATCCCCTTTGAAAGATAATTTTAATAACACACCTGCACATTTTGTTTTTAGGATACGATCTCATTAATTGAATAATTATCAGCGTACTTTTTGAAATAGCCTGTGATAATCATTAAACTCGGTGCAGTTTACCAGCTTAGCATAAAATGTAAGTTATGCTTTATTGCTTCTATTTTGAGCCTAGATTCTTATTCTATAGGGGCTAGCTTGTAACCGCAATAAATACGTAATGCAAATCAAATAACGTTTTGCATTTACACGTTGATTCAACAGCCTATAGATTGCTTGCCTGTAGAGATTGTTCGAGCCGTTAGAGATTGTTGACAACGAATGTAACTATTAGGTAGAGTCACGACTTTGGAATGTTTAGTGTCTGTTAAAACAAAATATTTGGAGTTTAATTAGATTCTGGTACATTTTGCAGTCACACACTCCTAAGGAACCATGAAGAGACAGGGTATTATCAACATCCGCACTGCGACTTCACCCACTGCTGGGTATAGACCTCGTACCTCTTGTGCCACTCTATGCGATCCTGCGCCAATCCCATCCTCTATTATAGACTCGTCGAATTCTATAACTCTATGAGCGTGGCTCCCTTCGCAGAAATATTACCGCGCACATTATTTCTTAGCGGCTCGCCGCAGCCAGAAACTCATGCGTGGATGTGGTACCTACCCTTAAATATTTGTCCCAACATTGACAAAAAGACCCCCTACAATCGGAATTCAGATGCATTCTAAAACCATAAGATACGCTCATTCATCCATAAACGACAACTACTCTAAAACATCATCAATGTCCCTTCTAATCTCAAAGCAATAAAATTCCTCTACTTTTTACCCGATAACCATAAATTCGAGCGTATAGGACGAGACAAATTTTTAAAATGGCCGTCCTCCATTTGAGAGTCAAGTTAACGGCAGTCTAACAGTTTGTTTTAACATCATTATAGGGTCTATCTCGGATTCCATCTGTACCTTCGACACATGTCATCGCCTGCTTCGGTACATGCACTGATAAGTCGATAATCGGCATCGTGATGCTTATCTTAGAGACTTAATTTGATACAAATAATACAAAACTTCGGTTGTTTCTGTGAAAGATCTTGTATTTTCCTTTTTTAGGGATCTTTTCTTTCTGTAAGGTGCAGAATGTTTTAAACAAGTTGATGCTCTGTTTATGTAGAGCTAGAGCTCTATTAAAAAAGGCCTGTTATAAAAAAAATCACAGAGCCAATTTTTTAAAGAAGCGCTTGTTTCCGATCTTGATGGACACAAGGCTCATTTTTCATGGATCTAATGACTAATTTCAGTCCTAAAAGGCTAAAACCCATTACGTAGCAGGTTGTATCGCGCTGAGACCTGTCTCACACCCGGGCCGAGGTATGGGAAAGTAGCCCATCAATGTTATCGCGCGGTCACTTTGATTGTTTCGGGTCTGCTCCTTGTCTCAATGACAGAATGACGAATGGTGCGATCCGAACTGATAACGCCTGAAGCCGCCACATCTACAGCAACCTGTTCCTTCAATCATAAACTCGACTCTATTATCTCGGCTTAAGATTCAAGGTCCGCGCTGAAAGGCGAGTAGAACACTGTCATTTATGACAAATTGAAAGGAAATTCAACTTTATGTTCATTGTTTTACGATTGATGCTGGGATGGGACAGCTTATCGTAGCAGCGGTCCTGTGAAAAAACAAATAAGTCGCAATGATCGATCGTCGCGCCGCAGTTATTGGGCCTTAAATGCACTAATCTGGGACGTTACCTGCAGTTGAAATGCGGCCATTTGAGAGCGTCATGCATGATACTGATGCCTCGATTTATCATCGGTGATATAACATACCTACCCAGGGTACCACAACTCGTGTTATTTTTGGGGTAAAGGTTGCAGGTGCTAATCGGAACCTTGACTAATTTAATAATAAGTAATTTAGCAGCAATCACATGATGGTTAAGATTTTAGTTTTTTGTAAACCAAATTTTCACGTTAATTTGGCTGGTTTTACTTATTAACTGGGTACGCTACTATGACTAATTTGACTTTTTCCTTACCTACGAGGTTTATAATAAATGTCGAAGGCATCACATGAGATCCATATATCTTGTAGGCAAACGGTATTTAAAAACTATTGAATATAAAACGGCTGATTAGATTTGCATAACAGCTAATTTAGAAACGTGAAATCAGTTATTTTAATATTTTGTCATATGTATGCTATGAAAACTGCCTGGCTAGCCAAACCAACATTGAAACTCCACGAAAAATAAAAAAAATGCTGGCTAACTACAATTTATGAAAAGAAACATTAAATTTTCAAGATTTACACTCAGTTGCAGAAACGATCTTTAAATTATAATGACAACTTTAAACGCTAATCTTTCTAAATTTTAATTGGGCGAAAATCATCCATTAGTTGTCCATTAGAGCATTATTTAATTATTTTCATCACATGGTTTCAGTGCATTTTTGTGATCAAATGTCTTTATCAAGTCTTTCATCATTGTCTGACACAGAAGAAATTTCTTTTTCACGTCGTCGCCACATTCCAGACTGTGACAATTATTTTCAAAACACGATGGAGATGAATTTCATGTAAGGTACAGAATTTCTAAGGATGCAGTTCTTCAAATTACTAACGTTCTTAATTTAGAACCAGTGACCCAAAGAAATAAAGCCATTGATGGCCTGACACAGCTTTTGATTTGTTTGAGGTTCTTTGCTACAGGATCTTTCCAGCAAGTGCTAGGTGACCTGATCAACATACACAAATTAACAGTTTGTCGAATCGTACAAAAAGTCACTCGTGAACTGGCAAAGTTGAGCAATATTTATATTAAAATGCCGGACAGAGAAGAGCTTCGCAGAGTTGCAGAAGATTTTTATGAAATTGAAGGATTTCCTATAACAGGGCTGACGTAGTCAGTGTTTGGGTAAAAGCCCTCTTAAAATATAAGATTTAAATAAATAAACAATGCTGGCCGAAATAGCTATCAAAAGAAATGAAAATCAGCCGATTTGCAGAAAAAAGAACCCATGACCGACCATGAAGGTTTTATTTCAGAAGGAAAACTTTTTACTGCCAGCTATTTTCAATAATTTAAAAAACCTTTCTAAAGAAAACCTACACCGAAGAGGCTTATTTATTTGTATTTTCTAGGTATCGATCTATGTAATTATGTATGTTGCATGACAATGATAACAGTGGGCCTAGTAACAAATCACGCACTTTTCTGGGTTAAGCGTTATTTAATCAGTAGGTTAATTAAAATGAAAGTGTGCAATAACAATTATTATTCATTGATATTCGTAAACCGTGAATCACGTAACGCGGGAGCGTCGGGCAGCTCGTAATGTTTCGTATATATGGTTGGGGCTGAGGCAGCTGCGATATGCAAAACTTTAGCACAACTGCTCCATTCGACGGTGACCAATGACCAACCTCTAAGATAAGTATAAAATTCTAAATATTTTGTCTCGTTTTTTTTGGATACTTTGGGAACGTTAAGGATGAGGTCCATTGAACATTGTAAATAGGTACCTAACGTTTTCAGGTTACGTTTTCTAAATTTTTTTTTCATTTTATCCCTTCCCTACAAAACGTGGTCTATAAGTAGTTATTTTCTAACAAGCTCAGTTTGCACAAAACGAGCAAAATCATTTCAAGGTGCTACATAGTTACTACATATCCATACTAATGTTATAAATTCGAAAGTAACTCTGTCTGTTTATCTGTCTGTCTATCTATCTGTCTGTCTATCTATCTGTCTGTCTGTCCGTCTATCTGTCCGTTACCTTTTCACGGCTGAACGGATCTCAATGAAATCGGCAGGAGGTACATGGTATCCCGAAGACGGATGTAGGGTACTTTTTATCCCGGAAAAGAGAGTGCAAAGCCGCGGGCAGCAGAATCTCGTTATAAAATACATTTTTTACTATGGAAAATAAAATATTATAAAACTATTCTACAGTAAAAAATATATCAAAACGGTGAATCACCGGCCGCGGAGCTAGCCTCAAGCGGCCGATGGTGACTAGGGCAGCAGAGAGAGGAACTTCCGGACGATGCGCGCCGAGTCCAGGAGTACCGTTTTTTGGATCTGACCCTTGATCCAACTTCCTAGCGAGTCTCTTGAGATGTTAATCGTGGCTCTTCGCTATTACGCCGTTAACCGAAACGTATTATAACCGTTATTAACCCTTTATTATTAATATAATTAGTGTAACTATAGACGAGCAGCTGAGAGCTGATATGTATATATCACAGTGCTTTAAACGTTTTTCACTGCACTAGTTCCTCCCTTATAGTGGTCATATTGTGCGTTCGTAGCCAGTGGTCGAGTCTGTTTTTAAAGCTGTTCACAGAGGGAGCTGTTACAACGTCTTCAGGAAGCCGGTTCCAATTGCGCACTACTCGGTTACAGGAAGTGATGAGCAATATTAGTGGTAGGAGATGTACGAGTTACTCTGAGACTATGGCCTCTAGCTGATTTTAGAGGCACCTTCGGGGTATACACAGACTGGCTAAATGGGATAGACTCACGCACGTGCTGGGACCAGCGTTGTACAACAACCTACCGGATCATTATAGTTACTGCTGGTGCTCCAAGCCTATCTTCATTTAAGCGTAGACTTAAATAGTGGCTCGTCGAGAAGGCGTTCTACAGCGTTGACGAATATGTGCGAAAAATAGAATAATATTTTAATTATTTATTTTGTACTATTAATTTAATTTATTTCAATCATAAAATTGTAATTCTATTATTATACCTAGTTATAATTATTTTTATTATTTTTACTGATATGTAATATTCTTACCAATAAATTGATAATGATATTTTGTGTATGTCAGGCAGGTACCTACCTTGCCTTAGTTTACCTTGATGCTATAGGTACCTATTTAACTTGGTAAAATCTTGTCCTAATTTCAATAATTTATAGCAATTGCATTCTAGAGTCTCTATAAATACACAAGCCTTTTGAGTTGTTTATAGCCGTTTGAAGCTTGACTATGATTATGAGTTAGATACTTTATAAGGCTAAACTAAGGGCTAAGCTTAACTAATGATGACAAATTTTGTCATCATACCTTAGCACAGCAATGGGGAATTTATGTAGGTACTATATGTTCTGGAATATACGATATTACAGAAGAAAACACGTCGAAACTCAGTTTTGAAGAGACAATTGCCTTGAACTCGTTGAAAACTGAATTTAGTTTTATGTTGGACGAAATAGTCTTGAAAAGCTCGCATCTCACAAAAATACAAAATAACCTTGAAAACTTTAAGAAACTGCTTCAATTTTCCATCATTTCAACGTTTTCTATTAGTACCTACAGAATACTGTTTATTTATTCTCACCAGCCATAATGTACAATTTCACTTTCAGTGGGTTTTAGGGTTCCATAGCCATTGCAAATGGCTCACAAGCCATAATGTACAATTGCACTTTCAGTGGGTTTTAGGGTTCCATAGCCATTGCAAATGGCTCACCAGCCATAATGTACAATTGCACTTTCAGTGGGTTTTAGGGTTCCATAGCCATTGCAAATGGCTCACCAGCCATAATGTACAATTGCACTTTCAGTGGGTTTTAGGGTTCCATAGCCATTGCAAATGGCTCACCAGCCATAATGTACAATTGCACTTTCAGTGGGTTTTAGGGTTCCATAGCCATTGCAAATGGCTCACCAGCCATAATGTACAATTGCACTTTCAGTGGGTTTTAGGGTTCCATAGCCATTGCAAATGGCTCACCAGCCATAATGTACAATTGCACTTTCAGTGGGTTTTAGGGTTCCATAGCCATTGCAAATGGCTCACCAGCCATAATGTACAATTGCACTTTCAGTGGGTTTTAGGGTTCCATAGCCATTGCAAATGGCTCACCAGCCATAATCTACAATTTCACTTTCAGAGCTGTTTTAGGGTTCCATAGCTATTGCAAAAAACGTTAATCATGGCTGTCTTTCATTTTGTTCTAAGATGTGAGAAGCACAAGACTGAACAGGCTGGCAGAAGCGAAAGAATACTTATAACCAGCAAGTTAATAAAAAATCTGTAAGTTATTGATAGCTATTATTTAATTGTGATTGTGAGTTAATTTTTGGGTAGATAGATAGATAGATAGATTATCACTTTATTGCACCATCAATACACTTATAAAACAAGAACTTAATACTAATTATATATAATGTGGCACAATCGGTAATATGCTGCGGAACCCTAACCTTAAAACTCAAATTCGAATAGGTATTCTTAGTATTTATTTTCCGTTTAAGATTAATCGGATCTTGGAAACTTCAAACAGGCGGCGAGAGATATGTTCCAGATTGTTTTGTTCAGCACATGCACCATGTGTTCTACTAGTAGTAAACATTTGCTAATAGGTGAGCTAACCTGATGTGGAGCACGTACGCAGAAGTTCTCAAAAAATATCATACACAAATTATTTTGAGAAAACGAAAATTCCACTTCGAATCCCTTAGTTTTATACTGTTTTTTTAAGTTTTGCAGGATAAATAGTAATCCCTCGGGAAAAACCTTTTTATAGGACCACCTTGGAACTGCATATACAACTGCAAAAGAATCATCCAAATTGGTCCATAAATGACGGAGAAATCGACGGACATTGTTATTATTATTAAAAGGCCCCACTGCACGGGCAAAGGTCTTTCCTCCTTCCACTTTTTTCTATTAACTGGGGCTCTTTTTCAGGATCCTATATAGGTCTTTCACCAGTGTATGTTTTTGAGCTTAGTTATGAAATCTTGTCTGGATAACCGAATCAAGTTTCGCCAACCGGAAATACTGTAAAGAAATAAAAACCAAAGCTCTCAGCTCAAACACGGAGAACTGAGCAAAAATAAATTCAATTTAAAAGCTCTAAAAAGCAGCAAGCGAAAACTGAAGAAAAATTTTTTAATTGATTTTAGGCGCTCGGCCGCAGAACAAAACTGACATTTCAATAGCAAAAACGAAAGGCTTGTGTGTGCATCCCAAATGATTTAGCAGAGAGCTGCGCGGACGCAGTTCCCATGGGAAAGCTCCAGCAAATATTGACACTAAAGAAACATGTTTATATGCACTTAAGGATCTTGGGTGAGAAAGGTAGCGCTTGTTTTTAAAAAGAAACAAACTTATCAAACCTATAAGAAGAATAAAGCAAGAAAACATACTATGCATAATTTATATGGTATATTTTGGAGGTCTAAATGAATTTATTCTACATATTAAATATGTAGGTATTTAAAAGTTTCTTTGTAATAGATAACTTACGGTTCTACAAATCCAATTCTGGAAATTCTTTCACTGATGGATAGCTACAATCTCAATTTCATCAGTGAAATAAATACATCCATAAAAACACGTAGGTGCTTATATCACTTGGGTGCTATAACGGTGTTTTTGTCAGATATCATGCTAGTTAATCTATAAAGCTTTTAGTAAATTTGATTCAAGGAGAGCTCCATCTCTCCATCCTAAACTCCATAATGCATCAAGCACCCTTTTACATTTCTTTGCTTTGAGCGCGCAAGGCAGACGGACCGTCGCAGCAGCGTTGGCTTTTTGTCGTAGTTCTGTTTAACAGGTAGTATCTAATGTCGTATACGAATGTGTGGCGTGATAAAAGATATTTATGATTTAAGATGCTAAATTTCACCTGTTTAAGTCTCTAAGTCTCTCTAAATGGGGGTTTGAAGTGGCAACTCAAATTTTTATGATTAGTAACCCTTCGTGTAATGTGGCCAATATAGAGATACTAGTCTCTGCCCGTGGCTACGCAAGCACTTTTAAAGTACCCTATATCCGTCTCCGGGATACCATTTACCTCTCTGCCAAATTTCATTGAGATCCGTTCAGCCGTTTAGGCGTGAAAACACACTGACAAACAGACAGAGTTACTTTCGAATTTATAATATTAGTATGGATTCAAGTTGGTTTGTCCAGTAACCATTCTTTTTTTTTTATTTTAATAATGTCTGTTGAAACATTACTGTATTTTGATTCTAAGGTTTAAAATTAAAAAGTTGTAGGTATTAGAAAGTTATATTCATTTAAATGAATATAACTTCAAAATCTACACACATAAACACTTAGGGCTCGATCTATTTGTTATTTTTATCTTTTTATTTCTTTTTTGTTGTTTACTATTATTTTAGTTTTAGTTAAGGTTTCTAACTTTTGTTTTATGTCGAACTCCGATTTGATTTGGCTTCGACTTGCTTAGTTAATTAATTTATCTCAATTTGTTACAACAACACCTTATGTAACGTATTTTAGCCGCACTCTTAGGGTCTGTGAGGCAGAGTAGCCCTCGCGTCAAAACAAAAGTTTTACTTAGTTAGAGCGAGGAGTCGATGCATTTTCGGCACTAAGGTTTTAGGTTAGAGTAATAAGATTAATCTAATTTTATAAATTTAGAGTTATTAGTGTAAGTACTCTGTAAAACAATTTTTGTAAATAAATACTTTTATTATTATTATTATTAAATAATACAATACACGCATGATGATCAAGTCAAGTTCGCGCGGTCAGAGTAAACTTAACGCCCTAGGCAAGTTGCTTTGATGGTCTCATCAACACAGACATTTTACATTGATGTTTTACAGTCGGAACTGTAAAACATCAATGTAAAATAATGTAAGAGTAGGTACGTACTACGTAGACACGAACGCAGATTTTTAAGAAAACGATCAGGCTGACCCAGGTTTCCGTGAATGGTTAACTACACCGAAAACTAGGTGGTCATTTGTTATCTGGTTCCAGGTGTAACAAAAAAGCCAAGCTACATGAAAAACACGATTCGAAACCAAACCACGTTCTTCAAATCAAAATAGGCATCGGAAACGGCATAATTATAGTTCACGTATTATGAAATAGAATGGCATTTGATCTACAAAAACCAATTTGGCCAATAAATGGAAGAAGCCGGAGGCTGCTTAGAAACGTTTTTTGGTCCCACGTTTTTGGGTGGACGAGGTTACACCGAAGTGTATCAATGTAATTTTTTAAGCTTTACCTTCTTTGTTCACCTCCCACTCGCACATAATATGGTAGTTATGTTTATATTATAATAGCCCGTTTCTTTCTTGTCGACACTCTATCGAGTGTATATTTTTCAATAATACTTAAAATATTAATTTGTGAAATGTTTTAAGTCCACTGTTTTGACTAAATCTTGACGATCACATCTAAATTGATGCATTATTAAAGTACAAAGATTTTTTAAATAATTTGGCAATACTCCGTTTTCCATTCCCGAGATGTTAACCTGAGTGCTGGCACCATTTCCCCGCATCTTAATTTTATGACCACTTAGCACACATAACATTTAAAATCTCACAACAAGACATACGGTGTGACCAGTGATATCAATTTGCGGTCAAAATAATGGGTCAAAATTATGTGTTGTCCTTGCCATGACCATGTGGGAATGCGCAGGTTATTACCACTTATTGCGTCACGTTCCCCTCTAATTACAAGCGATGGGTCACAAATTATAGGCCTGTCGATTGAGCATGGGTCGATTCTCATGATGTCTTTGATTTTGGCCTTATCTTTTGGTTGGTTCGCTTTGTCATCTACGGGTCTTGTTTTTTACTGGACTAACCCAGGAGTACCTTATGTGTTATACAGGTTTAGTGGTAATTCACTGACACAGCGTGAACTGCAGTTTCTGCCCATCATCACGAACACGTTCGTGAAGACGATGCCAGGTTTGAATTCTTAAACTTGGTAGAGAAGTAATGATTAGTAGTTAGCTACCCCCCCTCCATTCAATAATCGTTAGGGGCTATATTTGAAACTAAAGTTAAAACAGCTCTGCCCTGAATTAGCAGTGGGTGTTTATTTTAAAAAGGAGTAGGATCTCCTACTCCTATTCCTACAGTGTTTAGTGGGTAAGTAATTCATTGGGTTCCGTACACATTTTGTATGGAAGGTGATTTTCATAAAATTTTAAGAATTAAAACCAGGCGTCTTCACGAACGTGTTCGTAACGATGGGCAGAAACTGCAGTTCAGGCAGTGTCAGTGAATTACCAGTAACCCTGTATAGGCAGGTGCCTTTTATTTGATAACTGTTTCATATAAAATACAAATCAATATGGCGACCACCAAGCAATACGCCCAAATAACCCTTTATTACAATATTCAAATTCCTTGGTGCTCATAAATAACTCTTGAAAGTCACAACCGCCCAATTGGTTCCCAAATACCAAAGAAAATATTTTTATGTTTAAGACATCAAAATCAATTATTATGCCCAAACTGGACCTATCCTTTGAGTTATTTATCATTATGATCTCGATCACAAAAGGACAACAACTCGAATAACTTATTTAGATGTTTCAAGGGATTGTGCGTTTTAAAGTGAAGGGTAGAGATGCCTGAGTGGTTTATCAAACCCGGTCGATGCTCGAAGCGATTTCGATTTGGGATACATGAAAGCGTGCAAAGGATTTGGACTGTTTACGACTACGTGGGTGGTTATGGGCGTGGCGCATTCTGTCCCTGTCTCCCCTGCTGGCTATCCCTATTTCCATTTCTCCCCGGCCGCTCCCACAGGACCTCTTGTTAACGTATTTTTTGTTGCTCCCAAGCCGCTTTATGGAATGGTCAGGCGGGCAAATATTTACTCACGATTTTGAAAATCTTGTTTTCATACTACCACTCCTTAAGTAAGGATGATGACTCGTTACTTTGTTATGTTAAGGGTCTGTTACACTTCGGATAAGTGCTTTCTACCTTTATCCTTTTGTAAATAAACCTCTTGGTGAATTCTATAGAACACATTATATGAACTAAATGTTTAATGTGATGTGAATTTATGAATGTTTAACTCTATTTATGTACCTAGTTAGAACGTAATTTATTTGACTGACCATAATAATACTGACATAATGATAATTTTATGTCTAATACACATACCTACTTATAGATAGGTAATAGTAACGTGGACTAATCAGTTGAACATAGAACGTTGGACCACGGGTCGGTCTCGAAGATTGTACGTTAAAGCGAAGAACGTTTCAAGCTTATACGAAAAACACTCAACTAATTGGAAACGTAGAAAAATCTCACAATTTGAAAGATACAATTATGTGAAATAAAATAAATTGTAAGTCAAAGTTTCTCACGTTCGGACACGTATCAATTTCTCCCTAAATTATTGACTAATTGTTTGGAACTATTAGCTGGAGATTTACGGAATCCCTGGGAGGTTAATTGAAATAGTGGGAAGGCAAGCAGCAAGAGGTGTTGCCAGCTGTTGCGATGTTGAATTAATGTAGCCATTCGAACTGAATAGGCAGTGCAGCTCATTTTGCTGTCATTTATTCCAAGAATCAAATGTTATGAGAGCGAGACACCTTGACATTTTTGTGAGAACTTTTAAACAAACGCGCATGCTAGTCTTGTTTTTCCGCTAGTCTGGTTTTTGGGCAATAAAAAAATAACGAGAAAAAGCGTTTTCCTATTTGATTTCTCTCAGGCTTCTTGCACAGTTTTGTACGTTATTGACGGCAAGATCAGATATTACATTAATTTTTGATTATTTCTAAGCAGTAGGTAAAATTCGGGGCTATCTAGATGAGGCTCGCACGGAATCGTGGTGGATGGCACAAACCTCGGGAGGCCTATACCCAGCCGTGGGTAAAATCCGGCTGCGGGGTGGTGATAATGATGATGAAGAACTCAGAAGTGGCCAAATTACTTTGATGAGCTGGCAACCCAAGCTCCGTAGAGGCGGACCTCACACGCGCGCGCCTGCGCGATAAAGAAATTATCCCTTCTCTCTAACGACCACCATAACCTGCATGACGCCTAATTTGTGGGTGCCTTTTTATGCCGACTGTACCTCATGTCTTCATGGAATATAGAGATAATTTTAAAATATCTAACGCTTGTTAAAATTCTACGATGGAGGAAGTAAGAATGTAGGTATAGTTATATATATAGTATAGTTCTTGTAATAGGTAGGGACGTAGAACTATATTATAGAAACGGTGCGTCTTTTTCGAAGATATTGAACAAAATTAAGGTCTTAGGCTTAGGTCTAAGGCCCGTATTACGAAAGCTTGCTCAGTCATAAGTAGATCAATGCTTAAGTGACGTTTATTTCATAGAAAATCGTCACTCAAGCATAGATCTATGACTGAACAAGCTTTTATAATACGGGCCTTAGACCCGGTTCACATTAGGTCGGACCGACAATTTTACTGGAACGAAAATTTATTAAATATATATAAAAGAAAGTCGTGTTAGTTACACTATTTATAACTCAAGAACGGCTGAACGGATCTCGGTGAAATTTGGCAGCGAGGTGGATGGTATCCCGGGGCCGGACATAGGCTACCTTTTATTTCGGAAAAAAGCGTGCGAAGCCACGGGCAGCAGCTAGTATCGTATAAAAGTTATATCGGGTCGCTGTAATGTGAACAGCGCTATTGAAATACATTATATTATTATGCCAATAAACATCCGAGAGAGACCTTTGTCGTTCCGGCAAAATTATCGGTTACCTTATGTGAACTCGCTCAACTTAAGATTTAGTTGAAATAAAGGTCTAAGATGATGTTACAGGCAAGCAAATGAGGTTCAACACCACCACCTCAGGATAACGGACGTGGGGCAATGAGACATTCCTACTAACGCATTTCTATCGTACATACATATACGCCCAGTGAAGTTTTGCTTTTATAGGCGATGGTTATAGGTACCTTATCATCACATAAGAATTATTTATCATCACAAGCCGAGGACACCACATATCATCTGCTTGTCAATTTACAGTTTAAAATATTAATTGTCTAAGAGCTTATTTTGTAAGCCTAAAGGAATAAAAGTTATTGATTTCTGATTACTTGTTCCGTCAGTTAGAAGTGTCTATAGTTTTTAATTATTTTTATAAATAGTACTAAAAACAAAAATAATATTTTTATAAATAGTTCTAAAACCAAAGGACTGCCAAAAACTGTTCATGCGTAAGCAAACCATTAAAGCGTTTTTATAGAAACAACGCGTGCGAAACCGAGAGCACATGCTAGTTTTTAGGGTTCCGTACCCGAATTGTGAAAACGGAACCCTATTACTAAGCCTCCCCGCTGTCCGTCCGTACGTCTGTCACGTGACTATATCTCATGAACCGTAAGAGGTAGGTAGTTGAAATACACATTATTATTGGTTTGTTGTTAAACAAATAATAAAAATAAATTAAATATCAAAATTAAAGGGGGCTATACAACTAACGTGATTATTTTGACACATGAAACTTTCTATAAATAAGTAACTCTTCAACTGTAACAACAACAAATAATAATAATAAAATAAAGTAGAATATTTAAAGGGGTCTCCGAAGTAGTAAAAATTTTATTCTTTGAAAAAGTTGCCTGATTTTTACGATATCCTTCGTGTGCAAGTCGACTCGCACTTTACGGTTTATTACTCTCTCACGATTTCAAGCTAAAGAACCAATCCTTGCCAACGACATTACCAAAAGTTTATTTAGGCGCTTTAGTAGGTATACTATACTACATATTGATAGATCATTAAATGATAATAAAACTATAAGTTCATAATTTTTATCATCATTTAATTATACGAATAGGTATTAATTTATAGTTGTAATTTATACTTGTCATTAATTTTTATTTAAATCGACGTCAAATAAATAATGTCGAGTAATATAATACTTAACACCTGTGTTATTTTATTATAGTAGGCAAAACGAGTTATGAAATATCATACATATAACTAGGCATGAGTAAGTACGTAGACATGTCAAAGAATACCTAAGTTTAAGTCACCTACTCTACAGTAGGTGACTTAAACTTAGAACAATCCCCGTGCTAGGCCTTCGCCTAGCACGGGGATTGTTCTCTAGGGTGAAAATTACGTCACATCGTCATCGAATGCTTAAAATATTTGAAACTCATTCCTTCAACTTCAATCATTTACGCAATGTACGACGATGCGGTGTCATTTTTCTCTATTCTACCCTAGACAACAATCCCCGTGCTGCTGAGATTAAGGCAATTAAATGAAGATTCAGAATTTAATTTAACTGCTGGTGAGTATTTCAAAAGCTGCTTATCTATATAATTATTATTATTATTATTTTTTAGAAATATCATCTTTATTGACAAAGAAAATTACAATTCAAAAATAAAAACAAATTAGAACTAGTATTTACAATTGAAACAATTAAGCTAACTGCAGACTGTTGCAAGCAATCTACAGGTAGCTCAACTGATCCATAGCAATACCAGTCGGAATATATCTATATGTATAATAGGTTTCAATGCACAACATATGCTTTTATCTTTTGAAAAGCCCACAGAAGCATTAACGGAGATAGTAAGAAGATTTTTAGGTAATTCATTAAACCACTAAATATTTTACCTCTTTACTTAAAAACCTTCAGATTTTTAACTAAGCGGATTAATCTAAAGTAAATTACAATAGGGTCAAAGTTTCATTTAAAAGACTTCAACGCGCGCTGAGTGTCGGTTTTCAGCAAAGAAGAGTCCTCAAAGAGAGAAAACGGGTCTTAATAAATGTAAGCGGATTAACTACGAACCGAATACATTATTTTATAGTAAAGGAGAAGAGAGAGAGAGAATATAATCGTATATCAATCATATAACATTTACCTACATATGTTTAAGAGGACGCAATGCGCGCCATTTTGTGAAAAGGACATAGGATATAGGTACATAGGATTTCGCGTTCATAGTCTGTCTAAAAGTATGCTCTGTCCCGCTCGGACAGAGCATACGTTTTTGGAACAGCGGCGTAAGCGCAAAAATCAAGTTATTGCAAGTTATTCTCAAGAAGTACCTAATAGTCAAGACACGCAATCGAACACGCAAGTTTGATTCCGTGTCTTGACAATTTTTTTCCTTATTATTATAAATATATATTTATTGCAATAATGTGAACAAGTATTATTCAATTTTTAAACAAGTCAATTATTAATAACTAATTGGTAATTTTTTCCATATTTTTAAGGTTTCGAAGATCGGGGTGCGGTTTCGAAACCCTTATGGCCTTGCTTTTTCTGTACTTTTTTCCGTCTTTAATATGTCAGCAACTACAGCAGCAAATGACTTGAAATTAAAAATCATAATACAATTCGTGCGCTTGTACAACTTAAAAAAACAAAAAAAAAAATTCAGTAGAAATTGTGATGTCGAAATTTTAAAAGAGACCTACAAGGTCAAATGAAAGGTATCAATTTGTACATTTCAAACCCGTTTTTAAAATTTCTGTAAGTTTCATACTTTTAGAAATATTTTGAAAATAGACGATAAATTACCCATTCCCCTTATCTCCAAAGTTTGCAGAGCAATCCATCTGCAATTTATCAAGCGTTTGTAGATATGTATCTATATTGTACAGGAAAAATATAGAGAAGTCTGTAAGTATAATACTTTTTGAAAAATTGACAATGAGGGGAGGAATTTTTTTCAAAAGGGGGCTCCCTTGAGTGGGGTATCAAATGAAAGGTCGGTTTGTACATCTCAAATCAGGTTTTGAAATTTCTGTAGGTTACATACTTTTCGAAATATTTTGCTCCGATATATACTCCGAAGTTTGCAAACCTTCAATTTTTAGGTATTCGTTAAATAGCAAAGTCTCTAACCAGTACCTATACACATAGTACATAATAATATTGGTGTAGTACTTGACAAACGTTCGAAACCCTCGGCGCGCGAGTCACACTTGACGGATCTTGTCTTATGCAGTAGGTAAGGTTGTTTGGCAAAAAACATTTTCAAAACTGAAAATTATAAAAAATAGACTTCGAACCACGATGGTACGAAACCGTCTATCAAAGCTATCGCTCCTAAGCATTGAAAGTGATTTACTTCGGGAACTGGATTTCAGCGAAATCATCAACGATTTTTCAGCGAAAAAAGTTAGTTAATTCTTGTTTTCGATTATATTTATACTTGTATGGGTGTGGGGTGAGGGGGGACGCCTCCACATCTTATTGTTGCCCCAAGGCCTCCAGACCTCTAAATCCGGCCCTGTGTAAACCCGGCCCAACTACAACAGACAACTCATTTATTACGATGATATTTTTTCATAACTGATAGTAATACATTATTATAACATTACTTATATTACGTAACAGAAATAATAACAAAACGTTAACAATAAATACTACACTATATAAGACGCCGCGCCGCCGCCGCGCCGCCGCGCCGTCGGTCGTCGCGTCGAACGTGCAAAGTCTTGATACAAAAGATTTGAGCGCGCTCCTAGACCCCAAACATTTAGTTTGCGTAGGAGAGCGTTAATTAAAAATAAATAAACCACCAAGTGCGAGTCGACTCACACACGAAGAATTCCGTACCGTAAAAATCAGGCAACTTTTTCGAGAAACAGAACATCAATTTTTTACTTGTCCGGAGACCCCTTTCAATTTTCTATTTTATAATAGGGTTCCGTTTTTACCCATTGGGTATGGAACCCTAATAAGAAATCAATTGGACCAACAGTAGCCATTGGTATGACAAATCAGGACGGACGGACGGACGGGCAGCGGAGGCTTAGTAATAGGGTTCCGTTTTCACCCTTCGGGTACGGAACCCTATTGAGGAATCAATTGGACCAACAATTGCCATTGGTGTGACAAATCATGTTATTTTTCTCATTAGGTATTTAAGGCAGATCAGTTTTTACAAGAAAATAAAAAAATTCTACGAAACGTACAGCTTGGATAAAATGCTTAGTAAAAATAAAAAAAAATTAGTGTAGCAATATAACTTAATACTGAACATTTATATTTCTTACCACCTGCTGCCCGTGGCTTCGTACGCTCTTTTCTGGGATAGATGTCGATAGTAGCCAATGTCCGTCTCTGGGATACCATCTATCTCCATGCCAAATTTCATTAAGATCCGTTTAGCCGTTGAGGCGTGAAAAGGTAACAGACAGACAGACAGACAGAGATAGATAGACAAACAGACAAAGTTACTTTCGAATTTATTTTATAAGTATGGATTTATGCCAAGCTGTGAAATTCGTGTAAGTACCTATTCATGAAATCCTGTTGGACCAAACCATCATCTGTTTTATTGTATTCCGATTGGTGTTTTTTCGTAATGCAGCTGCAAGTTTTAAACCTCACCTTACGTTCCACTCCACAGTTATGTAAATTACACAGGAATTTTAAACGGTGGTTTCGGCAAATTCCTAAACACAACAATTAGTCGAAGCTCGAGGCGAGTAATTAAAACCTTCAAAAGAACTATTGAAATTCCTCAACAGCCTCCGTGAGTCAGGGGAGTGAATCACGTATCGATCGCTACCTTCTAACGTTTCACTGATAAAAATGATAACATTAATGTAACGCCAATTGTGAGCGAAGAAAGGGACCGTAGCATGCAACAAAGCCTTTACATGCGGTCACAGGAAAAAGGATCCAATGCCATTACCCTTAAAGTCTCTCACGGTGGAAGAAACAATGGCGCAAATAGTGACCATTCTTTCCGATGGCGCTCGAGCACAATGCCGATTATCCTCAGACAAAAACACAAACAGCCCTCGACATTACACCCTCGAGAAAAAACCACCCGGCGCTAAGGGAAAGTTAACAGGTAAACAAAATCCCCAAAAAGTCAAGATAAAGCAAACACGCATTTATATGAATCGACGAAATTTTTAATCAAACGGTAACCTACTCTTTCCCATTGTCAGGGTGATGTCATGTTTTAAAGTTCAGAAATTATACGCTCAGAGTAATTTTAATTAGTGAGATATTTGATATCTTGGAACACATGGGGACGAAGATGATATCATATGGGTACGAGATATCATACAAATTACAATTTTACTAATTTGATTACATCATTAATATCTTTTAATTTTATGAAATACCTACGCTTCCAAATTAATATTTCTTGGATATCAGATTTACTTCATTACTTCATCGGCTGTAAAGGATAAATAGGCATGATCGAATACCTAAAGCTTAGAAAGCCAACGGCTATTTAGAGAAAACATTGATGAATGTAAAATGTAAATGGTTGAGTAGTGACGCATTGTGGTTTATTTTGTTGAAACACTCAAGCCCCATGTCCAGGGGTATTGAGGTAGGTGGCGCTAACAGCTTTTGTCAAATCTTAGCGCCGCCATAAAAACGTCGACGGAAGTATGCTCACAAAGCGAATGCCATAGAGCAAAAAAAAAACTGCACAAAGGTGAGGCGAGCTCGACCACTCGACCGCTCTTGTAAAATTTATAACAGCTCTATTTTGTTTACCTGCTTGATTCCACTTTATTGTCCTGTGATTGGGGCATTTGACGATGACTTATTAATTTATTGACAGTATTTTTATTGGACTAGTTTTGCTTCAGTTTTTATGGAGGTGCTAAAACGTTCGACGTTTCGCTTTTGTTTTTACGGCTCAGCTTGTGCAATTCGTTTGTTTTGGTAATACTAAAAAGTTTACGACCCATATAAATAGTGAAGCTTTTATGCCGGTGCTTTTATTTACTGACTTCTAATAACGGAACACAATAACCTCGAACAAAGTATATGAAACGTTCCTAAACAACGTTCGTTATTATAATTATAAGACAGCAGTAAATCCTAGGCTGTAGCACTATTCTATTCGCGGATAATACTTACAAATCTACGAGCAAAGCTCATTGTGGAAAGTATCGGCTCTATTTAAATGCCCATACCACGTATTCGTTGCATTTCCACATAAGCCAAGTAACGCTGTCGCCCAAGTGTCTACTACACCTGTGACCTACACCAAAACGTATCCAAATCCACTCGCATTCCACGACTAACCGCCAATGTACTATACACACCGCATCTTTGTAAAGTTCGTTTTGTTCTCGGTACTAAGGAAACAAGCGATGGAAGGAAGACTCTCGATATGTTATAATCTAATGCAGTATGTGGTAGTGGTCCACAATTCAGGTTCTGCGAGTATAGTTTTCAAAGAAAGCAGGTTGACGGCCGGCGCTGGTAATTTTATATTCAAGTTTCCTTCTGATGTAAGTCTTTTACGAATATCGTCGTAAGTAAGTATATCTTTAGAAAGTTTTTAATTAGGTTTTCTTATTTTTTCCTATGTTTGATTTGAACTGTAGGTCACGTTTTTCTAACCAGTGATGCAGAAACCTTGTTACTGATAAAATCAATGCAGCGGTAGTCTTTGTGGTCTCCGCCAATATAATTGACGTCATTTGTAGCAATGATTGAACAAGCCTGGTTATGCCGTTTTGTTACTTAAGGGTAATAAAGTAAAGAGTCCCAGCCTACCACATAGATACGCTGAAAAACATTAAACCTTCGCTGGTAAAAAAATTACAGATAATAAACAAATCATAAAATTTCGTTTGTTCGCTAGCCACGACAAGCGCGTTAAGCCCACTTTATGTGTAACTGCGGTCATACGGCACCTCGCAGCACCTGTAGACGAATGTGCCATTTACATTGTAATACGCACTGCTTCCAACCAGTTCGATTAACACGGGAATGCTGTCCACATACCAGAGAGACTGTACTTCTAGCCTAGAGATGCTTCACTGCACTCACCCTTAGGAACCACTTATGTTGTTTAGGACTACCACTAGTGTGTTTGGGAACTGGATATCCTACAATAATTATAAATGCGAGAGTTTCTGAAATGTAGAGAACTGGAGATGTTTGTGTCAGAACAATGCCAGAGTTTCTGAATGAATCGAGCTGAGATTTTGCATAGATCTCGATGAGGGATAAAATTTAGACTACTTTTTATAATATATAAACTCATTCTAAGTGGACTTGTTTGTTCTTTTTTGAGTATAACAATTAAATATCTTTAAACACCTATATATAAAAAGATTGTATAACAGGCCTGTGGTCAATACAATGCACATTGTACACAAGAACACGTCCACTCCTCCTTTGCCAGTTTCACATGTAGGTACGCCGAAGATCTTCAGCTATATTATTCCACTTGTTTCAATGATTTAATCACTGCCATCCAAGCTGTTAATAATGATCACGGTTACAGTCCTGGTCAACCCGTTTGGCCTTAAAGTCAATCCAGAAAAATATCAAGCTGGTGGTTCTCGACAATTTGCTAAAATCGCAGCTCTCTATACAATTCCGCAACTCTACTACAACGGACACAGAATCCTCACCCACATGAACCGTGGCATCATTTTTGATTCCAAGCTTAGTTGGATTCTTCATGTTAAAGAAATTTCCCGAAAATTATATGCTACCCTTCACTCTATAACACGCTTGAAAAATTTTCTTCCAACGTCTACAAAGTTCACTCTAGTAAATACCTACTCTTATTTTGACTATTTTCGACTATGCGGACGTAGGTACGAGTAGCGTTCATTGATCTTAATAAAGATTTATTAAACAAACTCGACCGTTTTACTAATACTGGTATTCGTTTCATCTTTTGTTTGCGCACATAATATGACCATATAAGCGAATACCGAACCAAACTCAAGTGGCTCCCTATTCGTGAGCGCAGGAACCTCAAGGTGCTTTGTCTTTTTTTTCTACTCTCAAAGACTCTTTCACCCCATCTGATGAATCTCATCTGTGTGTCATCTTATGACCGACCACTCAGATCATCAAGCAATCTCCTCCTAGAGATACCGGCACATAGCTCATCCTTCTGTGAGAAATCATTTTCAATTGAGGCTGCTACACACATACACAAAAAATTATGTCATTCATATAGTCATTTCGCTATATACCTTTATGTACTTACCTATTGTTGATTTATGTAGGTAGGTACCTATCTCTTAGCTTTTGTATTTCACAGTAGCCATTTGAATATAAATTAAAATAAATGTAAGTTCATCAAGTCATATATATATTTATATTCATTATTAACAGGTATATTGTATTTTATTATTATGTATTACTAATGTTTTGGTCTGCAATTTAGACTTAATATTTATCATACCTAAGTTTAAAGCACGCCTTTTTGTTGTTGTTGACCTTGTGTGATTGGCAGGCAGAAAATGTTATTTGTGTAGGTACTTTTTAAAATTGTGTGCAATAAAGTATTAAATATTAAAATAAATAAAAAGAACAATCAGAATTTTGCAGTCATTCTCCCCCTGAGTTCTGGAATCCTATGTCTGCCAGGATAGAATAAAAAACTGAGGCCTTTGTTAGAACTCAAATATTAAGACTAACTGAACTGTGATGATTTTTACAATATTCCGGTAAAATGTATGGATAACGCTCACAACGTCCACAAGTTTTATTTTTACATTCTTTGCTTTCTTTAACGCAATAAGCAGAGGTACTGAAAGCTATGAGAAAAGCATTACAACCAAGAAATCAAAACAAAATTCCAGCGCAGCGCTAAAACATGATCGAGATACATATCTACAATATGCATATCTACAAGGCTATAACAACCTAAATAACATCTAATTAAAATCAGATAAGTTCAGTTTTACATTAGAGACTAAGAACAGTGGTTAAGAACAGTGGTGGCAACATCATAAAATAAGCCAAACAGCTTAGTTAACAAATAAACTATAGTTAAACGCGACATGTACGCAAATTACAAGTTAGACAGTGTAATATCTCTGCTACAATGTTGCGACCAGGAATACCCAGTTTGCACGTAGGACCTATTAGTTATTCTTTGAGTCCACATTTCAAGAAGAATCACTTGTCTTTTGTAACTGCTTTCTACATAAATACCTTCTCCTGTTCTTACATACAACAGGTACCGCACTATAGCTTGTTCAGATTACCTATTTCTTCCCTCGCTCCACCATATTCGTCTTTTCGCCTGACTTATAGTCCATTTTATTCAAATATTTCTTGAGACTAGTCTCGTTTAAAATCAGTCTCATCATCAATCGCATTGAACCTATTACTGCCATTTGATTATGAATTTTACAATACCTAACTATTTATTGTAAAATTGTGCATTCATCATTACCATCTCAGCAGTTTACATCCTTTATAATAACTTAAAAAATTCATTCACACTAATATTTATAATAAGGTACCTAATGAACTTAAATTATTGAATGATCATTTATTTAAAAATAAATTATTTAACTGGCTAAATGAACGCAATTTTTATGACAAGAATAAATTTATTAATTTTAAGCCTTAGACACCTAATTAATTGCATGCTATAGAATAGCTAAACATGAGCTCATAATTAATTTTAATCACCTTTTATACCATGTTTTACGCAATAAAAATATCGTTTAATTTCAATAAAATATATAATAATATTATAAATGCGAGATTGGATGGATGGATGTATGTTTATTGCTTCTTCACGCTAGAACTACTGTACGGATCGGGCTGAAATTTTGCTAAGATGTAAATCTAGATCTGGAATAACTCATATACTTAATTTCACACACTACTTATTGTCCCACAAATCAGTTTCCTTGAGATAGAAATAACCTTTAAACGTTTTCAAATAAACAACGCGTGCGAAGCCGCGGGCAGAAACTAGTGGGCAATAGTATATTTAAATGTCTAAGCTAGCAACTGCGCGCTGCTTCTTACGCGCTCTTCCGGGATTAAGAATAGCCATTGTAGGTACCTTAAAATTGTCCCCAAGATGCAAACTGTTACCCGAATTTTATAATTTCCATCGAAACGTAACATACAGACCTATGTTACTTTCGCATTTGTAAAATGAATATGGAAGTATGGATATGATTACCAGCAAAAACGTACCCGGAAAATCAATTCCTAGCTTACAGAAGTTAAGTGCGGATTGCAGTGTATGATTGATCTGAAGAGAGGGGTGGGGGGGTGAGTGACCGCGCGCCAGGTGCAAGCGGCCATCGACACCATAAAATTAATAACCCGTCGAGCCTCCTAACCAATGCACTCGGACGCATTTACGGAGGAAGCCGGCTCCCTGACTCCGACTTTGAAAAGTACGAATGAAACAGGCGGAATCTCATGTGAATTCAAATCCAAAGAGCTTTATTTCCTTTAGACCTTACTCTTGGACACGTCACAAAATTCAAATTACTTACCTAAGTAAAACTGGGAAATAAAGTGATCACTTTGATTTTTTGTCACTTCTATCTTTTTAAGGTAAAGTAAAGAAGCGAACAAGAAACCTTTACCTTGTTAGATTGTAAGTTTTCGAGTTGGAGTAAACTTGTCCCAAGCTTTTTTATCCTCTAGAAGATAATCTGATAATTTTTTAATAAGCCTTTTTACAAAGTATATGTAAAAGTATGTTCATTCAGAAAAATATTGGAATCGGTAACTTGAAATGGCGATTTCGATAATTATCTAAATTACTTAAAATACGAAAATGACGACTTATTAAAGGCCAGACGCACTTTGGATTCGACGGAATTCGGATACGCTTAAGGAGGTAAAGTTATACAGGAACTGAATATATCAATAGATTAAGAACTTCGTAAATTGGTGCCTGTTTTATGCGTGAATGTGTCCGGGCCCAAGGCGTACGAAAAGCTATAATTGTACGAAAATACCGAATGAGAAGCGAATACTGAACCATCTCTACCAAAAGCGGAACTTACCATGGAGCAATACAATGCCGCAAAAACTCGCATTTTATGAGGAGTTTACCATGCCTGTGTAATTCGTCATCATCAAATTATACATCAGTCAAGAAAATCTTTGGCAAATTCAGTAAACAAACAAGCCACATACTAGTATCCAAGAATGTAGACATTTGATCGGGAGAAGTTAATAAAGCCCTTCCTGTACGAACGGTCCCTTCGCATTGCCCGAGCGATTCCTAGAGCTATGTCTGCCTCGGGTTTTTATCAGCCCAGCTGCAGGTGGAGAACGGAGAATGATCTATGAATTATTGAGAACATCCGGGATAGGTAGAGCTTATTTACCTCGAAATAAAAAATAGATGAATAGTTACTTATTTTTACAATCTATCTTGCCCTGTTACTTAGTATGTACTATGTATGTATGCGTGGAAAAATCTTGCAACTGAAGTTTAGACCAGTTATCCTCAACCAATTGAGCTGAAATTTGGACAATGCGTTGTTATGGTACCGTCGAGCTGATCGATGGTGTGATGATGGAGACAGAAGGTGGCCACACGAAACCTGTAGAATAACTCCTAAACGAAATGACGTAACCCGTCGCGTTTGGGTTCGTTCGACTTATCTTCCCAAGCACAAGAATTTTACCTTCTAGTATTTTTTGTTAATATTAATATTATTTTCATACTTGTTCGATTTCAAGGGAAGGCCTTTGTTACTATAGGATGATAGTGATAACACGTTCTCTGGCAGATATTTTTATGAAAACGCGTAGTGGATGGATACTTACCATAAGCTTTTACAATGCAGTATTTAAATGGTTAAGTTACGCACAGATAATTTTGCATTCTCATGTGGGTTTCACTGGGTTGGTTCGATCGTAAAATGTACCGGTTTTCGCAGGGCACCAACGCTATCGAACACTGATATTCAAACAAAAACACAAAGTAGGTAGGTAATCAATTCAACCTCTACGATAGAAATAGCGGTCGCGTTTCCTGCAGAATAGACCATAAAATATACCTTTTGTCCGCCCACAAATTGAATTATCATATTTTTGATCCTTTCAACGAATTAGGATTCATTCAGGGTTAATGTTAGATTTGTATTTAATGAGGGCTTTGGGCGGCTCAGACGAGCCGACGCGGGCCCAGCCGCAGGCGCCGCGGCGGAGGGGGCAGGGGGAGGACCCGAGACGGTGAGTCTGCTGATAAAGGAGGATTTTATCCGCTTGATTTAGCATGAAATTGGAACACAAAGTGAATAAAGCCACAAGATTGTAAACATTACGAGGTTCCCTTTTTTAGTGCGGGCATTCGGCTTATTTACGGTTCTCTTTTTATTGGTGATCGGTCTGCTGCCTCTATTTATTACCTTGTTAAACTCTAGTTAACGAGAGGATCTCTCAGTACAGTCGTTGCGACGCACTTAATTGGATATTTATCGCTTTACCCCAGAGCTTAATTGATTCGCGCTGTATGCGACTGTAAATCGCACGAAACTACTTCAGGTGCGCGGTTAATTCCATTTAAAGAAAGCTGACAAGCTCATACCATTAACTCCTGCATTGTGGATTCCGGTATAACACAGAAAATAACGAATATTGCTTCAAACCGCTTATCCTGGTTCAAGAAAAATCATCTAGGTACCTTACTACTCAAGTGTTTCTCTGCTATAGGTAGTTTTGTGTCGAAATAGGTTAGCACCGACCCATCCATCTACCAATGTAGCAGACAACCATGTAGATGGCGAGGGTACTTTGATATCCAGCTGGTACAGATTACAGAACCCAACTAAAAAGGGTAGAGTAACACAGTAAAACTTTATAGGTGTAAGTGTAAATCGTGTAGGTTATTTGTTCCCACGCGTGAATGACTCACTAATCTCAAAGGTACATTTCCACAAGTCATAGTGCAATTAATAATATGCGGCATCCTGTCGAATTATCTCCCAACGTGGTAGGGGTCCGCCGGCTTTAATTTACCACAATGGAAGCGGGTTCCGAGAACTCCGTAGCGAGGCGGGCCGATTCGAACGAAAACAAACAGAAAATAATTATCATAAAGATGAAGAGCGGCCGCGCGGGCCTAATGGGGGCCCACCTGGCAGGGCCTACGCCCTCACACGCTACATGCCTACCTATAGCCACCTATATCCACACATTCCACAGCCTGTAGAATAACCCTCCGTAAAACTAATAAGGACATGATTGGTTTTTGATTGCCGGAGGTAAAATCCGACGCGAATGAATAGATACATTTATCTGTAGTTTAACAGATCTAATGCTCAAGGTTTTTGGGCCATGGGAGTCCAAGGTTAACTCTGGATTTCTTATAAAAAGCTCTATCTCAGATTTAGAGGTGTAGAGATACTCGTAGATTGGTTAGTCTGCTCTTGATTGGTCTGATATTTATACAATAACTACCTTCTGCCTGCGGCTTTGCACGTGTTTTTTTGAAATAAAAACTAGCCTATATGTTATTTTAGATCCAGATCTTTATGTGTGCATAATTTAAGCCCGACCCATTAAGTAGCTTTCGCGTTGTCTTCGGCCAAACATTTTCACAACGACACAAATTTTCGCCTTTTAATATTTGAAGGATCAAAGATAATAAAGGCTACTACAAGTAAATGAACACCACACTTTGCACTTCGTATTAGTAAGAAGATAAATAGAAAAATAATGCTGGACAATCCACACAACATCATCTAGCCCCAAGCTAAGCAGAGCTTGTGTTATGGGTATGTACAAGATAACTGATATATTTAATATAATCATTACATAGATAGATATTTTTTATTATACCTACATAGAAAATACCAACACCAAATAACATTTATCCAAAGGCGAGAATCGAACCCGCAACCTCCTGCGTCGCAGGCGCAATTTCTCTCGCCGCGCCACATCGGTCGTCGATATATCATTGTTTCATAAATACTGAAAGAAAATAGGTAGCCAACACACTTTAATAAGTAAATATTAGCCTTTCTCATAATTCGTATGCACAATAGCATTTCGGGAGCACCACACGGTTGCCTTGTTCCTCTACATTCATAGCTAATGCCTCCTAGCTCTGTTATACAACGGCAACCTAGGTACTTTGTGGCAGGTTACGTTTCCAGAAAACCTTCAAGAACCTTTTTGAAACTGTTAGACTCATTATATGATAACCATTCCTTTATGGCTTCCTAGGATCGTTTACCATTCGATGATTCAATCTTAACTTTTCCACCATCTTTTTATCTAAATGGAAAAGAACAGTTAGTTACGTTATCTAAAGACGCTTGCGGTTCTCAATAGACAATAGGTAGGTACTGTTTGCGCTTTCAATGTTTAAAAGAATGTGTTCTTATCGACATATCTAAGGGTAAGTATGTCGGTCCTTTAAATTTTCGACAATTTGACACTGCCCGCCAACGAACTGTGAAGGAGATAAAATACTTTGTCGAATTCTTCGGCTACTTTAGCTGTCGTCAATGGTTTGAAACGTTTTTTTGGCCGGTTCGTTTTTTGGCCGGTTCGTTTTTTGGCCGGTTCGTTTTTGCGAATGCCGCGGTGGTGGTCCATTAGTTACGAACAATGGCCCCTCTGTTTCTATTAGCTGTTTTATCAGGTTTTGACGCACTTTATGTGAATTTTGTCGAGGTCGGCTTCGTAACGCGTCTGTGCTTAGATTTCGTTGACTCATTAGTGAGTTTGGGGACTGATTTATCGATTGAACTTCTGAAGACAAAAGTAGAAATTTTGCCATTCCAATTTATTTATTAGTATTCTTAACAGAAGGATCTTTGATTCTCCTAATTAAAACTAAAACGTTAAAGTTACAGGATCATAAAAAGCTGAGCACTAAGCTTTCTTTCGGTACCTAGTTAGCTCGTTGCATCGAGTACATATCCAGTACTCGACGGCTCGTTTATACAATCCAAACCAAAACTCCAGTCGGTGCGATAAAAACAAGCAAAGCTCCCAACGGTAAAAGCTCTACCTACTATTGTATTTCATACAATGAATTTTTACGTTTCAAATCAATAAACATTTATCTTTTTACCTATACTCCAACTAACAATAACTTCTCAATTACCACATAATTTTACTAATATAAAATAAACAAATAAAATTAAAAGAACCTAAACCATGGGACAAGAATGTCAGAACACGTAAAACAGTGTTGAGAACGTTATCAATTTATAGTCACGATGCGTTGCGGCCCCCCGTCGCCACCTCTAAACTAATATGGAGATGTATTTAATCTTAGTCGGCATCTTGTTAAAATAAAGCTTCATATTTAAACTGAACATTCTTAAAAGATTAAAATGTTCACATTAACAGTGCAAATAAAGCATGATTTTATTAACATTAATAATGAATACAAACGATGTGCACAAATGGTTAAGTCCAAAATGACATGAACAATTAACAACGGCCAGAGTGGTTCGGAGCTTACCTCACACCAGAACTTGGTGACTCTACATGTTATAGATTGAAGTTAGTTATAACCACAGAGCAGATACTGAGAGGTGTTGTGATGAGATTTCCATAAGAAACAACGCGTGACAATTTGCGGGGTGAGGGGGTGTTAGATCCTACCCACTTTTTTATTTTCCATCTACCGGTCAATAGCAAAACTGCTCGGTACATTCTGTGTCGATGGTATACGTAGTTTAACTACCTCACACTAGATGTCACTAAGTGTAGGGTGTAACAGGGACAAGTAATACCCGCCTAAATCAAAAGTCGCATGTCACCTTGTTTGTCACTATGAAGCCTTCATTAGTCAATAAAAATTATTTCATACAATTTAATTCATGGGGCTTCACGTTCTTTAAATTAAGTAAACAACAACTGTTATAAATTTTATAATAGTTATCTCACGGAGGTACTTTCAATAATATAGATATAATATTTAATTTAAAGTTTAAGGCCTTACTTTATTTCCTGCGTATTTCATATTTTTTAAGGTACTTTCCATTGATGAAGCATAGCCGTGCACCTATCGGTAAAATAATTGGATTCTAATAACGGCCCTGTCTTTTTGTTATATTCATGTTGTGCACAGGACGAACGCCGACAGTACACTGACTTAGGCCACGCCTACTGTGATGACGTCAGGACCTAGTTGAGAATCACAGTGCACAGTTGCTTAGGCCGTTCTTCTTCTTCTTTTTCTTGTTGTATATTTTATAGAATATAATTATAGAAAGTTTCATGTGTCTAACCATTGTAGTTCAATAGGAATCTATCTAGGCCTTGACAAACGAAGAGCAAAAATAGCCAAAACACGTTTTTTGTATGAAAGCCCCTTAAATTTGGCAATCTATTTTATTTTTTATTATTTGATGATATAGCGGCAAGAAAAACACACCTCTGACAATTTCAACGTCTACCTCTTACGATTCATGAGGGAGCACTGTGACAGACGGACGGACGGACGGACAGACGGACAGCGGAGGCTTATTATTAGGGTTCCGTTTTCACCCTTGGGTACGAAACCCTAAAAAAAAGTAAAGTGACAAGAGACACACACACAGGATACAATTCTGTATAACCACGTGTTTACCCCACGCTGTTTTCAACTAACAAACGTCATTATTAAAATTACAACTCCCCATTCCCGAAACTATAAAAACCCACATATTTACCAACATTCTTTACCATAATTTATAAAAAACACAGATAAGCGAAATACACATTATCTGAAAATTTCAACAGTCTACCTCTTACGGTTCATGAGATATAGCCACGTGAGAGACGGACGGACATCGGAAGCTTAGTAATAGGGTTCCGTTTTGACCCATCGGGTACTGAACCCTAAAATGTAACATCCAGAAGTATTTAGTGATTTGTAAAGTTATTTTTTTTGGATACTTAATAATCAGTTCTTAGTTGTACCAAAATTAACGCATAACAAAGCAACAAAATTAACTGAACCAGCTCCCAGTTTCCTTGAAAAATGATTTAATCTCAGCATAGGGAAAACATTACAATCGTTGTTTGTAAACGAAGAAGCCTTGAGAAGTGCACCGAACATCATCTTTAGTACGCGAACCTATCTACCACACTCCACTTTAAACTTTACGTTATCAAACTTTAAACTCAGATTTCCCTGACACAAAAACTTTCGCAGCTGAAACCAAATGTTTTTACTCTCAAGCGAGTATAAACTTTGTTGCGTCGAGTTAAATTTGATTTTCCAGGTGTTAGATTCTGGATCCAAACTGTTTACATGTAAATCACGCGCATTGTTTAAGCAAGCTTCTATTTTGATGGTTTTCCGAAGTTATTATTTAATCCGCGGTTTCGCGGGAAGAACGGATTCGCTTCTCGATTCGCGGTAACATTTATTGGAAAATTACTTTGTACATCCCTTTACTTTGTGGTTCCCTTCAGTTTTTAACATTATTCTATTTAATTTCGAATTGATACTTATAGCTTCTTAAAACACTTTCATGGCACAAGATGCACATGTCCAACAGCACCAGCGCTGCAGCGTCAGGCGGGCGGCGCGGTGGCGCGGCTGCGGGTCGCACATCCAAGGCTAGTGAATGCGTTAAGAAATTCACATCTTGTGAATTTCTTAACGCAGTTAAGAAGTTTATCATGTTTTATCATTTTCAAGTTTATCAAGTTCATCCAGTTTTAATCATGGTTTTGTTTTTTTCTTGTTTTTATTTAGGAAACAACCAGTTATAATAATAAAGATTACAATTGAGACTAAAAATTAATACACAAACCAATAAGTGTTAGTCTAGTGTTAGCTAGTAGATCACCAGGGGGGCCTACTCAGACAACTAAAATCAAAGTTTCTTATTCGTTTTCGTGCAAAACCAACTCTTATGTTACTTGCATAAGATCATAAGAACGAATAGGAAACTTCGATTTCCGTTTTTACGAGTACAGGCCCTGATAATTTGCTTTTTCGATGGATTGGGGCGGAGAACCGAATAGACTAAAACTCGCCTCTTTTGGCTGTCCATTACAGTTTCATGTATCAAATAGATTTTAAAAAAACGTGCTGGATTTCGCACATACCTATTATGCTATCCGTGTTTTTTTGTATCAGTTGCAGATTCCAATAAGAGTATTTTCGTATTTACCTGATAAAAAATAGAGACTTACCCATACAACCAAAATATACATCTTACTATTGCTTTCAGTCGCAACGATTTAGCTGTTTCCAAGCTTGATCTGCACGGATACCTTGGATAGCAGTTCCGATGAAGAAGGTCCTTAAATAATTATTTATAAATCCAAACTTTTTGTAACCTTTACATTTTATTTCTACAATTTTCCTACGACTTTAAGTAAACTAGTAAGGTTCATGTATTAAGAATTCTTGTACAGATTTATTGTACCTTTCAGGTAGAGACTCCGTCAGTTCGTTTCGAGTCGCCCAGACTGGTTTGCTTTTTGTAACCTTCCCGCTTTTATAGTTTGCGTAGTAAAAGAATACCTGAAAATAACGAATTTGTTTCAAGCACATTTTTTAAGACAAGTTTTCATCAGAGCCAAGATTAACTATATGAAAACCACATAGAATTTCGATCACATGTCATGACGGTCGCGTGACGAGATTTTGACACCTCGTGATTAAACAACTGCCTAAAACATTGTAAAAGAAAGAACGTTCTATCGCTGACCTCTGCGGCGCAGCGAGCGAAGGTTCGCCTGCGACGCAGGGGGTTGCGGGTTTGATTCACCCGTGGGGACAAATATTTGTACGATGCAGATATTTGTTCCAGGTGTTCTGGGTGTTTCATAGAAAACCCCTAATAAAAAATATCTATCGATGTAATAAAATGTATTAAGTATATCAGTTATCTGGTACCCATAACACATGATCTGCTTAGCTTTGGACTAGCTAGATGATGCTGTGGGAAATTTAAAATGTCGAGGTTAATTTTTTCAGAGTTGCATACAGGGCGTCCCAGGTCCCAAAACTATGCGACATGAAGGGAAAGTACCTTAAATATTGTAGATAGGATATTTTGCTGCAAGGAGACTTTGTTTTATTTTTAAAAGTGACTAATACTGCATTTAAAGATTTTCTATAAATTACTTGCTTCGTCTGGGAATCGAACCGAGTCAAATGTGGAAAAAAAAACACCCCATATTTTTATGATGCCAATCGAAAGAATGGACAAAAAATAATTATTCCTCTTTAGTAAAATAGTATCTTAAAACAAAGAAATAACGTAAAAATTAAAATAAACCTGGTTCTCTTAATCTATTTTTACCAAGGTACCTTGAACACAAAAAAGCTTTTACAAATACTTCAAATTTTAAGAGACAAGATAAGAAATCTCTCCCAAATTGTGTAATAAAAATAATAATTGTGTATTTTATGGAAGAAAGTACGATTCATATTACAAAAACACTAAAATTTCACTATACTTATAAAAAAAGAAACAGTTTTAACCGTTCCGCCCAAAAATTCTCAAACAAAACGTAAAAAAGGCATACATGGGGTATGTTCGGGTACCCACGGGGGTGAGGCATTAATTTTTTTTTATGACGTCACTCTTTGGTCCACCCTGTTTAAGATAGCAGCTTACCTTAGCACCGATTTTCCCGTCAATTTCTGATGGATACTTGTATTTGTAGAAACCACAAGGTGCGTTCGAAAGGAACTGTACTTTTAGCTCGGGGCCACATTGCTCTTCGACCACCCTCTCAGCTGTCTGAAAAAAAAAACATATTTACACATCAGTCAAAGCATACCTCTATATTCAATACCTCTATTCACAAGACCAAACAATAATAAAAATATTAATTAAAAAATATCTACTCTAAATTTTATAGTGATGTAAAATTGAATGACTTCATAAGAGGACAGGATCTCTGAAATATAAAAAAATCTATAAAACGTATTTGGACAGTAGATTGTTATTTATTGCTTTTAATTTTTTTAGGGATCTTTCAGTACAATTTAGGTGCTGAAAGAACCCTAAAAAAAATTTAAAATATTATATAACAATCTACTGATCCAAATATGATTTATAGATTATTTTTTTTTTATTCTTTTGTAATTGAAAGCTTCATTATCCTCGATTGACAAAAGCTATATTTTATCCAGGAACGCAGAAGTTTGTAATAAATTATTTATTTATTGCGTAAGCAACAATTAAATCTGCAAAAAGTAGCGCCATCTAGTATGAGATTGCTGAAGTCTCTTAAGTCTCTTTTAACGCATTCACTACCTAGCCTCATCACGGTGCAGCGGTGGCGCTGACCGACATGTGCGTACTGGGCCATGAAACTGTGAGCAAAATCAGCAATTTTTTTTACTAAGAAGAATCATATCACTCTAATATTATAAATGCGAAAAGTTGGAAGGATGGTTTATTACTTCTTCACGCGAAAACTACTGAACTACTTTTTATCCCATAAATTAGTTCTTTGATCACAGAAAAAATCTTTGAACATTCCCCAAGAAGTTCAGTTAAGTTTTTTTTCTTAGCTAGAGCGAGGAGACGATGCATTGTCAGCACTAGGTTTTCGGTCACGGTATTATGTACTAACTGGTAATTTCATCTTACATAATATATAACCTAATTAGATTTTTAAGTACCTACTCTGTAAGTAAACCATCAACCATTTTTGGAAATAATAATTTTTATTATTATTTTATTATTATTCCCATTGAAACAATCCGTGCGTAGCCGCGGGCAGAAACTAGTAGTTATTGGGCTTGTCCAGCAGTGGACATCTTTTGGCTGAGACGTTAATGATGATAGTTTGAAGTACCTTAGTGGAAATCGAATGTTGTAACCTAGGGTTTGCAAAATCCGGATAATTCTCTTATCCGGATAATAAAGTTTTCATCATTCACATATCAGGGTGTTTTTGGCGTGATAAGGTAACAAATATCCATTGCGCAAACTCCAATTGTGCAAACGTTCTTATCAGACTAATACTATAAATGTCAAATTTTGGATGTCTTCACACCAAAACTACAGAATAGATCAGGTGGAAATTTTGCATAGATGATTGGTTATACTCTTTTACGTCAACATAGCCTGGAAAAACGCTTCTATATATCTCAATCTCTAGTTGTACCTGTCTCAAAGTCTCTCCCTCCCTCCACTTCCCTTGTGGCAGTATTGACTTGACATCCTTGCCGAGCTGCTGAGAGGTCAGGAGAACCAAGTGCCTCTGGAGGGCTCGGTCTAAGGTCGACTTGTCAGCTTTTTTATCTGCCTCTGAAATTAATAGATGTTGGTAATGAACATACATATAATGCCATCTAATTCAAAACTATGAACTAAAATGAATGCAACTTTGAATGTAAATTATTTTGGGTTTGGAGATTCCTCATGCAATTTTTTTATAGTAGATAATTAGTACTGATCAAGTAGGCACAGATTTTATAATACCAATTAGTAACCTCCATTCAACCAAAACTACTGTGTCTATTCCTGTTATTGTACCTCTATATTGTTGTTTTCTAAACATTTTTAGAAAATGAAAAAAAAAATATTGTTTTTATAATAGTTAACAACACAGATTTATGCCTGATATGAATATAATTATGCAGAGCCCCAGTCTGAAATTGGAAAAGTATTTAGATAAAAAGCAGCTCTTAATACCAGTGACAATATCAGCCAATTTGAATTTTGCGAGTTCCTCATTGGACGCATCCAGAAAGTCTTGTGCTGTTATTTTACTTGCCGCATCCACATCAACATCTGTAGAATCCTTCTTCAACATTTCTGCTCGGTGTCTAGAAATAAAGTTACAAATTGTTGTCTAGAATAGAACTATGTTATTACTAAACTTAGTAAGTATTGAAGATTAATAATATATTTCTATAAGTATACAGAGTGTTTTTTTACTGGAACAGTATGGGGGGCCCTCCCCCTATTGGGAAATACATGGTGCCGACCCCACCTTGCATGATGGTGTACGGGGGGGCACCGATAACTAAAGGAACTACAGGTATATATACTTTTTAAATATCAGCTCTACTTTTGTACAAAACCATTTTAATATAAAAAAATTTTTGATGAAAATTTGGTCTAAATTTGTTTGACGCTGATCAACTTAGTTTTATGTGCGGATCTTTTAATTACATCAGATGAGCAGCGTAAGTCTACTCTAATGCGATTACCAATCCGCCTGCTAAGCATGGTGATTAAGGCAAAACTCCCCTTTGTTGCAGAGAGGCACATTCAGCAGTGGACGCTGATAGGTGTAAGAAGCCCTTACTTATCACTTTCATGTCTCATCTCATGATCTGATTTCAGACTGTTCTCGATTTCAATGGTGCTCAATAAGTTCTTGTATTTCTTCTGGATCTCGTTGAACGGTGGTGTTACCACGGGCAAGCGCTCCACACACACTCCAGTTACAACATCCCATGCTGAGCTGTTACTAAGGCCTGGAATAATGGAGTAAAGTTTACAGTTCTGTTTGTTTTGATGAATGTGAGGTTAGGTAATGTACCAAAACATTATCATACCTCGTGTGAAAACCTTATAGCAGAGATTTAGTTCTGCATTTAAAATGGTTCTGCATAGCATTTTTTGTTGAATTTATTGCCTTAATTTACGTGGAAAACAGAAAATTATTCTGTCGGTAAACAAAAAAATCTTTTGCAATTCTTGACAGTGACATGACAAACAAAACATTGACAAAATTCCCTGACAAAGTGGACTGTCAGAAAGTGTTGGTTGATATTCTCGATAGATGTACTTATTCCATCCCATCCAATCCAAATCCAAACAAAAGTCCCAAGACAATAATAGGCACAGAACTATTTCGGGATCTGAGCGTCTGGTCGACGTGACGCTTGACCCGCGAGCTGGTGGGTATCGTATCTGGCGCAGCGCATCAGCATTGCCATACAGCGGTGCAATAAATAATAAATAAATTAATAAAATCAGTTTAATGCAGGCACAATCAGACCCATATCACATAAATAAATACAATGCACACAATAGAAAAAAATATAAAATAACAAGATTAAACTAAAATAAGTAAGACCTACCTATTTTTTATTTCCATCCATATGGATAGAAATCCAGTGCCTGTATATAGGATTGGCCAGATAGTCAGAAACAGCCCTCAGGATGGTGTTGTTGGAGCGACCCAGTCGACTCCAGAAGGCTGCTATCCTCGTCCGTCTTATAGCGAAAAAGTCGGGAACTCCCGCCTCAGAAAACATGGTCGACGCACTGCAGTATCTTGGCAGCCTCATAAGGGCCCGGTATGCGTTATTATACTGTACCCTTATGGTGCTGAAGGATTTCCTAGTGAAGTTGTACCAAAGTTGACAGGTGTACATACCAAGGCAGTATGCCTTAAACAGGGTGTTCTTCACGTCGGAACTGCAGTTGGCAAATCAGCGTGCGAGCATGTTACCTCTGACAGCGAGAGCTCTCCTCTCCTGCTCCATGTCCGCATCATCTTTTGATGACTCTGTCAGTAGGTGACCAAGGTACCTGAACTGCTTGACCATTTTAATGGTCGTACTGCCCAAGTGTACCTCAGGCACCCTCTCAGGACCTCGCCCCGACCTGAACACCATCAATTCGGTTTTTGTGACGTTGTATTTTAATCCATGAGCAATAGCATATTGCTCACAGATTAAAAGCAGCTTTTTTAAACCTTTAATCGAGGGACTAAGGAGCACCATATCGTCTGCATAGCTTAGGTTGTTGACACAAATGTTACCTAAGTGGCATCCGATCCTGGCGCTTCTCAGCTCCCCGATCAGATCGTTCACATAGAGGTTAAACAAGTCAGGAGAAGTCAATCCACCTTGACGAACACCGCAATCTAGCATATAATCGCTAGAAGTCGTGTCGCCCCACTTCACATTGTTAATTTGATTTCCGTACCAGTACCTCAACAGATTCACCACATGATGCGGTACTCGCGCGTTAACTAGCTTTGACCAGAGAATTTCATAATTCACAAGGTCAAAAGCCCGGCTAAGGTCTAAGAAGCACGCGTATACCGATGTACCTTGTGACGTGTAGTAATTCACAGTGCTTTTCAAACTCATGATGGCTGAATCCGTTGAGAGACCGGGACTGAAACCAAATTGTGTGTCATCAATGGTAATGTTTTTAAGCAGACCTGGATGAATAAGTCGCTCCAACACCTTTCCTAAAACTGTACCTAACGATATAGGACGATAATTTGCGGACGAACTAAGATCTCCAATACAGCCGCAATGCAGCCAGCATTTTGGGGACGCTTCCGTCTGGTATTGATATGGATCAGATAGATAGATAGATAGATAATACTTTATTGCACAGCACACTTACACACTTTAACTTAGAAATAATTTACAAAAGAATAATTAAAAATAAGTGGCAATTGGTGGTCTTATCGCTCAAGAGCGATCTCTCCACGACAACCTTAAATGGATAGGATCGTTGGATTGTACATGGGGTAATATCTGTGTGCATAATATTAATATAGGTATTTACTACTTAGAATATTAGCAAATATATCTGCTCTTAGCTCTGCTCTAGCTGGAGTTTCTCGTTTCTCGCCGTGAACTTCTCTGCTCCTGATTGCTTTCCGCGTGCGACATCCGGTTTTAAAAACTAAATGCCTTGTGCCTTGTTCCTTGCGCAAGGTCCATACACTCTTTGCTTCTATTTTTCTTGATATAGTTCTGTACTAATAAGAAATGCTAATGATTTTGTGTGTGTCTTCGTGATATACAAGCACAAGCTAGCTCCATTGCGCTTCCTCTTGACTTGAATTTCTTTGTTGATGGCAATGCGGGGTAATGTGCTTTTCACGAAAGAAATCCCGAATAGAGGATAAAAAAATTTTCAACAATAAATTCCCTAAATTAATTTGGTCGCACGCACTACCTACCTACAACGCAGCGTTTTGGGTCCTTCTTTGGTGAAAAGAGTGCTTTTGTTAGGAGTTACATATTGAGGAGTGCCTCTAGATGTGCTCTTAACGAGAGTGACAATTTATTTTGACATTTGATTTCGCAGCTGGTAATACTCTGTATACTGTCAAATTCTTTTTCCGGTTCTAGTGTCAAAGAACGTAGGTAAATTTGTTTTTCATGGCGAAAATCTAATAAAATCCAAAGAAATTGCAATGATAATGCCAATCCAGTGACTGTGCAAAAATCTTTTCGTTGTTTTGTACAAGTGCTACACATTATTTCTTTTACGTCCATGCAAAAAAACAGTTTTACATAGCTTGTCAACTGATGTTCCGAATAGGTTAGAATTCATCGGTTTGTTTCTTTTTAGGCTTGAACATGAAGCAAATTGTTGCTAATCAAAAGGTGAAGATCCCTGATGGGCTCACCGTCAACGTGAAGTCCCGCTTGGTGACCGTGAAAGGTCCCCGCGGAATTCTGAAGAGGAACTTCAAACACTTGGCTGTGGACATTCGCATGGTGAACCCTCGCCTGTTGAAGGTAGAGAAATGGTTCGGCTCCAAGAAGGAACTTGCCGCGGTTAGGACAGTATGCTCACACGTTGAGAACATGATCAAAGGTAAGTTAGTCATGTTAACACATTGTGTTGTGATTGTGTTATACAGTGGTATTTGTGTGAACGAGGATATGGTTATAGTGTTGAAAGTAAACCCATTTTATACCACAATTCAGCTTTAACAAAGTAAATCTCAAATCTAGTGTCTGTTAATGATGTAAACATTGGCTTAGTGGCCCACCAAGACAACAGCCTACTATTTCTTGCCATAGTCATCGATTGTTAGTCTAACTTAGCAAGGAAAGTCTGATTTGGATCTAGGATATTTAGGGTGGAGTTTGGCCATGTTATATCCATTTTACAATCTCAGATAATTGTTTCTTACTTGAATTTACTATTTGTTCTATAGTGATCCAATACTACTAATTTCTAGTTTCCAACAATCATTACTTGTCAATATTGACCTGGCTAATGTTTGATATTTTGAATAGTTACAAAAAATTGTTTTCTTTGTTTCAGGAGTCACAAAGGGATTCCAATACAAAATGCGTGCTGTATATGCCCATTTCCCCATCAACTGTGTCACCACGGAAGGCAACTCCATCATTGAAATCCGTAATTTCCTTGGTGAGAAATACATCAGGAGGGTAAAGATGGCCACTGGTGTCACCGTTGTCAACTCCCCCAAGCAAAAGGATGAGCTGATCATTGAAGGAAACTCGCTGGAAGATGTTTCAAGCTCAGCCGCCCTTATCCAACAGTCTACCACAGTAAAAAACAAGGATATCAGAAAGTTCTTGGATGGTCTTTACGTATCTGAGAAGACTACTGTTGTTTTGGATGAGATATAAGCAAATAAAATAAGTTTACTGACATTTGGTTGTTTGATATATGGCAGATAGCTATTGCATTAGAGCTGAATACTAACAGCATGTAACTGATGAATTTTGTAACCTTATGTTAGTGACAAACTTAAATTGTTCCTATTCTGTGATTACACTACAAAACCCAAAATTAAAAAGTTCTAGCATAAAGTATTGTCAATAATTAACTTTTCAAACACCACTAAAAAAGGGTGAGCTGTTAAATCTAGGTATTTATTATTTTAAATTGGCTAGATGTTGACTGGAAATGCAATGACTAACCCCTATCATACCCACAAAATTGATGTCTTACGGTAATTGGCAAGAAAGCCAACCTCACATAAAATACGTAAAGGAAGGCGAAACTAGCGCCAGAAGATATTTCATAGAGTGTAGGCAAAACTACTAGGTGCTTCCACCAATTGATCAAGTTAGTATATGCCGTAGGTATATATACACAGGTGTATACACAAAATTTATCAGATGTTGATACTTCTAGACTAGTTTATTTCAGCTACTTCCATAGTGTTGTTTTTTTACCAAATCTGCTTGCAAGTCGCGCGGAGGGTAGACAATAAAGGGCAATTTGAGCTTTACGTGAAGAACTATAGTAATTCATTTTATTTTAGACCATAGAAAAGTTACAGATCTTATTTAACTTATTCTACGGTCCATAGAAATATATAGGTACCTTAAAACTAGCATAAATAACATTAAATAAAAATATAATACACGTCGCCGCCGCCGCCGCTGTGCGTACCTGTGGGTCGCACTGAGGCTGGGCAGTGGATGCGTTAAGGAACTTTGCCCTACCCTCCTACGTATCGGAATCCAACTCGTGGATACTTATAATATACACTGCTTCCAAAATAAGTCACGTTTGGTCTTGTATGGCACATGAAGCCTCAGCACGGATTACATTCACAAAATTAAAAAAAATTTGATAGGGGCCCTCACCACGGAGTAAATTCCGTGGGCCCTCACACTGACAGGCAGTCAAATTTTAGCTTCTCGGTGGTAGTAGGTTCCTAAATTGTTTGTAGCTTGTATTGTACCTAAGTGTAAGGATGAAAATGCAAATTAGAAAATAATAAACCGCCAAGTGCGAGTAGACTCTCACACGAAGGGTTCCATACCGTAAAAATCAGGCAAGTTTTTCAAAGAACATCAAATTTTCACTTGTTCGGAGACCCCTTTCAATTTCTAACTTTATAATATTAATTGTTGTTATTAAAGTTGAAGTGTTACCTACATAAAGAAAGTTTAATGTGTCTACCTATTGTGGTTCAAAAGATACAGCCATGACAAACGAAGAGCATAAATATCCAAAAAAACACGTTTTTTAGAAGGAATTAAAGGGACCCCTTTAATTTGAATATTCATTTTATTTTTATTATTTGCTGTTATAGCGGCAAGAGTAATACACATTCTCTGAAAAAACTGTATAACTCTTACGGTTCATGAGATAGAGCCCAGTGACAGACAGACGGACAGCGGAGGCTTAGTAATATGGTTCCGTTTTCACCCTTCAGGTATGGAACCCTAAAAACTGAAATTACCAAGATAAGTTACTATATATCCTAAAATTTATGAGACTATTATAGTATGACTTTATGAAAACAAGAATAGATTTTTCAACGTAAATAATTTTATTCAAACTATTCTATTGAACATCACTAACTCATAAACATTGTACATCTGCAAATATGGTCTCATTTATGTTAAAATGACACTAAAAATTTACAAATCAGACACACAATTAAATAATGACTACATACCTATTGAAATAAATACCTATTAAAATAAAATCATTCTCTTAATTATAAAATTGTTAATACATCGGAACTTAAAGATAAATTAAAATTTAATTATTTACAACAAACAAAAACATTGCAAGAAATTAAGACAAAATGTGCCAAAAATGTTTAAAATATGATCAATATTTAGATAATTTCGGGTCTTTGGCAGTCACAACGGAATATACAATGAATAACATAGTTACACTTTGCCATATTTAATTTTTCGTCAAACTATAAAATCATTTGTCATGAATTAAAAAATTAATACTCTGTTTGGGCAGTATATTATGTTAAAAGACAAAACTACATTTAAAATATTTAAGTACATGCTACATAATCATTCACGTGAGTGACATGTCTGAATTAAAATACCATAATCATAATAATTGTTAATTAGAAAATTTACGCCACTACGTAAAAGTATTGCAATACAAGCCATTAAATAAGCTCTAGCTCCATATTTGCAGATGGGCATCCAATTATTTCGTAAGAAAATAAAATTCTCAATAAATAAAATGTCAAACACTATTTAAATTGGTGAGACATTCCACACCGTATAACACAATTGCTTACTATAAAAATGATTAACAAACAACTTTGCACCTCGCCTAATGTGTCTGAGGACTTGGTGTGCATAAATAGGTATGCTAAGAGATTCAATGGTTTCATTGCCGCTTGAGCAAAATCCTGAATGATGTCTTAGCCTAGCCGTGCGTTAGGTGGGTTCTAATCTGCGTTACAGTCGTAACGAAACATTATACATTATTACTATAGCACTTCAGAATCACCAGTGCTTAATGTGTTATACAATAACTATTTGAACATTCAAAATACTAAATGTAACAGATGAAAATTTTAAAATTGTATCTAGCATCCCGAGTAAATCACAACTTTTACAATAATTACCATTTTAAAGATTTAATAATAATATACAATAAATGTACATAGCACTGCAGCACAGGGCTTTGTCAAACAATCTTAAATTATAGGTACTTTGATATATCATAAACATGGGATTCGACAAAACCGCTATTTACCGCACAAAACATAAGCGTGATTAGATTAGCTATACAAATAGCGAGCTCTTGGTCAACAATTTATGCACAGGGAGGTATTATACATTAATAGTAATAAAATTTAAGCTACAACGTTCCGTCGTCTATTAAGCGGTGATCGAATCTATTAAAACTACAATGAGTCCTGAACTACGGGCATAATCGTATTGCTAACAATTCTACATTTATTGCTTATGGATACGCCCGGGCGTTCAGCGTCTCAAATTTGTGACCAAGAAATACTGGAGATTCGACGAATTTATCTAAAATACGGGATCGTCTATTATGCGGTGGCGGGTGAACTCGAGGCACTATGATAGGTACTAGATTACTAGCACAGAGTACACAGAATCAAGCTTCATAACTCTACCATCCTACGTATCTTGCGATCTTAGAGGTGGTCAATTGAAAAGATTTCTTTCTACGAATTTGCTTTGATGCTTTGATCATTTACGATTGCATTTGTCTTTTTTCGTGTTTATTGTCATGAAGCTTGTGTGTCTCTATGCGGATGTTGGATAGGCATATGGCACGGGGTAGGGCGCGGGCGCGGGCGCAGGCCTAGGGCTGCGTTACAGCGGCTCCCGGCGCGGCACCCACACGGAAGGTCCGCTTTCCGCCGTGATCACCGCCTTTACTTTGCTGTAGATCTCTTCGGGAGTGTCGCCGGTTACTACCGCTGGAATGATTAAGATGTACTTTTAATGCGAACAAATTATAAATAAATAAATAGACTACAACGTGACAAGACAAGACAAGATGTAGTACATCTTGTCTATTTCTGGTGGCGGCTTAGATTTTTAGGAAATTGATATATGTGTCAATACTACTGGTAATTTGTTTTTATTATTTTATTTTAATTTTCTTTCTTATGTAATCATCGAATGTAATAGACTACATACACGCCATTTTGTCGCTAACTTAGGATACAAATACAATTTTAATATTTTTTTCAAAAACTAAAATAAAAAAAAGTAAGGAAAAATAGTAAGTCCTCGGGAATTAATTTTTGTGGGATCATTCAATATTTCTATACAAAGCGAAAGAATTATCAAAATAGGATAACAAAAAAAAAACATACAGCCAAATTGAGAAGTCAGTTGAAAATGGTTTCTTTCCTTCCAAAAGTACTTATAGTCTTAGACCAAAAATATGGTATGAAAGCCCCATAATAAATATAAGAAAGAGTAGTTTGAATAGTAGAGAACCTTGAGGCTTCACACACTTCATAGAGTGCTTACCAGTAAAGTATTCGGCGAACTCCTGCTCCATCTTCAGAGCTCGTTCGAACGTTTTCTTAGCTTGTTCTTCAGTCATTCGTTTATTCATTTCCCTAAAAAACCAAAGATTAGTTAAATTGTGTTCACTTCTTGATATGATCGACTACGACGACGATGTATTATTCCAAGGATTAGCAAGTTCAAACGCATTTTTTATCGGAACGTTTTATCTCTCGAACCGCATTTTGCGATGACAGTGTTTTCTAAGAGTCTTATCACACTGGCGATTTTAGAGCGATTTCAAAGCGAGCACGCTGCGACGACGCCGCGGGTACGTAGCGAGCTCGCTGTGCACTCGCCTTGAAATCGCTCCCAAATCGCCAGTTTGATGGATGAGGCTTTAACTAACGCCACTACAGTAATTTTTCGTTACAATTGATGACGAGATTCTCATAAAATCATGTATTTGGTTGGTGCAGATAAAATACTTACATAATAGATTCTACACTCTTTGGTTTGATAAATATGGCAATAGGATAAAGTTGCGCCACTTGTAATCTCTTTATTGCGTTACCGCTCACGTCTAAAATGCAGTGTTTTCCCTGAAACAAAATAATATAAAAATTGTATACCAGTACAACAAGCTTGTAATTAAAATTGCAACAGTTTTATTCACAAATTATTTTTAACCCGCGAACTCATTTGCGCAAAGCAAAATGAAAATTTATAAAGTCAAGATTTGTTCTCATGATTCTGTGTAGAGATAAGACATACTCCTATTTCAGCATGTGCTGAGCGATAAACCGAGTGAGGCCACCAGGATCCCGGTTCCATGGTTCACCAGGGGGATTCTGGTGCACTCTTGAGTTTAATTGGACCCCTGAGACAAAATAAGTAGGTAACTCGTCAAAATCGAATAACAATTGCCGAATTGAGAACCTCTTTGTTTGAAGTCTTTTTAAAAACCGTTATTTGATTTTTTGTGCTATTATTTTTCGCGGGTAGACATGTAATTTTCCATATTTGTTACCTTCTCAGCGACATCTTTAACGGACGCGACCGAGGTCCCGTACAAATTGTCGTTGTACTGGCCAGCCTCGATGAACAAGTGGTTCTGTATGTCGCGCTCCATCTGCTCTCGACTCGCGACGAAATGATAGTCGCGAGCGTCGACCTCGTAGTCGCGTCGTGGTCGGGTCGTGTCTGCGAAAAAAAGGATTAGCTGTTAAAGCTGACTTATATAGCCCAGGGGCGCGAACACTGTTCTCGATAAGGATCTGAAAAGTACCGATTTTGTCTCTGGTGTCGATGAAATGCAGCAAGGACCGACCGTTCATAGGCATGTGTACATCGAAAAGATAAATCGGACGATTTACACTTTAATTGTCGTTATTGACAGAAGTTTTCATACATTATATGTAAAAGGTAACAAAGGAAGCTGCTAACTGCCGATTATTGTTCAAAGAACACCAGCTTAAGTCGTTCCTACGATTTGTATCAAGAGCTTTGATCGCTCTATAGTAGGTAATTTTCATTGGGCCATTTGGATGCTTGTTTATTATAGGATTAACTTTTCTGCATTTAGACTCAAAATGGGTCTATAATACGTCAGTTTCTTGCTAGAATAACCAGCCTTACTACGATTAAAAGCGCAGAAGCTTCCTATTATCTTCACCGGCTTCGCACAGTTGTTCTTTGGTGTTGGCGAACTCCTTTTATTACAAGACTATTTAGGCAGCTGATTATTCGTTGCTTAGTCGATCGATCCTCTGCAAGGTGGGCGGTCCATTGTTGCGTTGACAAATTAGAGTTTGGACGCTTCTTCATTGATCAAAAACAGGTGGCAAGTAAGTAATACTCACGAGGCACGCAACTGCCAAACTTCTCCGGGAACTCCGATATAAGATCATCGTTGATCCTGTCCTTGAGAGGCCCCAGTATAATCACCGGCCGGGTGTAAGTGATAGTCAACTGCTGCACAGTTTCGTACGATAGCACCGATTCATCTTGACCTGGAACGTTTTAATAGTAGTAGGTAGGAGAAATTAAAGTGCATGCGGTAAGGTTTTGCTGCTGAACTTTTTAGTACTATTTATACAGCTGTTGTTAATTACACGGCCGTTTTTTGCCTAAAATTAGCTATGACGTTCTTCCACTTTAAAGTTATGCACGGCTTTACCGTTTTTTCGAAAGAAATAAAGACAGGCTTGTGTTCTAGGTAATTCTAGTATATAATTGCGCATTCATTTAGATTTGTTATTTTTACCATGTAAATAGTCAAATAAGATGGCACAAATCCATCGATCAAGGTATCCGCCGGCCTCGCGCAAGGCGGCGCGGGCGCGGCGGATACCTGATCGAAGCACACATCGAAACTAATTTGATAACACTAAAATGTTGGGCCTTTCATTCAATCGAAATAAAAACGACAGCATATTTTTTTTGTGATGTTAAATCAGTTCAATTTTTATGCCATCTGACTGTTGCCAATGTTGTAAATTCCGCGCGAAGCTCGCGAAAGTTTAGAATAGAATAACTATGAAACAAAAAACGATCGTGTAATATCAAGAGCTTTCTATTGTTTTGTAGGATGGTTAACTTCAGAGCAAAACTCTATTTCTTACTGCACATTTGTATAATAGTTTATGAGGTGGTTTTTACATCTCTCAATACGAGATTCTAGTTCAATGTGATCTGTATGGATCTTGCAATTAGTAATGTCTTTGTCAAACATCCATCACCCTATGCTACTCGTGCTTTGCTTTTACTAAAACATGTAGAGTTTTGGTGCAGTGTGCTGCAGATAGAAGTATTGGAATCACATCACACCAACACCCAATGAGGTAAAACATCTATAATTCGGACGAAGTATCAAATACTTAAAATACACAAGTTATATCACCAGCACATCATTTATCACAACGAAGAACATCAACAGTTTTGTGTCAAATTTTAAGTTAATAATAAAATTGCAACCATATGAACTTAAAATACCCTACTGAAATAACTTCGCATTAACTTTGGTGGTTGTTTAATTTTGGTATATGAATTTGAGGGTTACCTCTTACTTTATAACGATGTGTTGAAAAAACAGATTTTATCTGAGAGATTTGAAGCAATTATGCTAAACTAAACTCCTTAAATGTTCTCGAGCATCTTAGCTTACTTTAATCTACGTAATTAAATACATACAAAATTTATGCCTTTGTCTACAGAGTACATAAGCTAACTTTTCTATATCAAAGCTAGACCATTTAAACACCTACTGCTAAATGCCTTGTACTAAAACTAACGTCGATATTTACAAGTTGTTCATCATCCATGCATCTTGCGTCCAGCCAGAATTAAACCATAAAGTGTAATAAAGACTTCAGTGCTACCATTAATTCTGGCCAAGCTTACAAACGTGTTCTAAGCAAATAATACAATGTCAGCGAACTTGGTCGCTGACATTGTATATGTATTGTATACGGCAACGCCATCTAGATCTGAAGCGGAAACTAAAGTGAACCAGCACAGCCAGCAATTTGAAAGAGTCTTACACACGATCACCTCACTTCACAACGCACTACGACATTGAAGTAATAACACGCTCCAAAGAAAAAATGTGACCGTTCAGCATAATCCAAATTGATTGGTGTGACGGTGGACTCGTCACTCATATTGCGCGGCGCGTTGTGAACAAAGTGATTGTATGCAGCGTACTAAAAACCAAGCTCGTATGATGTCGTGGGTCGTTCAGTCATGCCAGTGACGTGTGTAGTACTAGAGGCAAGGACATGCGCTCAGCTCAGCTGGTGCGGAGGCGGCTCTCGTGTCCTCGTGTGCTTCCAGTAGCCCACTGCCCTCCACTAACTAACGAGCGAGTTGTATTGAATGTTCGCGTGTCACGTGATCCGAGGTCACTCTGCATAACGTCTCATGATCCAACACTCGAGTGATATGACAGTTCGAGTGCACAAAGGCCATTTTATCTCGCGTTGTATGAATCGAAAACCAACCGAACATAAAGGAAGAATGACGAAAGTAAAAACTGAAGTGTTATTATGAAAACTACGTTTCTAATAATGATCATAACCAGAATGCGGGAGGTAAGGTGACGGCTACGGCACTCGCAAGCTACGCCTCACTCCCAACACTTACTCTCGTCCTCGAGATAAATGAGCGTGATCTCCTCCATCATGGGAAGTTCCACTCGGTACAAGATTTCCCCTACACGTAGAAAAATTAACGTTACATACATTTATATATCGACGGCGGACCAGGGTGGGGGCATGTGGCTATATTACGAGCTGCTCTACGAAATGAATAGCGCTTAGAAAAAGAAAGAGCAAATAAAAAAAGAGGTCGAATGAATGTTAACGCGGAGAGGGATTTCTCGCGTCGTTTAGGCAACTAGAAGCACGGGACGGCCGCGGCCCAGCCCGCGTGCTTGCTGCGACCCTTTCTGTACCAACGATTACTACATGTGGAACACCAAACAGTATTCTCTAAGCTTTTACTGTAAAACTCTGTCATTTACCGTACAGCTTTTGATGTATGTTGGTTTAAAATTAGTTGAATCTAGACGGGTGTTAAGTTAGGCACTGAATTTAACGACTGAAATGAAGGATTATAATGCAAAGGTAATGATAATAGTTTAGTGCTGACTGCGGCTAACTAAACATCAACCTAGAACATTTTAAAAACAACTAAGAATCCAATATTTGTTCTACAGAGTTGTACAGTAAGATAATTTGGATAAATATAAAATAAAACTATCTAACACACAAATTAGAGCGCGTAGCTCATAGTCGCAACATCGTCCAAGCGACAAATTATACGCCGAATAAATATGGCAATTATACCGTTATATAGAACTTAGGCCAACTTCACCATGCTTCTCCATACACTACAAGCATTTACTCACATTTATATCCGATACACTTTATAAATAATGTACGTAGGGAAGCAATTTACGATAGATTGGAATAAAATATTTAGCTAGTACTGTTGTATTGTCAAGTGGTCTTTCCCAATATTCAATCGATCAGGGGTTTTGCCTGACAATAGTAGAATTTTATTGATTTAAATATGTTAAAATTCGATTATATATTGCGAAAACGATGCTTAGATTAGATAATGGGAATAACTATAGATGAGTTTGAAAGGCATTTTGTCTTTTGATTGAAGCTTATTCAAATTATATTTGAATAAGAATTCAGAGCAATAAGTGTGTAAGAACAAAAATCAATTTTGGAGAGACTAATATAGAATTTTTAAGAAGAGTTAATCTTATATTGCCTTTAATTTAAATGTGTTGTCCTTCGTGAGCAATATTCACTTTATTGTGCATGTTCAGTGATTAGAAAAAGCGAATAGCTCCATTGAATTATCTGTTATTTGCAAGATGTCATGACCTATTAATAACAGCCTTTTAGCGGTATGTTTTTGTGTTTGTAAGTAACTTACCGTCAGCGTTTGTGTCTTCCTGAGTGTAACAAAGCACGTAAGCTGTAAAAAAATTGTTTTCTTAGTATGATACAGAAAAGAGAGAGAGAGAGAGAGAGAGAGAGAGTAGATCATAGAGTCGCCTAAGCCCTTGCCTTTTAACGGAAAACATGGAATTCAAGTTGAGAAATAAGCAATCTTTTATCGCCACCTCACCGAAGCTAGATTTTTTTTATTATTGGTAATGGTTAAGCGTTTGGCCACCACCTCATTCAAGTAAGCAACGATGTGGCCTAAGTTGGAGCACGCTTTCGCACAAGGAACTTATTTAGATCATAATCTGAATAAGTTCCAATTAGTTAGTGTCTGGCCATTGCCAGATACTTCATTTTCGCATCTGTCACTTTACATTTAAGGAGCCCAGAAGTTGGTTCCGTAACCTTTGCAACGTGTAATACTGAGCATCGTGTGCAAGTAGATAAAGCTTTTTATTCACAGAAAGAAGAGTTCTTTTAGATACTTCCTCAGAAAAACTCTTTTACCTCTGTAAAAGTTTTTCTAGGTCTCTAGCTAGACTAGAGTTGTCTATACATTAGCTAAACTCGACGTAGAATGTTTGTAAGCAAACCACGACACAAATAGCTAAAACTCACTTGCTTGGCGTCGAGTTTCAGATATAATTGTAATCAATATTTATTAAAGGTAGGATCTCAGGATCACAAGTAATGTAAATTGCGTATTAAAAGACTCGGCAACAGACTAAATTTTAGGTTAAGAACGGGCGGTTTGTTTACAAACATTCTACATCGAGTTTGGCTAGTGTATAGTTGGTTTTCTTACATAATGAATATGTGTGTGTGGTTTGTGTGTATTTACAGTACTCACGTTCTTGATCAGAACCATCTTCAGACTTGCCGTCCTCTCTGCTCTTCATGAATGGGAATCTTCTGCTGAACGAGAGCGTTTTTTTTTTCCGTTCGAGGGTAGATTGACTCTGCGATGTTATTTAATACAATTGGAATAAAGTTTTTTACTGTTGGTTTATACATTCCCGGAAAATTATTTTAAACTAACCCGGTGTCCTAGGTGAGCAACAAACGCGACGCTATGCCCAGATTGGTTTAGTTTAAGAACTGAAGAATGTAGGCATCTCTTTGCAAAATTTACTAACCTATGACAAGGGGTAAGAGAGCTACGATCCGTTTTCCAGAAATGAGTAAAATAGGTGCGAACTTAATGACAGAATTTATAGAACTGCCAAGAAACATTATGTTTTACTAGTTTCTGCCCGCGGCTTCGCACGCGTTGTTTCTATGGAAACGTTTGAAGGTGATTTCTATCCCATGGGAACTGATTTACGGGATAAAAAGTCGGATAGAATTACTTGTATACAAAACTTCAGCCCGATCCGTTCAGTACTTTTGGCGTGAAGAGGGAACAAACATCCATCCATACATTCAAACTTTCGTATTTATATTAGTGTGGGTGTATTTTTTTTTTTGTTTTTAATAATAATAACGTTTATTGAAAAAGATTTAAGACTTAAACCCAAACTGTGATTACCAAGTGCTTGTGTTGATTTTTCTCATATCACAATTGTTTATGGAGTAAAGTAATAAAACTTTAGGTTACTTTCTATTTTTAATCGTGACTGTGAGAAAAAATTCTTATAGTTAATAAACAACTACTACAGCTACTAGGCGGCTTTATTAAAACCATAATATTATTATAGTACCTTGTCATCCTTTTGCAATAAAAGAAAGTATAGTTTAAAGACAGAAAACAAGACAAAGAAGTAGTTAAAGATACAAAGATGATCTAATACAGTTATACATAAGAAACACAGAGATAAGAGATGTTCCCGGCTAACTTCAGATCAGTATCTTCTGCTAGGGGTAACTATACCCCTTATTTATTATCTGTTTACTTAAAACAATGATAGGATAGGGGTTAAGCTTTAGCAGATATAACAGCTCGTGTATTTTTATTGTATGAACTTCCTAAAACGAAACAAATGCTGTCCATTATGGAGTCTATTCACCAAGTCGCGGGCCTCCCGACACAGCCCGGCGGCTTTTAAATTGACAAAGCACTGTCGTCGGCCTACAATTTCCAAATATCAAAATGTCGCTACTAACCGCCGCCGGGTGGCAATATCGCCGACATATTTTTTTAATAATGTCGCTGACAACCGGTCGGTCTATCGGCGTTGGCGGATTCGGTGTGTAAACGCCTTGCCTCTTCTGTTACTTCGATTCAATGGCGAGGCGCCTCCGATCCGTTTCAGTTGATATCGTGCGCAGCAAACAAACCACCTCAAAGACGTCGTAATACTTACAGTGCTAACTGGTGTGCCTTGTCCTTGGAATTTGACTTGCCGGTCCCTCGCGCGTTGTTTCCGCTCCCAGCGGCGCTTAGACGGAATGATTCCGATCGCGTCAGCGTCACTCGTGTCTATTCGTCTATAGACAACAAATTGTTACTCATTAGATCAGAATCAGTCTAAGGCTATAAAGTTAAATAATGACAAACAAAGATTAAATAAAGATGCATGATGTGCAAATATTTGTTTTGACTGGGATATTTTTACATAATTTTGAATTTATTAACAATTTTACGCACTGCTCCCCCGTCTTGAAGTATTTGCCTTCCACCATAGTATTATATTTTTTTTTTTCATCTAGTAGAATCGTCATATTTTTCCTTCGCTGGGCGCGTCATTTTTATGTCAAAGAGACCATAACTACAATAAGGTTAATCCTAATGATAAATAGTAGTAGGTTAGGTAATAGCCTGTGCAAAATGTTAGTTCGTTACCTTGCTTGCCACCACTCGTCATCAGAAGCGTTGGTGACGTGGAGGATATCACCATAGCGGAATGGCAGCCCTCGAGATGGAAGACCGTCGTCTCTGATAGGATCATAGTCGAAGAGCGCTCTGGAATGCAACATAAATAAAATAAATAACTCATCCCACAGTTCTAGGTTTCGTAATCAACGAGTAGTCTGACTCTATCACAGTAATAAAAATGCGAAAGTTTGGATGGATAGATGGATGGATGGATATATATTATACTAGTATCTGCCCGCGGCTTCGCACGCACTTTACCGGGATAAAGAGTAGCCTATGTCCGTCCCTGGGATACCGTCTACCTCCCTGGCAAATTTCAATGATATCCGTTCAGCCGTTAAAAGGTAACAGACAGACAGACTGATAGACAGGGTTACTTTCGAATTTATAAATTAGTATGGATACGGACTGAATGTTTGTTACTTCTTCAAGTCAAAACTACTGATTAAATTGATTGAGCTGAAATTTGGCATAGATGTAGCTGTAAGCCTGAAATCAAACATTTTTTTTCTCTTCCTTTTTATCTACAATCGGCTGTTCAGTCATAATTAGATGTGATCAAACATAGGCTACTTTTTATTCCAAAAATCAATTCCCATGGGATAGAAATAACCTTTTAACGGTTCCATAGAAAAAACGAGTGCAAAGCCGCAGGCAGAAACTAGTATTTTACATAGGCAAACTAGATATAGTAAGGCTAGCTGGTTTGTACTTTGGACACAAGTAATGTGTTTTGCTCAAAGTACCAGGAGAGCAGAAGTTGATTGGACATTACAGAGAGTTGATTAGAGATTCGCTGGTCAAATCGAATTTACCTAGTTCCTCCATGTGTATGCTACCATAGTAGTGAGTAAATTTTGTGCTATTAAATCGTACTTACTAGGACAGCACTGTTTTGGTGGTAGAGTTTTATTCCCGGCCTACCACCAGGGGTAGGCTTTTTAAAAATTCAAAATGCTTTATTTCCTTTAGACCTTACAGGACTCTTGGACACGTCACAAAATTCAAATTACAAAAGTAAAACTAGAAAATAAAGTGATCACTTTGATTTTTGTTCACTTCAATATTTTTAAGGTAAAGTAAAGAAGCAATCATAACACCTTTACCTTGTTAGATTGTTAGTTTTCGAGTTGGAGCATAACTTGTCCCAAGCTTTTTTATGCTCTAAGTCTAGATAATCTGATATTTTGTAGTAAGCCTTTTTACAAAGGATATGTTTGACAATTTGTTTGAAAAAATTATCAATAAATAATTATTGATAATTTTTTCAAATTTCAAGAATTTGGTATGTTGTTGTAGAAGCGTATACATTGCCCTTCATTTTTGTTGTAGAAGCGTATAATTGCCCTTTAAAAGATACATTAATCTTGTGTAGCCTAGTAGTGGGCACAGCGAGTTCATTCTTATTTCTAGTATTTAAGTTATGTATGTCGCTATGTTTAGGGAACCGATTGATATTCCCTTATGTGTACAACAAGTTTTCATAAATATCTTGACATGGTACTGTCATTATGTTTATTTTTTTGCATTTTTACTTAGGGTTTCTCTGGGACCCATATTATAGATTGCACGAACAGCCCTCTTCTGCAGCACTAATACGGTGTTAATATCTACAGCGTTCCCCCACAGCAGTATGCCATAAGACATAACACTATGGAAGTAGTTAAAATAAACTAGTCTAGAAGTATCAACGTCTGTAAAATGACGGATTTTATTGACTGCATATGCTGCAGCACTAAGTCTCTTCGATAGCTTGTCTATGTGTGGGCCCCATTGAAGTTTACTGTCTAAGGTTATTCCTAAGAATACGGTACTGTTAACAATTTCTAAGGTTTCTCCTTTGACGTTTGCATCAGCCTTAAATTGTTTTACATTAGGTAGAATAAATCTAACACATTTCGTTTGGCTTGGTGGTAGGCCGGGTCCGTAGCGGTCTAACTATACTAAATGTATAAAATCGATATGTTTCTGACGCGTCATGACACAATATGACACAAAGTGTGTTTCTCGCTTAACAGAAATTTAGGTAGATACATAGACTTCATTATTAGGTTCACACACAAACAGCACAGGAAAAAAACAATAAACTTAGATGATTGAGTGAATAAGAGAAAAAACAGGCAGACAGCACTATCACATGGGAATAAAAAGAGCTCAAAAGAGAGAAACACAGGGTAGCATGAAAACTTTCGGAGTTTAATCCAGCTAGCCTTAGAAGCAATGAAAAATAGAGGATTACCAATAGACAAACTAGCTTACCGCACGTAAAGAGATCGTTTTTGCGATGTCCTCAGCAAAGTGTTTTGTTGCTTCATTTCATTGATGCGAGCTTCAAACTTATTGTATTCCTGAGGCCTGTATACTACAGTCAACTTCACCTGCTGGCCAGTACTCTGCAACAAGAAACAATCCGTTACAGACTTTAAAATTGTTGATCAAATAGTAATCACACCCATCAGCCAATAGAGATATGCCGATTTTGGTTTAAGTTAGCGATGGTATAGCGACACTGAGGCCCGTATTATGTAACTTGACTTGCTCAATCATCAATCTATGCTTGAGTAACGCTTTTCTATGGCATAAACCTCACTCAAGCATAGATCGATGACTAAGCAAGCTTTCATAATACGGGCCTGAAACCAACAAGCGGTCACAGAGTAAAGCTTTCACCAAAGCTGATATGTGTAGAAACAATCAACAGAATCTCGAATACATTAAGAATAAGAATATTTATTTGTACAAACTTATAAACCATTGTTTAAGTACCTACTGACTAAATACAAAGTTGTTCATGCAAAATCGTCGACAACATAACATAATTAATATCTAAATAACATCGCTAAAAGAAAATGACGGTACTTAATCAGACAAAGCCTTTATTTTCCGTGCTAGTTTACAACTGTGTTACGGCAATGTAATGGTTCTCATCCTATAAAAATACGGGTCATATTTGCGTGCGAACTGCAAGCGCTATTGCAAAGTAGTTAGTGACAAAGTGACCAACCGAAACAATAGACCTGACTGCCAGGTCTATTGTTACGGTTGGTGAGCGATGACAAGTTTGCTCGTACACTGCAGTGCACAAAAATAGAATGCATAGTAGTTTTATTATTGACTATACAAAACTAGTTATTATACTTTTCTTTTAAGATATTTATTTATAAAAGCCAATAGAAGAAAATAGTGAAATACAATAGATGGATCACAATATTTCACTTGAACTCGTACTATAAGGGTACGGTCATGTACCATTGTAATTTTGACACCTGCTTTGTTGGAAATAGGGCGGGCGTTAAATTTTTTTAGAATGTTTCGGTTTTTAATCAGCTAGAATATGGGCATCTTGCAAAGGATATAGATATTTTTTTAAAAGCTGGCGCTTTCGATTGACCTAGATGGCGGGATGAAACTGAAAGCTCTGCGCTCATGCATCCAATACGGCTGTGTGGTAGCGGTACCACACAGCCCAAAAACGTGCATTTCAATATGGGCTTAAACTCGTCATCTTTAGAAACATTTTACAATGACAAAATGGCTTCCCAAACAAGCTACAAACGAGGGGCCCGCGAGCTGTCTGTCATCTGATGCCGTCAATATGAAATTCATCTAAATGTTACGAGTTAAAGCTCTTAAAATGCACGTTTTTATTCGTCTGCATTGAGAGACTGGTCCGCTATTATTGTTTGTATTATTTTTTTAGCTCTTTGTCTATGTATAACATTTATTTAATATTGTAACTGTACTATATAATTCTCCGTTTTGTATTCTGTGTATCGATGTGTAATTTCCGACACAATGTAAATTGTTTGAGAATAAATTAAATGAAATGCTAACAGCAAAGGTTACATTATCTGCAAGAGTTTGGCAATGACCAAATCACTGGATTGGTTAGATTTAGTCTAGATTAGTACCTTGAGAGCTTTAGCAGCCTGCTCGTGCGTGGCATGAGTAATATCTGTGTCGTTGACGGCGAGTAGTCTGTCTCCTCGGCGAAGCTCGCCGGATCTGGAACGAAATGTGAATGAAAAATTGAACTAAAAGACAAATAATGGTAATTATCTCCTATTTCTAAGCACCAGAATGTCACGAGAGATAGAAATTATGTTTCTGCTACATAAAATATGTGTACCTTTCAGCCGGTCCACCAGCTAGCAAGAAAGACACGTAGATACCATGTCCGTCCTCTCCGCCCACGATGTTAAACCCGAGTCCCTGCGTTCCCTTCTCGATTTCAACCACTCGCGACTCTTCCGCGTTGTCCGTCACGTCTTCGCGGCGCAGCGAGTTGGCTGCTGAGGATGCGGTCGCTGGAAGGGTTTAATTAAATAGTCGAATATATTTAATAAACGTAATAACTATGATTTATACATATACATAGAATAAGTAATGAATTACGAGTACGTAAGATGCCTTTGCGAGTATTAATTAGAACTGACAGACCTACAAGGCACATTATTGGAGAAACAGACACTAATAAAATGTTTGTGAACAATGTTAGAGAAAATACCATTGAAAACACAATAGTCTGAGTCAGGTGTCAGAACCGTGCACAAGAAAACTCAGCGAATGCGAATATCAATTAAAGTACGTAAGTTCTTGCTCGAATTATTGTTTTTGTTTGAAATGCGTGCAATATGTTTAGTTTTTTCCATCTGACTTTTTTTTTTTCGAAAGGACTAAAATGCTGTTGACCGCAGATGGCCATGACAGCGTTACCGGACTTTTGGCGGGCGCAAAAGGCGCCTCGCCGGTAAAGTTATGATGGGGCAACACGCACAAGGGCCACCACTTAGGTGCGAGCCTCGGCTTGGGCTGTCGCCAGATGCTACAAGAGGGCATGGAGGTTTCGCCAAGGTGCACGAATGCACCTATGGGCGGAAGCGGGGAATTCTACGGCCCCGCATCCGGCGGGGTCGGTTTTTGGTCGGGTGTGTAGTGTGCGGAAGCGAATCGGTATCTGTTGCCGTCACCTCCGGGTTAGCGGCGGTGATTGTGTCAACGGGGTCACCGAGAACGTGTCTCGGTCTACGGAAGAGATTTCCATCTGACTCATTGTATGAAGGTTACTTATATGCATCATCGAGCCCCAAAAGTAAGCAGGGATTGTAAGTATAAGCAACTGCGTCCTAGTGACTCACGCACAATGTATGAAAATTGCTGACTGTGCTGTGTTGGTCGTAGACCAATGTTATAAGATTGCACGTAGAGCCTGCTTCTGCAGCGAAAATACACTATCTATTTTCTCTTGCGGCCTTTCTCCCCTGTATATATTGGGGTAGATAAAAAACAGTAAAAACTACTTGTTACTAAAGATAACAGTAAAGTAACTAACAGTATGCTTGTAATATTTGCAGCGTTCCCCCACAACAGTATTATGGTATACTGTCATTATGCTACGTCTACTCTACAAGACACTCTCTCGCCGACAACACTGCGTCCTCATGTTTCTCGTTGTATGAACGTTGCTGACAGTGCTGTGTTGTACGTGGTACTTACGAGTGTTGGCGCGAGATGTCCTCGGCGAAGGCTGCCCGTGCATCGGTCCCGGCACCAGCACTAGCACGACGCGCTCTCCGGTCGCCTTCAGCGCCAACACTGCGTCTTCGTGACTCACGTTGTCTAAGTCTATGTCACCGTTCTGTACAAAAACATAAACACTAATATTATTCTGAAAGATTCTCACCTCACTAATATGTAGGTTATGGGAGTCATTTATAGAATGTCCTGCTTCTGAGTCACACGGGTTATGGAAGTCTATACACATAGAATGCCCATGGAGCACATGTTGTAGTTGAGCTACATTATGTGCAGCGCAGCCTTTGCAACAGAACAAAAATAGGAATTTGAATTTTTCCGATACCTTCGAGCCCTAATTTTTGCTTTTTGTGTACCGAAAAAGGTTAAAAATTTATGTATAGTATACGTATACAGGGTGGAATTTTGTAATGCCACCTGAAGGGAAATTACTCTTGATACTTTTAATGGATAAATGATTATAATTATTAATTATCATCATTTATCCATTATGATAAATGAGCGATGATAATTATTAATTACTAACATAAGTAAACAGATGGATCTTTGAGTAAAAGTGATTTAACTAGACACATTGAGTTTATAAGTCCAGATTTCATGGTTTTCCTTTCATTTAATTTATCAAGTTTGTTAGAGAGATTTCATCCTTATAATTATTGACCCTAACAATTGATGCAATAAAATTACACACAACTAAACTCTGTAAAAATTACACCATTTTTACAGATTTTAGTCGGTTCGATTCCCAGGTGTGGCAAGCGAATTTTCAAAAATCTTTGAATGCAGTTTTCATTCTTTTCAAAAATAAAGGCATGCTTTCTTTGAGTAAAATTTTCTATCTACAGTATAAAGAGTACTTTCTCTTCAGGCGGCATTACAAAGTTCCACCCTGTAACCATATAGTCGGGCAAAGGCGCCCTATCACTTCATTTTAAAAGCTAAGTGGTAGTAATATACTTACAGAAGTATTCTTGACCATAAGCAGCTTATCACCAATCCGCAGTCTCCCATCGCGGTGCGCGGCGCCCCCCGCCATAATCTTAGTGACGTAGATGCCATTGTCCCCGGGGATATGTTGATTGCCGAGACCGCCGGCTATGCTGAACCCGAGACCAGCTCCGCCCTTCACTAGTTCAATTTCGACGGACTCTTCCTTCGCTGGCTGGGTTACGTTGAGGGTGTGTGGTTCGAGCGCTGGGCGTTTTACTTTCTGCAATGGTAATTAATAATCATATGAATAAAGAGGTTTAATGGCTGTGATCTTTACCTATCACCTTATGGGTAAAAAACATTGTTAAATAATGAATAGTTAACTAAATTATAGTTACTTACTTCATTGCTTCATTACATACATTATTGGTCCCTAAACTATGATAAACCTGTATCTTGGAGACCTCCTGGGGTGCTTGACAAAATACCCATAGCAAACACACTATAATAATTCACACTTTCCTGGAGCCCAATAGCTCATCTTTATAGAAGTTATATTTAATCTAATCTGAACTGAAAGACCTCAATTGCTATAAAGTTTAAAGCAATTGAGGTCATGCAATATGCAATGCGGTTGGTTTAAAGTTTAAACCAACGCCTTTGGATCATAAATTAATAGTAAACAATTATGAGATATGAAAATTAAGTTGAATTAAAATTTATGTATGAGAAGTGAAAGCTTACCAGCCTGACTGTGCTACCAGCTTTCTTGAGTGCATCCACGGCGTCCGCATGAGTAACGTTGACCACATTTACATCATTTACCTGAAAACAAATGGAAATATTTAACACTTTCACTATCAGTGTCCCTAATGGTACCCACAGTTAAGTTATGGTGTGTGACTAACGTTGTTGGAGTGTAAAAGAGTTAAATCTATCGGAAAGAATTTTTGTTTTCCCGCAAATTGTCATTGTAAACACTGTGTGACATAGACACATCAGCCACAGGCTGCTTGCCTATTATCAAATAAATAAATGGATGGAAACTATGTAATTTTAAGTAAGTTGTAAGTTTGACGACCGATGTGGCGCGGCGGGCGAAGGTCCGCCTGCGACGCAGAAGGTTGCGGGTTCGATTCCCGCCTTGGGACAAATGTTTGTACGATCTGCAAATATTTGTTCCGGGTGTTCTGGGTATTTTCTATATATAATAAAAAATAACTATCTATGTTATATATTGTATTAAGTTTATCAGTCATCTAGTACCCATAACACAAGCTCTGCTTATGTTGGGGCTAGATGATGCTGTGTGGATTGTCCAGCATTATTATTTATTTATTTATGTAAACGTTTAAAAGCTATTTCTATCCCATGGGAACTGATTTATGGGATATAACGTAAAAAAACATAGAATTCCATCTATGCAAAATTTCAGCCCGTTCCGTTCAGTAGTTTTGGCGTGAAGAAGTAACCAACATTTATCCATCCATCCATTTAAACATCCAAACTTTCGCATACAAATACCTAGTAGGTAGAACGTGGGTGGTACAATTCGATCCGGATCGAAAAGTATGTCGCTACTGGCACTGGTTTAAAAATGTTAAACCAGTGTGTGATTTAATATTTATTTTGGCTTTAAACGTTTACAATTGCAAAATAATCCTCTCAACACTATACCTACCATTACTATAGATACACAAAATCCTAGTTTGCCACAATGACGTGTGTGCTCACAAATTCGAATCAATAACGAACAGCACTTCGTATTGACGACGATTATACTACAAGTTTATCATAATGATCTACGCATTGCATGAACATCTAATTACGATACGAGGTGTGCTATGCTCAAGGTCTGAACTAGATGGATGGAATAATTAAGTACCTTAAGTACCTCCATCTTTGCAACATATGGTTACGTAACTTAGGTACTGGCGGGGCATTGATGAGTCCACTTATACAAACAAATATTTGTACCTTTTACAACCTTTGTAAGGCTACAAAGTCAGCTTGGGTAGGCCAATCAGGTTTTATTTATTGTATAACGCACTACCATCTACTCTGCCAAATTTCATTAAGGCAGACAGAATTACTTACGAATTTATATGTATAGTTGTATGGATGCTAGATTCCCGAGATTTTTATACTGGTTTTAGTGGTGAGTGGATATGTAAATGTAAGTAACTACTACCTACACATTTCGATGAGGTTGCAGAAGATCGAATAGCACTTTGTTTTTAAGTTAAAGTTTTATTTGACTTTTCTTTGATATATGTAGGTAAAGACTAATTGCAGCCTGCGGCTTTGTTCATGTGATGCCTGCATAAAACATAGCCACTCAGGGATAATGTAGCTAATTATAACAAAATGTTGGCCATGGTGGTCGCGGCGTAAGAATCAACCCTCCAACTCAGCCCTTGGATTTCGTAAGAGTTATACTAAGGGAACCAACCTACCAGAGGCAGCATGTTCCTAGTGTGTGTGACCTTCACTGAGATCTCCAATCGGCCTGCCAAGTGTGGTGATTATGCTATGGCAAAACCCTTCTTAATAATGACAACAAATGTGGCGTCGTATGGGAAGGCCTGTGTCCAGCAGTGGACATTTGCGGGCTGATATGATGATCATGATTCTGATTATATAGAAAGTGATTAATTTTATTTCTTACCGATAATATGGCATCATTGATGAGCAACTGGCTCGCAGCAGCAGCACCGCCCGGTATAAGCTTGGTGACATAGATATGGGGATCATCAGGAATGTGGGGGTTATCAGAGCCCCCCGCAATGCTGAACCCAAGTCCAGTGCCCCCCGCACGTGACAACACAACTGTGAGGTGGATGTAACCCTCTTCATTTTGAATGCCTGTGCCGCCACCTTCTATTCCGTTTACCTGTAAATTACGTTTTTATTTAATAAAAAATATATTTTATATCGTTTTTGTTATTATAGAGCATACACTCTCACACTCGGGGAAATTTATAACCAACAAAAAATATCCAAAAAAGAAAACTTCAATGAACTTGATAATATTATAATAATAAGGATAAGCTATATTTAGCTTATATTTTATATTTATGGATAGGCTAAGTGAGTTGATAGTGTGGGGAGACTAGTGAGGGGTGTAATGCAGCAAAATACACATCAAAACCAAACAATGCAATACTATGCAAAAGGCCCTGCATTTCTGTAGTATTATATTTAGATTCTTTGAACAAATCTCTAAATGTTGGTGATGCTCAATGCCCATAACAGTGTATGTGGATTTTAAGGAATGAAATAAAAGAAGTACCTGCTTCATTTCCGGTGATGAGACGTGAGCCTGAAAATTCATAGTGACATTTTAAGCTTAAAATAATACATAATTGGAACCAGACAGAGATAAGTTTTTTTAACATTGAATAAGTATTTTATTGTTATTAGGTTAATGAACAATCATTCTGTACAATAGTTACCAGGAAAATGGTTTAGAATAGAGTGAAAGAGGTTAGCCAAAACTGAATGGATGAATGTTTAGAGACAATGTATTTGATAAGTATTTATTTGAGCACTTTTATACTAAGCTTTCTTGTTAGTCCTAAATTTAAAAATAACAAAAGAAAGTTTATATCAGCTTTTAAGTTGTAAAATTAGACTGAAATAGAAAACATGGCATTAAAAATAATATTACTGATACAATATTAAACAAATACAGTGTTTATTGTAAGGGGTACATAAATTCAGTAGGTTTTAGTTTTTTATCATAAAAACTATTAAATAAAGTTTTGTTATTTATGAGATTATGTGATAAAGTTTTTCATTTGTACATGTATACCAAGAGACAGCACATTTGTGTAATCAGTATTATTCAGAGCCAATTGATCACCTACTCACCGTGTCAAGATTAAACAAAGAAGACACTTTCCGTAGAAATCCATTATGTGATTTTTTCTTCCGTCTCTCTGTCATGTTGTTGAGCAATTGTGCATAGCCCTTGGTTGGGTGTCTCAAACAGTTCTCACTCTATAATATGTACACAGCATGCATTGTTAGTTACACACTTGTGTCCACTTTCAGCACCTCGGGTGATGATCGGCATGCACCATTCTACCTAGAACCCACAACTAACATACACCAAAATATTTCAGGTATGTGACCTCTTTGAGGTCTATTATTTTATCTGTTACCCATTGAGCTACATAGATCCTTTCAAATGAATAAGCTCATTATCATGTTAGGTGGCTTTGGAGCTGCAGTTCTTATCTCTAGAATGTCCCAATCGAACCGAGCCCTTTTCTGATAGCGATTTTAGTAGATTATGCATGACTGTAATTATTATGCGTGTTACCTACTGCCGACTTGTGTACGATGATAGGATGGTATGAATGTCAAAGCAATGAACCTTAATTAGAATGTCCGTGTTACGTTATTAGTGTGCAATTCATGAGCACTCTACGATAATATTGAATATGGGTACAAATATCAATGAATAACATCGAATTGTTACAGGCAAATCTAACTCTGAAATCGTATTAGTCTCACCAAGAATCAAAAACGTTCCCAGCGTAAAGAAATTACTGAACGTTTAAAAATAGAATAGTGTTTATTAAATGGCCTTACTTGAAACGAATACGAAATAACAGCAGTGTGAATGTCAAAATTTTGTGTACAATATCATTTCACTGATTTTATCAGGAACAGAAAATTTTCAGCAGATGTTGCGGTTAGACGTCATTGGCACATAGATGAAATTTAACTGCAGCAATCCACAGAATAAAGAAATGTAAGCGCACATATCGCCGAAAACCTGTACTTTTAATTTAGGTTATAAATAGTACTACGAGACGCGAAACGGCAACCAATCCGCCATTACGACCAACTTGTTTTATCTACGTTCCGTTATGACCTGCCTTTGCGCAGCTGTCACGTCATCATTTCGGAGCCGTAGCTGTCAAAGTAAAATGGAACGTAATTTTTAACCAATATTCAATCCAACCAATTGACCGGATCAATAAAAACCATTGGTCGAGTTTCTTCAAAAGGTTGCGTGGTGTACGGCCGCGCGCGAATCATTGGTGATCTGACCTCAATTTAAAAGTGTGTAACTGGGCCATGGGCCAGGAATGTTGTTATGTACTACATAGATGCAACTTTGCAGGGGATTATTATGATTCACTGTTGTATACAATAGTCCTTAGTTTTTAGAGGTAGCTGCTTTTTTATTTAGGTACCCCTTACATAATACTGATACACTCTTAATAAATAATGTAAGAAAAGTACATACCTAATTAATTATGTAGGTCTTACCTTCTTTTCCTCTGTGTCTCCAGATGGAGGTGGTGGAGATACAATGGAACGCACCTGTGCATTGCAAGAGGTCATTGGTAGGATACATTATCTAACTCTCAACCCAATTAAGAATTTCGATTATCGACTTAACAAACTGACCTTATTGGAGTCCGGTGTTTCATTGCGTGATTCTGTTTTTCTATTGCTTTCTTGGAAAAATGCATTTGATATGGATCTGATGTCAATCTCCTCAGAATGTCCCTGTAAAAGATATTTTAATAACCACATCGTCATCACAAAAACATTCTATCAACATACGCACTGCTAAAAGAAATGTGTACGCAAACCGCGGACCTCTTCTCTTAGTACAGGGTTATGGACACCATGTTTTCGTATTTTTGTTGTATAATAATGTAGGTAATGTACCTACTTACTTATATACCTACAAGTAGATTTATATAAATCTACTTGTAAGGTACCTTTAAGAGTGTTAGAATTACATATATTTGTATTGATCTAAATGTTTAACAAAAACTAGTTGGTAGGTAAGGTAGGTACTTTCTAGCTAACAACATTGAAATAAAAAATGAACAGAGAACATTTTGGAGCTCGTTCGCCAGTTCAAATTGAACAACGAATAAATAAATACTCGTTAAAATTTTCAGATTGCTAACTATGCATTTTTAAAACTTACGTAGTGCACCTACCTTACAAAGGTAAGGTTTGCTTTACTTACAATAAAGCCAATTAGCACGTAGGTATGCTAAGTTCCATCGTCATCACAGGGACTTCGACGTATTTTGACATTATCTTGTTGGGACAGAATGATTTAAAAAAAAAATTGTAAGTAGGTTCTCGTACAGTCGGTGAACATTACGCTACGAATAACTAATTATTTACGTTACGTACCTGTAGCGGAAAACAATATTGTTAAAGTTCGATGTGTGTTGTATAAGTTGGGGCAACTTACGTCACGTCGACTTCCATCTGTTTCCCATTTGTTCGCGATGCGTATTGTTTCGGCAGTCTTTTGTTGCAGAGACTTCGTTTCGTCGAGAAGTGTGAGCTCATAAAATTCCTGGATATCTGGAAAACAAAGCAAACAATGACACATATTTATGTAGGTACTTTTTGTTAAGAATGATAATATAAAATATGGTAAGATATGTTAGGTACAGAATTTAAAATTTTTGTTTGGCTGGCTGGTTTTATTATTGGAATATTTTTATAAACTATCTGCCAAAATGGCAATGTCTCTCTTCGATTTCAGTTCATTGAAAGACAATACCTATATAATTTTACAGCCATCTTAATATAACAACTAATTTTTTTTTATCGCGTACTCCGTCACTGAGCCGTCAAAGGAGTAAGCAAGTACCTAAGTATCAACCAAGCTTCTACCCGCGTTTTTCTTAGAGCAAGAATATAATAGTCTCCTTCCCGGTATACCATACTCTTTCTTGCCAAACTCATCAAGATCCTTATAGGAGTACAGATTGAAGGCAAGACAGATATTTTTGTAAAGTCAAAGTCAAAAACTCTTTATTTCCATAAATACAATAAATGTACACTTAGAAAAGGTCAAATTCTTAATAATTAAACACTGACACGGAAATAAAGTGATATTTTTGATTTCAGTCGCTTTGGTATGCAGACTAAAGTAAAGAAGCGACGAAGAAACCTTTAGCCTGATAGTGATAGTTGTTATTTTTCGAGTTGGAGTAAATCCCGTTCCAAGCTTTTTTATCCTCTAGATATTCTGATATTTTATAGTAGGCCTTTTTACACAAGAAGGTTTTGACAATTTGTTTGAATTTATTTACTGATAATTTTTTAAAGATCTCGCCACAACGCAACGCCCAAAGTTTTAGATATTAAAGGAAAATTATTGTTGGGTTATGCTCATCTCTGTGTATGTCAGCAAGTGTATGCACATAATTTTGTGGTAAGTACCTACCCACTTATTTTAGAAGGAACCTCTGTTAAATATTGTGGTGTATGAAATTAACATAAAATACTAAATTAAAGCGTGTTATTTTTGGTCTAAATACAAAATACATTTATCTGGAGCAGATATCTGTAGCAATTTGTATAGTAGGCGGGTAGAAAATATCGCGTGAGTTGCGAAGGAGATCGATATCGACCGTCAACGGACGGCGACCCCACTGCCTTGTAGTACCGAGTAGAGTAGGCTAGATAGTTAGGCACCTAAGGAAAAATCTATAAACCTATAAACCTAATCTGGTACCTACCTAACATAACTTAATAAACCAACTTTTTAGTTATACTACGAAAGTATGTAAATATTTTTCACAGATCTTTATTTAAGTTTATGTGTATTTTAAGATGATTATATTGTTGTGGGGTAACTACCGGTATTCAGTTGGTTTGTATGTAATTTTACCTATTAGTAAGGCATTTTAGGTCATGTAGATCTATTTATGCTGATTATATTCTTTGTGTTTCCATTCAGCAATAAATAGTTTCCTACATACTTCTGTTAATATTGTGTGTAATACAGGGTAATGCGGATATCGAATACCTACTTGCAAACCAAAACACTTTGATAACAACATTTATCTTCACGCGTATTAAAGTGTTACAATTACGTTGTTGGAAATGTTTGCTTCAATTCAGTTATATTTTGCGAATATTACACATCGAGTTAGAATTCTACCTCGATGATATTACATTACATATTTCAGTCAACTTAACGCAATCGCGTACCTACCTCGATATAATAGGAAAACTAAATGCTGGCCGTATTATGGGTGATCGTCACGGGTTGGCGCGAGCTTAATTTTTTTTTGTGGTTTTCAATTTTCATGCTTTCTGGAATAAAATTAAAGGAAAAGTAAATTGCCGAAAATGGTAAACCATTTTCTATTAACCTATGAAAAAACGAACTTTGGTTCCCTGGTATTCTTAGAGCATTTGGGAAAATAGGAAATTATGGGCTAAAAATCAACTTTTTCCCAAATGCTCCTAACATACAAAAGAATGGAAGTTGGTCATGGTTTCATAGAAAATGTTTTACGATTTGCGGCAAATTACTTTTCCGTAGTTTTATTCCTTATAGAACGCAGAAATAAATAAAAAACCACGAAAAAATTTGAATCTCGCGCCAACCCGTGGCGATCCACCTTAACGTAGGTAATCCTTACTCTCAGTGCCATTGCCTACGTCGATTATACCTATATGTTGGAGCTCAGGGTGCTTTAAAATGTTAATTAAAATAAGTTTAAACTGAAAACTATGTCAGCAGCTTTGGAAGTACCCAGTGACCCGTATCAACAATCTGGGTCAACCGGATCATCGCACATATCGTGAAGTTTGCAAACGCATAACCACTTCGCAGCTTCGCTCTGCTATTTCAATCTCTTCTGAGTTGTTAAGTGTGAGTTACAAGTAAGAAGAGACGTCCCTATGTGATAAATAGCGTAGTGATGGTTTTGTTTGGCCAAGAATAGAACATATCAAAGTTAGCTCATACTAGTCGTATCAAGGGATAGGCAGCTTCAAAGTTAATTTTAGGTTGATTACGACTGACTACACAATCAGACTGTCAAGTAAAAACAACCGCTGTTTTACTAACATAAAACATATTTGCGAACCTAAGTATTCCATCGATTTGATAAAGACACATTCATATTGTAAAACGTGGCATACCTAATTCGGAATAGAATCTACGGTCCACATAATATATCTATCTAGGACAAGGGAAGTAAAGCTGTTCCAGAATCTGAATTAATGAAAGCAAAGCTAATTTTACGGTCAGTTGCAATCAGGTGCACCCCATCAACAAGTACGATGCACGGCAAGCCAAGGCTAATCCATTACACAAAGGTTACCTAGATTGCTCTGTCGCCTTGTGGGTTTTTATTATGAATGCAATTAACTTACATTGTTTACCAACTCATAATAATTAAGTATCATTCCCAAAACATGTTTTGATTTTCAAGATGACGACACACAAAATGAGGTCAGTCAGTGGGTAGGTACCTTACCGAAATACATCATCATCAATGGGTTTATGTACCAACTGTTCGTTTTTTTGCCACTTACGTAGATGACTTCCTTGTAAGCCTTGTGTGCCTGTAAGGGAACGACACATGCGGCCGCAGTATTGTATTGGCATGGCACCCGTGAGCCCTAGTAGATGGTGGTACCTACCTACCAAAACTTACTAATATTTTAGTCTATGTACTTTAGAACACATCGTAATTAAAATCATTATCATCATCTACAGTCTACTTATATTAGTGCACGTCCACTCCGTCGTTATTATGTTTCGTTTTATTTTTTAATTTTATATGTAATTGTTTTCTATTATTATAATGAACCATAAACAGTTTTCTATCTTCGTTTTACCAAAATATTGCGGATTTAATTGCAGGGGAGCACCGTTATCGATTAGGCTGCCTTACTACAATAGTCTTCAGCAAGTATGAGAAATACTTCAGAATTGAAGTATTTTTCAGCTAAGAGTCGGTAGTAACGCGCTTAATCTTCTTTGGAATGGGTTTTTTATTTTGAGCGATTAAGATATGGTTAATATTAGTTTGTATTCTTGATACCTACCTACTTATTTATTACCAGTGGAACATAACCGGACAGCCACCTGGCATTAATCAAACTTCCTTCAATACAGTTTTTGTCTGGCGGATTGCAACTAGCTAAATATAATGTCGAACACAATAGCAGTGTCGTGGTCAAGGAATACTCAAGAGCGAAGGTGACGTCTAGCGCGGTCACGCGCGTGTTCCTAAGATATATTTATACCTAGCAGCCAGCAACTGATTGTAGCGAATCCCTTCGATTGATTGTTAACGAACTTTCGAAAAAGGATCTATTAATTTAGGTGGTGTCGGTGGATCTTTAAAGTAATGTCCTTTACCGATTACATGTCTAAAGTTTATTGCAAAATGATAGTCTAATATTTGTGAATGGTAGAATAATCTTACTTACCAAGAAGAGCTTGGAACAGCCGTGATTTGAAAATTCTGATGACTCTTTCGATCGCAAGCCGTAGTTGTCGGTCCTGTGGCCTTGTCAGCTTGCTGTGATAGTCCTCCAGCAGTTCTAATGCACGATGGGCCTCTGCCAGATACAAAAATATTTGGTTCATGTGTGTTACGCGCAGCGGTAATCAGCTATTTCAGTTGTTTCGTTGTCCTAACAAAAATGTGCCTGTTTTAAGAATATAGGTCGTCTCAGACGTTTTGTAGGTAGGAATTCTTTTCCTACTGTTTTGATCCAATGACTATAAGGGATTCGTAGGTGGCAGGCAAATGATTTTGTTTTGTTGGTAAATTATGCTATGTACCTATCTACTCTATTTCAATTAAACTACAGTGAAATGTTGCTACCTATGAGTACCTATGAAGGGTGCTTCTAATAGGTACTAATTTGCATCAATCTAACAACATGCCTGTATGTTTGTAGATACCTACCTACATACCTTTTGTAAACCTGGATTATCTAGCTATCTACATGGCACCTGCAAAGCTCTAGTTAGCAAAATAGGTCAGAAGCTTGATTATCACAAAATATTGTGTTGATATCCGATTGAGGGCGTTTAGTGAGTGCGTACATAATATAGAAGCTATATTATCGATTAGTACTAGCATAATATAGTATTGGAAACTATGAACAATGTGGTTAGCATTGTGGTTAGCAATAATGAAGTGATGTAAAACTGCCTGACAGCCCTCAAACGTCGATATGAATCACTAGAAGGGTGATTGTGGGCGCACGCATATATACAACACCTAGTGCAAATTTAATAATAATTCAATGGCAAAACGATCATTCCTTTGCTGTACCAATAACCTTAAAACGAGCTTGTCGAAATATATTCTCTATGTATTAGGTATACCTTGCTTACGAACTGGCATCACGGCGCCACCCCCAAACGTAATTTTAGATACCTAATACAATTTATACAAAAATAAAATGAAAACAATATTTCACTGCGATCTCGGTAAAATTTTGCACATTTTAAACTATTTTATTTACTAATAAAAGCATTTTGAAAGGATACATATTTGTTGCACAACGAGTAAAATCTCTTGGCATGGTTAAAAGGCATGAACGGCGCACTAGTGATGCCGCTTATGAGGGCCATCGAACACTGCGTCTTAGGGGATTGGTCGATTTTCACGGTGACGTCAGGGGGTGGCAAGCCGGCAGCATAGACAAGGAAACGAGGGTTGGTGGTTAAAATATTACTGGGATGCCAGACGTAACTTATAGACTAGTGGACTTAGCGGATTCTGGTAGTGCGAAAAATATTAACATTTTCTATCTTTATAGGTATCCCATGTAAAAAATATTGTAGGTGGTATACCTATAACATTTAATTTCATTTTTTTATTGTCATGATCTAACTATAGCTAAAGTTAGTACATACACCCTGTTGGGCACTGCAATTTACAATTTTATTTGTTAGTCATTTATAATTCTCATATTATATTATATATAATTATTATTTCATTAATATTTAGGTATACTTTTCATTCTAATTAATAATAATTTACATAAATTGCTTAAAAGCATGCAAATACTCTGTAAAATTAAAAATATAGAATTGTTTTGGTTATGGTAGGTACAAATAACAAATGATTATAAAAAATCTCAAAAATCATGTAGGTGCTAAGTCAGTTTCAGTTGTTAATTAATAATTTAATTACCTATGACTGAAATTTCCATGAACTTAGACACTGGCAGAGATGTGACAAGCCAATCACATATTGCCAAGTTTTTCCGTCAAAATTTTTTCATAACCCTGCATGTTTTAATATGGAAGTAATGCACCAATCCAATATCGTAAAGATATACTTTGCCTCGCAAAAGTACGTAAAGGTATCTTTACATTAGAGTTCATTTTATACCATTTGACATACATAGTGCGGTCTTAGTTAACATTATTTGCTAGTACTCTTCAAAAATTTGGAGCCATCTTCAGAGCATTTTCAAAGTTCGAAAAGTAGAGAAGTACGAGCTCGTTTTTGTACTTATTGTACCAAAATTTGGTACTCATAGCCAATAACATAAGTACTTAAGTAAAAAAAACTATTTTTCTGTGATATAAATTTAAATGGTAGAGTAGGTCGTCTGCTGGACCGGACGTAATCACAAAAAGGGTGCAGAAACTTTATTTTATCGTTTTGACTGGGTGGAACGAAACGTAAACGATTTGCCTTGTTGACCGAACTTTGTTCAATAACATCGCTTGCTCTTCAGAAAACTTCGAGTTTTCAATACGTGCTGTCACTGTCATTCTCATACAAAAACTGTCAAAAAAAGTGTGTAATAATAATTCCAATCAGTCAAAAACGGACCGACTACCACCCCTCCCGCCCCGTGTCAATGACTCGCCAAGGTTATTGAACGCATTTACAACTTTTCAGAAGAGCTGCGCAACGCAAACGGAACAACCGATTGTCGAACGTCGTCCTTGTGAATATTTCTTTTTCGTGTAGAGAAGCGAGAAACAAGTTAGCAGCCGAGGAGCGTACGAACAAAATTCAAGAGATTCTTGTCAATTTGTCACCCACCAGCCCGACTGGTGTCACTGGCGTTACTGTGCTGTGTACGTAGCTAACTCGTAGCTTAGGTGTAGACAAAATCTGTGAAAGTGAGGCGAGAATATGCCTCTCTTTGGTAAAAAAGACTTTGGGAGAAAGTCAAAAAAAGATGCAAAAGAAGCAGAGAAACCTCCTTCGATTGAAGATAAGTTTATCATCAAAGATCTTCTGGGAACGGGTGCTTTTTCCGAAGTGCGTCTGATAGAAAGCAAAGAGAATGGGCAGATGTTCGCTTGTAAAATTATCGATAAAAAAGCTCTCAAAGGAAAAGAAGATTCTTTAGAGAATGAAATAAGGGTGTTGAAACGCTTTAGCGAAGCTAAAGCTGAAGGTGCTGAAAAGAAAATGTTTTCTCATCCCAATATCGTCCAGCTGTTGGATACATTTGAGGACAAAAGCAAAGTCTATCTGGTCATGGAGCTCGTCACCGGCGGCGAGCTATTTGACAGAATCGTCGAAAAAGGTTCATACACTGAAAAAGATGCTTCAATTCTAATCAGACAAGTTCTGGAGGCTGTAGACTACATGCATTGTCAAGGAGTAGTCCACAGAGATTTGAAACCTGAGAACCTCTTGTACTACAGTGCCGATGAGGAAAGCAAAATTATGATCAGTGATTTTGGGTTATCCAAGATTGAGGATTCTGGAATAATGGCCACTGCCTGTGGTACCCCTGGTTACGTCGCTCCAGAAGTGCTGGCTCAAAAGCCCTATGGCAAAGCTGTTGATGTTTGGAGTATAGGGGTTATTTCTTATATTCTCCTGTGTGGGTATCCCCCATTTTATGATGAGAATGATGCTAATCTCTTTGCTCAGATCTTAAAGGGTGATTTTGAATTTGACTCACCTTATTGGGATGACATCAGCGAATCCGCTAAAGACTTCATTCGGCATTTAATGTGTGTTGATGTTGACAAGAGATATACCTGCAAGTAAGTTCATTTGAACCCTCGAATTTATTGAATTAGGAATGTTAAAACAATTATGTTATGTTATGGCTTCAAGACTAGCTGGTTACAAATAATTGTAACTAGCTATTCAGTACTATAATAAAGCATAAGTATTGCAAAATATGAGATGTTTTAGTGGTATTTTTCTTTTCATTCAATGTCGTCAAATCAGAATACTTTTGTTATCTATAACCTTTGACCAGGAAATACTACATCAACATGTATTATAAATAATAATATATTGTAAATAAGTATGTTTGTAGTAGGAAATTTTATTAAGATTCAAAATGTGTTTTTAATTACAGGCAAGCTCTAGCACACCCATGGATTTCAGGCAACGAAGCTAGCAACAAAAACATCCACGGCACTGTGTCTGAGCAACTCAAGAAGAACTTTGCGAAGTCTCGCTGGAAACAGGCGTACCATGCGACTACAGTCATCAGGCAAATGAAAAAGATGGCGCTCCACAGCAGCAGTTCCAGCCGTCAGGTCAATCAGCCAAAGCAATAGTCCCCTCCTACATCTGCTATGATAAGGTACTTAAATTCATTTCATTTTCACAGCCCCTGGCGTAATAGTCATAGCTTTTATAGCTATTTTTAGTGATTTCAAATGAAGAAGAAGAAAGCATTTTCAGCTAACCTTCAAGCCACACTGATGCTAGGCCTACATAATATGAGATTACCAGATAATAAATACAATCAGTTCAGTCATTTGAAATCTATGCCTCAATCTAAGATCAGTCAGGGGTCAAACAATATACAATCATATTATCATAGCATTGCATTTTGAGAGGCTTGTTAAATTGGTTCATGTCTCACACTAATTGAAATTCATTGTAGTCAGTTGCTAGGAGTGCAAAATTTGTGTCATAGCTGTTATAGCAGCATATTACTTATAAATATCAATCAATGCTTCAAAATTGATTGTGCATAATATGAAGCAGTGTTTGAATATAGCTATCTAGATAAAATTGGTGAATCAACGAACTTTTTAAAGACATAAGTCTAGTCATTTAATTCTCTGCTTGCAAACAGGTTTATTTTGTCTTGTTCACAAAAAGGCCCACTTTTGCCTTAACATTGTGATTGTCAAACTGCCCTCCTTGCTTGACTGAGGTGGTCTAAACTATTATTGTTAAGGTTCGTAAATGCTGGTTCTTTACCATATTGGTGAAGCCTTGCGGCCTTATACTGCGATTGAAATGCTACAGTAGAAGCGCTATTGAGCAAAGCATGCTTTAAAAATTTTACCAAATCTTTCTACTACTGTACTGGAATCTCAATGCTTATGATCTGTCCTATTTAAAGTTAAGAATTATCTGCTTGAGAATGTATGTACAATAAGAAAAATCACAATATTTCCACAATAACATAAGGAAAGCATTCTTATTAAACTTAAATAGCTAGGTTAAAATGTTTGCTGACTAGTTATGTAATGATAGTTATGAAATATCACTCTAAGTAAGATCTGTTGCAAAATTTGTTAGAAAAATTTACCGTTAAAGCTTAATCAAAAAAAAAATTGAGTGGTGTAAATTTATACACACTGAAGGTGTTATATAAAATTATGACTTGAAATTAGATTAAAAATTTCGCTATTGCGGTTGCGTGTCTTTGTGATTATAAACAATATTAATATTTAATCCCCTTTTAACGTAGTGATTTTCAATTTGTTCTATCCCATGTTATTCTTAGATTAAGATTGTGATTTTAAAAGTTAAACCTACCTATCTATGCACTCTCTTAATAATCAAGTACCTAACCTAATGTAGAAAGTTATAGTAGGTACCTATCTATAAAGTTTGTCATAAAAATACTCTGTAATATGATTCTTCCGAAATGTAATGGAAAAAAATATTTTTCATTTACAAAGCTCGACTCATGTCATGCATATTGCACTTTTTTTTATAAGTTGCAATGAGTTCTATCTTCATAAATTCTATTGAATTTACTGTTCATCTATAATGTTTTTATGTTATAAATATATACGTTTTATATTATAAATATTAATGACACGTCAGGCTCTCGTTCTTAGTACAAACAATAAGATAACGCGAATCTCGTTTAGAGACATGACATAATGATGTTTTTCCATTGCTAGTAAGCAAAACATCCTAATTCTAAACTTTTACATTAACTAATTTTTATTTTCGTATCTCTAAAACACATTCCTATTGTAGTGAATTTTAATTGCTGACTTTTTAAAATTTTATTCTACTATCATTTTTCTGACATTCCAAAATTCAGTATTTTTTACTATTATTATGTAAAGGAATTGTGTTAAAATGGATATTTATATGTTAAAGTTGATAATATTGAGTTCGCATTTCATGTGCTGTTATTATAATATTGTTTATTTTTATTATTACATAGTTTACTGTTGTATAAGTCTTGAGTGCGATGACATTTTATCATTTGATGATCCTATGACTACATAAGTACCCATTTATAATTATTGATTTAAAAAACAGTTTGTATGAATGTTCATGACTGTCCGTCCATAAATTACTGTTTTTTTGGCCACTGAACGATGTTAAAATTCCGTTACTTCCTCTTATACAAGTAGATATTTTAAATCGTTTCAGTAAATGTTATTTAGACTTTATCCTGATAATTGTTTTTGTTATTATTGTTTGGACTCGGATGGAAAGTTGATAAGCAAGTGACCTTCTATCTAACTTGTAGTTATATTCTTACTACTTTATCTACTTCTTAGTTAACCAATTATCTTGTTATTGTTATCGTCGCTTTTGAATTGTCTATATTTATAATAATATTGATAAAAATCGCTTGATTGGTAAGCAATGCACTGCTATATTTTAATGTCTTATATTTTAAGATGTAGTGAGTTCACTAATTATCTAAAGGCGCCTTAAAATGTATAATGTTTAATAGTTTTTCTGTGCTCCTTGTAGTACCTATCCACTATGCATACGAATAAGTCTTGCAGTTCAACCATATCGTTTTTATAAGAAACTAATTAATTACATGAATTCTAATGTTTTTAAACCAACTTCTGAGATGTTCTCATTTTGTCAATTCTTTTTAAAACTTACCTATCATTTATGTACTAGCATTTGTCTTGTGTATGTATTGTAATGTGCTGTGTTATTTATAACACGATTATTATCAGGCGTTATTATCAATTGTGTAGCCTGGATGGCAATGCTTCTATAGATCAATTCACACTGGTGTGGGATAGCTCCTACAATAATAAATGTAATGATATCACGAATCCTACAGCTTTGATTCCGAGTCCAAAAATTAATTAGATTTCATCAGTTGATCAAGGTTGACAGACTAATTTAGCCTGTGTGAATTGAGCTTTAGTTAAAAACACAGTTTAATGCAATAGTTTTAGATTTCTGAATTTATTATTGTTACAAGTTAGTCAAAAATTAATTATTTTAATTATTTGAGTTAATGTTATGTAGTTAGTGCCATTCTATGTATACTAATTTAGTTAATTGTGAAGTTTTGACCGCGCACAACATTTTCTAAGCTAATTAAGAAATAACCCTGCCATTATTATGTTCATGACAAAAGGGCGTGTGCTGTTAAAATTCGTGGGGTTACAATCTGATAAGAACTAGTTTGTAGTAACATTCACAAGTTAATGACAAAATATCACCTAACTCTCCCTATTTTAAGCATAATATCCCAGCCAAGAGTCACTGTTAACTTTAGTATTACCAAGAGATTATCAGCACAAATAACTTTGTGTTTTAATAAAAGCTTGCCATTGTTGATTTAAACAGGATTTGAATGTGCACTTTTGAGTTAGCTCTCTAGAAACTTGGTTGATGTTCAGTTTTCATTGTGCCAAAACCATATCATGATCAGTGATAATTGTTAACTTAAGGTTTCATATTTGTTAATTCTCCTAGTCGTCCGGAACTCGTTTCCACAACGCTAGTGGTCTGCAACTATGCGAGATGTGAAGTTCCTCGTATTTTAAAATTTTCTTTGTTCATTAAAGTTTAGTATAAGTAAAATCTTACACATATTTACTATTTTTCGAGGGTTATTGACTATTATATGTTTTAAAACGAACATACACATTTTAGTTTCTATTTTACTAATTAAGCACAATAGTTGTAAGGGTTGGGATATAAATTCAACAAGTTTGTTTTATACTGTAGTGACATTACTTTGTTATTATATAATTTTGGTTAAGAAATTATTTTTCTAAATATTTCCTACCTACATAACCGAATATATATATTTATCTATCCTATATGGAAACGTTTTTGAATCGGGGTTAAGATCTGACTAATGATGAATTATACTAATCTTGTGATTTAGATTTTATACTTCTTGTTTAAAACAATCAAAATTATTAGTAGAATATTAGATGTTAGCTATATTTTCAATGTCATTGTAAATAAAATGCCAACTTGTTGAGATGTTTGTTTGATTGTGTATTCAACAGCCCAAAACATAATTTAATTATGTGATAGATAAAAATATATTTGCATAAGTTCTAGGTATAAATAAGAATGTCATCACGTGACGGGGAATGTTCACTTGATCTCCTCGCCTAGAAGGGAGAGTTGTTTAAGGAACTGCATCGCATTTGGTAGAGTGGTCGATCCGTAGATTATCTTCCTTGGCATGCCGTTAGCAGCTTGTTGCTGTGAACAAAAATACCAATGTTACACATAAATCCCATTGTTGTAAGAAGTGACAGTGATTTCTCCAGCAGTAGCAAGAACTATAAATATCGCGTTTCTAAAAGCAATGAGTATGAGCTGGTTTTGAAGCCCACGTCCATGTCACTATAAGCTCTTAAATTTTTATTGACCGAGCGAGCGAAGCATCTGCTTAGTCTGGCAAAATTAGCGTTTCTGTCAGTATGTACGTACTCCTTACAGGTCGTATTTTACAACCGATCTGGACGAAATTTTATAGTTTTTTACTGTCGTAGGGGATTTTTGATTACAGGGGTAATTCCTTCAAAAAATAAAAAAAGGGGCTACTGAATATCGCCGCTTTATAAGATCCGATTTGAAAGGTAGTAATTTTAAGTAGTTCTCATGAAAAATTGGTGAAGTTCTGATAAGGATTTTAGGCGTGAAGAGCAGAATAGCTCTTCTAAATGCAGTAATTTGCTCACTTACAGCGCTACCTATAAGTAAGATCAATTTCGTAGCACTTCGAAATTTCTATGTAAGTTGTATACTACTTACTTCCATCTAAATAAATTTAATTTTAAAATTTTCTTTGTTTGTTAAAGTTTAGTATAAGTGAAATCTTATACGTATTTACTATTTTTCGAGCGTTATTCACTAGCATATGTATTAAAACGAACATACACATTTTAGTTTCTATTTTACTAATTAAGCACAATAGTTGTAAGGGTTGGGATATAAATTCAACAAGTCTGTTTTATACAGGTAGTGACATTACTTTCGTTTTATATAATTTTGGATATGAAATTATTTTTCTAAATATTTCCTATCTACATGACCGAATATATAAATTTATTTATCCTTTGAAAAATTTTTGAATCGGGGTTAAGATCTGACTAATGATGATTAGATGGCGCTAATGGCGATAAAGATGAAATTTGGTATTAGGCACAGAATTACTATCTACCTATGTAGTAGTTACTACCAGCAGCGACTTTATCGAGTATGCAAGGTGTGCGGAGCCCACGGGCGCCGGGTCTTAGTCTACTTTGTTGTACTTAGGACTTAGATCTAGATACCGACTGTTTATTTAAAAACTTACGAGTAACCCTACGTACCTACGGACAGGATTTTCCTAATTTGTCAGGTATATTAAGCACTAGCTTCTGGCCGTGGCTTCGCTCGCGTATTTTCGATATAATAACTAACCTATTATCTAAGTTAGGCTATATTCTAAATGTACTTTAAATTTCATCTTGATCTGTTCAGCAGTTTGGATATATTAGGTAACAAAATAAAATTCACAAACTTTCGCGTTTATAATATTAGAGGGATAAGAATTTAAACTGAAAAGGTTATTTTCACTACTAAAGTTATATTTACCATGTTTTAACAAAAAATACATGGTAAATATCTTGTTATAAATAACTTTAGTGGTAAATTATTGTTGCAAAAAGTTTTGTGCTCGCAAGGTCTACCTGTTCGTTCAACTACTAAATTATATCAATTTCATTGATTTCCTGTTATAACTGATTCCGTTAAACTGTTGTTACAAACATACCTTTGCCGCATCCATAAGGTTATGATACTCGATATAGTTCCCCCCACCCACGACGAACACAACAGCATCAGTGGGTGGCGGTCCACGCGCGGCTCGCGAGCGCGACGCGCCATCGGCACGGGCGGCGCGGGGATCTAACCAGTCCAAGTCCGAGCTGTTTTCTACGCCGCTGAGGGCTGCTTCCACTGTACGGCTCACTGGTAGTTTCTGAAAGATAAGATGGTAGATGCCGAGTCACACGTTAGGAGAATGTGGGCTTAGTGAAAGGCTGCTCCGTTGAGAAAAGGAAGCGAGGGGTCAAATAATGAAAATAAATGAAGCTGGAGAACGAGTAACTACTTGGTCACGATAAAGGAAGTAAGGGACTGGTTAATTAAGACAAAGAAAGTGAGCGATCATTTGGTCAAGACAATAAATTGATCGACCACTTAGTCTAGTCTAGATCAAGGGAGTGAGAAACCACATGGCCAAGATTAGGAAGTGAGGGACCATTTGGTCACGAAAAAGGAAGTAGGGACCACTTGGTCAAGAAAAAGAGACACCATTATGGTCAAAATAAATAAAGTAAGAGACTTCTTGGTCAAGATAAAGGAAATGACGGACCACTTGGTCACAGTAAATTACGAATGCGAAAGTTTGGATGGATGTATATTTGTTAGGTACTTCTCCACGCCCAAACTACTCAACAGATCGGGCTGAAATTTTGCTTAGCTATAGGTATTATCTGGAATAACACAGGCCACTTTTATCATATAAACCAGTTCCCATGATATAAATAACCTATAAACGTTACCATAGAAACAACGCGTGCGTAGCCGCTAGTAAAGAAATGAGGGACCACTTGGTCAACATAAAGGAAGTGCAGGACCATGGTCAAGATAAAAAGAAAGTGAGTGCCCACTTCGTCAAGGTAAAGAAAAATTGCGGGTAACTTCGGCAGGTATTTGAATCTTGAACTTTCGTAGTTACGGATTATATGACTAAGGAAGTGAAATATCGCTTTATTAGAAAGAGCATTCACGACCTTACTAGATCTAACTGTCTACTTTTTGTATGAATGGATTCCAATATTTATATATTTACTTACATGTTTCTTCACAACCAAGTTCTTGACTCCTTCCATCACGAAGGAGGATCCTTGGGACACCAGCTTCGAGAACATAGAAACTGTTTTGGTACCGCCGCCTTCGTACTGGCTTGACATTTTTGTGAAGCCTCTGAAAGTTATAAAAATCTTTTAATACCTAATGACTTTTGAAATCCCATTAAAGGGTTTTAAGAGGCATTCTCCCTAATTAATAAGTTACCGACTTTATGGTTACACAAGTCCCAAACTGATAAAAAAAATAGGGTTGTCTTGCTGTTTATTCACACACACACATTAATTGTCTACACTCCGTCCACCCAATTATTTTATTTTTGACAGCTCGAGTCAGTTCTTAATTAGTCATACATAACATGTTTTAATGCCATCCATGTCCTATTACCAATTCATTTTTACGACAGTCGATTTTGTTATTTTTGCTCAATGTATTCATTTACAGACATACTCAGAGGTCTAAATGATTTTATTTTTAGAGTCCAAATATTCAAGAATAAAACGGTAGGATTTTTGTTGTTTTTAGGGTTCCGTACCCGAAGGGTGAAAACGGAACCCTATTACTAAGCCTCCGCTGTTCGTCCGTCCGTCGGTCTGTCACGTGGCTATATCTCATGAGGTAGACAGTTTTCTTGCCGCTATAAAAACAAATAATAAAAAAAAAAATATCAAAATTAAAGGGGGCTGCCATACAATAAACGTGATTTTTTACAATAGACATGAAACTTGCTAAATTAAGTAACACTTCAACTGAAATAAAAACAAATACTAAAAATAAAATAAATTGAAAATTTATAGGGGTCTCCGAACAAGTGAAAATTTGATGTTCTTTGACAATGTTGCCTGATTTTTACGGTACGGAACCCTTCGTGTGCGAGTCGACTCGCACTTGGCGGTTTATATTTGCTACTTGCTTCTGCCTGCAGCATCACACTCGTTTACAGACTGAGTTACTGTGTTAAACTATAAATTATACTATTTTCAATACTTTTTTATGGAAAAATCAACTATGTAGAATAATCTTCGTTACGTAATCTATCGGCTCGATAAATATCGAAGCTCTCGTTAGTCCCGATATCTTTCGAATCGACAGATTCGCATCTCAATTTTTAAAAAGAAACAGAGTCTATGAAATATTGAATTATTTCATTCAGTCTTCATTCACTCACCTGTCAACAATTAGGGAACTTCATAGGCGCACGCCTATGAAGTATGAAGTTCCTGTGCCAAAAAGAAAAAAGGGATTATAGTCCATTGCTAATACTTACTTCCACCTCTTCATATAAGCCATTGGTTTAACATCGCAGTTCGCTGCCACCAGGGCACCTTCGAACTTCTTATACTCGTCTTCACTGACATCCGTGCACAGATAGTAAATAATGAATAATCTCATCTTGTCCTCCTCAGTCCCGGCTGTAGGATCCGATATGAGGTCAACAACGGCTTTGCTCTCGACGCCACTGCTTTTACTCATAATCTTCTCTTCTAATTCGAAGAAAGAATCCAGTCGTCTTGATTTTATTGCGTTTAGAATGGCTGGAAGAAACAAATTGAACATTAGGATGCATTTCCAAACCCTATGAAGTAGGTACTTATCATAGTTACTAAAACGGTAGCCCAAAACAATAAGAACGCTTCATTATTGCGCGTATTGAGTATTGAGAAATTTGCCCCCTAATGCTAGACTGCCGACAGGTGTCCTATAAAATCTATAGAATGGTCTTTCTAGAGGTGACTGTGTCAGATAATAATACAAGTAAAAGCGACGATGTTGACATTTCAGGAAAAGCTACATCCTTAGATAGATCTGTAGCATTCTGATTATATTAAATGTAGACGGGCATCGGATTTGTTACCCGGTCGCGGGTTGACACGCGCGCTGGGCGCGCGGGGGGATTCGCACTCCGGGCGGCATATCGGCTGGACGTGTCTCTGAGCAATAACTGTGTTTTATTGGCATTTGACAGTAACCCTTACCTGGTGCATTTGACAGTAACCCTTACCTGGTGCAAGGTCGTCTAGCAATGGTTGTATACAGTTACAAGTAAAACTATTCACGGGTATTGATCGCGTTTATTTGCATTAAATTGTTCCGACGTATTAGGTATCATACAGAGGTCACGGAAGTCGACTCGCACTTGGCCGGTTTTATTTACTTTCCAACAGGGCCAAGTCTTGTGTGCCCCGGCATGGCCCAAGACGGCCCTGGGTACAAATTAAACTATTCACGGGTATTGATCGCGTTTATTGGCTTTAATATTCCGACGTATTAGGCAACACACAGAGGTCACGGAAGTCGACTCGCACTTGCCCGGTTTTATTTACTTTCAAACAGGGCCCAAAGTCTTGTGCGCCCAAGGGCCTTGGCATGGCCTAAAACGGCCCTGGGTACACATTAAATTAAAGTATTCACAGGTATTTTTCGCGTTTATTTGCCTTAAATGTTTTGCTGTATGTATTTAACATACCTTCTGCAAAGGTCACTAGAGACAAGACTAGATAATTGTACAGTTACCACTGCTGTAAACGTAAGTTTGACAAACTAAAGTGTTGGCGTCATCATCATCAGCCCATATTAGTCCACTCCTGGACATAGGCCTTCCATAATGAGCGCCATAGCGCCCAGTCTTCAACTTGCCGCATCCAGCATCTGCCTGCAGTCTTTCGCAGCTCGTCTTCCCAACTGGCCGGGCATCATACACTACGTTTGCCGTGGCGCGGTCTCCACTCAAGAATACAAGTGTTGTACCTGTTGCAATAGTGGTGTGCATATCAATGAGTCGTTTCTTCTCCATGAGCTGCGGCAGTGAGTTGACGGCGCTCGTCAGCCGCTGCGTGTTATCGCTGACCATGCTGAGAGCGACGTCGCTCTCCGCGTCCAGTCCCATTGAGCTCTTTAGCTTCTTTACTTCCGCTTCCGAGTTCCTGAGAGGTGACGAGTGTTAGGGTGGAACGTGAGCGACGGGAAATATAAAATATTCTGGTTTATAAAATTTTTTTAAGTAGATGGTTTAAATTTAGAATGTGCGCAAAACTGCATATCTGCCAGTTATATTATTATTATGTACCGAATAGGTGCCTACTTGTAGAGCGCAGAAAATATTAAAAATCAAGTATTCCTAATGACTTGTCGCGCGCGTGACCTTAAAATTATAATGAGGCACTATGAGACATGAATATATTACATTGTTTGTTATGTTACATCCTTTTCGGGGTTCATGCTTTTCTAGAAATAAAAAAGAAGCATGACATGAAAAAGGAAAAAAGAAGAAAGTTAGTTTTTGTCTTCATACATTGAAGTATATAATTTTTTGAGTTATTGTTACTAGTATAGTATAGTAATTATAACTAATCTGACAGCACTAAAAATTTTGCCATCCTTTGTATTTCGACCGTTAGGAAAGGGACGGCAATATTTTTAGTACAAAAATACAAAATAATTTATTAACAACAAAATTAACAATTAGGCATACATATTAAAAAATTTAAAACTAGAGTTAACTATAATACGTGTGTATGTCTATTGGATTGGCTACGGCCCCACACTAGGCTCATGGCCCGTGTCGTGGGTCCCCGTGCACGAATAGTCAGAAGATTAACTGTTTCTAGGGTATCAAAGACAACTTTACTAAGTAAATATTCGTTTTAAATAGGTGTGGTATGCAATTTAGAATCGAGAAAGGTAGTGTAGTTAAGCATAGTGTAGTTTAGTGAGTGCTTTCAAGTTAGTATAAAACTAAAGTTTTGGGGACTTCTGATTGACACCATTAATTAGCTATTGTTTTTGTGCTTTTAAGTTACATTAGTGGGCAATTTTGACGATTTGTTGACGAAACAAGCAAATAGCAGTAAGCAATATTTACCTGTATTTATCTAAATCTTCCTGAATTGCCTCAGCTACAGTAGGAAAAGGGCTACCCTTGTGTTCCGTCCACAAAGGGTCTCTGGAGTCCAAGTCACATACTCTGGTCTTGACCTTCTGATCTGGTGGTTGTACCCCTGTGTTCTCAGGAACTACTGCTCTAAAATTAGATAGGACTTCATTAAAAAGCATATCATTAATAGAGATATAAATGTTTTTACCGACTTCATATAAAATGTAAAAGATCCAAGAGAAAAAATTTAGATAAGTATGTAAAAATGTTCAAGGCTAAAGTTCAGTCACAAACAATAAAGATATGGAAATGTATCAGCAAATCTACAAAGCCTGATAAAACTCTGCTTGAAATACTTTGATAGCAGCAGAATGACCTATAAAAAAATAACTGCAAACAAACCTATTTAGTGATAAATCCAACACATCATGAGCTAGAGCTTGATAGGTCCATGTGTGGTGCAGAGGTGTTGCCATATCAATGTTCCTGTCCAACAATATTAGCATGGGTCTTGTAAAACTAAACGAGCCAGACTGCCCAGTGTTGCCATGAAAAAGGTTATTTCTGGCATCCCATAGGTTTTCTCTTAACTTTTTGTCCAGCTTTTTCGCAACCATTTCTGCTGCATTTCCTTTTGTGGTCCGTATGATAGGAACATTACCTGAAAAAAGCAAATAATTATTTTATTACATAATCTTAATTAGATTTTGTTTAAGGCTTGTGTCCATATCCATAACCACACTAATATTATAAATGCAAAACGTTGTTACATGTTCACACCAAAATTACTGAACAGATCAGGCTGAAACAGTGAGAACTGTAGGTCTAGATGTGGAATAACACATTGGCTACTTTTTATCCAGGAAACAACACATGTGAAGTTGCATGCAGACACTAGTTATAAATATAAAGGAGTTTAACAGCAATTTCTAAAACCCTACATCAACTGCTGAGGTAACTGGCTTTAAGCTTTAACCATAAGACCTTTTGGACACTTACATTCTTGCCAAAAAAATGATTATGATTGCTTTTAATAAAATTATGTAGGTACTGACCTAATGTGACAAATACTGAAAACAAACTCTCTACAATACTGTCCATGATTACTTCCATTTCAGTGTCCTTTGTGTCACCCTTGTTGATTGCTGAAAAAGAAAATAATTTCACGTAAACAGTCCTAAATACAAACATCCAAATAGAATCACAATCAAAGTAGCAAAGCAAGGGATGAGGTTGTCAAAAATATTTTGTATAAAACACATAATTTTGTTTGGCTTTATCTCACCTGCTGCGAAGCAACAATGTCTATTGAGGGTAGGCAGTTATAATTTAATTAGACCAGATTCACTAAAATTCAAACATACATGCATACAAAGAAATGTGTTAATACTTATTATCTTCTTACCATAGTATGATAGGGAGTCAGATTGCTGATGTTTCATAATAAACAGGTCATCCTCCAAGCAGATGAAATTCAGGTACTGATCAAATACTTTATGAATATTTACAGCAGAATTTGACTGAATAGCCGATGCTGCTAAATCTTCCAGTTTTTGTCTAGTTATCGGAGATATGAAGTTCAAATGGTACTGATCGTAGATTCCATTATCTAGGTCTTGGCAAATGCGGCCTAGGTTCTCTTCAGTAGGGGCACAGAAGTAGACAGCAGGCACTTCTGGTATTGGATCTCGGTCTGAATGCAATTGCCTGAAAATACAATGGCTTTAGAGTTGCCCACAGCTGGATGGGTGTGTTTATTAATTTTTTGCTTTGTTTTCAAATTTAGCAGCACTAAATTTGAGGCATAAACTACAGGCGTATTTATTAAATTGGATTTTCTTGAGTGATGAATAAATATAAATATCTATGTATGAGAAACGTGAAGATTTAGGTTCAAATTAATACTTGATGTTTTTATGCATGACTAATTAGTACTACTTTTATCAACTTGAGGATGAAAGAAGGTAACAATACTCACACGTGAAGAGTTACACCCATTTCTCTAAGGGCTTTCACAGACACCAATGGGGAAATTATATCTTGGCCAACTCTGTCATAAATCAGCACTTTCCACGTTGGCTCATTGGCCACATTCTTTGTTAGAGCCTGATTTAAGTTAAGCATTTGCCTTAAAGCATCTGGAATAAATAATACACAAAATAAGGACGATTATTAAAGAAAACATTGACATCAGATATTAGAATTTTATCTGTCCTTACTGAGTTGTCGTTCCCGTAATGTCGTCATTTTATCTTATTGTTTATTTTTCTTTTTCATTCAAGGTAAATTACGTTAAATAATTCAGTGAAAACACTGAAAATAATTATTTATTTCCTTTCCGATTACACGACACGAATCATAGCAAGTTTGGATGTCAAATTAAAATGACATTTGACATGACATGCATGATGACACGTCTTTCCTATCAAAAATATGAAGATACGTTCAAAAACTACTTGCAGTAAACATGTAACATTTCTCCGTAATAATCTGATTAAATTCTAAAACTGGATTGAGACTTCCAAACGTATTTATTGAAAACACATTTACGATACATTCATCAAAAGTAAAGAAAAACTTAGGTTCTAGTAAACTTAGGTGCCTAGTCAAGATAGGAGCTGCACCAACTCGATTCCACCGGTGGACCTGCGAGCGCGCCGGCTGGCGAGGTGACGTGACACATAGATTAGCTCAGTAGATATAGGCGTAGACATTGAGTCTAAATAGGTACAGCTACGGTACCACCTAAGTTCCTAAAGGTAAATCTAAACCTTCGAAATCTAGCGAGAAAAATGTACCTACATTTTTGAACGCGCCCCCCGGCCGCGCCGCGCAACATAATGGCGCCAATTAAATTTAAATTAATTACACTTGTAGGGATTCATTTACAGTATAACCAGGAGCCATAGGTTGGTTCCGACAAGTCTGATGGAAAACTATATGCTAACGAATCAGATGCTAACGAATGATGCTTTGGAGCCGAAATTTTATGCAAAATGCATCTTCTCTTAGAAACTAACGTGTAAGTACATGGCTACTTAAGCGTCCAAGCTTTAGTTTGCTAAAGTTGACACCTAAAGATGCTCGATCGTCAATCAGGTAGACTAGCCTTTATTTGCCTTGTCAGGGGGTCTAGAGAAAGCCGCCGAGGTCGGCCGCTAGCCGGTCTCTGCGAGTCTCAGTGCGCGCGCGGCGGTGAAAGGAACCATGTCGAGTGTAGGGAACGGTCTTCAGACCACGGCCAGTCAGTACGTGCGAATATTACTTGTTTGTGCTCTATTCATCAACGGTTTGTTATTTTTAATATTTTATCGGATAATTTAGTCTATTGTTAGTTTCCCTTGTTGATAAGTGTTCCACTGTAAAAGGTTAGAACCTCTAATGGAATGCTCTTGTAATTAGTCAGTAATCTTATGCAAGCGATCAACGATCGATTTGTTAACGTAACTGTTACGGCTAAATATTACGGTGAAAGCATTTGCCTCCGTGTTTTGGTGTTATAAATTCTTTTTTCACGATTAAGACTAATTCTAGGTAAATTTAAAAATTCTAGTGCTTTATGACCAGTTTTGTTAAATTATTATGTAAGAGACATATTCTACCTACATAGTTTTGTATACATGGTAGGCATTCTTGTTAGAAAGCGCAAATATCTACATGCAACGCCTAATTTGGAATTCGCTGGACAAGTTGAGTCCTTTCTCACTTGACATTGAGGTTGTGACCGGTTGTCGATTGAGGATATTCACACGAGTGGTAAACACAAGTATTTATATAAGTGCTTAAACAATACATAGATCTTGGATTTGTTAACGTTAAGTGGGTACCTACCTACCTAACTAATTTCTGAGTAAAGACTTGCATCTCTTAGTAATTAAAGTAGGTGTATATATTTATATAACGTAGCGAGACCCTGGTAAACGTACTACCTAGATTCCTGCAATAGGTTCTGAGTTTCTATGAACCAACATTTCTTTATCTTCTTGTCGCTTTAGAACAAAAATACCTACGTACTACATACAACATGAGTATCTACCTCTACCTAGGTAGATCAACTCAGGGTTGGGAGCAGTTCCAACAAAAAAAACTTCCTTAAAAGTGTCTTCTGCCTTCACCTCGAGAGTCTAATCTACGGTATTTCATTATAAATAAAAACACAAAATGCAATCTTAAAAGGCTTAAATATAAAAAACCCACGGAAGCGCAAATGTCAACTTCTACTCATTACGTAATCACTGCAGCGTAATCTACAGTAAGCAAAATAATTACCTAATTCACAGAGCTTGCATGGCTAATGTGGTAGAGCACCGCGTAAAAGTGGCACTTCATCCAAATAGGTAGGTACCTACGTATTTTATTTTATTTGTTTATGGTAGGTACAGTACCTAGCTAGATGGTTAAAGCGTTTGACAACCTCCTCCTCCTCCACACACAGCCTTTATTGGTCCACTGCTGGACCCAGGCCTCCCCCTGATAAGCACCTTATTGGCTTTTATATCACGGGGGTAATGTCCATAATCCCCACTCTGGGCATGCGGGTTGGGGATCGCAGTTCGTTGGAAGAATTGTCTGTAGTTCTGCAGGGGTCGCGCTGCTTGACAAATATTTGAGTGAAAGAAAAATACTCAAAAGCAACAGCGTTTAAAAGAAATATCCAAAATTAGATATTTTTTCTAAATTCGATATTTGGATATTTATTCTAAACAATATTTGAGAGAAAGATTTGTCAAAGTATTTTACACAAATTGAACATTTCATGAATAAAACAAATTATATATACTTACCGCTACAGATAATTGTTTTGTGTTCTCAAAGCCGTTGGGGCATAAACCAGCCTTAACGTGGCGCCTGGTTCAAACAAAAATTTAACAAAAATCCAACAATAGGAACAATTATCAAGACCAAGAGAATAACTCGAAAATTGTAAACGTGCAAGGGTTATTGTGATGCGCTACATCCTTCGCACGGTGACGGCGAGGTGCCTTGCACCAGGGGAAGTATCAAGATCCGAGCCAAGTGCCATGTTAATTCGCCCGGGATATACCTACATTCATACATAAAAAGATATGGTTCCTTAAAGTTTAGTTTTGTCGAGAGCTATTCTCGCCTAGGTATGCATTTCTTTAACAGGGTCGATCGCACAGTAAGAAGATTCAACAGCAGTAGTACGTCAGAACTTCCTTGCTGTTGATTTATAAACACAATTTAAAGTAGGTACTTGTCGATTTGAGATCCTTTCTTCAATAAATCACCTTTATCTTGACTCCAAGCATGAGAATTTTAGTTTTTTGTTCGGACTTGTTGACCTGAGTTAGCTGCAAAATAAGTCAACATTATGGAATGTATTAACATACCATAACTTAAGCCATACCATAGTTAATTTCACTTTGAGCACAACTCAGCACTCTTTGTGTTTCTACTACTTTTATCAAAACACAAATACATCCAAATAAAGGATACAAAGGATGGGATAGGTACATAAAAAGGTGGTCTGGAAGAGATCGCTTCTTAGAGATAAGGCCGCCCATTGTATTTATTTCTTATGTTAAGTCTCTTTGTATTTTAAGTATTTTTGTTGGTGTACACAAAATATTGTCGTATTTGTTTGTACCTACTTTCATAGTTCATCATCATCATCATCACCTATGCCTATATTATGGCCTATGTTAGTCCACTGCTGGACATAGGCCTCCTAAAAAGTGCCATAGCGCCCTGTCTTCATCTTGCCGCATCCGCATCTGCCCTGCCTGCTTTCATTATTAATTGTAAGGTAGGTTTAGGTAATCAGCCCAGCGCGTGGGCATTATGTGCATCACCCCCCATGAGATAAAAGTCAATAAGGCGCTTATCAGGGGAGGCCTGCGTCTAGCAGTGGATCATTATACGCTATTGAAGAGGAGGTGAGCTGTAGGTAATAATTGTACGTTATTATTATATAGGAACATGTTTCAAAGTCGTAAAGTATTAACTACCATGCATATTGATTTTCGCGATATTCACGATATTCGTGTAGAAGCGTATAGTTGAGTAGGTCTAATAGCAGGCCAGACCAGACATATCAATCAGGCACGCTAAATTGTCTTACGTTGCGTAACTGGCTTTCTCTTCATAACAATAAAGTATGTTAATAAATGGCAATAGAAAGTAATCGTTTAGAGTTATTAGATTTAGGTACCTACTCATTGAACAATCGATGCTAAATAAAATATCAATTAATTTGTGGGTAAGGAAGTTTAATCTCTACTTCTTACAGGGCTTTTTTGCTTATACAGAGTGCCCCCTGTATAAGCAAATATAAAAGGTACGTGGCAACGTAACATGTGTACTAAGCCGAAAGGTGGTGTTTCTGGACCCTTAGTGGATTAACTTGTGAATAATGATTTTTTTAATTTCTTTTGAAAAATTGACGTTTTTTTACTACGTTTGTCGTGTTTTTTAACACGTATTCTTGCGTTATTTATAACATTATAAAATATTTCGCAACTGTTTTTTCATTTGCTGAAACCAGCAAAAAAATGATTTAACTAAATAGATCTAAAGAAATCGAGATTAAAAGCCCTCGGGGTCCAGAATCAGCCCCATTCGGCTTAGTATGTGTACTAAGCCGAATGTTTCGTGGCACCCTGTATACAAAAGCTGATGTGACCATGTTGTCATCTTGCTGATCTATGACAATTTTCATCAATGTTGGAGCTTTTTATCAACAGGTCGATTCTATAAAGGTTCTTGGACCTCCCGAGAATCTTTAAAATCCCAGCACTTAAACATAGGGAGATTAGAATGTGTACTCACTTAAAGTATCCTTACCCCTCGCTGCATTTTCATATTTCAACGTTTAAAAGTTGCATAATATTTTGCCCCAGGATCCATTCTATCTCCTTGACAAACATAACGATCCTTTTAGCCGTTTAGTTAAGGTTAAGTTGTAAAAAGGTACTTCACGCTATGATGTTCGTAAGTGGGTATAGTTTTTTAGAGTTTCGAAGATCGGAGATCGGTTTCGAAACCCTTATGGCATCGCTTTTTCTGTCCTTTATTCCGTCTTTAATATCTCAGCAGCTACAGCAGCAAATAACGTGAAATTTAAAATAATAATACATTTCGTGCGCCTGTACAGATTAAAAGTGGTGTATCAAATATAAGGGATTGGTTTGTACATTTCAAAACAGTTTTTGAAATTCCTATAGGTTACATACTTTTAGAAATATTTTGAAAAAACTCGAAAATTTTACTATTACCCTCTGTACTCCGAAGTTTGCAAACCGATACATCTGAAATGTAGGTACCTTTAATTTTTTGGTATTCATCAAATAGTAAAGTCTCTAACCAGTACCTATAGTACATATTGGTATACTTGACAACCGTTCGAAAACCTTGGCGTGCGAGTCAAACTCACACTTGACGGATCTTGTTTTATACTCAATCGACTTTCGTTTGACCTCAACATGAAAGTGAGGATTGGTCCCACGATGTATCATGAAGGCACAGAAGACACCTATGGATGTACGTAGGTACCTTAAATCTTGTTGTGAAAATAATTCCACAAATATTTACAATTCCAGGAAGCTACCAAAAAGAAAAGGAGGAGGATTTCATCTGTCCTGAAGGAACAACCGGGAATGGGAACTTTGCCGACCCCGCCACCTGCAGGCGGTTTTACCAAGTGAGATCCTTTTAATTCCTTTAAAGCTTCTATTTGGGTATATTGTCGGATTAGGTAACTCACTTATTTCTTTAGGTGTATTAAAATACTCGGAAGGCGACTTCTACATTTTTTAGCTAAATAAATTTGAAAAAAAAAAAAAAACTTCAAACAACCCAACTAGTGCCTACCTAACTTAAACTTTATTTCTTCTTCTTTGTATAAAAGCCTACCTGGTAGGGCATTATGCTTGTACCTTGCCCAAAGAAGGTTCTTGTAACTGGAACATTCGTGGAATTTTATTTAAAACCCTACCTACCTATGTATATCTAAAAAAAAATACTATAATATAGGTAAAGATACTCAGGATAATTTAAATACCATAACATCCAATATTCAACCATTTGGACTAATCATAATTACCATTTCGTAAGAAGGAAATGTAATTTTGGCATTCTGATGTCTAGATCAACCGGTTCCAATGTTGTAAAACTTGATATTTGAATTGACGTGTAAAAATATTTGGAACGCAAAAATTGTTTTTTACGCTCGTGGTTGTCCTTTGCAACTTTTGAGTATTTGTGTAACAATTTGCAACCCATAAAATAAAGTTGCAAAAAATCTTTTTGAACTGGAGCTACACAAGGACCAGTTTAAAGATGTTTAATTTAAATTAAACTTTGACGCACTTATTTCGATACAGTCGAGATCGGTAGATTTTATCGACTTAACTGTTTTGAAAAATACCTATTCCAATATGACAAAGTTATACTTTGAAGATAGCTCAACTGCTTTATAAGTATTTTATAAATTACATATCGACCGAGAGACGTTTAACTAAATACCTACAATTGGGCCAAATAATAATGCATTCATCCAGCAATGCATAAAGGATGTGAAAGGAATGAGCGAAGCCGTTTTTTCAAAATGAAGACGATTCATACTATTTTGAAAATAGAAATAAATTGGTTTGACGCAATGAGGAGTAAAAAAGGTTCGAACTTAGCAGTTTGTGCTCCACTCCACCTCACTTTGTATACGATAAACGAACGGAATTTGCCTGCGGTAGGTCCCTACATCAGTACAGCTTTTTAGGGTTTCGAAGATCGGAGATCGGTTTCGAAACCCTTATGGTCACGGTAATGATACATTACCGTGCTTATGGTCTCGCTTTTTCTGACCTTTTTTCCGTCTATAAAATCTTTGCAACTACAGAAGCAAATAACTTAAAATTTAAAATAATAATGCATTTCGTGCGCCTGTTCTAAAAAAAAGAAGGAAAAATGAAGATGAAAATTTTCAGTAGAAATTGTGATGTCGAAATTTTAAAACAGACCTACAAGGTCAAATTGGGTATTAAATGAAAGGTTTGTACATTTCAAAACAGTTTTTGAAATTTTTGTAGGTATATACTGTGGTGTCCTACCTGTTTAAATGTGTATTTGAAGGTAGGGAAATAAACAGTTGGTTCGTTGACTCGAAGTTTCTATTACTGAGCTCCCACCATTATAATTAATAAACACCACTGGCGACGAGGTAAACTGCGTAAAACACCCAAAATTGTCGTGTTACCGTGTTATGTGCAAGTGACAATACAATGCCGATCGGAAAAATCGAACAGTTTGATATTTCGAGCAAAAAGTGGTCGGCATACATTCGACGCGTGGAACAGTTCATAACGCTCAATGAAATCAAACCGGAGTTACGTGTAGCTACGCTAGTGACGCTAGTAGGCGAGGCTACCTATGATCTAATGTGTGATTTATGTGCACCAGAAAATCCGGAGTCCAAAACATTCACGGAGTTAGTGAAAATAGTCGGCGACCATCTCGAACCAAAACGCTCGGAAATAGCCGAACGTCATATTTTTCGTCTGAGGCGTCAAAATGGCGGCGAAAGTCTCGGCGATTATTTGCAAGTTCTCAAACACTTAGCGAGTACGTGTAGCTTCAAAACGAATCTCGAAGAGAATTTAAGGGACCAATTTGTGTCGGGGCTGCTGAGTGACGACATGAGATCACGGCTTTTCGCCGAACCGGGCCTGACGTACAGGAAAGCAGTCGAGTTAGCCTTGGCGCTCGAGGCAGCTGACCGGCACGCGCAGATCAGTAGCGGTGCCGGGGCGGGCAGCACGGCGGCGGCGGCGGCCGCGATAGCGACGGGCGAGGCTGTGCATCGGTTGGGCACGGGACAACGCGCGCGCCCTCCGCCAGCAGGCGGCAGCGGCGGCGGCGGTGGCGCTGGCACGGCGGCGGGCCGCGCCGCGAGCCAACCAGCGGCGAAGGACGGGCCGAGCGCGCATCAGGCGGCGTGTTGGCGATGTGGAAAGGGGCACCGCGCCAATTTTTGCCGTTTTAAAAATTACGCTTGTGATGCGTGTGGCCAGAAGGGCCATCTAAAAGTGATGTGCAAACGCACTGCTCGCCAGGGGGAAGGTCGTCCTTCAGGGCTAGGGCAAAACTATATCGATAGTGCTAGCGATTCGGAGTGCGATCTGAATAACATTAATGTGTGTAATAATAGTGATCGGCCTTTTCATGTGCAAGCGACGGTGAACGGTAAGGTGATCATGTTCGAACTGGACACTGGCAGTAAGTTATCCACAATTAATACCCATTGTTATGATGAACTCTTCAAGCAGACGCCGCTGATTTCTCATGATGTTTGTTTACATTCGTATAACGGAACTAAGATCGAAGTAGCGGGATTTATTGTTGTCAATGTTGTGATAGGGACGCACACGGCGAAGGATCTCAAGCTGTTTGTTATCAAAAATGGGGGCCCGCCTTTGTTGGGCAGAGCTTGGTTAGGTCGATTAAATATCGATAAAATTAAAATTAATAAAATGATTTTTAACTTATCCGATGATTACTTTGTGGAAAGTTTGCGCCAAGAGTTTCCAACCGTGTTCGCCCCAGGATTGGGCACGTGTACTAAACAGTTGTCTATGAGATTAAGTGATAAAACACCTATTTTTATGAAAGCTAGGCAGTTACCGTTAGCATTACGTAAGCCAGTAGAATCAGAATTGCAGCGACTCGAGGCAGAGGGTACAATCACCAAAGTAGAATATTCGGATTTTGGTACACCGATTGTACCAGTTATTAAGAAATCAGGTGAAATTCGTATATGTGGTGATTACAAAGTAACCGTTAACCCTAAATTGATACGCGACCCGTACCCCATGCCACGAATCGAGGAGTTGTTTGCTATGTTGAGTGGTGGTGAACAGTATTCTAAAATCGACCTTACAAACGCATATCAGCAGTTATTTTTGGATGAAGGTTCGCGAGCTTACAGCGCCATCACGACACACATCGGTACATTTGTTTACAATCGCACCCCGTTTGGTTTGTCATGCATTCCAGAGAAATTCCAAAAGTTTATGGAAGAGACGCTTCGAGGGTTAAAGGGCACGGCTGTGTTTTTAGATGATATAGCGGTCACAGGTTCAACTAGAGCGGAACATATTGAGAATTTAAAAGCCGTCTTATCTCGTTTACGTAAGGTCGGTTTGAGAATAAAAATGGAAAAATGTAGTTTTATGCAAAATAGTATTACCTATTTAGGCTTTATTATTGATAAGCACGGTTTGCACCAAGACCCTAACAAGCTAAAGGCTATTGTAGATGCACCTGCGCCGGAGGATGTGACTCAGCTGAGATCTTTTCTTGGTTTGATAAACTATTATTCTAAGTTCATACCCCGGCTGAGTACCATCTTACACCCGCTGCATAATATGTTACGCAAAGAAACTGAATGGTTTTGGTCTGCAGACTGCGCACAAGCATTTGTTGATATAAAAAGTGTGATTCTAAGCAGCAAAGTTTTGGTTCACTATAACCAAGAACTACCGTTAGTGCTAGCAGTTGATAGTAGCTCTTATGGCATCGGCAGTGTGCTATCACATCGGTACCCGAACGGGGATGAACGTCCTATTTGTTTCGCTTCCCGCACTTTGAACGCAGCTGAGAGAAACTATAGCCAGCTAGATAAGGAGGCACTCGCGATCATTGCTGGTGTTAACAAACATCATCAATATGTTTTCGGGCGTAAGTTTATCATTAAAACCGATCATAAGCCGCTTACGTTCATCTTTGGTCCAAAGTGTGGTTTACCCGTTACGGTGGCTAGTAGGTTGCAAAGATACGCCACCAAATTGGCTGCTTATGATTTCGAGATTGAATTTGTCAAATCTAGTGATAACAGTAATGCTGATGCGTTATCTCGACTGCCGCTGCCAAACCAACGCAAACAATGTAATGAACTGGTTTCGGTTTCCTATGTCAATTACGTCGAGGAATCTTTTCCTATCAGCGCTAAGGAGGTGTCTACATGGACGCAGAAAGACCAGGTGTTAAATAAAATCAAAGGGTATCTAATGAATGGGTGGCCAACTAAAATTACGTCTGAACTGGAAAAATCCTATTTTCATAGGAAAGATAGTTTAGTAATGGATAATGGGTGCATTTTATACAATCATCGCGTTATTGTGCCCGATTCCTTAAGGAAACAGGTTTTAGCTGAGCTGCACGAGGGTCATTTAGGCGTAGTTAAAATGAAAAATTTAGCTCGTAGCTACGTGTACTGGCCTACTTTGGACGGCGAACTTGAAGGTATCGCGAAGAAATGCAGTGCGTGCCGGCAGCAGAGCGACGCGCCCCCGCGTTCCATGCTGCACCCCTGGGAGTTCCCCGCGCGCCCCTGGCAGCGAGTGCACATCGACTTCGGCGAGTTTATGGGTAAACACTATCTGGTGTCTGTGGATGCACACAGCAAGTGGATCGAAGTACAGAAGATGTCGAGCACGAACGCCACGGCGACTATTAATAAATTAAGGGAATTATTCGCACGGTTCGGTCTTCCCTCGCAAATCGTAAGCGACGGCGGCCCTCCTTTCGGGTCTTCAGAGTTCGGAAACTTTATGAAAAAAAACTTCATCACTCATACAATTACAAGCCCCTACAGACCGGCAGGAAACGGTGCGGCGGAGAACGCAGTAAAATTGGCGAAGCGCGCTATGAAAAAGGCAACACACGAAGGCGTCGACATTGATACCGCGGTCAGCATATTTCTATTTCAGTACAGAAACTGCGAACATTGCACAACGGGCGTGGCGCCGGCGGTTGCAATGTTCGGCAGACGCCTGCGCGGGCGGCTGGACGTGCTGAGGCCCAGCGCCGAGCGCGCCAGCGAGGTGGCGGCTGGTCGTGCAGCGCGTGCAGCACCCGGTGTGGAGCGCAGCGCCCACTTAGGTGAGAACGTGCTGGCGCGGGACTACCGCGCTTCCAAAGAGAAGTGGGCGCCGGCTGTGGTCACGGCACGGGACGCCCCACTGACATATTGTGTACGTACCGATGACGGACGCGAGTGGAAAAGGCACATTGATCAATTACTACCCGTAGGTAAACCTCATGTGCGTCGTTCCACCATCGTACCCGTTAGTCCAGATCGTAAGGTGACCGTTGACGATGATGATAAGTTTGATGACGCGATTACAGATGAGATTGAAATTTTTAAGTCTCCAAGTCCTAAAGACACCTCTGACGCACCTACGGTCCCAATTAGCGAAATTGTACCAGAACCAGTTCAAACACCGTTGGTAAAAGAACGTCTTAAGCGCACCTGTACATATAAAGATAAGAATTATAAATTTTAGATAATTTACCTACCTATGTACCTAATAATGATTTTAAGTAAGTAGGTATATAAGATTTTCCTTGTTATTTTTTTTTCTAGGGGGGACGTGTGGTGTCCTACCTGTTTAAATGTGTATTTGAAGGTAGGGAAATAAACAGTTGGTTCGTTGACTCGAAGTTTCTATTACTGAGCTCCCACCATTATAATTAATAAACACCACTTTTTGAAATATTTTGAAAAAAACTCAAATAATTATCGATTAGGGAGGACCCCTATCTCCGCAGTTTGCAGAGCGATCCATATGAAATGTGTACGTAAAACACTTTTGAAAAATGGTCAAAAAGAGGGGAATAATTTTCAAAAGGGGTCAACGAGTGGGTATCAAATGAAAGGTGCATCTCAAAACAGTTTTTGAAATTACTGTGGGTTTAATACTTTTTGAAATATTTTGAAAAAGGTCGAAAGTTTTTCCGTTACCCTCTATACCTTGAAGTTTGCAAACCGATCCATCTGAAATGTAGGTACCTTCAATATTTAGGTATTCGTATACCGACAAGTATAACATATTGGTATACTTAACAAACGTTCGAAACCCTCGGCGCGCGAGTCACACTCGCACTTGACGGATCTTGTTTGGTATTCACATCGATCTCCTTATTTATTATGTGGCGATGCTTGTTGAATGTTAATACGAAAAATGTGTTTTGGTGGTGTCTTGAGAGGATTCCGTCTACTTAGAAATCAACCCTGCCTATATACCGACTAGATTGGAAGCCTGCTTTGGTTGCAAAAAAGTAATCTTCCAATACTATCACGATGAAGTACCTGAAATCACAAGTGTCTACTGCTCATTTTTTTCATAAATATATGTATGTATAGTGTCTCTCTTCAAGTCTTCAAGACAAGACCAGAGAGAAGGTGTGAACTGTGGTCTTTGATGTATCACGGAGTTTCTGTCCAGACCATAGTTCTAGAGTTTCGTGATAAGTATATTGCAACATTGTCCTTTAGAAAAAAATCAAAATACCCGTTAAATATAAACATAAGTCTTTATTGACAAAGAAAATTACAATTCAATAATAAAATCAAATTAGAACTAGTATTTACAATTGAAATAATTATGCTAACTGCAGACAAAAAACAAGCTACAGGTAGCTCAACTGATCTATATCAATACCAGTCGGAAGCGTCCCCAAGACGCTGACTGCATTGCCCCGCTGTATGGCAATGCTGATGCACTGCGCCAGATACCCGCCAGCTCTCGGGTCACGCGTCGCGTCGACCAGACGCTCAGATAACTTTTTAAAAACCCGGAGAGCCTCGGTACCCCACGGACCCAGGGTTTCGACCCCAAAGGGAGCAAATGTGTAGGCTCTGTCGAGACCTGCATATTTGCGTCTCTTGAGATCCTCGGCCAAATCTGCCGCCGCACCAGCCCGTTGAATAGTTATAATTTAACCGTCCCTTACAAGGTGTGGTTGATTTAAAACGTGCAAGATATTATAAAAAAAACTCAACATGTGGTAGAGTCTAGTCTAGGTTAACACGAACAGCATTGTGGCGTGGGCACCCGTTATGCAAAGCTATGTTGGCGTCAGTTTAGTAGTGTTTCACCTTGTACCTACATAACTTCTAGCTTCTATTATACCCTTAGGCTTAGGTATAAAGGTTGTCGGGTACATATACCTCACCACTCCAGCACCGCTCCTGCACAGCAGCCGCACGGCTATCTGCCTCAAATCGTGTTTACCACACGCCTGTCTATGCGGCCGTATGGACAGTTAGCAGAAAGCTCGCTGCCGGAAAAAAGCCGTATGATTGTACAATTTGTCCACGAAGCTACAGCGCGCCGGCTACTCGCTTAAAATTTGTGGCAAGCATGGCGTCAACCAAGGATTGGCTAGGTTGCGGCTAGCTTGCTTACTACGCACTGTCCGTTATACTATACTATACTGTACGCACTGTGCTGCCAGTGTAAAATGTTTGTAAACATTACGAGTTTAATGGAATAAATATTGCGTGCGGCAGCGTCGTGTGTGCTATGTCCTTAAGTTATGTATTGTCTATGTATCAATTCTGTCGTGCCCAAAGGCTGACTTGGCTTTGGTTGATGAAATCAATCTCTCGATATTATTATGCTCCCTTGACAGGCATATAACAAAGTGTTTTATTATAGGGATGACTGAGAATCAATTTCGTTTCCTAAGCACGGCTTTGAGTTTCAATCTTGAGTCTTTTTCGTACATACTTGATCAGGTGTTTTTATCTATATATACATATAGTACTTGATAATCTATAGGTTAAGTTAATAATATAGATGTTTGTAACTTTAGGTGTACAAAAACCTTCTAAGTCTAATTTTAAAATTGTTATAGCTCTACATTTTTTTTTTGTCTTTGTACCTCTAGTAGATGTTAGATGAAGTTTTTATAGTTAACCACACTCAGGGAAAATTTTAAGGAATGTATATATCCCAAAAATTTACGACCTAGTCGGGACTTGAACCTGCAACCTCTTTCAAGCACTACATTATCCTTGAGTGACAAAAGGTTTATCTAGTTACCAGTGAGCGAAGCCGCGAGTAGATGCCTGTGTAATATTAAAATGGTTCGTAAATATAGAAATGCATTCACAATATGTGGAAATTACGTTACGCCCCGTTGTTACTTAGTGAGCTAGGAGGTAGGCAAAACGCATACCTGCAGCCGACAATTATTGGAAACCGCAATTACCATTTTCCAATAATTATAATCAGGCTCGTAGATCAGATCACTGACTCAAATACACTTTATTTTTCATTTTCCTCTCACAAAAAGTTAAACTAAACCTCAATACAGAAGAATTTTTTTTATGTCCATTATCAAACAAACAAAAATAACGAACACCATCGGCGTCGTCTGTCAAAATAGTTACATGCCATCCGCCTCCCGTGAGCGTAGGTACATCCCGTGCATTTGGAACGCAAACCGAACTTGACTAGGGGCCAGCGGTGTCCAGAAGCTCGGTCAGGCGGGGGGCGAAGAGTCCATTATACAGGGTGTTTGGAAGCTCGGTGCAAAGCCTTAAGGGGGTAGTAGTATAGACCATCTAGAACATTTTGAGCCACATTTATCTTAACCAAAGTCTAATTGTTTTTTTTTTAGGGACCTTATACGATTTTTAACCAAAATCCCAAAAAATACTAATTAAGTGCTGATAATGCAAAGTTTAAGTGGAAATGTCTATTTATTTTGTATGTTTTTATTAGCCTAATGTGTGTTTAATGATATTAAATCATTATAAAGCACAGTTTATGCTAAAAAAATTACTTTCAGACTATTTAAACTTTACAGAAAAAAAGAAAATGAAAAAAAAATGTTTTTTAATGACATTTAAAAAAATAAATAAAATAGCTGCAGATGTTCAGATTATTTTAAAAACACGCTGAGTTATTGCTCTTTCTTTTAAGGTATCATTTACTTAGATATCTATAAAATTTTTGAAAATACGGTGCCTAAACCAGTTAAAGTCCGTAAATACTGATTTAAAGGAGATAAGAAAAAAACGTTTTTGATGATTATTTTTTTAATTCTGATGCTCAAAATGGCTTCCACCATTGCGTATACATTTACGACAACGATTTCTAACTTCCGTCGTCGTGACTTTCAGCTGCATTTCCTGTTTCATAGTTGTGAAAGCTGTTTCAATCCATTGAAGTAATTCTTCCCTCGTGGATATTTCGGTAGTGTATACGAGATCCTTTGCCCGTCCCCACACAAAAAAAATCTACTGGGGTCAGGTCGGGCGATCGTGCGGGCCAAGGGAAGGGGGGGGGTCAAGGTTAAGCTCTTTGTTATTGTACACCGCCAGCCGGCACAGCGGCCTTTGTTTAGTTGTCTAAGGTCCCTCTCTACATTGTTGTTCAGGTAAGTTTATTATTAGGTACACAGTAATTTTCTTACCCTTAATTGGTTTAGGCACCGTATTTTCGAAAATTGTATAGATATCTAAGTAAATGATACCTTAAAAGAAAGAGCAATAACTCAGCGTGTTTTTAAAATAATCTGAACATCTGCAGCTATTTTATTTATTTTTTTAAATGTCATTAAAAAAAATTTTTTTTCATTTTCTTTTTTTCTGTAAAGTTTAAATAGTCTGAAAGTAATTTTTTTAGCATAAACTGTGCTTTATAATGATTTAATATCATTAAACACACATTAGGCTAATAAAAACATAAAAATAAATAGACATTTCCACTTAAACTTTGCATTATCAGCACTTTATTAGAATTTTTTGGGATTTTGGTTAAAAATCGTAAAAGGTCCCTAAAAAAAAAACAATTAGACTTTGGTTAAGATAAATGTGGCTCAAAATGTTCTAGATGGTCTATACTACTACCCCCTTAAGGCTTTGCACCGAGCTTCCAAACACCCTGTATACGTTAGTATTCATATATTTCTCTGATGGTATTGTACCATCATTGGTACATCGATAATGTTTATTGCTTAAAAGAAGAAGGCTAAGAATGATAGAATTATTCGTATATGTGCGCTTGTGTGCGTGAAAGCACTTAAGTTATAATAATATGCTTGTCAACTCACACATTTTCGTATTATGGCTACAAAATCAAGAAAATATTTGCATGGCACTATCCCTCTGCTGTGACAGCAGCGTGTTTTTACTATATGGTTTATTGTGAAAAATATAACATGTTTTCAGTATATTAGTGTCTTAAATCCTAATTTAGTTTTACCTATAGGTACACTAGGGGTTTCTAAAAATAACAATGAATACGAGCTTACAGTAAACTAAAATTTTGATAAAAAAGGGTTTAGACACAGATTATAAAATACTACAATACTACTATAGTATAAGAAATCGACTAATATCCCAAAAATTTTTGGACTTCTACGGGACATTTTTGGAATATTATTTGATTTCTTATAAATTAACCCAGTGTGAGGCTTACGCACTATAATAATAAAAACTATACTAGTAGTTTAGGTAACCTATCCACTTGCGTCACCTTTACGTAACTCCATCCATTCTCAAATCATTCAAACAACCGAATGTGGTAACACGCCTACTTACAGATTCTTGGTCATGTTGATAAACCAAAAAATCATCATCATCGGCCTATTCTAGTCCACGGGTAGACATAGCCCGCAATAGCGCCTAGATTAACATAAATTATAACATAATAAGTCTTTTTTTAGGAACATAATTATGTTGCAAATAACAAAAATAGGAAGCGATACGACCTGCAGAAGTACAATGCTGAGTCGCAACGGTCGCAACGCTCGATTCTTGGTGTTCAGTTGTTACTATTATAAACTATGTATATACATGGTGTAACCAGAGGGGTGGATCATCCGTGGCTGGGGAGTGGGGCGCCTCAGTACCTATCGATTTAACCCCCATGTATGTTTGCGATATTCAGTGGTTCAAAAGTTATTTGGATTTTTCAACAGGATGCCCTAGTTCTAGCCAAATGAAATTTCAGAGTTTATTCTTCGTGAAGGCCAGTAAGTTGTTTTAAGGAGAGGTTGAAAAAAAATATTATGTGAAATATTTTTGTAGAACCATTGAAAGTTAAAGAAAATATTAGATTTTGAAAAAAAGTTACTTAAATTTTCTTATTTGGATTTTTATAAATTTTACTCCGATTGGTATAAGGGTACGAAAAAACCACTACTGTTCTTGTTTAAAAAAAGGCATGGTCCCAAACCTAACAGTTTGGCGGCAATTGCAAATTTCAGGATGAAATATGATTTTGACTAAAATTTAACCAAAATCCAAATAACTTTTGAACCACTGAATATCGCAGAACATACAGGGGGGCTAAATCGATTGATACTAACGTCCCCCACCCCCAGCCACCGATGTCCACCCCTCTTGTTACACCGTGTAGAACAAAGTTCCTGCTTCTGTTTTCCCGGTAGAGTACAATCTCGGAGTCTTCAAATCCAGAACGAATATGTTACTTCTGGGAAAACGTGCTCCATCTTAGCCAGCATCTTCCCTTTCTTAAGCGAGGTGGTGGTCAAACGCGTTTTTTTTGTATATTTATTTTGATATTAAAAGTACTTATAAAGTTTCTGCCAAACTGTACAACAGTTTGTCGGCAGTAGCTCTCGTGGACACAATATACTTAAATTTTAAATGTACCTAACTACTTAAACTAATTACAATTCACATATTCTAGCTAGGTTGATACTTATATGCCTATTACCTATGTAAGATATTACCTACTAATATTACAAATGAAAAATAAAGTGCTATGATATAATTATAATAATTTATAATAAATCTCTGCCTGTTTTGTAACCTTTCACGCCTAAACGGCTGAGCGGAATTTAATGAAATCTTACTAGGAGGTAGGTGATATCATTGTTATTAACTATTATGGACACAGCGATATATAATGCTTCTTTAAACTTGTCTTCAATGAGTTTTTACTTGTTACACTGTTAAAGAAGTTATGTAGGAGCTTATTGATAATTGTTGGCGTTAAAAAGCGCCTCTCACATCTTCCATAATCATTTCGCAGTTTAGGGACAACTAATTTAGGTATCTTAGATCTGCGGGTTGGGTACGCGTCCTCCTTTCCCTTTTATATTCATTACTGTTGTACTGCTCAGTCATTATTATAGTAATTTTCACTTTTGACTCTACAGGTATTTTATATTCATTACATATATCTTAAATAATCTTTACCATCTACGAGTATAATTAAAATAAACTACATCAAATAGCTAAAGCCACAACCAGCATTTTTTATGAACCCAGAGCATTTCTCGCGTAAAAACGTGCGTATTTCTTTTTGTATGTAATAACAAAACCCACGTGACAACCCCTCTTGGGATTACCGTAGAGTTTATGTTATGTCGGCGAAATTGGGAGGATTCAAAAATAAAAAAGGCGACACGACCATTATCTGAGTATGAGCCTTAAGTAGCAGCCTTATTTAAATATGCTTTAAGGTTTTATTTTGTTGACCGACGACCTAATTTTATTATTTTTTCGTTCAGGGAGGTTTTACTGAAAATACGGATGTTGTTTAGTTTAATAGGGCGTTTTGATATGTGGTGTTGTTGGAAAAAAGGATATGTGTAGAAAAATACCCTCCTACGCAGATTTTTAAGAGGGCGCAATGCGCGCCATGTTGTGAAAAGGATTCTCTAAAAATATGGATGTTGTTTAGTTTAATAGGGCGTTTTGATTTGTGGTGTTGTTAGAAAAAAGGATATGTGTAGAAAAATACCCTCCTACGCAGATTTTTAAGAGGGCGCAATGCGCGCCATGTTGTGAAAAGGATTCTCTAAAAATATGGATGTTGTTTAGTTTAATAGGGCGTTTTGATATGTGGTGTTGTTGGAAAAAAGGATATGTGTAGAAAAATACCCTCCTACGCAGATTTTTAAGAGGGCGCAATGCGCGCCATGTTGTGAAAAGAATTCTCTAAAAATATGGATGTTGTTTCGTTTAATAGGGCGTTTTGATTTGTGGTGTTGTTAGAAAAAAGGATATGTGTAGAAAAATACACTCCTACGCAGATTTTTAAGAGAGCGCAATGCGCGCCATGTTGTGAAAAGGATCCTCTGAAGATATGGATGTTGTTTAGTTTAATAGGGCGTTTTGATTTGTGGTGTTGTTGGAAAAAAGGATATGTGTAGAAAAATACACTCCTACGCAGATTTTTAAGAGGGCGCAATGCGCGCCATGTTGTGAAAAGGATTCTCTAAAAATATGGATGTTGTTTAGTTTAATAGGGCGTTTTGATTTGTGGTGTTGTTGGAAAAAAGGATATGTGTAGAAAAATACACTCCTACGCAGATTTTTAAGAGGGCGCAATGCGCGCCATGTTGTGAAAAGGATTCTCTAAAAATATGGATGTTGTTTAGTTTAATAGGGCGTTTTGATTTGTGGTGTTGTTGGAAAAAAGGATATGTGTAGAAAAATACACTCCTACGCAGATTTTTAAGAGGGCGCAATGCGCGCCATGTTGTAAAAAGGACAGACATAGGATTTCGCGTTTTTGTAACGGCGAAAGTCTAAAAATCAAGTTTTTGCTTATTTACAAGAAAACTACACAACTTATAAAGAAACTGTTCATGGAACGAAATAATTAGTAATAACCTACGAATCACAACACAAGTAATTTCAATAGACCGCAGGGTTCCAGAGATCTCGACCAAATTATGCGCGAAACAGTGCACTTTCATGTTTTTTTTTATCGTATTTTATTCAATCGTGTTTTTAAATTCGAGGAAACGACGAAAAAAAATAATTACATGTAATTCGAGTTTTATACCACGGGGATCCCGTGAGTACTGAGATCTATGCCTAGTTTGGCAACCAACCACTTACACAAACTACTCGCGGAGCTTACGTAGACCTTACTCTACGCACGTGAATTTGAGCATGCATTTGTGCACTATAATATATCCTGAGCACCTGGCTGGTTTCCGTAGAGACTGGCCACCGTGGCCAAAATTCGGCTAGTGGGCATCATCGTCATCAGCCCGTATACGTCCACTGCTAAACATAGGCCTCCCCCAAACGACGCCACAAATAGCCGTCCTGCCTGAGCCGCCTCCATCCATCAACTCCCTGCGACCGCTTCAATGTAGTCGGTCCATCGAGTGGAAGGTCTTCCCACACTCGGTTTCGCATTGCATCGCGGTAGCCACTCGCGTCATTAGCTACGTATAAATTCTATTTTTTATGTCTGTTTATACCTGTTTTCTGTTTAATGATGTGAAGTACTTATGGTGATTAAAATAGACACCTAGATAATCATTTATTTGCTTCTGCAACACACAGTAGTCTACGTAGGTACTTTAAGTATAAAAATTGACACAAATAAATTACAATCTAAATGAAAAAAAAATCTTTTTTTTGTATTGTGTGTTGTAGCAAATAAATGCTTTATCTATCTATACAGGGTGTCCCATAACCATAATGAGTGGATAACCTTGAAGCTTGCGCTTGGAGGCAAGGTCAAACTGAAACAAAAAATATAAACGAAAACTTGACTGTTCTGGGACTTATAATTTTAATTTTTAATTTTGTGAGACTCGTACCTTTGTTCACATTTTTGGGCATAATGCCCACAATTTAAACAATACCAAAGTTTTTTTTTGGAATTTATTACGGTAAAGTAGTTTTTGTGATCCTTATTAAATATTTTGGTAACTATAACCAAAATATTTAGTTAATATTTATATTTAGTTTTCAAGACAAGCTTAACAATAAATTTTTTTTTTTTTACATTTTATCATATCAAAGTTTGAACAACAGTGATGTTAAAAAAAATATCAAAACTTCGGATGCCACAGTATGTGCTGCTTACTTTTGGACTTGATTTTAGATTTTTTCATTAGGGTGAGATTTATTGAGCAAAAATGGATTTTGCTCAGTGTTTTTGAGTAAAAAAAAGTACCGTTTGTGGCATTATGGGACAACCTGTACTGTAGAGAACTAATATTCGGTATTTTATTGCTTAACAAAAATAATAAATAAAGTACATATTAATGTACCCATAGGATTGGATAGTGTATTTTAATAATAAATCAATAATGCTGGACAATCCACACAGCTTCATCTAGCCCCAAGCTAAGCAGAGCTTGTGTAATGGGTACTAGATGACTGATATACTAAATACGATACATTACATAGAAAGATATTTTTTATTATGTATAGAAAATACCCAGATATTGGCAACAGATTTTGAAGCTAGGACTAGAAGAGATAGTTATGTTCATAGATATAATTATATCCAACACCCAGGCATGACTAAAGACCTGCCTATCTAAAATTTATCGATCTTACGCTTACGCAAGATGGGTCTTTTAAAAAAACGAGTGTACCTATAATAACCGTACATGGATTTTTGCCATAATCACTACTTGCAGTACCAGTGTTAAAAATACACAGAAGGAAGCTACTGGCCTTCCCCTAGCTCCCTTAGTCGGCTCTTACGACATTCACGGGGTGATTCGGAGGAGTCCATACGCCGCGGCCGCCAAATATATCAGTGCCTTCACTACGTTTTTTTTCTTTTTCAGTGCGTCGATGGATACCCTTACCTGAATTCACGGGGGGATTCGGAGGAGTCCATACGCCGCGGCCGCCAAATATATCAGTGCCTTCACTACGTTTTTTTTTCTTTTTCAGTGCGTCGATGGATACCCTTACCTGAATCGGTGCCCTTCAGGGTTGTACTTTGACGATATTAGCAAGTATTGCACCTTCAAAGTGGAAGCCAGATGTGGACCTATTGCAACCAGTAAGTTAACCTAACTTAACTATACTTAGTTCTACAATCCAAGATATTTTTGTAAACAAAAGGATTACAAAACAAAAAAAATATAAATGGGATATATAATATTTTACGTCACTGGTATAATCAGTAGGTCAAGCACGGGGATGGTTCTCTAGGATAGAATAGACAATAATGACATCGCATCGTCATACATTGCGTCTCGGACCAATAATCATACTGGACAGAGCCTTTTTGTTTTAGGCGTGTCCGTTTTTTGTTAGTGTGCACTTGCAGGTTTGTATTAGTGTGCGTGACTAGAGAAGTGACTTTGCTGTCGAGCCTATCGATAGAATAAAGGCGAAATTAATAAAAACAGTTTTAAATTTTTAATATTATTAATAATAATATGACTCTCGCTAGGAAGTTGGATCAAGGGTCAGATTCAAAAGGCGGTACTCCTGGACTCGGCGCGCATCGTCAGGAAGTTCCTCTCTCTGCAGCCCTAGTCACCGGCCGCTTAAGGCTAGCTTCGCGGCCGGTGATTCACCGGTTTGATATATTTTTTACTGTAGAATAGTTTTATAATATTTTATTTTCTATAGTAAAAAATGTATTTTATAACGAGATTTAAAATAAATGAAGTGAATAATAAAGATATTTATTTACAAAATGGTACAGGTAGAATATACAAAGTACTATGGATACTTATAGACTATTTATTTATAAATCCTAACGATTAGGTACAGATTTTTCGTACACACGTACTCGTAGAGAACCTATACGTGTAAGAGATAGTGACACCTCGCTCTAACTAAGTTTACATTAAACTTGTATTTAGACACGAGGGCTCAAACCTCCGGCTACTTTTAGGTTCATATTTGCTTTTACCGGGATTGTTACCGCAAGTAAGATTTATATTAAGTTTTAATTGTACAACCCTTACTATTAAATACTTATAATAAATGCTTCTAAGTGAAACTATCTGATTAGCAGATCTTGATTTTTGCCACCTATGCTACTCAACAAATCCAAAGACTCTGTTTCAATAAGATTCATGCTTTTTAGATCATTTATGAAGTTTAATAATGTTGTATTCTTTTTATCGAGTCTATGATTCTTTTCTCTTAATTTTTGAATGGTCCTTAGTCTCCTCAAAGCCACTGATCGAGATCTTGCTAGAGATTCTAAAACTCTCACTGCACGCCTGGGTGTTGTAGGAATGTCTTCCGTCTTCACACCACTCTCTTCCATCTTCCTCCGTTTTCTAGGAGTAATACATTGAATTTCATCTCTGTGCTGAGGTGGTTTTCTTTTCTTCACTACCTACAACATTAATTTAGAAAATCCATTAAGCTGACTAAACAATAACCTAAAAAAACAAAAGTTCGCAAGCAGTGTATTTAACACTAGGAGAGTACCTATTATTGTTGCGGTTAAACCTCTCATTGATAAGTAGTTACAAGAAAAACTAACCGTTTGATAGTATACTGGATATCCTTCAAAAATCGTTGGTACTGCATCAGTTTTGAGTTTTTTGATTGATAAGCCAGGGATATAACAGGATTCATCAAAAAGTCTCGAACAAAGCCTGGAATATTTTGTAGGCTCCCAGTTATCACGTCTAAAAGCTTTGATCCATTCACTTCTTATTTCTGGGCATTTAGGGAACCTAAAAATTAATGGTTAAATTTAAAAACATGACACTAAAATATTATCGATATCAACTAAACTTGATGGTAAGCGCCTCACTAGTACAGATGCTAAAATTGTCTTGTTACTTTTTATTGTTTTTAGATATAAATTTCATCTTATTCACATAGGAACATGAACTAGATTGTTGAAATGCTATTACTAAATGTTATTACTGGTTTTTCTAGTAATAAACCTCATTACTTTAACATTAATATTCATGGAAAATGTTGATAAAAACTTACGTATGAAATGACAAATCCGGGTCTTTTACTTCACCTTTTGTGGTTCTTGATGAACAGGACACAGCTGAACAAGACATATTTTCAACATTTCAATGCAATGAATTGCTAGAATACGGGAATTTCTTATAATTTCTAAAATCTCTCTACGCTAACCACAATGTTTTGACCGACTAGTCGGTCATAAACTGACACGACTCACACGGACAGTGCGGCGTTGCCAAACGTCCACCAGCTTTCTCTTTTACTCGTAGCTAGGCTCCGTGGGATAGACAAAGATACATAATCACTATGGTGTTACACTGATATAAGAGCGACAACGTCTCATGGCTCTGTCCAGTATGATTATTGGTCCGAGCATTGCGTACATTGTTGAAGTTGATGACAAAGTGTCGCAATTTTTCTCTATTCTACCCTAGACAACAATTCCCGTGCTTGCCATACTAAACAAAAAACAGCAAAAAGTTTAAAACCAGTTTTGATTTGGACAGCTTTCATTCATTTTTTTTTTCACTTGTAACAACGTTTTCGTACTCGAGTTACAATCTTTTTCGCTGCTATTGTGCAATTATGCCTTGTTAAAGTTTGTGCTTTGGTTTTAAATGATTACCTTGTTGTTTTCTGTTATTATTATCCGTGTTCGTGAAATTTTCATTCTTGGATGCCTTTGTTGACATAAAATATCGTGGATTCTAGAACCTAGTGTGTATGGGTAATATTAGTGAATACGTAACGTACTAATACCTAAATAGCTAAAAGCCTGCCAAAGTCAATGCGGTTTTCACTACTTAGAGCCGTAGCGGTAAATTTCGCTTGGATATCGCACGGTTTCACGTGGACGGTACCGCTCTGGGTAGCGAATACCACGTCGGTCTGAAAAATACTTATACCAAAAACGCGTAACGAACCGAGCCATCAGTCTATTGGTAATCAGTTTACACTAGTACTTGCTTAATTTATTCGTCAAAGCGCCCGCTATTCTTACGTGCACAAAAAGTAACCTAGCCACATTGTAGGTACCTATTGCCATTCTGTATTCTTGTATTTTATTTTATAAATTAAATAACACTTTCCGTATCTAAATTTAAACACCACGTTACTGCCTATCAGAGTGGAATAGATTTAAGCAGTAGAAACTGATCCGTGTGGATCAGTTTCCACTGGCTATGGCTATGGATCAGAGTGGACAAAAATGTGAAACTGATCCATTAGTGATCTGCAAAGTGGATCAGAGGCAAATATATAAGCCTATCAGGCACGTGCGAAATACCGAAGTTTTTTGTCTTTTTAACGTGGACCTTTTTATGTGGGCCTGTGATCAAAATTCACAAATTCTTTAGGCGCGGCGTACAAAATGAGCAATTAGACAAGTCAAGTTTTTATACCATAAATTATTATCAAATAAGAAATAAGGTGTTATTGATTTTCTCTTCACTTAAATTTTTTGTCCACTTTATTTATTAATGTAATGAGAACGGTCTTAGGCCAATTATACTAATTACAGTAGGTTTTAATATTAAAATATAGATAGATTAAGTACATAATGCCAGAAATAGTTACCAATGCCAAATAATAAACAATGATCAAGCTTAATTAAATTATCCTAAGAAATATCCTAGTGTAAGATTTAAGTTATTAGATCGTTGTATTAATAAGGTGTTTTGCGCTTAAATATTTCCCCATAATCGAGGAAAGACGTGGTTGTAGCGGCAAAGTAGAAAGCAAACAAGAATATCAAAATCAAAGTAGCTTTTTGTATGAAACCATAAAGGTAATTCTGTGACAACGCTCGAGTATCGTGGGGTCGCTTTACCCTTAGCTAACAACCCCAGTTTACACCTGTTTATTACTAACTGTAATTTTAGAATTCTAAATATTGCTGTTAAAAGGTACTTCGGAATAATGCTGGCAAAGCTTCATAATTCATAATTCTTTATTGCACTAATAAAACAAATAAAAAGCTCTTTTTAATGTAAACTGAGATTTCATTTCACTGTTTTACATTAATACTTTGGAGTTCCAGTTAAATTTATTTATTGGCTTTGAAGCATAAAACTTACAAATCAACCATAAAATTTGCATTAAAACATTTTGAAAAAAATTTACATCGGTAACTAATACATAAGCCAGTATTATGAAAGCTTGCTCAGTCATGCTTGAGTGACGTTTATGCCATAGAAAAGCGTTACTCAAGCATGGATCGATGACTGAGCAAGCTTTCTTGTACCTACCTTGTATTGTAATGGGTCGTGTGAATAAAAATAATTTTATTTGGCATAATTGTGGGTCCAAATAAAATTATTTACTTTCTTCTTCTTCTTCTCAATACGGGCCTAAGAGGGATAATACACAAAATATTTTTAAGAATGAGAGACTGTGTGTCACTGCAGCAAGAGTCTCGGCTCATTAAGTCCTGCGCGCATGGCACATGGCACATGGCTAGTATCCGTTGAGACTCGCCGCCTTGACCAAAAATTCGAAGGACATTATCATAATTTATATTCGGACACACAGCATTCAAGTGGGTAATCGACCTTTGTAGGATTTAAATCGGAGCTTCGTTGCAGCCTCTCGTGTGTTATAACCGATGAATTATTTATTTACTGTCAAATCGACCGGTTAATCTGTTTGGTTAATGCGGGTAGCCATTTCATAGTTGTATTTACTTCAGGGAATTTACTCGTTAAATATTGCGTGGAAAATCAAGTGCAACTTTCAGACCACTTCAGAAGGTATGGAATGAAGTTATTTAAGGATGTTGTAAGCACCTACCTTAAAACTAGGCAAAGCCGGGTGTGTCATGCATGTGGCGTTTATTTCCATTCAGGTGAAACACGCAGGTGGACCACGGGAGAATAGTATATCCTTTGGTCCACTAGAAGCTCACGTTGACACCGAGGTTAAGAATCCACTAGAGATTTGGAAGTATTTTAGCTCGGAGTCTCACACTCTGCTACAGCGCTACATCAGGAGTGGCTACAGCTCTTTTTTGCAGGTATACCGTATGATAACAAACCAAATGATGTTTTTATATTCTGTATAAGATTGAGTTTTCCCTTGTTATCATTACAAGCACGGCGTTGCGACGTTGTTTACGGAGGGACTGAGTAAATAGGTTTATTGATTTTCTAAGTAATGGGAGAAAGATTTTCGTTTATATTTTGCTGGTATCATAAACAGGGAAAATTATTTTTAGTTAATCCCACTTCTGACATTATTATAAGATTTGTTGGGTCCTATTCTATTAATTTCCGGCCGGATCACGTTAATTAATAAATAAACAAGGCTAAGCAATTCGATAACAATATCAGAGTTAAGAGAGAATAGAACGCACGTTTTCATTTGTTTTATTTCAACTTATGATATAAGTCGTCTAGTAGATAAAGTTTGAGATTGAAAATGTCATGATGTCCCGCTTAGATCATATCTACCTGATGCGTGATTTTTGAGTTAGCCTTATGCGGCATAGTTGTATGCGCCATGATCACCAGAATACGTTTCTTGATATTTGAGTGTTTTCAATTTGTATTTATTTACACCTATGCAATTTTAATTATTAAAAAAAAAATAAAAAATGTATTAGTAAAATTGGTTATTTTGAATATTTCGGGTAGCTTCCCTCCAGGTAACGTTCGTTTGTAACACCCCATAATTAAACCTCTTGCTTTGTATTTTGAGTTTTATTTCATTTTCCTACTTTGATGTAGGTGGTCTCAAACTTTTGGCCGGCAGTGTATATCTGCCTATATAGTCTATATAGTATGCATATAGCGTATTCCTACAAATTTCTATAAATTGTAGAAATAGACTATGCATGGTAAAGCCTAAAAGCATTGTCGTGTCACTAGCCCCCGCCCCCATTACGGAGACGCCCCTGGACCTAGCCACGAAGTGCGATCTGTCAGAGTGCCAGCTGCCGTACTGCTTCTGCTCAAAGGATGGAACCCTCATCCCTGGTGGACTGGACCCTGAGGACGTGAGTAGAACATGGTGGAACTGAGGCGTGACAGTGTGGTGGCAACCCTAACTAGGCATGGTAGGTATGATCGCATGAGGACAAAAATCTATTGATTTGGCTCGTTTGATTCGCAATTTGTGAGTGTGTAGCCGTTTTTAATCGCATTTCAGAAATTTTAAATTTCATCATAGCATGGTAATTCTCTACAATAAGGAGTTCTAGCAAAAGAGCTAGTCGGCACCTTTGGTTTGCGGCGAGAGGGGGTGGGTTAAAAATAATCAAAGCATTCGCAGTTTACGACAAGCGAAATATCGAAACGTCTTCGATTTAATCTTCGAGCGTGTGAGTTTTCATAAGCCGTGAAACCTGCTAGTATTTTTGTTCAATTTCTCCTGCTTACTTTTTTACGAATAGAGGTTGCTAACCCTTGTGCCTTGTGGGATAAAGATGATAAATTCATTTCCGAATTTATCATCTTTATCCCAAAATAGAAATTTAATATAGATTCTAGAAATGTTTTTTTATCAGCTATGACCAATGAGGAAGAGGCGCATAAACGTTTATTAGACGTTAAAAGTTTATTAGAATAATCCACCTTTGTGTCCCAACAGACCCCGCAAATGATAATCTTGACATTCGACGGAGCAGTCAACTTGAATAACTACGAGCTATACAAGAAAGTGTTCCATGGAAAACTCAAGAATCCCAACGGGTGTCCCATCCGGGGCACTTTCTTTTTGTCGCACGAATACAGGTAAATAAAACCCAAAAGCAATTAGATAACTAAGGCTGGTGTTCACCAAAACATAATCAGGACAGTTAGCAGCTTCGTCGGATAACTTTGACGTTTAATGTATGAAAAATTCTGTCAGAAACCTCAGTTAAAATGTAATTCCCGATTATCTTTTTGGTGAACAGGGTTATTTATTTAGAACTACCAACAGAGGATACACAATACATATAAAAGAATGAATACGTACATAAGGGATCACCAGACCCCCCAATTACAGGTACAGCTAGCACATAAAATAAATAGAGGTAGAATTGATAAGGCACAACACATACTTACAAACTAATCAAGGAACAATTACATTTAGTTAGTAAGGTTAGAAGAATAAAAAAAAAAACGCAACGCGTGCTTAGATAAAAAGATGTGTTAAGTTTACACGAGGCTTGATGACACTTACGCACTAAAACCACATTTAAACTAAACGAAATTAAGAGTGGGATGCGCAGTGACATATTCCTAGTACAATTAAATATCTAGTCATCGTTCCTAAAAATATTTGCTAGAAGAGAACTCTTTTCAGTGTTAAGCTCGTCTTTGTCCCTCGAGTGTTCTTAATATTTATGTATTCATAAGTTTTGTATATGTTTATTTGTGCAATAAATCGGCGCACTTCATACTTTTTCTTTTTTTACTTCATACGTTTATCCTACTAATAAAATAAAGTCGGAAGTTTGTGTCGTTGTGACGTTGTGAAGATGTTTGGCCACAACCAACGCCAAAACTGCTGAATGGATTGGGCTGAAATTTTGCACATATAAGGAGGATCTGGACCTGGAATAACATATAGGGAACTTTTAATAAACAAAAAAATGCGTGTAAATCCGCGGTAAGAAGCTTGTGTATCATACATCAGAATAACCACCCGTTTTAACTATTTATTTACCAGTTTTAAATATGAAAACCAGGTTAAAATAGTTACTTATGTGGCTAGCTAGGGTACTGTATTCGTACACAAATTTTATTTCCAAGAGGCACACACACCTCTCCTCGTTGAGTTAAATACGAAATATAACCCTAAATTACCTACCGTTTGTGTACTGAAACTTTATTCAAAGGAATTCACAAAGTTCTAACGGGCGGATTCTGCGAACGATCCCTTTTATCGCAATCATAAAAACATTAGAAAAACAAATATCAAAAGTTCTTTGTTCGTCTGTTCACGTACAGGCAATTATGTTGGGGTTATCCCTTGAAAGTGTTCGTCTAGAATGGTCCTGGCGCTCTATCATGAAACACTCGCGCTAGCTTTACTAAAGGCGGTACACTAAGGTGCACAGGTGTGTGCGCTTATGTATTTGCGTACACACTTGTGTGAAAATATGTAGTCCGTTGAGAGTGGCCGAAAATCGGCTAGGACGACATCATCATTTAGAATTTTCTAGGTAACGTACAATTATACCGATGGTCCATCAAACTGTGGCGTGGGCTATCAGTATAATAAATATATCCTGGCATCTGAGCTCGTGATAATGTTAGAATGAACCAAAAAGCTGCAGGCATGCTAGACTACACAGTCTTCTTTGTTTTTCGCCATATCTGGCGTCTGGTGAAATAGGAGTTTTATCGACTGGCCACCAGGTCCACCTGAGGCACAGTTATCTTGGGGCATATTTTTACAATAATTCCTCTGTTAGTAATAAGTGTTATTATTTTGTACGAGTATATCATTGTCTTACAACTTACGTACTTGAAAAGCCCTCCCCCATTTCACGTCATTTCTTTCGGCTCCGTGCCACCTCCTGCCAGCCGGTATTCAGTCGGCCCATGTCAACCATCGATGTAAGTAAAAAAGGGGAGATGAGGTACTAGCATCTCGTAAATGGAAGCCTCAAATTAAGTGCAAATAGGTCCACCCACCTCAGTCATAGTCGGACCGGTGTTCGTGGTACGCGTGCTTGCTACGACGTAGGTACTTTGGTATGATTTATTGAGTAAAAGACTACAGCTATGCGCTCGTGTTTTTTCATTATAATTTTTGCACAAGATTCGAAATGTAACTGTGAGCGAATGTTTGGTGTAGTTGTAACGCAGGCCAATGGTTGTGTAGGCGCTGGGAGAACGTACCATATCTACAGATTTTACTTTGTCAACGCGCCAGCGTTTTCTTCGTTTGCCTCGCCTCGGCACAGGGTAATGTTAGGTAATGTTACTGCCTCAGTATCCAACCTCTTGGCTTGCATTGCTCAATCATTTCTCAATGCTCAATGAATCATGGAAAGTATTTTTTTTCAAACCCATGCTAAGGGTTTGAAAAAAAAATACATTCCATACAAAAAAACTGTAGTAAGTAGCAAATCATGGACAGACTAAAAAAGCCGTAGTATTCCTATTCCACGACTTGATCCTACAAAAATGTTTGATGGACGCACCAAATACGCCATGAAGCCTTGCTGTCGTTGTTTTGCTGAAAATCGACTATGCTCACTCGTTGCCGAACCCTTTAAATGATATATGAGCGAATTATTAGGCCAGATGCGCACTGTTTATTATGATCTTGATTTATACTGAATAATGGATATTGACTGAGATATTTTATCGCTGTGCTAGAGTAGCGTATAAGCGGGACTTTTTAAATGTGATTTTTTCATGTCGTTGACATAAATCTATGCAAATTTCAGCCCGATCCATTTTGGCGTGAAGATGTTACAAACATACTTCCATACATCCAAACTTTCGCATTTATAATATAAGTGTGAGTCAAATAATAGGTAGGTACCCGTACCTTTGTAATATTTATTACTGATGTCTACTCCGTTATCCGTAACTTTCCGCCCAGTGAAGTCACATTGTTTGTTTTCAGCAATTACGTGATGGTACAGTCGCTGGCTCATGATGGACACGAGGTAAGCTATAGGTATTATACAGGGTTATTGGCGACACTGACACTGCATGAACTGCAGGTTCTGCCCATCATCACGAATCACGTCCGTGAAGACCCCAGGACCTAATTCTTTAACTTGGTATTGGAGCAGGTACACCAATCAATTCAATAATCGTTCACTAGATTTGAAACTTAACTTAAAACGGCTCTGCCCTAAATTAACAGTGGGCGTGGGAGTGGGAGGTCGGTCTTAAGTCATTTATTGTTTTTTTTTCCTTTTTGTATTGAAGGTGATTAACTAAAAGAAGAATGGAACTATGATCTAGCGTCTTACGATCGTGTTCGTGATAATGGACAGAACTTGCAGTACACGCAGTGTCAGTGAATTTAGTAACCCTATGTATATATTATCTGTCTATACTAACAATATATTTTTATGATCTTCGTTTAGCAAGGTCAGCCAGAAGACGTCAACCCTAGATACATGCCTCATAAAGATCGTCACATTATTATCAATCGGTTGTTCGCACGCCAAACATCTCTAAAATTAGCTAATCAACCACCAACTTAATAAGTACTTAGAAAAGAGAAAAGCCATTGCAATGGCAATGGGTATGATTCGATATATTAGTAATGTAAATACCCCATAAAACCTCATTAATGGGACAGGTTTGAGGATCCTAGAGACAAATGATTATTGGACTATCCACACCGAGTTTTACCTTCTTAAAATAAAATACATTAAATAGTTTTTCTGCTCCCAAGTTAACCGAGAACTATACTTACAAAACCATTTTCTATAAAAAATATCGATAGTTTATGAAATGGGATGATTGGAAATGAGCCCAGAAAACCAGCTTTCCAATTTATTTTATCGAAACTAATCTCAGCTAAACCCCACCACATCGACTCTATAAGTCCTAAGTAGCTCATGCAATTTAGCATTACCATAATAGGATACTAAAACCTTATCAGAATAATAATAATCTAATAGTATATTTAGGTGCCATAATTAACGTGCTATTTGGTCAATTGATAGTCATTTCATTCAAAATAGATAAAAAACCTCCCGAGCTCTTAGTTTGGTTTCTCGACAGTATCGAAACTTTCTACTGTTGTATGGGATGCGGAATAGCGCCTCTAGCGTTCTGACATGGAACTACGCCAACCCCATACAAAAGTGGAATGGATCGCTGACGTTTTAATACCATAGACTACTTTAAAAAGTCTGGTCTACCATCGAGAAAACAAACTCAAATCCTGAGTATAGTTTGCCTTTTGCATAAAATATAGCTTAGAAACTCCTAGATTTACACTAGACTGCAACTAGAAGCAGGGTGTTAGGAATGTCGCCTGAGAAGTTGAGAAGGCCTTGATTGCAGTCTTATCTGGGCCTCCGTGCAAGCATTGTGCATTCCTTTAGTTACTACATACATTGTTTACTGTGTTGTACTGCTCTATGAATTTACAGTAGGTATTTGAATCAAAATTTTTGTATATTAAAAGCACAGATTTTATAATATTACATCTAAGAAATCAAATATTATCCCAAAAATTTTTCGACTGTGACGAAACTTGAACTCGCATCCTTCCCTCAGTACGAGAATGTGCTAATCAACTACACCACGAGGTCAAGTGACGTAGGAGTCGAAATACTAACGAAGGATGCGGGTTCAAGTCCCGTCACAGTCAAAACTTTTTTGGGATATTATTTTTAATTTTTTATAAAATTACCCCAAGTGAGGGCTTACGCACTATAATAATAAATACTAAATCCAGTAATAATAGCGGAACTAACCCTTAAAAGTACAGGAGAATCTCGTAGACATTGCTACGAGGGTCTACGAAATGGCTACGGCGTAGTGTAACAATTTTAAATAAAAAATTTTAAACATTTGATTTGCGATACACTATTGCACCAGAGACGTTATATTGTTTTAGGATGGGTATCCTATATCTTTTCTGTTTGAATTGCTGTCCGACAAGCGATTTTGAAAGGATATTTTATCAAACAGTATTTGAATTAAATCTTTACCGATTAGCGTCAGGAAAATAAAAAAAAGCCCATACCATAAAATATACAGGGTGTTCGGCGCAGCGTTTTTCAAATGGAAACGGGTCGGGGGATTTGTATTTTATTTATTAGTCAAAACTTATTCTATTCTTATTTATATGACACTTTAAACCATAGAAGGATTGTCTAGTGTCGACAGTTACAGCGAGTTGCCACAAATTTGGCATGAAGTTCTAGATAAACAATAATTGTCATAAACATACTAAGTCTTAGTACCTACATAACATTCTTTACGATTGAAACACATATTATCAGTAGGTACCTACAACTAAAAACCAAGGACCAATACACAGTTTAGGTACCAGTTACACTACCACTAGATAAAGCCACCATACTAATAAATATTTTAAAATGTTATGCTGTTGAGGGTTAAAAAGGCCACCATACTAATTGCAATTGGTTCTACCTACCCCCACTTACCCTTTGGCATAAGTTCTACCGAACTAAACATGCTTATGTTATTACATCACATTACGAGACAAAAATGAGTAATTTTCAGGGCATTCAAAATGTTTTTTTTTTTTTAATGTTGTTTTGACATAATGTGGCTTACCGTTGGAATTGCCGTAAACTAGAAAAGTTTTCAGTGAATTGGAAGATCAGAAGTACACTGAAAATTACAATCAAATAATAAAAACAAATTAGAACTTTATTGACAAAGACAGCAGTCACTGTTTTGACAACTTGTCGCCTCCCCGACTTTGGTGTGTAGACTCCATTGTGTTAAGTAATTGCTCAACTTTAGAGGGTTTAAGTATTGCGTTAAAATTGAGTGTATCGTTTACAGATTGCAACAGGCACAGTGTCCTCACAGCAAGGGCTCCAAGACAAAGGCTACGAAGAGTGGGCAGGCGAGATGATCGGTATGCGAGAGATTCTGAAAAAGTTCGCTAACGTCTCACGCGCAGAGATCGTAGGCACAAGGGCGCCTTTCCTTAAGCCGGGACGCAACACGCAGTTCAAGGTGAGTTAAATTCTATTGTTTCACAAATTAAGACCATTTAGCATCGTCAAAGATACCAAACTTAGCTATTTCTTGCGAAATTCCTACGATGGCGGTAGCAAGTTGGCCGGAGGCAAATGATTGAAACTGGACTTAGAGAACTGATTCAACAATCTAGTCAATCTACTTACAATTAACATTTAAATAGGTATTTGTATGCACAATACATATTAAAATCAAGCTGCACAAAATCCGTTAATAAAACGGACAACAATATCAAACAGACTATATCCATTAGTAACATATAAATCTGTCCATTTTGACTGTATGTTTTATTCATCGGAACAAAATTTAAATTACCCGTCATCCTGCCTGTCGGGTTCGGGTATCGGTATCAATATTTTAGCAATATTCTTTTGTGAATAAACAACGTACCTGCGAGCCTTCCTCGTCACCCTGTCAATATAACGCTTGATTGTTTTAGGCTGCGGGGCCCTATTCTGATATCGATCGGCATAGTAACCGAGTTATTTTACGACAGATTTACTTTCAATCTCATGAAATGATACGGGTTTTAACTCTGAGATAACTTCCGAACTCGGTCTTAGCGGTAGAGCATGTGAGGGTACCTAAATTAAACTGTGTCAACCAAAATCAGAATTACTTAGGTATTAAATCATGTTTTCCTAAAGCTGTTTTGTATAAGCTGAGCAATAGCTATATGCAATCGACCGGTATTTGATTACGAATCTCGGATAGAAAACAATAAAGCCAGCGATATCAAGTCGAGTTCCCGAAAATGGGAGCCTGGTTACTATGATATTGTTACTACAAAACCACATAGTTTAATCAGATTCGTACAGGTAATTTATGGAGCTCGGGGAGTTACGAGCTTACGCTACTGGTAACACCAGAAAATATATTCGTCTTCTCATTCGCCGATGGCATCGATGACGTAGGGCTCGTGTCACCCACGTGACCGTGATGTCTCGGAATGCCATACATTGTATTATTAAACCATGCTTCATACCTTTTTGCTTGCCTTTGTTTTTAGGGTTTCGAGATCGGTTTCGAAACCCATAAGGTCTCGCTTTTTCTGTCCTTTTTTCCGACTTTAATATCTCAGCAACTACAGTGGCTATTAACTTGAAATTTAAAATAATAATACATCTGAAATGTGTAGCATTTGTAGATATACATAAGGATGGCAATGGCCTTTATTAACAAAGAAAATTACAATCAAATTATAACTAGTATTTACAATTGAAACAATTAAGCTAACTGCAGACTGTTGCAAACAATCTACAGGTAGCTCAACTGATCCATATCAATACCAGTCGGAAGCGTCCCCAAGACGCTGGCTGCATTGCCCCGCTGTATGGCAATGCTGATGCGCTGCGCCAGATATCCATATTTGTAGATATGGATTTTACAGGAAAAATATAGAGAAGTCTGTAAGTAGAACACTTTGAAAAATTAACAAAAATGAGGAGAATAATGTTTTAAAGGGGATGCTACCTCATCGAGTGGGGTATCAAATGAAAGGTGTCGGTTAGTACAGTAGACTTCATACTTTATGAAATATTTTGAAAAATGTCGAAAAGTACCCATCACCAAAATTATCAATTTCTTTTATATAGTAGTATAGTTTTATATAGTAGTAGTTTTATATAGTAGTAGTAGTAGTTTACTTTCGTGGGACATAGCTGAAATTTTATTTTATTGTTTTTATTGTGATTTATTTTTGTATGTGTTTGTGTACCCATGGTATATGGACTTGTCTGAAACAAATGCGTTAATAATAAAATGGCATACCCAAAATAGGGAGGAAAACTTTTCAAAAGGCTACCACACCGAGTGGGGTATCTAATAAAAGGTATTGGTTGGTAAATCGCAAAACAGGTTTTGAAATTCCTGTAGGTTGCATACTTTTCGAAATATTTAGGAAAAAAGTCGAAAAATTTACTAATACCCCTATACTCCGAACTTTGAAAACCGATCCAACTTCTGACAAGAAGAAGAAGAAGAAGACATATAGATAGGTACCTAAAACTTTTAGGTAATTATGAGATAGCAGTCTCTAACCGGTATCTATAGTACATGTTTGTATACTTGACAAGCGTTTGAAACCGTCGGCGCACGAGTTACACTCGCACTTGACGGATCTGGTTTTTCTGTGCTGTATGTGGAAGTGATCCAATTAAAATGTCTATCCAAATCGCATCGCAAGTTCGTGCGTTAGAATAAAATAAAGGTACGGGATTCAATATGTGAGCGCAGAGCAGGTTTAACAAAGGGTGACAGGTGAATAATTGAACTTGAGTTACGGATTTCACTCTAGAAGTCTTATGTTTATAGGATTTGTTTATGAATGGAAATGGTTTCTTGTTTTCGGTGATTTTACAGAGTTTTTTTCGAGCAGCTTTTTTATACCTACGGTACAGAAAATATATTCAATAATCTTGGTATACTTAGGAAAGTATACCATGATTTTTGAATGTCATTGGATTTCTGACGAATGTGGAATACACTATGACAGATTGGGTTCTAAGGTGTTTTTAGTGTTTTTATGAGTGTGGGCAACACTTTTTATTATTCTTAGATCGGGTTATGATTTCCGAATGTTCTTATTTATTATCTAATATATGACATCGGAGCATCGGCTGAAGCTATTTTGATAAATGAGTGAGGTATCAAAATACTCGTAATCGTATGGACTCCTCTTGTTTAGTTCTAAGCCTTACTTTGTAGGCCTGTGCCACACTTAGTCGGCTTTATTTATAGTTTTAAATTAATTACTTGTTTTTGTCTAGATTAGGTTCTTTCGTTATGTGCTTTGCAATCGACTCGAGTCCGAAATCGAAATATTTTAGAAAGAAGGTAGAAGAGAAGAGCATTATTGCCATATCTTAAGTAGGTATAGAACAGACGTCGATAAAACAGGTACCTTGCCCCTAACTAGAGAATAAGTTAGGAACTATAGTTTCAAAACTAGTATCAACAAATTAAGGATCCAATACAAACTGAGAAACGTAACTCTAGTAAGTCAAATTCCCGGAATTTCAGATTTAGATAAATAGATAGATATATTTTATTGTCAAACAGATTACATGTTTTTGGTTAGTAGTGTCTTAAATCCTATGTTAGGTTTATCTAGACACTATGGTTCTCTAAAAATAGGAATAAGTATAAATTTGTACACACGGTAGGCAGTTACGCACACAACAAACACAGCGGTGTCACCGTCGTCCGTCCTGTCCAAGTGTAGCTGTAAGGCGCGGTGCGAAATTGTACACACGTGATCCACGTGAATCACGTGCATCAGGCCAGTGACAACGTTGCGCTTGAGTTTATCTATAGCTCCTTGGTTGTATAGAAAAGAAATTGCTATTTTATTAATAGGTCGGTACTCTGTTCCTTTTGATAATTTTTGAGGAATTCAGGTGCTCGCTGCTTTCGGAGATAGTGATTGAATATCTAGATTCTAGGCTGTCAGAAACCATCAGCCATAATATACTAGCTACTGCCCGCGGCTTCGTACGCGTATTATCGGTAGGTATAATAAGTAGCCTATTATCTAAGTTAGGCTTTGTTCTAAACACGGAGCAGATACAGAGGATCTAACACCCCTTCTCCCCGCAAATTGTCACGCGTTGTTTCTTATGGAGATCTAATTACAACACCTCTCTGTATCTGCTCCTTGGTTCTAAATATACGCCAAATTGCATCTTGATCTTGTGACAATGAGTCTTGTAGGCATTTTATTAAATTCCAATTCCATTTTGCTACTTTTTGAAGCCTGCTATTGTTACTAGATTTAAAAAGCTCTAGAGGTACCTTGCTAATATTACAGATGACATATGATAACATTTAATATCATATTTAATATAAGTCTGATCGATTCGATAGACCAAAGGCTCAAAGGCAGGTCACAACTTCTTCAATCATTACACAATCAAACCCGATCCAAAAAGTAAATCTCTTCGTGCCATCGGTAAAAACGTTCTGAGACAAAGTTCTAAAGTCAACATTCCGAGTTCGGCTTTACGGCAGCCCGTATATTTTCAGTTGAAGTAACTTCGTCTTGTTCGTAAAACATACACGAGGAACTTTGCGATGACTTTAAAGATGTCCAATAAGAGTTCATAAAATATCAAGGATTAAGTCATAAAATAAATGAATTGAGGGTATATAAGGTAGATAGATACAGGAACCATCTACTAACCCAGGCTAGGTAATTAAAAGAAGTCTAGGTAGAGACAAGTAGGCTAACTGCAATCTTAGAGGTAGGTTGCAGCTACGAGCAATAATAGTCTACGTGCCTACGTAGACCATGATCTTTAGGTTGCAGCAACAACATAGTTTGCTCAAACTAAACAAAGCACGCAACCTAAACGGTTGCTTGTAAGAAGAACCTATGAAAATCAACGGTTTATCTAAGGGACATTCCCACTAAAAGAACAATCAATCATTTTGGCTATCTACAGTAGCATGATTATGCATTTTTAATACCTACAGGAAATTGCAAACTCTACTAAAGGGCTCAGCTTAGTCGTTCGGTTTGAGTAAAACGTTATAAGTTAACTGTGGTAGGGTTTATCCGTGCATTCGAGAGTATATGACGCATTCTATTTGCACCCCTTATTGGCTCTTTTTCTTTTGTTTTCTTTTTCGTACAGCCAATGAATGGCATAAATAAAAGGTGTGATACTCAAGAATGCACGTAATGGATAAACACCAAAGTCGGCGGGCCGACGACAAGTCGACTAAACACTGTCTGCCTGCCTGCCTGTCTGGCTGCCTATAATATTCATACACTGAAAAATGACACCAATCCGCCAGGCTGAGGCTGCGACTTTGGTGTGTAAACTACATACCTATTATGTAGTTTACATAAACAAACAAGCGTGTCAATTCTTGCAGGTGCTGGAAGATTTCGGCTACATCTACGACAGCTCTGTGGGCGTACCTCCAGTGCCGATCCCCGTCTGGCCTTACACTCTGGACTACAAGATTGCTCATGAGTGTAAATCGGGCACATGTCCTACTAAATCATTCCCTGGTGAGTTTTTATTACCTACACTGATTTTGATTTTACTTGTAAGAACTTTTACAGTACTACCGTTTACATTTTACTTACAAGAAAAAGGATCGTACCAGAATTATTTCGGTTTAAATTGTAGCAATAGTGTTTCTAAGGTGATTTTAATGGAGACCTCGACGAACTCGATAACCTTGTGTAATGTAGCGACCTCTAGGTCAACATTGGCTGAACTTCAAAGCTAACGTCAATAGAGGCGCTCAAGAAAATAACTTCGGAAAACAGCAGCTAGCTTACCTGAGTGCTTCAAAAAAGTTCCGCTAGATGTCGTTAAGACCAATTAACGGAGTGCAAAAAGACAAATCCTAGCTCGCGCAAACGCATGTTTCAGTTACAACTGACCATATACGACTACCCAACTTCAGCAGTTGATCGAAAGACCACCAGGCAAGTGGACTAGCTGGGTCAGCCTGGTACAGAGGAGATCTCCCTTTGTAACTATTTGGGGGAAATTCCACCTTCTCCTCCAAACCTTGCAAGGATATTTGTTTATATTTTATTTAGTAGTTACTTATTTAAAAGGTTAGTACGGCTAGGTGCCTACTACGTTGCTATATGAAAAATTTTAAAGTTAGACATTTTTTATGATAATGCTATTGTTTTTAAAAAAAAAGCTGCTGGAATATTTGTAGCAGCCTTCGTTAGATCAGAGTTAAGATTGTATTAAAGGAATATCAGAGTGCTAGTCTGTTATCGCCTTACTATTTTTATATGTTTACTAAACCCTAAAATTAAAATTATTGGTAATTCCTAAGTATATTGAATGTTGTGTCCACCTTTTATAAGTATTTGTATATTAGAACCTGTCTCATGTTAACATTTAGTATATAACCATAACTGCTGGTGTAACTATTTTAATAAATAAATCTGTATTCGAAAGACCAGTCTGAGAAAAATTTAAACTCGAACTAACAAAAAAGAAAAAGAACCAGGTGCTAATACTACTTCAGCTAACGATTGACGACTTTCCCAGGATTGAGAAGATCTTGAGCTAACAGGCTTTAACTCTCTCCAAACTTCGCAAACTTAGTTTTGCGCAAACTAATTATGGACTTTGCAGTCAAAGTTTCAAAATGCATAATATCTGTCCACCATAATGGTAGTGCACAATGCATGCCAAGGGAAATTCGTCCATATTTCCTATTTGATACGCTCTATCAGTGATTATGCACGTCATTACGCATCAATCAATTTCTGCGTTAACAGAACAACAGGGTTCGGCCATCTGCCTTGAAATGAGCTAAGCTATGGATATTGTGGTTAGCTTCTATTTGATATATCAGGGTCTATGTAACTGCGTTAATTTATACCTACCTTCTTAGTTTGTGTGGATTAAGTTAGTAAGTATTGAAATTGAAAGGAAGATAAAATCAATTAAGTAACACTTAATACAGCATGGGGGCGCTTCCGACTGGTATTTATAAGGATCAGCTGAGCTACCTGTAAATTGTTTGCAACAGTCTGCAGTTAGCTTAACTGTTTCAATTGTTAATACTAGATGTAACTTGTTTCTATTATTTGCTCGTAAATTTCTTTGTTAATAAAGATAAAAAAAAATATTAACACTTTATTTCTTATTTCATAATAATTTATAGTTTAAAATTTTACTTGTCGATGAGCTTATTTTGTATTGTAAGCCAAATGAAATAAACGTTATTGATGTCTGATTTCTGATATAGAAGTTCTGGCATAGAAGTGACAATAAGGTGTTTTAATTGTTCGACCAGACTGTGAAAATGGCAATTTCATTTTTTTTTGTTGTTTAAATGACACCCTAAGACCACCTTTATTCTTCCGCAAAAGATCCCTGACGTCTATTGAGGTCTAAGGAAAATAGGGTAAATGAGGTACTATGTTAAAATGTTATATATGTTATGTGTAAATGTACAGTCTTCCAGTGGAATGTCGCGAGGTATCCTCAGTACATGTCTTCAGATCTAGAGTCTATAATCATTTTCTTTCCCAGGAATAATTCGGTACGTTATATATTTTATTATTCATGTATGTATATTTAGGTTTAATATAATATATATATAATTTGACGACCGATGTGGCGCGGCGGGCGAAGGTACGCCTGCGGCGCAGAAGGTTGCGGGTTCGATCCCCGCCTTGGGACAAATGTTTGTACGATCTGCAAATATTTGTTCCGGGTGTTCTGGGTATTTTCTATATATAATAAAAAATATCTATCTATGTTATTTATATTAAGTTTATCAGTCATCTAGTACCCATAACACAAGCTCTGCTTACTTTGGGGCTAGATGATGCTGTGTGGATTGTCCAGCATTATTTATTTATTTATTTAATATAGTAACATTATATATGTATTAATGTGAGTACCTATTATTATTATTATTTTTTCTTTTTTTGTATGTTAATGTCAGGATTTATTAATTGTATTTTCCTTTGTTTCATGTAATTAATAATTTTTGTTATTTATCACTACCTACTAAATTGTTGTCAACACTACCCAAAGGTTAGCAGGTAGAGAATGCTATCTAGCATTATGTTCGCCTATGTACAACTTTTGTGCAATAAAGAATATTCTATTCTATTCCATGTTCGGCTGTATGTACGTTTTTTTATGTATGACGATATTGATGATTGTGATTTCTCCGTCAATTGTGAACCGATTTTGAAAATAAAGATGCCGAGGTGGTTTCTTAAAAAACGTATTCCCGTGGGATTACTATTTGTCCCGCAAATATTAAACACGGTGGTCAGTTCGGTTTTTAGTCTTTTAAAACAATCAATTTATAATTTTTGGGAAACGCCTATATATCATGTTCCGACGTGTGCTGTCCCATTAAATACGTTAAATCACCCTCTGTTTAGCTGTAATTAGGGGTTGCATTATCCGATACATTTTCGTATCCGGACAATTCGGATAGTAGTGAGTCTTACTATCCGGATATCCGGATATTTCGGATAATTCGGATAATTTATAAATATACATACTTACTACTTACTACTACATACTACTAATTTAAATTAAAACACGGAAAATGGGTTCTGTATCAGTCAGAATGTATTGATTATTACTCAAAAAAATAAGAATAATATTATTTTTAAATAATAATAGAATCAACATAGAAACTAAACAACATAGAGATTAAAAATATCAATATCGATCAAATGGGTTGAAAAACTAAAATATCTATGAAATAATAACAGTTTACTTCGTTCCATCTTAATTTTAACTTATTTTTTTGACATAAATAGACATCCTTCCTCCGGCGAAGCTGCGCTGCGCGGAGACCGGTCCCTTTCGGCGTCGGATCGCTGACCAACCAGTGTCAACGCAATGATGCTATTGCGCGCTATTTTAGGTCTTGCTTCCCTTATAAGTTCAGAGATATACACGAATCAATACTTGTATATTTTTAACAGCATAAAAATTGTGTGCAAATCAGTGTTGCCAATCAATTTTTTTAGGCGGCCGTGTACGTAAAGTTTTTACCTTGCCGTGCTTAGGTCAGCCGTATCACTGCTCAAAATAAGGAAATACTATACAACATTAGCCAAATGGTGCTATTTTATACTTTATATGCATTAGGTGCGTGGTGATTATGGCAAAACCCCCCAATATGATGGCAACAAATAGAAAACATGGGAATGGAATAGATGTTGATAGCTCTAATAAAAGCAGTGGAGAAGAATAGTTTTAAGTTACCTACCTAGTTAAAAGAATTTAATAAGAGTTTTTTCTGTGTAAGTAGAGTTCTTATAATATTTATTGTGTTTTAAGTAAACTTTCTTTATCCTTAATTTCGTGAAAAAATCAGGGTTGTCACTTGGATTTCCAGCAAAATCAACATATGTATGTTACCGCCTTGTTAGGTTATAGCTAGGTTTAGGTACTATGACTACTTATTAATTATTTTTATTTATGAAAAAGTATACCATAACAAAGCAAAAGTATAAAAAAATATATTAAACGTCATCCATACAAAAATCACACTATAAATGGACGTGAAATTGTTTTATTTTTCTCCTGAAAAATGAGTTATTCTGACAAAGATTGTTTTTAATAAAATGTCTTCAAATGTTTGACAATGTTTTCTATTTATTAAAGATTATATCGGGTATTCATCGCGTACTTTTTGTTTTATTTTCCCTTACGTTTCCATCGCGTTGCAGCGATCGTGGTCACAGGACAACTCAGGGTACGAACGTAGGGGAAAATAAAACAAAAGGTACGTGATAAATACCCGATAAATAATCTTTAACAAGTTAGCAGATCGCAAAAGTTTAAAAAAAAATCTATTTGGTTGGATACACATGAAAATAGGGATACAATATTTGTTTGGTGTAGAATAATAGTCCATGACTCTATAGACAACTTTGCAATGTTGGCATTCGGATTCGGATACACAATCGAGCCCAAGATTTATGATTATAACAATCGAATACTCTAAAAGTGAACGCGAATAAATGAATTGATTTATTTATCGATAAATTAATTAGGTTCCGAAGAATTTACGGCCACAGGATTGCAGCCGTAGGGTGTTTATTTTGTTATTTTTTTACCTGAAAGCTGAAGAACACGGTAATTGCCGTAACATTGGTAGCACTGGCTTAAATATATAACATTTTAAATTGCTGGACGCTGTAGTGTTGTGAATTAGAGAAAACAACTAGGTATCCGTATTATTCGTATTATCCGGATAAAGGTGCTCCTATTATTCGGATATCAAAATCCGCAGATATCCGGATAATTTGGATATCCGGATATCCGGATTGCAATCCCTAGCTGTAATATAGTATTTAAATTACTTTAGTGCCCAGTAAAACGTGTATGGGCCGATCGGAGTACAAAAAAAATTGCTTCTCTGTGTTACGTTGTACGAAATATAGATATTTTTGTCTCGTCCGCAATGAGATCAAAATACAGAGACCACTAAAGTACCAGACGGTTCTTTTAGTGGATTCCTAACTTCCCACAACTTTAAAGTAGAGAATTCGATTCTGGAGCTGAAGATTTCTGCACCAGCGATTAGTCGCCATCTTGCGGTTTAATTGTCATTCGTATTTCTAGAGCTTCGGGATGAACGAACGCAAAGTTTCGCGCAAATCGTTTCTTGGAGAAATGCTCGGAACTTTTGAATACTCGGAAATAGTATTTTGTCGTTTTTGATTTTAGCTCTACCTAAAGTTTTATTTTAGGGCTAGACTGGAGTCAATTCAGAAGGGACAAAAACTAAACTTAACTAGTTTGACAGCACTAAAAGTGATGCCATACTTTTTATTTTTAAGAATAAGAAAGAAACGGTACCATTTTGAGTGCTTTCAAATTGTTAAGTTTGTTTTTTGCTGTCTTACAAGGTGACGACAGAAAGCGCCTGTCTAGCTTTTTATTACCTAGAGTCAGTGTAGTCATTGCTATGGTCCACGATCTTATTTGCTGTTTGGTACATGCATGACTATGAAGATCCCTAATTGTTGACAGGCGAGTGAATGAAGACTGAATGACAGAATGAAGTATTTCAAAGACAGTTTCTTTTGACAGATTAGATAAATTAAAAATTTTAATTATCTTTCGAGTTGAATCTTTCGACGCGAAAAATATGGGACTTACGAATGTTTCGACCTTTATCTAGCCGACATAGTAACGAAGATTATTCTAAATATAAAGATGAAAGATATTTAGAAACAACTCCGCGAAAAAATATTTTTTCTTTTGGATTTTTTGCGGAATTGTTACTAAATATCTTTCATCCTTATATTTACAATGGATTTCCGCAAAGTAACGCCTGAATCTATTATATATCTAAGATTATTCTAGATAACTTTTCCATGAAAAAGAATTAAGAACAGTAAAAAAAAAACAAATCATGGTAAATATCCCGTTGTGAATGACTTAAGATCCACCTGCGACGCACGAGGTTGCGGGTTAGATTCCCGCTTGGGGAATTATTTTTGTACGATCTGCAGTTAAATGTTCTGGGTGTTTTCTATGGATAGTAAAAAAAATATCTATCTATGTTATATCGTATTAAGTATATCAATTATCTAGTACCCATAACACAAATTCTGCTTAGCTTGAGGCTAGATTATGCTGTGTGAATTGTCCAGCATTATTTTTTTCTTTTTTTCTTATAGGTCTATGGGAGGTGCCTTTCAACGCTCACTACGTGGAGACTTACGAAGGAGGCCACTGTCCTTATCTGGACCAGTGCGTACTGCACAACCATGATTCTAACGAGGTACGTATCACAACCACTTCTTATTTTATGGGCCACCCGGATAGGTGCCATTTGTTTTTAATCTAGCTAGTGAAGCTAGATTAAAACTTATACTTAGTTTCTCGCACATAAAAAATCACACAACGCGAAGTCTGTGTTATAGTGCGTTCACCCCATGCGAGTAACTAAAGTTGTAAGTCTACTATCGTCCAACAGTGCGATTACGATAAAACCATTTATCCTATGATTGACATTTGAAAGCCATTTTAGTGGCCCTATCCATCCAATTGTAAAATACGAGGGCCATTCAAAGGGCTTTCGAATATAGATATAGGATGGATGGTTTTCCGAAATCGCACAGCAGGTCTGAAATGTATGGAAAGAGAGAAGGGAGGGAGTAACTCAAAAATGTTATCAATAAATTAATTGAACTGAAGTATTTGCCCAGTACTGCTGTGAAAATACTTCAGGAGGGCTGACAAGATAGGACAAAGTATTATAAGTCAGATTTGTGTTCATAATGTTAGAATGAACCAATATTTAGTAACAATTCCGCGCAAAACTTTCTCTGATAAGATCCAACAAAATGCAAATCGCGTGCACCGCCGCCCTCCCACAAATTGGCATGCCATGCAATCAGAGAAGGTAAAAAACTAACTTACGCAATATAAAATTGCCAAGTAACTTACCCTCCAACTATAAGCACGCTTTAAGATTTTTTTCATTCAGCAGTTTCAAAGATTAGTACCTATATTGGTTCTACAAAACAAACAGAACAAATACTTTGCTCTTCGGTAAAAATAAATAAAACATAGCTCAGCTAGTTATATTCCTTTTATACAACCTCCTTTTAAAAATATCTCAAAGAATTTCTTATTAAATTCTCCTTCATTAGTATTCTTGTCTTCTTCATTCTGTGTTGTGCACAAATAGCTTACCACAACAAACGCAAATATTAGAAATGCATGTAACTGCTTCACAGTATTGCTAATCCGGTTTTATTAGAAAACTGCATGGGTACTTTGCAAGTGGGGCAGCCTGATAGTGGATTAAAGGCGACTTCTTGGAAAGCGGTAGGCGATATGAAAGAATAAACCGCAAAGTGCGAGTTGACTCGCACACGAACGGGTCGTAAATATCTGGCAACTTTTTCAAAGAACATCAAATGGTTACTTGTTCGGAGACCCTTTTAAATTTTCAACTTTATTTTCTTTTTAGTATTTGTTATTATTACAGTTGAAATGTTACTTAATTATAAAAAGTTGCATGTGTCTACCTATTGTAGTTCAAGAGAAACAGCCTTGACAAATTAAGAACAAAAATAGCCAAAAACATCACGTTTCTTGTAGGGGAGCTACCTTTATTTTTGATATTTATTTTATTTTTATTATATGTTGTTATAGCGGCAAGAGAAGTACACATTATCTAAAAGTTTCAACTGTCTACCTCTTACGGTACATGAGATACAGCCACGTGACAGACGGACGGATGGACGGACGGCGGAGGCTTAGTAATAGGGTTCCGTTGACCCTTCGGGTACGGAACACTAACACGTAAAAAATTAAAATATTAGACGTGAAAAAGTTTTTTCAGAACTCCTTTATTTTAAGGTAGGTAATAAAATCGTTGATTAAATTTTTGCACAGCAGTGAGCGAAACAGGCTGAATATAATTTGATTGTTTTTAAATAAAGTACAAACCGACTTCGAATCCCTTACTTTGTTCTTTAAGTCTATTTTTTAAGTTTTGCAGAATAAATACTAATCTCTCGGCAATAAAAACTTTATGGGGCTATTTCGGGATAATTTCCAATCAAAATCAGTCCATAAATGACGGAGACGGCATACATAAAAAAACATACATACAGCCGAACATAGAACCTCGTCCTTTTTTCTAGGTCAGTTAAAATATGTTTTGTGTACATAATATCTCGAATTATTATAAAGCCAAACAAAACGATGTATTTTAATTTTCAAGTAATTATTACCTTCCAACCAATACCACCTTGTTTCCTATCCATTATTTTGAATCTCAAAGCTCTCGCATATTTTTCGAGACTATCTACATAAGTGTAATAAATAAAATCTATATAATTTATGTGATGTTATGTACTTATCTGTACATGCCATAGAGATGTGGAATGCCCTAACTAACCTATTCTATTAGACATGCTAAATCTCCCTATAAACAAAAATATGATCTATGAACATTTCCTCACTTCAACATCTAATTGTTAAATAATTATGTATATTTTATATATTTACTATATTTATTTTATGTTATGTAATATAAACTAGTATATTTATGTTAAGTATATAAGTAGTTATTTATACATATATCCAACTATATTAATTTTTTCCTACTACATTATTTCTGTTTACACGCCACCGTCTATACTTTTTCAATCACTTCTTGTCCTCCTAAAGTTGCCTGGAAGAGATAGCTCATAGCGACAAGGCCGCCCATTGTACATCATCTTTATTTGTTTTTGTGTTCTGTTATTTTTTTGATTATTTGGTGTGCAATATTTATTGTAATTATCTAGAACCCATAACACAAGCACTGCTTACTTTGGGGCCAGATGATGCTGTGTGGATTGTCCATCAATATTTATTACGGCCGTTAAAAGTCGGATCCTGCTTACCGAAAGCTCGGACTTGGGGCTAGTCGCAAAATAATTTCATATCCGCACATGGTGTACATCGGAAGCATATTATTTTACATCCACATTTAATTTTATATCGTTCGATATCCATATTATCGCGGGGAGAATATTAAAACGCTTATAGGCGGTCGGGTTGTTGAAGTTCTCGTATATTGCTTTATTGAATTTGGTTTAGTGGGCTTCAGTTCTTTAGGTGGAAAATAAAATATGAATCTTGTTTATTGTTTGCGTGTTGATGTCCTCAGTAACGCAGTTCCGCCTGCGACTCAGGCGATTTCAGGTTTGATTACCGCCGCGGGACAACTTTTTGTACGATCTGCATATATTTGTTCTGTATGTAGAGTAGGTACATAATGTAATGGTATATGTGTATGTCAGCTATTTATATCCATAACCAAAACTCTTTATTATATTTTATATTATCTATATCAATTTGGGGCTAGACGATGGTGTGTGAATCGTCCAGCATTTTTAATAATTTATTTCCACTAGTTTCTGCCCGCGGTTTCGCACGCGTTGTTTCTATGAAAACTTTAAAAAGTTATTTCTATCCCATGGAAACTGATTTATGGGGTAAAACCCTATGTTTTATCTAGAGCTATACCTAATATGAAAACTTTCAGCCTTGTCTTGGGGACGCTTCCGACTGGTATTCATATGGATCAGTTGAGGTACCTGTAGATTGTTTGCAACAGTCTGCAGTACGCTTAATTGTTTCAATTGTAAACACTAAAAATCATTATTTACTTCATAGTTTATTTATACCGAAACTTATAACCCTTTTTAACCCCTTCAGAGGTTAATTTTTGAAAATTAGATTTGCCTATGTGTTATTCTAGAACTTAAACTATCTACATACCAAATTTCATCTAAATAGGTTTAGTAGTTACGGAGAGAGGTGGTAACAAACATTCACACGAACTTTCACATTTATAATTTTAGTATAGTATAGTACAAAGTAGTGATAGAATGACTTAAAGTGCGGTTTTTAGTAGGTTTGTTTGTGTACCCACTTTTACGATTTGATTGTTTCCATTCAGAACAGAGAAATCATGATATGGTCGCTCGTAATCAGTAACACCCTAGTACCTACATTAAATTCACAATGCAACTATCGTAATTAACATTCTGACAGAGCATCAATGTGTTAATCAGGGAATTGGGAATGCTTTTCTTTCCCGACATTTATTGTGATCGAAATGAAATGTGAATACTGAATAATTTTAACGAAAATTAAACACTCATTTCTTATGGAATATTTTAATGATTATTCCACGAGCGAGGCGGGTACGAAAAAAAGTTGTCTACATTTTAATGAATAAATACCAGTGAATGGGAGCCAGCGATGCTTTAAGAGAGTAGGTAATTGGCCTGATGGCAGCTTCATGGAAATAATTACCGTCATTATCATTAACACATTTTCCTCTGTTGGATTTTGCAGAATTCAAAGTTATTGCAGGGATAATTAATGGCACTTTTTTTGTGTTTGAACTATGAATACATGAAAGCATTTTCAGACAGTATCCTATTTTGTTGCAACTCAGTCGTTTTTTATAATTATTTCCGTGTATTATATGTAATTATATTCTACCTAGCTGTTATGAGTCCTATGTAAAAAATAAAGTAAATCTATTAAATAAAGAAAATTACAGTCAAAGAATAGAAACAAATTAGAACTATTATTTAAAATTCTGCAAGCTTCCTTCTGTGATTTATTAACACCTTAGCTGCGATCTCCAATTCGCCTGCCAAGCGTGGTGATTTTGTCAAAACCACGTTCAACAGACTCAGATTTCATATTTTCAGTTTAATTTAAAAATTGCAAATATGTTAAGTTCTAATAAAAACAAATTAGAACAGTGTTTACAATTATTGAAACAATGAAGCTAACTGCAGACTGTTGCAAACAATCTACAGGTAGCTCAACTGTTCCATATCAATACCAGTCTGAAGCGTTACAAAGACGTTGGCTGCATTGCCCCGCTGTATGGCAATGCTGATGCGCTGCGCCAGATACCCACCAGCTCTCGGGTCACGCGTCGCTTCGACCAGACGCTCAGTTCTAATTATAGCTAAAGTTAGTTCATACAGCCTATTGGGTATAGCAATTTATTATTTTGTCATAGATTACGATAATTAGTAATTGAATTAGTTTCAATTGTAATTTACAATAAAAAAATCATAATACCTTTATGTGTAGGTGTTCGAATGGCTGCAAGAAGACTTCAGTCGTTACTACGACCAGAACCGGGCTCCGTACATGATGCCCTTCCATACCAACTGGTTCCAGATCAAGGAGCTGGAGCGTGGCCTGCATAAGTTCCTCAGCTGGGCTTCCAAGGAGTAAGTCATCTTCATCTATGTGCCGTGTTTTCTATGTATAATGCAAGACGACGTCTTTGACGCAGCGGGTGAAGATCCGCTTGAGATGCATGAGGTTACGGGTTCGCTCTCCGCCTCGAGACAAATGTTTGTACGATCTGCAGATATTCTGGGTGTTTATTATGTATAATAAAAATATATATTATCTAGTACCCTTAACACAAGCTCTGCTTAGGATCATATAATGCTGTGTGGATTGGCGAGCATTGTCCTGCATTACTTATGTTAATTAATAAAAAGTCTTAAGACTTGGATTATCCATTCAATGTTCTAGGTATTATAGGTAAATGTTTGATGGCTGGCGCGATTCCCTTTGGTTTTCCGTATACTGGAGGCCTGTATTTGTTACGTCAGCTCGGATAATTTTATGTTAAACTACAATCGCGCCAGCTTTTAAAAATTTACGTACACTCGTAAAACTTGTAGATAGAACTTGAACCTACTTGATCCCGCGGTATAAAAATACAAGGTATGGCATTCCGAGACATCACGGTCACGTGAGTGACACCAGCCCTACGTCATCGACGTCATCAGCGAATGAGAAGACGATCGAAGACGAAGATCGTGACTCTCCGAGATACATAAATAACCTGAACGAATCTGTTAAAATGACTATTTATTTCCCAATGTTTTGTTGGAATAAGTGGCAACTGATCAGTGACGTAGCATAAGTCACTCCCGGAATGCCAGCCCTTGTTGTCTTGGACTTGGTTGCTCCAACATTTTAACTAATTTCAGAAAAGACGTCTGGTTTGTAACCATAACTCAAGCATTAACCTGGATGACAGACCCGAAACCAGCGAAGGCTCTAATAAACTTTGAACCCTGGAAGTGTGACAATAAGGACTACCCTCTCGCACCCTGCAACTTGTCCAACAAATGTGCGCTGCCTTTCAAAACCCAAGACAATAACTTCACAGATACCAGATATATGGAGACTTGTACTGATTGTCCCAAACAGTGAGTAAATCTTTATTAACTTACTTTGCTCCTTGTTCTATAAAATTTGATTGTTTAGAAAAAACTAAAAACCGACTTCGGATCCCTTAATTCTAGAATGTTAAAAACATTCAGTTAGTAAAATACTAATCGGGATTAAAATTTGTATGGGACCACCTCGGGATCATTCTCTATAGGGAAATAATTGTTACAATTGATCCATAAATCCGGAGAAAAATAAAAAAAAGCTTAAAAACACATCCGAATATAGTACCTCTTTCTTTTTTCTAAGTCGGTTAAAAACGGTTTCCAAAGCCAAAACACATATTAAATTCTAATAAAATATATTAAAAACCGTAATAAGTATACAATATAACGTAAACAAAATTTAGTTGTGATCAAAGTTCTTGTTAAAATTGAAAAGTTACCTTTGCTAAGAAAGTAGGCAACTTTCGTTTCGTAGTGTAAAACTTTGATAAAACTTCAATATCCAGCCTCCAAAAGGCGAACTAGACCTTTCTAAAAACCCTTTCAAAGTTTTTCGATTCTACGACAATCTTTACCTAACTCAAGCATAACATGTTGCCTTATATAATATATTATTAATGATTCTTTATGTTGTAAATTTTTACTATAAGTTGGCATTGGATCCTGTTGTTTACGCAATTTTTATTAGTTCTCGTGTACAATAACTCCAAACTCGCATTGTATTGTTGTTCTTTTGTTGTTCTAATCCCTCAAATATGAAGAAAAGCTAATAGCAATACTTATGAAAGTAATAAACTTGTATTGCTTGTGTTTGGGTGTGAGGCAAGGGCACATTTTGGGACCAATATAGCTTTTATGAGTTTTATACGTTCTTTGAATGAGATAACTATTGTTGAGTGCGTTAATTTCTCTTTAGGTTATATTAAGAAGTCAAATACATTTCACAAAAATCATAGCAAAAAATTTGATGACGGACAGTTTTGCGTAAAAGATTGTTGTATGTAAAATGATTTAAACGTTTTCTAAGACAATAAAAAGGTGTTTTACTAATTTCAATGAATAAAATAAAAGATATGCTTTATATTTTCTCGTAATTTTTTAATGTAATATTTTCAGATATCCGTGGCTAGGAGATTCCGGTGGAACAGGTATTCCTGGCACAGACAACTACATACCTGATAACCTCAAAAAGTAGTTATAATTATTATATTAAACCACTCAATATAACTTCAGTAACACCTCACTAAATAAATAAAGACTGATACACAAGTCAAGAGCTATGCTCCAACAAAATATTTAGGATCTTTGGCCTATCAGGAAACGTCATTTTGAGAATTTCCCTCATTTAGGAAACTGACTTATTATTTGAATGGTTCACTTACGGAACAGGTCCTTAAATGTTTTATCTGTTTGTAGACTTTTCTTTTCTATTCTGGTACGCATTCTTGTACATATTAATTTTTTGAATTTTTAGCTTGTAAGAGTGACTAGTCGTCGCAAATTAAAGTTAGCCTAAGATTGTATTGAGTTGTTCGATGTTATTTTATATTTTGCCATAGATGCCTAGGGCCATAACTTTTTGTTAATATTATGTTTTAAAAAAAATGTTTCAAATTCGAAAAATACTGTCTCTTTCAAATTAGCAGAAACAAAGTTTATTTCAATAACAAAGTCCCGTTTATCATTTGTTCGTGAAATAAATACCTTTACATTATCATAATGCGTATCCCGTGCTGATAGAATATACTCGTAAACGAGTTCGGTGCTAAAATAAGCTGAGATACCTGACTTTGTGAGCGAATAAATTTGTATTTTTATAACCTTTGTTTTATTCTGAAACATGAAAAAACCTTTATCCTAACAGTAAGTTATGGAAAAGTGTCACAGCACCTACTCGTTTTGTGTCGGGAAAAGGGAAAACTCTGAATTTAGGCATACCATAATTAAAATTTAGGTGATATGAGCTTAAAAAAATCATAAAGTTGGAAACATGTTTAAGGCCCGTATTAATAGTCATAATAGTCATTTGTTAGTAATAATAATTACAAGTCAAAGATTGGTATATCTAACCGTTTACAACACTGTAAAATACATTATAATTTGCAATCTACTTATTAGGAAAGATTGCTCAGTCGTAGACCTATTGACCTATTGACCTTGAGTGACGTTTATGCCATAGAAAAACGTTACTCAAGCATAGATCGGTGACTGAGCAAGCTATCATAATACGGGCCTAAGATATAACACTATTGCTAAGTATTATCTGTTAGATTAGGTAGTTCCTGAAAATGAGATGGGACCCAATCTCATTTTCAGCAACTATCTAACTAGGTACTTAATTAATGTTAAGTATACAATTAAATTGTATTTAATTAAATTGTATTTAATTGTATGTTGTAAAGTTTTAAATTTTTAGTCCTACTTATGGAACTTATATAATGTTGACTAGTGGAGAGTAGTTTCAAACAATTTTTCAAGGGACATGGCTATTTAGCTTTGCCTTGACTAGATAACTGAAATTCATCCGCTTAATTTGATCTCAAAGCGATTATGCACTTAAGTATTCTATTTAAGTGTCACAGAAGTGTTTGGTTAAACCGGTAATTGTTGTAGAAGCCCACACTTCCACTTTATAATCCCCTTTACGTAATTTAAGTGTCCATCGGCATGCAAAAATTGAGCACCAATTGGGTAATCTTAGCCGATCAAATACGATGTAGTGAGCTCTGACCAGAGCATCTATTATACTCTAATAGCCAGCCTATTAGGGGAAAATAGCGATTTGTCTCTGAATCTGAGTGCTACCTATTAAAAGTTCAACAGTTGTTGTCGGGTGTAAGGCGTTAAAAAATTCAAAACCACGAGAAGGAGTTTCAAAAGGTGCCTCGTGGTTCTTACAGTCAATGTGCCGAAAAAAGACTATTGTGTACATATTTTATAAGCAAGCCAGTCGCGTTCGCTTGCCAGAGGAGATTTAATTTGAGATTGCGCTGAGAACGGCTCTGGGGAAACTTTCTCCATATTCACAAGCATTAGTCGCCATTACCTTCAGACTTTTTGTTACAAGCATATTTGGAATGCTTTCACCCCATTCCAAAGTTAAGAATCAATATTGTGAAATTACAGATATTATTCGAACGGGAACTTCAACGTTTTAAAATGACTTCAATTTACTTCCATGCTGTTGGAACTAACGTGGATGGAAGCACACGTAACCACATAGGTATATCTTTGCGATTGAGCTCCAACTATTGCAAAAAGTGGGTTCCAATATGCTTTATATCCAGCCAATTTGCTTTGCACATCTGTACTAAAAATTTTATTCATTCGTTTCGAATTCATATTTCAGAGATAGGTTCGATCGTTTGTAATGCAGTTTTGGTTTTGGCAGTTGAACAATTTAAATAAATACAGGTTTCCATTTTGTCCAGTCATTTAGGCTACTTTATGTTTTGGAAACAGATGATTAGTACATAAAAGATCTATTCCCAATAGCCACTACCAACTCCGGCACCACGGTGGCAATCGAGAAAAAATCCCAGTTACTACCACTGGTGGCAATCGGGAATGTTTTTCTTACCAGTAGTCACCACATTTACCATTGCCACCACCATCTCCGGCACCACTGGTGGCCATCGAGAAAAAAGTATCCTAATCTCCACCACTGGTGGCAATGGGGAATATTTTACGTTCTCTAAGTACCTGAACATACAATTTTTTTATTACGGACCTGCACATCTACTATTCTGAGTGCAAAGTGACTATTCTGAGTTTCAGGTGAACCTTCATTCACAGACGTACTTTGTTAAAAGAATAGTCGCAGACTGTTTGCCTGTAATAATTTATATTAACCTACTCATCTAAAGGTTTCATACCTACCAACCAAAGGTTGGAAACCCTACGGTTTCTGAAGGTATAATAAGAGGCAACCTCTGTTAGCTACGTGCTTACGTAAATATCAACATAAGCCATTTATGTAGGAAGGTGGTAATAAGATCCGGAACATTTTCACCGAGTGTTGAACATTACGAGACCAGAGGCATACCAGAGAGCTCCATAAAATATAATAAGATTGCTGCGTCTATGGTGCAAACAGGTCAAGGAGTAAGTCGTTTTTATACGTAAGTCGTATAAAAAACGTTTGCAATGCGCATGAAGGTGCTGAAGGAAATATTTACTAAACCACAAAGTATGTGGCGATCATAATAGGCCTATCATGGCCGCAGTGACACGAAAGCCACCTAAAAAAAAACCACAAAGTATTTTAAAAATGCTTGCATCCTAGGTATAACTTATACTTTTCATATGAAAATTAAATTACTTTGTACAAAACTGTGCTGATGTTACAACAAAACTTTTCGAGTTTTTGCATTTAAAAATATAAATAACTTGTAGTCGTATTGTTAGTAGTATTATTAGTGTCGAATGTAATCTCCGTTTATTTCAATACGGACAAGGATCGATCTGTAGCAATTGTTCAGCAACAATGTCTTCCAGCATCGAGCCGAGTTGCCTCTCTGATATATCGCCGCAGGAAATATTTCATGCGAAAATTATCCGGAGTTTCATCTGTCGACTATAAACTGGGCCGTGAATCATCCACAAATATGTAAATGGAAACATTGGAAACAGAGGAAGGGAGATTTTATGACGCATGACATATGAGGAAGAAATTGCGGTTGATAAAAGCAATCCTATCAAGATCGGATTAGTTCTTTGGCAACTTTGACCACAACAACAACCTAATCGGCATCGATCCGCATAAGTATTCTCATTATTTTCCCCTTATCAACATACTGACAAAGATAAAAACTGGATGTTATTTTTATAGACGACGTTTTTACGTCGTCAGAATAGGGAAATAACGTAGTCATAAATGTGAGTTGGACGATAAACAAGCTATAGCCTTAGAGATAAGAGTCTGCTCCGAGGTTATGTAGAAACATAGATAGAATACATACAGAACCGGTACCTACAACTATATATTATGTAAGCCCTATCTCGACTGCGCAATGCACATAAGAAGTTCGCTGCAGCACTCGGAGATCTAGTAAAATATTTTCGTCACGAGAAGATCCAACGGATGACGGTATGAGAGTCTGCATATCACTGTTTCAATTTGTGAGAAAGCTTTAAATTTAGTTTAAAAGCTAAATTTCTGCAGTTTTTTATTTCATTGTAACTGTTTTTTATTTAAAAAATCCAGAATCTATAAGAGGATTACCATAGGATGTTTTTACAAATATATTTATCTCTAAAAATAAGCAGAAAAGCGACCGATTTAATCCAATTTGATCTCATTATTTCTAAGCTTGTACGACAAGCAAGTTTTGTTATCATAAGCTTCTATTTAGATAGACTTGTGATTTGAAAACAAATCCTCGAGGGTAAACGGGTGAGCAGCGAGGCATGAACAGAACAAGTTTTAAGTGAAGCCGGAACTGTAGATGCCAAGAGAGCGACTTCAAAGGAGGTCGCGAGCCGAGCTGTGACTGCAAAAACGAACTCACCTCGAGACAACTTTACTCACAAATTTCCGTGAGAAATGCTAGTTTGTATAATTGACGTAGGTAATTAAGGTAAAAGGTAAAATTTGGGTGAAACTGTCGGAGGATTCTATCGTTTATTTCTTTTCAAAGGATCTAAGATATTTATAACAAAGGCCTACGCAATGTTTGCGCCAACAAAATAAGTTTATATTGGTTACTTCAAGAATGATGAATTTTTATATCGATATTGCCTACTACTAGCAACCCACTTACTTCTATCTATTTTAGATTTTAGGCAGATATTTTCGATCGTTTAAAAGCCATTAAAAATAATATTTGCCAATACTCACAACTTTTCCTGAGCCAAATCGATTAACAATATTCCGCTAGTCTATCCGTCTGTAAACCCAAAACCTAGAGCCAAGTATTATAAAGATAAAAAGAACTTGATACAATAGCCTCTTGAAATCCCATTTTACATTTGGCTATTGTACAAACGTTTATAAAACGGTTCTATCTCTATTCAGCTATGTTTACGCTAAGTGGCTTTTGGCTTGCATTTACGAGTATGTTTAAGAGATGGCCTAGACATGTGACTATCAGAAAAAAAAATGTACCATGCAGTTGATACTGTCAAACTCAATTGAAACCTATGCTATGCCGAAGCTTTGTCACCTACGACGTAGAGTTGCTACGACGTAGAGGTGCTACGAAGTAATATTGTTACGTCGAATATTGCTACGCTGTAGTAGTAAGTAGTAGTATAGCAAATAATTATTATTTCAGCGCTTCTTAGATATACCTCTATATGACCTAGATAACTTTGATACTTGTAAAGAATTGGTACTAAATTTGGTCCACGTGAATAGCAATAACCATTAACTATATTTTTAAATTTACTACGTTTGTTCCTTCCATGTCCTTATATATTAAATTGTATTCTTTCTTATCCCATACTATTTCCTGTTCTTACCCAGAAGTTAATTTGACAGCGCTATCATTTGACTTGTCACTTGACTACAGCAACTGATCGAAAGGCATCTCGTATTCCTAAACAGTTCCCTTTGAGCTGTCCAAGCCGAGGCATTTGGCTGAGTTTCGTATTTTCCTCAAGACAAATAGCATGTGCCATCAGATAGGACCGTCGCGTCGTCGCCTCTTCTACCGATCTGTGGACGTTCCATCTTGTTTTTATTGCGTGGCATTTTGGGAGCCCATTGTAAAGACCCAAACCTCCTGCTATAAAATTCTTATATATATATACTAGTATCCTACCTATTGGAAGTGTAAACCTACAGAACCTTAACCTTTACCTAAAGACTAATGATTTATAGTGGCCAATGATCGTCTAGTTAGCGGAAGGACTCTTACGTTGCGTGGCAGTAACTCAGATTCTTTTAGAAGCTTTAGACAAACGAACTACCTCTATGAACTACCTAATCCCTTATATGATATTATGTTAACTACATCTTAAAATTATTACACTATGGTTCCAATGAAAATTATGTCCATAAAGATAATCCTATTCATTTAACTTAAGTCTATAATAATAATACTGAATCCTAAACAGATATAGCAGAGTTAGATATTCCTAAAACAAAGTTTCTAAAACATAATTTAATTCCTTAGTTCATAATTGCATATTACATAACATAACCCTCCTTTTTCACAGTCGGCCTATCCTTCATTCAATCGCTACCACACTGAATCTAACTCGGCACGGGTACTTCCGAGTTCCTAGATCTTTGTAGTAAACTAACATACATAACTCTCCTTTTCTACAGTCGAGTTATCCAACACTCAATCTCTACCACACCGAATCTAATACAGCATAGGTACGAGCCCCATCCGACGCTCAATACAGTGGCTTACACCATGGTTTTATTGGACAGCCTCCTCTGAGAAGGGAAGGTATGCTGACTAACCATACCATCTTCCTTCATAATAAAAAAAGCTTGGAAAATCGCATACAGACATGTACTGAAGACATGTCTAGTATAACGAGATATGAGAGGGCATAATCTTTTATCAAACCTAATGTTTGTCAGTATGTAAATTAAAACCATCTATAGCCAGCCTCAACCGTTAGTCATATTTTAAAAACACTCAGAAGGAATTTATTGTGTGATATTTAAATCAAACGTCCACTCCATCAACTTTCTCACAAAATTAGTCAGTAGTCCACTAGATCCCTTCCTACCTATCTCTGTTAATCTGTGAGGCATTGAATGATCCAATTTTATCTGCGGAGTCAAACCCTACCATCAATTGATAACAGAGCCTGACCCCTATTCCTCCACATATGGGAGTTTAAGTCCAAGAAGACGACAGCTTCTAATAGTAATATATTTTAAAATTCCAGGATATTTTGAAGATAAAATTCTCTTTATAATATAATTGAAGTAGCATGATGATTTATCTGACTGGGATACTCGTCTCCCGCAGCTTACGGAGCGCCTTCTCATATTTTACTGAGGGCTTCTCTCCGGAGTCTACCGCTCCAAGCTACTGTCAGAATAATCAAGACACAGAAGGAATCTACCTCTTACAAAGATAAAATATGATTAATATAATAATCCTGAAACCAGAATACATCACTATGTAATTTAATTCAATTTTAATAATATTATAGCTTATAAGACAGAATTTCTAGAATTCCTATTTAAATGTTAATTATGGATTTATCGAATAAGAAGTAAGTAGAATTTGTTATATAGAATTTTATTAAACTAGAATATGTTTTAACCATTATACAATTATAGTATAATTTTTGTTTGTAAACCGTAACCGTATTTATTGTCTTTTAATATAATTTGGCAATACTTTCGATATTATTTGCTTATTTTATTCCTAATGAATCCTGACCATTCCCCTTTTATTAAATCCTATTCCTGCAGATATTTATGTCTAAAAGATTTATTTTGATTTGATTTCCTAATGTACTTCTATTGAAACGAAGCCTAACATCCTACAGAGTACCTATCCTAACCTACTCTAGTTAAATATTGTACTTATTGTATAACTAGAAGACTGAGCTTCACATTTACATTTAAACGTGTGGTGTGTAATGTAGACAGGCGGAGTGCAATGCCTTATCTTCTAACTAACATTCACTGGGAATACGGGGTTGTAAGGCCCGATTTTGTCCTAGACTATAACAGTGTGCGTGCCCTCTGGTACTGGCTCGCGAGCCTGGGGTGCACCAGAGCGACCTAACAGAGAATAAGTAGTGTATATATAAATATATAAACAAGACCGACACATCTGTTAAAGCCCCTGTTGGGCCCTACGAGGCCTCGGAGTCAGATTGTCGGAGAGCATCTCGAGCCCAATGCAAGGGATAACTCGAGCTGAGCCCGCTCCAAAGGTTATTCAGTCCTGCCTAGTCTACCTACAAAGATGGATATGCATTAGCGGCCACTTACTAAACCGCAACACACAACCAAAGTAAAACTTTGGATTTCCTATGCACAGGGGATTAGCTAGCTAAATTTTGGTAAAATTACAACCTACACAGATATTTTTAAACCCAAGATTTTAAGCTATGATTTTACAAACCTACTCCCCACAAGAACATTGCACAAATTGATTTCCAACAAACACAGCCTCACAGTTCTCTAGAGGAGAACTGCAAGAAACCAGTTCATCGAAAACCCCTTTATGCATGATTGAATCCCAGCAGCTAGGTTTTCACTACAATGAACGTCTTCCGGGACTCAAAAACTCAAAATCAATTCTATGTAAAATCGGGCAGCGATTCGACCTACCTCTTCAACTTATCCAAAATTTACTAAAAAACTGTTTTAGAATCTTCTCGTGCTTTTCTATTTATATCAGTCCTTCCATCATCCCACACTAGAGATTCCTAAAGCTGTTTCGAGATTATCGATGTTTTTCTAATTTTATCGACTACTAAAATAAAATATTAAACAAATTTCAATTTAGATTTCGGTTCATCTTTATCGTCCGTTTCTTCCAATTTATTGACTAAAGAAATTTTTAATTAATAAATTCAGTACCAAATTTGTATTGACCTCAAATAACAATCTAAACCTTTCCTTGAATGATAACACAGCAGTTAGATAATAATAAACGAGACCTAAAAACTATCCTTGTAAAATTATAATACTATCGTAAATCTGTTTTATTTTTAAATCATCGATACAATGCTCATTGTATGTTCAATTTTCGCAATCTCTAACAAAACGATCTTAATTCAAAATAATGTGTCATTTATTTTTCTATCCCGTCTAAAAGCTCATTTCAAATAAGGTTTTGTTCATTTGAGTTGCTAATACGACTACTCAGTGTTACCAAAAAGATTAGATAACGGCTAATTGTTTTTATATTTGCAAACAACGAGGCGGCAGTATTCTGGCTCGTTACACCATTAAATGTTTCTCGTTCTAAATGGATCTTTGGACAGCGGCATTTTCTTTAGCTTTTTGGGGACCACAATTTACTCTAATGAATTTCTTGAATGTATCTTTTTTTAAAATAAACACGGTGAGTGACTATGCACAATAAGCTCATCGTAAAATTTTCACGCGCCTTTTCCGCACGTACACCAAAACAAAAACGTGCGGCAACAAAATTTCTACTAATTTATTCAAAATCTGTACATGTAACGTGAAACATTCTGTGAAAAACAGTCATGTGGCGCAGAGAATTCGTTATTGCTGCTGAAACGGTAAGTAGACATTGTTTCTCTCTGATAAAAATGTAGGACCTAGTGCTATCGACCCCATGGCGAATGGCACAAGGATAGAGAGGCCCATATGTAGAGCGCTGGGTCGTCAAAGGTGATGATGTTAATAATAATTCAATTTATTTATTAAGACAATTTTACAGTCCAATGTGTTAGTCGGCTTTAACTTTGGGTTAGTACTTAAAATTTATTAATGATTTGGTCCTCTGTACCAATTTATACATTATAGGACAGTCAAATTTTGCAGCTATCGCGGTTAGGATGCTGTTGCTGCTCCCGCGGGTTCTGCTAAGCAGTGAGACCGACTTTTGAGTTTTTGATGAAGTCATTGAGTGTGATGAGCACATAACATCTAATTGGTTTTTAAATACACATCCTATTCTTCACTATTCAATGTAGATCTTCCTTTTCACGCCATGTTTCTAGATCTTTTACATCAGTTGAAATAAAAATAACAACAAGGAGTATTATAAACTGACGAAATGAGTGGCTCCATAACTTGTTGCGAAGCGTGATGAAAACGAACAGGCTTGGACCGTCGCCAGAGCATGGTCTGTTCCGCCATTGAAACTTCGCCATGGTTTGATTATCGTACGTGGCTCATAGCTTAACGGCGATATGATTTAATAGCGTCTACAACTGACCGCTTTGAGATGTTATAGAGGAGCTGTAAAGTGAGTTTGGGTCTGATAACTTGTCTGCAAACATTTTGGTAAAAGAGGTCGATCGTAAATCGAACTTCTTGCTTAGCAACTGAATTTTAAACTCATCGAAAGCATATTAGATCGAAACGGTTGCAAGCAGTTCAATTATTACCCCCTTGTTTGCATAGTCAGGTAAGTAAGTAAATAGGTTGGAATTATTTCAATAGGAATATTTGAACTTGTAGCAGCCAATGTTAGTATTCATTATGGTCGTTCAAATGAGGTGGTCTTTTGTTATGAAGTACAATACAATATAATACAATAGCAAAACAAACAAAATTCACTATATTACAGTACTGAAATAACCTCTCTTCACTGGAAAATATTACCGAGCCATAACAATGTGGCTTTCAGAAGTATTATAGCAAAACGACCAAAAGCAGTTTGACAATAGAAGTAAAGGAATTCATATTTGCCACTGTTCCCTCACGGGCACGGAATTTAAATGAACTTTGGCCAACAACAATGACACTAGAGACTTTTGTTCCATGAACAATACATTTTACCGGTAGAATTAAAAACTGGGAACAAAAGAGTACAAATTCATAATGCAACCGCCGGCCTCCGATTACAGTACCTGCTGGCAGCTACCTTTTTGTTACGATTCGAATGCGAGCCGAGCTTCAAATTCTGACTGCTCTATTATATCCGAGCGCTCGTGTACCTTATAAGGGAATTAGTCAAACTTACCTATTATGGCACTGAGACTGGGAGAACCATGGCTCAGATAATACTGAAATTAGAAATATTTTATTCTTAGATTCTTCTACCTCAATCCATAAAGACCGGGGAGAGGTTATGCGCAGGACCATCGGATTATGAGAGTGAGGGAATAGAGAGTGCACCAGTATTTGCGCATACACTTGAGCACTATAATATGTCACGATCACCTGGCTAATCTCCGTTGAGACTAGCCACCGTGGCCGAAGATTCATTGAGGACTAGACATCATCATCAATCCATAACAACATTTTAGTTTCGATCTATTCTACATCAATCTATTCATCCTACAACAGTGCTTATTGCCCTTTGATCAAGTACTTAGGAGGAATTCTAATTCTAAGTGAGGGAGCTGCGATCTGCCCTGTATCTTGCATAGGAGTGTGTAGGTATTGTGCATTATCCCCCCTGCCAAACTTCTAACCTATTGCTGTAGGTACTCAATTTCTAATACTTAAAAGTGGAATCACGTAAAATTCAATTTGGCTTCCAACAAACTATAACATAGGTTGGTTAGGTATGTTATCAAAAATATCAACTTTTCTACATTTTTAGCGAAATACAGAGGCATCCAACAGAAGATACCAGCTCTGAAGCCTGATGAGATTGGCACGAGACCAACAAAAATGTTGCTTTAATGAAGCGATGGCATAACTGGATCCACCTACGAAGTGGCTGCTTTTAATCAAATGCAAATGTGGGAAACTCAAAACTTTTATTTATTTGCCAAATTACTGGGACATGTTTGAAAACTGCGATTTTTCCTTGTCTCCGATGGAATGTACCTTGTTTGTATGTCATGTTATTAAACAAAACTAGTTTTAGAAAGATACCAAAAATATTAGGAATCAAAGATGGTTGTAAAATAAACTGAATTATTTGGTTTAGTTTTACAACTAAACAAAAACATAACTCAAAGGTACAGTTTCAAACAAATAGATTTTTCTTATAAATGTTATGGCGACCTCTTTCAATACCAATTCCTATTTTACGAAAGCTATGAATAAGTTGATTCTCATAATTATTACAGTCAATTTTCATCAGCTCTTCTTAAATGGCGGGTCGCTCCAAGTAATTTTGTCGTCCGAACTGAAAGTTGAAAAAGGAAAATTACACAATTTGCTAATGGGCGGCGGGGATTATAATTTGTTTCTGGTTTTATTACTCAGGGAAAATATTAATGAGCGGTGAATTATGGTTTTCTTTCCGATATTATTTGACATCAAGATGCCATCACGCTTCTTATTTATAGCAATTTCGACGTTCGAACTCATCTGAAAGTCAAGTTGTACCGACACAGTGCCAATAAAACAGTGCCTATGAAGTCCCTCAAGTAACCATACCCGACCTTCGTCAGTCAAAATCAGAAGGTTAAATGAACGTTGACTTCCTATTTGAATGAGATTTAGGTAGGACGCCTCAATATTGTTTGCAAATTCTATTTTCATAAAAATATCATGTCCTTGAATATAAATGGAACAAACGCTTAACGGTTCACTCAACCTTCGGATTCTATCTACGCTCTGGTAGAAAGAAAAGTTTACTTACACTCTTACTTTTGGTCATATACAAAATCCAGTACACAAACCTCTTCAATCATATTTTATCTGACCCTAGCGTACTTGATAGACGCATCAGGTAGTAAGAACTTTATTAAAACTGTCTGGGGGCCCTTAAGCAGGTGTTCAATCCCAGCGGGTTGGATTAGACGGCCGGCGAGCGCGCATGGGGTCAGTAGAGCTGTATAAAAGTGCGATTCGGGAGCAAATTTACAACTTTTTCTCCGCTCTCCCGTTCTCGGCAGTAAACTGGGAAGCAATCTCACCGGCTACAGAGTTATTTTGCGGAATATTGCGGGCGCGCGACTAATAAAATGACAAATAGCTGACGGGCGCGCGGACATAGGTACCTCCGGAATGTATGAACGCGGAATTATGGACGATAAAAATGATTAAACTCGCAGCGCTATTTTTTAAATAATGCGCGGTATGGTGAGCTTAATTATAAATACTTTGGGTGGAATGTTACGTAGTAAGGTAACTTTTTATTAGCTGAAAAAATTTAATATGTAAAGGAATTAACCTTTGGGTCGCTCAAATTTTGTTCACGAAAGTATCTGAATTAAATTGTATTTATTCCCAATATAGATGAAATTAAAATTCCTTTCATCGCAACAACCTCATACATAACTTTCCACCTAGTAGACCAAGATATTGCGATTTCAGGACCACAGTTTCTACCCGAGTACGACCTTTCGATGAAGTTTTCATTTGGATAGCACTTACTTTAGTAGAGGGCAGGGTATCACTATTGGGCCACAATAGCCGCACTACAACCTACCTGTGGAATTTCAATAGCATTGTACCCTGATAGAACGGAATTCTGTGCAATCTGACTCGGATAATTTGATTTCAATATACTGCCTTACTTATAGGTATACATAGACGTAGTAAATATGCACCGTGTGTAGATAGTGCAATGATGCTGTATAATGTGGTACCTACCTTTGGTATATGATATTGATATCGAATAAAAATGGGCGCTTACGTCCTTCTGAATGTATATTTATTCGTCCTGGCCTCATTAACAAGCGAATTAACCTCTTTCCTTTCAGAATCAGAATCAGAATCAGAAATAGGTTTATTGTTAACTGTTGTACAAAAAAGATCTTAAGTATAAAATAGTGTACAGTTTCAACAGTTTATCTTTATTAGACATACAATAACAGTTTTTATATAGGTATCTTTTTAACTAGGTATGTATACATATAAACATCATTTATCAAAGAATTCTTTGAGCGAATAGAAAGCCTTTGATGCTACCCATCTTATTAATTTATTTCTAAATATATAACTATCTAATGTTTTAATTTCTATGGGAAGATTAATGAAAATGTTTATGGCTGTGATGAAAGTGCTTTTTTCTTATCCTTGGAACTTATGATTTTGACCCCTACACATATTTTCCTAGGGCCTAAACGTGCCTATACCTAAGTAGGTAATAATATACCGAAAAAATGCTGGATTTATAAAATAGTTCTTTATTACTTTTTGTCATGAGTATTTTTGAGTTAAACACAAGCTATTCAAATTGCTGCTCAGATCATTTTGTTCTTTGTACTGATATTGGGACTAAACATGTAATAATTTTACTACTTACAATTTTAATAATCGACGGCGCAGTATAAAGAACTTCTATCTGAAAATATGCCGCTACATTGGAGACGAAACAAAACGTTTTATGTCTTCATTTCAATACTTTATAATGTTGTTTGAAATGTTTTCATAGAATTATTGAAATACAAGTTTCTATTAGGTAACTATAATATTTCGGGATTTTGAATTAGGTGTGGATAGAAGACATTGCTTCCAACATGTGACAAAACTTGTTAAAATCCTGTATAGCAAGGTATTTTAATAAAACAATAACATATTCCATCTATCTATTCTAAACAAATTTCAATATTAGCCATCGAAAAGGGGTACAACTTGATGACAGCCGGACAGACTGGCGGCGGTTGCAACGCTACACTTTGATCACTCTATAAAACAAAAATATATTCGTCTCTTTCTAGAGTTTTACAAACACTACCGTGATTTCTCTCACTCTGTTGGAATTCAAGTTGCTGTAGGGTGATGACGAATGAAAGTCCATAGCAGTTATTGGCAGTAAAAATAACGTCATTTAATTTAGAAGGTATTTTCAGAGCAAGTTATTTCAAAAAGTAAGAAAATATCATTCCTGGTGTCTTCAATGGGAGATGCCTAATTCTACGTTCAAAAATCCAATAAAAAAAACCTAAATGTTCGGAGTTCTTGGTAATTCGCTATCGTTATGAAAGTAAGCGGGTTAACTACGAACCTTGTTTTTGTTGGAAGACCACCAACGTTGCTTCCCTTCTTCAGGATGAGTCACAAATATGTATTTAGATATTTTTTTACATCTTGGTCCATTAGTAAAAATCCCATAACTGAATAAGAAAACATCGTTATCCTGAAAAGGGAATTTAAACTCAATTCTGTTATAACGTAAGATTTAAAAAAGGCTTGTTATTTATCTTTAAAACTTATGTGATAGCTCAGCCATGAAACTCGCAGTCGATAAAGCGAAACAAGCCGAAAGAGGGCATCAGAAACAGGCGCAATCCCTGACATTGACAAATAATCCATTCCGAAAAAGAACCAATTTTACCCAAAAACCCAACTATTTATACGTATCAGTTAATGAAACGTAATAATTAATATTATATTACTCTGGATATGTGTACTATGACTGGTAATATTGAATATGTTTCGTGTTGGCCAAATTGTCATTTTGTGCCGTGGCCGTAGTGGCGTAAGAATCGACCCCTCCAACACAGCCTCAGCAGCAGACTAGGAGAACCTAGCAGAGGAAGGGCAGTAGCTTCCTTATGTGTATTTAATTCATCGACGGATCAAGCCGGGTTCCTATATGTTTTGTTTTGTCTCTAGCTACGTAGGAGACGTTACCCAAGTGGGTATCGACCCCAAAATATGTTTTAACCTTTCGTAATACCTTGGTAATATCTGATAATTTGAGGGTAGTTTTACACTGCCGAGCCTTTGGGGAAAACTACGAATAGCTTAAACACAATCGCTTTGCGCGCCGATGAGTGAAGACGTTTTAGGGTTTCGAAACCGATCGCCGATCTTCGAAACTAAGTCTCGCTTTTTCTGTCCTTTTTTCTTAATATCTCAGCATATACAGCAGCAAATAACTTGAAATTTAAAATAATACTACATTTCGTGCACTTGTACAGAAAACAAAAGAAAAGAAAATTAAACATTAAAATAAACATTTTCAGTAGGTACAAATTGTGATATCGAAATTTTAAAAGAGACTTACAAGGTCAAATGGGGTGTCAAATGAAAGGTATTAGTTTGTACATTTCAAAACAGTTTCTGAACAGAAGTGATCTGATGTACACTGCTTGGCAGGATACGAAGCCTCGATTTTAATAGGGTTTTACTTCGATAAAACATCGGCATTCGGTATGAATTTCGTAAACTTTATGAAAGATATCTAAAAGAAAGCTTAAAGAAAGATAGGTACCTATTTAGTTTTTGTTTTCTGTCACATCGAGCCTATGACTCCTTACATGACTTTTTTCTAACTCTCATGGATTCCGATATTCCATCTTAAAAACCACCCGGTATACATATATAAAAATATTTTATTTTAACAATATTCAGGAAATAGACTAGGTAAACTAATAGGTGCTGATGATAATTACAAATTTCCACAGAAAGTTACTGTATAATTATATAATAAACAGAGAGGACGAATATTATTAAGATTAATTATAGGTACCTATTTATGAAAATATACTTATTAAATTACAGACAAATATGACATTAATGGAATACCTACTTTGGTAATAATATATCTACTCGCAACGCTTTAAATACGCAAGGTTGCGAGTCGATTGACAAAGCTCAAATAAAAACTTGTATGTCTAAGTAGGTAGGTATGCATATAAGGCAGGGGATCGAGCCAAACGGAAGCCATAGTAGGAGTTTAATCTCGTACAAATGCGGTATTCTGAGAATTGCAGCTACAAAAGCTGTTTACGACAATGCTAAAAATATAACCAGCAGAGCAAAAATTGGACTTGATATTTTTATAGGTTAAAGTAGGTACAGTTGACGTCGAAAACGGCTTATACATTTTTGAAAGCTAAACACACTAAACATAAGAACGATTGGATTGGATTTGGATTGACTTTGTTCAGTGAGTTTTGTCGTAGATTCTACTTTTTAAAAACGCCTTGGCTGGGTACACAAGTGAAGAGCTTGGTAAGAATTCGTTAGGTAATTCCTGTTGTTTAATCTAGCTTTGTTTTCATTGGGGTTGCAGATCGGAAGCTAAGCTAACTTAGTTTAGGCTGCAAGCTTAGTTCAGCTCGCATAGCTAACGCAGTTTTCATACAATCTAAGCTAATGTGGTACTTAAGCTTAGCTTTCGGTTGGCAACCCGCATAAAGATAGAAAAGTACAATAGCAATAAGCGGCGACAACAGAAAAGTCGGTGCGTATATTTTGTAGACCATTTCAAACCTATATTAAAAGGGTAAAAAAGAGACGCAAAAACACGTCTAATCGCAAAGCCAGAGCCCATTCAAAGAGTGGTCAGCGAACTGTAAAGGGTGGTTGAAGGCGTGTTAGTCATTATTTAACCATTAATCAACTTTTTGGTCAAAATTCACCCCGAAGTATGTTTATTTCTCCGAAACATTCGTATGAAATGAATATGAGCGTTAGTGAAGTTTGGCTGAAAGTTTTAGGATTTTAAAAAATGCTACACCTTGACCTTGGTATTGACGTAGTAATTTTCAATTAGTGATTTACACATAGAAGTCATCATATATTTGATTCTAAATGTACATATTCAAGTGCTAAGCCGAAAAGGGGTGATTTTGGACACCGGGTGTAAACTTTTGTTCTTTGGTTTTTTATTTCGATATAATTTTTAAAATATCGTAACGACTTTGTGTTCTATGCTCATTATTTGTTTCTAAATGTGACATTACCTTATCGTTTTTAGGCCTTTGCCCAGCAGTGGGACACTTATGTCTGATTGTAATTGTTTTGAATAATTTTGCATTGGGTACGTAACTTTTTGAGTAGTGATAGATATAGATATCAATGCAAACTGGGATATTTAGGCACCATGATGTAAACGTGTAAAACTCAATAAACTACAATAAATCATGGTTAAATATTCACAGTTAAGTGTAAAAATATTGCTGTAGTGAAACTATCATGCTTAACCATGACGGTTTAAAATAAAACATTTTAGCTTTGATTCCTTCACCAGTGTAGGTACTCTGCCGTTGCTAACTCGCTGTTTCTTAAACAGGCAAAGCAACTTGCTCATATGAGGAGATAGCCGAGTTACACAGCTCAGATCTTGTAACACGCGCATTCGAGCGTAACTTGAGAGCAATGGTATTGCACTGAAGTTTTCCAATCTAACTTCATGATGCATCAGAAATAGCCTTCTTAGTATGGTCCCTTCTAAATGTAACTTGTGTTTATCCTACCTATGTAACCTCCGATATGTGACCTCTGAGATCCGCAAGCGTGCACAGTGTGTCCAGGGGCTCATTTTCAAGAGATTTACTTTGTGTAATACCAGTTACTGCTCGTGGCTTCGCTCGCGTTGTTTCTATGGAAAAGTTTAAAGGGTATTTCTATCCCATGGGAACTGATTGATGTGATGAAAGCCTATGTGTATTCTACCTACATCTGTGCAAAATTTCAGCCCGATTCATAGGGTTAGTCATTTTAGCGTGAAGAAGAAAAGTAAAGTAAAAAAAAATATTAATTTTGAAGTAACAAATATTAATCTGTCCATCAATCCAAACTTTCGCATTTATTATATTAGTGTGACTTTTCCAAGAGCCTGGTTATACGACAGAGTTTACGTTCAGTAATTTCATTCTGTGTGCTTGCATGATATTGCTGAGATTCAAGATTGTTTATTGCGTTCATGTTGTACACAAGATGTCTTCAAATTAGGTTTCCACATAAGCCCGAGCACCACAGCAAAGTGTTGGCGATAATATTATTATTTCACCACATTGCATTTCGTATTCTTGAAGGGCAATACATACTCAGACTAGTATAGAATAACCTATAACTAAGTTAAATGAGTTGGTACCTGGTCCTATTCAGATAGGTAATCAATGAACTACAATATCTACTGCCGCTCTTGGTCTACAAGTATCGAATCATATTGATAACCTAGCTTAGAAACCTTCAACACACCCAAATTAAACTTGTATCGTTTTATTTTAGGGGCTAGATGATGCTGTGTGGATTGTCCAGCATTATTTATTTATTTTATGAAATCCGATGTCAGTCTTTTCTTTGCACCATCAAAGATAAAGATAAATTTATTTGCTTTAACATAAAGTAGGTTACTGTTGTAGGTCTTAAATAAAATAAAAGTTTCAATTATGTTCTACCTTAAAATTAGGCATGCAAGTATTTAAAATTATATTTATGCCTATTACTCAAATTGTACATACAATTAAATGGTCAAAGTTTCAGAAAAAGATCCATTAAAAAGTCATTAATATTGTAATAGCACTTACATACTTAGGTACTAATAATTGTTTTAATTTAGCTTTATACATAATCTCACTAAGATTTAAAAAGGACTTCGGTATCTTATTGTAAATTTTAGGTGCCATGCAGACTATGCTGTTTACAGTGTGTAACAGTGCAGTTTTGCGACTAGTTGTTACGTACCGCAATATCAGCCATTTTTACAAACAGTTGATGGTTTATTCTTACAAATAATGCAACTTCAAAAATGTATAGTGGCGGAAGTGTAACAATTTTATAATTGTCAGTCATACATACATAGGTATGCCGAACATGGATCGAATAGTTCGTTTTTGAGCTTTAAATATTCTCTACCTTGTCGGTAGAGTTGCCCCAAAATATTAACCCAAATCTGAGTATAGATTCTACTGTCCCGTAATAAGCAGTGAGCAATGATTGTATATTAACAGGTCTGGATAGTTTGTATAGAGCATATGCTGAACTACTGATTTGTCTACTTAGTATGTCTATGTGGCATTTCCAATTCAGTTTTTGGTCAATTTGTATACCTAAAAATGGTGTAGATTCAACTCTATCAACATTACAATCTTGGTATTCCAGATTAATAACAATTGGCATTTGAGCTCTTTGACTAAAATGAATTATATTTGTTTTTTATTCATTTATTTTTAAATTGTCATTATCAAGCCAGGAATTAAGAGAATTATTGATGTCATATTTATAAGAATTAATGTCATTATACTTAATTGTCACTGTGCTATCATCAGCAAATAATGTCATAGGTTGATTAATTGTGTTTGGAAGGTCATTTATATATATAATAAAAAATAAGGGTTCCTAATACGCTTCCCTGGGGTACTCCATATTTGATTTTCCTAACTGCAGACTTGTAAGATATTTCGTACTTGGTTTTCCTTTCCAATCTCGTTATTTCTTTTATTTGTCGTCGATCTTTGAGATACGACGAGAGCAAGTCTAAGATATTTCCTCTGATCCCGTAGGCCACAAGTTTTTTTTAATCAAAATGCCAAGGTCCACATAATCGAATGCCTGAGTCATATCGCAGAAAACAGCGCAAACAGGAATTCTGTTATCTACTTAGGACATTACATATTTTAATGAGCCATATATCGCTAAATTAATTGTTTTTTCTCGTCGAAATCCTTTTTGTTCATTGCACAATATGTTATTTTTCTCTAAATATGAATAAATTTCATCATATAAATATTATTCAAATATTTTTAAGAATATTGACAACAGTGCTATAGGCATAGGCCTAGTTGTTAATATTCTTATTAAGGAAGTAAAGAACAAACTGACTGCTATAGAGAAGTCAGTTTGTTCTTTACTTCCTTTTTTAAAGAGTGGCTTTACTGTGGCAAGTTTTAGTTGCTATGGGAATTTCAAAAGTTGAAAAAATGTTATGACAATAGAAAATTTAAGCCGGAGTAGTAAATATCTATCTTGTCTGAATCTAGGGAAAATTATAATAAACTAGCTGCACCCCGCGGCTTCGCCAGCGTGGAAATTGATTGCACATTCAATCAATTTCCAAATTTTGTAGAAATAAAAAGTACGTGTATCATTATTTACTTTATAGTTGTGTGGGACGCTACATGCATCGACACACTTGCGCCTCCATCCCATCTTCCGAGGACATCCGTGAGGGCTGGTGCGGCGGCAGATTTGGCCGAGGATCTCAAGAGACGCAAATATGCAGGTCTCGACAGAGCCTACACATTTGCTCCCTTTGGGGTCAAGACCCTAGGTCCGTGGGAGAACTTACTACTTTACTTTACTTTTATTCTTTTTCGGAATTTTTTTTATTTTCCTCGTAGGTGTAGTATAAAGCACTCAGGAGTAAGTGCGATTCCTACCTCGTGTGTTTTAAGGCCCTCGACTGCGCCTCAGGCCTCAAATGACACTATCGGTAGGAATCAGTCACTTTCTCACGTCTCGTGAACAGTGTACTTTCCTAATTTATGGTTCTCCATTATAACCCGTAGTAAGTACTTGACCATGAAGACCACTCTCTTATTTCACACCAAGTTATCAAATGGCTTCCTTCTCCGACCCTAAAGTTGAAAGGTCGGATTTCCGTTGATTAAATACGCAAGTATCAAGTCAATGTTTATTTTAAATAGGTCTTCACCCTATTGTTGCAAAAATTAAACAACATTTTTCATTTATCTACTTAATAGAAACCAGCTTAAGCCCATGGCTTCGCTCACGTGGTAATTTATTAATTTTTTATACTAAATGTAGGTACTTATACTTTATTTTGATACTTAGGTCCTCTCTCAGGCAGGATACCTACAATCTCATTGCCTCTCTAATTTCACTGTCTAAAACTACACTGTCTAACTAATCAGTTCAGCTGTTTGTCGATCAGTAGAGAAAAAAGGTCAAGAAATGTTTTAGAAGGCCTCGGCCATGAAGATTTGGGGTTGAAGAACCATATATTTAAACAAACTGAAATGTAATAAAAACTTTACAATCCAAAACTCGTAGGACCAAAAAAAAACGCCTCAATGATCGGTTAATGAAACAAGTTTCAATATGAATATTCCGATATTCGTTTACCTTTTGGAGAACTCGGAATTTGAATTCGTTTGTTCAGTTCTCGTTGGCTCTTTGACCTGCTGTAGGTAAAACCATTAAAAAATATTGCTTGATATTTCACGCCATTTTCACGCATAATTTTAGTTCCAGTCCTGCTTTGAAATTTTACTGAACCTCTCAGTGATTTTTTCAAAACTAGGTTTATAAGGTAGGCTCGAAGAGAACTCTTTCAAAGGTTAAGCTCGCCTTTGCCATCCCTTTTTAGTTTTGAGATTTCTATATGCATCTACCTACCTACCTGTCTCTTGTGTGCAATATAAATTTAAAAATGTATTCTATAGTGTTGTAGGCTACGTTTCATCCAGTAAAAAAAATCTTAATTAGAGCGATTCCTCGCTCTAATTAAGATTCCTAGAAGACCTTGACTTTGAAAGGTTAAGTTCAAGTACGTATTACAAAATTTTTAGAATATTTTAACTGTACACTAGTTTTAATACCACTTGTTAACTTTTTTTTTATTATTTTTTTCCTTTTCAATTCTGCTTCTTGGCGATCTGTCACTATGAACAATAATCCAATCTGATCTCTGATATGATTCGCTTCTTGTGTCTTTAGTAGAGTTGACTCCAGTGAGTCACCTCTAAGTTTTTGTCTGTGAATCTTTCAGCTAAGTTTGGGATACTGTGTCTCCTCAGTCTAGAGAATTCAAGGGTTCCAGATCCTAGTAGTTGAGAGGCGGGTTTGTTTTTGTGATTGTCTAGCCGCAGCTGATAGTTTTTACTGAAGGCTTCATGTTCCTGTTACAAATACACATACACATGTTACAAATATCTCCTCATATCAGCAACAAGTTTTTGTCTAAGGACATCAAACTAAACACAGTGATGTTTAGTTTGATGTCCTTAGACATAAACTTGTTGCTGATATGAGGAGATATTTGTAGCATATTTCTTATTGTTTTGTTTTGGAACCTCTCAAGAATCTCAGTATCACTGTGACTGGCTGAGCTCCACAGCTGTATCCTGTAGGTCCATATTGGTTTCACGATGCATTTATAAATTGTCATCTTGCTGCTGGCCGCTAGTTGGGATCAGTTTCCAATTAGCTAGTACATGTTACGAATTCTGAAGTCTAGTTGTTGTCGCTTGGTCCAGATGTATTTTTGCCAAATAAGGCAGCGGTCTAAGTGCATTCCAAGATATTTAGCGTCTTCTGCTTGTGGGATTAGTGCGTTATAGAGTAATACCGGCGGGCAGGTTTTCCTTCTAAGTGTGTAGGTAACATGTACTGACTCCTTATTAGCTTTGATGCGCCACCTATCGAACCACTGATTTGACTTAGATGCACTTGGAGATTTTCCGAACCAATGTCCCGGTCCTCATCCACCGAAAGCAATGCGGTATCGTCAGCGCATGTGGCGGTCGTGGTACTTTCATCCGATGTTGGCAGATCGGCAGTAAAGATCAGGTAGAGAACTGGTCCAAGAATGCTACCTTGTGGTACGCCGGATCTGAGTTCTTGCATTTTAGACAGTTTTTCGTTAAATTTGACTTCAAAGCATCTTTTTTCAAGGTAAGACATAATGATCAGAAAGATGGAGTGTGGAAGTCTTTGTTTGATCTTGAAGAGGAGTCCATCGTGCCAGACCTTGTCAAATGCTTGAATCATGTCTAGGAAAATCGCTGACCAGTATTGTTTGTTTTCGAGTGCTCTATTAATGATCTCTACTAGGCGGTGTATTTGTTCAATTGTACCGTGTCCTTACCTAAAGCCGAACTGGTGTTTGGGTACAATGCCCTCCAAGTGATCACGCATTCTAGTAAGTATAGTCTTTTCAAGTAGTTTTCCAGGTATTGGTAGTAAGCTTATGGGCCTGTACGAGGTCACCTCTTGTGCTGAATTGCCTGGTTTTAAGATCACTGTGTCATCATTACAACTAATGCTATTTTCCACTTGCTTTTGAAGATTGATAGTCGTAGACATGCATTAAATATAACAACTAGAAGCATGATCTCTTTCTTCGGGAGGTTTTTAAGTAGGGGTAGAAGGTATTATTAATGAAAAAAATTACTTTACTATTAGTAAACAAAAGAGCGAAGCCGCGTGCTGAAGCATTATCCAAACTAAGAAAAGCAACCTACCCAATTATAGAACCTGTGACACTCCAGAAGGAGGTCAGGAGCTCTATTCTACTAAACTAATCACTTCACTATTGGCATTTTAACTTAGATAAAATAAACTACTTTCAGATGGAGGGATGCGCGTCAATGTCAAGTTTGAAATGAAATGAAATAGTATTTATTTGCTTATATATAGGTTAAATGGTTTTATAATAGATTAAGTATCACTATATTTGACTACATAGTCGTGCAAATGTTTTATCCTAGCAATTTAGATACATTTTAGTTAGTTTTAGTTTGCTATTACAATACTAAAAAAATAAAAATATTTAGAGAACACATGCATAAAACAGTAAAAAAAAAAAATAGAGAATAATCGATAAAATAATATTAAGTACATGTAATATTTACTGCATTTCTGCCGTGGAGTGGGAGCTGGTGACCTGTAACACAAGTTTCGCAGGCACCAGCGTTCACAATGCTTTTAGACATAGATAAAGTTATACTATACCAGTTTTAAATGTAAGCTTATTTGTGAGAAGATAACGATAAATGATATATTATTTATTTATTATATTAACCGGTTGGCCAAGGCTATATTTTTTTAAATATCAATACTAGTCTTTTAAGATGACAGATTTGACAGCTTGAGACACAAGAAAGAAGAAACCAGAGCGCTTGCACAACGATAATGCTGGCGATGACTCGGTCAACATGAACTGAACCTCCTCTATCACCTCAGCAGACACACGTCCACTGCTGAACGTAGGTACTTTGCCAAACTGTAATGGTTCAGTTTGGCACATATTTGAAAGTGTGAAAAAGTCACAGAACGTTATTTACGTCAGTTCAAGAAAACACTCTGGAGTGATTTATACGGTCACGTATGGCAGCCCCGGCTCTGATGTTTCTAATCTGCCATCAAACAAACTTTTTTATTACTTGGTAACTAGTAAACAATGGGCAGAGAGAATTTGTTCCCTATACGGTTTGTGTGTACAAGATTGGACTTCGAAATGACATTGGGAATACACTTTTGTTGCTTGAGGGTTTTATTGTGGACTAGGATGGCTATGGGTAACGGGAACTTGATCTTTAATTTTTATACGGACTTTATTACAACCGCTGGCGTTATTAACGACCCAGCAGTGAGTGCACAGGGGCTGAAAAGGTGCGCTTTTCAGCCCGGGCTTGCTGGGTACACACACGTACGTGCCTTTCTCGTATTGTGCCGTTTCGTTTTATGTGCGATACATTAAAATACAATTACCGAGAAAGCTTTTAACTTATATTATAACCTTTTTATGGACCTGGCCAGTGAATACACACCATGAGAAAAAAACAAAAACATGAGAAATAAAAATTCTAATAGGCACTACAGTATACGGATGTAAGCGGGTTAACTACGAACCTTTATTTGTGGTGTCCGCAATAAATTAGTCAAACTACGATAGTTCTAATAAAATAATAATATTTCGTTTGTTTTTTCAGATATAAATGAGCAATGGTAAATCACTCCGTAGGACTGGTGATATCCATTGCCATACCCAACTACGTAATAAGCTTTAAGTGACCAGGTTCTAGGAGAACGTATATTTCCTTCAAGAAATGGCTATTTGTTTTCTGTCAGGTCAAGTTTGTTCAGTTCGGTAGTTTGATTAAGCTTTGGAAATAGAATTTTCGCCGTCCACGAAATAACGTGACTTAAGTATGATATCGTGTAGGTACCATAATCAAATAATAATAAATAATACAATTTATTCAAATAATCTCGTAAATAGACAATTCATAGGTATGCACTAAACGAAGAAATATAGCTAAGTATACCAATTTAGCCTGAAATAGGTAATCTTGTGTTTCAGGCGACAGGAATGCTAATCTATAGGTACCTACTTACAATTATTTAATAAAATAATCACTTACTATTACGATAAAGGCATTTAGTATATGTTACTAACAAATTGTTTATAAGAAATTAAATAATATCCGAAAAATTTTCGACTTCGACGGGACCTGAACCCGCATCCTTCCCTCAGTACGGGAATGTGCTAACCAACTACACCACGAGGTCAAGTGACGTAGGAGTCGAAAAACTCTAGGACTTCCTTCGGACTCTAGCGCCGTTAATTTGTGTATAATATGAAGGTACTTACATTGAGTAAAACTAGATTAATCACTATTCTAACTCTATGTATAAAAATATAATTTACTTGAATAGGTAAGATCAGAGCCATTAAGCGACTCCTTTAAAACACTATGATACGACTGAAGTTGAATGCGCAAGCAATTTGTACCTTAGATAAAACGCTACTTTGACGATGATGATGATGATGTCCTCCTAAGCGAAGTTTCGGCCATGCCGGCCAGTCTCAAGGACATTTATAGTGCACAAGTGTGTGCGCAAATACAGATGCACTATCTATTCCCTAACTATCGTAATCTGATGGGACGGCAGGCTATGTTATTGAGATTTTTTTAACAAGAAAAGCATCAACTATGTAGTTTTGATTAGCTCAAGTGTTTTAATTGTAAAAACTAGTTATATTCTTGATTGTAATTTTCTTTGCTAAGTATCGCAACTTTATTAATAGGGCGCAATGCGCGCCATTTTGTGAAAAGGATAGGCATAGGATTTCGAGTCCATAGGAGTGGGACAGAGCATATTATGTACCTTTTTGGAGCGGCGTAAGCTCAAAAATCAAGTTTTTGCTTGCAAGCAAAATAGTATTTGTGTACAAACTACACAACAACTGGTTCAAGGATCCAAATAATCAATAACCTACAAATCAAGACTGCAGGGTTCCTGAGATCATGACCAAATTTGTGCGAAACACCTTCATGTTTTTTTTTCATGGTACATTTTGTTCTCAATCGTGTTTTCACATTCAAGGAACCAAAGAAAAAAAATTTAAGTTTGTGTAATTTGAGTTTTTTTACCAAGGGGATCTCAGTACCTACCCACGGGTGAATACTGAGATCTCGGCCTAGTTTGACAACCAAACCTAAAGGTTCCCCTCTCAAGGGTCAACATAATACCAGCGCTGAGTAGGTAATTTTTGATTTATCTACTCAGCAACATGCTGAGTTGGTACCTTTTTGACTCGACTCTCGGTGGTTTGCCAAGAAGGATGCGGAACTTACTAGGCAGGTACTTTCTATATATATCTTACTGATAATCACAGAATAAAACAATTACAACTAGAATTCTACCTCGAAGCAACTAGTATATACACTTATATCTATTTCTTAAAAATCTAAGCCGTCACCAGAAGGCAGGGTGCCCAGAATGCTGGCAGCATTGCCACGTTGAATGGCAATACTAATTCGTTGACCGAAATAGAAGCCAGCATTCCGATCAACTGATAATCTATTTGTTGTCTTACTGATAAATATGTACCTAGTTTAGTTTTTTCCCATAAATGTTTAGTAATCGTAATGTGTCGTGTCGTGTCAAATAAATCATTTCATTTCATTTTGTTATTTTATTTCATTTCATTTAAGTATAAATTTAATTAAATACTTACCGAAGAGGTAAAAAAGAAAAGAAAAAACACAATCTCGACGCGAGTGGAATAAAATTGAAGGTTTTACTTACATACTTTTTATAAGATTGTCAGTCACAACAAATTTTGCCTCGTAGATGTTATCGCGGAAAAAATACCTTTCTTGTGATTTCATCTGCGCTCGAGCGAAAAAACAGACTCTGAATGTACCTACGTGAAGAAGGAGACGAGGGCAATTTTCCTCAACTTTCAGAATAAGGTTGCATTATTTCTAGGAACATAGACTTTGTCTTCATGGTACGTTGGCTAATTTATTATCGGGTCGTAAAACTTTCACCATTTGTAAGGTATATTATATGCTATTTGATGCAGGAAAGTAGGTCAAGAATGTAGCTAAAGTTTAGGCATGAAAAGGTAGCTAGAACTCTCAACGGAATAATTACTAAACTATGCTATGTAGGTATGTACGTACATGTATGCTTATTAGATATGGTTGTAAGGACTCGTTAACTCTAAGTAGTCTTTAGTAATAAGCAAATTGACTTCACTACCAACGTAAGCTAAAACATTAATACTTTTTAAAACAAGCGTCTGTTATCTCGCGTGTATCAAAACTCGATGAGGTTTCGTCGTTTTGTTCCTACGTCCTAACTACGGCTTCATACTCACGACCCTGGTCATCAACACCAAGGTGCTTGAGAAGTCAAATCCAACGAACCCAAACTCGACGGGGTTACGTCGTTTTGTTTAGGAATTCCTACGGCCACCTTCTGCCTCCATCATCAGACCAGCTAGATTATACCATACCACTGCGTTACCACCGAACTTAAATAAGTATGCCAAATTTCAGCTCAATCTGTTGAGGATAAGGTCTTAAATCAGTTGCAAGATTTGTCCCGCACATATGTGTGTACGTACATATGTACGTACATAGTATGAACGTATGTGTGGGACACTCGTATGACTCGTAACTTACATTGTTAGTATGCTTGTATGTACGTTATTACATACGTACATACTAACAGAGTAAATAAAAGCTTGTAATGGCTATTTATGAGTGTTTGTCCGAGATTATCACGCCAAACAGTGCTGTTTGATTATGTGATAACCTGGGATAATACAAAAGCTTATGAATCCGCGTCGTTTGATTCATGTCTTACTTTGAATTTATGTTTATGCGTATCCATAATAATATTATGAAATCGAAAGTAATTGCGTGTCTGTCTGTCTATTAATTTGGCCTGGAAGAAATCGCTCTTAGCGATAAGGCCGCGCATTGTGCAACTTTCTCTGTGTTTGTGTTTTCCGTTCCGGTTTTCTCTATCTTGGTGTGCAATAAAGAGTATTTGTATTGTATTGTACTTTTTCACGCCTAAACGGCTGAACAATCTTAATGATTTAGCCATAGGCTTATTGAAAAGCGCGTGCAAAGACCTGGGTAAAAGCCAGTAATAAATAAATGTTTATGTACATACTAATGTTATTCGTAGTTTCAATATTAATTCTAGAGCTTTCGCGTAAAATTACTTGAATCGAAGTGGTTAAACAGTTCCCTGATTTAAGAAAATATTTAATGTCGGAAGAAAACCCGACAAAAAATAATAACTGCTTTCATTTTAATCATCATTTTCCCAAGGGGTGCGATGAAAAATTGTGAAATCGAATCACGATTGCGGACGTGAAAACGTAATCAAAATTTATTGTACTTTTCTTCGATTCCAATAACATTACGTGAAATTGTATTTGAAAGTGATTTCTTTAGGTACAGCACTAACTTATTTATAAATTATTATGTAAGGTAAGTATAAGTTTGTATTACATTTGCATTCATATAAACCAGTTGAGAAATGTAGATAATATATTTTCAGCAATTTCAATTCACAATGAAACTCTATTCTTATTATTTATTATGGTTATTTTTGTTTAAAAAAACTATGATTTCAAAATTCTTTAACTTTGATTAGAGTTGGCATACGATTTTATCTGAAAACAGGCTTAAACGAGACAGTTTTATGTTATTAACAAGTTAGTTATGCGCATTCCATCGATCAAGGAGGTTTCCGCCGCGCCGGCGGCCCCCCGTATATAACTTGAACCTTACAAAAATAACACTCGAAATTGTCTACGAAATTGTTTGACGCAGACAGTTTGCGCAGAGGCGTGACAAGTTCTGTGCATACGAAAGAGATCAGTGGAGTCGAATTTATTTTATTTATGCCTGCGCGAACGCTGTTTTTTTTTATAGAAACAATCTGAAAATCATACCGTTGCCTAGTACTTACCATATTTAAATTTATTTGGTTCCTTCTAATTAACAATTAAATTTATAAAAATCTTTTATTCCGATCAAATAGTTAGGTATGTAGGTAGTTAGTGTAGTCACAGAACTGTTTCCGTGTCAATACTATACAAATATAATGCAAAAAGAACAGATAAATTTTCAAAATCAAAATAACTATTGCTATTACTTTATAAATGTTTAAACCAGTAATAATTGCTAACTAATATTATTGAAATAAAAAAAAATAACGCTAGAACACATAAAATAATACTAAAATATTAAAACAATAGCCTCTCTATTCATATTTAGAACAAAGTCAAAATCATAACATAGTATAACAAAAAAATAATTTTCAAGGCTGATTTCTTGAGGAGTAGTAATAGTAATAGCACATTATAGTGGTAAAAATACCATTAAAACTACTGAAAGTAAGAAATCCCGTCCTTTTTTGTGTCTTGGAAGTGTGATTTTTTCAATTTTGCTTGGCATGCTTTCTGTCCGAGCGCTTTCTGGCATGCTTTCTGTCATTTTATGACACAAGTTAAAATGGTAGCCTGATATGTCAAATGGTGTCTCTGTTGAAACAGATGGTTTCAGGGTGCGCATTGTGAATTTATGGGGGGCCGGCGGATACCTTGATCGATGGTTAATTGTGAAAATTCAAACATGATCTTCATATCCATATTAATATCGACGCTTGAAAGGCAATCATTTCCAAGCGACATGTAGGCAACTTTACACTAGGGCGTTTTAATTTTTTTTTAATACCTATATCTTCTATTAGCCGTTAATAATCAATTACAACGAATTTGAAATGTGCTGTTAACAGTAATTGTGCGTTAAAAGATTATGATTTTTATTAATATTTTATGAAATAATATTGGTAAGTAAGAATTTCATCAAAATCACAAACTGGTAAAAGCTACTTACCGACAAGAAATGTTTATTATTCAACAAGTGAAATTAACTAAACCTCATTATTTTAATAGTTGTGTTTGAAAAAAATGACGCATCCAGAAGTAACGCATGTTTGACAAATATGTATACAACTTAATATTGCCCAACATGTCGCTTGGTAATTATTGCTTTTCAAGCGTCGATATTATAAATTCGAAAGTAACTCTGTCTGTCTGTCTATCTGTCTGCCTGTCTGTCTGTCTGTTAACTTTTCACGCCTAAACGGATGAACGGATCTTAATGAAATTTGGCAAGGAGGTAAACGGTATCTATATAGGCAACTTGAAAAGTGCGTGCGAAGCCGCGGGCAAAAGCTTTTATCGAATAAGTTGATAACTTTGACATCAATATTAATTCTTTAGTGAAATAAAACCAGACAACTTCTCTAAAATCCAAACATCACAATCACCAACCGGCGGTATAGCTCAGCCGAGTGTACTTAAATTCATTCCAACTTCAACAACGACGTGAAAATAACCCACAGAACCATTTATTGCAGACTTGGGAGTAGCGCAACTGGAGTTGCTTTAATTATTAATTCTGTCGTCCTATTATAGTATCTTAAGAGGGCGTAATGTGCGCCATTTTGTGAAAAGGATAGGCATAGAATTTCGCGTTCGTATGTTTTTGGAACGGGGCGGGGTGAGCGCAAAAATCAAGTTTTTGCTTATTTACAAAAAAACTACATAAGTTATGAAGAAATTGGTTCAAGGAACCAAATAATATGTAAAAGCCTACGAATCAAAACATAAGTCATTTCAATAGACCGCAGGGTTCCTGAGATCTCGACCAAATTATGTGCGAAACAGTGCACTTGTATATATTTTTATCGTTATGTTTTTTCTTAGTCCTGTTTTCTCATTCGAGGAACCAAAGATTTTTTTTTAATTTTATGTAATTCGAGTTTTACCACGGCACGGGTATCCCGTGATCTAAGCCTAGTTTGACAACCAAACACGTTGATTCGCGCATTAAGAACTATTTAGTAGAAGATTAAAGTTCTTACTGTACGTAATAGTATTATTATATTCTCTGACTAACAGTCGGCTGTTCGTATGCGGATTATCTATTAAATGGTCAAACCTCTTTTCAAAAAATTCATTCTTTTGCCGAATTGACGTTGACAATAGATTTGATGTATTTCTTATATGTACCTACAATATGGTCACCTTTTAATAAAGAACTTGATTGTGGTAGACTGTATGTAATGTACTTCAGGATTTTCCAAATAAGACTCCTTTTTCTGTATTTCCGCTTTATTTCTTACTTCTTATTACTGCTACCGGAACCACTGTGTGTCGCAGCTACTACTGAACTTCGTTCCGGCCCTTGTTAGGGGCACGGAGGGGGGCCTCGAGGGTAGGCCTCTTTACCCTGGCTTCTGCTCGAGGGGTGACGACCCCTCGGTCCTTGGAGTGTGCAGAAAAAGCTCTTTTTTCGCAAGTTTATTTTTTTAAGGGCTTAATTGTATTATTTTTTTTTTCGGTTTTTTTTTACCCCAAGGACTTCAAGGTGGTTTCGCGGGGATGAGGTCCCGCGGAAGGGGTCGCCACGGGCGATCATCATCCGGAGGCCGGGGCTGGTGAGCTGCAAGATGGTGGAGGTGGGCGTGGTGGCCGTTGTCGGCGCGGTCGTACATGCGACGCGCCGACTGCTCAACGAAGTCTTATATGCTTTTGATCTGCAGGTCGGGGGCGATGACGTCGTTCCTGACGTATAGGCCCGCGCCCGTTCAGATCCTCAGGGCCACGTTTTGCAGCGCCTGGAGCCGGTCTCTGTTCGTCTGGAAGACGAGTGCGTACCAGGCCGGCGCTGCATATGTGAGTCGGGACCGAACGTAGCTTTTGTAAACCCGCACTTTGGTCCTCAGAGGCAGTCGAGATCCCAGCTCAGGTCGGAGGAGCGCTCTGGCGACGCGCGCTTGTTGTAGCGCGCGATCGACCTGTGGCTGCATCCTCAACGACCTGTCAATCTCGCGGCAGGACGTCAAGCAGGCGCTGCATCCTGCGGGCTGCGATGTTGGGGCTGGTGGACGACGCGAAATAGGCGCTGTCGTCCGCGAATAGCGCTAGCGACACATCCCTCTCCCCAGGGCGTAGGTGGCCCTCCAGGGTGGGGATGTCGTCGGTGTAGAGCGCGTATAACGCGGGCGACAGGCAGCTACCCTGCGGTACACCAGCTGAGATAGTCCGGGTGGTGGATGTCGCTCCCTCAACTGCGACAAAGAAGCACCGGTTGTCCAGGAAGGAGGCCACAATCCTGACGAGGGCGGGCGGCGTTGGGGTTTGCAGGAGCTTGTACAGAACGCCGGGGTGCCATACACGGTCGAAGGCCTTTTCCATGTCCAGAAAGACCCCGACGGTGCAGCGCCGTGCTCGACTGCGAGGTGATGCAGCACCCTGGTGAGCTGCAGTGTGGTGGAGTGGCCACTCCTGAACCCGAACTGCTCCGGGCGCGGCTCGGTCGCAGCACACGTTCGTGAATTCTAATCTACCCCTAGGCTATACCGTGCAGACGACGGCCCTTTTTGCACATCCTTCTAGCCTAATTATCACTATGTTTTACGAGGTTTTTTACTTTAAACTCTTAATTTATTTACTTACATATAACTACCTACTTAGTCTTAAATTAAAAGTAATCTTATACGCTATAACAAAACCTAAACCGGACTCCTATGTCTTGTATTTTCTAGGATATTTCCATAAAAGTCCCTAAAATTACCTAGATTTCACTTTTGCTACAGAGTTATATCGAATTTTATCGATAAATTTATCCTACAACCCCTCGTCGTGTCCAGGACATTGATCATTGAACTAAATTATTAGTATTTTATTATTAATTAGTAAATTATAAAGATAATAATCAAAATACGAAAAATCGGCTGTAATTTTTATTGTTTGTGTGTTAGAGCGCATGTGAAACAAGCTAAAGACAGGTCGCTATGTCCCTCATTATTGGAGGCCAGCAGTGGATAGTTTAGGCTGATGATGCGCATGTTGTTTAAGTCAAAGCAAACCTTGAGTAAGAAAATTACAATCAAATAATGGAAACCAATTGGAACTAGTATTTACAATTGAAACAATTGAGCTAGCTGTTGACTGTTGCACCAAACCATCTACAGGTAGCTCCACTGATCAGCCTTGACTAGCTTTCTTGTGAAAGTTTGTCTAATCAAACAAACAAATGACGTTTGTGACGACTCGGCCACAATGTTTCAACCATCACAAGGTTTGTCCGGGTACCACCCCGCCAAAAGCTGGTTACGAATCTTCGTTCGACGTACTAAAGAACATAATTAGTAACATATTTTGCCGCCAAGCGGACGGTAAGCTAGGTGTAGGTACTATTGTGGACGGTGGTGTTGCTGTGATTCGCTTTGCCTGTATGTTTAACTTAGCAGCTTTTAAAAGAGTTAGCGTATTTTACACGTAATAAGGCCACAAAACTGTTTACCACATTAAATTCTGTACCCGGGTAAAGTGTTACTCGTTTTGTGTTTTTATCAAAGCAGTGAATGTTTTTTCATAAAAAATTCAATGAAAAATAAGCATAGGTAATAAGCTTTTTCGAATATAACCTGTATTTTTATAAAACCAGAGGGGCTTTGTGCGAACCGTATACTAACATGAAAGTAAAACAGCAATTTACGTCCTGGGAACATATTTATTTAGCAGAAAAAACGGATATGTAAATATTTACAGACTGGTAAGTATGACGATTATTTGTTATTATCCTATCCCTATAATCTCTCACAAAGGCACCACGATTGATTTTTATTTAATTATTGAAAGCAACACCAACATAACACATAATAAAACATAGCTAAACAAGGAAAACAAACACACACTTTTAAGCATACAGAAAGTTTTATCTGGTTTGGTCACTCCTCGACTCTTCTGTAAAGACTATTTCCTTTTCTCTGTAGAAATAATTTTAAATGAGCGCCATAACGCCCTGCCTTCGGCTTGTCGCATCCAAGCTGAAGACAGCGTTAGTTCTACACACAGGACAAGAAGTGTCATACCGACTACATCGACCGTAGTTCGCATTGTACCATTTTGATTAATATTGCAACAATTATTATTCGAGAGTGAATACTCTTTTACGCGTGGTCCACGTCAATTTTAATTCCATTTTTTGCATACCTATTCAATATTCATAGTCTGCGCTTCAAACTGATGTAAAAAATGCGTGGTATGTAAACGAAGGCTTTTGCAAATAAAGGGCAGTATTCTTGCTCACAACTTCTCATTTAATTAAATCATTGTGATCATAAATTGGTTGATAATTCTAACGTACAAAAGTACCTGAAATTATCGTAAGAAACGTTAGATTGAGTCTTTTTTATACAAGTATATTATAGGCAAAGTTTTAGCAACATTTTTCTAAACGAGTGTCCTCTAGCTTGACATGGTAAGTTTCACACAAAATTGTCTCATAATTTAAGATAAATCCAGCAAAAACTTTTTATAGCCTAAAAAGCTTTTAACACCCCACTGGTGTATCGAAGAGTCATAAAATATTGTCAATTTTCAAGCACCTAAAAGTGTTTAATGTTTCCTCTTAAAAGATTATGTTTTTTGATAAATGGGTTTCAGCGGGAGCGAATTTTTATCGGGAATTTCGGAAATTGAGTGAGAAATGTGAACTGTAGGATTTATTAAATGGTAGGTGAAGCATATTGAATGAGATTAATCACATGGCAAAAAGGCCTTAGAGGAGCTATACACATTTTTGTTCAACAATGTTGCCGTGAACCGTGAATAGGGTATTTTTTCACCTCTCTCAGCCACAGATGCAGTTCCTATTTAAAAACATTGCATAAAATACATTTGTACCTAGAGCTCTGCTGTTATACCGCTTCAGTGAATGGAGAGCACTCGAGTAGTCACAGCAGGAACGGTTCCCGATTAAAAATAGAAAATGTACTTAGGTGTGCCGGAGCAAGGAGTTTTGACTGGGGCAAAAACGAATGGGGGAAGTGTGATGTCCAAGCCGATTTCAGCTACGGCGACTGTGTCGCTGCGGTCGGGCGTTTTATATTGGACTAAGGGAATCAGTCATAAGGGGAAAGTGTAACACACAGGGACAAAAGGTCTAGACAACACAATAAGCGGCCACTATAAATTTTGTAGCATGCTAAGTCACCAGATAGGATAAATTACGATAACAATTTCTGATATCATTCAGAATATAAAATGAAGTCGCTAGGTTCTTAATTTATTACCTAAAATCCAGAGACCTCATCAGACAGTCAAAGTCTGTTAAATGAAATGAAATAAGTTGTTTAATGAAAAGTACCTACATAAATATACATAAAAATATCATCAACTAACCTTGAAGTAGTTCGCCGATACGTAATTGCGTGATTCGTTACGGCCAATGTTGGTGCTTATTCTAATACATTGAATGAGAGTACCCATTTACACAAAAAAACAACAAAACGAAATGGTGTATTTTGGAGAATTGAAATAGGCCTCCTGGGCGGGCAGCGAATGTAATAATTTTGATTGTCTCTGGTTACCCAAACCTCCACCTCCTCCACAGCCTACATTGGTCCACTGCTGGACCCAGGTCTCCCCCTGATAAGCGCCTTATTGGCTTTTATCTCAACAGGGGTAATGCCCATAATCCCCACCTGGCATGCGGGTTGGGGATCGCAGTTCGGGGGTGGGGGATTGTTCTGCAGGGGCCGCTGCTGCCCACCCCCGGTGTAAATCCCTTAGTAGCCTCTTAAGACACCCGCGGGAAGAGTAGGAACGGTGAAAATTCTAAGCCGGCACCACGCAGCACCCAAACACCCAAACACAATCTACGAAATGGGTTAAGCAGACAGTATAAAAAATAGTTTTTTAAGGTGAGATGGGAAGTTCCGTCCCTGTCTTCGTTGGTCGCAGTCTTACTCAAAGTGTCGTCTCCGTGATTGCTAGGAGTTCTTCGAAGGAAAATATTATTTTTTGTACGACACAACTGAACTTTCAGTAAAAATATTTTAATGGTATTGTACTTTAATACGTTATCTCTACATATAACATTTTACATAATATAGGAATATCTTGAATATAAACAAAATTTATCAAAATAGTTTTATTTATTTCCATAAACGTTTTTGTCGGCTTGGTCTAAAAATCCCCTTAGAAAATCCCTAACCTAACTCCTTCTTAGACTTTTTGCTCAAAAATCGCCTTAGCATCTCATTTTAGTGGCGTAAGGGAATAATTAGACAGAAAAATAAATTAAATTATTACCAATGAAATTATTTTTGTTTGGGGATTATTAGCCAAATCTAGAAATCCTCTACCAACAAATAAAATTTGTGTGATAGACAACTTCGAATAAGGTACAAATGTTACAAGTTATGTTATTTTTGTTACGTCCTGAGTAAATAAAGGTAATTCCCTACAAACTTTATCTTGCTAAGAAGTGCCCCGACAAGCAAAAGCCCTCACAAAAAATGCGTAACATCCTTTCTCTTAAAATACGAGCAACAGCAGAATTTTAAGTTCTCTAATAGATATTAAACATTTCTCAACTTAAGCCTCGCTTTGAAACAGATTCTCAGGGACTGGTTTAATTCTCACCGCGTCCGAAGTTACCTACGTCCTAATTTATTGGTAGAATGAAGCGGGGAAGAGTTCTATCGGTACTATAAATTTCAAATTTCATTATTTGAAGAGGAAGTCGCGATGCTGCTCGGGTTTCCGATCACGTCTACATACTATTGGCGTGGATATTTGAACCACCTGTGCTCTTCTCTATGAGACTTTAAACGCGACTCTGCCTTTCGATAAACCGAGTGTGAAATATTCGCGGGTAAGCCAGTTTCTTATGAATCATACATGCCTGCGCCGCTTTGCGTTCCGAGCCGAGCAGCGGGTGGGAGCTTAGACTAATCGATGGAAAAGGTACTTAAAACTGGCAATATAAAAATTAAAATAATGTTCAATTATTAGAATATGATATGGCGTAGCAGGCTATGGCGTAGCGGGCTACAGCGTAGCACCAATATAATTTTTTTTTAAAATTGATTAAATCCATAGGGGTTGCGTAAAATATTTTGGGGATTCAATTGAATTTGTTTATTTAATAAGAACGGTTTATAAAAGTCTTCAACGTAAGATCTACAGAAGTGTCATAATCATAGCCAGCGATGGCTGTAACCTCTCTTTAATAATTTACTCCAACCTAATAATATTACATTTTATCTTATCTATGACAACCCTATTGCCCTGTATCGATGGCCAAGTTTACTTCTTCAGTGATTCTGTTTAGTCACTGCATGCCGTATCAGATCCTGTTTATATTTACCAAACAGTAGTAAAAAATGTGCAAGGAAGTGTGGGGAAATCGAGTGTGAAATATAGAGGGTGAACCGCAGTCGGTTCATGAATGAAACATGTGCGGTGTCGCTCCCAGGAAGTCAGTTGCGCAGTCTCTTTCTGCATACTGGATGATTATGTTAATTTGAAATGCGTTTTTGAGAGCCAAAAATTATAATTTTATTTGAGTAGCTTTGCTATAACCAGAGATGTGATTAAAGGCCAATGCAACAGAATTGTTTTGCGTTAAATGTAACATGAAAAAGAAAAACAAATTGTTTTTCTTTTTCATGTTCAAACAACGTTCAAACAACAGTTAATGTAACATGACAAAGAAAGCCATATCGGTAAAAATAAACAAAATAAGTTAAAAAATACATATTGATGGTTTGACGATCTCTGTGGCGTCGCGGGCGAAGATCCGCCTGAGACGCAGGAGGTTGCGGGATCTGGGGGTTTTCTATTTATAATAAAAAAAATGTAATGTATTGTATTATGTATATCAGTCATCTAGTGCATATAACACAAGCTCTGCTTAACTTGGGGTTAGATGATGAGGTGTGGATTGTCTAGCATTATTTATATTTATTTATTTACATTGATAGGTCATTAGCCGTAATGTCTAACGGCCAAACGACACTTCATTCTTACTAAGTGTTCGGTCTTTGCTCAAATAAACATAGGGTAGTTTAATCTAGTAAGGCTATCAGCCGATTTCTTCATACCCTCTGTTGGGAAATCGGCGAATGAACTGGATATGACGTGCCATCATCTGCACTAACGAACGAGTGAAAAATGAACCCTCACCTCTGCCTGTTCGATTTCGACCGCCTTACAAGTTGGACATATTCACGTTTAATTTTGGAAACCTGAATACCTAATTACAATAACCTTTATTTACTAAAACTGTATAAAACACTCGCGAGTGGATGTCTAGTGCTGTGTTCTGGAAGCTGCATCCTTGCATGGTTTGGAGAATTCAAGTCAGTGGTCAAGCTATTTTATCTACCCTGTGTAACGAGCAAAGAGCAGTGCATATCCTTAGGTATTTTCGTTAGGTACCTACCGCATTACATATTTCACTTCAAAATCTTCGGTCCTTCGATTTATATCTATATTTACTACCAGCCCCTGTTGTTCAGATCCCACACTAAGTATACTAACGTTAGCGACCCGGAGTGTGTCTTGGCCATCATAAGAGAAGCTGCCATTTTTTCGAGTCGTGTGTAATTTTCCGCCAGTCATCCGCTTCATCATTAGACAATCAATATATTAGCATGGGCCAGTCGGCTGCCCCAGGGATCTTTGGACTAACGAAGTGGAAGTCGATCTCCGCGAACTCGATTTTACTAATATAGCTGGTGAAAGACAGCTCCAGCTATTTCGATTGCCATACCGCAGGAAATAAGTATTTTGGGGCAAACCTTTCACTATTTTCTGCCAAAATAATATTGCAATCATACCTGATAGACACAATTCAAGATCCAAATTAAATGTAATTTTTTATATTACATTCAATTTCCCTCGCCAATCAATGAGCTATAGCTCATTGATTGGCGACGTTCGTTTCGGCTCAAAAATAAAGTAAGTCGTCGCGTACAATAGCGGCTAATTCTGGATGGCAGAGTGTAGTTCTTACAAAGCGGTGGCCGTCATATGACGACTATAAAACATTTAGTCACACCTTTTGTATGTATAGGGAAAATTAGGAAGGCACATTATTGAGCACTCTCATCCGCCTTTTCAATTCGCACAATTTAATATCATGTGGAATGTAAGCTAGTCTGAAGGTGGTAATCAAGGGGGAACAACGGGTCCTATTTGGAATTTTTTTCACGAATAGATAGCTACATTATCCGTGAGCGATATACGTTTTATACAGATACCGTGAAAGTGAAGCCACGGTCAGATGCTAGTGAGTATTTATGCAGCGTATTTATATACGGTTTAGATTCGTTCCCGGATGGGATCCTCTGACTCTCCCTTAATAACCCGCTCGAGTAACCATCCCCGTGATTTTCAGGAACCCTTATTTAAGGTAAAAAAGTTGGCGACGTCGGAGCGTGGTCGTGACCGTATCTCAAATTAAATCTCACCAACAAATCTTCGCGGGGGATGAACCGTAGCCTCTACCACAAAACTCAGTTTACCGCTTAAGAAAAAAATTCTCGGGTTTTTACGAAGTTCCAGTTTTGTATTTTCTTTAACTTTTTGCGGATAGTTTTCCTCTTTCAGAACGACGGCCGCTTTTCCACGGAACTTTGTTTATGTCGGTGTTGAACGTTGTTAATGTTTTTCAATATTTATTAAGCGCTTAGTTTGTGATTTCCTTTTTTGCATAGCTCGGGAGTCAAGTTTCTTAGGAATTCACAGCTTCAGTTCATTAATTTTTGTTTATGGCTGTTTTTGTGTGTTATATACATGGCTATCCGTGAAAACCTTCTATAAGCTTTCTGGTATTTATCAATATGTAAGTATGTATCTGTACAAATTGTACCTACTAACAAGGTGCCAGGTGCACTTTTCTATACTCGAACCTTGCGTAGAAATTGCCGTTATAGAAATTAGAACGGCAGAGAGGCAGCTTGAATGTGGTTACTTGACAAAATTCACAAAGTCACAATTACATTTCTGTTTCTACATTAAAGTAAAGTCGATGTAGTTTTTGAGTAATTTATTGCGCTTTACAAAGCGCAGGTTTAAAGTTTACATGGTTCGTAGTTTGTGGAATTTTGATGAAAAAGGTTTTCAAATTAAAACAAAACTCCTTTTACCAATCTCAAACTAATACCTGATCTTAAAAAACCTGTATCACCTTATAAAGTTCAACAATTTCAAACCTATTGTTCGTGTCCGTAATAAAGTAGTCACCGTTGAAATCGTAAAAGCTGAGTGGTATCTCGTCTCGCATTGCCAACAATAGGCGCTCGCACAATGAAAGTTTTGATTTCCCGTGGTAGGGGCGGCAGCGAATGCCCCGCGCCGTCGCAATTTGTTCTCAACAGCCTTAAAAATCCACGTTTTATTGTTGTGCCTCTCTTCGGTGCTTGAACGCAGATGAGCTTCCCATGCGAGTCTTCCTTGTTATTTCATGCTGGAAAAATATGGTCTAGAAACAGCGCACACTGCATCTAACTAGGTGTAGCATTCACAACAGCGATAGCAATTTCAAAGCGCAGATGCTAGTCTCGTCTCCTACTAGGATGAGAAATATGTAATGGGATGAAATTGTAAGTGGCATGGAACCCGGTCATAGAAGTTTATGGATTTATAACGTAGAAGCGTATTAACCGTTTATTATTTATCGCAAAAAGTTTAGGTCAGCTGGACAGCACAGTACTGAAATTATCTGAATCACTAGCAAGGTCATATAATTATGTAGATATAATATAAACTTTGACAGTCAAGTTTCCAAGCCACACTAGCATTTGCGGTCGAATAATCGATGTGGTTTGGAATCAAATTAACTACAATTAGCGGTTTTCTCTTCCGTCGTGAACTGAACACATCGAACTGGGGCCGAGCTACTTAGCGCCGAGCTACCGAGAAACTCAGCATGGACAAGTATGACATGCTTCATACAATTGAATGCAACGATTTTATAAATTTTATTCAGCTCGCTCGGCGCAAGTGGGTTTAATTAAATGACTTTGGTTGTTGAATCATGAATTTCACAATAGAATGATATTAACCAGAAATACGTCATTGGTCTTAATTGTTCTTAATTCTGATCCATACGAATATTATAAGTTCGAAAGTAACTCTGTCGGTCTGTCTGTTACCTTTTTACGCCTATACAGCTGAACGGATCTTAATGACATTTGGAAAGGAGGTAAATGATGTCCCGGGGACGGAAATACGCTATATTTTATCCCGGAAAAGAGAGTGCGAAGCCGCGGGCTGCAGCTAGTATAGAATATTACATTCACTGTATGAGAATCATTCTTATGTTCTAGAATATTGTCTAAAGGCTCAAGTATTTTGGTTCCTCATGCTTATTAACGCACATAGGTACGTCCACTGCTAAGCATACCATGAGGTATGCTCAGCAGTGGACGTACCAACAAGGGGGGGGGGTTTTGCTATTAGTTTGCTGTTAGTTTACCTATGTTTATGTTTGTCTTGTAAGAAAATAAATATGAATACCACCACGCTTGGCAGGCGGATTGGTGCTTGCAGTGGAGGTATTAAAAACACACAGAAGGAAGCTGCCAGAAGAAGGGCTCTTCTGGTAGATTCTCTTTGTTGGCTCTTATGACCATCTATGGGCTGAGTTAGAGGGCTCCATTATTACGCCGTGACCTCCATGGCCATTGCCTAAAATAGGCATAGTGGCGTCACTCTTCAGTCAAGAGACCTCTATAACTTCACAGATAATTGACAACCTTTGTGGCGCAGCAGGCGAAGGTTCGCCTGCGACGCAGGAGGTTGCGCGTTCGTTTCCTGCCCCGGGACAAATGTTTGTACGATCTGCAGAAATTTGTTCAGGGTGTTCTGGGTGTTTTATTTGTGTAATAAATAAATATCTATCTGTGTATGTATTAAGTATATATCAGTTATAACTATTACTATACTAGAGCCATCGTGCTTGTAGAATGTTTACTAACAAACGAAATCAGCTAATTTTTAGGGTTATCACCACAAAATAATGCAGGTCTAACAGAATTCCAATGATTTCACCCATAAATTCTATTAGATTTGTAACTTTTTTTATCTTTACGTCAATTTTATGCTAAATCTAATATTATTTCAATTTACAAATCGTCATTATGTAGTCAAAAACAAAGATTCAAATCACCAGAGGTTTTATTTTGTCTTTGTAACAATGCCAACCCTAACGAATCTCACTTTTGACGTCCCGTGTTGCAAACAATTGGTTACTTTTGAACTACGATTCCGAATTTAGGATAGCAATTTATCCATACATTAATTCATAGAAAGAGCATTATTTTAATTTAGCCGCATTATTGATCAGAGCATTGGAGCTACAGATTGAAAATAATACAAAAATAAATATATCCCATAATTTCATTCGTAGTCTTATTTCATCTTTATATAATAGTTTGTTTTCCTTTCTATATTAAAAAAAATACACTAGTAAGTAGGCTGATTTCACAAGGTTGTCTTGTTTTATTACGCGACAGAAAGACAGATAGATATTAGATATTGTGCCCAGTGACACAACCATCAAAGCTCAAGATAGCAGCCACTACTTATATGGGTATAGCTTGATAGGTTATGTAATAATTTGTTGCATTCTAGCTATAGGTTTTATAATCTTTTCTCTGCCTTTGGGTCAATAATATTAAATTATGACCAAAATTATGTATATCCTAAATCCCGCAATGAATCCGCGAGCCCAACCTAAATAATAAAAATGTTTTTCGCCCCTTCATCAGCTGATTGAACTGGCAGTTGCTCTGTTAGTAAACATTCTACATCCTGGATGGACAGAGTATAGAAACCCATAACACAAAGTCAGCTTTGCTTGGGGCTAGATGACGCTCTGTGAATTGTCCAGCATTATTTGTTTATTACTAGCTGCTGCTCGCGGCTTCGCGCGCTCTTTTCCGAGATACAAAGTAGCCTATGTCCGTCCCCGGGATAACGTCTATCTCCATGCCAAATTTCATTAAGATCCGTTCAGACGTTTAGGCGTGAAAAGGTAACAGACAAATATACAGACAGACAGACAGAGTAGCTTTCGAATTTATAATATTAGTAATGGATAACATACTATTCTTACAATCAAGCTTACTTGATGTTTCACTCCGTTGATCACAAACCAGTGACATGTGTAATTTGTTATTCATCTGATAAATATTGTGTTTATTCTGGTGTTTAGTAATGGATTGTGTTCCGCCATTAATATTTATACGATGCGCAGTCTTTTGTAACACGGATTGATATTGTTTGGTAAAAAAAATACTTACAAATACATGATTGTACAGCTCATGAACAGGCCCCAATGTAGTGCATCTCTTTCTAATAGGATATCTATATACATCTGTACCTACATATATAGATAGATAGATAGAACATACTTTATTGCACACTTATATCTAAGAAACAATTATAACAAAGTGACAATTGGCGGTCTTATCGCTCAAGAGCGATCTCTGCCAGACAACCTGGTATGGATAGGATCGTTGGAAATAAATGGGGTAAAGATCTGTGTGCATCTAATAAATATTGTACTACTTAAAAATAAGTAATTATAAACTACAACATAAATTCAAAAAATAAATAAATAAATACATAAACACCTTCTCCTATAAACATAAATATATTTCCACGTATAAATATACATATATATATTTACCTACATATACATATTATGAAAACAAGGGTTAAAACAAGTGTATAAAGAAACTATAACGTGTTTTTTAAAGAATACCTTTTCGTTTGGAAAATTATACTTTGGAATAACATATAAACTTCATAATTAAGTTTCTACTTAATTATGAAGTTCATAAAAAAATACTGGTCTGTTGCGTGAAGAGGCCCAACGGCATGACACTAGTCCCATGGGACCAAGTGAAAACCAAGTGAGGGTAGTTTAAAAAAATGGCGGCCCCGCTTCGCAGTGGCGGTAGCTCCAGTACTCCAGTCATCCCGTGATCACTACAGTGTGTAAACCTGTTGAAATGTCGGGAATAATAGGTAAATAAACGCGAATACCCGTTAAATAATACTTATAATAATGAGTCCTATGCGAGTTGGGGAGGCCTATTGTGTGGGACGCTACATGCATCGACACACTTGCGCCTTCCCATCTTCCGAGGACATCCGTGAGGGCTGGTGCGGCAACAGATTTAGCCGAGGATCTCAAGAGGCGCAAATATGCAGGTCTCGACAGAACCTACACATTTGCCTTTGGGGTCGAAACCCTCGAGTCCGTAGGGTACCGAGGCTCTCCGGGTTTTTAAAAAGTTATCTGAACGTCTGGTCGAAGCGACGCGTGACCCGAGAGCTGGTGGGTATCTGGCGCAGCGCATCAGCATTGCCATACAGCGGGGCAATGCAGCTAGCGTCTTGAGGACGCTTCCGAATGGTATTGATATGGATCAGTTGAGCTACCTGTAGATTGTTTGCAAAAGTCTGCAGTTAGCTCAATTGTTTCAATTGTTAATACCCGTTCTAATTTGTTTTTATTATTTGATTGTAAATTTCTTTGTTAATAAAGAATATAATAGAAAATGTTTATTTGTGAAACATAATTTAACACATGACATACATTGCATATTAATATTAGTTATAAATATTGAATTTAATGTAACACAAAAAGGTCACCGGCTCAGCTTAATGCTGCTATGGCACTTGTGCCATTGCACTAAAGCATTAAAGGCCATTGCCGTTTATAAAAAGTTTTTACTAGGTTGTACTAGTTTTCACTGTCTGCTAGCCTTAATACCTGCTACTTTCTTAGTGCACGAGAGATTTTTGACAAACACATGTGTTTTACATTCTTACAGTAATCTACCTACGTGTATCAGAAGTAAGGGTATCAGAATCTTTGTTCAAAATCCCTGTTACATCGTATTGTTTCATGGACTATTTCTATTTCTACACTAACACGTTTTCAAAAATATTATGTAAATCGCTCACCAGTGGACTGGTAAGCCGCAACCGCGATACAAAATAGCCGCGTCCACACCGGACGATCCAACGCGCTCCGATCGCGCGTGGCAGGAGCGCGATCCAATTGGAGCGGGCGGTGTGGACGTGCCGGCGTGCGATCCAAGTGATCCAATTGTGCGTGCTATCCGTTTTTCACGGATCGCCTATGGATCGCTTGGAGCGTAGTTTTGGATCGCAGTTTCAACAAACTGGATCAGCCTAGTAAGATCCACGCTTCACGCATCACGATCCTTGGATCGTGGATCGCGGGATCGCGGGATCGCGTGGATCGTCCGGTGTGGACCCGGCTAATGAAATATGTTAGTGCGCGATCCAGTTTACTATATACACTTGCGAGCTATAAACTGGAATCACTTCATCGCTGGTTTCTGCAGACCATATTTTACAGTTTCCATGGAATAAACTGCAGATTGGTGTATACCATTTGAAAAGAAATTTTGTTAGCTTTCGAATGGTATAAAAATTATTTAAATTTAATTAAGTTTCCTACCTTAATTTAGTGAATTAATACAATAGGTCGAAGGTGTGGATGTTTAAATTAATAAGAAGTAATATGAAAATATCAAATTTTTATTTAAAATCTTTGTTATTTCCCGCTTAATATTTTGTATTGCCCCCCCTGGCCCTGGACTGCTTGTAAACGGTTTTTCATTGACCTAATGAGTTTCCTGATGGAATCCTGTGGAATTTCCTGCCACTCTTCGATAAGAGCAGTTTTTAGGTCTTCTATTGACGCCGGAGCTGGAGATCTTCCTCGTACCCGCCTTTTCAGCTCGTCCCACAGGTGTTCGATAGGGTTCATGTCAGGGCTGACGGCTGGCCAGTCTATTGTGGGAATCCCGACTTCTTCCAGGTACTGTCTAGTCGCACGAGCGGTGTGGCAGCGGGCATTGTCGTGCATTAGCAGGAAATTTTCGCCAATAAACCCGGCGTAAGGGAGAACATGGCCCAGCAGAATGTCGTTGATATACCTTTCTGCGGTTAGTCCTCCTCCCTGACCTCCACCGGGTACGAATACCAGCTCCGTTTTAGCTTCAATTGAAATCCCCGCCCACATCATACAAGACCCACCCCATATGCCACTGTTTCCGCTATTCAGCATTGTGCGTATCGCTCTCCCGGTCTCCTGTAGACTCTCCGTCGACGGTCGCTGCCATGCAGGCACATCCTAGTCTCGTCCGCGAACAAAACTCGGCTCCATTGCTGTATATCTCAATCTAAGTGATCACGAGCAAACTGAAGTCGGGCTTGTCGGTGGGCTGTAGACAATTTGGGTCCCGTTGCTGGCCTTTTTGGGGTCAAGTTAGCTTCTTTGAGTCTTCGCCTCACTGTCCACTCGCTGACAGTTCTCCCTCGAACTTCTCCGAGCTCCCGCTGGACGTCAACGCCGGTTAGATGTCGATTTCGGAGAGAAGTGCTGACAATAAATCGGTCATCTCTCGCCGAAGTGCATCGCTGTCGTCCAGATCCTGGTCTTCGGACTAAGTTTCCAGTCTCTCTAAACCTCTTGTATACTTTGGAGACACAGGACTGGCTCAGATGAAGCTGTCGAGCGATAGTACGCTGAGAGAACCCTTGCTGGATTAGGGTGACGATTTGAGCGGCTTCTATTGGTGTGGTTTCCATTTTCTTGTAATTCCAGTATTTTGAGTGACGTGATATATTGGACTGATGACAAAATTGCATAAATTCCCAGTTTTTATAGGGATTCAGGAGTTGAAAAATTGATGTTTCGTTCCAAAAATTTATGTCTTTTGTTTTCACGTTCCATGACATATGATGAACATTTTTTTCGCTATGATATCGAAAGAGTTTGAAAGCTAATAAAATTATCTTTAAAATAATATACCACAACCTACAGTTTATTGCATGGAAACTGTAAAATATGGTCTGCAAAAACCAGCGATGAAGTGATTCCAGTTTATAGCTCGCAAGTGTAGATTCATGGTACAGTCAAAATGTGACAGGGGCTATGCTACTAACAGGTTGTCAAATACAACCTGTAGATAAGGTAGAACAATGCAATGTAATGTAACGTTCTTTAGAATTGTACAATACAGACAAATGCTCAGATTCAAAGTGTTTGTTTACTATGTGTGTAAAATGTTAAATGTTGCTTCATTTTCGAAGTGCGGCTCGAGTAAATCAGTAAATTTAAAAACTAATGCTCGATATTTTTTGCTCGAAAAAAAAAACTTTTTACAAAACGATTATTTCGGATATCAACCTCCTAAATCCTACTAATTTATAAAGGCGAAAAATTGTGCTGTTGAGACAACGGCAAAACTACTGAATAGATCATGCTAAAATATTGTACACATATAGACCTGGAATAACATATGGAATTTTTATTCCAAAAATGCGTGCGTACCTGCAGGTAAATGCTGATTGTGTACATTGTTACACATGAGTGTTAGTTTGAACGTGACCATAACTGTCTGTGTGAGATATCAAGAAACAAAACCGGCATACATAAAAAAAATTAAAAACATACAGACCCTACTCCTTTTTTGAAGTCGGTTAAAAACAGGCCATCCCGTTACCAACAACTTGACTTCCCGTCATTCCTTTTTCTAAGAATATAATGCCTCGTTCACACGATGAGAGTCACTGGTCTCCACGACTGTTTGAAAAAAAGGTATCAACTATTATTTACTCGCAGAATCGTGTACGTACCGATCGGGACAAATGTGTCTTTACAAATAAGGGCTATTGTGCGGGTTGAATAATGTAGCGATTCTATGACCTTTGTCTACCAAAGCATAAAGTAGACTAGCAATTCACACAAAAACATGAAACTCCTTGCGCAGTCGGGTAAAATATTACTCCGTTGTTAATACAACGTTTTACCCAACTAGATGATGCTGTGTGGATTGTCCAGCATTATTTATTTATTTATTTAACACTGATCATATTTTGTTTGTACCATTTTTCTCTCAGGGGAAAATTTAGTAACGCCTTTTGAACGTGATGCGAAAATACCTAACCTCGATGCTGAAATCGGACTTAAATTACTTCGGTGACGGTATGCGCCTTCATACCGTGAATGTAGATAGTGCAAGGAAAAGAAAGGGTCGCTAGTGAGCTGGACTGATTACCGAGAAGTCAGTACTGGACTGCGTTGCTAAACTGCCTCCATGTAGACGCAGCATAAGGCGGAAATTGGCGTGTTCTGGTATGACGTCATCAAAGGATTTCCGGCACAAGTAGGCGGTGGAACATAATCAATTTAAAAATCCCTTTCTCTTTTTGTAGCGGCTTCATTGTAAGGTTCACAAAAGTCCCTAATTGTCTTCAGTTAGAGAAATCTTTGTACCTACTACAATTTTCCTTTAGTTTTCCTCTTTTACGCTTTGAGACTATTGTTTTATTGCTGCAACTCGTAACGAATTATTTTATACTTTTCACATTTTCAGCTTCAATGGAAAAATTGTGCAGGGAAGACAACAGTTCTATTGAATACTGTAAAAAATGTGATCTCGCTCATCGAAATTACACCCTAAAAGTTATAATTTACGGAACGCATAAAAACGTGACCTTACGTTTTTGTCCGGATTTGATGCATCTCTAGACACTAGAAATTCTCCCATTCCCATTGCTTCTAATTTATGTTTAATTGACGACGGATGTGGCGCGGCGGCGAAGGTCCGCCTGCGACGCAGGAGGTTACGGGTTCGATTCCCACCTTGGGACAAATGTTTGTACGATCTGCAAATATTTGTTCCGAGTGTTCTATGTATAATAAAAAAATATCTATCTAAGTAATGTTTTGTATTAAGTTTATCAGTCATCAAGTACCTATAACACAAGCTCTGCTTAGCTTGGGGATAGATGACGCTGTGTGGATTGTCCAGCATTATTTAATTATTTATACCTAGTCCTTACAAAAACTGCCCCTATTTACATGCTAGCAAAAAACAAAACCTTAAATCTTAACCACTATTCCATTAGAACTGGTAGCTGTAGACTTTTGGATCCTTCTCGTCGACTACATTAAACTGATTGCAGCAATTAGCGAATGGTGTTTCTCGTTTTTCACCCCCCTTTCCTCTCTCCAGGAAATTACTTTGGACTTTCCGCGATTAAATAAAATTGAAGAACTCAAATGAAATTGTTTTGAATTTTCGTCGTGATCGAGTTGCTGGAATTAGCGTTAATTAATGTAGGTAGCTTGCTTATTGAAGCTGAGACAAGAGGGTAGTCCGTGACTTTATTTTGCTATTTTTTTTGTTTTTCTTTATTTCTGAGACCTGGATCTCTTCAATACTCAATCATTTATTGCATTCTATAGGTGTACAGAGGTGTTTATACTCTAATTACGTATCACTATGGACCCTGCTGGGCACACAATAATATGTATGGAGAGAGAGGAGGACGTAATTTTTAACAGGTTAGGTATATTTTACTCGTTTGCATATTTGCCGATGTGGCGCGGCGGGCGAAGGTCCGCCTGCGACGCAGAAGGTTGCGGGTTCGATTCCCGCCTTGGGACAAATGTTTGTACGATCTGCAAATATTTGTTCTGGGTGTTCTGGGTATTTTCTATATAGAGGTTATAATAAAAAATATATATCTATGTTATGTATTGTATTAAGTTTATCAGTCATCTAGTACCCATAACACAAACTCTGCTTACTTTGGGGCTAGATGATGCTGTGTGGATTGTCCAGCATTATTTATTTATTTATTTTTATTTCTTATTTTTCGTTTATATATTCGTCAATCGTGTTATGCTTTTGTGATTAATAAAAGCTTTAATAGTTTTTTTTTAAATGTCGTTTTCTCATTTTTTGACGCGTCAGGTAGTTTATTATTAATTTAATCATTACCTAAGGGCTCGATGACTGAAGTTTAAGTTTGGAATCTGGTCCTTATATGTTTGTTTTTATATCGTAAGGAGCGAGGGGTGTAGGTTTCTTTCCGAGTTTTATTAAATTCTTTATGTTTTCTAACGAATTTACACATTTCAAGTATATATATGCAGGGATCTTCAAGCTATAGTGAATGTGTCTGTTAGACTAGCCTGTGTTCTATAGCATTAATCTCACCTGAGGTTAAATAATCATATGAGATTGTGGTTTTAGAATTCCGATCAAAAAGGAGACATGCCTTTACTCGATTTTAAACAAGCCCGCTGTACTTAACCAAAAATTAACTTTCTTGGTGTTGATTTTTTACCACGATTCCGGTCCGTGTCGATTTGAGATCATTTCTTCAATATATATAAATAATAATTTTAATTAATTGTACTTATCTTAAAATCGACTTGACAAGCACGTAAATTTTAATTCTAATTTTTCTTCTCTTTAATGTTCGGATACTTGTGTATAGGTTTATTTAAGGCATAGTAGAATAGATAATCATGTTTTGTCTTACAATAATATAAAGGTACTTTAATACCTAAACATGTGAATAATTATTTACGTACTCATAAAACAAGCTAAGTCTGACTTTAATACGGCTACCTCAACGGTATTTACCACAACCCGTATGTTCTATTCTGAGACACCGTAGTATAGTTAAAGCGTAGAGCTTAGTGTACCTTGGTTTGACTCTACACTAAGATACAGGTGTCAAATATACAATAAATTATATGAATATTGTAATATTCAATAATTATATCAAATATTATACATACAATAGGTACATGCTTGTATTTGACCTCTAAATCTCCATTTAGAGATCCTCTACAGATTAGGTACTCTAAAAAAGCTTTATTGTGCTATAAATTAACTTGCCTAGAGCGTAAGTATGCTCTTCTGAGCCCAATATCAGCGCCTATAAATTGATAGAGCAACCACAGATCAGTCATTCAAGATTACCGCTTTACATTATTACGATGATCTTCGCATTGATTTGCGGTGGTTCTGGTGGGTTCCTAATTAGCCTGCCAAGTGATGTATCGACTTCAAGGATCGTACAAGTTCTATTTAAATAATGCGTTAAGCATCTGGCATTTGAATAGTATCTGTCTACTTGTTGGCAATACCAATATCTTAATTAATCCAACACATGTCATGTACGCAGGTAGATAAACCACCTTGGTAAGTAGAAAGGGTAAAGGAAAGGAAATTCGGTGCTTCTGTAGGCTGTAGATACATGGGAAACCCACCTAGGAAAGCCCAAAAAAAAGCAGAGCTTGTGTTATGGGTACTAGATCAATCAATAATATAAGAACGCATTTACACAACAGAAAAAATAACTGTGACTGACACAAAAGGCTAGTATTTGGAAAACCCCAACTGAATGTGGTCAAGTGGTTTCTCGGAGTCTACCTATAATATTTTAAAAAATTAGACAACTGTCAACTGTGTGTGGACTTGGAAAACCATTATTCAATGTTCTTTCAAGTCCACGACCATAGGTGTAGGTATAGTATAGACCCAGTCTAAAGCTTGAAATTGTTTTTCACAAAGGCAAATTAAAAGTTTATACACAACACCACAAACACAACACAACACAAAGCAAAACAGGCTCCATCAAACCAATGCCAAAATAACTTGAGTTTTCATCAGACGCTGCGTCAAATATTGAGTTTAGCCAAACACCAACCGGCGCAGCGGAACGAAAACAACATTATTACGCAAACAGAAACCAATATGCATGTAGATATTAGATGCCGTGGCTGGAGCCAAGTTGTAAATCCCGCATGCAATCCAAGTCACAGTTTCTGTACCAAAAGAGGCGTTACTTTATCCTAAGGAGACAGTAAAGTGGCAAAATGATAAATTCGGAGCGTGGCGTAGACAATGGCGGATTGCGTTGAATATAATATGGGATTGTTCCATAGTTTTGCAAGGGGCAATAAACATAATTGCATCGCTGGCCCTGCGCATAATAATATTACGGACAAGGCGCGAGCAGGGAATGGACAAAGCTTTATGTGGAATTGTTTGTGTAACGTAGAACTGTTCCAGATGTAGCTACTTCTACAATTAGATTTGTGGAAGGTTGTTTCTTGTAACTCTAATTTGATAATGCAGGAAATACAAAACTGATGTATTTTGTAAAGACTTGGTCCAGCAGATGTCGATGTTTTCCTGTCAGATGTTTTCCTGTCAAGATGGTTAGAGGATCAAGATGGTTAGAGGAAACCTCTAACCATCTTTTAAGCGAACGAAGCATAGTTTTCGATGATTTGTATCAACTTAGTTTTGGGAATATTGCACGCAACCTGTGATGTGGGCTTCACAAGCGTTTTATAATATTTAAAAAAGTTTCAAAGAATCGAAAATACGTTTGGTAAAATTCCGCAAAAGGTGAAGACCCGTCTAGCTTGATACTGAGGACTGCAGGCTTAATTTATCGACCAATTGCCAAAAAACGGCGCGAGGCGAACATAAAACTGGATTCTGTACAAGTCATTGTGATCAATAGGCATCTCGAAGGTTAATACCGACGAAAGGCTTTGTGTGATAGCAATAAAGCTCCTCTCTTTCATGGCTCCACTAATTTGGGACTTGATAAAAGGATATCCTTTTGTGAAGCGTCGACCTCCATTGCTCAGTGGGCAATCGCAAAATGTGATTTAGGATGTTGAGGGTTTGATTGCCATTATTATACATTACATTCTATCACTTATACATACTCATACATTTATTTGCCGTAGGAGTACAAGGCATACTTGGTTACGTCGGTTTACATTTCACTTATAAATAAAGTAATAATCAAAGGAACACAGAACAAACAAATTATTTCTAAATCTGCAGTAAATGGGCATCGTCAATAATCAAGCTATACATAAATATAATAATAATTACTAGAGCTGCTGTAAAAGGGCATTGTCAAAAATAAGATTCTAAAAAAAAAAAAAATCTTAAGAAAATAATATATTCGACAGAGTGGCCACTCTTTACGCACGTAGTTTAACTACAGGTTATTTAAAACAAGATCCATCAAGTGCGAGTGTGACTCGTGCGTCGAGGGTTTCGAACGTTAGTAAAGTATACTGTATGTGACCCTACCATTTTATGTTTTTATATTTATGTACATATGTATATAATATCACTGCACAGTACACATACACATAACACTCCTTTCGATGCATCGTCGGTACGAGGCACCCAGGCGCGGCCGTCTGAAAACTGGTTTTGCCCACCAGTTGGTGGGCAAAACCCAGTGCGCTGGAGCTGCACTGGGCCACGCCGCGCTCGACAGCTACTACCTTGCACCTATCATGAACGCACTTACCGCTTGTATTGTATACGTCGCGTTGTTTGTTATTAATTGCCTGTGAACTTTTCTTCTACTGCTTGACTTCCTTCTCCTTCTGTATACATACATATATCTTCTGTCTGTTTTAAGTTAATATACTACCTAGTATATCTAAGTGTTTTCCGTCAACTACAACTGACACCCTAAACTGGTGACCCGACGTGATATGCACAGACCGGTTTATATAAACTGGTCTGTGACTATAGGTACCGGTTAGGGACTGCTATTTAATGAATACCTAAAAATAAAAGGTAGGTCTACATTTCAGATCGGTATCGAATTGCAAACTTCGGAATATAGAGAGAGGGTAATAGTAAAATTTTCGAGTTTTTTCAAAATATTTCAATAAGCGTGAAACCTACAGAAATTAAAAAAAAACTGTTTTAAAATGTACAAAGCGATACTTTTCATTTGATACTCCAGAAACGCTACTTAGATGGATCGCTCTGCAAACTTCAGAGATAGAGAGAGAGGGGGGGGGGGGGGTCAACTAAAATTTTTAAAACTGTTTTGAAATGTACAATTTAGTACCATTCATTTGACAACCCACTTGACCTTGAAGGTCTCTTTTAAAATTTCGACATCGCACTGAAAGTTTTCATTTTCATTTATTTTACTTTTAATCTGTACAGGCGCACGAAATGTATTATTATTTAAAACTTCAAGTTATTTGCTGCTGTAGTTGCTGAGATATTAAAGACAGAAAAAATGACAGAAAAAGCGAGACCATAAGCGTTTCGAAACTGATCTCCGATCTTCGAAACCCTTCAAAACAAAATCACCCTTAAAACAAAGATACCTAATTAGAAAATTCCAAAAGCATACATAAAGGCATGAGCGCCTAGATCGTTGTAACGAGGTTGTTAGGTCGGAAAACAGGTAGAGTGTTTACACAGGGTGGCTTTTTGAGATGGGTGTGGATGGCCAAATCTGAAACCATGAGCGTTAGAGGAAAATTATGAAGATAGTCATGACCTCGATTTATCAATTCAAATTGCATTTAGCAAAGAAATGATTAATTGATAAAAAAAAAACTATATATTTCCTGCCTGCGACGCAGGAGGTTGCGGGTTCGATTCCCGCCATAACAGACAAATGTTTGTACGATCTGCAAATATTTGTTCCGGGTGTTCTGGATATTTTCTTTGTATACTAAATTTATCTATTTATGTAATGATAATAATAATAATATTTTTTACTCTAGAATAGTTTTATAATATTTTATTTTCTATAGTGAAAAATGTATTTTATAACGAGATTTAAAATAAATGAAGAGAATAATAATAATATAATAATAATATTATTATTACTATTATTATAGAGATATATTTTATTATTTAATAGGTACTTAGTTATAGATAAATTAATACAGGGGACATAAATATATTGCAATGTTTATGAATAGGAACATAACCCAGCTTATATCTTCCTTAGACTATGACCTGTTTTGTGAGAGACTGGTGCCTGTGAGAGGTTTTAGAAACAACCTGTGGTACAGGTCACCAGTCCCTTCCCTCCGCGGCGTCATACGAAACGGACGTGTTGCTCGTATTTAAATATTTTTTTTTATTGTTAAATAAATTACTGAACCGACGCCCTGGGACTTTGCCACCATCTTCAATATCGCAGGTGCTTCGCGGCGTGTCTTCAGACGTGGATTTGGTCGGCGGCGAGGTGATTCGGTGCACAAATTTATTACTGTGAGTAAGTAGCTGCAACGGCCTCTACACCATTGACACACTGAGCAGCGCACTTGAAATTACCATCCAGCTTACGCAGAGTGAGTGCTACGAACTGCCTACGCGCTACGAACACTCTATGTGCTACGAAGCGGCTTCAACGCTTGCTACGTGATAACTCGAACCGCCGCGCCGCGCCGCCGCCGTGTGCGTTTACTGAATCTTTGACGTCGGCAAACTCACAGGCCTATAAACGCACACTCGTTACATACATTATTGTTATTTTTGTTGGTCGATTGAAAATCTCGTTGCTTCGTTCTCCTCCGGACCCAGACTTCAGTCTGAAGACCTCGCCTATGCGTCGGATTCAGCTATAAATACCTCAACAGCCTCAGCTGCCGATGATACTCTAACCAACGTCACCAAAAGGCAGAAGTGTAACCTCGGCGCGTTCCTGGGACATAGTTCTCCTGAGCTCAATGAAGTAAAATCTTTGTGTTCTACTAGTTAAAAACCCAAAACGATTCAAAACTCGACTCGCTGAGTAATGCCACGGCGATAATCATTTCGCAAAATCAGGACATACAAAAATCAATCGAGCATATGAATCTACAGCACGAAGACTTATTTGTACGAATAAACTCGTTGACCCAAGAGAATCAAGTCTTTGGGAACAAAATATGTATATACGCTAGAAAACAGGGTAAAATTTTTAGAAAAGAAAGCACAGAGGTGCACTATTGAGATTCGTAATGTACCTAAAATTTATAAAGAAATTGAACAAGATAGAATTGATATAGTTAAGAGCATTGGGCTGGAGCTCGGCCTGACTGAGCCTATACAAGACCTAGAAGTTAGTAGCACTTATCGTTTAAAAAAGGAAACCGTCGTAGTCGAGTTCACTCGCGATTCTCGGCAGGAAGACGTAGTTTCTGGGTACAAGAAACTAAACAAAGCTCGTAAGCTACGTAAAGAGCAACCCTTAAACTCAGCATAGATTAAGCTTCCAGGCCCACCATGCCCTATATTCATCTCGGAAGCTCTTACAAGCAAGGCTCGCCACCTTTCCTAGCCAGGGAAGGTGTTAGTAACAAAAAGCTACTTGCTACGTGGTCTTCATTCGGAAAGTTTTATGTAAATAGAGAAGAGGGGTCCGCGTCAATCTGCATCGACGACGAAGAAGATCTACTAAAATTCATACAATTACTTGAGTATGTATGTAATTTGTGTAGCAATTTGCTTGAAAATAGGATTAAGATTATTTTAATTAAGCTGTTGTTCTTAAGCCTTATTATGTTATATAATATAAACAATTACTCGTACATAGCGTTGACGGGTACTTATTATAACTCCACTGCGTACACACACACACTAGTGTTCTACATATACATGCACAACTACACTAAATTAATAAAATACTACACAACACCTCTGTTACTTGCAATATATATTCGCATTATCGTTCTGCTGTCATGCCTACCGATCACTAATTCCTGATGAAAAATACTCCAACTACAACATAAAATCCCCGTGTAATAGGGTTTCTCCTTTTTTACTTATTAGATATGATTATGCAGACTAACCAGATTTTTTACATCAGGAACTAGATTCTTTGGCCACGGCGAAAACTATCCAATGCGGCATAGAAAATATTGTAAAGTATAAACCGAAAAAAAAATCATTAACTTCAAGTACCTATCAAATTAATTTGTCAGAAGGTATTATGTATATCAGTTTTCTAGTACCCATAACACAAGCTCTGCTTAGCTTGGGACTAGATGATGCTGTATTGATTGTCAGCATTATTTGTTTATTTCATTTATTTATTTAGATTTTATTTTAATCTTTTACTTGTGCGGGAAATCGAGCAGATTGATTTTTCAGAAAATATAGATAACCTGGTCGCATGGTAATGGGTCGACCCACCAGGTCCACGGGTATTTGTTGTCTGAAATAAATGAATTGAATGTGAAAATATTAAATAATAATTTCGAACAACTGGTGAAGGTAATTGCCGCTAGCGAAGATACTAAGCCTAAGCTTTTAATAGGATTTATCCTTGCTAAAACGCCTTCGTTACGAATGTTGTAATGTCTTTTTTTTGCAGAAAAAATCTGCAAAAAAAAGACGTAGGTGATGCGGTTTTGTTTTTTCAAAAATTGGGCTCCTCTACGACGTTTCTCTACCTCTCATGGTTTTGGATTAAGCCATACACTCCCATCGTAAAAGCTATTCTGTATAAAGTTAACATTATCGCGAAGTATAAGCGATTATTAATTATGATTTACCAGGTTTAGTTCTACTTACTAAATGGCGTTGCGTGTCCAGCATTATCTTCCTTATTTATGTGTTGTGTAACCCTCACTCGGCCGTGTATAGTTCGCTCTAACTTTACTCTAACGGACTCGCGCGAATTGCCCAAACTGCTATTAAATTTGCCTGGCTGCGATGTGGTGCCAGTACAGCAATGTAGGTATTGGTCAAAGTTGAAATGTTTTTGAGTGTTGTGGAGAGCAACCCTTTTATATTTAACGTTGAGAATTACATAGCAAAATGTAGAAACAATAAGATATAATTTGGCGTGTTTTAAAAAAACATAAAACGACTTCAAATTCCGGTTTACTTAAAGATAATATTCATCTTTGTCTCGGACGAACGAAATCATCCCTCCCTTACTTTCCCTGACCTATGTTCACGTCTAGGAACAATAAATAAAGCATGGAAGCCGGACTAAAATGAAAACCGAGCCCCCTATACTTTATTCATTATTGTCAATTAGCATGTCATAGGTATGAATGAAACAAAACAACGTTGTTTGTTCTTATTATTTTTGAATGTGTCACTAAAATAAAAACGATAAACGTCAAATGGTTACCTTTGGTCATCTTATAATACTAAAAATTTTAAAAGTACTATCCGAGGCGTCAAAATACATGAGTCGTATCGTCAACATAACTTTGTAGTATTATGATTTGTTGATAAGGAGCGTGAATAGTCGATCGAAATTTATTAATTTTACTTTGAAAACGTGGTCTGAAACTGTAATTATATCAGGAGACAAAACAGTTTCAGTGTCTACATGAAATGTCTTGTGTTGTTGAAGGGTGTAAAGCCCATAGTTCGAGGAAAGAAAATTAAAACGAATCGTTCACATTTCATCGGTAAGTTTAGACAAATATTTTTCATTTTAATAGCATAATGGAAATGTTATAGTGATAATACATAAGAAAAAGTATTAATGTATGTCTGCAAAGTCAAAATAATTCACGTTTTTGCTGTTTTTTATGTATTTTCTAGTAAATCAAATTGTTGCAAGTATAGGTTATTAGTGTTGTAAAAAAGGCTGTCGATAATTTTACCAATAGTAATCAAATCAATATTATTACAGTTTTCCTAAAGATGAAGCAATGCAGATTAAATGGATTCAATGCATTAACAGGCCCAATTGGACACCAAAAAAGCATAGCCGAATTTGTTCTGTTTAGGAAGTATACAATATTTGGCTGTAGACCATCAAACATTATAACCATTTTAAAATATATTTTATTCATCATTATATTTTGTTCACCTTAGAGATTTTTCATCTTTCTTAAATTGTTTTAGGAACCGCTGACGGAAATTACTACGGGAACGTCATCGACAAATTTAAAACGAAAAATTTCAACTACAGTCTGTGGCACATCTAGTAACAAAGATGACTTCGATGAACTGGTAGTTTTGGAGAATTTGGGAAAATACGAAATTTTGTGCTAAAAATCTACATTTTCCAAGTGCTCCCAAAATACAAATGAATAAAAGTTGATTTTATCATAAGTTCATAGCAGATGGTTTACGATTTGCGGCAAATTACTTTTCCCTAGTTTTGTTGCTTGTGTTGTGGAACATTGAAAAAATTAAAAACCACAAAAATATTTGAATTTCGCGCCAACCCGCGACGAACAACTTTAACGATAAAGACGTTACAGCAATGAAATGTCTTCTTTTTATAAAATGGTTCATTATGGTAGATCTTGACCAAATAATGTAGTTTTAGACGTTAGCAAAGTAGCTAGGTTTTATCTAATTAATCGATAAAATATATCGATCATATCCCATCACTAGCAAAATCTTAACTTGTGACAACCTGCATAATAACGAAACAGAACGTTATATATGTCTTTTTCTTGCGCACTATCAATACCGTAAGTAAAAAAAGACAAAGATATGCACTGTACTTGCTATTTTAGCCCGGCTTCCATGCTTTAGTTATTGTTCCTAGGTTCACGAGCAAAAAATTTAGTTTTGGCTGGCGACATCCGGTTATAATTCAAGTCTCATTTAGTTTGATGACACATGGATGAAACTGTTGACGCCCGTTGCCATGGAAACCATTAGTTAGGTTTTAATGAAATTACCTTATTCTGGAGAATTTTTACAAACCTACGTTTTACGGTGCACAATTCCTCGAGAATCAACTCACCTCATAATAAATTTTTATACAACAACGAAAGAATCATCTAAATCTATTGACAATTGGCGCAGAAATCACCAAAACTGTTGTAGCTAGTCTACAACAGTTTTGGTGGTAATCATTCTCCAATAATATTATGTTGCTTTATATATAAGTTTAACGGGATAAATACTTATCCCTCGGGAATAATTTTTCTATGGGACCACCTCGGGATCATTATCTATACAACAGTGAATGAATCAGTAAAATCGGTTACCCATAGGCGGAGTTATCAAGTAACAATACATATATAAAAAACATACACAAAAAAAAAACAGACGAACTGAGAACCTCCTCCTGTTTGAAGTCGGTTAAAAAATACATAAAATGTAGAACTCCATAGAAAAATGTTCATGGATCATAAAGTCCATAGTCCAGTATCGTAAAGAGACCCAAAGCTTAAAGAACTCGAGTTGAAATCGGATAGAACAATTAATTATTTTAATGTTTTTGACTTAGAATCGGTTGTTCCATTAACGCACGATTGAGGCGCTGCTGTGACAAATCTGAAAAATAGAACGCGCGCCGCCTTGCGGCTAAAGTCTGCTGCCGGAAAGAAGCCGACTATCTAGGCGACTATTTTCGACTAATTCAGCTAGGCTTTGGTTCGCGAGGCGGATGTGAGGCCGCAGTACATTCCCTTCGTACATTTTTGGACCAAAATTATGGGGCGGTAATTCTGAAGGTAGACATCAAAAACGCCTTCAACTCAGTAGACAGGGGCGCCTTGCTAAAATAAATTAAAGACAAAATTTCAGTAATTTACCCTTTTTTCTGGCAATGTTACAGTTCACCGTTAAAATTAATTTATTATATATAAGCCATTTTGTTCGCTGTTGGATGGTGGCACCTTGTATAGCGTCATCTAATATCTACTGTTATATTGTGTGTCTCTTCACTAAGCGTTAAACATTTATTTTCCCAAGTTTTTTGTACGTGGTAACTACAAAATGGAAAAAAAAACCATCAAAGTATGTCTACTGTGATGGTTTTTACCATTTTGGAAAATGGTTAAAACCATCACAGTAGACGTAATTTGATGGTTTTTTTCCATTTTGTAGTTGGTGTGGTTTTTTCTTCTACAATTAAATTGTGTGTGTGAAGTTGGAGGTGTGTGAAGTTGGAGGGTAAGTGACTTGCCAATTTAATATTGCGCAAGTCTGTTTTTACCTTGTCTGATTGCATGGCATGCCAATTTGTGGGAGGGAGGGCGGTGTACGCAACTGCATTTTGTTGAACCTCATCAGAGAAGGTTTTGCGCGGAATCTTTACTAAATATTTTTAATCCTAATATTTAACGTGGTTTAGTTAAAACTTTATTAACAAAGAAAATTACAATCAAATAATAAAAACACATTAGAACTAGTATTAACAATTGAAACAATTATGTTAAAACTAAAGTTTCGGTTCTATTTCGAATTACGTAGGTACGGCGTATAACTCGTGCGGGCATGTGGTGACGTAACTAAGTTTTGGTCGCTCCCGTGTTGTATATTGATGGTAAAATGTAACGTTGTGTGTGTGGTCTCGCCTGGTGGCGTCAATGTATTCATTCTACGGCTTGCTGCGCATCAAACTCTCATTATCTTAGTTCGGAACTAGCTGAGTCCCTGAAATGAGTTGTAGTAATGATAAAAATACTTTTGTGCTTATAAATTCGTGTTTAAACTGTTGGTATAATGGTTTGTCAAATTTTCATGAGGGAACAAATTAGGTATTCACAACAAAAAAGCTTTGATGCTGTATTCGAGAATAGAGTAAGCATCATCATCGGCATCAACCTATATTAGTCCATGTCATGTCCTTGTTTCTTGTTACTTACTTACCAACAAAATTTCTATGAATACCGGCAATGTTTTGTTTTCCTAGAAGTAGAGCTTTATCCTTCAATAGGGATAAATTTCATGCCTAAAGGCTTTTCGAAAAAACCTGATAATGTAGTAAAATTTTGTGAAACAATAGCTAACCCTACAAAAGCATATCCCGGAGCCATGCTTTCAAACACACAATAAGATTACGACCTGTAACTAGAAACGGGTTGGAGAATTCTTTATTATAATGTTTCTCCTACATATCTTCTTACATCCCTTTAGATAAATCCATCTCTGTTGCACACACTAAACTTAGATATATGTTAACTTAGATATATGAAAACTAATAACATTTCTCCGTCGCAATAAAACATATTAATGCGAGACCTTTCCAGGGCTGGGTTGCCAGTATGGCCTCAACGCAAGTGTACATACCTTCTGTTGGTATTTATAGTCTGGCAACATCCCTTGATATAATTTAGGTAGATCTGTTAAACCTGCTTTCAAAGCACTAAGATAGAAATCAAAGTCAAAGTCAAAGGCAAAACTCTTTAATTCCATAAATACAATAAATGTACACTTAGAAAAGGTTAAATCCTTAATAATTAAACACTGACACGGAAATAAAGTGATATTTTTGATTTCAGTCGCTTCGGTATGTAGACTAAAGTAAAGAAGCGACGAAGAAACCTTTAGCCTGTTAGTTGTTATTTTTAGAGTTGGAAATCAGAATATACCCATCATTCTCACCATGAAGTGAAGGACCCGTGCGCACTAACAATTGCACCGAGTGTGACAGTAACCGCCACGGACCTCAAAAGGAAAAAAGGAACCCTTATAAGATCAATTTGTTGCCCGTCTGTCTGTCTGTCTGTCAACCCCCTTTTCTCAGGAACGCGTGGAATTATCGAGTTGAATTACTTCAGATTTCATTAACATCAAATACTCAAGTCCGTAACCTCTTTGATCCGATATATAAATCAAACTTCTAAGTCCACGCAATCAAAAGCTGCAGCCGTTATGCCCGCATATTTTGGAATTTAAAAAACAATTACATTTGGGGTGGAGACTCTGGGTCAGTGGGGTACCAAGGCTCTCCGGGTTTTCAAAAAGTTATCTGAGCGTCTGGTCGACGCGACGCATGACCCGAGAGCTGGCGGATATCTGGCGCAGCGCATCAGCATTGCCATACAGCGGGGCAATGCAGCCAGCGTCTTGGGGACGCTTCCGACTGGTATTGATATGGATCAGTTGAGCTACCTGTAGATTGTTTGCAACAGTCTGCAGTTAGCTTAATTGTTTCAATTGTAAATACTAGTTAATTTGTTTTATTATTCAATTGTACTTTTCTTTGTCAATAAAGATTTATTACATGCACATAAAAAGTATAGGGTACTACCCGTTAACCTACATACCTACATGTAATTTGGCTTGAAGCAAGGTCTCACAGCACTAGTAAAGGGAAAAATCAGAAAACTGCTAATTTATAGTACACACAAAAAGTATTTTTGATCCTCGCAAGGGACCAATACCTATGGGGTACTTCCCGTTAACCTAGAGGTAGAATCATGAAATTTGTTAAGAAGTAAGGTGTTATAATTATACGGAACCCTCGGTGCGCGAGTCCGACTCACACTTGACTTTTTATTTCAAGATGATGATGATGTACTCCTAGCCGAATTTCGGCTGCGGTGGATAGTCTTAACAGAGACTAGCCATGTACGCAGAAGGTACAAACGTGTGCGTAAACACAGTGCACTATCTGTCCTCTGCTGTGTTGGAGGAAGGAGACGCAGCCTGAACCGCGCGTTTCAGTATGTAAGAAGATATGTAGGAGAAACATTATAATAAAGAATTCTTCAACCCGTTTCTAGTTACAGGTCGTAATCTTATTGTGTGTTTGAAAGCATGGCTCCGGGATAAGCTTTTGTAGGGTTAGCTATTGTTTCACAAAATCTGACTACATTATCAAGTTTTTTCGAAAAGCCTTTGGGCATGAAATTTATTCCTATTGAAGGATAAAGCTCGACTTCTAGGAAAACAAAACATTGCCGGTATTCCTAGAAATTTTGTTGGTAAGTAAGTAACAAGAAACAAGGACATGACATGGACTAATATAGGTTGATGCCGATGATGATGCTTACTCTATTCTCGAATACGTTATCAAAGCTTTTTTGTTGTGAATACTAATTTGTTCGCTCATGAAAATTTGACAAACCATTATACCAACCGTTTAAACACGAATTTATAAGCACAAAAGTATTATTATCATTACTACAACTCATTTCAGAGACGCAGCCTGAACCGCGCGGTTCAACCGTCAGCGCGTATGACCTCAAAGAGTTTCAGTTTGACAGTTATTTTTCATTACACAACCACTGAATGGAAAGATTATGTACCATACCAACCATGAAAGATGTAGACTACATTTCCTACGGTACGCAGCAAGACAATAAATCGGACAATAGTTGGCCACTTCTTGGGCCGAATGACCCAGTCAACTCTAAGCACTGTCTCAGTCAAAGCTAAATGGTGCTGAGCGAAGCAAAATGCTTAATCCTTTACTTGTTTCTAGAATCCAAAATATTTTATGTTAACAAAGACATATATGTATGAAAACTTAACAAAAACTGAAAACAATAACATAAAATAGCAAGTAACCACTTAAAACAAAATCAAAACCTACAACAACGCATAATTGCACACGTGCAACAAAAAAGGTGCAAATTTGAGTTTGAAAACGGATGAAACGAATTAAAATATGAATGAAAGCTGTCAAAACCAAAAATTTGTAGTGAACTTCGTAATTTGCTTCGATAACCAGTGTTGTACAACATTTTCCACCAATACTTCTTTGGTTTTCTGACTCATTTATTCATAAAACAAATCTAGCATTCTAGAATTGAGCTTAAGTATCCTTCGCCTCACCTTTATTTACTTCATTCACCCACCTATCATCAAAGTTTTCTACAGATTACGCTAAAATGGAATAGGTGTGATAAAATAAACATTTTTACGACATCGCAGGGGTAAATTGCTTCATAAAACGCAATTATCTTGAGAATAAGGCTCTGCGATATAGGTCATTTTGTTATGGTTTAGGGTAGTAAACGCACAGAACATGTAATAGTTGAATGTTTATGAAAACAATAACGGGTCTAAGTTACAGTTAGTACAGGTAGTAAAAATAACAAGTAAAGGTATTATTTTTATGTCTATTGTGAGGGTTTCATCGACTACGAATGTAGGCGTGGATTTGTTTGTGATCTAAAACATTTTAAGATAGTTCTTGGCTTTTTTCTTAATTTGTCGTTTATATCCTAACTTTCAAATTGTAAAACTTTACAAGCACACAAGATGGCGCTTGCAGCGTAAGAGGTTGCGAGTTCGATTCCCGCCTTGGCACGATCTGCAAATATTTGTCACGGGTGTTTTCTCTGTAGTATATTAAAAAAAATATCTATCTGTGTATTAAGTATATCAGCTATCTAGTACCCATAACACAAGCTTTGCTTAGCTTGGGGCTAGAAAATGCTGTGCGGATTGTCAAACATGATTAAAAAACAGGATCCGTCAAGTGCGAGTGTGACTCGCGCGCCGAGGGTTTCGAACGGTTGTCAAGTATACCATTATGTACCAGGTACATGTTTGAGACTTTGCTATTTGATGAATACCAAAAAATTAACGGTAGGTAACATTTCAGATGTATCGGTTTGCAAACTTTGGAGTAGGTATAGAGGGTAATAGTAAAATTTTTGATATTTTTCAAAATATTTCAAAAAGTATAACACGTACAGAAGTTTTTGAAAATTATTTTACCCTTTTTTGACCATTTTTAAAAAGTGATCTACGTACAGACTTCTCTATATTTTTCCTATAAAATATACATCCATATCTACAAACGCTACATACATTTCAGATGGATCGCTCTGCAAACTTCGGAGATAGCGGGGCAGGAATGGGTACTTTTTCGCCTTTTTTCAAAATATTTCAAAAAGCATGAACCCTACAGAAATTTCTAAAACTCTTGAGGTGTACAAACCAATACCTTTCATTTGATACCCCCCTCGGTGAGGTAGCTCCCCGTTTTTGACTATTTTTCAAAAAGTGGTCTACTTACAGACTTCTCCATATTTTTCCTGTAACATATAGTTCCATATCTACAATGCTACATACATTTAAGATTGATCGCTCTGCAAACTTCGGAGATAGGGGGGGGATAGAGGGTGGGAATGGGTAATTTTTCAACTTTTTTCAAAATATTTCAAAAAGTATGGAACCAACAGAAATTTAAAAAACTGTTTTGAGATGTTAAAACCCATAGCTTTTATTTGATACCCCACTCGGTGAGGTAGCCCTCCTTTTTGAAAATTATTCTCCCCCTTTATGACAGTTTTTCAAAAAGTGTTCTACTTACAGACTTCTCTGTATTTTTCCTGTAAAATATAGTTCCATATCTACAAATGCTACATACATATAAGATGGATCTCTTTGCAAACTTCAGAGATAGGGGGATGGGGGGGGGGGGGGGGTAATTTTTTGACTTTTTTCAAAATATTTCAAAAAGTATGGAACCTACAGAAATTTATTTAACTGTTTCGAGATTTACAAACCGATACCTTTCATTTGATACCGTACTCGATGAGGTAGACCCCCGTTTGAAAATTATTCCTCCTCTTTTTGACCATATTTGAAAAAGTTTTCTAGTTACAGACTTCTCTATATTTTTCCTGTAAAATATAGTTCCATATCTACAAACGCTACATACATTTTAGATGGATCGCGCTACAAACTTTGGAGATAAGGGGGGGGGGGGGTGATGGGTAATTTTTTGACTTTTTTCAAAATATTTCAAAAAGTATGGAACCTACAGAAATTAGCCCCCCCTTTTGAAAATTAACCCCCTTTTTTTGACCATTTTTCAAATAAGTGTCTACTTGCAGACTTTTCTATATTTTTCCTATAAAATATAGATCCATATTTACAAACGCTACATATATTTCAGATGGATCTAGCATTCTAGATTGACATTTTCCAAAATATTTCATAAAGTATGAAACCCACAGAAATTTCAAAAACTGTTTTGAAATGTACAATTTGATACCTTTTATTTGACACCACATTTGACATTGTAGGTCTCTTTAAAAAATTATTTAAAATTTCACGTTATTTGCTGCTGTAGTTGCTGAGATATTAAAGACGGAAAAAAGGACAGAAAAAGCGAGAATATCAGGGTTTCGAAATCGATCTCCGATCTTCAAAACCCTAAAAAAGACATTAAACTTTTACCTTTATTTTGCTTCTATGGTTATCATCTTATCTCTTTAAAAGTTTCAAATATTTTTTATAAGCTCCAGTGAAAACCAAATAGAAAAACCACCTGAACTACAGATTTTATAATACTACCTGAACTAAGCAGGAACTCAGAGGTTAAGCTTGAATACAGCAAAGCTTTGAGAGAGAAAATGACTAAATAATAGTATTCAAGGCAGAATTCTCTACGAATACCAAAGGTTTTGCTTTAAGATGCAATATTTTTCTGGGGTGGTCTGCTGCACTAAAATCGCGTATCTCAAGCTATTGTTCAGTTACAATGGGTAACTGAGTTGGCCGCTGGAAAATAAACAATGGGGCATGAATTTATAAAGGACCTCGCACACTGGTGGCAGCGATCGGTCAGCGCTACGTTTTTATATGTGTTTATTTTGTTGAGTATTTCAAAAACTCACTATCCATACTGTCTGTCTGTTACATTTCCACGCCTAAACGACTGAACGGATGTTAATTAAATTTGGCAGGGAGGTAAACGGTATCCCGGGGACGGACGTAGGCTACTTTTTATCCCGGAAAAGAGCGTGCGAAGCCGCAGGCAGCAGCTAGTTGTTTATATGCCGCACTGTGATGTCCACACTAATAAACCGGCCAAATTCGAGTCAGACTCGAACGGGAAGGGTTCCGTACCATCCTAAAAACTTTTTCTTAAATGAAACAAAAAATAACTAAAAACCGTTTTAGGGTTCCGAAGATCGGAGATCGGTCTCGCTTTTTCTGCCTTTTTCTCCATCATTAATATCTCAGCAACTGCAGCAGCAAATAACTTGAAATTTAAAATAATAATAAATTTTGTGCGCCTGTACAGATTAAAAAAAAAATGAAAAGAAATAAAAAATTAAAATGAATATTTTCAGTACCAATTGTGATGTCGAAATTTTAAAAGAGACCTACAATGTTAAGTGGGGTATCTAATGAAAGGTATCAGTTTGTATATTTCAAAACAGTTTTTGAAATTTCTGTAGGGTTCATACTTTTTGAAATATTATGAAAATCTCGAAAAAAATCCCATCCCTCCCTCTTATCACCAAAGTCTGCAGAGCCATCCTGACAGCAAGGTATTTCAGTAGTAGGAAGGTAAGTTTAGTAGTAGCAAGGTAGTTTAGTAACAGTCCCGTTTTCACCCTTTGGGTCGGAATCCTAAACACCACTCATTGATGGAGCGATCTATCTTGAGTTCACAAAGTACCCACCTACTAAAGTACTCAACGGTATATTACTTCATTCCGCGTTTTTCATATCATTCTAAATCAAAACGAATAAAAGCACAAAGCAATATTACTTGTGTCCAATGGATATTTTTATAGCTATGTTATATCATACTCCACGGTATATTATATCTTCTTCAATATCACCCAACATGCTGCGGATTCTTTACCCTGCTCACAGCCGCTTACATATCACCAGTGTGATAGATCCCTGATTCATTCCCAGACTGGGAATTAATCACGTCATACTGTGTGCCCGGGGGGACTGGATGGAAACGAACTCTGGCCCAACAGGGTATAAATAAATAAGCTTACAGACAAGACATGCGGCTAGATTCAAATAATTAATAAAATTTGTTTAAAGAAACGTAAATAGACAATACATTAGTGCACTAAACGAATAAATATGGCTAAGTTACAATATAGCCTGAACTAGGCAGTCCTGTGTTTCAGGCGACAGTAGTGCTAATCTTTACCTACTTATAATTATTAAAAAAAAAAATAATTACTATCTATCGTGATAGTAATTATTATTATAGGCATTTAGTTTAACAATGTTGTTTATGTTACAAACAATTTGTGTATATTATGTAGGTACTTAAATTGAGTAAAAATAGATTAATCACTATTCTAACTAGGTTAATTTTATGTATGGAAATATAATTTACTTGATAATTTCTAATAGCTTCTCTGTATAATGTAACATACATACTTTTTTACCGCTTATTGGCTGCATTTTCACGATTGAAAATCAAAAGAAAATGAATTAATAAGCTGCAAAAATCGTACGAAAGATACGCCTAAGAATACATCAGAATTAACCTGCTGATGTGGCGGTTAGGTTAGGTTAGTAATAAGTGGATTTATACTATCGACCCGAGAGCTGGCGGGTATATGGCACAGCGCATCAGCATTGCCATACAGCGGGGCAATGCAGCCAGCGTCTTGGGCACGCTTCCGACTGGTATTGATATAGTTAGCTTAAAAGTATTAGAGCTATACTTCAGTATCAGTTTATAACCACAAGATTAACTAATCAATTATCAAATCTCTTGTCAACAGCAATTTGGCAAGAGAAAGAAAAAGGTGAAAGAACTATTTGAAAAGAGATTTGATCATTGATTAGACAGACATTCGTACGCTGATTGCGTACGAATGTCAAACAGCTGTTGGAATAGCTAATGCTCAGTACGACTCTAGAGAGAGCTGCCTCTCTCCTTTGAAAACAATAAAAATTATGAGGTAAATCTGGCGAGCGTGAGTAAAAGGTAAAAGGTAAAAGTAAAAACATAAATCTGACTCTACTACTCCTGCCCTCCATAAACACCCTCCTAGAACGTCACTTTTACAAAATCTGGGACCAGAAAGAAAATTAGGATCCTCAAATTGAAATTCATTCCACCACAGAGCCGCCTCGGACATAAACACAATTGGAATGAACCACGAGCTCATTTCAGCCGAACCGCTGTCGCAGCAAATTCTTAATCTTTATGGACCCTCTTAAATAAATCGGAAGGTGAATGAATGCCGGCTCCAATCTCGAGAAATGTTGAACGAGCGCGTTTAAAACCTTCGAATCGGGATTCTCGTTCTAAAAAATAATCAACTCTGCATTGTGGCGGTATCCGACCATTTTAGCATTGTCCGAAGAAAAATAAAAGATTGAAAGATGCTCTGATTTACGAGCCTGTGTTTGTTTATGTGTTTTTAGGGTTCTTTATTCAACGGGTACCAGGACCCTACTACGTCACAGGCTTCTATCATTACTTGTAATTTTTCCAAAATACTTTACTATGACCTCTATCACGAAACAATGTAACCCAGAAGAGACATTTATTTTATTAAATAGACTCAATTGGGGAGGTTGTCTAACATAATTTCTTGACGACCTCAGTGGCGCAGCGGACTAAGGTCCGCCTGTCACACAGGGGGTTGCAGATTCGATTCGGATATTCAGTGATTTCTACTTTATATGTATTAAAATATATCAATATGCAAGTTGTCTAGTTACACTGTAAAAATGTGTGTTTATTTAAGTTCACTACCTATGTAAATCACTTACTTACAATAAACGATTTGAAACTTGAAACTAGTATGTATCTTTAACACAAGCTCTCCTTTTTTTGGGAGATGATGCTGTGTGGCGGTACCATGTGAGCGAACCCACGAGCAGAAGCTGGTAGCATACGAAACAAAGCAACAAAAAATATTCCGAAACATTTCACCCCGATAATAAATCGGCCTCTATTTAGACAATAAAAAACTTCGTAAAAGATTTATGTAACGTTAATTTTTGGATATAACTACACATTGGGCCGTTATTAATGTCCACCTCATGAATAACACGTATCGTTCGCTGTCGGCGAATGGCCAATATGTCTGGCTTAGCTTGCGAACACCCCAAATAATAACATGACAATATATTTTGTATAATCTGAAGTGCGATAGTCACACTGTTTTAACATCTACAAATAGTTATTTGACAAGAAAAAACATAGAAGCATTCCTCGCGCTAGAAAATGACCAAAATGCAAAGTATGCTGTGGTAGGCGGCGCTTGTAAACTATGCTGCGAACGAGTTTAATTCGCAAGGCGACTGGCGGCAGCAACTGGAGGGCGTTGTCGAAAACAACGTACGCGACTTACACGTTAAACGACAATTTAATCTTAAACGTTGAAGGAATAAAGTCGACTTTGAACTGATCGTTCCGAGTGTTAACAAACTGTTGGCTAATCAGCGAAGGACATTTGACATGTAAGTTTTTGTGTTAAGTTGCGCACATATCTTCCTTGAAGGAAGGCTTCCATGCTTTTTTCTTTCACTGGCCGCGAAGGTGAATCGCGTGGAAACATACTCGTAGCTGTTGACACGCGAAACCGATCAATATTTTTCTGCTTTTAATACTTTGACTGCTACTGGCGCATTCGCCGTCGTACGAGTGCTTGCAAAGCAGCTTGGTGTGAACGTGCTAAAGGGCACTATACAGTCGGCTGCGTTACAGTGGTTCGTATAGGTTTTTTGTCCAAGATTTACACAATTTACTTGCTATTTGGAAAATAAAAAAAAATAGTTTTACCAACGGAAGTTAAGTAAGTACTGATTTGCTCATAAAACGTGCAGCGTAAAGCCGTGAAAGTTTTCCGTCTAGTTTTCTTAAAAGATGCAAAATTTTGAGAGAGGTTTTGAGTTATTTGTAATTTAAGCGGTCTGATAATTTAGGTACTTAAACTATCATAAACCCTTTTGAAGCGTTTATCTTTTTTTGCAAAGTATAATACGGCATGTGCTCTTCAAAAAAATAATCGGGCAATTACATTTTAATTCACGTTTTTGACAGAAGTTTTTATACGTTAAACGTTGGTTGACGGTTAACCGAGGAAGCCGCTGATTGTTCGATTTTTTTTGGGGAACACCAGCCTAAAAACCGACTTCAAATTCCTTAATATTTGCACATTTTCTGAACTTTTGCGGGACAAATTATACTAATCCTTCGATTTTATACCTGTCGATATTGACTTAATTTTTATGGGGCGGATCATTCTCTACACAATAAAAAAGTGTCCTCAAAATCAGTCCATAATTGACGGAGAAATCGAAAACATATATACAGACAGCCTAACATAGAACCTCCTCCTCTTTGAAGTCCTAACAAGGTACCTATCTAAGCGGTACCTTGTTGTCTCAGATTTGACTCAATCGACAAAAACTGCGTTCCGCCTGACACTTAGGTCCGTATCATGAAAGCTTGCTCAGTCATTGATCTATGCTTGAGTAACGCTTATGCCATAGAAAAGCGTTAATCCGGCATATATCGATGACCAAGCAAGCTGCATTTTAGAATGTCAAGTTACTAAATTACATAAACACATTACATAACATAAAGCAAATAAGCAGATGCATGGTATTTGACGACCTCTTTGGCGCGGTGGACGAAAGTCCGCCTTTGACGAAGTAGGTTGTGAGTTCAATTTCCGCACAGGACAAATGTTTGTACGATCTTCAGATAATTGTTCGGGTGTTCTGGGTGTTTTATATGTCAAATAAAAAATATCTACCAATGTACAGTATTATGTATATCAGTTATCTAGTACCTATAACACAAACTCTGTTTAGCTTGGGGCTAGATCATGGTAAGTGAATTGTTCTGCATTATTTATTGTAGCGTAAAATGGGTGAAACCTTGTCTAGTAGTAGAGTATCTAAAAACTCATTAAATGTACAAAACGAATATAATATATCATATATACACATATAATATGTGAGCAGACAGCTCTCGTTTTTTTAAGGACCATTGGTTATAAGTTTTTTTACTCCCTCGCACTTGTATAATGTTCATATAAATCGTTTTTATGTCGGTGTAAGCATTAACACGTTAACTGGGCGCGTTTGTAAATAGCTCGTTATATTTGGTTTGGAGTGGCAATGCGGTCGCATCCGCTGAAACCAAACTAGGAGAGTTCAATAGCTGGAGTCAGAATTTGGAAAATGACATAGAGACCTCGTCTAGAGCATAAATGGTACGTCTAGGATATGTATCCTAGTCTTGTTTTTTTTAACAATAAAGGAACTTTTTAAGCAACCATTACCAAAACGATAAATGTAAAAATATACAAAAATTACATTTAGTTATTTTGGAAATATTAACGAGAAGTGGAAATTTAGCAAATTAATTTATATTAATTTAAATTATGCAAGTAACGTGCACTTAGTATGATTTGAGTATTGACTATTGACTTTTAAGGCTGGTCTATGCCCCAACGGCCTTGAGAACACAAAATAATTATCTGTAGGCGTATAAATAATTGGTTTTATTCGTGAAATGTTCCATTTGTGTAAGATACTTTGGCAAATATTTTAGTGAAAGAAAAATACTTAAAATCAACAGCGTTTAGAAAATATATCCGAATTTCGTTTCCTTTTAATATAAATTTGGATATTTCGTTTAAACGCTATTGATTTTGAGTATATTTCTTTCACTCAAATATTTGTCAAAGTATTTTACACAAATTGAACATTTCACGAATAAAACAAATTATTTATACGACTAGGTACAGATAATTATTTTGTGTTCTCAAGGCCGTTGGGGCATAGACCAGCCTAACTCTATGGCTAAAAACCGTAGCTAAACACGGCTGCTACGCGCCGCGCTACGCCGTAGCCATTGATTCTGCTACCGCTGCTTCGGCGTAGCAGCGTCTCCAAACTAGCAAATTCAAAACTATGAATAAAGTATTCATACAATTTCTCTAGATACGGCTTCGGGACGTTATATCTGCTTCAGGAACCATACCGTGATGAATGACACATGGGTCAAATGAGACGGATTGATTAGGAAATTAATCAAGAGTAAAGCAGTTTGTGCTGTGACTTACCATAGGTTCTTTGCCATTACAAATGTTGAAAAAACAACAAGCAATATATTTAAAGGCTGGGTAACTCCAGAGATCACACGTCCTTTGTAAAAAGCTACTGTTATTTATTCTGCGGCGCAGCTAACAGTCCTCCAAGCCTCTTGAAGGCTGTAAACGTCTGCAACGGGTGACTTTTGGTGATTTACTCCAATTTTATGTGTCGCTTCCTGTGGATTTATATTAAATTTATTTTATGGCTCAATTTTACAATCCTGAAACATGTTACGATGGTCATTCCGTGTTGCGAGCGCGTGCTAAATGTACAAAGGGATGACTTCATTTTGATAAAGTTTCGCTTGTCTTTAATAAGAAATGTGCAAGAGATTTGTCATCAGAAGGCTTTTCAAAAATATTAAAAAATATATTTATAGAAGCCTGTTGACAAAAATACAAACGAAATACCGAATATAAACTTTACTAAGAACCCGATTTAGGTGATGTTAACAAAAAGAGAAAATTTATAAAATTTTACCTCTGAGACATTGTAAAATATTGCAATCTAAGAAATAGATAGTGCAATGTACGCATAAAAAACCAGACCATGTACGATTCCAGATAACATATCTACACAAAATTCAGCGTTTTCAGTACACTAACATTTTCTACCGCGTAAACTTTTCACGTGTATTTTATTGCTACAAGCAGTTTTATTGCTGTCGGAATAAAAAAATAACATTAATTAACAGACGAGCCTTTACGTAGCCCACCGTTCCGTGAATTTATCTATTCAAAATATTGGTGAAGGCAACCAGCTGTTGAACTGGGCAGGTTTTCAGGAAAGCAAGCAAAAGGGACATCCTTCTCAATGTAAATACATAATATATGTTGTGTCAAAAATGTCTCATACATAAATAAACATCATACAAATGGGATGGAACCTTGCCAAAGAAATGTCTGACCACATTTGTTTTATTTTGAAATGGTTTTATCTAACCCATTCTAAAAGCGCGCGGATTAAACAATAGCAAAATCTACGCATAGCTTTCTTAGATACTCGTACACCAATCAATGGCCTTTACGAAGATGATTTATTATGCACACGAACCCACTATGACAAACTTGTCTCTCTCTCCCAATGAGGTTTGCTGGAAGAGAACTCTTATTAGGGTTAAACTCGCCTTTGCCTTAACCTCTCTAGTTTTAAGTTTTACACGTATTTGTTTTATTAGTGCAATAAAGAATTATGAATTATGTTGTGTTAGTTTTTCGACACTTACGTAGATGACATAACCCAGCCTTGCCAGACCTATACGGGAACGAAAGATGCATACTATGGACTTTATAACTTCCTATATAGTAGCATTTTTAATGTTTATTTTTTTAAAGAAATATCACCAGTTTTTATTCTGGTTTCGAACACCAAAATTACGCAACACACAACACTTAACTAGATGAAATACCTTCCAACCAACCACTTAACCTATCTATTACATGTTAGGTAGATATTGGTACGCTATTGCATTGGGTAGATATGCCTGTAAATAAAGATGTACATTAATACAGGGTGTTATTTAAATTAGTGCTCAATACTGCATGAGGCTATTCACCTACTGCTACAAATTAATATTCATAAAACAAATCGAGCCGCAAACGTTCTTTTATTGTAGATTTTTTTTAAATAATGCTCTACGCGGTTTTTAACAGTGCAGCTGCCTAGTGCCGCCGTGTTTGTCGGCGCGGCGGCGACTTCAAAGGCAATACCTATGTACATACAACGGACAGTGCACACATGCATAGTTCAGTTTCCTTATTAAATTCAGAGAACGATTAATGCGTGAGTCCCGCGCTAGTCACTCAATAACAATAGGTACCTGGGAAAGCCGCGAATATTGCCATATATAGGTAAAAAAAGTTATCTGTCGTGGTTTAAAAAAAATATAAGTGTCTATAACCTATAATTTATTATTGAGATTATAGAGCAGGTGATCAGCTTGCTGAACATTTACTAGTTCGTTAAAAATCTTTACAGAAAACTCAATACAGATATTTTTATGTCCAAAACGTGCAAAACGTTTTTAGTGTGTCTGTAGGTACTAGAATCATACATGTTCGAAATTTCGGTATACAAAAATCAACGTGTAGTTAGCATCGATCAAGGAGGTTTCCGCTGCCTCCCCCGTAGATGACTAGAACCTTACAAAAATGACACTCGAAATTGTCTACGAAATTGTTTGACGCAGACAGTTTGCGCAGAGGCGTGACAAGTTCTGTGCATACGGAAGAAGAGATCTGTGGAGTCGAATTTATTTTATTTACTATTTTCAGGTACCTACTTATAGTAGGTACCAGAAAATAATAAACGCTGTTTTTTATAGGAACAATCTGAAAATCATACCGTTACCTAGTACCTACTTATTATATTTAAATTCATTAGGTTCCTTCTAATTAATAATAAAATTAATAAAACTGTTTTATTTCCGGCAAAAAATACAATCTATAGGGGGCCGCGCCGGGAGGAATACCTGATCGAAGGTAGTTCAACATATTTTAATTTCAGAGAAACTAGCAAATCCTAGGTATATTATTTGAGTATACTAAAATACTGATTACTCAATTAAATATCGAATTTATAAGCAATGTCAGTACTTTTTTACTTTCGCGGTACTTTTAGTTAACAATAACTTCCCAGTCTTGAAACCTATTAATGGCAGAAATAGGTGTTCCGGTGCTGGCAACAATATACCACCTGATAATTCTACCAAAAACAAGCAACCGTCGTGTTTATTGCGTCAGTTGAAATATCAAGTGCGAGAATTCGTTTCGTCAGGCGTTACATATAAGTTTTTAGGTGTTTTGGATGGGAAGGACTCGTTTATGTAATTATATTATATCAAAATACCGTGCGTTAATCATTTTAATTCACATTGCAATAGATTTTACCGTGTAATTAGCAGTGATTTTGAGTAAATCCGCAAATATACACGATTCCCACTTTAGTGTCACTTCGGGCGTCACAAGACCTACAATGGCATTGTCAGGGTAACGAATGGCTCAAATGGTTGCGTTCGGCTCACTGACTGTCCTGACTGACGACCGTCGCAGGCGACGACGCAGTGGGGTAGTTACGCCTCTACGCGAAAGTGACAGAGCTATAATTATGTGATCACGAGACAGACAGAGTTCACGATTCATCGCACATGTGGACGCGGTCAGCTGTCTCTCGTCGCACGGTCAATGCCCTCCATATTGTAGGTGTTGTAGAAATCATCTGTTTGGACGGACTACATAACGTATTATGTGAGTTTGCAAAACTTTTGGGTAGGTATAATATAGACTTTGGACCTATTTGTTAATTTTATATTAATCTATGGCACCAGCAGAAAGTCTCCTTTCGGTTTTGCGCGCTAAAATGACTAACGACTTATTATGTATATGAATACAAATACAAATACATCCTATACTTCCAAGAACTTGATTGAATTTATGAAAACCGTTACAATGATCATCGCATGTATTTTTAAGCGAATATTTTTGTGAACTACATGCCACCAATTACTGAGAACATGACAGATGCATATTTTTACTTGAACACGTCCTGAATCGACAACAGCCTCGCTTCATTATTGTGCTTCCATTGTATCGTAATGGCGATGGTACCTACACTTGTATTTTACTATAAAAACTATCGTATCTATATCGTAACTATTATACGTAAACGAACTCATTATGAATGTAAGCGGGATAACAACGAACCTTGTTTGTATTTATTTACGAGTATTCAGTCATAGTCGAGCATAAATTAAAACTTGTGAAATATTTAGTTGATGTAATTGTATAGCTGGAAAATAACGTCTGTTTGCGGTTTTGCCCGCACTTTTCCTTGATAAAAAATAGCTAATGCAGCCGACCTCCAGATATCACGATCCATCTTTTTACCAAATTTTATTAACTCCTGTTGCTCAGTATGCCATCTGGACAAGTAGGTAATTAATGAAAATATATAAAAAACCCGACTGGGTCTCAGCTTTTTCACTTTTTTTTGCCAAATGTACTTCTCATTTGAGTCTAAAGAAAAAGTAGCTAAGAAACGAGTATTTTGGTACCCTAGCTCATTTATCAAAATTGCTTTAGCCGTTTTGATGCTGGGAAGTAATAAAGAGTAACCATAGAGAAACATTCGAAAAACGTGTAGTTCCGACCAACCACTTTCGCACTGTACTGTGTGAACGTCTCGTATGATGCCAATACAGATAAACATTATTTTTGTAAATGTGTACAAGGGCTAAGAACAAATAAATATTTTCGCAGCTGACTGTACGTACGGTTCACGTCTACGGGCTTATCTACTCTGTTCGTGACGTCCAACGCTCGTTCTAATCAAAAGTTATTAGCTTGCGTTGCTCAGTGGGTGCCTGAGTCGACTAGACAAAGGATTCTAAAAACAATTCACTTATTAAAAAGATAATTTTATCTGACGTATCTAGTATCTGTAAGGGTACCTCCTAATGAAAGGCCTGGGAAAGTACCTACCACTATGCCTTTTTCTACCTTTTCATGCTGAGACTCGAACGTATTTCTAGGATGTGCTTTGCGAGGCATTGCATAGCAATGATTGTGTTCAGGTGGAGCAACTGCTTGCTTTGGAGATTTTTGATGATTGGAGTATGTGTCTGTGGACGTCTTTTGGATGAAATGATAAAGTAAGGTTCAGATTTATTCAGATTTCATTAATTCATAAAGTTTCAGGTTTATACATAAATCTTGAGTTGAGTGAGCGTTGTGCGCTAGTTGGGTGTTGGCCCCAACTAGTCGTTACTATTTGTTACTTTTATCTTAACCTTTATCTTTTGTATTTGCTATGAATGTTTTGATTACCAAAATAAACGCACAAGTAAAAGTAAGTACTTTACTTACTTTTGCTTGTTTTTTGTTGTATCATAATTGGTACAGCAGCGCCTTATTAGTCCTTGTGTGGAACTAATACTTCCCTTTGTACTTCCTTGTTTCTCAGCATTTTCATCTGTATTATGTTTTGTGTTTGTGTGGTACAATAAAGAGTTATCTATCTATCTATCTAATAATTAAGATTGTCGCAGATCAAAGACGCACTGCAACCCCACAGCACAAAAATGTGCATTCAAATATGGGCTTTAGCTCGTATCAATTAGATAAATTTCATATTGACGGCATCAGATGACTGACAGTGCCACTCGTTTGAAGTTTGTGGGAAGCCATTTTGTCACTGTAAAATGTACCTATGTATAATGTTTTTTTTCTATATGTATTATGAGTTTAAGCCCATATTTGAATGCACATTTATGTGCAGTACGGTATTGGTTGGATTAATGTGCGCAAAGCTTTATACGAAATAGAAAGTATTAAAACCGTCAACCAGTGTCAGTTAGTTAAAGGCGCTGTTATGCGCCTAAAATGAACAAAGAGCTTGCTAGAATAAGAAAGTTCTTTTAATCTTGTATCTTCTTCTTTTAATCTCTACTAATAGAGATATAATAACTAAAATTTCTACACCGACGTCTTACCTACTAAAATAAGAAAGTATAATGTAACTAAATAAGAGTACCTTTAAATAAGGTCGTTAAATAAAGGCTATTTGATTTTTTTTTTTTTTTTATTTGCATTAGGTGGCTTTCGTGTCACTGCGGCCATGAAAGGCCTATTGTGATCGCCACTCAAGTGTTCAGCCCCGAAGCTGCGACGTTCATAGTTCGCCACTAACCCTTGCAGCTGCTAGGAACTGCAGGATTTTCTTCGGGGTGATGGCTCGTAGCTCGTCTGGGCTGTGCAGGTGCTTGCCCAGATGGATACTACGTTTTTGCATCAGTGCTCCGCACTCTCCTAGCAGGTGGAGAGGCGTTTCCTCCGCCTCTTTGCAGAATCTGCAGGATTGTGTGTCGCTTAGACCCAGTTTGAACATGTGCTTGTTAAGGCGACAGTGTCCAGTTAGGGCTCTTGTCATGATGCGAAGGTTGCTTCTGCTTAGCGCTAGGATTCGGTTGGTGAACCGTTTATCGAAGGCTTTTATTAATGACTTAGAGTGACTCATGCCCAAGGAATTCTTCCAAAGCTTGGAAGCTTCCTCGAAGCAGGAATCCAAGAGGGTTCTGTTAGCCAGGCTTTTAGGTATGCCACAGAACGGCTCGGGGCCCAGCTGAGTCCCCTTGGCCCCGGAACGAGCAAGTTCGTCGGCACACTCATTGCCGTTGATTCCTGCGTGTTCCGGTACCCATCTTAGGACGACTCTGTTATTCAAGCCGAGCGCGTTTAGACGTGACATACAGTCCTCGACTAATCTAGATGTAATGACCTTCGAGTCCAGTGCTAGGAGAGCCGCCTGGCTGTCAGAGTTGATAAAGATCGTTTGGTTGGAGTAGCGCTTTTCCAGATTTATATCGGCACATTCTAAGATGGCGAATACTTCTGCTTGGAAGATAGAGGCGTAATTACCTAGGTTTGTACTTTTGCCAAACCTAGGTCGCTCTCCATACACTCCACAGCCTACATCCAGTCCCATTTTGGAACCATCCGTGTACCAATTTAGGCACCCGTTCTTTCTGGGAGAGCCAGTTCCTACCGCCCTGAGTACAGGCCCTATACATGCTGGTCTTTGCCTCCTTATGTATGTACATATGGAGCGGAGGCAGACCCAGTAGTGCATTTAGTGCCAGTCCAGGGAAGGTGGACATGGCTCCCGTGGCCATAAGGCATGCAGTCCTTTGTAGGCTATTTAGTTTGTTGATTGCGGTTGACTGAAGGGCCTTGTCGTACCATACCATGGAGGCGTAAGTGAGTATCGGCCTCACAATGGCAGTGTACAGCCACAAGGCAATCCTGGGGTTGACGCCCCAGTTGTTGCCCATTAGCCTGCCGCTGGCTCCTAGAGCCATCTTAGCTTTTTTCAAGACGTTGGCTAGGTGAGTATTCCACGTCAGTTTTTGGTCGATGGTAACGCCCAAATATTTCACTTCTGTGGAAAAGGTTATGATTTTACCGTTAAGTTTAGGCTTCACGAGCCTAGCCTTCGCTTATTTGTAAATGGTATATTCACAGTTTTGCCAGCGTTGACTGAGAGTTCACTGTTGCTACACCAGTCGCTGACAGCGTTGAGAGCTCTCTGCATGATGCTAGAAATGGTGGACTGGCAAAATCCTCGCACGATGATCACAAGGTCGTCCGCATAGCCTTGCGCATCTATATTCTGGTCTGCCAGTCCACACAGGAGCTGATCCAGTGCTAAGGTCCATAATACGGGCGATAAAACTCCGCCTTGGGGGCAGCCCCTAGCCGTGGATATCTCGATTGTTGATCGTTGAAGGGTTAGTTTTGCGCCCCTGTTTGTGAGCATATCCTTAACCCATCTGATGGTGGACGGGTCAACATTCTTGTTTATCAACCCGTTCACCAGCGGAGAGGTAGGCGAGTTATCAAAAGCCCCTTCAATGTCAAGGAAAGCACAAAGTGCGATTTCCTTGTCCTCCAAAGCCTTTTCCACTCTGTCAATGAGGCTACTCAGCGCCGTCTCTGTGGATTTGCCCTTGCAATAGGCGTGTTGGCTGTGGTGGATAGGAGACGCAGCTAACGCCACGTCTCTGATGTGTCTGTCTACTACCTTCTCCATGGTCTTCAGAAGGAAAGACGAAAGGCTTATTGGTCTGAAGGACTTAGGCTGGCTATAGTCCTTCTTTCCAGCCTTAGGTATAAAGACGACTTTGACATTTGTCCATGGTTCTGGCACATATCCCCAGGCGAGGCTCGCCCTAAAGATTTTTACCAGATATGGAGTGAGGACGTCGATTCCCTGCTGTAGGAAGACAGGGAGTATTTCGTCCTCACCGCATGCTTTGTTAGTCTTGAGAGAGTTGATGGCCCACCTTACCTGGTTCGGTCTGATAATCCTAGCCGCCCTGTTCCAGTCCTCATTCCGAGGCTTATAAGGATTTTCAGGCGCAGGTCGGAGCGAACTTTTATCCTGCGAACCAGGGAAGTGTGTCGAAGCCAGCAACTCTAGGGTTTCCTTTTCATTAGTTGTGAACGTACCGTCTCCTTTTTTAAGGAGGCCTATTTGATTAGTTCTGGCTTTAGAGAACAGCTTGTGAAGTCTTGCACTTTGAGGCAGACTCTTAATTTCCTCGCAGAGCTTCCTCCAGGATGCCCTCTTTGCCTTCCTAATCTCTATGTTGTATTCCGTTAAGGCTTTGTGGTAGGCCTCCCATTCACGAGTCCTTTTAGCCTTATTGGAAAGTTTCCTGGTTTTGCTCCTTAGCTTACCTAGCGTGGAGCTCCACCATGTGACTTGTCGCTTTGTGGTCTTGGACTTTAGCGGGCAGTTTTCCTCATAGGCCGTGCAGATGCCTTTTGAAAGGACAGCTACTGCTATCTCAAGACTGTCGCGGGATTTAATACTTTTGGGGCAGTCTTCGTATTTGAATTGAATTGAATTTTGAATTTTGAACAAAGATATAACAACTAAAGTATGCTATTGTGTCTGTTCACACGACAAGAATTTGACGGAGTCGGTTTGGTCTAAATCCACCATAACAATCTTACAAGTTTCGATTGGAGCATTCTACTGTAGTCGCATGAGTTGTTTTACAAAGTCAGAAGATGTCGTGTCAGGAACATGAATAATTTGGAGAGTTTAAAAAAACTATAAACCGACTTCAAATTCCGGTAAATAGTATTCATCTATGTGCCGGACGAACAAAATACGAAATCAACCCTCCCTTACTTTCCCTGATCGAAGATCTATGTTTACGTGCATAAATTTAGTTTACATTACACTTCGATAGCGCGATCTAATTTCCCTTTTTTCTAGTTTTAATTCAAGTCTTATTTAGTTTGATGACACTTGTATGAAACTGTTGACGCCCGTTCCCATGTAAACCATTAGGTGATTGTGAGATTATCATATTGTGATGATGTTTTACAAACCAACGTTTTACAGCGCGCAGAAGAACCCCCCCGCAGAAGAACCCCAAGAATCAAACTAATAGGGCCTCAAAATCAAAATCAATCTTTATACAACAACGAAAGAATTGTCAAAATCTATTAGCAATCGGCACAGATATAACTTAAATTGTTGAAGAGGGTCGTGATTCTTCATAAATATAATATTGTTTTTAGGGTTCCGTACCTGAAGGGAGAAATCGGAACCCTATTACTAAGCCTCCGCTGTCCGTCCGTCCGTCCGTCCGTCCGTCTGTCACAGGGCTCGATCTCATGAACCATATGAGGTAAACAGTTGAATTTTTTAGAGAATGTGTATTTCTCTTGCCGCTAGAACAACAAATAATAAAACAAAATAAATATCAAAATAAAAAGGGGCTCCCATATAAAAAACGTGTTTTTTTTTGCCTTTGTTGCTTTTAATTTGTCTATGTTCCCGTGGTTCGGCGAAAATGGCGAGAGAAGGGTCACCGGAGAGGTTTTAGTGGGTATTATATTACGTCCTTATCAGGACGTCGAGTCCCACATAATTCTGGTCCCCCCCAGACCAGTCTATTCGTAAACGAATTTCCTCGGCCGAGAAAAAAAAAAAAAAAAAAAAAAAAAAGGGCTGTATCTCTTGAACTACAAAGTAGGCACATGAAAATTACTATAAATAAGTTAACATTTCAACTGTAATAAAAAAAAACTGCTAAAAATAAAATAAAACGGAACCCTTCGTGTGCGAGTCGACTCGAACTTGGCGGTTTATTATGTTTGATAAACACTAATCCCTCGGGAATAGTATTTACACATATGTATATCTATTTCTTAAAAATCTAAGCCCTCATCAGAAGGCAGAGTGACTAAAATGCAGGCAGCATTGCCACGTTGAATAAAAAATAATGCTGGACAGTGCTTCCGTAATGGGTACTAGATGTTTATTATACTTAATAAAATACATTACATAGAATATATTTTTTTATTATACATTGAAAATACCCAGAACACCTGGAACAGATATTTGCAGATCGTACAAATATTAGGTCCTTACATATGAAATTGGCGTTTTTCGTACTGGCCACTTTAATCACAAATTTCTCCTCTTTGGTAAGGAATTCCAAATTCAAATTTGTACAGCTATAGACTCATGTATTTGTGCTTCGATGATCGTCATTCATTTGTTTTTTTTCTTCTGTTTTTTTCTGTTTGCGTCACTCATTTTACAAAATGGAAAACTTAAAATATCGCATTATTTACGAGTACGAGTTCCGCCGTGGCACTAGTGCTGCGGAAACAACTCGAAGGGTGAATGATGTGTATGGCGGTCGTGTTGCAAAAGAAAACACAGTTCGTTTTTGGTTCCAACGTTTTCGTTCTGGAAATTTTGACCTGCAGAACAAGCCCCGTGGACGGCCTGAGACTCAAGTTGATAATGAAGAGTTGAAGGCTATTGTGGAAGCGGATCCATCGCAAACCACGTCCGAGTTAGCTGCAGGCTGCGATGTTAGTGATAAAACTGTTTTAATTCACTTGAAGCAAATTGGGAAGATTAAAAAGCTTGAAAGGTGGGTACCTCACGAATTGACTGAAGCAAACCGGCAAACGCGCGTCGACTGCTGCGTTACATTACTAAACCGGCACAATAATGAAGGTATTTTAAACCGAATCATTACCTGTGATGAAAAATGGGTTCTTTACGATAATCGGAAGCGCTCAGCGCAATGGTTGGATCCTGGCCAGCCAGCCAAATCCTGCCCCAAGCGAAAATTAACCCCAAAAAAGTTACTTGTAAGCGTTTGGTGGACTAGTGCCGGTATTGTTCATTACAGTTTTCTCAAATCTGGCCAGACTATTACGGCTGATGTCTATTGTCAGCAATTGCAAACCATGATGGAAAAGCTAGCGGCTAAACAACCTAGGCTGGTCAATCGCTCCACGCCACTGCTGCTTCACGACAATGCTAGACCACACACTGTGCAACAGACGGCTACTAAATTAGAAGAGCTTCAATTGGAAAGTCTAAGACATCCTCCGTACTCCCCGGACCTTGCTCCAACAGATTACCATTTTTTTCGAAATTTGGATAACTTCTTGCAAGGGAAAAAATTCAACTCCGATGGGGCAGTCCAAATCGCCTTCAAAGATTTTATTGATTCCCGTCCGACTGGTTTTTTTAGTAAAGGGATCAATGAACTACCTATAAGATGGCAAAAGTGCATAGAAAATAATGGTTCATACTTTGATTAATTAAATATATTATATTAAAAAATATTCGACTTTTTGTTCCTCCCATACAAAACGCCAATTTCATATGTAAGGACCTAATATTTGTCCCAAGGCGGGAATCAAACCTGCAACCTCCTGCGTCGCAGGCGGACCTACGCCCGCCACGCCACATCGGTTGTCAAATGGCAATTTTTCAAATGGCTTTCAGAATTTCGTTGCCCAAAATAGAAGCCGATCACCTGTAAACTCTATGAGAAATTTGGGAAGATTATTATAAATGGTGTGTGCCCCAGGACCCCAAGGACCAAGGGTTTCAACCCCAAACGGCTCAAACAGGTAGGTAACCTAGGTCAAGATTAGCGTATTTTCACCGTTTGAGGGACTCCGCTGATGTTTCTGCGGAGCCGGCTCCGCATCCCTCAGGAATATTTTTTTTATAGGACCACCTCGGTGTTATTTTCTATAATATAATGAAAAAATCAGCAAAATCGGTTAACCATCGGCGGAGATATCAAGTAACATACATTTAAAAAAGCACTCGGACAAGTTGAGAACTTCCTGCTTTTTAAAATCAATTAAAAACAACCTACTTATTTGATTTCCTCCTCTTTCTCTGAATAGAGTCATATTACACTGTTCAAACATAGAAGGCTAGTGAAGACAAGCATACGATCTAAGATTCGATATCCGAATGAACAGTAAGCCAGCGTCGATGGTAAAGCAAACTTGTGCTACGTGATGTACATAAACCTACGATCAACGAACCTGGACTGCGGACTATGAACGCCTTAGATGTGGCGCATCGGGATAAACTGTTTCGGGTTAGTCTCACTTCAGCCTGCAAGATTTTGGATTGAAAACTTATCTTCGAATTATCTGAACTACTGAAATAAAACATAAAGATCAGATTTAGACAGGTTTAGAATCAATTCTAAGGCTCAATACAACATTAATTCCCAGATACATTCGCTATGACATAGTGGAGTTGCCCGCTCTAGCAACCTATTCTGCTAGTCTAAAGCCAAAATATTGCCAACTGTACACATTTATTAATAACAAGCTTACATGATCTAGCGGGCCGAAGTGAAAGTTCAAAATAATAACTATTTTTATTATATCTTCGGCCCGCGCGTATTTTGTTACTATTTTTAGGTCGTAGTGGCCGTGGCGTAAGAATCGACCCCTTCCGGCACGTGGAGTCGTATGAGCCGACTCAGAGAACCTACCACAGGAAGAGCTGCTCTTCCTGTGGTAACTTCCCTGAGTCAGCTTCTGCCTGTGTATTTTCAACACGTCCACTGCGACCAGCAATCCGCTTAGCCAAGTGCTTAAATTTAGTTATGAGTGACCGGATTATAAATTACTGCCTAGTCTAAATATAACTTCAAACATGAGGTTCAATTCTATCCTTTACTCTCACCCGTTAAACCTCCCGGGACATATTGGTCACGTTTTCAGCAACTGCTTTTATTATCTCTCTGTCGCCGCTTTTAATTTTCTGCCGAAGTTAATCGCTAGTAAGCCGGGCGGCGCTGTAGACCCATTACTCGTTATTGCAGCTCTGAATGATGACTGAAACCTTCAGTGAAATGTTGATTTTTGTGAAGCAGGCACAGAAAACGGATTAAGATTAGGCCGTATACGTAATATCACACTAACATTATTAAATTTAGGCCAAACGAGCGTTATTTTTACCAGAAGATCACCAGACCAGATGACCAGAAGACAAGGAAACTGCAATTATCGCGCCATTGTGGATTGATTACGTGATAAACTAGGGTAAAAAAAAGCTAATGAATCCGGTACGTTTGTATAAAGTGACTAATTAAAGGATTCTTGTTCGCTTCTTTAAACCTTAAAAAGATTGAAGTGACAATCAAAGTGATCACTTTATTTCCTAGTTTCACTTATGTAATTTGAATTTTGTGACGTGTCCAAGAGTCCTGTACGGTCTAAAGGAAATAAAGCACTTTGAATTTTAAATTTTTTGAATCTTACGCGACTTTTACTTATTTGGCGTCAGCCTTTGTATGTATAGATGGATGTTTGTAACTTCTTCACGTGGAAACCACGGAACAGATTGGGCTGAAATTTTGCATAGAGGTAGTTCTAGGCCTGGATTAGTATAATAGGCTACTACTTTTGATCGTGAAAGAACGCGGGGCTGAAGCTGGTACAAAATAAACTAAACAAACTTTGTTCAGTTTATGAACAAAGCCTAACATTTGTTATTTTAGGTCTAGAACTAAATCTATAACTAAATTTCTGCCCGATCTCTTTAGTAATTTGACGTTATTTTAACTTGATAAAAGTAGGATTCCAAGAAAAATTAAATAAGAAGTACCTATAGGTACCTTCGCAAAACTTTAGGCTGAAACACTTACATAACTACTAGATAAGTAACCCTGACGGTAGCTTCAAACATTTCAATTGAATTGATGAAGGTAGCCCTGTTGATTGGAAATCTAGTGGACACCAAAACACCCTTTAAACTCGCCTAATTTCAAGACATAATGTGATTAAGATCGTATGAATAGGTGTTCCTATCAGCGATCATCTAACATATCGATTGGCAAATCATCTACACCTTTAAAACTGTTGCAAAAAAAAAAAAACACTCAACAGTCTAGTTCAATTAGGCAACTGAGTCGTCGAGCCACTTAAAAGTCTGCTCAACTTAATTGTAACCGGACTCTGAAACTACACCAATTATTATTGGTGGCAAAGATGCATCATTATTTGCAAAATTTTAAACCAATCAATACTAGACTAATACTAGCGATTTTCAGAAGTTACGTTAAGTTCGTTACGGTAAGTTTCGTAAGCCACATACTGATGCGACTATTCGGACTTTACCCAATAATTTTTTTTCGTTATATTGATTACAAGCTGCAGCTCGCGGCTTCGCACGCTTTTTTCCGCAATAAAAGTTAGCCTATGTCCGGCCCCGGGATACCATCTACCTCGCTGCCAAGTTTCACCGAGATCCGTTCAGCCGTTCTTGAGTTATAAATAGTGTAACTAACACGACTTTCTTTTACATATATAGATGTGTAAGGTGTAAACATAAACCCATGATAGAGGTACGGTTGCCTAGCAACTTACATGCCTCCAGACCCGGCTCTAAACTATGTTTTAATTAAAGGTCTTTTATCACGAAATGGACGATACTTTATACATGTACATACATAAATCTATACGAGAGTTCGTCCAATGAAAGGGTGCGATGGTTATCGGGCTTGAGGCCTCTACCATCAGTTGCTATACCAATTACCATAGTTTCCGTTAAATTGATAATTTGAGCCGGCGGTGGCCTCCTAATTGCCAAGTAATCGTAAGAGCAAGGGATACGATTTTGTCGCGCAATGACAAAATGTCTCGATCGTGCAAAGACTCTTCTTCTGTGCTTCCGCTGGTGGAAAAACATTTAAGGGAAGATAATCAATGAATACTAGATTTTACGGGTACTTATCGCTTACCTTGTGTTTTTATTTCTTTAATGTTAACAAACCACGAATGTATAAAAAAATACATTTTATTCTTTGATAAAAACTAAATAAGTTTATTGTGTCTACATACCTTTATCCGCGCTTATTTTTCAAGCATAAAGAAATAAACTTTTTTTATTCTGATTTTGCTTGTCTTGCGATATTCATTTAGTACACTTTCGAGTGATTAATTAGTTTAAGTAACTAATCGTTTATTTTGTTTGGCCATACTTCGCCGTAAAACGTAATCCCATTATCTGCTTATACTATCGTTTGCCAATCTTAGGACCCAAAATTTGGGTTTTTTCATAAGGTTCATCATCTCTCCAGCTGTTCTGGTGTTCAATGATGAGAAACATCCACCAATTTTCACAAAACTTTCTGCATATTACAATCTATAGATATCGAAAACAGTTTGTGAAAACCCATGGTAACGCACGGGTTTCAATCGCGCGGCAACTTCGCTCGTTAGACCACACATGTCATCGAATGTCCCATTCAAAACATTTCATACAAAGGGTCTTTCATTTACAAACAGAAAGTTCCTTATCATTCCGTCACCGTGGCAGAGGCTTTTGATGAATACGCATTTATTTTGGGTCGACGAATGACTCGACGCCATGCCTACTAAACAAGTTATCAGATTTTGTTATAATTACCTACTCGGAAGGGATGTGTGCCGCCTGGGTTTAATTCAAATTTGTTTTTCGAAATAAAGTTGTATATGAAGATTCGTAGAGCGAGATATTGTTCAAAAGATTGCCAGTAGAGTTTATCTAAAATGTAGGTACGTTACAGTTCTTGCGAAATAGGAAACAAAAGATCCAATTCCAGGTTACCTATGTAGGAAATCATGTAGACTTATAGAGAAGGTATAATGGAAGTTATCTTTAGCCACCTATAAAAGTACAGCCTACAAGTAATCCCTACCTATAATTAGTCTCGTTAATCGAATTAATTCTAAAGCAGCAAATTTTATCTCGATATAGTCATCAGGGCAAATCAATTATCGCTTATTAACAGAACGGGAACCATTTTCCTCGTCTTCAGAATTAATTCGCCGTTTTCTTACAACGATTGTTGTTATAAATAAATAATGAACCACGGAGATAAGTTAGCGGTTGTAAGAGTTTCTTATTTGTTAACGTTAGGAGCGCGCATTAAAAAGACGAATGTGGGTTCCCCGCAAACGATTTAATGGCCATATTTAAGGTTGCCCTCTTGATCGGCTTACGTAACGAATTGGTAGCGAAATTGCTATCTAAATTGGACTAGTTCGCGGTAGACAATTTGCCAAGACATTTGTATTCTTGCGGAGAAAAATAGCACATACCTCGAGCATCAGATAGCGAACTACGACCGACGTGGCTGTCGACATCCGCTCTTGGGCCCGAGCCAATCATTCGATCGAAATGAAATATTTCGTACCAATCGAGGGGCTTAATGAAAAAAATCACGTTTCTTATTCAATATGTTCCTATACGGAGGAGGGGAACAATGTAAGCTGGTAAGTATTTATTGCCTTTTCAATGGGGGAAATAAATTAGAATCCTTCTATGAATATTAAGCATCTAAGCGGGGGTTAAAAGTGTGGGGTTTTAGAGTCAACCACTTTTTTATCCAGGCGTTATTACTCATTTCTCATTTCCTACACACTAGATAGGTTTTCTTGGAACCGCGATGCAACCAACGGGCGCAGGCCAGGTCTGTAAATTGGATGGGGCGCACCAATTTGCTCGACGCTCTGTTTTCAAAAATGGGCATTTTATTGTTCCCTCCTTTATTTAACTGGAATTACTCCTCATTCATTAGAGGACGCAGCAGTTCGTTTTTTATTTTCCATTGTTGGTTTTCAAAATTAAGCCCCAGCAACAATTGCTTTGTTAATAAGGGTCCACGATTAATCTGCTTTGTATTTTCTTTTGGAAAGTCTTGACTATATTAGTCCTAACCTAAATGAATAGGACCAAATTGCAAAATAATTGAAATTTATTTGAAAGAAGTTCTTTTTTTACTAATTGGATAGTACGTAGTCGTAGCTTCGAGCTATTCTGAAATTAAGTTTGGGTTTTATTTTATTGTTATTTGACTAAACTGTTTTTGCAGAACCTACCTAATTTAGATTATTCTAAGTAGTTTTTTTATTGCCTTATATAATTTTATTATGGGTATTGTGCACGTTGTTTTTTATTAAAATGGCTTAAATAACGGAAATGTTAATCCTCACGAAAATGTAAGCAAAATGGCAACATCTTCCAACAAAAGGCTTAGTAATGAGGTAAAACATTATGAATTAATTTTAGAATATTTCGATAGGCTGTTCTGGTCTCTATTAATGCGAGAGGTTAACCTGAGAGGCACTTAAGTCCCAGGAGTCTCATTAAAATGGATCCGGAAACAAAAAATTGTTTAATATTTTAGAGGCTATTGTGCACTTTTCGTGCAAACGTATTTTGTGTGTAAGTACATTCGATAATTAATAGCTGTACAGATTTTATATCTACTTGAAGTAGAAAAATAAATATATTTGAATATGTAAAAAAAAAAATCGAATATATTTATTTTTCTCTCACAAAAGAAGCTTAGTTGCTAAAATACATTAGTGAAATAGTGTAAATACAAATATTATAGCTTACATTGTGATAGACTCGTGCCTGACTTACAGAAACAGTCCCAAATCAAACAGAGTCGAATCGCACTTAGCCGGTTTTATTAAGATATCTAGTCTAACATTTCATCCCTAGTTGTTATTTTTTGTTGTTATCGTTATAGGAGACACATTAGGATCACTTTACACACAGCGGGCCACGTTAAATACTTAGTCGGATTTCTACAGCTTCATTTAGACTAGAGCAGGACCAGATACCCTAATCAAAATAAAAAAGTATTTTATAACTATACGCACCCTGTTTTAATTTCGACATTTATTACGGTAAGAAGGTATGTGATAAACAGATGGATAGCTAAAGTCATTTATTGTAAAAGTCATTTATTGTAAATTACTTTAGTGTAAATAACCATGATGGATTTAAAAGATTTATAGATGGATAGCTAGCGTAAATGTAGAGTTTCGTTTGATTGGTTAGGAAACTCGAAACCTTGAAGGAAGGCTCACTTTTTTGAGCCATGAGATCTAATGTGTGTACGCATAAGTGAGAAAAATTCTCAAGCTTATTTACAGTTTTACACGCAGACAATACCTACGGTAATTTGTTAAAGGATAATATTTGAGCTCGTTTATGAGAGCGTGACGCAGCCATATTTGTTTGTTACAGTGCTTGCGACACAGGCGCCATCTGTCAAGCTCAACTGGCGACAATATACAAACGGACTGCGAATAAATGGCCCATCATTTATATTGATGAGCGTGGAATGTTCTTTTTTGTTTTTAAATGGGCGGCGCAGGTAGTAAACACATGCATAAACTGGACGGTATCGATACGAAACTATTTTGGGTTCTATATATAAACTGAAGATTATCGTTTTGGGATAACTTTCTTAACCTTTTTAGAGACCTACATGTATACTAAAAAAGTTAAAAGTAAAATATTTACAAATGAACACACCAACTACTGACCGCCTACGTCTTAGTAAGCCCGAAAAAAAAAAACCTTTTAAATTTTTTCCTATCTAACCATGAAAAATGTTTGATTGAGTAGCTATAGAGTGGTAACGCACTGCATCCGATCCGAATCCGTGAATCTCCAATTCGGAAAAGAATATTGACGGTCCGTCAACGGTCCGTCAATATTTTGTAACGATTTGGAGATTTACGGATTTGGATCGGATGCAGGCGTTACCGATCTCAGCGTGTAAAAAGCGTGTAAAAAGGTATCCAAAAATTTGCTTAGGATGTCTCTTTCTAATTCACAAATAAAAAAAATAAAAATAATACTAACACAAAACATATTTTTAAACTTACGCGATCTGAACACGTTTTTATTAGTATTATTTAACGGGTGTTTATAGTCATCCCGTGACTACGACAGTTTGTAAACCTGTTGAAAGGTCGGGAATAATAGGTAAATAAACGTTACAGTTACAGGATTATAAGTTTCACCATTTTCAATCAAACAACCTCAGATTTCCAGTTAATATACAGACACGGGTAGTTACTTCGTACCATTAATTATTCTTCTGCTACATACCAGACGAATAATTAACTCTCAAAAGAATAGAAAAGTGTTATAGACTATAGATAGTAAGTAAGTACTCGATATATCTCCCATCTAAAGGTCATCACTCATCGGAGCCACCTAGCACCTGACCCGCAACGCCTCGCCTCGTGCGGACGCCGCCGCCCCGCGGCGTCCACGGTCGACTCGGCGTTCTAAACGCGAGGCCCATGCGCTGTAAACGCGAGGCAGGCATGCGAGCAGCGAGCTATAACCGAGTGATCCATGCGCGCCGCCCACGCGTGTATGGCGGGTGATCAACCCGCCCCGCCGCGCCGGCAACGCGTTGACAGCTTGCTAGCGAGGCGATCCGGAGTTGATGTAGTAAGCGCATATCCATAGAATTCCATAAAAATAATACTAACGGCACGTAGCGAGGCGTTGCGGGTCGGGTGCCGGGCGGCTCCAATGAGTGACGACCTTAATTCTGCTCACTAGTTCATTGTTCGTAATACGATAAGAGGAACTTTGCTAGAAGTCGAGAAACGTACGAGCAGCGTAATTTTATTGTCTCGACTTCTCATAGAGCATCTAGCAATCAACTCCTTAATTCGTACGCCAGGAGTTATGTTATTGCCAATATCTAACTTGGAAGGAACTTTGTACGACGTACCTATCTATTCTTATCTACTGAAGTGATCTAGTTTGTGTGTGAGTGGTCTTTACAAAACAATCTTGAATCAATTCATAAATATAAATTTATTTGTCACCCATTGTGCTTGTGTCTTATGTAATGTATTTTGTATTGTATTTGTGTTGGTGTACAAATAAGTATTTTTGTATTGTATTGTATTATTTAAACAACAATCTGGAATCAATTTTAGTAATTAGGTACACATTTATTATTTTGTTTGTATAAGTTAGGATTACTAACTTAAACAAACAAAATAATTAAAGAAGAAGAAGATGAGAGAAGTATATAAAATAGGCAGCTGCGTCCCCCCTACTATGTTATTAAATAGTTCGAGAAGATGACATCCTACATTAATAATGTCCCACATAGAATTAGGAAGTTAGGTAGTTAAAATTGCTTATATTATGCGTAGTCACTACACAGAATCTTTTGTGAATTATTTTAAAGGAATATATAAAATAGGACGCAGCTGCCTATTTTATATTCTTCTCTCTAGTTTAGGCAACTGAGGCTACATATTAGTTTGAACAAGAATTCCACTATGCACTTAACTTATTCCATAATGTCAAACAAAATAATTATGTAGGTTTTTTAAATGATTTATTTTGCAATAAATTTATTTTATTTTGATTTTTTATTTAGTTTGTTTCTCTCGGTTTCACTCGCTTGACGTAGTGCTGAATTCAATAAGCGCCCAAGCAGATAGAGATCGTTGAAATAGTCTATTTGCTGTTCCCTTTGCCACAATTTTATCTAAGTCAAATACATTTCAAGGTTTGATCCCTCTTGGCTGCAGTCACACAAAGTCAAACGGATTTCATTGCAGTCAACCCAAGGAGGTCGCGAAAGCTTTGAACTTGAAGTACATCTCACGTTCGTAAGTCAATTTATAGCATCTCCTAGTAGTGCTTTTAGGCAATCGTAGATGGAGCTAGGTGAGACAAGGTGTCCTGTTTTTATATGTACCTACTTGAATTGGGTTTTATCTTGAAGAAATTCCGCTTGCTTTCTGCTGACGTGCAGAAAACGTGAACACAGCAGTTCACGTTTTCTGCACGTCATAGGGGTAAATTATTTAAGAGTGCAATAAGCCGCAATTTGTTCTGTTCCAGTAAAGGTAAGCAAAGCCGCAGGCAGGTGCTTTATGTAGCTAGATGTAATTATTCAAGTAAGTTAGATATATTATAATTATTTACTTGCTTCCTGCGGCAATCAGCAGCGGGCCATATCTTACACAATTGATTACCAAAAGCCAAATATAATTCTCCCCTCATTCCGATCCCTTTGAGTTATCACCGCGAATGAGCCAATAAGTAACAAATTGAAATGTCTCGATCGTACTATCATTTTCATCACATCAGCATGTAAATTAAATCAATGTCTGTAAAGAAGGTGATGGCGGAGGTTGATTGCAAGCACGCAATACCACGATAAACTTGCACAAACGGAACTGAAATTTCAACGCAACTTTATTTTTATCAAAGGAAGTCGTTAGTCGCTATCTGAACCACCTAGAGCGTATTAACATACATAATTATAGGCAGTTTAACAATTGGAGCGATGCCAGCCCGAGCCAGAAATTATGTACGACTATTACAGTTTTTCGGTTTCCGCTCGTTCAACAATATGTTTTGAAATATTCTTCGTTTTGAGAGGCGTTGCTTTCGCTGGATTTATTGGTCAGATTTATAGCGCTGTGTTTTGATACCGAAATTACCTACGATTCGAACAGGATTAATATTGTTATCAGAATTTGAAATAGAGTAATTTGTTTTATTATGGCTTGTCATAAATCCTGCGTTTTATTAGGGTGTCAAAATCGTCCAAAATATTAGAATTACTAAAATTCAATGTAGTTTCGTATTGAGTCCCATCGCAGTTTCCGTTCACCATGAAATGTTGAATGCTCTCGGGTTTGAAGTACCTCTACCTGAATCCAATCAAATAGCAAACATTTTACAAGAGACAAGGGCGGAAAACTTGATTAAAATAAGTACCCTATTTTTATGAGTCGTAAAACTGGGAAAACAATACAAAGAGACTGTATATTTCCCTTTATTGTCAAGAACAAGGGCTGCTGCCGGTGACACTTCGATTTACTACGACCCTTGGTTTGATAAAAGTCCCTCAAACCCTCCTATTATTTGAGCACGTACTTGTGTGAGGTAAACGGGCCTTTTACCATAAGTGTTGTAGAAAACTAATTAATTTTGGCTAATGAGGTGTCTACCACAATTACGTAGATTAAATTCTAAGTACAAAGGTTTTGATGTCGGTTCGGTGAATTTAAAAACGTACCTCAATTTTCTGGTGCTTTTTTTTTAAAGTGTGGTTTGTTTTTACATACAAGGATGATATTAAAGTCTTTTACAATCATCGATCAAGGTATACGCGCAGGGGGAGGCGCTAAGCAGCGGATACCTGATTGAAGTTTACTATGGAATAACAGTTATTCCGTGATTATTGCGTATGAAGTTGTGCCGACATATTGGAAAGCTCAAAACTCAAATCATGGTAAATATCCCGTTGTAAATGACTTTAGTGTTAATAACCATAAGATTTAAAAGTCTCAACGGATGACATTAATATTTGAATTTGTAATATACAATACAAATAACATATATTAGGTCCTTACATATGAAATTGGCGTTTTGTATGGGAGGAACAAAAAGTCGAATATTTTTTAAAATAATATATTTAATTAATCAAAGTATGAACCATTATTTTCTATGCACTTTTGCCATCTTATAGGTAGTTCATTGATCCCTTTACTAAAAAAACCAGTCGGACGGGAATCAATAAAATCTTTGAAGGCGATTTGGACTGCCCCATCGGAGTTTAATTTTTTCCCTTGCAAGAAGTTATCCAAATTTCGAAAAAAATGGTAATCTGTTGGAGCAAGGTCCGGGGAGTACGGAGGATGTCTTAGACTTTCCAATTGAAGCTCTTCTAATTTAGTAGCCGTCTGTTGCGCAGTGTGTGGTCTAGCGTTGTCGTGAAGCAGCAGTGGCGTGGAGCGATTGACCAGCCTAGGTTGTTTAGCCGCTAGCTTTTCCATCATGGTTTGCAATTGCTGACAATAGACATCAGCCGTAATAGTCTGGCCAGATTTGAGAAAACTGTAATGAACAATACCGGCACTAGTCCACCAAACGCTTACAAGTAACTTTTTTGGGGTTAATTTTCGCTTGGGGCAGGATTTGGCTGGCTGGCCAGGATCCAACCATTGCGCTGAGCGCTTCCGATTATCGTAAAGAACCCATTTTTCATCACAGGTAATGATTCGGTTTAAAATACCTTCATTATTGTGCCGGTTTAGTAATGTAACGCAGCAGTCGACGCGCGTTTGCCGGTTTGCTTCAGTCAGTTCGTGAGGTACCCACCTTTCAAGCTTTTTAATCTTCCCAATTTGCTTCAAGTGAATTAAAACAGTTTTATCACTAACATCGCAGCCTGCAGCTAACTCGGACGTGGTTTGCGATGGATCCGCTTCCACAATAGCCTTCAACTCTTCATTATCAACTTGAGTCTCAGGCCGTCCACGGGGCTTGTTCTGCAGGTCAAAATTTCCAGAACGAAAACGTTGGAACCAAAAACGAACTGTGTTTTCTTTTGCAACACGACCGCCATACACATCATTCACCCTTCGAGTTGTTTCCGCAGCACTAGTGCCACGGCGGAACTCGTACTCGTAAATAATGCGATATTTTAAGTTTTCCATTTTGTAAAATGAGTGACGCAAACAGAAAAAAACAGAAGAAAAAAAACAAATGAATGACGATAATCGAAGCACAAATACATGAGTCTATAGCTGTACAAATTTGAATTTGGAATTCCTTACCAAAGAGGAGAAATTTGTGATTAAAGTGGCCAGTACGAAAAACGCCAATTTCATATGTAAGGACCTAATATTTAGGAAATTGTTTAAATTATGTTAGCAAAACTAATCTTGTTATGTTTACATTTAGGCTTTACATCTTGATCTATTTCATAGATGTGATTGTAAACTGCTTTGTAAATTATTAGAATAAAACATGATATAGAACAGCTGCCCCGGTGTCGGAGCAGATCAAATGAAGAGGAAACTTACATACTCTACGTAACGCTTTCAGGCAGCTTTATAAAAATGAAATATAATGCATATCTTTACAAAACTATTCCAGTAGTAAAATTGGCCTCAAAACTCAATACACGTGGATATCGGTAGGTGCCTAGTGTAGGTACTACTTACGTTGACAGAGGTGAACAATACCCTCGCTGACAAAGACACAGTAAGCTGTAGGTAAGCTTCGAAGTGAAAATAAAACGAGTAACATATTGAACGAGCTTCTTCTTTGCTTAGGGACAGTGCAGACGAAACGGAAAAGCTATTTAAAAATATAGACATTAAACAAGCAGCTAATAAACCATAAACCTATACGGCGTAGGTACCTGTAACAAATTCATAAATGTAAACCTGCGCTGTGTAAGTTGTCCAGCATTATTTATTTATTTCTTTTTGAGTTTTCTGTTTCGGTTTGGTCTACAATGACCAATGCCGTATTTTCTAAGATAATGACAGGTTGGGGTAGAATGAATACAGAGTAGGTGGTTCGCAACATAAAAAGTCCACAAAAATCTTTTTCCTAAAAATTGCTGTCGCGTTTGCCTGTCTTTTTGGCAGAAAGTATTTCAAACAAAAACGTTCTAGGGGTTGTATAAAGTGTAATTTTAATGAAAGGTTTTCGATTTTGCATAAAACTATTAAATAAGCTATAACTTTTCGTTTTAAGTAGATGGCATAGAATGGCCACTGGCAGTAAGAAGGTTTGATGTTGAATTACTTTTTGAGTGAATCTCCGATCAACTTCTTGAAACTTAAACCAATTTTGTTTTAAAAAGATGTAATTTTGTTCATCCATGGTCCATGCGAACTGTGCGAACTTCATGAACTTCATTTTTCAGGTTTGTTTTGGACATATCGCCATCTAACGAGTTATTTGGGACTTAGGAAAATCGAATATCTCTCATTACAGCAGCCAATCAACATGAAGCCCCCTTACATTGAAATCCGCAAAAAAACAAGGTAATTATGTGCAGGGGACAGTCACGAATCGGGACGATATTTCGAAGACTCAATAATAATAGTATCGTTCTTCCTAAAGAGCCCTCGTTGCCTTCCCAATGTTCTTAAAGTCGATTCTACAAGCTACGATGCTAAATATCCTTCGCAACGTAACAAAGAGCTTGAAAAATAGCACGTCTGAGAAAAGAAGAGGGAGTAAATTCAACAATTTATTGCTGGGCCCCGTATTTGTTGCAAATGAAGCAGCCGTAGGTGACAATTTTCAGATGCTGGGGCCGAATAATCGTCGTGGGACAGCGACGACGTTTCTCAACTTTTACGCCCACATAAATACATGACCTGGGTGTAAATATATTAGTTATTATGTTGAACTAGCTTCTCTCCATGGCTTCGCTCACGGGTAGGTACAATTGACCCAGTTGCTTCATCAACTGGTTCGATAGTACGTAAATACCCTAATTCAGGGATATGAATTTTCAATCAACAGATAAATAAAGTATACTTGAGGAATAATTTTTTCATTATACTTTAGTAACGTTTCTTTTTTCTTGTTTTATCTGTTATCAGTTGGCTCAACTATGAGCAGATTTTTTGGACTTTCTATTTTATGTCGTTTGAAGCACACTCTCACTCTGGGTCTTGTGGAATGCACTCTCAATCTGTGTCTTGTGGACCTTCAATTATGTCCTTTTTTTCAGGCTGCTGTGATATAGGGGTTTTGTGAGCTTCATGGTATCTTTCAAGGTACGACTTAGCAGTTGCTTGGATCCCATCAGCCACAGTTGGGATTTTTAGAATGTTATACAGTTCTGTGTTCGTTAGATACCAAAGTGCGATGTGTCATCAGATTCTGTGAATTTGTTATGTAGGGCCATGCTTTTGGCGAAATCCAAATTGATATTCGGGTACTGTTTCGCTCATTGCCATTACTGGAGCTATTATTTTCATTAACAACCTCTCGTACAACTTGAAGGGTACTGGTAGTAGACTAATAAGGTCTACATGAGCTTACCTCATTGACCGGCTTGCCTTCTATGTGTACCATCCTTTTTTGTGATACTTTCCATATGGATGGAAAGTATTGCAGTCATAGAATTTTTACCATTAAAGAGAGTTGATACAATACCTTTTCTTGGGAGCTGTTGCGGAATTTGTTTTGTGATTAGCACAAAACCTGGAGCTTTTGTTATTAACTATTATATTTAATTATTTTCAAAACAATAATTTTATTTTTCTACCTACTTCTTTTGGTGTAGTAGTTTTTATTTGTAAGTCTAGTTAGAAGTCCTGGTGAAGTATGGCTTCAACGTCCATTTTTGGGTCAGTGTTAGGGTCAGTTTCATTTGGGATGTAGACGGCCTTGAGGTGCTTTGCAAATACTGCAGCTTTTTCTTGGCTTGATCTGGCCCATTGGTTGTCACGTTGTCAGTAAGCTTGATTGGTTTTTCATAAGCATCCACAGTGAGAAGTTAGTCGCCTTTGTTGCAGTCACTGATTTTAATTTGGTTAGTATTTCCTCTTCTTCTGTATCTCTTATCATAGCTTTATGCTCTACTATGCTAGGCCTCGGCTAGTATGCCATATTCGGCGAAGTCTCCTTTTTCATGTTTTTTTTTTCTAATCTCCCAGGGAATTTCTTTATGTCTAAATCGGTTGTCATTTCTCTGGGGAGTGCTATTCCAGCAGGCTATTATTATGGCATTAGTGAATTTTGTGTTGGCTTGGTCTATGTGTTCTTAGTCTTTAGTTCTAGTTGTTCCTCTACTAGTTCCCGAAAAGAAGCCCATTCTATATTTTTGTTGCAGAGAGGTATAGTTTGCTCATTTACTAAAACTGTTCCTCAATTTGAGAAGGACTGGCACATGGTTTGAGGATCCATCTAGGCAAATGTGTATTTTGATACTCCTTCGCAAAAGTAGAATTCATGACATCAGGGAGTTTGTTTGAATCTGTGGACCAGTGTGTGGGTTCAGTTGGAGAAGGGTAGGTAAGTAAGGCCACTTTCATCCATGCTCCTTTTCATAGTCTTACTCGTGTAGATGTGCGTCTGGAACCCCAGTGAATGTGATTGGCATTCCATTCCCCACCAGCAATAAAGCGGTTTTCTAGCGGTTTGAAGAACTTGCCCAAAATGTTTACTGCAAGTTTGCGGCAATAGACTGCTATTACGAAAGTCGACTAGAAATAAACAAAAAAATATGTAAGCACAAAAGCGCTTTATCACCTCTTCTGCTAAATGATTTTGCTTATCGCACGTACGCCCGGATATCCGCCGTTACATTTTTACGGTTTACGAGTATTATTTGTTTATTGTTATAAATAACATGGTTTATGAAACACGTGGAAATACATATAATATGCCTTCCTGCCGCAGATTGGTTGTAAGATATATTTTTTCATATTTGTGGCAATTAGACCTGTAACAAAGAATGTTGCCAATAAAGAATTTGAAACTGGCGAAACTTAGAATATTAAGGGTTTAATTCGAATGGTTTTAAGATCTACAAATATTTTTTCTGGTATCACTTAGCTCTGCTTTAAGAGCGGTGTAATAATAGTAGATTATTCAACACGGGGATAAAGCAGTGTCTTACGTTACGGGCGTCATTGAATCCCGAGCGCAACTTGAGATTCTGAAATAACTCACGAGCGAAGCGAGGGTGTTACTAGAATGCTGAGTGCGAGAGAGATTTAATCTCGCCCAAGATGAAGACAGCCTTATACAGGAGGAGAATACTTTTGACACATTTTGCGAGTAAATAGTAATAGGTTTTTAACGTGTTTAGTTTTTTATTCAGCCTTCTGAAAATATAATTCGAATTTCGAAGACGATCTCATTGGACGGATCTCCTAAGTAAAAAAAAATCACACACATTTTTCCAAATTAAATCTCATTGTAAAAATGGGAGTAATGAATTTAATTTTGGAACCTAAATATATGTATGGAAATGTTGACCAAGGAGACTCGCACTAAGAGATCTCATTCGATTTGTTTGAATTTAGTTAAACCTTCACCTTTTTCAGCTACCAGAGCATATCACTTGCTTTTGGTTATGGATACATGTCGTAGTACATTTACGAGCATAGAGTGTGAAAAACCTATTTCATATTGCACTGACATAAAGTAATATATCGAATGCAATTCATTTCACGCAAATTCTTAACAAACCTAAGGAGAAAAACAATATTTATTTTTCTATTTAAAAAATAAACTAGAAATACCACTTGACACTGTATCTTTTAGTCCCAAAGAGTATTATTATACATATTCTCTGCTGAAAGTAAGCAAAAGTTGAGATAATCTATTGATAGATAGACCATTAATTCAATAAAGATTCGTTACATAAATTAGTTAGCAATGCCTTAAAGCCTATGTTAGGTTTGTCTAAGCACTGGGTTCTGGGGTTTATTTTGTATGGATATCATACTGAGCTCTGTTTTTTTAAGCTCTGCTTTTTAGCCGAAAATGTGTTTCAAATGTTATTCCTACGGTTAATTGCAAAACGTAGAACTCCAAAATCATATAAAGCGTATAACTTGCTACACTATTAATTATTGTAATTTTGCGAGTTCATTCATCGCAGTTCTTTAGCAGAGATTATACCGCTCAGGAGTTATTATCTCACCTCGCGGTTTAATTAAATTTATATGAACTAGTCGGTGTTTTCATATATTAGCATTTAGATGACGGTGTATACAGAGTAGCGTTTTTCCCGCATTAATTACTTACCTACGTGCTGCAGCGAATATTTTTCTTATCTCTAGCGGAGGTGAGAGAAATGGACTCCGTAACGAGATTTTAGAACAGAAGCATAAAAATCTAATCCGGTTCTAGGTACAGTCCACGTCAAAAACGCTAAACATGAACAACAATCTTCTAAAAGCATTTTATGAGTCTGAGGTGAAATTTGAAAATGTTCCTGCAATTTTTGTCGTTTTATTTTCAGACTCTCAACAGACTGGTGCCTCGGAAGAAACAACCCACACACACACACACACACACCCTCACTCATAAATACACAGCCAAATACTGGGTCTCCTGTTGCCCAGACTTATGAGAGACTGGTGCCTCGGGAGACCACACACACGAACACCCTCTCACACACACATACACAAACACTCACAAACCATATGTGAATTTGTAATAGCCAGTAACAGAAACCGTTACTAGGTTTTAATATTATTTAGTAATTATGTTAATTTAATTAAACAAAAATCTGGGAGTTGGACGTTGACACTACCATACAGTTAGTAGACATGAGTTTTGATTATTGATTAGTTACACAGCATAAAAGCCTCTCCACACACGCGCGAAGCCGCGAACCATGAGTGTGGATCCGATTCGCATATTCTTCGCCGATTCGCGTCGCGTTTGTGCCTCGTTCCCATATTTTGTCGGTTATTTGTCCCGTGACAAAAGGTTCGCAAGGCGCGCGTTATTTGCGCGCAAGTGTGGAGGACGTTGGCAGTTTTGCCGTGATTCGCATTGCGATCCGCGCCGCGATTTTACGCTGTGATTTGCGCGCGAGTGTGGAGAGGCAATAAGAAAAACCACAAATGATAATAATGACGTCAAAAACTACGAAAGCCATCGTGATCCAGTTTACCGGATATGTCTCTTGTTATAATTTTTGCATGGTAAGGCTACGTAAGATATCTTACGGGCAAATGGAATGGAATCCACTTTTACCTACTCCTAATTTTTCATGATTCCTGCTAATAGCTAGAAATTGCCTGTGGCAGCAAGTTTATACGGAATATCTATATTTTAGTATTTGAGCGTGAAAAATTATTTACTTTTCTCGTGAAAGCTCTTCGCTAGGTTTATTTTTACACATTTTTCAGGTAAATACTGACTTTGCAAGGTTTTTATATAAAAATATTAGCCTAGAATATTCACAGGTTTGTCAAAGATAGATTTTCTCATAAACATAGTCCAAGAGTGCCTACTTAGACTTACTAAGTAGGCACAATACCAAAACGAAATAAGATTTCGCTGATCTCATGTGTGTGAATATTAGACTATTAAAATGCATTTTATTACTCAGAATCATTCCAATAATATAATCGAGTTCATAATTAAACTATTAGATCGCTGTCAAACGATGGAGTTTCTTGAGAGAAAGTTTTAGGAGCGCTGCAAGGCACTATATGTATGGGAAGGATACAAAACGCAAATATTTTTAGTAAATTATGCACAACCCAACTAAGTCAAAGTCAAAAACTCTTTATTTCCATAAATATAATAAATGTACACTTAGAAAAGGAAAAATTCTTAATAATTAAACACTGACACGGAAATAAAGTGATTTTTTTGATTTCAGTCGCTTCGGTATGTAGATTAAAGTAAAGAAGCGACGAAGAAAGCTTTAGCCTATTAGTTGTTATTTTTCGAGTTGGAGCAAATCCCGTCCCAAGCTTTAAGGACACAGTTGGTCTATGTTGGTGAGTGTACCATACCTATTACACAACCCATGTATCACCAAAAGATTACAAGTTACATTAAAGGTACAAATATTTATTGTGATTGCAAATGTTTCACATTCAATAGTACATTTTGGATTGCGTTCCTTTTGAATTCGTTATTTTGACAAGCCCATAAATAAACCGCCAAGTGCGAGTCGCACACGAAGGATTCCGTACCGTAAACATCAGGCAACTTTAACATCAAACTATCACTGGTTGGGAGACCCTTTAAATTATCTTTACTTTAACTTTATTTATTATATTTTTAGTATTTGTTGTTATTAGAGTTGAAGTGTTACTTATATATAGATCCGACTAGTTGGATTGCAAGTGTAGACCTGTTGTGTTTCAAGAAATACAGCCTTAAGAAACAAAGAGCAAAAACAGCCAAAAAATCACGTATTTTGTATGTAAGCCCCCTTTAATTTGGATATTTATTTTATTTTTATTATTTGTTGAAATGTAATAGTGAACCATACTGTGTAAGTTGAGTACCTACATTACGAGAGCTCTTTTATAGGTTAAAGGGCAACACTACCTTTCTCCACTTGGATTATCATGCGCCATCCAAATGTAGTCAAATGAAATAAGGCTTCAAGTAGACGAGCTATAAGTATGGTGGCGGCTGCTTTTGGCTACCACTAGTATTTTTGGCTACTCGCTACTTTCTCATACCTAACAATGATGATTTCCTATTTCACAGCATTTATTCAATCCAAAGTTTTTGGATTCCATTTCAATCCTTAGTTAAGAGACGGCCCTTAGGTTGATCAGTAGACACTCGGAGTGGCAGAAGAGGATTTTTACAGTTTCTAATGGAACGATTACTGTGAGCAGTATTTCATTCCAAAACTCTTAAATCTGGCTACTGAAAACGTATTTATGAGCTCGTAAAGGTAGTGAGTAGGGCATCGTGACTATCGCTGGCTATACTCTGGCGTGTAGAGTTAGTCCCTTACAGAAGTGCTCAAGGGCTTAAATAGTCATGTGCAATTCCAAACTCTGGGCAGCCGAGCGACTAATTTATGGCATAATATCTAGCAGAGTAAAGAGAGTTACAGGGAGATTGTTCTCAGAAACTCTCAAAGAGAGCACTATTGAACATGGTAGCGTGAGCGTGAATATTAGATAGTAGATATTACAATATTGTCACTGTTATTAGTGTACTATGGGTGCCAGATTTTACGAGAATTTAAACCATCCCACCATATACACAGATTCTGTAGTACCTACATCGACGTCTTCACCCCAGGTAGAAGTCCCTATGCTTGGCTTAGTATGCTTAATTGAAAGCTGGCTAAGAGCCTAAGTTTTAAAATAATGGTATGTTATGGTCGGTCTATATGTAGTTGGCCAAGTTATCCGTCGATTGTTTTTATTTGACAGCTCGTTTAAGCTTAGCGAGTCTCGCCATAACTCGGCCAATATGTGGCCCAGTCGCGAGATGTTGTGATCGCCAGTTGAATAATCCGTTAAATAATGTTTAGGTACCGTTATGGGTACCGCATAAACTGAATAAATCTATGTAACCTAATGAACATAACCTTACCATATGAGACAGATAATATTTAAATATAAATCGGGTTCAATACTGTGGTTGGTGTGAGTGTGAAAGTGGAGTCTTTGTCGATGAAATCACGGAGCTCGGTTGGAATTTCCCGGATAAATACTCACTTGAACTAGCTGCTCTCCCTTTGAGAGTATTAAGTATACGTTTTTGAATGGATTCAATTTAAAATACAGTCTCTTTTTTACTCTTATGATTAAAATACACCATATTTTAATTACTAAAAGGAGACAACAAATAAATTTTAATCTGAAACCTGAGCAAGTATTTTAAAAAATGTGTTTAATTTTTAATTATGTTATATGATCTAAATGTATTTAGTACCTACCTTGGTATCTACCGTAGTCTAGAGGCACAAACGATGGAATACAATGTTTTTATTGCTCTACATTTGGAAGGTGTTCAAATGCTTTATGCTAATTGAAAACTACTGAGCTTTTGGTAAACTGGGAACGTTATCATCTAGTACATTGCAATTCTGACTTGCAAAAGGGTGAAACGCGAGAGCTAACGACTCTCAAAGGCTTTTCACCGTATGAATGCACGTTAATGAAAGTGTCGTTTCGGACTCAGTCGGTTTTAAGTCCAATATGAATAAACACATAGTATAGTCAGATAAAATAAAATAATACTTACGTATAGTGCTAAGACTTTATATGTTTAATGTCCAAAATAGAACTAGGTTCACTCGGTTCTCTGTAACAGGTTAGCGGTACGCTTGACAGGACCGATTACAGAGACGCTTTCAATTTAGATATGGTGAATTCAGTTCTAGGTAACCGTTTAGAGAACGCTGAAGAGGTTAAGCCAGGTAATACCTTCAGATTTATCTGAGTATGTTAACTCATTTTCTATTCTGAGACAGTTTTTTCGAGTATCTTGTTCTGCTAAAATTGCACAAGGTCCACGTTCCATGGGTAAACGTTGTTTATTTTATTTGATTTACTCTTTCACCCTGATATTTATGGATTCGACAGCCTGTAAAAGCTTATGCGAGTGGAGTTTAACGGGAGAAAATTTTCGTCTTTCGGCTTTTGTCGGCACTTCTTTTATCTAATATATCAGAAATTGAAGTTTATCCCAGTGAGATGAAACATTAGAATACAGACTGCTATTTCGCTCCATGCCATTGTCACTGGGTGCACGTACAGAGTCGCTCGCTGGCAGATGTATTGGAAACCTAACAGGATGTCTTGCAAATAGAATGTGCACTGCATACTCAATGCGCAGTGTGCTGACCGGAGGCCAAGACACTGAGGTAATTGTAGGGTGAGGAGAACAAGAGCTACGGTTAGAGAAAACTGACACACGCAGGTGTACCAACGTTTTCACATAAAAACTTTATCAAAAACCTGATAGTTAAAAAAGTGAAGTTAAAAAAACTACTTTGAGGCTAGATGACGCTATATGAAATGCACAGTAGTGTATCTAATTCTCGAATTCTGATTTTGTGTCATACCAACGTCCTGACCTATCCACACTAGGGCACTACTGACAAAATGACTTAAACATTATTTTGAAATAAACCGTAGAAAAATAATAAAAAAAAAATACAGAATCAAATAAAAATAAAAAAATACAGAATCATCCCAGAAAGTGTGACTTGGAAATACTAAAAAAAACTGTATCAAATATCAGTTTTTGCCAGAGTACCGTCCCGACTGAAAGCTATAAGCCCTGTGGTTCCTTTCAGAGCTCGTCGCCTCTCCATACAAATTGAAAATCAATGAACCACGGCATTCGATTTAATATGAAAAGCTATTCATCTTTGTCTCTCAACTACTAACGATAAGCTGACTGAAACTGTCCATGTGAAACTATTAGCCTTTCGGTGCAAACTGTTTATTCAAGAATGTTCAAACTGATTTAGGTACTTTCATTTTGCATTAGTAAACCGTCCTGTGTTGGTTGGGATAGGTACAAGCATGTGGTATTTCTGAAAAAAAAAAACATATAATTATTGGGAAATAAAACAATCCAATAAAAATGTGCCTTTTATATGTAGGTAAGTGTGTTACACTAATATTATGAAAAGCATTATACCTGTACCAGAAATCTCTTTGAATTTTATTCATTTAGGCATAAAATATAAACAATAAAATTCAAACAGCTTTCTGGTAAAGGTATCACACGGCCAACATTGTAGAGTTGGGTAGGTAGTTATTAAATAACTTAGGTTTAAATAATTACCAACAGCAATTATCTGTCAGAAATCATCATTATTTTTTCCGTCCTTATTTTAGCCGACAGACTGGTTTATTACCAAAAACTAGTTTGTAATTTTTGCGAAGCTTTCCTTTTGCGCATTGATGGCTTGACGCGGGCGACATCTATTTAATTAAACGTTATATTATTCTCTGGCACTCCCCAGTCCTGTCACGCCCGTTGATACTCGAGGCAACACTGAGGCAATTAGACGCCTATAATGACTATGTTAATTACAGGGTGCTCTTGTTACTCCTGCTACGCTGTTAAAACAAAGATTCGTTTGAGATTTCCAACTGTTATGATTTTAGGATAACTTGAGCGATAAAGCTTTATGGTTATGCAAGATGTTACCTTTGATAATAAGAAATTCTGCATAATGCTCAGTTTCTTCTAACAAACCAAGTAGAGAGAATAGGAAAATTTTCATAACTGCCGATGAATGTCTAATGCATGTGGTTTTGGACGGTATTGTGTCTTCATTGGTTGTCTTTTCACTGTTTTGGTAGACACCGTATCTACTTGGGCTTATATGTGCTAGCGGTTGAACTACCGCCGTATCGCTTTGCTATTAACGCGTCCAGCATCAATCACCTTAGCTAACCACTAGTGCGTACAAGTCCAAGACATCTAAGATTATACCTTAGTATGATTAGATCTTCCTATCGAGACGTTCCGTTTTTGCATGGATTTGCGTACTTCTAAATCCGCGCTAGAGTTGTTGTACCATAAAAAATTTAACGTCTCAATGACGTATCGATACTATAGAGTAACGTAACTTTTTATTTTACTTTGGCTCAGTTCGAAGTTGTGTACCAACTCTTCTCAAATATTCAGAGCCCTTTTATTAAAATCACAATACAAGAAGCCACGCAGGTAATTTAACGCTGAAATCTTAACAGCAGCGATGCAAACTTTACGGAAGTTATTGTGAATCTCACGGAAACTCGGGGCAATATTAAAACTTACAGAGATACCGAAACTTGGTAAAAATAAAATATTCTGAATGGTAAAGATACCAGTTCTGTCTGTGTACCTTTTTGTAGCAAACTGGTGATTTTGGTGAGTAGAAAAAAATGTAAATTCTACTTGACAATATCAAAGTGTTCAGGTAAACAGAATCCATAATATTAATTCTACTTCACTACATTTCCTAGTAGCTAGGTATTTACGTATACTGACAATCTATAAAATTGCTCATATATATTTACTTTGTTTAACCTTATAGACAATATGGAGTCTTAGTTGCCTTGCAACCGTGCGTAAATGAAAGAAAAACACTACGAAAGAGAAAAGCATGACACGGCATAAACTAAAACACACGGCTTGAGATGTCTTGAGATGTCTAGGTAGACAGCTATAGTCGATGTGTCGCAAGTCTGTCGCTGACCACAGATAACCTCCTCCTTTTTTGAAGTCGGTTTAAAATAGCCAAACTGAACAAACATCTGCAGATCCTGCCGGTAGATCTTCGCCTGCTGCGCCACTGAGGTTGCCAGTTATAGGCCTATTCCACTCTGATCCACTTTGCTGATCCACTAATGGATCAGTTTCCACTTTTTTGTCCGCTTATGATTTTTTCGCCAGTTCTCAGGCAACATTTATCGCTCGCTTGCGCCAACTTTGCGAGGCTTCTGGTCGTATTTCTCCAGGTATCTGATCACGCTGTGAAACTCTATTCCGCTCGCCATTGTGCCGTTTCCCTGCTGAATTCGATCACTTAACATCGACATTCCTGCTGGAAACAAAATAACTACCAATGCTATAAACTGTTACCGAGGACGCATGTTAGGAATCTTGGAATTATTTCTTTTACGTTTTATATATTTGCGTTGCTCGTGAACGGTCATCGACGTCTCTTTTACAGGCATAAATAAATTATGAAGTTACTTGTAGATATAAATTATATTTAATGGAAATGACCGCAATTATTTTTTGCAATTTTAGCTTATTAATGAGTGCGCTGTTGCCCGCGGCTTCATCTGGGTGGATTCCGATGTTAACTTAATTCTTTTGCCTAAATTCAAGACTCTACGCTCATTATCGGTTATTAAGGTAGGGATATAAAAACAAGGTACGCGATGAATACCTGATAATAAATCATTGCTATCTGCCGTAAGATGACGCGTAAATAAAAATTCACACACTCAGGATACGCAGAGAGTGGTAGGCTATGTTGCACGCATTGCAAATTGGCTTTATTTCAAGCGTTTCGGCAGTTAAGGACCACAATTATAATGGACCACTTTTATAAATGCCAACTGCTCAAAACGTCCACTTCTGGAAATGTCTACTTCTAACAATGCCCACTTCTTGCAATACGTATTTCTTTATGTGATTGCTTCTGAAGGCTGCGATGATGATGATGTACACAAAAACTCACTCGTTCGTGAAACAACCGACAAACGTCAGTCATTTAAAAACACACAACTTTGAACGTGTTCATGCGAAGAACAGACGTCCGAACCAGCACAAAGAGTTAAATGAATCACATCCAAACGCATTGTCACGTTAGTTTATAAAATAACTAGGCTATGGCTTTGTTCTACGTGGGTTTCATCTTACGGACAATCCTACAATAATGCAACAAATTTATCTTATTATACTTAAAACCTCCGAAGCGCAGTGGGCGAAGATCCGTCTGAGACAATCATAGAAGTTGTCAGTTTGATTTCCGCTGTGGGAAAAGCATTTGTATGTTATCCATCAAGCAGATTTCGCGTTCGGATATAGGCAGTCATTCCTATAACAATTTCTGCTTACTTTTGACCTAGACTAGATGATGCTGCGTGAGAAATGTACAACATTATTATGTATTTATTGTTTACCACTCTTTTCTTTTGTACTGCCCTAGTTGCACACATTGTGTTCCCACTGACTTAAGGTGCATTCACACTTCGGTGGGGAAAAACAGTTTGCTGTTTTTAGGGATCAGTACCCAAAGTGTGAAAACCTTATTACTAAGCCTCCGCTGTCCGTCCGTCCGTCGTCTGTCCGTCCGTTTGCATAGGGCTCTATCTCATGAACCGTAAGAGGTAGACAATTGAAATTTTCAGAGAATGTGTATTTTTCTTGCTGCTATAATAACAAATAATAAAAAAACGATCCAAATGAATCAAAAAACGTGTTTTTTTGGCTATTATTGCTTTTTTTAAATTCTTTATTGCACACACAAGTTAAATCATACATACAAGTTAACAAATTGTTTGCAACAGTCTGCAGTTAGCTTAATTGTTTCAATTGTAAATACTAGTTCTAATTTGTTTTTATTATTGAATTGTAATTTTCTTTGTCAATAAAGAGTAATAAAAAAAAAGTTAACAAATAATGGACATGTACAAAGGCGAGCTTAACCCTAAAAGAGTTTTCCTACAGAAAACCTATGAATATACCTATGGGTCTTCATTTGTCAAGACTGTATCTCTTGAACAACAATAGAACAAAATAGACACATGATACTTATTTATAGAATAAATAAGTAAGTAACACTTCAACTGCAATAACAACAAATATTAAAAATATAATAAAGATGAAAATTTAAAGGGGTCTCCGAGCAAGTCAAAATTTCATTACGTATGTAAGCGGGTTAACTACGAACCTTACTTGTGTTGGAAGTACACCAACGCGAACCACACTCACCCTGAAGAAGTCCCACGTTAAGGGATGAAACGTTGGTGTTCTTCTAACATAAATAAGGTTCGTAGTTAACCCGCTTACATACATACGTAATGAATTTGTCAAACTACTATAGTTTTTATAGTAAAAAAGTCAAAATTTTATGTTCTTTAAATAAGTTGCCTGATTTTTACGGTGTGAAACCCTACGTGTGCGAGTCGACTCTCACTTGGCAGTTTATTTAGATTTTTGAGCATCATATCACGACGCGAAATCACAAGCAAGCAACTAGAGCTTATCGTGAGTGATGGCGCATCGCGCAAGTAGAATACAAAGCGGACAAATACGTGGATGACTGGCCTTGAAAAAGTCCAAGATACCTATCGTTTTGTACGCCACAGATTCTGCAACCACGATGCACCGTCACTCTATACACAAATATTACCTACATTATGTCATCATGAATCTATCTTTGTCCACTGCTGGACATAGGCCTCCCCCAATGAGCACCATAGCGCCCTGTCTTCAGCTTGCCGCATCCAGCATTTGCCTGCAGTCTTTCGCAGATCGTCATCCCACCTGGCCGGAGGGCGTCCTACACTACGTTTGCCGAGTCGCGGTCTCCACTAGAGACCACTTCGCAAATGTACATTATGCATGACGCAAATGTTGCTTCAACGATGTGGCTTTACATGTGGATGCACCATTACCAAACATACAAACACAAACCGCTCTTCGCCTTTGTAACTGCGATATGATAATACAGAGCCCAGTTCACAGCGTGACGTCACAAAACTTCGTCGCGGTGAATTTTTATGAGTACCTCCGACTCTCTGACGACACTCCAGAGACGCTGGCTTCTAAAACGACTAGTCAAAGAGAAATGGAGATTTCCCAGCTACAAATGTGGAAGCGGTAGGTGGTTGTATTTCTTCGTGGATTACTTTTGCGAAAGCACACTTGTAACGGCACTGGAATTTTTATTACGGAGGTTCCCAGAGGTGCTGTTTCGTGACAGAGATACATTCGGATCATTATGGAGCGACCCTACGCGTTGCTTACAATGAGATCTGACTTGTGATCCCTCGTATGTTCCTTTAGGTTATTTTCATCACACATTTTTGTGGGTAAAAAAGTAGGCATATACCCAGCAGCGTTTTAACAGACTGCGATAATGATGACGATGATTTTTTAAAAGCGTAGGTTGGGTGGATTGATGTAGGTTACTAGGCCATGCCAAAATAATGCATAATAACCTTATAGGCTAGGTGATTTTTATTCAAATAAACACGTACGAAGTCGCAGGCTAATGTCAAAGTCAAAGTCAAAGTCAAAGTTAAAAACTCTTTATTTCCATAAATACAATAAATGTATACTTAGAAAAGGTCAAATTCTTAATAATTAAACACTGACACGGAAATAAAGTGATATTTTTGATTTCAGTCGCTTCGGTACGTAGACTAAAGTAAAGAAGCGACGAAGAAACCTTTAGCCTGTTAGTTGTTATTTTTCGAGTTGGAGCAAATTCCGTCCCACGCTTTTTTATCCTCTAGATAATCTGATATTTTATAGTAGGCCTTTTTACACAGGAAGGTTTTGACAATTTGTTTGAATTTATTTACTGATAATTTTTGCAACTCACTAGGAGTTTTGTTGTAGAAGCGTATACATTGCCCTTTAAAAGATACTTTAATTTTGTGTAGTCTAGTTGTGGGCACAGCGAGTTTATGTTTATTCCTTGTATTCAAATTATGTGCATCGCGTAATGGTAGTTTTCATATATTTTAAGGCATCGCATAAAATCTTTTTCACCTAGTCGAATTTCAATGACCTACTACATAATCTTAATAAAGTATATGAAATCACGTTTCGTGAATTCGCAATCAACATTATGTTTTACTAAAATCTAGGTCAAAACATAAAAATCAAGGATCATTGAGGTATAAAAAAATTCAATTCATAAATATTACACCCTGGTAAATTGCTTTTCAGCCGAAATCCTTTTGAAACGCGGGCGTAAAAGTAAAATGTGATATTCGTAGACGTGTCTACGGCGTAGCACATCGTAGTACTTCGTAGCACTTTGAAGTCAATCATTTTGCTACGGTGGCTACGGTCATAGTTTGGGCAGATTAGGTATTGTTACTTCGGTTTGGTAGCGCGTTGAAGTCAATTCAAACTTGTCTAGTTTGAATTGACCATAAACAAAGTTCTAAGTAGTTACTAAAGCGTTTATGATTAGGTATGAAGCCAGTCGAGTTGAACCTAATTTTTGAATTATGTTACATTGGTCAAACATAAGTATCAAAAAATTACTAGGTACCTACTAGTATCTATGGAAAGATTACACCAAAGCACATTAAAACATTTTTCGTTATTATACCATGGTAAAATGCCTGCGAAACCGAGGGCAGACACTAAACAAGTTATAATCGTTTATTGCGAATTATAAATAGATACTTCGCGTAAATCCAAAATCCATCATAACAGCGGAGTATTAATTAATTATTAAAGCAATAAGGTAGCAAACACGTTTGTTGAAGGCTCCAATTCATTACTTTATTTGTTTAATAAAGCTCAAACTGGCGCAGTCTGTGTACACTGGGATATAAATTACCTTTAATTTAGGTGAACGATCCAGAAAATATGATGATGTTAAGTTTTCATCAAGGTTTAAGGTGGTGCTGTATTGGTGGCACGAAAAAATTAATTTATGATATTATACCCTTTTCGAAGACGTCTTTGAAAAAGATATAATCATAGTTTTGTAGATTTTGCAAAGTAAGGTATTGTTGATTTTTATTTGGAAAGTAAATTCGGATGACCGACAGCTTAATTTCTTTTTTGAATACTGAATAAACTTGGCAAGCTGAGCTTATAAAAAGATTAGTAGTTCTTGAGCTCAAAGCTCTGAAGAAATGAAATGAATTCTGACTATGGTTTTGCACCATTTCGTACAACAAATTCTAAAATTAGAATCCATCGGTATTTCGACACGCTCCGCTTGAATCGTCATCATCATCATCTCAACCGATGAAAGTCCACTGTTGTAATGCGTTCAACTTAAGACAAAGTCGTGTTAACAATACAGTCCAACCTTAATAAAACAAGCGTCGAATAGCGCCCCTACAGCTGCACCTACTTGATATAAAATGTTCTGAGGAGCTTCATAATTCATTTTACGAGCTATTTCCCAGCTTCGTACTTTTTTTAGTTGCCTTAAGTAAGAATTATTTGTGTCCAGGAAAATATTTACAAATGTATTCATCTACCTTTTTCATATTCTTAAAAAAACTTAGCAGATATCGATGAAATTGGAGTCAGTAGCCTGGCTGGGTAAACTTTACCCAGCCAGGCTACTGACTCCAATTTCATAAACTTACCGCAAATCTTAAAAAAATTATTACCCTACCGGTTCTGGGGTGTTGTTGAGTATGCGTGTCTGTATTTTTATGTTAAACAATGTTAAATAATTGAATAAACACATTTCCGCATAATCGAAACGACCCTTGTGTTGTGGCGTTCGAAGGTTCGTCTGAGACACATGAGGTTGCGGGTGCGATTCCCGCTTTAGGACAAATGTTTGTACGCTCAGCAAATAGTTGTTCAAGGTGTTCTGGGTATTTCTATGTATAATTGAAATAGCAATCTATGTAATGTATAAAAGTAAAGTAAAGTATGTAGTTAAGTAAGTATCTAGTATCATCTAGTGGGGGAGAGCAGGTAGCATTCATACACCAGGAGCATTCATACAGCGGTCATATCTTCTATACTAAACACGTCATAGTGTTTGTATTTGGGGGCGTGAACCCTACCCATACGCAGAGGCTAGCCGCGTAGTGGCGCGGGGCACTGCGGCCACCGGTTTCGTTAGGACAAGTCGTAATATGTTTTAGCTCTTGCGAGTAATGTTTGGTTTCACATTGTCATGGGTTTTGTAGTATTAAGTTTTTCTCTTAATTTTTATTATGATTTATTGTAAGGTTTTATTATTATAGTGCGTAAGCCTCACACTTGGTTTAATTTTGTTTACGGTATTAATTAAATTTTTTTTTTTTAAATCTAATTATATCCCAAAATTTTTAGGGATATTATTTGATTTCTTACGATTTATATTATTATCTTTAAACTATGCCCTAGTTTATCATGTTAATATCCGTTTTGGGTTAAGATTAACGAGTATTTTTATTTTGAATGAATTTGATGAAAGTATGTGTAGTACCTTCATACAGCTATATACATACATATATTTATCAAAATACTTAACAGACATGAGATAGGATCTAGAACAGCTTAAGATGCCTGTACGTTAGCTAAGAAATGCTGTAAGCAGGAAGGTAACAACACTTACTCGGTGTTTGTGGTGGAGCAATAGAACTAAACAATAGAAGACGTAATAATAGGATCTGGAATAGCCACTACTTCCAGTTCGTCAGCAACCAAATGCCTACAGCATTTGGCACTCAAGTTTACAACAAAAAACGAGGATAAGGGGGCTAGAGTTCCTTCCCCCCCAAACCTATGTATGAAGCCATCCCGCGCGTGGGATGGTTTTACACCATTTTTTTGAAAAACTTGCATAGCTTCGCCGTGTTTGTTTGTACTAAACCTGAACTTTACTAATTTTGTAGCCAGAAATATAGGTAATAAAGTGGCATTGAAACGGTATTGAAATAGCTATTAGTATTTATTTTATGAGACTTGGAAAAATAACTGTATTAATGCTACCTGCTCTCCCCTACCACAGACCCATAGCACAAGCTCTGCTTAGCTTGGGGCTAGATGATGCTGCGTGGATTGTCCAGCATTAATTAAAGAAAAAATCTGAATACTTATGACATTCTAGTTTCAAATTAACGTTGTACTTATAGCGTCAAAATATTATATCAACATGAAACATGCAAAAATCTCAGTATCTAAAGGAGATGGCAAAAGTTTGTATTAAAGCTATGTTCATAGCAGCGTAAAATTAAAAATATAAATATCGTGAGACACCACAGCTGGCACTAATCCGAGGCGAGATTACATTGCCGAGAGTAATCATGTACGCTCGCCTTTATAACAAGCAAGGCCTTATTCACAGTATCCACTTTAAAGTTAACTTTGAATTTCAAAAGTGTCTCATCTATCAAAATAAGCTTTGTATCTTCTAGCAGCTGGGTATTGAAGGTGACCAAGATAAGCTTTATAGAATCTGAAAAACCGACAAAATTACCTGTGTAGCGGTTATCTAGAATTGTTTCGTAAATGAATCGAGAACAAGTGTTTTCGGCTTTCGTTCTTTGTAGCCAATGTAGCTATGACATAAATTGGCTCATAAACATAATATAAATCTAGGGCCTGAGATGAGCTTTGTGTCGCTTGTGTATTTTTGGAGGTAAATAGAGAGAGAGAGAGAAAAAAAAATTACCCTCCAATGAAAATCACACCATACTTCTAGGATCTATAGAAATATGGTATAGCGTCATGCTACTCTGATTGGACAATGGACATAACTATATATACATAGGAAATAATAGTTGCACAAGGGCTGACTTACGGAGACCAAGGTTTGAATAGATAGAAAAAAGAAGGAAGCTTTTATAGGCAGTGTGTATGAACCTTTACACTCCTATTAACAACGTTACCATCTAGGGAGGGTGCGCTGCATCGGTTAATAGTGCTGCACATCATTACCAGGAGATAATAGCCTCGTGCTTATTCATTAGGCATCATTAAACTGAAAATATAGAATCGTATGCCAAGAAACACCTCGTGAGACTAGAAGACGGTTATGTTAATATTTTATTAATTTGCAAATAGTGAAGAGGTTCTTTAAATGTTTTGAATCAAGATATAAAGGTGTATAAATAAGTATAATGGTACTCTCACATATTCACTGAGTTATGTTGAGCCTTTGTTTGAACTAACAGTCTAATCTCTGTCCTCACTAGGGAGGTTTGAGATGACCTGGTCAACAAATAGATGGACTTTATGGTCCTCCTAGATATACAATACATAAGGTGTCCAGTTTCGAAGGTTTATTGTCTCCGTTGCAAGCGCAAGGGGACCCCACCGTGCATTACCGTCAGCTGACACCTTGATTGCGTCATCTACAAGTAACCGTTATCACAAATAACGTGTTCGTATTTATTAAATTTTTATGTTTTTTTTATGCTTGTTTAAAGGTATATATTATAATGGACCGTAGAATAAGACGAGATCTATAACTTTTCAATCGTCGTCTGAAATAAATGAATGATTATTATTATATAATACTAGCTGCTGCCCGCGGGTTCGCACGCTTGTATCCCGGGACAAAAGTAGCCTTTAGTAGTAGTAGTTAGTAGGGACGCTTCCGACTGGTATTGATATGGATCAGTTGAGCTACCTGTAGATTGTTTGCAACAGTCTGCAGTTAGTTTAATATTTTTCAATTGTAAATACTAGTTCTAATTTGTTTTTATTATTTCATTGTAATTTTCTTTATGATTAATATAATATACACAACGTGGTACCTGGGGTGAGCAAAAGAAACCGGATATCCGATTAGGGAGCGTCGATGACATGTTGCGGGGCGTCAATGGATGCGGTCAAAGAATACGAATTCTCTTTATGTGGTTAGCACAAGATCGGTGGTAGACGACATTAATTTTGAATACCCAGGGTATACCTCCAGCTGCGGATAATAATGACGAAGATGGATATGTTCTGTATTAACACAACACCGATGAATAACTGGAGGCCTACTTTCAAGCATTTATTACGAAGTTTCTGGTGATAGATCGCACGAAACGAACAACCTTACCACTAAATTGCTTCGGACGCGTTAACTGACACCTTCCGTTTCGGATCTCTTAGAAATAAATGGAAATGTCATAGTGCATTGAATTAAGAAGGGCTGAAAGAACGGATCGGTTTTGTGCGATCCGTCATCCATCAATTTCGTAACACGATCTTCAAAGTAGACCTCCAGAACCTAATTATTACAACATTACCAACAAGCACAATAACAATACGGTGAATAAATCATTCGAAATTAATAGAAGCCTGTAGGGGCTAATAAATGAGACGATATATCAAGACGTATTAAGGGGGAGTCACACTGCAGGTGAGGTGAGATTAAGTCTACGTGCGATGTACAATCCCGTGTCTTGATTTATACTGTGCCCCGCTCTAGTGCAGTGCAATACAGGGTAGCGGGATGCAGTAGTGAAGCTGCATGACTAATGTCCAATACGGTGACGGGGCGTATTGTACCATTCACGAAACATCAAATTTCCGTATCGTTGCGAGCGCCTATTTTCCCCGTACTGAGTGCACGAACGCTCGCTGTGTGTGTACGTTACATTACGCCCCGAAACGCTAGTCAGTACCCGGTTTTATGGTCCATCCATATGGTTGGCCGACTCATCTTAAAGGTCCTTTGCAGCTAACTGTAATCCACTCGCAGACAGCAGCAAGCACGCTGTCCACGCACGGTCAGCGAAGCAACGTATGATCGTGCAACTTGCTTCAAGCGAACAGCCCACGGCTAGTCGTGTGGAAGCTTGCGGTAAACAAGGCGTAATCCGTGCCAAAGAGTGCCAAACGGCAAACTCACTTACCGCGCACTATCTGCTACTTTATGCTATTACTGTATAGTGTATCTAAATATTACCAGTGTAGGTCCATATTTGAATGATCATTTAATTTCATCAACATTAACCATTAGACATTAAAATCTTAGCTTCCACTTCACTTCTTAGCATTAAACTTTGACCCTGCCTTTACCTTGTGCATGTGACAACGGCCTAAGCAATGCATTAAATGAAATACCTGCAAGATTAACAAATAACAATTTCTAGATGCATAAATTAGAAAAAAGTTCATGGTTTAAGATCTTTATACTCATAAGAATTACAATAATTCGCTTAATATGAAAACTTACGGCTAGTTATTGCTATTACGTAAAATAAAGTTGGATCACGAGCGTGTCACAAGTAGATAGAACTAAAATTAACATTTCCATGAATTCATCCAAGCAATATTACTTATGTACTATTTTTAAGACAAGAAAGAGTTTATATGGCTCAGTTATATGTAAATTGCTCGCGTACCGTATCAAAATAAACCTCCAAGTGCGAGTCGACTCGCACACGAAGGGTTCCGTACCGTAAAAATTAGGCAACTTTTTCAAAGAATCTCAAATTTTCTCTTGTTCTGAGACCACTTTAAATTTTCAACTTTATTTGATTTTTAGTGTTATTAAAGTTGAAATGTTACTTATTCATAAAAAGTTTCATGTGCCTACCTATTGTAGTTCAAGTGATACAGCCTTGACAAATTAAGAGCAAAATAGCCAAAAAAACCGCGTTTATTGTATGGGAGCCCCGTTTAATTTTGATATTTATTTTATTTTTATTATTTGTTATTACAGCGACAAGAGAAATACACATTCTCTGACAATTTCAACTGTCTAACTCTTACGGCTCATGAGATAGAGCCCTGTGACAGACGGACGGATGGACGGACGGACAACGGAGACTTAGTAATAGGAATCCGTTTTCACCCTTCGTGTAATAACGTGGCCAATTAAAGTTTTACTATGGTTGACGAAATCCATTGCACTTGCAAGTTCATTCAGATTACAGTTTTGTTTACCCTGTGGTAACAGCGTGCACTTTATTATGAATCATGGAACACAATGCTTGTCGAGCGGGCTTATCACTACGCTCACAAGTGTCGCTGTTGGTGTAAATGACTAAGATTACAATGTTTCGTGGATGTATGGAAGGTACAATTTATTAAAGAGATGGATGATATTTGTGGTAGAGGGGTTGATGTGTAGGTTCTATTCCCACGGTGGCATTTTTGTATCGTTGATAGAATAAGTGTCCTGCAATCGATTATTTTTAATTCGTGGTAGTAGTGGTAGCAAGACTCTGGATCATTTTTCTAGTGTCCTTTGAAAAAAAAGAGATTAAAACACAGAAATCAATTTGGGGTTTTTACAGGACTTCCTAAATAAAACACGTATGATATTGTAAATCACAATCATTAGCCTGTATACGACGAACGAACATAGGCCTCCCCAAACGACGACGCCACGAATAGCGTTCCGGAGAAATTCTACATCAATCTTAAATGTTTATGAAATGAGATGGGGTATCCGTAGTAGGTATTTATGTAGAAAACTACATAGCTGCTTGATATTGTATATATCTACGTTGAAAACTACATCCTTGATAATCTGTTTAGTCCAAATATTTCCAGTTTAAACCGAAACATCAAAACAGCGAAACTAATCAATTCCACCCCATTGAGCTGATTGCGAAGCTCGTTTGTAATTCTGTTTTGATTTGTCAAGCTTGTTAAGTAGGTACCGGATGAGGAATACATTTTGTAGCTAGCTTACTTGCAGCTCGCGACTTCGCTCATTACTTAACTCACCCTTCTGAACGATATATGTACATACTTATCAGAAAACTACGATTGTGCCATACTTTATTCACCACTGGGTGAAAAAATTTCTTCTTACTGCCCATTATTTTGTTCACTTGATTGTATTTTGTTTTGTGTATTTGTCCATTTGATTGATTACTGTCTGTGAATAAAGATATTTCATTTTATTTTATTTACCTTCACTGCTTTTTAAATAGATTAGATCATCATCGTCGTCACCATCATCATCATCGTCATCGTCATCATCATTAATATTATCATGATTTATCTTTATTTTCGTAACTACGGAAATAAAGATGTAACTTAATCTATAAAAACTATATATTCACTATTTTAGAACTTTAATAAATATATATTTTATAGGATTCCGTGATGCAGCTTTCTTGGTCTCAGGTAGATAATATGTAGATGTATGAGTAGACCGGGTCAAAGTAGTACCCAGGTATATCTGAGGAGCTATAAAGGCATAGCAACTTTGATCTCCGTATTGCGGCATGTTTACATATAAACTTCTTAAACTTGGCCTTTTTGTTGCTGCAACCGGGAACCTTTAATAAAAATATAAAAAAGTTTATAGTCTCTTTAAATAAAGTTGCTAAAAGCTTAAAATAATAACTTAGAAGAAAAATGTACGGAACCACCGTAAAATTGTCGGATTGGCTAAAGAAAAGCGATTGAAAGGTCAAGAACTTTACCGATGAACAGCTGATGTAAGGTTGTCACTGACATAGAAATGGGCTGGTTGGGATGAAAGTTTGGAGGTAATTTTTTTAATAAAACACCCAGTGCCAGAACAAAAAAAGGATCGTGGGAGGGGGTGGACCTCCCCCTGTCCGCTTCGTACACCAATAACGTGGCACCTTGTAGACGATGAAGATTCTTACCAAGGTATACATGTTTGAACAGATAAATCAGCAAGTCTTTTAAAGGTACTTCATAATTATCGTATAAAATACGTAACAAATAACTGAAGTTTGAACAGGATCTCTATTTATCCTTCTTGCAGCGAAATCATTAAAATTAATCAAAGTGAAACTCCAGTCTCTATTGAAGTATTAATTACTGAGGTCGTTAGCGATATCTCTGTATTATTGTTACTACGTTTCAAGTATGAAGCATAATTTTGGAGTTTAATGCGCTATTGAACAAGCGAGTCAGTCGCGTACAATGCGGGTTTGATTCTAGTCTGTGTAGATTTACTAACCACTTCAAAATAGTTTTAATCACACTAATATTATAAATGCGACAGTTTGTTTGTTTGGATATTTGTAACCTCTACACGCCAAAACTACTGGGATACAAAAAAAATACAAAATACAAATATATTTATTTCTTTAACTTAATGTACGGGGAGTACATTAAGTGAAAGACCGCTTTTAAAAAGCTCACTTTGAAAAAGAGAAAGCTTCTTCCCTTTTAAGTAAAGAAAATTCCTGTGTTAGGGAATGTCGCTCTTCCAAAACAAATTATTTAAGTAGAGTAGATTAAGTAATTTAATAGTATTGATACAGAAACTATGCTAAGTCAGAATTATAATTTAAAATTAAAATTTAAATGCACAAACTACTTTAACAGCGCGCGTATCGCACGGATCGGGCAGAAATCTTGTATACAGGTAATTCAAGGCCTGGAATTAAACATAGGCTACTTTTTATATATATAGAAATCAGGGATAGAAATCACCTTTAAGCGCTTTCATAGCAACAACGCGTGCGAAGCCGCGATCTGAAACTAGTAGGTCATAAGCGATAAACCTTACCTTGTACCATATCCGTGCGATTTAAAGTTGTTAAATGAAATCCAACCTTATGCGTACCGACCTAAGTAATAATTTGTGTAACTTGGGTAACGATGGATCAAACCGCTCTATGAAGTAACGGGAAACAGCTTAATCCAATTTTCAAGCCTTTACCTATCGGGTTGGGCTAAAAGGTCAGTTCGTAATCCTTTAGAGAAAATTCGATGGGGTGTTATTAATAATTTTCGCTAAGCTTGGATTAAAATTTTAGCAGGCAAAGTATAGTTACTTTGCCTGCTAAAACTTTTATCTAAACTTAACCTAGCTGAGCTTAGCTTTTTAATCCTGCTTAGTAGCAGGATCATAAGCAGATAGATCAGTAAATGTTCTAAATTAGGCAGTATTTCCGTTTTAAATGTAAATCAATACAGGTATTTGATATTTAAAAGGAGGTTCCGAGCATGGAACAAAGTTTATGTAATATTTTGTTAGTGAAATAAACATTTTTGTATGTTTTTTTTGTATTGTAAATAATGCCGTATCGGTCTCGGGGTAAGAATCGATTATTCCAGCTAAATCAATGGATGTCGTAAGAGACAACTAAGGGTCCCTACCTGCGGAAGCCCAGATGCTTCCATCTGTGTATTTTTAACACCTTCACTGCGATCTCTCATCAATCTGCCAAGCGTGGTGATTAAGGAAAAACACTTCTTGTTTGGGGAAGGCATGTTTAGTATTCAGTGAACGTATGTGTTTTATAATGATGGAAATTCAACACAGAATTATCCAGTCCCAAAGAAAGCTGACCTTGTGTTAAGCATCACCACTATTTTTTAATCAAAAAATGTGTTAATTTAGTTAGTTAAAATAGTATTTACAATACATAATTATATACTATATAAAATAGTATATAATGTTAGTAAAAATAGTGTAAATATAGTTTGTATATTTTTTTAACTGTCTTTATTGACAAAGAACATTACAATTCAATAATAAAAACAAATTTACAGTTGAAACAATTCAGTTAAAATTTAAAGTAAATTAATTTAATTTTAATATGAAATTTTAAGTTTGAATATGTATTTATAATACATACAAACAACATGTCATAAACGACTACTTAGGTCTTTATTGACAAAGAAAATTGCAATTCAATAATAAAAACAAATTAGAACTAGTATTTACAGTTGAAACAATTCAGTTAAAATTTAAAGTAAATAAATTTAATTTTAATATGAAATTTTAAGTTTGAATATGTATTTATAATACATACAAACAATATTTCATAAACGACTACTTAGGTCTTTATTGACAAAGAACATTACAATTCAATAATAAAAACAAATTAGAACTAGTATTTACAGTTGAAACAATTCAGTTAAAATTTAAAGTAAATAAATTTAATTTTAATATGAAATTTTAAGTTTGAATATGTATTTATAATACATACAAGCAACATTTCATAAACGACTTCTTAGGTCTTTATTGACAAAGAAAATTGCAATTCAATATTATAAACAAATTGGAACTAGTATTTACAACGAATACTTGTATATTTCAGATATACTCAAAGTGGTAGCTTGTTAGTGGAACTCCAAACTAAAAATGCCGCAGTCTCAGCAAACTGTAACCCAAGTTTGCAATTCCTAGACCACTCTTAAAGATAATCCTTCAAGCAAACTATATTTAAATTACTGTCTCTGCCAAAATATGAAATTCAAATTGCGAGATGCATGCACCCAAGTCGTTACAAACTCGTTTAGTTACCTACAGTGCCTTGAGTTCCTCTCCTGCATTTGCCTTGAGCTGTGTTGGGTCTATCTCCATATTACTGGTAACAAGGTGCTTACAGGCTTTTTCTAAAAATTTTATTTTATTCAATAGACCTTCGTTTGACCACAATCTTACCTGATGGAAAGTGACGATGTCACGGACGATGCATCACGAAGGTTAAGAAGACAATTTACTCTTGTGTTAATGAATGACACTTTCTTAATGGTCGCTATGTACCTGAGCATATATTATTTGAGATCCTAATACCAGTATACAAAAATTTAGGAATGAGTAACTATGTAGGCTCTCCTAGCACTGGACTCGAAGGTCATTACATCTAGATTAGTCGAGGACTGTATGTCACGTCTAAACGCGCTCGGCTTGAATAACAGAGTCGTCCTAAGATGGGTACCGGGACACGCAGGAATCAACGGCAATGAGTGTGCCGACGAACTTGCTCGTTCCGGGGCCAAGGGGACTCAGCTGGGCCCCGAGCCGTTCTGTGGCATACCTAAAAGCCTGGCTAACAGAACCCTCTTGGATTCCTGCTTCGAGGAAGCTTTCAAGCTTTGGAAGAATTCCTTGGGCATGAGTCACTCTAAGTCATTAATAAAAGCCTTCGATAAACGGTTCACCAACCGAATCCTAGCGCTAAGCAGAAGCAACCTTCGCATCATGACAAGAGCCCTAACTGGACACTGTCGCCTTAACAAGCACATGTTCAAACTGGGTCTAAGCGACACACAATCCTGCAGATTTTGCGAAGAGGCGGAGGAAACGCCTCTCCACCTGCTAGGAGAGTGCGGAGCACTGATGCAAAAACGTAGCATCCATCTGGGCAAGCACCTGCACAGCCCAGACGAGCTACGAGCCATCACCCCGAAGAAAATCCTGCAGTTCCTAGCAGCTGCAAGGGTTAGTGGCGAACTATGAACGTCGCAGCTTCAGGGCTGAACACTTGAGTGGCGATCACAATAGGCCTTTCATGGCCGCAGTGACACGAAAGCCACCTAAAGCAAATAAAAAAAAAAAAAAAAAAACTATGTAGTTGGTAACACTATTTGTGCGGTAGTGTGATAAACAGATTTTTGTCCGGCCTTGTAAAATGTAAACATCTTTCAAAGAATTACAAAAATGTTCAGATTTCGTGGTAACCGAGAAACTTCCAACGAAACACCTCTAAACAGAAGTAACTTAATTACGACTTTCAGAATATATGTTTTTGGCTCGTATCGCGGCACCTATTCCTACTTTATCCTAGATAAGACATTACTAAAACCTTTTCTCCTCCTCCTTTGCAAATTTAATAGAAACTAGATTCTGCCCGCGGCTCTGCACGCGTTATTTCTATGGAAACATTTAAAGGATATTTTTATCCCATAGGAACCGTTTTATGGGGTCAAAATTGCCTATGTCTGACTCCAGGCTTAGAGCTACATATATGTATTATGTAATTTCAACCCGATCGGTTCAGTCGTTGGGTAGTTCCCAAATTTGGTAAAATAATTTTGGTAAAGTAATTTTGGGTAGTTCCCAGCTATATATAATATACGTGTGATGTTTATGCCTACCAACAATAATAAATAAATAATTCTGGACAATCCACACAGCATCATCTAGCCCCAAAGTAAATAACAATGATTTCATTTCACATACCCTAACTCGAAACTCCGAAAACCGCATACACTTTAAAATTTACTAACAAAAGTCCACATCGGGTCGTGTTAACTGTCCCGTGTGAGTTTGTGGGACCAAAACAATTTGAAGCAAGCGCGCAACCACTTTTATAGTGACCTCCCTACGTGGACCGAATGTGGACGGTATCCAAGCCACAGGGCATTAAAGCTGCAATAGGCACACTGCGCCAACGCCCGTGGCTAGTGCGATCTGTAGTTTACTGAGCCATGCGAATGGGGTCCTTGCACAATTGTTGATAAACAAATTTATGAAATTCATCACCACAGAAGCCATATACGAGCCAGACGGTTTTGTAAGACGAGAAATTCGCGAGCATTTCTGATTTGATTTGAACTGAACGGAGCGACCTCAAACCAAATCTAATAAAATTAAAGTACTGCTTGCTAGTAGAATTAGTCATAGTGGTAGAAGGGAAACCCGATAACCTATTTCACATTGAACTAAGTTCAAAAATTTGCTGTATTTCTTATACAATCCATAGTTTTATTTCAAGTACCTAGGTAATTGGGTAATTGTGAGTGTTGATATTTCCTATAATGCTGTTATTTATTATGTAATAAATTGTATGTTCATGCTACTAATATATTAAAAAACTTTATTTTTTGGTCAGACTTTATAAACAAATAATATATTATATTATAGAGAATATTCCCAAATCTTGAATTTCCTCGTTCTGAAAAACAAGAAAAGTCTCAAGACAGTTGGGAACTCTGAATAAAACAGCAAGGTGCAGGATCTAGTGGCAGTTGTTGCTTTGAATTATCTAAAGAGCATTGTGCAAAGGTTTTGTAAAGAAAGGTTCCGGTTCTCATAATTTCTTTAAAGCCAGGAGAAGTGAAAAACCGCTATCTCAGGGGACATCACGCCAAAAAGATAGTGCCAAAATTATACCCACTCCAGACTATTGTTTTAAGTACGTCGTCCCATAACTTATCGGTAATGTGACTCAATACAAAGTTATGTACCTATTGTGTGCTGTTGTAAACCTAAGTTTGGATGCAACACACTTCGGCAGGGATATACCTACTCAGCAGTGGATCAAATCCGACTGCAAGTGATGAAGATGATAAAATCTAACGCAAATTTGTGCCAAACCAATCGCAGAGTCATATACTTATATTATTTCTTATTTCTAGCACTATGTACTTACCTAATTTAACTATATATTATATTAATTTAACTATATATTATTAGTATAGCCCTGTAATTAGTATAATTGGCCTAAGGCCGTTCTGATTACATAAATAAATAAACTTATAGTCATATACCAAAAAGTTGAACGACAAAAACTACAATCTTTTTAGATACATACTTAGGTAGATCATATTTTATCAAATATGATAAGCGGGACATTATGAAATTTGCAATCCCAATCAACGCGACTGATACTTCAAAATAGGTACTGATTTCGAAACGTTAGTACAAAAGGTCTGCACCATAGAGATCCGGGCGGTACGAAAGGTACCTTAAATGGAAATTCTCCCTGAAAATCGATTTAATAAGTACCCAACGAGTTTGCAATCAGTCGCCGAACCCAATTACCAGATACTCCTGCTGGTCCGATTCACCAGTAGGTATACTCCGTTATTCCATTAGGCAAACAGATAAATCATCGGTAGAATTATGCAAAATCACCCAACTCTGTTTCAAATCGCCATTGATACTCGTGAGAAAAAGATGACTCGCGCCCTCCTCTGAAAACTAAGCTCATTGAGCGTCCGTTCTTTTTCATGTTGCTTTAGGGTCAACCCACACTTAAGGACACAACATCGGCTACCAAGTCTGTAGACCAGCGCTGGCTAGGTCTCTTACGAGGATATAGCTAGTATTATGCTGAGCTAGAGCCCTTATTAACAACTCTTTGTAAAAACCTTATTAATAGAAAAGGTCTCTTATGTTTTTTTATTGATATGAAATGTATCGTTGATATTTAAATCTCTCTTTCTTTCTCTCTTTCTAACATTAGGAATTTTTGCGTTTGCGAAAAACACTAGGTACCTCAGAACAGGGAAATATAACCAGTACCGACATAATCTCGATTAAGTAGGTACATAATGTGATGGTCACATAACACTGTATTAACATCAAGCTTTGGTTGTTCTTCCTGTGCTTTCTGATGAATACATGTGATGGGTTTAATACATTCCATCGTTTAGATAAGTAACACATAGATGGTGCAGGACAAACTAAAGCTTTAGCGTCAGTCGTGACGTGACGTCCGAGTCTAGCCGATAGACGTCTTTCTACAAGCATTGGTAGTGATAGTGTTAGCAACCTTGACAAGAAAGCCGGTTATAAGGTCTAATATTAGCACCAATGGCTAAACTATACTTATATACCCGTTCCATAAAATTATATTCTTTTTGGTTGTTCGATTGACAATCGAAATAGTCATGTCCTGGCTTTACCGATTCGATTTTGTATGACCATCGATTTTGTTTATGATGAAGTTGTAATTGATGTTGTTATTCTTGCTCAATATTTTGTATTCTTACAGGCTTTACTCAGGCGTCTAAATTACTTTATTTTTAGAATCAGAATATTCAATAAAATAAAATAGTTAGTATTATTTGTGTTGTTTTGTTTGCTACTTGCTTCTGCCCGCGGCATTACATGCGTGTTTCCGTGATAAAAAAGTAACACAGATTGAGTTACTGTGGTAAACTATAATTTATATACTATTTTATAGTTTTTCATGGAAAAATCATCAAGCATTAACGGCTTTCATGATTTTAACAAGTTTTTAACAAGACTAAGACAACACTGTAACAAAAATGGCGAATAAGGACGGTCGCATTGTGTGGTGGGCCCAGATGTTTCCAGAATTTAGCAAATCTTTGTACAGCACGTATGGATGGTGATGCACGGGCAGCAACAGCCGCCGCATCCTCCGCAGCATCCACCGCAGCATCCACCGCAGCACATTTTTACAGTGTTATATTTTGACTGGTAGAAGAAAACTGCACCAAATACGGTGAATAGTTGAACTTAATAAATAAACGTAGGTTATAATAGATATAATATACTATAGATAAAAATGTTCAATAAATATAATTTTTTTAACTTTTGTAATTTTTAAATTTTTATCAAAGTTTTTAAATTTTATATAACGAACGATATCTGAACACTTTCGCGTCGCTAAATGTGATTAAACCCGTAACGAAAGCAGTCACGCTAAAGGAAATTTTTCCTACTTAGATTCTTCGTTTTGTTTAAACAAAATGGTTGAAAGATATTCATATTTCTACGTTAGAGATTTTTTTGCAATTATTTTTATTAAATACTTAGAATAATTTCAACGGTATTACATCTGTCGGTTGACAAGCTTCTAATAACGTCAAAGGTTTCTAGGAAGCCGATTTTCTGGTTAAAGATGTCTGTAATAAGATGAAAACAGAACTTTAGTTGCCTTCTGGACTTGTTTACACTAAATTCTAACGCAATAGACGCTCTTGATCTCTGGTACGCGATATACAGGGTGTTTGGTATTGCAACCGACATAGTTTTTTAAAGAGTTTATGGGGGGGGGGGGGGGTCTGGTCTACATTTTTTTTGATAGAATCATTGTCATATGCGGGTTTTTTAAGTAGATGGTTAGACCAAATTTAATTTTGATATCGATTTTTATTTATTTTAAAATCAATGGTGTTGTGCATGGTAAAAGTAAGAAGAAGGCCAATTTGAGCAAATTTTGTGTTTAATTTCATTCATTTGAACAAAACATAAAAAAGTGTCTGCTTAGTCATGCAGTCAAGTATCTCTTAGTTTGACCACCTAAAAAATATATATTTTTTTTTTATTTGTCGATCGCAATATTTTTTTTGGTATACAGGGTGTTCCAGTATACTTTACTTTTTTTAACTATCTGCAGAAGCGAGAAACAATTCCGGAGTACTTAAGCAAAACTTAACTTTCTGGTTTTTGATGGTAAACACAATTCAAAGTAGGTACTTGTTAATTTGAAATCCTTCTTTTCTCATACATATTGTTAACAATCATCATCACCATGAACCTATCTTAGTCCACTGCTAGACATAGGCCTCCCCCAATGAGCGCCATAGCGCTCCGTCTTCATCTTGCCGCATTAGTTAACAATTATTTTCATCCCATCTATTCGAAAAGGACGACTTGGTTCGCCTTTAAGTGCACCCAAAGGTGGTGTTTTCTATAAGAAACTTTTAGCGGGCAGTAATGAGTTATTAATCCTCTTTTTATGTGCGCCGCAATTATCTTTGCCGTGCACTTTTTGAATTTGGAACATCTTAGTGTTCAGCGCCAAAGAAATCGAACGCAAAAATTGTTGAATAAAGACTAGATGGTACGACGGCCCAAAGTCGCGCCGCCGCCGGCTGAATAAAAAAAAACGAAATTAAAAACGGGCGAACAGCCCGCGTTTTCGTCAATTTTCACGGATTGTTAGAAATTCATGGTTTTGTTTTAAAAATGAGTTCTTCAAGTGACAGTGGAAGTATAGAAACAACTCTTGAAAGTATTGGAACTGACGCAAGAATGTGATGGATAATCTATTACCTGCAAAATCCCGGGAGAAATATATGAAAGCCAATGGTAATTTTATTAAATGGAGAAATGCAAGAGGTGCCAAGAATTTTTCATAATCTGTGTACTTGGCCTACTTCCAGTAATTAGCCAAAACTAAACAACCTTCTACTCTTTGGAGTACCTACTCAATGCTAAAATCAACAGTCAGTTCTAATAACGACGTAAAACTGGACACATATTCGAAATTAATAGCGTATCTAGAAGAGGATGTCTGATGGATTTAAACCTAAAAACTCCAAAGTGTTTTCAGTAAAAAACGTGAAGACTTTCCTTAATGAGGCACCCGACAAAGTCTTTCTTGCCGTAAAAGTAAGTAACTATGTATATGGTGGATTAGTAATGTATAACCAGTGTTTTAAAATGCGCATTTTATTGTAACCTGTACTTCGATAGATACTTTTTTAAAAACGGCAATGGCCTTTATTAACAAAGAAAATTACAATCAAATTATAACTAGTATTTACAATTGAAACAATTAAGCTAACTGCAGACTGTTGCAAACAATCTACAGGTAGCTCAACTGATCCATATCAATACCAGTCGGAAGCGTCCCCAAGACGCTGGCTGCATTGCCCCGCTGTATGGCAATGCTGATGCGCTGCGCCAGATATCCGCCAGCTCTCGGGTCACGCGTCGCGTCGACCAGACGCTCAGATAACTTTTTAAAAACCCGGAGAGCCTCGGTACCCCACGGACCTAGGGTCTCGACCCCAAAGGGAGCAAATATGTAGGCTCTGTCGAGACCTGCATATTTGCGTCTCTTGAGATCCTCGGCCAAATCTGCCGCCGCACCAGCCCTTACGGATGTCCTCGGAAGATGGGAAGGCGCAAGTGTGTCGACGCATGTAGCGTCCCACACAATGGGCCTCCCCAACTCCCATGGGACTAGTGTCATGCCGTCAGGCCTCTTACCATCGTCACGCAACAGACCATTCGGTTCGAGAATAGCTGGTACGTTAGCGGTGACAAAGGCCCGCCGGATGACGTCGTTAAGGCTGGCATGACGAGATATCCTACCGGCGGCCCTAGTACACGATAATCCGTGATGACCAAGCTGTTCGACAGCAGTACCGCACTGGCATTGATGAGGCGCGCAACACATTGCACCCAACCGAAGACATGTTGCGATACGGAAAGTTACGGGATCCAATAAAGTGCCAGTGTTAAATGAAGGAAATGCTTGCAACCAATGTCCTGACTCCCATTTAGAAACGGCCAGGAGACGGGCACGATCCGCAGAGCTGGAGCACGTTTGTAACAAACTATTCCGTGTCAACTCACACAGAGGCCCGTCCCATTGCCGTTGAGACAAAAGAGATTTTGGGGGAGCAGCATTAGGGCAAGCATTATGCCAAGCCGTTCGAGCTTCGTCTAAAAGTGAAATTTTGAATGAAATTCCAGGTGGGACCAAACAAGATGACTTTAAAATTTTGTCAACTAAAGAACTAGTGCTGTAGACGGAAGACAGGAACGCTGGAAGGGCTACACTTGAAATTTTGCGTATACTTAAGCCTCCCAATTTGACAGGCAGGGAGGCCTGCGACCATGCCTTGTCATCTAAATCGACATTCAAAACCGATGATAGAGTATTCTTTATTATGTTGTCTAAGCCTTCCAAGAGCTCACTGTGTTTCCACAGTTGACTACATCTCAAAGAATACGTAAATTTAGGTACAAAAAGACAAAACCGAATTATTGTAAAAGCCATATGGCTATTAATTCTGAGCAGTCTGTCCGAAGTTTTGTTAAAATTTTGAATTTTCTCGTCTACAAAGGACTGAAAAGACTCATCAAGAATTGGTGAACCAAGGAGGCGAAGTGAACATTTATCAACAACTGTTATGTTGGGGGCTAAACTATTGAATTTTCCAATGATATTGTTTTTGTCTACACAAGAGTCCGAAATAAAAAGCTCGCACTTTGAAAAATTTAATTCCAAACCTATTTTTCGAAATTCATCTGTGATGATTTTTAGATCATCAAAAACTGTGTTTACCTCTCCACCTAAAGTTCCGTCATCTAAATACCAAACATTGAGCTTGGATTGGAGACGTTGAATTATCGGTTGGATGGCAAGGCTAAATATGGCCGGACCGAGAGGGTCGCCCTGCTGACATCCAACAGCGGACAATATGACTTTGTTCTTGTATATTAATTTTGACGGCGAACCGTAACATTGCCAGAGAAAAGGGTAAATTTCTGGAATTTTGTCTTTAATTTGTTTTAGCAAGGCGCCCCTGTCTACGGAATTGAAGGCGTTTTTGACGTCTACCTTCAGAATTACCTCCCCATAATTTTGGTCTAAAAATGTACGAAGGGAATGTACTGCGGCCTCACATCCGCCTCGCGAACCAAAGCCTAGCTGAATTGGTCGGAAATAGTCGCCTAAATAGTCGGCTTCTTTCTGACAGCAGACTTTAGCCGCAAGGCGGCGGTATGTAGTGCCCACGGCTATGGGTCTTATACCGCCATCCTTCTTTTTTAAGGCGATAGATACTTGTCTTATTTACATTCGGTTTTGTTACAGGTGGCTTTAATTTTCGGGAGTGGCTATGAACTTTTAAAAATAAATGTTGATGATGTCGAAAATCACTCGGATGATTTACTGTCTACCTTCGGTTTAAAGATGTTTATCTGCACATAATAACAAAAAGTTCTTTTAATTATGATTTACAAAAAATGTCTTCGAAAATAATGTCAATCATAATTAAGTTATTACGGATCCGGGGCCGGTGACTTGTTATATAAGTATTAAATTTATGAATAGATGTCTATATTTAATGTTACTAATCTATGTTTATAAATATTCAAAGGTAAGTACATGTATATGCATTTATATATTCGTGTGTAAGTGATTTTAGCTTTCCATACTTCCGTACTAATATTATAAATTCGAAAGTAACTCTATCTGTCTGTATGTCGGTCTGTCTGTCTGTTACCTAATAGGCTAAACGGATCTCAATTAAATGTGGAAGGGAGGTAAATGGTATCCCGGGACGGACATAGGCTACTTAAAAAGCGCGTGCAAATCCGCGGGCAGCAGCTACTTGCCTATAATTTTATCTCTTCTAAGGAGATACAATAAATATATTCATCTTATAACTCCCATAACTTACGTAAAAGATGGAGTGCTCCAAATAGCATTATGTTGAGTTGGTAGCAGTCAGATGTCACAAATAAATGTCACTTACAAAGAGCGGCTGGATAGTGGCAAATGACAGATGTAGCGAGAAATTGTCCTTGCGGAACAGGAATATGAAAAGAACCCTCGACTTTAGAGAAATTACGTCTTCTTTATTCTTGACGACGTTTTTGTTTTTAATATTTAACTGTTCTAAGGTCTAGGTGGGCCACATAATATTGTGTGTCCTTAAACAAATATCTTTTTAGGGTTCTGTAACCGAAGGGTGAAAATGGAACCCTATTACTAAGCCTCCGCTGTCCGTCCATCTGTTCGTCCGCCGTCTGTCACAGGGCTCTATCTCATGAAGCGTATGAGGTAGACAGTTTGAATTTTCAGAGAATGTTTATTTCTCTTGCCGCTATAACAAAAAATAATAAAACTAAAATAAATACTCAAATTAAAGGGGGCTTCCACTAAAAAAAACCTGATATTTTTGGCTATATTTGTCAAGGCTATTTTTGGAGAATCACGACTAGCTACCACAGTTTTGGTGATATCTGCGGCAATTGTTAATAGATTTTGATGATTCTTTCGTTGTTGTATAAAAATTGATTTTGAGGTATAAGTTTGATTCTCGAGGAATTGCTAAGTGCGACGTTAAACGTAGACTTGTAAAAATTCTTCAGAATGTGATAATTTTATTATCACTTAATTAATGGTTTCCATGGCAACGGGTGTCAACAGTTTCATCCATGTGTCATCAAACTAAATTAGACTTGAATTATAACTAGATGTCGTCAGTGTAAACTAAATGTTTTGTACGTAAACATAGACCTTCAGCCAGGGAAAGTAAGGTAGGGGTGATTTCGTTCGTTTGAGACATAAAAATATTATCTATGAACCGGAATTTGAAGTCGGTTTATCGTTTTTTAAAACACGCCAAATTATTTTCATTTGAAATTGAAAGTTCAATGAATGTGGGCGTACCTTCGCGTATGTTGTCTGTGAGGTCCATATAGGTATTATATACGCTAGACATAAAGGTATTTGTAGAGTAAGTACGTATCTTGTATCTCCAGATGAACTAAAACTAGTCTCGTACCTCTTGCTACTCACAAAAGGCAAAGCAAGGCGAGAGCTAAAGCTTTATTATGAAGGCAGGCAAATTAGTGCACCGCAGCAGGGACGTGCTATCTCACCTGTCCGCAATCCCAAAGTATCCATAATTAAAATCTAGTTAGGAAGTTGAAGCTCGGGATGGAATTTAACAATTCACATGAGAAGTTTAACAAGGAACACAATAGGTAGTTTGCGCCTTTGTCTTGCTACTTCTATGATGTATGGATTTCTATATATATTAACCAACCAAGCGTCTTTGAGTAAGAAGACGTACGTTTGAACTGTTAGAGAATTAATACATTACGTCCAAGGTATGTAATGGGTGGGTTGCTGGCCGCCGCTGAAGATGGCTGAAAGCGAAGCGTAGCGCAGGTCCAGGCTATTACAGCGCGGTCAGCATTGCAGGCCTTGATGGCCAAGGCCAAGGCCTTGATGGCCGAAATGAAGGCTGAGACCGAAGGTCGAGGCCTTTATAGCGGACAGCAAGGGCTACAATGATGACCAAGCTTGAAGGCCGAGACCATAGCAAGCTTAGTTTGAGGCCAGCTTGTCGTGGCCAGCAGGGCAGTCGGTGCGGACCGAGGCTTGTATAGTGCTGTACACAAACAATGCGAGTAATTTAAAAGTTATTGAATTAGAGGATTCGTCGCTTGAAGAGTTCATTTTTACAATTTATTCACAAAAATGTATTAAAACGTATCATGTAAAAATGTTCACCGCGATGCTCTTTTGTCAGTTTCCTGCGTTTTCTTTTTTATTCTAACCAGCCAGTGAAGCTTGTACTTCTCAGCATGCATAAAACCTTTATGCACCTAACTATTATCAAAACAAAATAGAATTCGAAATTGGAAATACATTACGGACCGCATAGAGCGGACAGTAATAATATTACTGTCCGCCTGTTCGGGTAGGTCCGAAAGGTCGACTTTGCTCAAAGGTTTTCGAAATAATCAGCAGATTACATGGTATATTTGAGTAAAGACTCGTTAAAGAACTAAGTCAAAGTCGATAAGTTCAGCGTTTTCTTTTTGAATAAAATCTGTTAGTTACAAAAGAATGAGCTTCCACTGTTCTAAATTAAATGCAAAAATAGAGTCTTCCGATTTTTACTGACACTATTCTGATTTTTTTCTAATTTAAAAGTCGTCGAATTTTTCCAAGTTACATTTAAATTCACAATTTAACATCTCAAATCCTAAAAGTATTTACAATTGAATCAATTGAGCTAACTGCAGACTGTTCTGCAGCAGCTCTCGGGTCACGCTTCGCTTCGACCAGATGCTCAGTTTTTTATTGTAAATTCTAATTTTAATTTGTTTGATTGTAATTTTTTTTGTTAATAAAGGTTTCTGGGTCTAAGTTATACATTTTAGTTGTAAGAAACGCAAGTAGACAGGTTCTATCTCTAGGTGGCTGAAATATCAAGGTAAGTGACTTAAAACTTTTCATTCAAATGTTCACGGTAACTTTGAATTCAAAACTTTTATTTTATTCATGTTATATTCTAAAATATAAAGTCCATGGTAAGTTTCAACAGATAAATCTAAATTACAACTATTTCTCCCAAGTTCCGACTGCACCAAGTTTGTCTGTGCTGAGATGGCAACCATTGTTTCATCACGTCGTTTTCTTAGCTTACCTTTTCCTCTGAAGGATGGCGTTCACTAGAGCCCTAAACGTCCACTTACAACTTTTATAATCAAGCACAGATCGCACTAATAAATAAAAAAAATGCTGGACAATTCACTCAGCATCATCTAGCCTCAAGCTAAGCAGAACTAATTAGATGGATACTTCACGTCAAACACTTACCTAGGGGTGCGGGCGTGTGAATATGTCAAGGTTCAATTAATTTAGATAGGTACCTATTTATAATCTAAGAAATAATAAGGTCTATATTTATAATGTTATTTACTGGTACAACAGCACAGCTTTAATTTCAATGTCTAATAAATACCTACTGCAATTTCAAAATGTCAATTACAAAAAATCCCTTATTAAATATCCAAAAGAATTCAAGGTTATATACAATTATATTTTTTTAATAACAATGAATAAATTATTTAAAAAAAAATATCATGTCCAAACACACACCGATTATTATCAGTGGCTTCTGAACGGATCAGGCTGATATTCTGCTCAGATGGGATGCATGCAGATGCAGATGTGATGCAGATATAGGTAGGGACCTGGATTAAAACATAGGCCATAAATCATTTCCAATGGGATTAATAATTATAACGTTTCCATAGAACATGAAAGTTGTCTTCTGAATCTGAGCATACAAAATGACTTGAAATGAGTTTAAAAAAAATTAATTGTCATGCGGTACGTGCCAGGTCAGGTATCGGCCTTTATCGTGTTAAATTTCCAGTAGGTAACATTACTAACGTTACGAAGACTAAGTTTTTACTCCAAACTTTAGCAAGACATGCCATGTCTTCTTTGTCAGGAAGCATCATTAAGGTGAGTTTTGAAGTTTGTTTTATATTACACTAGCTGCTGCGCGCGGCTTCGCACGCCTTATTCCGGGATAAAAAGTAGCCTATGTCCGTATTCGAGATACCATCTACCTCCTTGCCAAATTTCACTAAGATCCGCTCAACTGTTTAGGCGTGAAACAGTAGCAGACAGACAGGCAGATAAACCGATAAACCTTTCGAATTGACATTATTAAGTATGGATATGCTTGAAACAGCAGATTGTAAAATTATGGAACTGTAACGAACGACATTAGACTAAGACCTCGCACGCACTAGCAACATGGTTCACTGCAGCTACGACCCAACAGGGTCGCAGCTGCAGTGCACAGTGCCCACCACACAGTGTGTGTTTGACTTAACAAAGTCAAAACGCTGCGATCTGAATGACGTCGGTTTGAGAAAAACGGGTCCAAAGGTTTTGGCCTTATAGAATTGATTTGGTCGTTCTATAATTTTATCTAAAATATATACAGGGATAATTGTTTTTTATAATTATTTATCATTATATTAGCTTACTTAATTTCTTGCTATACAAACATTATACCAATATATTATTGATAAAAACCTCACAATGTAATGAAACATGTTTTGTTACGACAGCATGTAGCTAGGTAATTATTTGTTTTTGTTGTCCGCTTTTTAATTGCTTCATTTCAAGTAATTTGATTAAGCCCTAGTGCGTAAACATCATTTACACAAGGGGTTAAACTGCCTTGTAATACGACCATGACAATAATATCCAAAAACTTTTTAGGTTGTTGGTGTGTCTTTTGAATTCAATACATTTCCCGCTGTATTCCCGACCACATATATACATAGATACAAAGGGATTTTAAAAGCACTTTGTATCCATTACAAAACAAACGAGACAATGTTTTATCCATCTAGTAAAATGCATTAAAATTTCCTTCCAATTGGCATTTCATCCATCAAGTCACCTCGAGAGCACCATGTGTTCAATTTTAACTCAACACTGCTCTGTCGTACCAAGACCTTTGCAGCCGCGTGTTGGTAAAGCAGCCTTATATACCTGTTTTTAGAGTTTAATTTCAAACATTTTTGCGTAGTTTCTACTGGCAAAAATCCCAATTAAGTGCTTCCTTCACGTTTGTGTGGGGAGGGAGGTTAGTCAAATAATTAAGACACTTTTTTCTTTTGTGCTGGTTTTTGTATGACTTTTTATTAGCTTTGTTCGAAAAGATCGAGTTTGGAACTGCAGACATTTAACTGAGTAGAATAAATAGCTTATATATAACTTTTCAAGTAGGTTTGTGAGGGGTAGGTACTTTTGATGAAATGAGGAGGTGCTCACGATTTTATGAGTATGTTATATGTTATACTAGCTGCTGCTCACGGCTTCGCACGCTTTTTTCGGGATTAAAAGTAGTATATGTCCGTCCCCGGGATACCATCTACTTCCCTGCCAAATTTCACTGAGATCCGTTCAGCCGTTAAGGCGTGATAAGGTAACAGACAGACAGATTGACAGACAGACAGAGTTATTTTCGAGTTTATAATATGTATGGAGTATGGATGATACACGATACTATGTTTGGAATGTTATGTCGGAAGCGAAACGTTTCAATCATTTTCAGAAAAAGCTCAGTTTATTTTAAATAAATAGTCAAATTTTTTGCTTTCTAGCTATAAAATAGAGACATTCATGAAAAAGTAAGTAATTAAGTGCAAAAAAGTTAATATCACTATTTATGAAATCAGAACTTCTATAACTTTTGGTGGTAATTTGTTTTTAGAATTTAGGACCTATACCATACCTACCTAGTCAATAAGTTAGCAATTAATTACCTGACTATTGTAATAATCAAATAAAAATAAATCATCACATCCATGATAACGTTTCCGCCATCACGGTTAAAATCATGATTTTAACATTAGTTACATTTATTTTATTATTTCGTCTAAATCAGAGACAACTATGGCAGTGATTGTTCGTTGTGTAATATTTTGCGAATATTTTTGCTAATGTAATAATGAGAACAAATTAATTATTTACCCTCTGTTTACAAACAGCTGAGTTCTAAGACACACATGAGTTCAGACGTCGCAAACACGAGTTGGTTAGCCGGCCAAGTCCAAAGAACTATGTTCACTCACTGGCGCACACCGTGTCATGAACTGAGATCAAAAGCGGTTGGAACAGAGTGCAAGTTCTGGTGTTTCTGTTCAAGAACAATGTAACTAACTTACGTCTACTTAACAATGAGGGAACTTAATCAGACTTCAACTTCAAAATCACTGATAATCATCATCATCAGCATTACAGTACACTGCTGGACAAAAGCCTGCCCTAATAGCGCCATAGCGCCCTGTTTCCAGCTTAATTTTAATCATTGATCGAAGAACTTTAACAATACCACTGTGTTCAGGCATTTAAATGTTATAGTGGGATATAGAAATACAACATGAACCTTGAAAACAATATTCCTTTTATGGGCTGACAGTTGATTATGGTTTTTAATAGATAAGCTCACAAAAAAGTTTTATGTTCACACGCATTACGTTTCAGAAGCACAAAGTAGGTGGAAGGTGTCGATTCTGTTGTTTTAGGATTCTTAACTAAAACTTTAGATTTCTAAATTTTCTAAGTTAGGTTAGGTTAGGTTACCTAAAATTATGGTATTCTATAAACAGGATTCCTAACTTAAATTTTACGACTTCTAAATTTTCTAAGATAGGTTTACCTAAAAATTATAATAATTCTATAAACAGATCCTAAAAATAGTAAAATAAGAACGTGTTTGAAAATCGCAAACTGACAAGAAGAAGAAGAAGAAGACGAAAAAGAAGAATAAGAAAGGAAGAAGGAGAAGAGAAAGAAGATAAAGAAGAAGAAAATGAAGAAGAAGAAGAAGAGGAAGAAGATGAAGATGAAGAAGAAGAAGCCAGCCGTCGTCTATTTGACATTCTTAAATCCTAATGTTAGCTAATTTTAGATAATTCTAATACAACAGAATCGACACCACTACCTATATTAAAATTTAAAAAAGTCAAACTTTCTCCTTATTTCATGTTAGACGCAAAATTTTAAACAAACCAGTCAGTAAAACTATGTTTTAACAGGCTGACAGAGGGACATTAAACTATAAACAACGTATTTTATTGTGAGCGCTGAACGTAAAGACCCCAAAGTCACGTTCGATTCGTTTTGTTAGTATGTACGTGAAAAGTCACATCGAATTGTGTTTTTAAATAATATCCTGTATTTTTTTAACAAATATAAAAGTTCGAGCCCCAACATTACAGCTGTAGATAAATGTTCACTGCGGCTCCTTGGTTCACCAATTCTTGATGAGTCTTTTCAGTCATTCATTAGTAGATGAGAAAATTCAAAAACAAAACTTCCTGACAGACTGCTCAAATTAATAGCCATATATGGCTTTTACAATTATTCGGTTGTGTCTTTGTGTACCATAATTTACGTATTCTTTGAGATGTAGTCAACTGTGGAAACACAGCGACCTCTTGCAAGGCTTAGACAACATAATAAAGAATACTCTATCATCGGTTTTGAATGTCGATTTAGATGACAAGGCATGGTCGCAGGCCTCCCTGCCTGTCAAATTGGGAGGCTTAGGTATACGCAAAATTTCAATTGTAGCCCTTCCAGCGTTTCTGTCTTCCGTCTAAATCACTAGTGCTTACGTTGAAAAAAATTTAAAGCCATCTCGTTTGGTCCCACCTGGAATTTCATTCAAAATTTCATTTTTAGATACAGCTCGAACGACTTGGCATAGTGCTTGCCCCAATGAGGCTCCCCCAAAATCTCTTTTATCCCAAGGACAATGGGACAGGCCTCTGTGAGAGTTGACACGGAATCGTTTGTTATAAACGTGCTCCAGCTCTGCGAATCGTGCCCGTCTCCTGGTGTCAGGATTGGTTGCAGGCATTTTCTTCATTTAACACTGGCACTTTATTGGATCCCGTAACTTTCCGTATCGCAACATGTCTTCGGTTCGGTGCAAGGTGTTGCACACCACATCAATGCCAGTGTGGTACTGCTGTCAAACAACTTGGTCATCACGGATTATCGTGTACTAGGGCCGCCGCCGCCGCGCCGGTCGGATATCTGGTCATGCCAGCCTTAACGAAATCATCCGGCGGGCCTTTGTCACCGCTAACGTACCAGCTATTCTCGAAACGAATGGTCTGTTACGTGACGATGGTAAGAGGCCTGATGGCATGACACTAGTCCCATGGGACTTAAAAATATATGAATTATTCACCATAATAATCGGAAAAATGTAAGAAAAGTAAATTCAAATGCATGAAATAAATTTCACTATTTTCGACTGTATCAAGTTTAAATTCAGTTTTCGCATAAAAATGCCCTATAAAGTACCAACATTTTTGTGTTATTTTGAGAGCTAATGAACCCTTAAAGTTTTCAAAATTACCAAGAAGTTATTTAGTCAGGGTTATGTAATATTTTATTCAAGTCGAAATCAAGTAAAAATTTATCACAAAAAGAAATTTGAATTTCGTGATTAAAATAAGTAAGAATTATAGTTGAACACTGATGCTAGCCATGGTTCTAACAAAAAAAATCTCAAAGAAATACTTCATAGAAAAATTTATAGCAAAAACCATCCAAAATTAAAAAAAACTGAAAAATAACAAAAAAATCATATCTCGAAAACTACAAAAAAACGCGGAACAAACATGAAGGTCCAATCGATAGGTAGGTATTGGTGTCCCCAGACCACAGACCTTCGCTGGTACAGGTTGCATGGGACACCCTGTATATTGGTCGACTGCTCTTTCATATCAAAATCGCTTTTTTGCTTCATAGTAAATTAATTGGGAACTCATATCAGGTTTGTAACTAGGTAATTAACTAACTAACTAGATATTATAAGAATGTTTAATTCTTTGATTTCAACGAAAAATTAACACTTATGAAGGCATCGCCGCTGTCTAGTTCTGTAAGTCAAATCTAGAGTCAACTATTATCCCTCTCCACATACATAAGTGTACACAAGCGTACCGGAGCTGTTTGAGTCGTGATATCCCGTTTGTCCCACCAGCCTCGTCCCACTAGTGGGACGAATGGTTTTTTTTGTACAAAACTATATCCCTTTCGTCCCACGATCGACATTGCCCTCGGTTGACTTAACACTTATCCATCTTGACATAAGAGCCTTTATCCATCGACAATATCAAAGTAATACCAAATACCCATCTAATATCATGTCAATCTTCTTAGAAATAATCAAATAAATATATCATTTTGGGCGAACAATCTTTTCATAAATATCGCGAGATGCCGAGGCCAGTAATGTATTCTTTCCAATCTCAAGCCAAATCCTTTTCGTTATTTCTGTCCCCGATTCGACGTCTGAGCAAACCTCCAAAATTGCAATCACACAAATTGAAAATTAATGGTCCGTGAGATCCAATTTTGCATTAAAGCTTTTTAGTAACTAGGTCCTTGATGCTTTACTGGCACGGCTGATATTAATAAAGCTTTTGGCTTTTTAGCCTGTAAAATAAATAGTAATATAATATTGTTTATTTTGTGAAACACCTTACAAAATGAACACTTTGGGGTCAACAGCTGGACCGAAACTGATTCTGAACTTCATATTATATTATCACACTAATCACATCACATCACACTAATATTATAAATTCGAAAGTTTGGATGTTGTGTATGGATGAATGTATGGATGTGTGTTACCTTTTCACGCCAAAACTACTGAACAGATCACGCTGAGATTTTGCATGCAGGTGATTCTAGGCCTCGAATAAAACATAGCTACTTTCTAGGGTTCCGTACCCGAAGGGTGAAAACGGAACCTATTACTAAGCCTCCGCTGTCCGTCCGTCCGTCCGTCTGTCACAGGGCTCTATCTCATGAACCGTAAGAGGTAGATAGTTGATATTTTCAATGAATGTGTATTTTTAAATTTTCACTTTATTTTATTTTTAGTATTTACTAAAAATAAAATAAAGTTGAAAATTTAAAGCGGTCTCCAAACAAGTGAAAATTTGATGTTCCTTGAAAATGTTGCCTGATTTTTACAGACGGAACCCTTCGTGTGCCCATGGGAACTGATTCCATAAATCAGTTCTCATGGGATAGATATAACCTTTAAAAGTTTCCAAAGAAACAACGCGTGCGAAGCCGCGGGCATAAACTAGTTAATAATAAACAAGTTCTGACGGGCCTGTGATGCTTTTAGAAACTTGAATTAGTTATAAAACAAAATTACAATATTACCCAGACCGGAGCATAACTAGATAACTTTAAAAGTTATTATGACTAAGTAAAACATTAACTATTTCGATGGAAAACTTTGATTAAAAGGGAAGAAAATTTAATATTTAATTTTCATTGTTAATTATTAATTAAATACCTAGCGGGTATTTTATTTAAGGCTCTTAAATAATATAAGATAATAACTCTCTACAATGTCTATTTAAATACGATCACGGTGGCGTTGTATGTAAACGGCGATAAATCAGGATTGGTTTTATTCTTGGAGAAGTTTGTCTAGCTTGTTCTGATTGGTGGTAATTAAAAAAAAACTGAAAACACGACAGCCTTATATTAAAAAAAATATAGCCAGTTTCACTAGGGATGATGTAAGGATGGATGTAAGGACACTCCTTTTTATGCAGTCGAGTAAAAAGTACTTAACAGACGCCTAAATTGATTAAGTAGAAAATAAATCTTAACATGTCGTCAGTCGTCATCTTATTATAAATAAATAAATAAATAAATAAATAATGCTGGACAATCCACACAGCATCATCTAGCCCCAAAGTAAGCAGAGCTTGTGTTATGGGTACTAGATGACTGATAAACTTAATACAATACATAACATAGATAGATATTTTTTATTATATATAGAAAATACCCAGAACACCCGGAACAAATATTTGCAGATCGTACAAACATTTGTCCCAAGGCGGGAATCGAACCCGCAACCTTCTGCGTCGCAGGCGGACCTTCGCCCGCCGCGCCACATCGGTCGTCAATTTGATTATGAAAGCTTGCTCAGTCATAGATCATTGCTTGAATGACGTTTAGATAGATAGATATAGTTTATTGTCAAAGAGATTACATGTTTTTGGTTAGTAGTGTCTTAAATCTTATGTTAGGTTTATCTAGACACTAGGGTTCTCTAAAAATAGCAATAAGTATGTATAGATAAATTGGTAAACACGGTAGGCAGTTACGCACACAACAAACACAGCGGTGTCGCCGTCCGTCCTGTCAGAGTGTAGCTATAAGGCGCGGTGTGAAGTTCTGCCATAGAAAAACGATTTACTCAAGCATAGATCGATGACTGAGCAAGCTTTCTTATTACGGGCCTAAAAGTGCTTAGCGCTTTTAGTGTGTGTTAAGTACTGACGATTAAGAACCCTGTCAAGAATTTATTGGTATAAGAGAAACAAAAACAGAGATAATACATACCACCTAGTGGCGATGTAGTTATGTTCCGAGCCATTTGTTGGAGGGACCTTTAAACGGCGAAAAAACGTGACAAGAAAACTGAGCCGAAACATTAGGCGCACATTACACTACCCTGGATTTAGGAGTCGTTTGTTTTGAGGAAATGAAAATGAGTTCGAATAACGCAAAAAGGTGAGCAAGAATTGCTGCCAGCAAACATAAAAAAAATGCTAGACAATCCACACAGCATCATCTAGCCCTAATCTAAGCAGAGCTTGTGTTAGGGATTCTAGATGACTGATATACTTAATACACTACATTACATAGATTTATTATTATACATGAAAAATACCCATTAATTTGTGTTTATAGAGTAAAATTTAGATACAGGTGTGAGGTTAGCAAGTGTAGTAATTTTATGAGATGTAAGATTTAAGATGAAACTTATTAAGGTACGTAACAATAATTATTTTTACAGAGCTATGTTCAGATTTTTATCCAGCTCATTTTATCAAATTTTGAGTACCTAGCTAAGCAAGCATCATAATTATGAAAACAACAACATTTTAATTAAAAAGGAGAAAACTATTTTAGTTAGCAAGCCAAGTTTTTTGCAACCTGATTAGCTTTATTTCTTAGTCGTTTTATTTCTTAAATTCAGTGTAGTGTAAAAAGCGCTTTTAGCGTTCTTTATTGCGCTCGAATGCCGTTTTGCTCTGTGTGCAGATTAAAACGTGATATTTATGAACAACCAGGCAATGATTGTTCTTATTTGTCGCAACAAAAAGCTCAAGTCTTTACAGATAAAAGTTAAATGGATCTACACCAAGTGTTACGTTTTAAACCACTTTGGAATGAAATGGAAACTGTACCCTTAGTACGAAAGGATACAAAAAAATATTCGATATAAGTTTTCGTGAGCTCGATTCGACTCCATACCTTTGGCGCGTTGCAGCTCCGCTACCGGATAGAGAGAAACAATTTTTCCTAGTTTGACAGCAGCGGTTAAAAGTTTCGTACGAACTCGATTTTAGCCTGGCCTTATTCTTTTTTGTATACATAAACTTTCTTCGAATTCAAAATGACGCCACTCGTCATAGGGGTACTGTCGCACCTACCTATAATCCAACACCTTTTTTATGATGATTAGTGGAAGTCTCTAAGTGAGTAAAGCCTTTATATAAATATCACTTTCAGGTATTTTGTTTGGATAATGCTTACCCATCACACTTAGGGAAACTTCTAAGAAAATAAACAAAATACCAAAAATTTTCGACCTCGACGTGACTTGGACCCGCATCCTTTTTTACTTATTTAGCTTTAATTTAGTAAGTTTAGAATATAATAGAATAGAATATCATTTACTGTCCAATGTAAAGAGCTACAACATAATTATCCTTATTCAAACCTAGTGCGCGGCACAATACAACGGAGTCGTCAAATGAGTTTAAACATACATAAGTACACAACTCAAAAAATATATCTGAGTCGTAAAAGGTAATGCCTTTCTTGTAAAAATCTTATATCAATTAAATTCAAAATTTCAACAAAACTTCGGAGAGACTGCTCAAAATGAATATGGCTCTTACAATTATTCGGTTTCGTCTTTTTGTACCTGAATTTACGTATTCTTTGAGATGTAGTCAACTGTACTGTTGAAACACAGCGAGCTCTTGGAAGGATTAGACAAAATTATTATTAATAAAGAATACCTATCATCGGTTTTGAATATCGATTTAGATGACAAGGCATGGTCGCAGGAATTTCATTCAAAATTTAGTTTTAAGACGAAGCTCGAACGGCTTGGCATATTGCTTGCCCCAATGCTGCTCACCCAAAATCTCTTTTGTCCCAACGGCAATGGGACGGGCCTCTGTGTGAGTTGACACGGAACTGTTTGTTTATAAACATGCTCCAGCTGTGCGGATTGTGCCCGTCTCCTGGCCGTTTCTAAATGGGAATCAGGACATTGGTTGCAAGCATTTTCTTCATTGAACACTAGCACTTTATTGGGATCCCGTAACTTTTCGTATCGCAAAATGTCTTCGGTTGGGTGCGAGGTGTTGCGCGCCTCATCAATGCCAGTGCGGTACTGCTGTCGAACAGCTTGGCCATTCCGGATTATCGTGTACTAGGACCGCCGGTCGGATATCTCGATATGCCAGCCTTAACGACATCATCCGGCGGCCCTTTGTCACCGCTACCGTGCCAGCTATTCTCGAACCGAATATAGTCTGTTGCGTGACGATGGTAAGAGGTCCGACGGCATGACACTAGTCCCATGGGAGTTGGGGAGGCCCATTGTGTGGGACGTTACATACGTCGACACACTTGCGCCTTCCCATCTTCCGAGGACATCCGTGAGGGCTGGTGCGGCATGGCCGAGGACCTCAAGAGACGCAAATATGCAGGTTTCAACAGAGCCTACATATTTGCTCCCTTTGGGGTCAAGACCCTATGTCCGTGGCTCTCCGGGTTTTTATAAAGTTATCTGAGCGTCTGGTCGAAGCGACGCGTTACCTGAGGGCTGGTGCGTATATGGCGCAGCCCATCAGCATTGCCAGACAGCGGGGCAATGCAGCCAGCGTCTTGGGGACGCCTTCCGACTGGTACTGATATGGATCAGTTGAGCTACCTGTAGATTGTTTGCAACAGTCTGCAGTTAGCCTAATTGTTTCAATTGTATACCTATACTAGTTTTAATTTGTTTTTATTATTTCATTTTAATTTTCTATGTTATTAAAGGCCATTTTTTTCAATGTTGGTAGCCAAGAGTCAAACCAAACAAAATTAATGTCATAAAACGAATGTGGCTTGAACTTATAAGCTATATAAAGGCTGTTAATAAAATATTGTATTGTATAAGAATAAGAATAATTTTATTGTAAAATTGTATTAATCATAGTTACATAAAGGTCTTAAATTATAGTAAGTATCAACAATTTTATCCTATTCGGACATACAATCTTAGTCTAGGCAGATAATCATCTAATGTCAAAAAATTCCTTCAAATTGTAATAAAAGTTATTAACAAGCCACTTCCATAACTTAAGTTTAAACATGTTTCCATCAAGTTGTTTTAGTTCTACTGGTAAATTATTGAAGACTAATTTGAAGAATTAACATTATTTGTAATCAACTGTACATGATCTGAACCTTTATGAAATAATGGCACGTATTCCTATTGTTATAAATCAGAAGTTAGATTGCATCTGATTATTATTCTAGAGGGCTTGCTCAAAGAAACATTTTAAATGCAACAAGTCCATAAACAATTCTGAATTTACAATCAAAACAAACAGGAGCTCAACAAAGCCGAGGAAGTCTTATCCCGTTAAGTCCCTCTCTATATACCTATTTTTTCTAGGATACTCGTACCTACACTAAATATTTATTATTATTTCTAAATCTTTTTTTCTTCTGTTGTATATCTAGGAAATTCAGTCCTGTATACGTAAATTATAGCGTCAACAGTTTTGGCCATGACCTTTACGAGGGCTTAGGACTTCAGGATATAAGTTTTAGATAAATTTAAAAAAAAACTTCTGTCATATTGAACTGACCTGATTTCGCGAAATAGGTATCTATCACCCAAAATCGCCATTGCGAAACAGAATCCAATAAAAATTTACTACCTATCCTATTATTTAATATCAATAAAAGTTAAAATAAATTAAAGAATCACTGTGAGAGTAAAAGGGACAAGTCCAGTCTGTACACCGTGTCACAGCTCATTAATATTAATAGTAGAGGCGAACCAGCGGCTAGTGCTCTCAGTTCATGCATAATTTCAGAGTCCCATACAAATTTTAATTGCTAGAGTTGTAACTCTCGAAACATAGTCCAAATAGGTGTACACAGTATAGGTGCACACAGCGCCATTCATTTGTCGTTGGTAAATAAGCACAAAAAGTGGAAAATGCTGTTTGGAGAATACTTCAGTTTCCGTTTTGAATTTTTGCAGAGCGTTTCGCTTCGATGTGGCTACGCTCCGATGTTGGTATTTTAGTTTGGAATTTCAGCGAACAACGTTTTCCATGCATAGGTAAAGTGTATGAAGGCAACAGAGTTAAATGTAAAAGCGGTTCATTGCCTCCATCCATCAGTAACGAAGTGAAGGAAAGCAACGGCTTTAAATAAAAGTTTTGTAATACGATTTGGCACAGATTATTAGTCTTATGCGTAAATAAATTTTATGAGTGCGCATTTTACCCTAGAGCTGAAATAGGTATCATAGACATAGGTAGTAATAATATGTAGTAGTCAGTATCAGATGAAAGGTATCAGATTGTACATTTCAAAACAGTTTTTGAAATTTCTGTAGGTTTCATACTTTTTAAATATTTTGAAAAAAGACGAAAATTTTACTATTAGGTAACCTATATACCTAATCCGAAGTTTGCAAACCGATACATCTGAAATGTTGCTGTGAAATGTGCCTTTAATTTTTTGGTACTCATCAAATAGCAAAGTCTCTAACCAGTACCTAGTACATATTGGTATACTTGACAATCGTTCGAAACCCTCGGCGCGCGAGTCACCCTCGCACTTGACGGATCTTGTTTTTTATCGCGTGCGAAGCCGCTAGCTTAAGCTAGTACAGAAGTTATATAATAATAATAATGCTTGACAATCCACACATCATCATCTAGCCCCAAGCTAAGCAGAGCTTGTGTTATGGGTACTAGATGGCTGATAATCTTAATACAATACATATATAGATATTTTTTATAATACATAGAAAATACCCAGAACACCCGGAACAAATATTTGCAGATCGTACATACATTTGTCCCAAGGCGGGAATCGAACCCGCAACCTCCTGCGTCACAGGCGGACCTTCGCCCGCCGCGCCACATCGGTCTTCTATATTCCCACAATTACGCATACGCATTTTATTGGTGACAGCAGCATTTAGTAAACACGATATCAAATGCTCAATTAGTTTCCGACACCCAGCCCGATTATGCCCATCTTTATTCGAAATGAAAGATTACTCCAAAAGCCGTCTTTACTAACTCTTCGTAAACCATTAAAATAACAGCAACCTATTTGTGGCATCGAAACAGGCGAGTTGAAAGCTTAAGCCCTTGACATGAGAGCGCAATTACAAATTCCTGAGCGTATTTCGGATCGAGTAAAGTTATACAAGAATGACGTGCGCCACAAAAGCCCAAAGCTTATTAAAAGCTGTCGCAAAAAGCAACTTGCTGCTCCCTTACGGCCTGGCCCGACACGGCCTTGCCAGATAATATAATTAAAGCTTTAGCTGTAAACTGGCGTTTACTTTGAAATTGTGTGCCAATATTGTGGATAAACATGAGTGCTTCGTTGGCGTAAAAAAACATAGGTACATAGTTTCATTTTAATTTTTTTGCTAGTCTGAGGCTGATTTACCCTACCAGGCATGTAAAGTAGGTATAGGTCGCGTAAAAAGAACGCTGAGGGGGGCAGAGAGGAAGTGTCTGCGCACAGGTAAATCGCGACAAACCGCTTAGTACGCATGTGAAGGCCAGCGTTCTTTTTACGTGACGCGACCTATGCGTAGGTAAGAAACCTTTGCTCTAAATCCTCATCCTCAGCTGCACACATAGCGATGTCCACGGCTTGCACATAATATTTTCCAATTAAATAATAAATGAGATATCTACCACTAAATAATAAGGGTGATATCCCTATCGATCACTGCTGGACATGGCCGAACATAGGCCATGTTCAGCAATGATGGTATGGGATGAAATGATGATGATGGTGAATAAAAGACTGCAATAAATTCGCTTTATTTTAATACGTAATTTCAGCTAGCGGGCCTTGGGGCCTCCTTATTTTCCAAGTTTTGGAGCAATTACCGAAGTAGTTGCAAAGTTTCAGATCGGCCTCTCAAGACTTTCAATAGCAAGAATGAAATTTCAAATAACGAGTAACACTAGTGCACGAACCTCAATAGTCAAACATTTATTGCATATTTAATGTTACTGGTTTTTATAATCTAGTTTATTATTTGCTTCTGGCCACGTGGTTCGACCGCATGATTCGATCAATCGGATTACGTGAACTTTTGCTCCAGTTTTGAGCGGAGAAATTGTAAAAGGTTAAAATAACCCCTACTCGATTATAGACCCTGCTGGGTATACTAAATGTACGGAGAGAGAGAAAGAGAGAGAGAGGAGGACGTCATTGTTAGTAAAGTAGCTATTGTATTTTTACTCTTTTGCGTGAAATTGCTCAATTCTGTCCTTACCGTTTTAAAGATTTTTCTAAAACTAATCTTATATAAGTATTGAAACTAATCACAAAATATGACTAATTTCTTATATTTTTCGTATAAATATTAACTTAAGTCAATAACAATGTACTGAAAAATTTGTATAGGTGTTTAAATTAGTGTATGTGTAGAATAATACACAGAAAAAAGCTTCCTTGCATGCCTCCCTTCTTCTGATATATTTCCTTAGTCAGATCTTACGAGATCTTTTAGATTTATACCAACTCGGGCTAGCCCTGATAACTCTGGTAAGTAGGTACCTACTATTGGCTTCCCTTTATAAACGTTACCTTTATGAATATTTTATTTTCCATCTTCGTAATTACGTTTTTCTAAGTCGTACCAAAGTTTGACTTGTGTTGTTGCAAATGAAATTATACTTTGATAATGAGTTTTTCGTTTAATTTATTTTCGGAGAGTTCGAGTACCTTGTCTAAGTGTTTATAATGTTATTTTGATTTTGTTAATTCTAAATTAAATTTTTGACGTACTTACATTAAATGAAGGTTAATTATGATAGGATATTAGGTACCTAGAGATATAGAAATAAGAAAAAAAAAACACTGCGGACAATGGCTAGCACGTTCCTATTTAGAAGGTATCGAAGCACTCAAAGTAGTACAGGCAGGAAAAGACCGTCTATGTAGGAATCATGTAAATATTTTTGTCTCTGGGTGAGAATAAAACCCACAAAAGCTTATGACGCACTTAGTTAATCATCCTATGCCACCTGGGGCGTAAGAATTATAGACGAACTAGCTGCTGCCCGCGGCTTTGCACATGTTTTTCTGGGATAAGCCTGTATTGTTAATCCAGGTCTAGAACTCTCCGTTCAGTAATATAGTCGTGCAGAGGTATTAAAACTGCAAACATCCAAACTTTCGTATATTCATATTTTAGTGTGATGTGATGTCTCAATACATTTATTCCAACAATACCGTGCCAAAGAAATACAATAATTATAAGCCAAAACCAATCTTCGACAGTTTCTGAACGCAATTTTCCTTGACTTTATCGCAACACGTAATGCCTTATAGCCATTTTGGTAGGTGTCAATTACGATTAAGTGCCAATCTGGGTGGAGTCGCCATATTGTATTGCCTTAGATATTATTTCTATTCCCTTTTGCCGATGACAAGTAATGGAACATTTCTTTTGTGAACGTTTTGTGTTTCTGACGGGTTTATTACAAAAGACATACATGTCACATGTTTGGTGTAATTGTGTTTGAGCTCGTGATACGATAGTATGAAAAACATCTGGCAAAACTTAATATTAATAATAATAATGCTGGACAATCCACACAGCATCATCCAGCCCCAAGCTAAGCAGAGCTTGTGTTATGGGATGACTGATAATCTTAAAACAATACATTACATAGATAGATATTTTTTTTATTATACATAGAAAATACCCAGAACAAATATTTGAAGATCGTACAAACATTTGTCCCAAGGCGGGAATCGAACCCGCAACCTCCTGTGTCGCAGGCGGACCTTCACCCGCCGTGCCACATTGGTCGTCAACTTGTAGTAATATATTATCAAACTTTCACCCTTCAGTAATTAGAGTCTTCGTTCATACAAACAGATATTGGACCACCGGAAACTAAGAATATAGACATAGCGAATTACGTAGGTAATAACGCTGTCAAGTCAATAACTTACCTTACCTACCTCGTCTGTGTGGAGTCGGACAATTCTACTCTATTTGTAGGTACTCTACTGTCACGTACAATACACGTACAATTCTTATTGTCAAATTGTGCTATGTTATGTAGTGTTAACCAAAAATATACATGTATATTATCTGAGTTTATGTTTGTAGCTATTGCTGAAATTTATGTTCATTGGGCTTTAGATCGTATGCAATTGATGCAATCTTCGCAAGTTTTCAAATACTTAAGTCAAATATGGCTTAAGGCTGTTGTATGCCCCAACGGCCTTGAGAACACAAAATAATTATCTGTAGCCGTATAAATAATTTGTTTTATTTGTGAAACGTACCATTTGTGTAAAATACTTTGTCATATATTTAAGTGAAAGAAAAATACCCAAACTCAATAGTGTTTAGAAGATATATCCAAATTAAGAATTTTTACAAAAATATTTGAACATCGGATATATCTTCGAAACGCTGTTGATTTTGAGTATTTTTAATTAGTAATTTGTTTTATTCGTTTCACGAATAAATTATTTAAAATTATTTATACGGCTACAGATAATTATTTTGTGTTCTCAAGGCCGTTGGGCCAAAGGCCAGTTTTACAAAAATTAGCTCACAAGTTATGTTTACAAGTTGGTACTAGGATTAAACGTACACTGACTTACTCTGTTTTCCTATATTTTATTATGTTAATAAATAAATTTTGAAACTGTCTCTACTGTCACGTACAATTCTATATTATTATTGTGCCGGCCGACTCTACCTTGAGTAAGACAATAAGAAGAAAAATCTTACACAGAAATAATACAATATATCATGCCGGCAGTGCGCCGAGGCACCCCGATACAAGCCGAGCATGAGGGTAGTTCCCACCTGATCACGCTGGAACCGATCACGTTGCATCCGATCACGGCAAACGGCTCAAAACAGTTTCATCCGGTCACGCCAAGTATGTACTTGGCTTGGCTGGAGAGCAGGATCATTTAGTAACCCATTTAACGTTTACATTTCTACCGCTAGAGGGTTACCAGTTGATGATGTTGTCTGTACATGGTGTTATCTCGCCTTGAGATCCCTCGTAGGCTCTCGTCATGTCGCGGACACAGTATTAGTAAGACGACTGTGAACATGGTCCTCTCGTTGAGAGGACGTACGCCAGAGAAATACGACGAGACCTCTCGGCGAGTGCGTACTGCCGGCATGAAGATACATTTTTCAGAGCCGAACAGAGAGAACCGAAGGAGGTGAATTAAGATTTCATACACCGAATCCTGGTGTATGAAATCGGTGTATGAAATTGTGTATGAAATCGAAAGAAATGTCATACTTTTCGTGCCAAGACGCACGAAACATCAGAATTAATTTCTTTCAATTCGATTCCTTTAGCTTTAGATTTTTAAACACATTGAACTACTAGGTGTAATATCAAAATTCGAAAGAGATTCAAAATCGAAAGTAACGTCTCGTAGTCGAATTGATACTATCGAATCACCGAACTCAGCTCTCAGCTGTCAAAGGCCAACGGCATAGTTTCTCTAGACACTTTGTTACCATTACATAGAGCATACAAAGTCACAGCGTCGCAAAATCAAAATTTAAATCAACTCCGTAACTCGTTATTGAAATCCGACTTTCCGCGCTGGCATTTTATAGGCAGTAAAAGCGATACTTTCATCTTTCGCGAACGTATACCCGTAATAACAGTCCTATGAGCCAATGTGATCCTGCTCAGATTATATTGGGAACGTGTAAGGTTGTGAGGCAGCTTGTTTATTTTCTTTCTGGGTGCTCTTTCATACGACTGAGGTTTGCTGTAATTTCGGTTTATTTACAGGACGCTATGGCGCTCATTAGGGGAGGCTTATGCCTAGCAGCGGATTATCATGGTGATTATGATGATCATTTATAGTATTTACAATAATTTTAGAGAGGAAAAAATTATTTCAAAGTGTTTCGTGTCGTGTTATATCGTTCCGATCGTGAATTTATTATTTTATTTATTAATATGGATCTCTTGAGCTACCTGTAGATTGTTTGCAACATTCTGCAGTTAGCTTAATTGTTTCAATTGTAAATACTAGTTCTAATTTGTTTTTAATATTTGATTGTAATTTTCTTTGTTAATAAAGGCCATTGCCTTCATTTTCTTTTATGTAACAGGTTATGCTAACGTAAAACGGTTAGATATAAAGTAAAGTAAAGTATCGTTTATTGCTTGCAATACATGTAGGTACAGCTGTTTTTATTTCTATGGTATCTAAAAACTGTTTCACACTCTCTGAGATAGTTTACTTGATTATAAGCTTTAGATATTTGCGTAATGGTAGCGTCCCCAAAGTATGGGCTATAAAAGATAAGGAAGTACAAGCTATTTTACATGACATAACATCGACAACAACTGTAGCACAACTGACAATCGCAACAACACCGACTATCACTGGCTAGCCGGCCACACGTGTCCCTAGGTACGTGTGAAAGCACCTCAGCAGTATATAGAACGACTATAGCTTATCGCCAGCGGGCAGCCTTAGTAGGACATAATAACAACAGCTGTAGGTAGCACAACTGACAATCGTAACAACACCAACTATCACTGGCCTGCAGCCCGCTGCACGTGTCACTACGTGTGAAAGGACCTCAGCTGTATATAGAACGACTACAGCTTATCGCCAGCGGGCAGCCACAGCCGGCCTCACACCCCCATTCGACACATAAATCATAGGAAACACACATTTCCTTTCCGCAAAATGCTCCGCTAAATCTGTTTCTTGTGCACTATTGATTGGGAAACGTGGAGTAAACAAAAATAATTCCTGCGTAGGTATGTACCACACCGATTACTTTTGGGAAAACGTGGGTACAGTTCTTCTATGATACGTTTTGTCGTTTTTTTTCGTCAAAACACATAGTTAAGTACGTAAATGCCAAATATATGTAGATAGCAACATACACGCACTATATCAGACAGACTTTCGTCCACTGCATCATAAATGTCGTCAAAGTTACTGATGCGATATAAATCATCAAGAACAAATGTACGAAACCTTGGTCACGCACGTGACTTCTGTAATAAAGTCTTTGGGTGGGGATAACCAACAGAACCTTTATACAACTTCTCCCTAAACTCAGTTATAAGTATAGATATAAGTAAAATATGTAGATATGGTACGTTCTCCCAGCGCTTACTCAACTTCTGGCCTGTGTTACAACTACACCAAACACTCGCTCACAGTTACATTTCCTTTCCAATTTTGTGCAATAATTATAATGAACAACAAATTAGCGAGATATCTTGTACGAAAGGTATATGGTACAAAATTGTTCAGAGTGAACCTCCTCGTGTCCCCTGGTGGGTGAACAGTGGGTTGAAGCGACACCAGGTTGTTATAGCTCACAAGCTGCGGTCCAGACATATTCCACTAAATAAGTTGAACCACCTCATGAGGAAGGTTGACTCCGCTCATTGCTTTTCGTGCGGTGACACAGAAGACGTTCACCATCTCTTGGTGGAATGTGTTCGGACTCAGTCAGTGAGAGATCAATTGATCGCTGATTTTAATTTTAGTCTCGCAGAATTAGGTTTAGTTCAAAGTTTACTTTACACCCCACTGTGCGAGGCCGCTAAGGACTTGTACATAATGGTTTATGATATTATTAGATATACCTAGTAAGGGTTAAGTTTGTGTTTGTATAGCGGGATTGGTATATTCGCTAAGCGAATAAAGTCCTTAAAAAACAGAAATAAATAAAAAATGGAGAGATATACCTAGACCGAAGTGCGACCGAGACAACAATACACGCGAAACACGAACGCTGGCGGCGCCCCGATCCGACTATGACAGAGGTAGTTGGACCTAACTGCACCTAATTTGAGCGCACCACTTTCGAGATGCTGGTACCACATCTCCCTTTTTTACTTAAATCGATGGTTATAAGCACAAATGAGTAAACAATGTCCAAATCCCTTCTCAATACGAACTTGGACGTCAATAAGCAGGGTCACATTATTGTGGGAACTATGGTTGCCATTCAACGTAACAACAATTGACCGAACTAAAGCTTTCTTGTGACCCTTTATAATGCACGGCAGTATACACTCTAAGCTCTGTATAGCTGGCGAAATGACATGGACTTGGAAGTTTGCTTCCTACTATATATCTATATATATGTCTATAGTTTCTGGCCACGGCTTCGCACGCGTTGTTTCTATGGAAACGTTTAAGGTTATTCTATGGGAACTAACTAGTTTGTGGGATTAAAAGCAGCCTAGTCCAGGTCTAGCTTAGGGAGGTACTTACCCGCTAGACTTCTTTGCAAAATTTCAGCCCTCTCCGTTCAGTATTAACGGACATACGTTACATCTATCCATCCGTCCAAGCTTTCCTGTTTATAATATTAGTGCGATTGATTTTATAAATAGTTTTATATGACTCTTCAAAAGCAAATTTTCAGTGACAGTTTAGGCATGTGCCGTTTGCATTAAGTTCCTGTATACGCACTTAGCCTTAGGTGGGCAGACTAACCATTAACCAATGAGAATAGAAAACCTAATCCATTAACGGACGACCTGAAGCTTTTAATTAAAGAAACGTAAGGTTAAAGCTCAAGGTTCATCCAATGACTTTGCCGTAACAAATGTATGTAGGTAAATGCAAAAATGAACCGTTAAAGAGATTGCACAGTTATTACTGAGCGGAATTTCCCAAAGATTTAGAACGGTTTGATCTCGAGTGTGTCTATGGTAAGCTATGAGAGTACTTCCCAACAAATTGAAAATCAATGAACCACTGAATTCAATTTGATATTGAAAGCCATCTCTCACGTTCGGGACACTCAGCCGCGGAGATAAGTCCACGTACTCGGCATAGTCGCGTTAGAAATTGTTGCTTTGCATAAATGTGTGTTTAAAGTTCAGCGAACATAACTAAATTGGATCAAACTGCGAACAGCCTGTTTTAGCAAAAAAGACATTTTAGGCTACCATTTCATCTAGTGTCATTTTAGCGCTCGGAAAGGAAGCATGCCTAGGAAAATTGAAAAAATCACACTTGCAAGACACAAAAATGGACAGGATTTCTCGGATTTTCGTTATACCACTAAAATGTGCCTTGCCTTGTAAATTATTTTTTGGTTTGCCTATGTTACGATTTTGACTTTGTTCTAAATTCATGAAAATATTATTACTGGTCTAACATTTATAAAGTAATAGCAATAAAATTGTTATTTGATTTTGAAAATGTTTCTTTTCTTATTGCTTTATATTTGTTTAGCATTGACGGAAACAGTTTGTGACTACACTGACTACCTACTACCTAACAATTTTTTGTCCGATTTATTTTTGTTGAAATAACTTTAAGGAAAAAAATTAATTTAAATATGATAAGTACTAGGTAACGGTATGATTTTCTGATTGTTCCTACAAAAAACAGCGTTCATAATTTTTTTACTTAAAATAAAATAAATTCGACTCCACTGATCTCTTCTTCCGTATGCACAGAACTTGTCACGGCTCTGCGCAAACTAACTGTCTGCGTGAAACAATTTCGAGAGTAATTTTTGTAAGGTTCTAGAGGTAGTTATCTACGGGGGAGGCGGCGCATACCTGATCGTTGATATAGCTAATGAAAACACAGAAAAATATAATTTTTACACCTGCAGCGGATTGTACCCAACCCTCACTGAACACTCTCGATATCTCTCCCTTTGACTCCGTTTCACATATAATGCCTCGCATTGAAAAGACGACGCTTCGGTTATTTATAAGGCACTTAGATCATAGACGTAGGCGAATGAACTTATCGTCATTGGTCTAGTGAACATTCTTTTTGATGGCTTTCATCGTATAAAAATATCGTAAAACAATTTATTTTCTTTAACAATTTTTTTTTTTGGGAATTTATAAAGATTAAACCTTGCGTGAATATTGAATCTTAACTGAAAAGAGATAAAATAACTGTAGGCGACGAGTAGCTACCTACGTAGGTACATATATAGGGGGTAGGTAGGTAACTACCTACCTACCTTGTTCGTTTTGCTTTTATATGTTTGTGTAGATAGATACGTAACTTACCTACCTACCTACTGTACCTAGTTATTTTGTGACTTTCTTAATAAACAAGAGGCGGGAGCACGCAGAGTGCGGGGCGCGCGCGCTGAAGAGCGAGGCTCGCGCCATTTTGTAAAAGTAGCCTTTTATCATGGCCGAGAGAGTAGTATTTATTTTGTATTCTTTACTAAGTGCCAAATAAGATGGCAATACAGGTCGTTCACCTCCTGCTCCACGAAATCGCTAAACGCAGTAAAATTATCGCTACCGGTGTCGCTAGAGTATAGTGGTACAAGCGTACTATGAAGCAACAGACAAGCAAAACAACCCAAAAAAAAATTATCGGGGATAATTGTTTACTTATTACGTTTTCAATGAATTCACGTATTTTAATGTTCTAAAATACCAGAGTAATTATAAATTGGTTTAAAATTTTATAAATTAAAAGGTTATAAATTAATTAATAAATTATACTATGGTTGGGAGTACGTACCAAATTACATTAACATGACTGAAAAAAGTTGATAAATTAAAATAACATAGGTCTTAACTTTATACGTAGCTAGCTGCGCCTCGCGACTTCGCCCGCGTGGAAATTTATTGCACACCCCTAGGGGTAGTTTTGTAAAATAACAAACCTGCATCATTATTTACTTTATAGTTTATTACGAATCACAAACTTTTATAATAACCCGATTTTTCCATTGAGTTACAAATACTACTAATAATAATTCAGTGGATTTACTTCTTAATGTATTCTTAGCATTCTCTGTAAGTTCTAACCTAATTGGGCTACTGGTTAAAGAGTTACAAAAAAAACCCTCAATAACTTTAGGCCTCATTCTACCCTTTTTAAGGGATTTTTTCAAAATTCCTAAAATTCATGTTTTAATTTATTACTATTTTGATTTAAACAGAAAATTTCAGATCAATAGCATTATGCATTAAAAAGTTACATACAGACATTTCAGTACGGAGCCAAACTACGAAACACAAACTGTAATAACCCAATTTACCCCAATTTCAAGAAGATTTTGAAAAGTCCTGAAATATTTGTTCAATACTTTTGTATTCTTAGTATTCTATGTAAGTTTCTAGCTAATTGGACTACTGGTTAAAGAGTTACAAAAATCACCAAAATAACTTCAACCCCCCTATTCACCCCCTTAGGGGTGGAATTTCCAAAAATCCCTTCTTAGCGGGAGGTTGAGTAGTAACAGGTACCTGTTTTTCAAATTTCAGCTTCCTATCGTCAGCGCTTTGGACTGGGCATTGTCCCCCGAAAATAGCTTGTCCATTTATAAATTAAATGCAAAATTTTAAGTTGTGCCCTTTTTTGATTTCGTGAAGGAGATAGTTCAACGACCTGTTTTGCCAAGATATCTGGCACCTAGTATAAGAGACCTACATTCTACATGCGGTGACACGCATCAGTTTTCATAAGTCTATTTCAAGATGGCCGCGACCCAACGTTATCAAAACAGCTGTTGTTTAAAAACCATTTCGTTTGTTGTAGTTGCAGTTTTACGATATGAATCAGCTTTAAAAACAGCTACGGGCACTTTGGGCACTGGACCAACCTTCCTTCAATTTATAACCTTGAAAAATGTTGGCGTTTTTCTCCTCCTCTAGCTTAAGCTAACGTAATAATATGTCGGGTTGGATCCAATGCAGAAACAGTTACCAGTTTGTGCTCTACCAACTATATATATACTTATATCTTTTTCTCCATCCCTAGGTTGCCTGGGAGAAATAGCTCTCAGCGATAAGGCCGCCTTTTGTACAGAGTATTTGTTAAATGTAGATATAAGGTTTTATTATGCTATTTTTTTGAGTACAATAAATTGTTCATTCATTCATTCATTTATTCTATTATGCTATCAAAAAACTTAAAGCAGCATAAAGGTCTATCTAAAACTTTGTCAAAATTAAACCTATCAATATTTTAATATAGAAATACCTTAGTAGTAACTGTTGAACAAAATTATGAAATTACTGAAAAATAACTTATTTATACAGAACCATTATTTATACACGCTATGTATACATACTTAGGGATACAATCTAGTTAGTTTGTGTCTTTAAATTTTTAATTTTATGATTGTGTTCCGTTGTCTTTTAGATAAACAAATTAAAATTAAGAACAATACAGTCCTAAAATGTGCGATGGCTTGCAATTTTGTAATGAATAGCAGATTTCTGATTATGGTGAATCTCATGGTTATAGAGATTCAGTTTTTATGCGGTTTTAATTTCTATAGGTACTACTCGTAAGTAGTTACCTATTTTCCCTACTAAATGGCAAGGGCAAGGTAGATGTGTGCTCTGGACACCTCCTCTGGACACGGCCGGCTGCCAACATAATTTTACTGTTATGCCGACGACTATTGTATTTGTGCGATGTATACGGAACTCAAGTTGTGAACCGATAAGCCGGTATCGTTTCTGTTGGTCTGTAATTAAACGGATTAATTCACGTGGTTATATCATGCAAGCACGCAATATGGGCTTTATTTCATTTCTGCTAACATACATACATATTCCCGTATTTTTTACTTGGTACTTGACATGACTGAGCAAGCCGATCGGCTGTCCATTTTCAAAACCTGGTGTTGATATTTACCCGAATTTTCCAGGAGAGCAGAAAAACTACTTCGGTACTTTGATGCCGTGCTGCTTGGCGGCAGAAATAGCTCTCATCGTACGTGTTATTGTGTTTAGTTGTAAGCTGTAATCTGAGGTTGAAACTTTTATAAATTTTGTTATTTTTGTCTGTGGTCCGCCAAAGGTCCTGTCAGATAACCAGCGATAATTACTCTACTTTTTGTGGAGCAACATGATGCTGAGACGGGACCTTTTGGTTCGCTGCGTAGAGACACTTGTTGCTATTAATTAGAACTCGGTAATTTTTATTTGTAATGTTCTCATTTATATTGTTATAGATGTAAGCTGTTCTTCATAGTGAAGCAATAAATACATTTTCTTTCTTTCTTTTATTCTCTCATAGTTCCTAAGCAGAACATGCATTCCCCAGACAAGGCAGGTTTTCACATAATAACCACGCTTGGCAGGCGTATTTCTGATCGCAGTGGAGGTGTTACCCAGAAGGAACTAATACCCTTCAAGAGGTAGATTCCTTTAGTAGGCTGAGTAGGCACGGTCTGAGTTCGAAGAGTCTATTCTTACCCCATGACCACTACTACAGCAATACACTTTGTGGTATTTACTCCAATAACGCCATAAACTTTAGAGGCAAAATAATAAAGTAATAGACAGGCTCTACCAGACTCGAAAAAGAATGAAGCCTTCAAAACCAGTGTTCCAATATAAATTCCTTTTAACAGATCTTTCGGGATCTGCGTTCAATGGGCTCTTGGCCAAAATAATGTGCTCATAATAATTTAGTGCTTGTTAAAGAGTCTAGAGATGTAACGTATTTTTTGCCCTCATATTAAGAATATTTCCTAAACGATTTTTGAAGAACAAGAAAATTTTAATGCAATATCTTATAATGCATTTTTCTGCCGCAAAGTAATCATTTTCATAGTAAAAAGCCTGCAAAGTCGCGGGCTGAAACCAGTAGGTCTTCCTACTTTATTATGTGATAGTAAATTAGATCTAAAATGATCTAAGACCCTAAGAATCGAAAAAAGCTAGCCATACTAGCTAGGACTGTCCAGCATTATTTATTATTAGTATAATTATTATAAAAATACGCAGATCTCGACAGAGCCTACACATTTGCTCCCTTTGGGGTGGGGCCCTAGGTCCGTGGGGTACCGAAGCTCTCCGGGTTTTTAAAAATTCTGAGCGTCTGGTCGAAGCGACGCGTGACCCGAGAGCTGGTGAGTATCTGGCGCAGCGCATCAGCATTGCCATACAGCGGGGGCAATGCAGCCAGCGTCTTGGGGATGCTTCCGACTGGTATTGATATGGATCTGTAGATTGCTTGCAACAGTTTGCAGTTAGCTTATTTTTTTTCAATTGTAAATACTAGTTCTAATTTGTTTTTATTATTTGATTGTAATTTTCTTAGTTAGTAAAGGCCATTGCCGTTAAAAATAATTATACTAATAATAAATAATGCTGGACAACCCACACAGCATCACCTAGCTTCAAAATAGCAAACCTTTAATTTAGCTAGGTAACTGATATACTTAATATATTATATAACCACAGCCTACCTACGTATGATTACGTTACATACATATAAATTAAGTACCTATTACATTACATTAGGTACCTACGAGTATATCAGTTATCTAGTACCCACATCACAAGCTCTGCTTAGCTTGGGGCTAGATACTGTGTGAATTGTCCAGCATTATTTATATTTTTTTATTATTGTACATAGATACATATTTTTATTTATCAATGATCTTAAATATTAACGAATGCAATGGACATACATAATAGGCGATTAGCACATCAAATCTCAAAATGTTGATAAGTCACCCTGATTGGATTAGTTACCGAATCCTGATTGGATTAGTTATCAATAACCGAATATTAAGGATTCACCCAACCACTTCAAAAAATGCGAAAGTGTGGATATTGTTATGGACGTTTGTCATGGCTTCATGCCAAACTACTGAATAGATCAGACTCTTCTTCTTCTTGTCAGATAGATCAGACTCAAGAGACTGAAAAACGTAGGAAGTTTACACATGACGTTGGATCGCACAAAACAAAGGACGGCCGATCCGTTCTTTCGATGACCTTACTTTGAAAACGATTCTGACATTTGTTTCATAATGATCCGAAACGAGGTGTCAAGGTGACTACAAGTTTGAACAGATAAAATTTTAGGAGTGATGTTTTAGATATTTAACCCACTTTTATTTAAAAAAAAACGAAACTGATGCTTTGCAAAAACTAGTCTGTAATAGGTACTTACTCTAAAAGGCGGCACAAATCACTGTGACAACCAAGTTATGGCATCCCTGAAAAACGTTCAGGAGTGAACGACTTCGCATCCACAGTACCTTTTCGAATGCGGTCCTATCGAAAAATGGGGCAATTCTTCAGGGGTAGGACTATTCTAACAGTTTATGACTGCGTCGCGTTTTATAGGTAGTTCGGTTCTATTATAAATAGCATGTCTATTTGGCATTCTAAGCTCTTGTAGCATAATAAAATAAAGAGAGTTATAATCAAATATGTAATAGAAAAGAATTATTAGAACTAGTATTTACAATTGAAACAATTTAGCTAACTGAAGACTGTTGCAAACTATCTACAGGTAGCTCAAATAATAATAATAAACATAATAAAATTATATCTCACATTGTTTTCTTAGAGATTAGTCGAACGTAACGTTTGGTTGTCAAACTAGGCCTAGATCTCAATACTCACGGGATCCCGTGGTAAAAAAAACTAGAATCACATAAAATTCTACATTTTTTTCTTTGGTTCATTAAAAGTGAAAACACGATTGAGAAAAAATACATGTTGGTGCACTGTTTCGCACATAATTGGGGGGAGATCTCAGGAAACCTGCGGTCACTTGACAATACTTATGTTTTAATTCGTAGGTTATTACTAATTATTTGGTTCTACGCCTATCATTTTCACAAATTGGCGTGCATTACGCACTCTCAAAGGTAGCATACTCCCCGCAGTTTATTGAATGATGGTGATGATTGATTGTTTTAAAAAGACTAAAATCGGACTTCGAATCCTGTTTTAAACCGTTTTTTTTAAGTTTTGCGGGATAAATGCTTATACCTCGGGAATATTGTTTTTATTGGATCACTTCAGGAGTATTCTTTATACAACTGCCAAAGAAACATCCGAATCGGTCCTTATATGACGGAGAAATCAACGAACATAAATTCGGCCGTAGAACCTCCTCCTTTTTCAAAGTCGGTTAAAAATAAAGTCAAGACGACAAGAGACGTGTGTTACCGGAATATCTGCCAGTAAAAACTCACCGCAGTGACTTCTGTTATTCCTTGATCATGGCGCATGCCATTGTGCCGAAATACGAGTATTTGACAATCTCAGTGGCGTGGCGAGCAAAGGTCCGCCTGCGACGCAAGAGGTTGCGGGTTCGATTCCCGCCTAGGGACAAATGTTTGTACGATCTGCAAATATTTGTTCCGGGTGTTCTGGGTATTTTCTATGTGTGTATAATATTATTACTCATTTAGTACCACAAGCTCTGCTTAGCTTGGGGCTAAGTGATGTTGTGTGGATTGTCCAGCATTATTTAATTTGATTAGTTGGGAAACTCAAAATATCATGGAAAATATCCCGTTATTAATTACTTAAGTGATGAAGATAATATTCATTAGTCATGAAACTAAATTAAACTATTACTGATGTTTAGGATATTTATTCTGTGGTGGTTTCAAAAATAAAATAATAGATGAAAATTTACTAAGCACAAAGATATCATAATAATACAAAAGATAATATTTTCACGGAAAGATACTGCTCTTGAAAGGTAGACAGACTGATGGACAGAGGTTTAATAACGGATTCCTCTTAGCACCCTTTGGATGGAGCCCTAAAAGCCAGCGGAGTTCACGCTCTTGAATCACAAGAAATAAACATGAGTTACACAGGTGTGCACGTTATGTGCGTAGGTCGAGACGTATGGATTCGGTGGTCTTTGTTTTAGTCTGAGACAATAAATTCACATTACCAGAACCACACCACAGTCACACGATAACGACAAAACGTGATCGGGTACCTACTAATTTGTATGAAGATGAATATTTTAATTCACACGACCCCCATATTGCCGTCTAATTCAACCGTGTTTCGGTAACGACCACATCGCAACCACAACGCACCAGCCACACCGCGCAATACCCACCGGCCACATCGCAACTACTAGCGTCAACGCCGCGTGCTACCACATCGACATTTTGTAGTTACCACAACGCAAATGCAAAAAAACTGCGGTGACACAATTCAAGCGAAACCACTGCATCACTACTTTTTGTCGCTGCGATGTGGTGTGGTTGTGGGACGTGTGAATTGTTTCTAAGTGGGGACTATTCGTTAATTATGATTTCAGATAAATAAAAAAAATATAAATAGATAGATTGATAGATTTTTTATTTTTTTTACATGCTTGTACATAGTTTTAGCTTATGTGGTAATTAGCTTAGATGTACCTATGTACATGTAACCTGTAAGGGCACAGAAATTTATTTAAAGATTATTAAAATAGGTTGGTTGGTACATAATCTATTAGTACAGTCTGCAGTGAGCTTAAATGTTTCAATTGTAAATACTAACTCTAATTTGTTTTTATTATTTGATTCTAATTTTCTTTGTTAATAAAGGCAACTGCTGTTAAAAAAAATATAGCTAGAAACATAGTTGTCGGAAAATATGGGCAATGTCCAATAAACAAAACAATTGTAATAATAACTCGGTATGTCAATTTCTTTTTACTTAAGCTGCCAAATAGTTATACACCGGTGTTCAAGAACAATACTATGAGGTCTCCCAGTGCACACGAACGCATAGGGCCGGTCAATCCAATTCATAAACAATACTTGAGTGATTTGTAACGCTATGCGTTCATTTGGGACGACTCTTACATACGTAAAGTAGCTAGACAGCTATTTGAACCAACGCATAGTGTAGCTACGAGTATGTCACCTTTGACTAGTATGTCACAAATGTTTGGTTATGTTCTGTGAGATTTGCTTTGCTTTGAGATTTTGCTTGTATTCATATTCAGTTTCTATGGAAACAAAATTGTTTGATTAATGTTGTGCAAGTTTTTATAGGTTATAATAATGTCATTCGCAAATCTGCCAACATTAAAGAGAACTAAGCAACAGAAACAGACCAATCACAGATCTGTAATCGACGCAGTGCTTTCTCATAGTAAAGTGTCGCTTGAGTGTTGTTTGTGAATGAAATGGCCTACCATGACGAACTCAGAGAGAAATGCATTACTTAGCACAGTATTGCTTGCTAACTTACACAAGTACCTATTGTTCTTGAATTCGGGTGATAGTCACGGAGCAGATACTCTGTCGAGTGTTTATCTGCTCCGTGATTATAGTTTAGAGTTATCATTAAAAATTCGACAACGGAGTAGAAACATTAAGAAATAAGGTATTATTTGAGTTTACTACGAGTATTTTGGAACACATATATCATCTAGTGTTTGTATGTGAACATTCTCGAATGCTCTTTCGAAAATCATGGATTAAGATGCAAGAACATTCAATGAACAAAATTTAAATGTAGGTATTTATATAATTAATCAAAGGATTTTATTCATCAAAACAAAACACGCACGGTGGTGGATTGTTTCGTGTTGGCCCGAGTACTTTTTTAGTGGTTTAATTTTTTTCTGCGTTCTACATACAAGTAATAAAACTAGCAAAAAAAAACATATATATAACTACACATATAACACAAATATAACATTTCTAATATAATTTAATTTTATGCTTCCCATAAGTTTAAACCAAACAACTAAAGTAGGTAACTTAGCATAATTTAGGCGAACGTAAACACATAAAATTATTTTGGTATCATAATATTCTAAAATTTTCCCCATGGAGCGGTTGGTTTTGCAAATATTTGGATAGGACTGATTCTGCTTCGTACGACCGGCCTCAGGCTTTTTATCGAATGATCTTTACATTTCAACACATTTTGTGGTAGAAATGGTAGAATTGACAAAACATAGCCCTGAACTTCCAAGGATAATAACGGAATTTATTAATTCGACGACTAATTCGGCGACTTCGAAAAAAGGAGGAGGAGGATGGCTGTATATATTTAGTTATGTTTGTCGATTTCTCCGTCATTTATGGACCAATTTGGATGATTATTTTGCAGTTGTATAGAGGACGACTCCGAGGTGGAGGATAAATTTAATTTTATTCCCGAGGAATCACTTTTTACCCCGCATAACTTAAATATAATTTGGAACCTAATGGATTTCAGGTAGATTTTTAGTTATTTCACATTCCGATATTTTAACACACACAAATTTGAATAACACCCTGTATTTAGGTATCAAGGTAGGTATGTCACTTATTGAAGTAGAAGTCGCCTGTTTGGCGAAGGCTTCCACCATTTCTCTCCATGCTTTTCTGTCTCTGGCTTGTCTCATGCATTCTGGTCCGATTTATTTTCTAGAATTTATCTTCTAGAAAACACGTGCGAGACCGCAGGTGGACGCTCGTAGTAAGTAGGTTCATAAAGTTAACATGTTGCTAAATGTTCCTTAACTAAAACGTAATCACGGTGATTGCATCTTTGACATGTCCTCTAGACTTTCAATGTCAACTAATTTACCACCTTACCAACTGTAGTTGATATGCGTGTCAAAATAATAGCATCATCAAGTATAAAAATTGATTATCGGTGAAAATACCCGATATTTTCTCAGAAAGGGTTAAGTTAATTTGAATTATGCGATCGAGGACGACGCCTCGTGAGACCGGGGTACCTATTTGAATTCTTTTTAGGAAGTTTATTTATTGTTATTTTTCTATTTGACATCAGCAGTTCTATATTTCAAATTATTTTGGTTGGTCTGTCTTGCGACGTTTTGTAGCTTTAGTGACAAAACCAATTAGCGCGTGTCATATCGCGCGCGACCTATCGCGTTTTGTCGCGTGCGGTGTCATTAAAGCCGCGCGCGCTTCCCTTTTGAAAGAGAAAAATTGTGTTTTATTTCCTTTAGACCTTACAGGACTCTTGGACACGTCACAAAATTCAAATTACTTCAGTAAAACTAGAAAATAAAGAGATCCCTTTAATTATTGCTCACTTCAATATTTTTAAGGTAAAGTAAAGAAGCGAACAAGAAATCTTTACCTTGTTAGGTTGTTTATTTTAGAGTTGGAGCAAAACGCGCGCAACCTGTGGCTTAGGTAGGTTTTGGCTCTTAGAAGGACAGCGAATACCTTGTTCTGGTCTATTCAGATCTTCGCAGTATTTGCTACGGCAGCGAAAAATTTCGTTCGGTTTTGCGCGTTATCCCGCCGGGCATTTCGTACGTACCACATACCCACTTATCTTTCGCTGCCGCTTCGGGTAGCAACTATGTACCACGTAGGTCGGTACAGGTCTAACAAAATATTTTTGAAGTTCACTTTGTTTTGGGTCTATGACAATTCCATTAAAACTATCATTTATTAAATTATTTAGTAGGTATCAAATACAAAATAGCTCAATACACCCGTAAAACTTTTAAAAGGTTAACACCGTAAAATATATGTCTATTTTTTTAATTAGTTCATTATAGTAGCTAGGTAGGTACATACTGAAAACGAATCTATTAATTTAATGTTTTATTTATGAACTTTGTAATCTAGTTTTAATGCATGCTTTAAACTTTTTCATATTATATTTATTAACACAGAACTGCTCTCAAAGATTCATAATGTGTACACATACTTAGGGATACAATCTAGATCATAATAATACAGTGGCTTTCTATTTTTTACTATTTGATTGTCCATCAGAGGAATTGTCAAAGACCCGTGTCGGAGACTTAACGCCTACCCTCACGTCCAAATGAGGCCTGTACCCTGACTCCATCTTTTAGCAACATTTATCCCTAGTGGGTTCGAGGCTTTGCGAAAGTTTGTTGTTCCACAGGTTTTTATTTATTTACAGACACATTTCTGGGGTCACATTAGACCCCTAAACTGGCCGCCCCGACCCGGGGACAACTAAACAATTCTCCCTTTCAGGATCACCAATTGAGTCTATGGCCTACTAGAGCAGATTCCTTTAATTCTAAAGGTGTCTAGTCCCCCGTACATAAAACAAGTTCTGCGTAGCTTAGGGCTATGATGCTGTGTGAATTGTTCAGCATTAGTTAATAATTATTATCTAGAGTTCTCAGCGACTGCTAGCCATCTATTATAATTACAAGGTACGCGAGTGGCAAGGAAAAAAATACATTTGTAGCCTGACAGAAGGTAAATGCTTGAATAAACATATATGTACATATGTTTTCAAATTCTTGGTTTTTTTATACACCTCGACACATATATCGCTGCGGACCGGAGGTGGCTAGTTCTCACGGCGTCGTCATCAGAAGTTTTAAACAAGATCCGTCAAGTGCGAGTGTAATTCGCGCGCCGAGGGTTTCGAACGTTTCTCAAATATATAAATATATACTCTGTGCACCGGTTAGAGACTTCGCTATTTAATGAATACCTAAAAATAGTACGTACCTAGCTACATTTCAGATGGATCGCTCTGCAAACTTCGGAGATGGGGAGGGGCTTGGTCAATTGCTCGACTTTTTTATTAATATTTCAAAAAGCATGAAACATACAGATAATTCAAAAACTGTTTTGAAATATACAATCCAATACCTTTCATTTAATACCACACTTGAACTTGTATGCCAACACAACTGTTGCTTATATTATTCAGGGTTCAACTATTAATTATGAAATATTTAGTTTATTTATTAGTCTCTTTTAAAATTTCGACATCACAATTTGTACCTACTGAATATTTTCATTTTCATTTTTTTATTTAAAATCAGTGTATATTATTATTTAAAATTTCAAATTAATAGCTGCTGTAGTTGCTGATATTATTAAACAGGTTAAAAAGAAGGGACAGAGCGAGACCATAAGGGTTTCGAAACCGGTCTCAAAACCCTAAAAATGTGGCGATGCGATTTTCAAAAAATATTAAATGCGTCATTGTTTATCATCATCACAAGCCCGTATACGTCCACTGCTGAACATAGGCCTCCCCCAAACGACGCCACAAATTACTCCCCAACGGTTATCGGTTCTGCGAGCTATATGGCCTGCCTATCGCCACTTCAGCCTGCTAACTCTGAGAGCTATGTCGGTTACTTTGGTTCTTCTACGGATTTTCGTATTCCGGATCCTATCGCGTAGAGAAACTCCGAGTACTCTCCATAGCTCGCTGAGCGACTCAGAGCCTATGCACGAAGCCTATAGTCAGCGACTACGTCTCGGAACCGTAAGTCATCACTTGTAACACACATTGGTTAAAGACTTTCGTCCATGTTACTGAGCATTATTTATTAGCTATAAATAAATAAAAAAAACATACAGACGAACTAAGAACCTCGTTTTTGAAGTCGGTTTTAAAATATTACATATTGAATTTCCGTTTAACTGACGTGTTTTTTTTGTCTCGTGGTCTATTCATTTTTCATTACATTTTCATAATGGTTGTACCTTTGTATTGCTTTCTCATACAGCACATACACTGCCATCGTTATCTATCCGAACCATCGAGATATGATCCGATCACTATAGATAGCCAATGAGCTATAGTGGCCATATGGCCTCACCGTCAAAAATTTATTGGGAGCTTTTTGCGGACGTTGAAACTTACTTATATTATTCAGGGTTCAACTATTATTTATGAAATATTTAGTTTATTTATTAGTCCCATTTGGAATACCCACAATTCTGCAGCATTACTCTAACATTGTAGGTACCTAATACAATCAAAGTCGTGGAACGTACCCACAGTAGGCAGTTAGCGGGAGCGGAAGCTGTAGTGGTTTTTTTTTAATTGATATTTCCTTTCAAAGCTGAGATAAATCTGCTCTGAAAACTCGTTTCATTAGGCACATTGACTTTCACTTGGTACACACTTTTTGCAAGTTTGTCAAGTTCATCATTTCCAACGTCTAAGCAAAGGATTTCCATTATTTATTCTGGTTATCTCAGTGTGACTCACCCAATAGAGCCCGCGCGGGCCGTACCCGAATTACGTAAGTATTGTGTTATTATATTATATATGTTATTATAAGATTGACGACTTTCTAAATGATAAATTATAACTTTTAATGGAAATGTATAGAATAATTATTATCAGAATTCAGTATCGTAATTTCTTACCTAATTTAAATTTTTTGACATTGCTTCTATTCTAACTCTATTATTATTTCTATTATAACATTTATAACTCTATTATTATTTTACTTACCTACTGCATGTCATCTCTGACAATTTGTACACCGTAATCGGTAAAACATGTTGATTTCTGCATACCTATTTGTAAAAGCTTATATCTACACATGTTTATGCAAATAAATGATCTATATCTTTATCTTTATTAATATTATTAACTAATTCGTTAAACCTACCTACTAACCACAAAATGCGATTTACAAACGGAGAGCCGTCAAATCGTCAAATAAAAGCATTAAACAGTGGTATATACAATTGATAACCATTTTATCCAATAGATAAAAAAAACATGGATTGCTTGTCTACACACTGGGAGACTGGAGTCATAGAATTTGTCTATAAAACTTTGTAGGTGTATGCAGGCTACTAAACTTCGAATTAGTAGGCATACTTAAAAATATTTTACTTGTTGTAGGTACATTGTCACTACCCACCGGCATGAGTTAAGTCCTGTAGCCTTTTTTAATAAAAAATTTGTTATTATATGCTTGCTCGCTGTATCGTGGTGATACGCCCTAACGGTGTTTGCTTCCTACATTCACCTAAAATAAAGCATTATATGGAAACTGCCTGGTTACTCATAAATAAACCACCAAGTGAGAGTCGACTCGCAAACGAAGGGCTCCGTACCGTAAAAATTAGGTAACTATTTCAAAGAACATCAAATTTTCACTTGTTGGGAGACCCCTTTAAATTTTCAACGTTATTTTATTTTTAGTATTTGTTGTTATTAAGTTGAAGTGTTTCTTATTTGTAGAAAGTTTCATATGTCTACCTATTGTAGTTCCAGAGATAAAGCCTTGACAAATTAATAGCAAAAATAGCCAAAAAAACACGTTTTTTTTAAGGGAGCCACCTTTAATTTTGATATTTATTTTATTTTTATTTGTTGTTACAGCGGCAAGAGAAATACACATTTATTGAAAATTTCAACTGTCTTCTACCTCTTACAGTTCATGAGATAGAGCCCTGTGACAGATGGACGGACGGACAGCGGAGGTTTAGTAATAGGGCTCCATTTTTACCTTTCGGGTACGGAACTCTAAAAACTGTCAACCTAAAACAGTTGCTAAGCATTGTTTATCTCACTCTGACTTATGTACCTATAAGAGTAAGAGCGGCAGTATCTAACCTAATCATTTATTAGTGATTATGCAAAAAAACTTTAGGTGTCACACACACGTCACACTCACATATTGACATATTTTGTAGTTTTGGTTGCCATAACATTTATTTTTTTAAACAAAAAGTATTAATGGGCATTTTCACTAAAAAGTACACCCCCACTTCTACGCTGTCCCACGTTTTTAAAGTTGAACTATGGGTTTACCGATTTATTTAAATAAATATATTATACGCTGAGTGCGTGAATCGGTCATATTTATATTAAATTTATTTTTTATCAACTATTATTGTATAAATAAGCTTAATTATTTAATTATGGACAATGTAGATAATAGAAGAAGCCATTTTTGACTTGTCCCAGTGCTATTGGCTTCGAACATAGTGAAATTACCGAAAATATTTCCTACAAAAACGTTGTCAACTTTTTGTATACCTGTAGAGGAATATTTTTTCCTTCTAAGGGATTTAAAATTATAAATAATACCCTAACAATACAGGCGTAAAATTCATTTTTGTTCAAACTCAAAACTTGTCCCGACCGGACAGGTCAGCACAGTGACGGTCCTACAGCAAATATTTTTTCTACTAAAACCGTTTTGTTTATTAAAAATGGCAAAACTGTCCACAAGGATCGTAGCTGCCATTTTAGAATCAGTGCGTTTAGTGAATTCCTACAGTGAAGACGGTGTTTTGCTGGTGTCGGTGGATGGTGCTCATTCCATAGGTCAGTTTTAGACTTTTTTCTTATTACATATTTGTATATTGTATATTAGTTCAATACTGGGGGTATTGAACTAATTGTAATCGTTTTTTGGTGTTATTTGAGGAATGTTTTTAATAGTTAATTTGAACAAAGGTCCTCTTGTTTGGTTAGAATGTGTTTTTTTCTCATCTCATTTGGATAATGTGACGTCCGTTCAGTGACCTTTTGAGCCGTCACATATAGGGCGGACCACCAAAGTCACCAAACTGACTCATAAGGCTAGGTCTACATTACAATGTGTATTTTCTACTCTTGATCAAACGAAATGTGTGAATAAAATATTCGATAGTAAAATTTCGGTAACCAACAAAAAAAATTATTAGTAAAAGAGAAAACAATTTACAACTGAAGGATTAGAATTTAAATTAAACTAGAATTAAAATAGTACCTTGCTTTCTAAAATAGCTTCCTTATCGATATTTTTGTCTTATTTATATCCGTACTTTTAGTTTGATCAAGTGTAGAAAAAAACATTGTATAACATTTAATAAATTTTCAGGTAGTTTTAACAAACCTCAATATGCCACTTAGTGGCGCTGAAAGGACTCGACGATATAGAGATAGACTTAAAGAAAATCATCCTGAAGAGTTTGAAAGACAGGAAAACAGAATTTAGCCAAAGTAAAGTCTAAGAAGAAAAAGTCACAGAACTCACACTAGAAGAAGCGGAAATAAGACGAGAAAAGTGGAAAAAAGGAAAAGCCGAAAAAGACAAAAGAAACCGAACACGATGTACCACGATATACCTACCTACCTATTTTGATTTTCGACATGAAAACAACAAATAAATGTTTCTATAGAAAAACTTGATTTTTATTCCAATTTTTTGTCATTGTAGCCTTATCCTTAGGATTTGAGATGTGTCGGTTTGGTGACTGTCCCAACTTAGATGTGGTTTATTTTACTAATTAATAATTTAATTTTAATTAATACTTTATATTTATTTTTCTTCTCTTATTAAAAACTGTTTAATAAAAAGTGTACAATTAATAAATTATTAAATAGGATACTTAACTTAAAACTAAAAAGAAAATAATGATCGCAGTGGAATCAATGGTCACAAAACGGAATTAAAATCTTAATTTTATGTAATATTAAATGATTTCTAGATGAATATGTATTTTTGAAAGCTTCATTATTATATTTGGAACTAATAAAAGTTGAAAATATTGTCATAGTCTCTTTATTATCAAAAATACAGGCGTTTTTTAGTGTCACCAAACTGACCATTATTTTTCTATAGTGTCCACATATTAATTATCTTTTTCATATAAATAACGCAATTTTTCGGAAATAATGTACAATTTTCAGTTCAAAAAACATGTAAAAATATTATGAAAACCTCAATCAACTCAAAACCACAGGTGTACAAAAAAATCTTAATTTATGTAGGGGTGTACTTTTTAGTGAAAATGCCCTAATACGTGTCCATTATATAAGGCATGATACCTAGTCGAATAAAAAGAATAAAAATACTGAGACACTTTTCTGACTGACTTCTCATATACTTTTAGTTCAAAATGGAAGTCCCTTCGTACTTACATGGCCTAGTCACTTCATTCGACAATTAGGGAAAATAAAAAAAACTAGCTTTGGCTTACGAAAACTAAATCCCACTCAAGATATATAGTAGACTAAGATATATAGTAGACTAGCTGCTGCCCGCGCCTTCGCACGCTTTTTTCTGGGTTAAAAAGTAGCCTATATCCGTCCCCGGGACACCATCTACGTCCCTGCCAAATTTCACTGAGATCCGTTCAGCCGTTTAGGCGTGAAAAGGTAACAGACAGACAGACAGAGTTACTTTCGAATTTATAATATTAGTATGGATTATTAACAAAGAAAATTATTATTACTATCAAATAATAAAAACAAATTAGAACTAATATTTACAATTGAAGTATTTATAGTTAAGCTAACTGCAGACTGCTGCAACCAACCTACATGTAGCTCAACTGATTCATATCAATACCAGCTGGAAGCGTCTCCAAGACAAGTATGAATTTAGTTTTTGAGAAGCTGATAGTATTTTTCCATACTCCACTTTCTCGCCGCTCGTATAGCTAACACAGCAAAATACTACCACGTGAGGACTGATGGTAGAAACTTTTCAGGGCTACAAAATCAGGTTAAAGAAGCACCCATTGTTTGCATTCTTTAGCGTTTTATTAGTGTGGAGTGTGTACAGTGACCAGCAGCCAGTTTGAATTAACTTGTACAGACTTCGACCCTAAAGTTCCTTAATTTTGTGAGCGCAACATCAAACCGAGCTTGTTAGTCCCACGTGAATTTTCTACACTAATTAGTTTAGACGATGTTTATTTTGCTTAAGTTTGTGTACAACAATGATTTATGAGAGGGAGTTGTTTTAAAGGGTATTGTTTGTCGACCTTTGTACTAAACATACACGACGGAAGGTACCTACCTACAGGGTAATCAGTGTTGTGAATTTCTATTTTCAAAACTTTTAAGGGCTATGCCGCCGTCTCTATAGCTCGACAATTCACACGTACCGCAACACAACCACACGAAAACGTCACTACGGTGTCAGGTGGATTAGCAATTAATTTTATACAAATTATTGTAAAAAACGAATTCACACGGACCACATTTTGTCATCCTATTCAATCGTGCGGTCGGCCACATCGCAACTACAACGCAACCACACCGCAAATACATAGCAACAACCAGCCACACCGCGCACTAGCCGCCGGCCACATCACAACTACTAGCGTAAACGCAACCACATCGACGTTTTGTGGTTACCACAACGCAACTGCAAAAAGCTGCAGCGACACTTTTCACACGTAACCACTGCTTAACCACTTGTTGTCGCTGCGATGTTGCAATAACGCTTTAAGCGATAAGGCCGCCAGTTCCATTGCGGTGCCCTATAATATTTTTAATTAAGTACTTTCTGTTTTATAAGGTGATGAATAAAACTATTATCTATCTATCTATGTTGTGTGGTTGTGGTACGTGTGAATTGTCCCTAAAGGTAGGTAGTGGTACAATGACCACGATTCAACCACAACGCAACTCTAGTATTATATAGTATGGTAAAGTAATTTCAATTGTTTATTGGCCGCATACCACGCCTCTTGACCAGTAGCGATTGGGTTGAGGTTGCAATTAATACACCAAGGACACCTTTGCACACTACTAAAAATGTGGCCTTAGTATGCGTGCTTGCGCGCAGATATAGGGGACGATAAATGTGTCGCGTTTCAAACGTGGCGCGACAATTGTCGTAATAAAAGTGTATGTCTGGTGTGCAGCCTCACTAATCGTGTGCATAGCTTACTTTAGTAACTTTATTATTTAATTGGAGTTGTGTTGTGTCTTATAATTATATTCGCGAAGGTACAGTCTAAACATTTTCTTTTACACTCTTTCACGCTGAAATACCAACTCTTACAAATATGGTCGTGCAATCTGAAGCCCAATGAACTTTTCGTAATAATTGTGATTATCTCAAACCGTTTACGATTGGTGAATACTTACAAAGAAATGTTAGTTTTGGCCGTAAATACTGCTATCAAAGCTTTTAGTGATTGGTTCACAAAATCAATTACTGCGTATTTCGAGTATTTACTAACTATATCGCTTTTTGTGTTCCCGGCTCAGATTAAAAGCTTTGTGAGAACGAGCTTAATTTAACATTGTTTTTATTACATAGTTTCGAAACAGATTAATTTAAACTATGGAAATATTTGCTAAAATAGAAAGTGTTTTGGTATTTAATAGTGTGTAGCACGATGCTACTGATAGTCTACTAAAGGTCTACGATACAACGAGAGTCTACGAAAGATCTACGAAGCTACAAAGCACGAGACGTCAACGCTACCAGCTTATGTCTTCAAAACATTGATTTCCCAACTGAAAATGATTTTTCTGAATGGGTTTTCAATCACACTTGGAGACGGATCACTAATTAAGTAGTTATGGTATATCCAAGTGAACCTTCGTCTTTGCATCTAAGGAACATGTCTATCGATGCATTGCACACCCTTCGACATAGTTGACAAGCCAGCCTGTAATTTCAGTGTACTTGTAATTCCACCCTTGCCTGTAATTTCACCGAACACATTCTTTACACGGTATCGTTAGGAAATAAAACTGGCCCAAAGCGAGGTGAATCGCATTGGGCCAGTTCCATCAAACAAAAAGTGCCGAACAATATCGTTTCTTGAAGTACTTTCTAATTCAAATTCATTTCTATTACTTGTTGTTATATCGGCATTAAAAATACATACACTCTTAGAAAATTGCAACTGTCTACAGGTAGGTTTATGACGGTGTATGGGATACAGCTCGCTAACAGACAGACGAACGGAGGGACAGCGAAGTCTTAGTAATAGGGCCCCGTTGGCACCCTTTGGTAACGGAATCCTAAAAATAGTAATTTCTTACACCTTAAGCATTAGGTACAAGTGGTATTCTATTCTATTTTCAGGTCCAAAACAATCGTATACATTCGATTTCTCACCTAGTAGAAGTCATTCCCTGAGTCGCTACTTCACCCTTATCTACCTCTTACACATTTAATCGATGAGCATAATTTTCCGTAACAAAACACCACTTTCAATACCCTTAGAAATTCTTTTCTATTCAATTCCTTCGCCTACCGTTATCCTTAAGAAGTCTGTGGAAGGTTTTAATTGAATTTTATTCCGGTTTGACAGGTATTGATTGTTTGCCTACAGGTACTTACCTTCTGTTTAATTTTGAAAATAATGTAATATTAATAAATCACTGTGCGTGAAAGCCGCTTCTAAAACTGTCGGTTAATAAATCATGTAATTAATGAAATGTCTACAGAAGCTATTAGAAAAACAGGTGTGTTATTGAAACTAAACTCAAGTATTTTAACAAAATGCCTGAGCTCTGTAAGAATTGACATTAGGGATTTTTTTATAGCTCGGTTTCCACCATGACGCAGGTAGGACTGCTATATTTAATACTATGGGATGGTTACTTTATTACTTTATACTCTTTCCCGCAACGCTTTGGTGGGATTTCGCCTTTATTCACAGAAAATAGAATATTGAGTACGTACTATGTTAGTTCTATACATAAAGGCTGGCTTAGATTGGTCAAGAAAATTAAAATGGGATATCTTACCGATTAAACGTGCAATTTAATTTTATTTTTCCCTAGGTTATTTTCGCGGATTCGCTCGTTTTTGTTTTTTGATAAGACAAGTATATCTTGCCTTAGTTCTAGAATAAAATAAAAGTATTTATTTTATTCTAGAACTAAGGCTTTATGTATGCAAAGTTTCAGCCCGTTTCCTTCAGTGGTTTGGACTTCAAAGATTCATAAAAATTAAGTCTAACTTTTTTATTATTGATGCTTGTAGCTAATACTCGGCCTACCCACGGACATACAATACAAAAGCTACAGACGTATTGTGTAAACAGCCCTTTAGGCTCACTCTCGGCCTTTACCGATATCGGCTTATGGTAATAGTTGTTACATAGATTGATAGAACCTGGGTTGGTTAAGCTCGGTCTCGGCACTCTCCATTAACTTGTGTAACGTAGTATTAATTGATATTATCTGCCTGTATATTTGTTTTCAATTTACACTCAGAAGATCAGATTGAATCAAATATTAATTTAGAATTCAGAAGTTAATTGTTTCCTGTAGAAACTCATCAACCGCATTAATTGATTGTCTTCATTGGATACTATAAATGTTCTAGAGAACGAAGCGAGCGAGATCTCTTTTGCCAATTTTTGGAGCTGGCCCTGTACTTATGTATAGATTTTTAGAGCGACGTTTGCCTGTAGACTATTGACTGTTATATATAGATACATATATAGAAAATCCGCTTTTTTTTAGAAATAAAAATGGTATACATTTTCTGAAGTCAGAAGATTTTTGATTAAGTCAAATGGAGAATATTCGATAACGTTTGTAGAAAACTTAAATAAAGTGTATAGCAATACTGATGCGCTGCGCCAGACACTCAACAGCGCGTCTTGGGGACGCGTCCGATTGGTATTGATATAAAGTAGCTCATTACGTTGAGCTTTCTCTAGTTTGTTTGCAATAGCTCAACATTTAGCTTAACAGAAACTTTATTGACAAAGAAAATTACAATTCAATAATAAAAACAAATTAGAACTAGTATTTACATTTGAAACAATTATTATTTAGCTTAACTGTTTCATTTGTAAATACAACTTCTAATTTGTTTCTATTCATCATCAGCATCAACCTATATTAGTCCACCTGTAATGAGCGCCAAAGCTTGCCTCTTGCTTTTTTCAGCTTGCCGCATCCAGCGTGACAATGTTTCTCTGTTCTTTCAAAAACTGTGAAAATTAGAATCAAAATATTGAAACAAATTAAATCTGGTATTTACAATTTAAACAATTGAGCTAACTGCAGTCTGTTGCAAACAATCTACAGATAGCTCAACTGATCCATATCAACACCAGTCGAAACGTCCCCAAGATGCTGGCTACATTGCCCCGCTGTATGGCAATGCTGTAGCGCTGCGCCAGATACTCACCAGCTCTCAGATCACGCGTCGCTTCGACCAGACGCGACAATCATATAATTTTTTTAAACCTTAGAGAGCCACGGGAAAAATATCGGTTATTTTTTTTGTTATTTAAGTTATCTATTTCAAAAATTACAGGTGTTTTTTATACCTACCTACTAAATAAGTACTATAATAGGCACTTAGTGTTCTTACACTAAATGCCTATTATAGTACTTATACGTGGGCGGATACTTATGGCAGGCGGATTGATCCAAGTCAAAAAAGGTAAATGGAAAGACCCTGTAATGTGATACTCTAGGAGAGACAATACTAAAGAGACGTGAGCGGAACTATACAAACTAGCATTAAATATGAAACAGTCTACATCTGCAGCCCAACCCACATCACAAAGTTCCCAACGTTCGTGACAAAAACTTTCTTTAACTTTGGTGACTCGTCACAGCTGGCCAGGAACACTCACAATAATTGCAATCTCACAAATTAAATAATGGACAAGTGCGAGTTGCACTTGCGTAGAAAGGGCTCCGTACGACGACGTTTACGGCATATTCAAAATTCATTTATCTACGTTACACGTTCATCTTTAATAATAATAGTCATTTATTTCAGATAATAATAAATCCATTATAATAGTTAGTAACAATTGTCTTAATAATTATGTTAGTTTATCATAGGAGAGTACAAGTCATTTTACAAACACAGCAATGCTGTGTTTGTATAGCGGCCCATCTAGCTTGTCCGCTATCATCATCAGGATGCTGTTAGTGGACCGGCGGACCCTGCTCAACAGTGAGGCCGTTTTTTTTGGGACAGTGAATTCTTCTAGACCTTCGTAATACATTGTCGGCCACATCTCGTCACTTCCCAGGTGAGATTGTGGTAAAACGAAGGTCTATTCATTATAAAAAAAAACATATATTCATGTGTGTAACCTTTCAATTTAATTGGTCTAGTAGATTCGGAACAGATTGGACGTGTACGTAGCCACCTCACGCCAAATGGTCATCACGGAAGACCAGTTCTATGTCATGATCCTTTTTGTCACAGCACTAACACATGCTGGGTGGTATTTTTAAATAAGGAAGACGTGACAATAGTCGATTGGGTCACAAGGGAACAAAATAATGTATTTAGGGCAAGAGCGATTTTTTGAAGCTTAAACTTAGCGAGGGATTTAAAGTACGTCGCTCGAGGTTAAATAATTTTCGTACCGTGTGGCACACTCTGCTTTTCATCCTAAACTATGAGAAAAATTCATCATACGAGTAAAATTAATAAGTGATGCTTTTAGTAGTGACAAATATTTATGTTTAGGTACCCAAATTATAAATTTATTTTTGGGGTTAATATTTCACTCAGATCATGCCATAGCACTGGTCTTGATGCTGCATGATTTGCATTTTTTATGTAGCAAACATAAAACTTTTAACTTTTTCTTTAAAATACAAAAACGTTTTTTTCTGACGTACGGAGCCCTAAAAATAAAAACACTGCTTCACAGCAGAATGGATCTGAATAAGTGATGAAACCATCGGCCCTGATTGATGGCAAGCAGTTAATGTGATGGCACCAAAATTTGTAACGATGCTGACGGACGCTTTGTGAGGTATAAAAATGTGAAATTCATAATTTAATTTTTGGATAGAATATTGGATTGATATTATCGCACTTTGATGTTGTGAAATGCAAAGTCTTCAATTGAATACTTATTGATTATATTTATCTATCCATTGCTTTTGGGTGCTTATAATGTTATGTTAATATTTATTTTAGATCATATTAGGTACACCCCCCCCCGCCTTTCTTAAGTTCACAATTCTTTCCATCCAAAGGTAGGGAACCTTTGGTAGAGATCACTTCTAAGCGATAAGGCGGGCGGCCTTGTCGCTTAGAACTTTGTACTTATCTTATGTAATGTCTGTTTGTAATGTTGTCTTTTTTGTGTACAATAAAGCATTTTTGTATTGTATTTAATATGGAAACTACTCACTGAAACTTACTGAAATCTTTCATGACCCCCCTCCCTCCTCAGCGCACACCTACGTCCACTGTTGATACCCCCAACAAAGGGGGTTTTTCCATGATCACCACGCTTGGCAGGCGGGTTGAATCGTAGTGAAGGTGTCAAAAATATAGAAGGAACCTGCTGCTCATCTTCTGGAAGATTTCCTTAGTCAGCTTTTACGGCATCCACGGGTTGAGTTGGAGGGGTCGATTCTCACGCCGCGACCACCACGTATAAGTAGATGTTCTAAATCTGGAATAACATTTTAAAAAGGTCCCACCCGTTTTATCCAGAAAAAAACGCGTGCGAGGCGACGGGCTGCCAAAGCTAATTTATTTGTATTATACTTCGTTCTTATTCTCACTGAAATTTGATCAGCTTTTTGTACTGCTAAGCACATAATTTTCTACATGTGAAGGATATGTAGGGGATGACTTTTTTTAGCAGATGGGTTTTGTCATGCATCACGTCCGACGCTGCCAATTTCTCCATCATTTGACAAATCGGAACGTGGCTTGAATGTTAGAACACCATGAAAATGCCTAACAAATTTTAGGCCTGATCGTTACTCTGCTTTAGATCAGGAGAGGTGTTGGGAGAATGTTGGGCAAACAAAGACCTACCCAAGTGTGTTTGGCTTAAATAACAGTCAATTATTCAAGAACTATGATGAATACTATGAGGTCTCACAGTGCACACGAACGCATAATGCCGGTCAATCCGATTCAAACAATACTTGAGAGATTTGTAACGCTATGCGTTCATTTGGGACGACTCTTACGTAAAGTAGCGAGACAGCTATTTTAACCAACGCATAGTGTAGCTATGTCACCTTTGACTAGTAAGTATGTCACAAATGTTTGGTTATGTTCTGTCAGATTTGCTTTGCTTTTCTTCATGTTAGGAATGTTAGGAATGTTAGTTTATTTTAGCACCGTAGATTTTTATACAGTTTGATTTTTTTTTTATTTGTTTGTTTAAGGTTTCATTTGTAAATAATGAAGTTGATTGAGATTAAAACATCCTCTTTTTATTTCGTATAATACAAACACAACCTCTTTAAATTTTAATCCTATTCGTTCACAAATGCGCAATTGGAAACTGACATTGGCAGAATTGTGTAAACCCATGATGCAGAGCCAAAGATAAAAGAAGAAGAGATTTTGTTTTCATTCATATTCAGTTTCTATGGAAACCTAATTGTTTAATAATGTTTGTAACGGTTTTTATAGGTTATAATTATGTCATCTGCAAATCTGCCAAACACAGTAACGAACCAATCACAGATCTGTAATCGACGCAGTGCGTTCGCATAGTAAAGTGTCGCTTGAGTGTTGTTTAAGAATGAAATGGCCGAACGCAGTGAGAAATGCCTTACACAGTGTTGTTTGCTACCTCACATATGTATTGTTCTTGAATACAGGAGTTAAACTCGGAGATAGGGTCAAAGTCAGTTAAGGTTAGACTAAACCGTCACTAACTACAGTGTCAAATTCATTTGTCAGTATGAAAAATTATATTCTAGGTAGAGCTTGATGAGGATTTGACTAAAAATGCGGGCTCGACTCCCGATTATTTGTTTTTAAGCACCACAATTGTATTTTTTTCATTTCCTGATCTGGGTGTTTTTCTATGTTGTATAAGTATTGTAATTGATGGGTACTACATATAGCACACCTATTAACAAATAATGTAGGCTCCTGCTCAACTAGCATTATCAATTTTCTGTTACCGTTTTTGCCCTATTATGTAATTGTTACAATTCGTGGGCAACGGGACTGATTATACTTGAGTAAGACTATTTAAGTTTTAATTTTAGTTTACAGTAAGAGCTGTGTATATTTGTTTGTTGTTGTGAATAAATAAAAATAAAAAAAATATTTTTGATTTAAGATATAAAGTTTCTTAAATCCTACCCTAAGGTTTTGTACAATCAATAATATATTAATTTGCAGTATACAGTTTAATACTAGGAACTATTGCCTACTACAATATACATAGAAATAATATTTTATATTCGAAAAACATGAATATAAAATATTATATATGAAGATCCGTCCTAAACATAGAAAAAAATATTTGAGCTCGAATAATAAATTGGGTTTTTATGCTGTTAGGTGTTAAGTATCACACGCTTGGGGCATTATTTTATTTTTTGCAAAAACCAATATCAATATTATTTTTAAAGCCCATCTAAACTCTCTCCAAATATTACGTAGCTCTGGGTTGGTCACCTATTTACATAGTTTATTTTATACAGGTGAGCTTTAAGTTTACGTCAGTGTTTATTGCGTTTGATAACCGTATTTATTTAACCAAAATGTTCTGAACGCATTAAGTACTTTATATTTTTACAGGTGTTATATGACATTTATGTCGAAGTCGAAAATTTATAGGTATAGAACACATAAAAAACACCTCACCAGCACCTGCTAAAAATTACTGTCGGTGTAATATTAAAAAGTTAGTTTTAGTGGCCATAAAATCGCCTTCCACAGCACTCTGGCACTTAGCATACCAAATAGGTAACTAATTTATAAACTTGGCTAATTAGACGGCCCAGGCTGAGTTTCATGTTTACTCCGAGCATCGTAACTTCTAAGGTCTAGCTTTTTGTATGGCGCCGGCCGCTTTAGATGCCGTCATTTTAGGCCGTATTCAAGACGAAGATTAAATTGACATTATATGCATCGACGGATAAAGACATGTTTTGTTTGTGTTGTGTTTTGTCTTGTGGGGAACACGTCTTGTGTGCCTTGGGCCTTGGTTAGAGAGAAATTAATTTCTCTCGTCAATTTCTGACAAGACTAAAAGTGAATAAAAATAAAATGTTCATAGGTAGGTATTATTTTATAATTATAGGTACAAGGGATCGACTGCAAATTATGCAAAATCATAATTAGAAGCAAACAAGTAGGTATCTACGTTAATATACTCTAATTAGATTTTCGTAATAAATTGTTTTAAATAATTAAAAGCCTGGCTTAATTATTGGTTCCAGCTTAATAAATTAGGTAGGAGTTTTAACAGAAAATTTTCAGGTAAATTAAGGTTTCGCTGTATGAGAGACCGCACCTTAAGTTCTTGCAACTTCCTAATTTGAAACAGCCGTAATTATTGTTTATCAGAATCATTTACAAAGTTCCCTCTCTTGAGAAATTCGTGGATTAAAAAACTTGAACGCTTTTTTATGAGGTGCGTTTTAGTTAAAAAGTTTCCCAACTCTTTTTTCTTTTAACCCCTGCAACGTACTCAAGTGCCTTTGTAATGAAATGAAAACAGTAACTTTATCAAACTACTAATATTCTGACCGCTTTGGTGACACTCTTTAAAACTAAACTATTGAGATTAATTTGTAGTGAGCGCCTGGTCGAAGCGACGCGTGACCCGAGCTGGTGGGTAAGTATCTGGCGCAGCGCATCAGCGGGGCAATGCAGCCAGCGTCTTGGAGACGCTTCCGACTGGTAGGTATTGATATGGATCAGTTGAACTACCTGTAGATTTTTTGCAACATTCTGGAGTTAGCTTAATTGTTTCAATTGTAAATATCTTCTAGTTCTAATTGGTTTTTATTATTTGATTGTAATTTCCTTTGTTAATAAAAGCCACTGTGAAAAATATTTGTAGTTCAAGATCTCAATTTTAAATAGTTTAGTGAATGGCTTTTTGCTTGCTGTCAAAATTTCTTCAATTTTAGAATTCCGTACCTGAAGGGTGAAAACGAAACCCTATTACTAAAAGCCTCCGCTGTCCGTCCATCCGTCCGTCTGTCAAAAGTCTCATGAACCGTAAGAGGTAGACAGTTGAAATTTCCAGATAATGTATATTTCTCTTGCACCTATAACAGCCAATACTAAAAATAAAATAAAATAAATATAGAGGTACAAATTAAAGGGGGCTTATTAATAAATAAAAAACGTGTTTTTTGGCTGTTTTTGCTCTTCGTTTGTCAAGATCTCTTGAAGTAACACATTAATGTAACAACAACAAATAAGTACCAAAAAATATAATAAAGTTCAAAATTCAAAGAATCGCCGAACAATTGAAAATTTGATATTCTTTGAAATATTTATGTAAGTTGCTTGATTTTTACGGTACGAAACCCTTCGTGTGCGAGTCGACACGCACTTGGCGGTTTATTTATTAATGTTTGCAATGAGATAAGGTCTCAAAAAATTCACTAATATAAAATACGCCCGCAATGAGAATGGAATGGAACCATTTCGAACTGAAACACAAACGGTCAGATATATACTTCGACAAGGTTCTATTTTAATTTTACGAGATTCATTTCCATCCTGTTCGCAGCGGATTTATGCCCAACATGTCTATTGAAAAAATAAGGGTGTAAGTATAGTGCTTTTAAACCTTTCCTAGCTTTTAAAAAGGCCAAAAAGCCTTAAACCTACTCATCGGCACTGCTCAAAGCTTTGTTCTAAAATCCTCACACTGCAAAATATATTTTTTAGTAGGTAAGCTATTTTTTTTCTGTCCACAGTTCATTTCTGTGTAAACAACCAATGCCAAGGGATATAAATAAAACACCCTTTTTTTAATCAGCGCCGGCCTTAGCTGAGATTTATGGTTTGATATGGATACTGTTTGAATGACATCTGTAAATTGATAAGGGTCACACCAAGTCACTCTAATAAACAATATGAGTGAAGGATAAATTATACATAGCTATTTGAATAGTATAGGTATTATAGGTACATGCCATCTTATATTAGACTTGTATCAAAGTCGGGATCAAATCTAGAATAATGCAGTCGGTTTGTATGAGAAAATTTAAAGTAATTTTGTTAATGTCTCCAGTGCCACGCAATATTGATTTTGGCTAGTTACAAACTTTACACTTTGGATGACGTGTATAGGTACATTTTCAAAAACTGGCGCGATTCCCCTTTTGTTTTTCGTATACTGGAGGCCTGGATTTGTGACGTCACCGTTATTTAATAAAAAAAAAGACAATCGCGCCAGCTATTAAAAATTATCTGTACATTTTAGAGACTTTTAGTACCTAAATAGCTGCGTTTTAGCTTTCAGCATCTCAGTGGGTGTAGACGGAATTTGTTAATATTTTCTTATCTAGTACCTCTTCTAATAATATTAATACCTAGATATTTATTTATAAAAGTATGAAAAAATTATAACCAGAAAAATTTACATTACACAACAATATGAAATAAGTGTGCTTTAAATTTCTGGTGCGACTAAGCTTGTGTCTTGGTTGTCATGAGAGCACTAGTTAGATAAGACTGAGCAATAGTTTTTTATGGACGTAAGTAGGTACATTATTGTGTGAGAAAGTTAAAATAAAAAACGTGAAAAATGGACTTGGACCAAATAAGAGTTAAAGAAACAGTGCGTGGCATGGACCTTAGTAGATCTAGCTGGGCCCGTTACGCTTGTCGTACACCTGGAGCACACCGCTGCAGCACAGCACAAAAATGTGCATTCAAATATGGTTTTTATTAACATTTACATTAATTTTATATTGACGGAGTCTGATGACAGACACCTCGAGGACTACTCGTTTGAAGCTTGTGTGGGAAGCCATCTTGTCACTGTAAAATTATCTAATGATCTTATGCCCATATTTGAATGCATTTTTGTGCTGTGTGGTAGCGGTATTGGATTAATGAGCGCAGAGCTTACTTTTTACTAGTTAACTTAATTTGCAACACCATTTACTGAATTCCAAATAATCACAATGGTAACGCATCATTTCAGTATTCGCAATTACTCGAATGTTCTGTCACTCGACTCAGGCTTGATTAATGGGTTATTGTGCGTACTGGAAAACATTATGTTTAACAATAACAATTGTTATATTTCCATATCATTTAGCTACTTGAAAAAGGTCTGTTATTAACTTAGAGACACAGAAATAGGTGCTAAACCTGACTTAATTAACCCAACAGCCGGTTGTGCTTACGCTTATCAATCAATGATCAAAAACCTTGTCAACGTCAAATCGGCATGAGAAAGTACTTCGACAAGAGATTTGATTGGTCATTGCTTTGTTAACCAGCGTACAGCCAACCGGCTGTTAACAAGCCATAGCCATCAGTCAAGCCTCATCATGACTCTGGCAACCAGCCTAACATAAATTGTTGGTTAAACTACGTTTTTAATAAATAAATAATTAGGTAGGCAGTCGATCGAATGTTTCTTAACCTTACTTAAAGGTCTCTCAATTGAAAAATCTCAAAAACTGCGAAAGCTATACCTACCTATACAACCTGGATATTGGACACATAAACCACACACGTAAAATTACGATACAAAAAAGAACGAATGAAATAAGCACATAACAACAAAATTGCAAACCTATAAAGCTAAAAACAACGATAGAATCGACAAGATCAATACAAAGTCTACATGCCAAACTCAAAGACTGCTTTGTAATACTAGTGTATTTTCTGCATGGCTCCTTCAATTTACTATAAACTGCCAAAATCACAGCGAGTCTCACTGTTTCGGAAAAAGTTAAAAACCACTTTCATATCCCACGAAATTTATGGAATTTGGTATACTCTGTCAAGAAAGTATCGGGAAAAGATCAATAATACACAAAATGTCAGTAACTCATCTAAATTTATTTTAACGCCTTCAAAGTATGCTCCTTCAGAAACGATACACTTAGGTACGCCAACGAATAGTCCAATCATCAAAACATTTTTTAAACACTTTTTCCGGAATTGAGTTCAGTTCTCGTCGTGAATTCTCCTTATGTCTTCTACCGAATGAAAACGTGTGCCACGAAGAGGTAATTTGAGTTTAGGAAAAGGAAAGAAGTCGTCTGGATATCTGGTGAAGAAGGTGGTTGCTCGTTAGTTGAGTTTTTGGTCAAAAAATCGTTTACCCTTTCGTTTTTATTCGTTAAGTTTTGTTTAAAATGGCCTTGTGCGATGGCGCATAATCGTGATGCGATGTGATGCGATGTGATGTTTTACCTTCTGGCAAGAATTCCGGGTGCAAAACACCGCGATAGTCAAAATAAACCGTCAACATGACTTTGACTTGTAATCGACTTTGGCGTGATTTTTTCGGTTTCGATTCAGTTGGGAGGCGCCACTCCGAAGCTTTGTTGACTAGTTTGCATATCAAACTCGTAAACCCATGTCTCGTCACCAGTAACAATGCCTTTCATGAAGTGAACAAAAATCGAAGTGATTAGGTACTTTATTTCCTAGTTTTAATTATGTAATTTGAATTTTGTGACGTGTTCAAGAAAAAATAAAGCACTTTGAATTTGAATTTGAATGTTGGGTCAGAATTGACTAGTTCTAGCATATCCTTAGCGACTCTTATGCGTCTGAGTTTTTGGAGAAAATTCAGGTCTTTTGGGACTAGCCAATCGGCAACATGTTTCATACCCAAGTGATTATTTAAAATAGTGCGGATCGACTCGTGAGACACAGAAAGTTCAGTGGCTATCTCTCTCAAATTTGTATAAGGATTTTCAGCCACTATTTCCTTCACTTTGCGACGTTAACTTCAGTTAAAGACGTTTATGGCCTACCAGAGCGAGACAAATCTTCTATCACATCTCGACCACTTTTAAACGCATTGTGTTGTTTTTTTTTTTTGATAAAGGCGATTCACCGTAAGCTTTCTGTAGTAACACTTTCAGTGAATTTGAACACGAAATTCCATTGGCAATGCAAAATTTAAGACAAACTCTGATGCAACTCAAACTCCGCGCCAAAATGGAAAACAGTGTTGCTAATCTAACAGCAAAAAAATAAACAAAAAATTGAATTTGGAACCATAGACAAATTATCCATTATCGATACTTTTTTGACTGAATAACAAACTTACTGGTGGGTGAAGTCGGCGACGAGGGTCGCTGACCGCATCATCATTAATATTGCTTGTATGTAAAAAAAACAAGATCCGTCAAGTGCGAGTGTGACTCGCGCGCCGAGAGTTTCGAACGGCTGTCAAGTATACCAATATGTACTATAGGTACTGGTCAGAGACTTTGCTATTTGATAAATACAAAAAAATTAAAGGTTCCTACATTTCAGATGTATCGGTTTGCAAACATCAGAGTATAGAGGGTAATAGTAAAATTAACGAGTTTTTTCAAAATATTTCAAAAAGTATTAAAGCTACAGAAATTTCAAAAACTGTTTTTGATGAACGATACCTTTCATTTGATACCCCACTCAGTGAGGTTGCCCCCCCCCCCTCTTGAACATTATCCCCCTTTTTGACGATTTTCTAAAAAGTATTCTACTTGCAGACTTCTCTATATTTTTCCTATAAAATATAGATCCATATCTACAAACGCTACAAAGATTTCAAATGGATCGCTCTGCTAACTTCGGAGATAAGAGGAATGGGTATTTTTTAGACTTTTTTCAAAATATTTAAAAAAGTATGAAACCTATAGAAATGTCAAATACTGTTTTGAAATGTACAAACTGATACCTTTCATTTGGTACCCCACTTGCCATTGTAGATATCTTTTAAAATTACGACATCACAATTTGTACTGAAAATTTCATTATGTTTTTCGTTTATTTTTATTTTAATCTGTACAGGCCTACGAAATGTTTTATTATTTTAAATTTCACGATATTTGCTGCTGTAGTTGCTGAGATATTAGAGATGAAATTGGATGAGAAAAGGACAGAAAAAGCGAGACCATAAGGGTTTCGAAACCGATGTCCGATCTTCGAAACCCTAAAAAGATCTCAGGACCCTGCGGTCTATTGAAATTACTTAAGTTTTGATTCGTAGGTTATTACTAATAATTTGGTTCCTTGAACCAATTTTTCTCATGAAATGATTTCATGACGGACAAACTTTTTTTTAGATACCTAGAAGTAAAAATAAAACTACTTGTTTTAGACAAATCTATTTTAATAATCGGTTCTCATCAACTATTCGTTTTCAATTTGATTTAATATCTATTTTTTCTACTAACTGCACCCCGCGGCTTCGCCCGCGTGGATATTGATTGCACGCACTTGCTAGGGGTACTTTTGTAAAGATAAAAATTGTATCATTATTAATTTTATAGTTTATTTATACCGAGTTTTGAGTGAATCAAACCAAGGAATAATAATTTTCCATAGAAACTTTACCACCCTTTTCAACCCCTCAGAGGTTAATTATTGAAAATTAGATTAGTCTATGTGTTATTCTAGAACATAAACTTTCGCATTTATAATATTATAGTACTACCTGCAGCCCGCGGCTTCGCACGCTTTTTTCCGGAATAAAAGGTAGCCTATGTCCGGCCCCGGGATACCATCTACCTCGCTGCCAAATTTCACAGAGATCCGCTCAGCCGTTCTTGAGTTATAAATAGTGTAACTAACTTCTTTCTTTATATATATAGACGATACATTTAATTAAATGACATTGTACACAGATTTTGCACGTAGCAACGGTAAAAATACATTGTGTCTTATTTATACACCACATAAGTACCATACAATTACGTGTATTTGATGCAATAAATTTTACTTTACTTTACTAAAGAAACTCTCAGCCGCAAGTTTGTAGGTAAGACATCCGAGCTTCTCAATCAACCCTCCGAGCTTTCGTTATCAAGCATCATTCTTTCAACCATAATTGAACTTTCCTCAACTTTTATTACTGTTAAATTGGATTCGTGAAGTTGTATCATTTTTATTTAACTTCGGTCGGCTGCTGCCGCTACGCCCATGTGGAAATAGTTTTGAATTCCCGCGGGAGCTTCCGGGTTTAAAAGTTCCTACGTTTTTCTATGACCATTTTCATAGAATGGTAGTTTGGGTGAATCTACGAAATGTGTAGGTTTCCTATAATACCTACTCGTAGGATCGAGTTAGTCTCAGACAATTTCTGTTTACGTACCGAGTACTCTTGTACTATTAAAAAAATATATAGGTGACATAATATTAAAGATTGTTTACAGATAGATAGAATTTTTGTTTACTATGTAAACTATCGTAGTTTGAAGAGTTCATTACGCTTGTAAGTTCTTCCAACACAAAAAAGGTTCGTAGTTAACCAACTACGAACCTTTTTTAAACAAAACACTTAGCACAGCACGCTCCGAAAATATTTTTAAATAAAGCACGTGCGATTGTACGAGAAGTTTATTGCTATCAAAAGTAGGTTTGAAGTACCTACTCACTCATAACATAAAATATGTACCTATAAGGAAAGCCATGTGCCAATATTCTAGCAACGTTCAGAAGACCGCATACCTCCGATAGCTGATAAATTGACACGCACTACGTGACTAGGCCCGAGATACGATCATGCTGAGTCGCCATTGTGACCGTGAATATCTCATGGACAGGTCGATATCGCATCGTAATCTGTTTTGTTAATATGAATGTAGTTTACATTTGCTATCTGCTCTATCATTAAAGAACAGATTTATACTAAAATTATAGAGAGAAGAGGTCCTGACTGACTGACAGACCTTCGTACAGCCGAAACTACTGAAGCTAGAGACTTGAAATTTGGACATAAGATTACATTTACAGCTTAAATGAATAATAAGAAAGGGTTTTTCGAAATTCAACCCCGAAAGGAGTGAGAAGGTGTGGTAAAGTTTGTATGAAAGAAACTTTTTAATGCGTGGTGCGATTTACATGAAACTCTGCCAACATATTATTCGTCTGAAATAAATAAATATCTGTTTCAGGATTTGTCTATACAACTCTTATAAATGGGTAATAAGGGGGTGTCATGGTTTGTATGGGAGCTTTTTAACGCGTATTGCGTTTAGCTTGAAACTTGGTCAAAACAATACTAATAATAAAATAAATAGACACGTAAGAAAGCGTTTCTCGAAATTCAACCCCGAAAGAGGTGAGAAGGGGTGACAAAATATGAAACTATGTATGAAACTTTTTAAAGCGTGGTGCGATTCGCTTGAAACTCGGTCTTCTCGGGAAACATTGGATTATTCCTATTGTAGGTAATGGCACTTGCCTGTATAAAGTCTTTTCCTACGTATGTTGTAGCAAAATTCTTAGATGCAAATTGAAATGGGTGAATATTACAAAGCTTTTGTCGTTTGCCGCTAATCTACACTTAATCCAGGCTCATGAGAATTATAATATTTTTACTGTTGAGTAATATCTATGGAACCAAATGTCTCCCTATCTTTTTTAACAACTTACTATAATGCAAGCGAAGCTGCGACGGGCCAGCTTGTCTACAATAACGAAGAGAAAAACATAGGAGACTCGCAGTGACGTCAGAAAAGGAGCTGTTTTATTCTTGACTAGTTTTTACCGAAGCCGCAATTTGCACGTGTTTTGTCTGATTGATATTTAGAAGTAGGTAGATACCTAATATTAGAGTTATGTGATAGTGTTGTGGTACGAATTACGGAGGCCACAGTAGACTGTTTTAAAAAAAAACCAAAAACTTTTGAACTATTTATTAAGTTTAAACTTTTACAAAGCTCGTAAAGTAAAATTATTCTATGTTAAAACTAATGAAGCTACGCTCGGTCGATGCAAGTACCTAGCGTGGAATGACGTGACCGCGGTCGCGGCAGGGCACGCTGAGGGAAAGACGTCATCGCTGAGTCGGCAGTGTATGTACCAGCCGAATGATAATTATACTGCCCGAACCACAAGCACTGTAGTCCACGGCTGCAGATTAGGTGCATAGTTTCTATGTAACATACGGTTGAATAGAGAGGTAAGTTGTAATAAGTCTTGCCAACTTTATTCCAATAAGTTGTGTATATTAAAATATAATGTAATGACATTGTATAAATGTGTGTTTACTTAAGTTCGCTATGTTAATTACTTACTAACAATATGCGATTTGAAATTGAATTGAGTACCGATCATATTTTTTTAATGATACTGTTTTCTTTTGTTAGCTAGGGTTTTTACCCATAGGAATCCATAGGAAAATTACGAAGCCAGCTGAGAGTGAAACGAAAGCTTACAGACGACTTGTTAAAAGGGGCGCCTTTATCTCATCTTTTGAGACATGAGAAATATCAAGAAAACTTCAGCTTAAATAGTGAGAAATTGGATTTCGTAGAACTTTAGACGAAAACAAGCTTCGGTGGTAATTAGATAAGGTTCAGCTTAAGCTCCTTTAGTCGTTTTAGTTGCCATCAAAGTTTAGAACAACTTTGTTTTCTAGATAAATGGATTGGTCAGCTTCGTCTTATCTTGTGAGGGTCAATTTACACCGAACTGAATTTATTTTATAAAATCTAATTTTGATAAAACGTTGTCTTCGAAAAACAGTAAAAAAGGTAAGAACCTAAAACAAAAATTTTAGTAAGTACCTATCTAATTTTTGAAACATCAATTAAACTAAAAATAATATTTTGCGGCATGAGAAAATCCGGTAAATCCCAATTGTTCATTAAGACTGTGACGTCATAGAACTGTTAACACATTTTATCCCTGCAGTTCAATCGAAGAACTATTGAAAAGAAACCTGCCTGGCCCATTTGTTCTATAGAACTAGTAATGCAGGGTAACTTTCTTTCGTTCTATAGAACTGTTGGTCCATGGAACTGTTAAAATTGTACATCAACTTTTTGTTCCTTTTCTTCAACGAGTCCGAATATAAACAAGTTTCTAAAAAAGCAATCACTTACGGCCGAGGACTAAACTGAGCAAAAAAAACCTCTTCAAGACTATTTTGAATGACGAGGTCAGTGAACCCGAGATAATTGAGGAAATGGCGGCTAGAATGAAATGGCAAATACGTGTCGTCAAAATAATATGTCCACAAAACTTGCTTCTTTTCAGTACACCCACAGAAAAACTATATAAGTACGAAAGTACACCTACACTGTGCAATTCGGGGCCTTTTATACGCGGACTTCTTAATCTTCAAAGGAATTTTAAATTTTAATACTGTATTTTGTTTATAAATTAACCCCTCTATATTTAATAATCTGTGAATATAAAACAGTTGCTAAGCAGTGTTATTTATTACTTTGACTTCTCCTATTGACATACATACCTAAGGCAGATTGGGAAATAACTCTGCTTACTGTTTTAACATTATTAATTATATAAATATAACACTTCACACCACACGAATATAGATGTAGATCTAAGACCTGGAATAATGTACGTATAGGCTAAATTTTTTTCCATAAATCAGTTCTCATGGGATATAAATAACGTTTAAAAATTTCCATACAAACAATTCACAGAGGTCCGCACTGCGGAAGACGGAAAGACACATCGTACCTATTTTTATTGTTTATCTTACTTGTAAGCGAAGATGTGGCCTAGGATGGAACACACTTTCCCAGAAGGAACTTGTTCACTCGAGATTTAAAGACTACGTGGTTGACTGGGAAAAACACAGGTAGTTTGTGCCACTCTTAGGACTCTCACTCTTCGCTAGGCTCTGTCGTCATATCTTATAACTGGCACGCATATCAGCGTCCCGGACCCACCTCTATAGAAAGTCGTAATATAGTTCCCTCGTGGGAAATACCTTCTATTGCCAGTTTGTTCTGTGCGTCTGACGGCACTGCGGTCCTGCGTACGCTGTTGTTTATTAATAACACCGCTCTCTCTTTATTTATTCAATTGCTTGCCTCAGCAATTTGTTATTTTAAGTGTTTCTTTGAATAAATACTGGCCCGGACTTTTGTACACTTTGCATAATAAATAAAATAATAATAATAATGCTAGACAATAATCTAGCCCCAAAGTAAGCAGAGCGTCTGTTATGGGTATATGATACTTTACGTAAAAACAGATTTAAAATCAGATAAAATACATTTTATTTACCCAAAAAAACACAAGTCAAAAGTCAAAAACTCTTTATTTCCATAAATACAATAAATAAATAATAATAAAATAAATAATGCTGGACAATCCACACAGCATCATCTAGCCCCAAAGTAAGCAGAGCTTGTGTTATGGGTACTAGATGACTGATAAACTTAATACAATACATAACATAGATAGATATTTTTTTTTATTATATATAGAAAATACCCAGAACACCCGAAACAAATATTTGCAGATCGTACAAACATTTGTCCCAAGGCGGGAATCGAACCCGCAACCTTCTGCGTCGCAGGCGGACCTTCGCCCGCCGCGCCAAATCGGTCGTCTACATGTATAAATGTACACTTAGAAAAGGTCAAATTCTTAATAATTAAACACTGACACGGAAATAAAGTGATATTTTTGATTTCAGTCGCTTCGGTATGTTGACTAAAGTAAAGAAGCGACGAAGAAACCTTTAGCCTGTTAGTTGTTATTTTTCGAGTTGGAGCAAATCCCGTCCCAAGCTTTTTTATCCTCTAGATAATCTGATATTATATAGTAGGCCTTTTTACACAAGAAGGTTTTGACAATTTGTTTGAATTTATTTACTGATAATTTTTGCAACTCACTAGGAGTTTTGTTGTAGAAGCGTATATTAGGTCCTTACATATGAAATTGGCGTTTTGTATGGGAGGAACAAAAAGTCGAATATTTTTTAATATAATATATTTAATTAATCAAAGTATGAACCATTATTTTCTATGCACTTTTGCCATCTTATAGGTAGTTCATTGATCCCTTTACTAAAAAAACCAGTCGGACGGCAATCAATAAAATCTTTGAAGGCGATTTGGACTGCCCCATCGGAGTTGAATTTTTTCCCTTGCAAGAAGTTATCCAAATTTCGAAAAAAATGGTAATCTGTTGGAGCAAGGTCCGGGGAGTACGGAGGATGTCTTAGACTTTCCAATTGAAGCTCTTCTAATTTAGTAGCCGTCTGTTGCGCAGTGTGTGGTCTAGCGTTGTCGTGAAGCAGCAGTGGCGTGGAGCGATTGACCAGCCTAGGTTGTTTAGCCGCTAGCTTTTCCATTATGGTTTGCAATTGCTGACAATAGACATCAGCCGTAATAGTCTGGCCAGATTTGAGAAAACTGTAATGAACAATACCGGCACTAGTCCACCAAACGCTTACAAGTAACTTTTTTGGGGTTAATTTTCGCTTGGGGCAGGATTTGGCTGGCTGGGCAGGATCCAACCATTGCGCTGAGCGCTTCCGATTATCGTAAAGAACCCATTTTTCATCACAGGTAATGATTCGGTTTAAAATACCTTCATTATTGTGCCGGTTTAGTAATGTAACGCAGCAGTCGACGCGCGTTTGCCGGTTTGCTTCAGTCAATTCGTGAGGTACCCACCTTTCAAGCTTTTTAATCTTCCCAATTTGCTTCAAGTGAATTAAAACAGTTTTATCACTAACATCGCAGCCTGCAGCTAACTCGGACGTGGTTTGCGATGGATCCGCTTCCACAATAGCCTTCAACTCTTCATTATCAACTTGAGTCTCAGGCCGTCCACGGGGCTTGTTCTGCAGGTCAAAATTTCCAGAACGAAAACGTTGGAACCAAAAACGAACTGTGTTTTCTTTTGCAACACGACCGCCATACACATCATTCACCCTTCGAGTTGTTTCCGCAGCACTAGTGCCACGGCGGAACTCGTACACGTAAATAATGCGATATTTTAAGTTTTCCATTTTGTAAAATGAGTGACGCAAACAGAAAAAAACAGAAGAAAACAAAACAAATGAATGACGATCATCGAAGCACAAATACATGAGTCTATAGCTGTACAAATTTGAATTTGGAATTCCTTACCAAAGAGGAGAAATTTGTGATTAAAGTGGCCAGTACGAAAAACGCCAATTTCATATGTAAGGACCTAATACATTGCCCTTTAAAAGATACATTGATTTTGTGTAGTCTAGTTGTGGGCACAGGGAGTTTATGTTTATTTCTTGTATTCAAATTATGTACATCGCTATTTTTAGGGAAGCGATTGATATTTCTATGAGTGTACAATAGGTTTTCATAAATATATTGACATGGTACTGTCATTATGTTTATTTCCTTGAATTTTTCACGTAGGCTTTCTCTGGGACCCACATTATAGATTGCACGAACAGCCCTCTTCTGCAGCACAAATACGGTGTTAATATCTGCAGCGTTCCCCCATAGCAGTATGCCATAAGACATAACACTATGGAAGTAGCTGAAATAAACTAGTCTAGAAGTATCAACGTCTGTAAGGTGACGGATTTTTTTGACTGCATACGCTGCAGAACTAAGTCTCTTCGATAGCTTGTCTATGTGTGGGCCCCATTGAAGTTTACTATCTAAGGTTATTCCTAAGAATATTAACAATTTCTAACGTTTCTCCTTTGACGGTTACAAGAACATAATAAAAAAAATTAATAGGTACATTAATAGGATGGGTAAAAAGGGGTCCTTAACTCAGCATTTTGCAGTATTAGGCATTTGCCCAATACTGCGCTGGTTTTCAGTTAGTGCCCTTACGGAGTGACGGCACAGTAGGTACTTATTAATTAACATTATTGTTGTTACATTACTACATTAACTTAAGCGATATATAAATATATACAAAGAGGATGGTACAAAACATGATTTACAGAACACTGAACAAAAAATAATACAATAAAAAGATTACAGATAAACATAAAAAAAAAACAAGCTACCTTTACACTCAGATTTATGTTCACTACACCAACTGACTTGACTGCTTGCTTTCGTCGCGACACTGACAAGTGTGCAAACAATGATCTCATGAGCACAGCGTAATGCGAGCATGATGCATACCCAAAGATAAAAGAAGAAGAAGAATCAATTGGTTGTACCAACCAAAGAGAAAAAAGTACTAACCTAAATGTCAAAATGCTGACGCCGTTCAGCGCGTCAATATTACTTGAAAAGAAACCCAGTACTTAAATAACAATTTACGTACAAGAATAGTTTTTTTATAATTATACCAACAAATAAAAATTTGTCCCGGGGTGGGTATCAAACCCGCAACCCGCGTCGCAGGCGAACCTTTGCCCGCCGCGCCACATCGGCCGTCAAACACAGATTATATGCCATAGAGAATCTGTTTTTTTTTTGGATTCATGGATGGATATGGATTCAATTTCCAGTCAAATTCAAATTGAATTTGAATTTAAATTCAACATGGCGCGGCGCGGCCTTGAATTCACCATCAAAGTATATTGTGTTTCATGGGTTCTTTATCACCAGTGCTCTATAATTAACCAATCAATGCTGAAATCTCTTGTCCGTTTGGATTGCTGGAACGCTTATCATGCATGTTTATAGTCAAGTTTTCGAGCTATTGCTATTTAAATTGACCAGTTTGTCAAGTTAATTGCTTCTCAGCCGCTATGAGATTTAATTAGCTTGCAAACAACCGGCTGTATGTGTTAAAAAGGTTTCGTGCAAAAGTTTTGGAAAGAAGTTGCTTTTGTTGACCGCTTTAGTTGACAAAAAGGCGTAAAAATAAAATACCCACACAAAATTCTTTTCGATCTAAACAGTCAGCGTTATGCGAAACGGAACAAGATACCCTTGCCTTAGTATTTTGAATACACGGACAAATAACCAAAATAAAGTCAAGCTTTTGAAAACTCTTTGAATAAACTTATACGGCGCTTCTAACCTACGCCACTATCACAGTATAAAATCCAAGCAAGCAGTACAATTACTTTCTATTATCTATCTACTACAAAACTTTATTTAGAAAACAATTTTTTTTATTTACAAAACTATATTCCGTATTTTATACTATAGAGATATTATGTAGAGGAGCAAAATTATTAACAAAATTATTTTTGTGACGTAACAAAGATTTAGCGTAGAGTAGATACATATGTAGGTACCTACTCGCACACGTGCACACGGAAGCGGTACAGGCGCGTAAGTTTAGGGCGATAAAGCAAACGATCACACTAAACCTTTTGCAAACAAAGAAAGTTTGACTGAGACAAAGTAGGTACCTGTTTTTTAGCTCTTTGAGGAGGTGTTCTTCAAACACAAATAAGGTTCATAGTTAACCCGTTTACATCCGTAATTAATTTATCCTACGTTAGTTTTTATAAACCGCTTACATCCGTTAATAATTTATCCTACGTTAGTTTTTATAGTAAAATATTGCAAATTCTAAGCTCACGGCTCAAGCCAAGCCAAGCTCAAGCCTCACGGAATATACGTAATCCCTATTATTTGAAGTATCAGGGAACCTACTGTGTGCAAGGATTGATTCCGTGCCTAGCTGGTGGATAAAAATGCGGCGCGTAATACCGGTACATCCGTACCCGAGTATTTACTCGCAGGTGGAAAACGCGGGTGTAAACGAGACCCGGGCCGTTATTGCTGTCGTTAACTTAAAATTTTCTCTTGAATGGTGCCGTGAATGTGGACCGTAAACAGGGACGTTTATGTTATTTGTTGGGGGATATTGAGATGAATATAAGCCCTGATAAGATATATGTACCAACTAAATAGGTACCTATCTTCTTAATGAATAAATTAATTTTATGCTTTAATTTAATTGTATTTGATTACCTATACGTAATATATTTTTTTTAGTATTATAGGGTCTTTATTGACAAAGGAAATTACAATTGAATAATAAAAACAAATTAGAACTAGTATTTACAATTGAAACAATTAAGCTAACTGCAGACTGTTGCAAACCATCTTCAGGTAGCTCAACCGATCCTCAATCAATACCAGTCGGAAGCGTCCCCAAGACGCTGGCTGCATTGCCCCGCTGTATGGCAATTAATTAATGAATTCGTAATTTGTATTAGTTTAATTCTATGTAATTTAATTTAATGGATTTGCTTTAATTTAACTTGTATATTTAATTTTACTAATTTTGTTGTAGGTACATAGGTACACTAAGAATACTAACATTTAATATAAGAGATTTCTGCTACTAACAAATTATGGATCATGTTATCTCAAATTTTTTTTTTAATCCTTTTGAAGCTATCAATAACACTAAACGTGCGCATGCAGCTGTGCCGAAATAATAGGAAAATTCAAAACAACACAAATTATGGTAAGTGAATTCCGTCCTTTTCCGATTTTAAGTAATTTCTAGATCCACGATTCAATTCTGTGCTAACAGTCAGCGCGAATACTACCATTAAAATAAAATAATAGGAAAGAAAATGTCATTGCATTTTATAGACTTTCGTAGCACATCGCAACCATTAGTAGTACTTCGTAGCCTTTCCTAGTACTTCCTAGTATTTAGCTAGTGAGAGTTTGTGCCAAGAATAATATTTTTTGTACATCTAAGAAGAACTCACCAAACTGATCTCTTACAGAAGGGTCGTTGGGTGCTATATGTAGTGCCTTCTTGAACCACCTTTCTGCTTCAGAGCTTCTACTGGCCTGTCAACAAATAAATAAAATGTGATTGTTTGCATTGTCGTTATGCTCTAAAAAAAGTATATCATTGTTATTAAATAAAAATGGGATGATGATTTTATTTTTAAAGATATGATACAGTCGAAAAGGCAACAATCAATCGATAGTGAATCAGCCCGTCGATGTCGAACACAAGTTAAGTCACCTAAATCATTCGCTCATAATCGTAATTATCTCGCTCGTGCATTTCCTATCTCTGATATTTCGTCCAATATCGAAGACTGATAAGCTTAGCGACACGTTTTGATGGTTTTTGTATTGTTGTTAATATAACAAAGATCTGTGTTTAAACACAGACTTGCTGGTCACTATCACTGACCTAAAAAAGCGTTAATGGATCAGCTTATTTAAAAAAAAAATGCTAAGTGTTTTACACTGGACACGTGAAGGATAAGATAATTATTTACGGAAATTAACTAACAGATAATCAACGAAGCAACCGCAATAGTTTATTGGTATGATTTAGGTAAGTCGTTTTCTAAGGCTTATTCCGCTTAGCACCTTTTTCACAATCTACCTCTTTTCTTCAAAGAGGTGTTTAAAAATCTATTAACCATATCATTCAATTGAGGGCGCTGAAGCGTAACGATGAGTAAACTGCAGCCTTCGAACATGACATCGACACTCTAAACCACCCTCTTTTCATGCTAATCATCCTATTAGCTAACTTTTTTTAGAGAAAATGCCTCTTTCTCTAATCATCAACCTATATTGGTCGTAATGAGGCCATAGCGCCCTGTCTTCAGCTTTCCGCATCCAGCATCTGCCTGCAGTCTTTCGTAGATTACCTGGCCGTCCCACACTACGTTTGCCGAGTCGCGGGCTCCAATCAAGAATAAGTTTACCCCAGCGGTTGTCGGTTCTTCGCGAGATATGGCCGGCCCACTGCTATTTCTTCTTGCTATATCTTTGAGCTATGGCGATAGCGTTCGTTCTCTGTCCATCCCTAATAAAAGTAATAATTTTTACTTTTTAAAAGTTTTCATATCTTTATTTAATTATGACACAATTACACACCACGAATAATTTTAATTAGCGAAATGAAACACATATACCTAAGTCATTAATTAATCAATCGGTCCAATAAATTACAAAATTGATACCATGCATTAATTTGTTTCATGATAAATTCATGTTTCCATTTATGCGTTGTGGTCGTGCCGAATGGGCACGTTATTATTAAACTGTCCGTGTACTAATTATTTATTTTGATTGGTGACGCCAAAAATTAGTGAGTCATAGTAATTTTCCAAAAGTGACTGCGGCCGTCGTAAAGTGGGTCATCAGTTCTAACAAAAAAACATGAAATAGGTAAGTATCCCAGTCACTGCCTAGCCTCAGCAGTGCGACTCTGAGAGGCGCGCCGCCGCCGCCGCCGCGCCACCTCTGTACCTCTGTATGTCACGAGCGCTAAAAGTCTTAAGATTTTACTAGTCAATGCTAAGTTTTTACAATCGAGCGAGTATTATTTTAGAATAAGAGCTGTCACTGACAATAGACTAACTGCCAACCTTTACAAAACTTCTTAATTAGAAACTATTATTATTATACTATATTTAGTATTTTTTGTATACCTACTGGTAGATTCAGAAGTAATTAGGTACGTTTATTTCTGAAAGACTAAGGAGCCATTAAGAAAACTCAATAGTTCATTCGATTAGGCAAACAGTACCTGTCATAAAGAATATAAACAGTAGTGCCAATGGGAATAGAGCAGTCAAAGCCGAGTTTCCGCGCCAGATCGTCTCACGGCGCATTGCCCCAGTCCTGCGCATTCGAGAGCCACCAGATTAATGTTGCCACTTTTCTACTTGTCGTGACCACGTTACCGCCCGAGAGTTCAGACTATGGCTATTGTTTAGCAGACCGAATCTATTGCCGGTAGGCTATTTGCCAAAACGGTGTAGGTAAATCAGGCTCTAAGGCTGTGAAGACATTGTTTGAGTCTTGGTTGAAGATTGATTGTTTTGTCAGTGTGTGTTATATTGACGAGGTTTTTGGTGCAGTGGGCAAGGATCCGCCTGAGACGCGGTGTCTGCGTTCGATTTCCACCGCAGGACAAATGTTAATCTGCAATAAGTTTGCAGGGCCTGTCACACACTTGATTAAACAATGTTTTGGTAGTTGGTAGTAAGTATAACTTATTCCAACACAAACAAGTTTTGTAGTAAACTCGCTATCATTCAAATGAATAAGTCAAACTACGACAATATTATATCAAGTTATAATTAAAGTATCTGTCATGGTTTGTGATAGGGCATCACAAACCATACTTTGCTTGGTGCAGGATGATGCTGTTAAAATGATTTATTTATGCAAGAGAACAACATAATACATTTATTTGCCATTGGATTGGAATTTGAGACTGTAGCTCAAACTGGTTATCTTAACCTGGCCCGTTAATAAAGATGAATGTGAATGAAAGATGAACTATTTTTTTTTTCGTACCGTAAGTTTATCAATTCTCAAAATCCTACTCTACGCCATAAAAGCTGTAGCTTTCACCGCCACCAATAAGCTAGATTCAAGGTATCGGTACTTATGAAAGTTACGATTTTTATCGAACCGAGAAATTATGTACCTAACGAAGATTATTCTAGATGATGTTTCCAAGAAAAAGTATTGCAATAGTATAAAAATTCTAGTTTCTCACAGGCTGTCTTACTTTTTATCCCGGAAAAACGCGTCGAGGTAATACTGCGGGCAAGTAGCAAACTAAACAACAAAAATAATACTATTATATTTTAATGAATATTTGGATTCTAAAAATAAAGTCGCCTGAGTATGTCTGTAATATAATACAAAATGTTGAGCAGAATTACCAAAATTTATTACAGCTTCTTCATGTTAAAATCGATTGGCATAAAAAATCTAATGGGTAAAGCAATAAGATATTACTATTTGATTATTAGTCAAACTAACAAAAAGAAAATCAAATCATGGAATGATAGATAGATATCGTTTATTGTCAAAAATATTACATATTTTTGGTTAACAGGATCTTAAATCCTAAGTTAGGTTTATCTAGACACTAGGGTTCTCTAAAAATAGCAATAACTATAGATAATTTGTAAACACGGTAGGCTGTTGTACACAAGTGATCAAGTGAAATGTACTTATGAGTTTATGTGCACAATCTCAACACGCATATATACGCAATTCACATATAATTTTTTATTGTTTACTCAAACATAGCATGTAATCTGCTGATTATTTTGACAACCTTTTTTGAGCAAAGTCGACCTTTCGGGCCTACCCGAACAGGCGGACAGTAATATTAATAGATACTGTCCGCTCTATGCGGTCCGTAATGAATTTCGAATTCTATTTTGTTTTGATAATAGTTAGGTGCTTAAAGGTTTTATGCATATTCTGAGCAGTACCTTCAAACTTTACTGGCTGGTTAAAATAAAAAAAGAAAACGCGGGAAACTGACAAAAGAGCATCGCGGTAAAATTTTTTGCATTATACGTTTTAATCTATTTTCGTGAATAAATTGTGAAAATGAACTCTTCAAGCGATAAATCCTCCAATTCTATGACTTTTAAATTACTCGCATTGTTTGAGTAAGCCTCGGTCCGCAATGACTGTCGTGCTGGCCACGATAAGCCTCAAGCTAAGCTTGCTATGGTCTCGGCCTTCAAGCTTGGTCATCATTGCAGCCCTTGCTGTCTGCACTATAAAGTAGTAGTAGTCAGCTTGGCCATCAAGAGCTGCAATGCTGACCGTGCTGTGATGGCCTGGACCTTCGCTTTAAGCCATCTTCAGTTGCGGCCAGCCACCCACCCATTACAGACATTGGACGTAAATCGCTTTTTTAAGTCATTACATTACCGGAAAATAATATTAGATACTCTCATAGAATCATACTAAAATTATAAATGCGAAAGTTCGTTTGAATGTTTGTTACCACGTATCTTCGTAACTACTTAACCTGTTTAGATGACATTTGAAAACTATCGACATACAGCTAGTTTATGTGTTAGAATAACACAAAGGCTAATCTAATTTTCAAAATTAACCTCTGAGGGGTTAAAAAAGGTGGTAAAATTTCTATGGACTATGAATATGAATTATTAGGTATTCCTTGGTTTGATTCACTCAAAACTGGGTATAAATAAACTGTAAAGTAAATAAATAGGGGGTGTGCCATCAATTTACACGCGGGCGAAGCCGCGGGGCGCAGCTAGTTATAAATTAAAAAGGATTAAAAAAAACTACTATCATTTGCGGGTAATAAAAATGCTGCGATTTTGGCGCGTTTTTCTGTCACCTCATGGTCAAAAACAAAGTGTTCTTGATTCTTCAGTGATGTAGTAAAATAAGAAAAAGAATTTATCTACTTGTTTAAATTCACAAAATTCTGAGCTATCTTTCGTACCGGTACTTCTTCATACAAAAGATTACGATGAATCGTCTGTGATTGCTGAAAAGTGGAAGCAATCAGGACGGCACCTTATCGCAAGCTAGTTGAGCGTTTTGCTGATTGTTAGATAGCGCTATAAATCTCTTTGTACACGCGATGCTACAACACTAGTATTGAAAATCTTCATTACAGCTCCAACTTTAACGAATGGTTTTAATTCTGTCTCATTGATTAGGACTGCTCGTGGAAAGCGACAGTTATTGTGCTCTATTCCAACCCGTTCACTGCCCTGGCGGTGCGGGGGCCGCGCCGCAGTGACAGGCGGTAATCTACCTGAACATGTGCGTTAGGGGCAGTGAAAATGTTAATGCAAACTTCATAGGCTTCATACGCGTCAAATTTATTTACATTTAAGTCTTTTTTTTGAACACATTTCAAAAAGTATGAAACCTACAGAAATTTCAAAGACTGTTTTGAAATGTACAAATTGATACCATTTAATTTCATACCCCATTTGACATTGGTCACAGGTCTCTGTTGTCTGTCCACGTTTGGAAATAGGTCTCTTTTCAAATTTCGACATCACAGTTTGTACTGAAAATTTTAATTTATAATTAATTTTAATTTTTTGCGGTTAATCTGTACAGGCGCACGAAAAGTATTGTTATTTTGAGTTTCACTTTATTTTTGCTGTATTTGCTGGACAGAAAAAGCGAGACTAAGGGTTTCGAAACCGATCTTCGAAACCCTAAAAATGGCGCTTCCTTCAGTGAGAAAGTTGACCTCCCCTAGTGCAAATCGCGTAGTTTTTGGTTTTTTTCGGCCCCGACCATAGAGTATCAATAACTTGTTACATCAAAATTTTGTACAGCATTCTGGATTCAAATAACTGTTTTCAACAACTTGAATAATATCCTTTTCATCCCATCTATTCGAATAGGACGACTTGGTTCGCGTTTAAGTGTACCCAAAGGTGGTGTTTTCTATAAGAATCTTTTAGCGGGCAGTAATGAGTTTTTAATCCTCTTTATGCTCTTAGTGCGCCGCAATTATCTTTGCCGCGCACTTTTTGAATTTGGAACATCTTAGTGTTGAGCGCCAAGATTCACCCGGTCACATTTTCCTTAAAAAGAGCCTGATCCGGACATTATTTCAGACACGCAGAATATAAAATCTACAACAATCTCTATTCCTAATAAAACTGTAACAATAAATTTTCATAATTGCGAAAATGTCTCAAATGTAAATATAAGTTTTTAATTGTTTTATTATTAGATACTATTTAATTTCCATTTAGTTGTTACTCTATGTTTTATTAAATATTAATATTACAATAAAATATGAGACGCCTGTTATTTTCTCATAGAGGGTGATGAAAAGTAGAGTGTATCACTCGGGCGCAATATATTTTTGGCTCGCGCGACGTACTTTGAATCCCTCGCTACGTTCGTTCCCTCGCTACACTCGGGATTCTACTCTATAATCCCTCACTTCGCTCTAGATTCAAAAAAGCGCCCTCGCCGGAAAAATATTATTTTGCTCCCTTATGATACAATCTACTATATAGCTCACTGTTTTTGCGCACCATAGTCACCGTTTCCGAATGAGAGTGGCGAAAAGAGATTGTATCAATAAACAAAAGCATTTGACCTCTATTCAATCTGTTTGTTACCTTCAAAATTCGTAGTTCCTTCATCAGATTGGACATGAACGCATTGAATGAAAAGTATTTTTTTGTTAAAAAGCTTTGCCGTATTCTATACACTGCATTGATGTATCTGTTACAGTTAGAATTGAAATTAATCGACACTCATTTTGACTTATCGGAAGTTGCTTCGCCATCTTATTGAGTAGAAGAGTGTAGATCGACTTGGTCGAAAACTTCCTAAGAATGTTTCCAAATTTGTCCGTCACTCCTTTCACATAAGGCAAAAACGCCGGTTGATATGCCACTTCAACGTGTTTTTCTTTGCGCCTCCGATTGGGTTGCCATCTGATACTAGCCTTGTAGCCATACCGTTTCAGAACCTCATGAACATGTTCTAGCTCACTGTGTAGGTGTTCAGGGTCACAGAGATCATGAGCTCTGTTTACTAGAGAAGATACTAATGACTCCAGATGTGACGGATGGTCGTAGGTATAACGCAGCGTTAAGATTTCGGTAAAAATAAATAAATAAGCGCAATATACATATACCCGTTAAATAATATAAATATAAAAAAGTGGAGGTCTCAAAATTATTTTTTTCCTAGGGATTAGGTACTAATTTGTCCCATAAAACTTAAAGATACCCTGAAAATATTGAATTTAAAGTAGGTTTGTAGTCTGTGTACAAAACATCAACTGCCTGGGAATAGGCTGTATCTCTTGTCAGACGTTGGGTTGGGAGTAAAGGTCTTTGCATACGTAACGTGTCCCCGACGAAAAAGAAAAAGCCCTGTCCCGTCCACGCTCCCGTTGCGTATATATCTTACTATACTTTTGTATAGAACGATGATTACCACGTTCCGTCCTCGTTCCGTCAGGGACCCACTACGTATGCAGAGTCTTTTACTCATCAAATCTGTCGTCAAACCGGATTTGACTGTAGACTATTAGACAAAACACTTATGCTTCTAAATTTCATTATTAATTTCCGTTCAGAAACAGAGAGCAAAACTACGGGCATGTTGCATAATAATATATAATATAATACCTACTCGTTAATCACGCCAAAACATAAATATAATTTACCTTCAAATCTACACAAAATACCTCGCGCTTTAATTAAGCAAAGGATGGGCACAAATCGGTCCCGGCACTAATCGAAACGAGCGATATATCGTTGGAAAGCTCTTTTTTTTGTAGAATAATCGTGGCGCTAGTCCCGATTCGCTGTCCGTCTTGAGTAATCCTACATTAGAAGTTTTCGATGCATTTTTTGACACTTTCTATTAAAGTACCTAAAAAGGTACCTACCTCTATAATACCACATCAACATCGTCTAGGGATATTTCATATTTTCTCAATTTACTCAAAATTTGTTATAAAAAAATTTTACATTTAGGATGTTGTGTTTTTAAAAAAAGATGCAAAATTATGCGAAATTTCCTGTTTTTTGCAATTATACGAAAAATCAGTAGTCAGTAAAACCACCCATGACGTTACAAACGGTCCTGCAACGGGTTTTCATGCTTTGAATCAAGTTATCAAAGTCTTGCTGTGGGATATTGTCCCAGGTCCTGCTAAGATGCAAAAATAGTTGCTCTTCAGTCGCGATGTTTGCAGGAAAATGAGCATGTCCCATGCATGCTCTATGGGGTTTAGGTCTGGCGATTGCGCAGGCCAGTTTAAGACCGACACGTCGTGCTCCTGCAGCCAGCTGGTCACCACTCGCGCTGTGTGCGGACGGGCATTGTCGTGCATGAGCGTGAATTCTTGACCCATTTGTAGTCGATGGGGGTAGACTATTGGTACTAGCACCTGGTTACGGTATTTTTCAGCGGTCATGGTGTTTCTGATCCAAACGAGATCTGTTCTTCCACCAATACGTATTCCCGCCCAAACCATAACTGTCCCACCGCGGTATGGATGGACTTCCTGAGGGTGTTGCAGACGGCTCTCACGACCAGGAACTCGCCATACACGTACTCTTTTTGAATCGGAATGGAAACAGAATCGGGACTCATCGGTAAACAGCACCGCAGACCACTGGTTCTCTTCCCAGAGCAAATGTTCACGAGCCCACTCTAATCTTCGTCCACGATTTCCTCGGCGTAGTGTTGGAGCACGAAGCGGTCTGCGAGCATGAAGGTTGGCTTCATGCAGTCTTCTTCTCACAGTTTGGTCACTCACCAGCAACTGGTGCTCTGACTGGAGCCTTTGAACCAACTGCATTGCCGTAACATTTGGTTGTTTTTTAGCGGAAACTTGCAAAAATCGGTCTTGTCGCTGGGTGGTTATGCGCTTCCCGCCTGGATGTCTTTCAGCCACTTCACCGGTAGCACGATAACGTGACCATTTGCAACCTTGAGATCACGTTTTGTTTTGTTCCAATCTCCTCAGCAACACTCAGCTGAGTAGCCCCAGCTTGGAGCATACCTACTGCCCTTAACATTTTATCTCTAGTTAAATGGCGCCGCCGCATGATGCATTTAGTAGTATAAAATCGAAATTAATTGATAACGTGTTTTAAAACTTCAATTTGACACAAAAAATTACCATAAACTATGGAAGATAAATTGTAACGTTCGACCTTCGCTATAGCAATGCCGCGCAAATCTTTTGTTTTTTATTCATTTGTTCAAATTCAAATTTGGAATCATTCAAAAAGGCCTAAAAATAAGGTTTCTTCAAAAGATTTTAAAACCGGCCAGTATTTTTAGAGTTCAATAACTTTATACAAAATATCCCTAGACGATGTTGATGTGAGTATTATGTGAATTTTTAAATAATAAACCATAGCATTGTTTTTAAAATTCAACATCATCATCAGATGGCGCTCATTTAAGGGGAGGCCTATGTCTAGCACTGAACTAATTTAGCCCAGTGCTGGACATAGGCCTCCCTTTAAATTAGCGCCATAGCGCCCTGTCTTCAGCTTACCGCATCCAGCATCTGCCCGCAGTCTTATGTAGGTCTTGATCTCACCTGGTCGGAGGGTGTCCTACTCTACGTTTGCCAAGCCGCAGGCTCCACTCAAGAAGACAACATATCCATCGAGTCAATGTTCCGTATATATCACTTTAATACCTATGCACTCCATGTACCATCCGGCGATGACTGCAATATGCATCCGAATGCATAGAAAGGACGCAGGGGAGTGCTTTATCTAGATTGTGTGCTGGATATGCGCGTATCTAGCGATTTAAGTACCAGCTTTTCGAAAATGGAAGGCTCAAATTAGGTGCAATTAGGTCCACCCGCCTAAGTCATAGTCGTACCGGGGCGCGGCGGCGGCGGCGCCCGGCTGGCGTTCGTATATCGTGAAAACAAAAATACGATAAAAAATATCATGAAATAGCACTGTTTCGCTCATAATTTGGTCGGGATCTCAGGAACCCTGCGGTCTATTGAAATGACTTATGTTTTAATTCGTATGTTATTATTACTAATTATTAGATTCCTTGAACCAGTTTCTTCAAAAGTTGTGTAGTTCTCTTGTAAATAAGTAAAAACTTGATTTTTGCGCTTGCGCCGGTCCACTCGGTGCCACTCCTATGAAAGCGAAATCCTATGTTTATCCTTTTTACAAAATGGCGCGCATTGCGCCCTCTTAAAACTAATTCAGTATCAGAGTTGAGCAGTTAAAGTAAAGCAATTTTGCATCTAATACATTTAAATAAGTTACTTATGTGATGTATGATTGTTACATTGAAACATACACCACCTATGTATGTAAGTTATATGACACAATGTATTTCTACAGTGGCAGCGTGCAAAATCTGGGTACAATGCCACTTAATCAAATGTATCCAAACTAATATAATAAATTCGACTCTGTCCGTCTGTCTGTTACCTTTTCACGCATAAACGGTTGAACGGATCTTATTAAAATTTCGCAGGGAGGTAAATGGTATCCCGGGGACGGACATAGGCTACTTTTTATCCCGGTAACGTGCGTGCGAAGCCGCAGGCGGAAGCTAGTAGTAAATAAATCAAATTGAAAACGAATAGTTGATGAGAAAAAGTGAAAAGGGATTGAAACTACTAACGCCGCCGCATTGTATTTGTATTAATTTATTTTTTTAGACTTATTCTAATTTCCATTTTAACATTCTGTTAACCCTTCAGGATCTGTGCAGAACGTTACATCCCTCGGGTTAGATACAATCATGAAGTAGTACCTATATAATTGCTTTTTAATACTTAATGCATTACTTTACTTTGTGTACGTACACATAAAGTAAAATAGTGCGTAAAGTATTAATAAGCTACAGGCCCTGCATAAATCTCCTAGATGATATTTAAATCAATATTTAATGTAAAATACACTACCAACCAACCAACCATAAAATTATATAATTCCATAGTACCACTGCACTCGCATTGTGCGATCGAGTCTGGCTCTATGTAATGAAAGCCGAAAGGTAGTTCGGTAATAATAAATTTCACAAAGCACATTCCGTAGTGCTTCCTTGCAGTATTGTGATTATTGAATTTGGTAGAGCATTCAGTTATTTTGGGCAAATACGCTGTTATTGTAAAATTTAGCTATAGCTTTTAAGATGACTATAGTAACTATTAAAATGAATTTGGTAAACCGTTCACTTTGACCCATTGATATAACCTTTGGCCACACATATTAATACTGTGCCTACTGTGATAATGATAAATGATACAATTGAAAACCCAACACTTTACGCAGGGGTGCTCAAACGGTCGATCGCGATCGACCGGTCGATCGCGAAAGCTTTTCGAGTCGATCGCCAGCAATAAACTCATTATAGGTACCTACCTAGTACCGACTCATACCTAAAATAATAGGTAACATTGAACGGTGCGCGGCGACGATCGACGATCACTAAGACAACGCCACCTATTAGCAGAGACAAGAGTTATTTTGTGCCGCGTAATGTAAACAAACGTAAAATCACTTAGTACTATTACTTTACCACGAGCGATTTTGAGTATAATTGGGTTCAGGAGAGAGTTCACATTAGGAGCTTTGACAACAAAGCTCAAACAGAAAAACAGACTCAATCCACCTGAGCACTGCACTATTTTTGTCTCTTTCTATTTTTTCAATTATGATTTAGGTATCTATTTCATTCAATTACCTTGCGTACCTTGATGAAGTTTGCGTTTAGAACGGAGTTTTTTTATTCTCTTTGTTTGCGTTGTTTTCCGTATTTTTGATACAAAATGAGTGCGTCGAAGAAAAGTAAAACGTATCATTTTAATAATGATTGGGAGGAAGACTTCTTTTTTTACCATAGTAAAAGATAAGTGTGTGTGCCTCGTTTGTCGAAGTTCAGTGGCATTGCCGAAGCGCGGGAACTTAGAAAGACATTTTAAAACGTTACATAAAAACTATGAAATTGATTTCCCGCAAAAGAGTGAATTGAGAAGACGAAAATTACAAGATCTGAAAAGTAGTTCGAAAGCAGAGCAATCCATGTTCAAAAGACCAGCCAAGCAATCAGCAGCTGCCACAATCGCGTCTTTTAAAATTTCTTACATTTTGGCAAAGCACAAGAAACCCTTCGAGGATGGAGTGATGGTGAAAGAATTTGTTGAAGCTGCTGAAGTATTATTTGCTGACTATAAAAATGAAACAGAGATACTGACCGCTATCAAAGAGGTCCAGTTATCACGTCCAACTGTAACTAGACGTGTGGAGATCATAAGCAGGGATTTGGAAACCAAACTTAAAAATGATATCGCGAATTGTAAATACTTTTCCTTGCAGTTTGACGAGTCCACTGATGTGACAGATACTGCTCAGTTGTGTGTTTTCATTCGGCTGGTGTTTTCTGATATGTCGGCTAAAAAAGAATTGTTAACCATGCTTGCCCTGAAGGAAAGTACTCCCGGAGAAGATATTTACAAAGCTTTTATGAGTTATGTAAATGAAACTGAACTGCCGATTTACAAACTCTTGTGCATCACAACAGATGGAGCACCATCCATGACTGGCAATAAAAATGGGTTTGTTGCGTTGTGTCGAGCTAATGATGACTTTCCATCGTTTTTCGCATTTCATTGCATCATACATCAGCAAGTGTTATGTTCCATAATACTGAATATAAAGGACGTCATGAGCATTGCTACAAAGATAGTGAATTCCATACGTGCCCAAAGCTTACAACGTCGTCTCTTCAAAGCGCAATTGGAAGCTAGCGAGGCTGCTGATCACACTAATTTACTTCTATACACGGACGTGAGGTGGCTGAGTCGCGGAAAGTTTTTAGAAAGGTTTTTTGAATTGCTACCTGAAATAATTACCTTTCTAGACGAAATATCCAGTGCCATGCATCATCATCAAGACAGAATTTGTAGTTCGTAAGTTACGTTAAGATTCTTTCATTTTGTACATATTCAATTTTAAAGTGCAGTAAAATAATATGTCAAAAAAAATTTGTTCCTACCTACATAGTAGCTTAGTCGATCTCTTGCTTTCAAAATATTTTTTGGTAGATCGCCGACACTATAAGTCTGAGCACCCCTGCTTTACAGGAAAGCAAAAACAAGATTTACAAAATTCTAGTTCGTGTACTAAGTGGGCTAGGTTACACTTAAGTACCTACCCTCTTTTGTAGATTATTAATTAATATTGTTAAATATTGTAGTTTTAAAGTAACTCACTAAAAACCTGTAAGTTGTACCTTTTTTATTTCTAACATGTGTTAAAATTACGTGATAAATGATACAAGTACAGTTAAATTATGTTGCATCTATATCTTAATTACTATACTATACTATAATTATACTTAATTATGTTGTCTTTGTGTAAACTGATATAAAAGAACAAAAAAATCGAATAACTAATAGAATATGTTCCTAACACGATGTTGCTCAAACACACACATCACAAATGATAAAAATACTACCCGAAACATTACATTATTTTCTATTGTATTGTACCCTAATCAGTATTGAGAAAGATTGGTTCAACATTAAACATTGTATGTTAAAATAATAGCTTAGAAGAAAAATGTACGGAACCACTGTAAAATGGACGGCATTGGCTAAACAATAGCAATTGAAAGGTCAAGCACCTTACTGATAAACAGCTGATGGTAGGGTTGTTACACGGGCTAGTTGCGATGAAAGTTTCGAGGTCTTTTTCAGTAAAAAACCTTGAAACCCGGAAATTGCTAGAACAAAAAATGTTCGTTTGAGGGGGGTAGATCCTCTGCTCTCCGCTTAGTACACCAATTACGTGGCACCTTGTATAATAAACTTGAATTTTTATTTTTTAAGGAATATAGTTAATAAAAATAAACTATCTGAGAACAAACTATACGAAATAACATTGTTAATAACATTAAGACTAACTATATTTAATCAGGTTCTGTTAATATACTAACTTTAATCCATTTAAGATAACGAAGCTGTTGATTTTCAGATTCAGGTTCAGATTGAGATCGTTTATTGTCATGAATATTAAAAATGGAGAAAACAATTAAATGATGATGCTATGACTGGTCCAAAACACGCTAAATACAATTTTGCTGTAGAGAGTCAATAGTCAAAGTGCAATTATGTATATGCTTAAAACTAAGGTTCTTTTAAATCCATCACTTTAGGTTAGGTGCTTCCACGAGGATGTCAGGTAATAAATTTAATAAATAAATATTTTGGTATCGAAGCCGATATGGTAGTTACCTATTAGGCTGTTTGTTCCTGTTACCCCATAAGCTGGCGACAAACAAATTAAGTCTATAGAGCGTACAGTTAACTAATCAACTAGTTGTGCAGCATGGAACTAGATGAAGCCTTTTGTTCCAATCCAATCATCTGGTTGGTCAGATACTAATTTCGGTAAAAATTTGTTCCTTATGAACCAACTCGATAAAATGACAGTTTGAAGTGGAATGACAAGTTGAACCGATTTAATGGGTTCATCTTCAAATATGTAAAACTCTAGTCAAAATGCTGGAGGTTCCTATTTATACAGGAACGTACAGGACATTTAGAACTGTCAAATAATATCAGACTAGCCTCTGCCCGCGGCTTCATACGCGTTGCTCCGAAATGAAAAGTAGGCTATATGTTAATCTAGTCTTATATAATCTAGGCTATATGTTAATCTAGTCTTATATATATAAGTTATCTGAGCGTCTGGTCGACGCGACGCGTGACCCGAGAGCGGGCGGGTATCTGGCGCAGCGCATCAGGATTGCCATACAGCGGGGCAATGCAGCCAGCGTCTTGGGGACGCTTCCGACTGGTATTGATATGGATCAGTTGAGGGTAGATTGTTTGAAACAGTCTGCAGCTAGCTTAATTGTTTCAATTGTAAATACTAGTTCTAATTTGCTTTTATTTTTGAGTTGTAATTTTCTTTGTCAATAAAGTGTTAAAAATCTAGTCTAGCCAGTCCAGGTCTAAATCTACGCAAATTTTCATCCCGACCCGTTCAGTAGTTGCAGCATGAAATATTAGGAAACATCCAAACTTTCTAACTCTTCAAATAACTATGGAACAAAGTGGTCATAAAAATTAAGGTTCTTGTTACAAAAACATCGATACATAACTGACCGGTCGTTTAGCAAACTCCCTAAAAGATTGGCGTTTAGCAACGTACCTAACTCCATAAGCAAAATTAAGCGAGGTCTTTGTTTGTAGTCATTGCAAGAGATCGAGAGCTTTTAGTCGAATGAGCCAACACAACGTCTGGAACACTGCTGTGTTGTTTGATACACATGTGTTCATTTGTGCTATGAAAGGGTAGATACGGGTATAACCTCTCTGTTGCATGATGAAACTGAAGAAATATGACACAAAATAGTTTATGCATTTACTATGTGCGTTTCGGCGGATTAGGACCGCAATTTAAAATTACCACTTGTATGTCCACTACACAAAATGAGCACTTCTGAAACTGCCCATTTCTGATAAAAAGAATCAAAGGAATGATATTTAATAAAGTGTTGAACGAATGGCTCGTAACCCGTAGCTTTTATAGAGCCCAAAAGTTTTTGACATGTAAATTTTATATAATTTATTTTTCATTCTTTATCGACATTTAATTTTACTTATTATTTTTTATGTTATTAAGCATGACATTTATTTGAATTTAATTTTACTTATGTACTATTTATTAAATTAAGCATGACAGTGTCAAAATATTTTGAAGTTTGTGAACCTATTTAGCATATTTTATGTACCTATGTAGGTGCTTTGATATTCACATGCCAGTAAGGTGGCGAGATATGAGGATCAACTTATTTATAATACGTGTGTGTAAACAACAAAAGATCTGCTTACTGTAGAGTAAGATGATGCTGTGTGGTTTGTCCATAATTGTTTTATTTATCTACATATAATAACTGCTACAAGCTCGCAACATTGACAAGTAACAAGGAGGCTGGAATATTACAGCAAGTTTGTTGGATAGTCGTAATTTTTGATCTATCCGAGCGCACTGATATTATAATAATACTTATTAATTATAAACTTTAATGTCGTGTTACACTCTACGGAACACAGGCTATATAAGACCTATTCCATGAAATTATTTTCTTTTTGATAGTTCGAATGATTCGGTTTTTTATGATAATTATGTTTGTTTATGATGAAGTTGTAACTAATCGATTTTGTTATTGTTGCTTATCATTTTCTATTATTTTACAGACTTTAATTGGACTTTATTTTTGGAATCATAATATTCAGTAGGATAAAATAGTAGGTAACTATAATATAATTTTTGTTGATTTATTTGCTAGGTACTTGCGCGTTTTTCCATGATAAAAAACAAGACAGATTGATAATGATCTTCGTTACATACTATATCGGTTCAATAAAAATCTAAATTTTCGTATGTCCCTATATTTTTTGAGTCGCCTGATTCGCATCTCTATCTCTCTATCTCAGTCAAAGGTCTATGAAATACTTCATTTTGTCATTCAGTCTTCATTCACTCACCTGTCTGTCAACAAATAGGGAACTTCATAGTCGTGCTATCAAACAGAAAACTAATTCATGAACGGGGCAGAATCTTTGAGTACACTGACTATATTTCGTGTTTCATTTTTGACGTCTCTTTACTTTCTGCGTAACTTCATCAAAATGTAAGTTTATAAAAGCTGGCGCGATTCTCTTTTCTTTTTTCATACAATTATCCACCCTGACGTCACAAATCCAGACCTCTAGTAGGAATACGAAAAACAAAACGCTGAGTGTGTGTGCTAGCTTTTTAAAATCCATTATAATTTATTTGTCCGTGCTCTGCCAAAGACAATGCATTTTATCTTTACAAGCTTCAAAGCTGTGATTCACATTGTTCACCGACCGTGTGTCTCATTGTAAGCGGACGTTATTCACTCGTATCACGCCTCTCATACATGTAAACCTAGATTTTACCTACAGTTGATAATGAGTGTGGCCTCTGTAAAATTACTCGTTGCGCTAAATTGTGGGTATACCATTTAGATAAATGTACGATCGTTATAAATGAATGTAGATTGCTGTGTGAATTACATTTTGTTTTGCGTTCTGTCAACAACATAGAGTTTGCATAATTAATGCAACTCAAAGCTTTGACAATGGTTGCGGTGGTGGTGATTCGTGACAATGGGCGTTTAATAACAGCTGTAATGATAAATAAATAAACTAAATATTAAATAAAAAAGCCTTTTATTTCTTAAAAAACCTAATTACAAAAAACTTGTAAACACTGACCTACTCATTCTAAGGTTTATAACTTCTCAACTAGCAGGACTTACGCGCGGCGTAACCGTCCGCTGGCAGTACGCGTACGCGCGGTTACCGCGCGTCTGGCAGATGCCGCATTTTTCGCCGATTTCCTGATCTTTTTGTAGGAATACCTAGAAATATCTATATATATCTAGATTCTTTGTTCATTAAATGAGCAAAACGGTTTTTCGTTGAACGTGCCGATATTAAATCCCGAGCTAGCGAAGCAGTCCGGAGTCTGAACGAGCGTAGCGAGTGGCTCTAAAGTAGACCTGTTGCGCTAGCGAGGGATTTAAAAGGCACGAAACCAAAAACATTTGCTTTCGAGTTCAACATACAACTTTTCACCGAGACTAACAAGTTGTAATTGTAATTTATAAAAGCGGTCAAATGTCGAGAGCTCATTTTTGTCAACAACCATGGAGGGTACGATTGGTACGAATGCTATGAACCTCTTTCAAACCATGAACGAATGAAATTATGCATTTCTGTGAAGATTGAACGCTGTTTAACCCTTTATCCTTCCCTACGATAAGCTTACAGAGGTGCAAGGTCCATGTAAATTCCGAACCTGTAGTTTGGTAGAGTATTTAAAGATGGCGCTGTCCACTTAGAAGAATGGACTTCACAAGCCAAGTTGTTATTCAACGCCGACCTTAGAGTATTGATAACATACATATTACAGCATCGAAAAGTTCAGCATTCTGAATTGAAATTACTTTTTTCAACAAGTTGAATAATATCCTTATTCCACATGTGATCAAAACCTGATTTTACTCACTGTTTTTAAGCAGCAAAGTCGCTGTTTTCGAGCGGGAGTAGTGGAAAAATATGATATTTCTAAGTTTTAGCACTTAGTTAGCTATAAAGTCCTTTTCTCAAGAAACCTTTTGGTCGAAGGTGACGGCCTCCTCAAGAGATTTCCAGGTGTCTCTATCTTTAGCTGTGTTCATTCAGTGTTTGCCAGCCACTTGAATTATGTCATCTGCCCACCGAGCAGTTGGTCTGCCTCTGGTTCTGTTGCCTGTTGGTCCTGGCCAGGTTGTTAGACGGTGAGTCCATCGATTGTCTGTAATAATATCACACAAATATTATAAATGCGAATGTTTAGATATTTGTTGGTTCTTCACGCCGAAACTACTGAACAGATCGGGATGAAACTTTGCATTTATGTAGTTCTAGACTTGGAATAAAATAAAAGCTACATTTTATCCCGGATTAGCCTGAGCGAAGCCACTGGTAGAAGCTAGTATTAAATAATTTGTGTAAAAATTGTTTACGACATTTTGTGCATAAATTATTACCTTATTAATGACTGGAGAGTAGACGTAGAATTAATTTATTATTTGATCTCAGTTATATTCAGAGACCTACTCGTACTTAGCTATAGAGAAACTTATAAATTGCGTATAGTATATTTCAATAGATAGGTAGGTGTACCTACCATCTCCCTACTCGTACTATCTATTGAAATATAAGAAGAATATAGAGAATATTGAGATAAGAGAACGAGTTTACAACCGTCCATTGTAATGGACGGTTGTAAACTCGTTCTCTTTATTAATAAGTGGATACTCATATAACTTTTAAATATTTGGTACAATAACGAAACGGAACGAAGTCAAATGTTTTGATTTCAAATTGCTAACTTCTAGAGCACTTGAAACATGGAATAGCATAAAAATACATTATGGCCTTGGAAGTTTCCCTTTTTTCCTGTCCAATTCTATTTCCATAAGGTAATGCTTTGTAAATTGGTTTAGTTGGACTTTAGTCCCTCCAGGACTTGTCAAATATTCCACAGAGTTACATTACCGACAGCGACAGGCTTTCGTTTTCGTGACTGTCGTTTTGGTGGCTGGTCGAATATTTTTTTAAATTCTAAATTTGGATATATCTTCTAAACGCTATTGAGTTTGAGTATTTTTCTTTCACTCAAGTATATGTCATACACAAATGGTACGTTTCACGAATAAAACAAATTATTTATACGGCTACAGATAATTATTTGTGTTCTCAAGGCCGTTGGGGCATACAACAGCCTTAACCCAGTTTGGCTTTACCTCTAAGGGTTGGTTCAGATACGGAGGAATCTGCGGTTCCAATCCATGATGCGTGATCCGCGCGGTCTGGTTAATACGTCTAGTGTCATTATAATCAGCTAATAAAAAATCACTGTATTTTTTCGGAATCCGCAACTTCAGCATATCTTTTTCAACAATGCGATCGATTCCAAATCCTTTTTTTCTACTGTTATATAATCCATGTTTTACATCCGCGAATTCCGGAATTTTTGCCACTATATTAATTCCACTGTCTGTTAATGAAGTCATGGCTTCGTTATAAATCTTTTGCAATGATCCTGTTTCATTAGCTGCTTTTGTTTTGCATTCTTCAAGTTTTTTCTTTATTTCATTCGTAGCAAAATTTACTTCACACTGGTGATTAACTTCATTAAGAATATTCATTTCTTTTGTTGTGATTCTTCCGTGACATGTGGATCTGTGAATGCAGTGCCAAAGTGTTGTTCCATTCTTATTGTCTCTTTTCTTATTATATTGATGACCGCCATGAAGCAATACAACGCCGCCTTGTTTCGATTTGACGAAACATAGGTCAGACGCACCAGACGAAGAACTTGGTAGAGAATCGGCCATTATTTCAATGATGAAACAAGTGTCTAAACAAAATGTTACATTAGATGTTGTCATTTACCTCTCTTATACCATTTAGTAGCACGAAGAACTTGGTAGAGAATCGGCCATTATTTCAATGTTGAAATAAGTATCTAGAACAAGAGAGTAAATATTTTAATTTACAGAAACTATACTTTGTCAAAAAAAAGGATTCATTACACAGTAGGGGCAGTTGTGGCTATTAGGTAAAGATCTACAAATTTAAATATATGACACAAAGACTTTAACAAGTGTCTAACCAAAATGTTTTATTAGATGTTGTCATGTAGGTACATGACAACATCTAATAAGAGAGGTCTCTTATGCCATTTAATAGCAAACATATGTTCAAATAATATGTCATTAATAATATTTTATATGGGTACTTACCAGATATGGAATAAAGTAGAAAGAAGAATCGGTTTGCAACAAATATCCAAATCGCAGATCAAACTCGAGGTCCAGGTGTCCAAAACTAAGTCACAATTCACAAAACAACAAATCGGAGTCCAGTAAGGAATAGCGTTATGTCGAAAATGGGGTAACAATCACACAGCGAAATAAATCACACGAGAGCACTTTACTAATCGCAGGCAAAAAGCAAAGTAATAGGAATCAGTATTTTGACTGATATAAACTGCTTGGAAAGGGGTGGGGTAAATACTCTTAAGATGACCCTTAATTATTGTTATTTGGTTATTGTATTAGTATATCAATAGATGCTTATTAGATCTTTGTTTACCTGGTATTGCTATCAGTTCCAGGTAAAAAAATGTGCCATTGCAAACAGGGCCATTGCTAGAAACCAGTCGCAGGGTGCAGATAGCAGGTACTTAGTCTTTCGCTAGGTATGTTTCTAGGTTAGTTGTAAACTTCTACGTATTGAACCATATCAAACGAAAATACTATCTATAATATCTCAAGTACACGTCACATTCCTTATACATATAAATAAAAATAATTTCAATGCCAAATATTTTTTGTTTTAACTGTACTGTCTATGAGTTTTCTTTGTTTTGCACAAATGGGTCAGAAAGGTACGAAATAATTATTTAGTTTAATAAAAAAAAATGTTTTGACCCACAGTGGGTCAAATGGGTACTTGAAAGTGGGTCATAAGGGGACTTTTATTAAGCGGGTCAAAAATTGTGGGTCAGATGGGTCCGAGATCCATTGAAGGAGGAGAATAAGCTCCTGCTGGCAGAGCGGAAAATCCTGCGCAAGATCCTGGGACCCACCTACAGAGAGGACGGAAGCTGGAGAGTCCGGAAAAACCAGGAGATCGTAAAGCTAGTGAACGGATCCAACATCATCGACCAAACGAAGGCACATCGAGTCCGCTGGCTCGGCCACTTAGAGAGGATGGGAGAGGACCGGAACGTCTACAACGACTATCTCGGCTGCCCCGTGGGACGCCCACAGTACCGCTGGAAAGATATTCCACCACATCTTCAGCGTCAGCAGACCTGCGTGAGCTACAAGCAGAGGACTGGCGGGAAACTGCGCAGGACAGGGATAAATGGCGACTTCTCTTATCGAAGGCCAAGACACGCTTCGGGTCGCTGCCTTATGAGTATGTTTAAAATAAGTATTGGATATATAAGGCAAGAATTTTAATAATAATTGAATTGGATAAAATTAAGATTAAGTTTTCAATCTAATAACACGATAATTGGGATCAAACAGGTATCAAAGCTTCCAATTGCCTCCACAGCTCACATTACACCGGATATATAGTTATATCGCCACGTTATGACGTCAACAATGGCACTTACGAGCTTATCACTTGAACCGGTGCACCTGCACAGTTTAGATAGTATTGTTGCTGAACACAAGCAGTGTTATGAGGGCCATTTTGTGAAAAGGATAGGCATAGGATTTCGTGTTCATAGGAGCGGGACAAAGCATACGTTTTTGGAACGGCGTAAGCGCAAAAATCAAGATTTGCTTATTTACAACAAAACTACACAACTTATGAAGAAACTGGTTCAAGGAACCAAATAATAAGTAATAACCTACGAATCTAAACATAAATCATTTCAATAGACCGCGGGGTACCTGAGATCTCGACCAAATTATGTGTGAAACAGTGCACTCTCATTTTTTTTTTATCGAATTTTTTTTTTCGCAATCGTGTTTTCACATTTATGGAACCAAATAAAAATAGTTCAATTTTATGTAAGTAATTCGAGTTTTACCACGGGGATCCCGTGAGTACTGAGATCTAGGCCTAGTTTGACAACCAAACCCGTTAGGTTCGCCCCTAGGTGCATTTTTGGCATCCTAATACAGACATTCGATAAGGAACGCGGTGCTGACAATACTGAGAAACTCACTGAAATCTATCAAAATCCGCTAACACTGTCGACAGAGATACTTTGATAGTTTTCAATATCGCTTTGCATCGTGTAGATGATTTTTTACCTACTCTATGCGAGTATGGGTGAATTAAACTACCAAACCAGCAAAAGGTCTTTCCAGGTACCTATTGTTTGTTAACTTATCAAAGTCAAAGTCAAAAACTCTTTATTTCCATAAATACACTTAGAAAAGGTGAAATTTTTAATAATTAAACACTGACACGGAAATAAAGTGATATTTTTGGTTTCAGTCGCTTTGGTATGTAGACTAAAGTAACGGAGCGACGAAGAAACCTTTGGCCTGTTAGTTAATTGTTATTTTTCGAGTTGGAGCAAATCACGTCCCAAGCTTTTTTATTCTCTAGATAATCTGATATTTTATAGTAGGCCTTTTTACACAAGAAGGTTTTGACAATTTGTTTGAATTTATTTACTGATAATTTTTGCAACTCACTAGAAGGTTTGTTGTAGAAGCGTATACATTGCCCTTTAAAAGATACATTAATTTTGTGTAGTCTAGTTGTGGGCACAGCGAGTTTATGTTTATTTCTTGTATTCAAATTGATTTCTACAATAATTTTTAAAAAATATTGATAGCATTCTAGGTAGATGACCGCCAGCGCACTGCAGGTGTTCGATGCTGAGATAGTCGTGACCCGGAGATTTACCACCTACCATGTTTTTAATTACGCTTTCAACGTCTTTTACAGAAAATCTTAGCATCTGGTTATCAGTACGACCCTCATCATCATACACCGCAGTCGACGTCGGTCGGAGGGGCGAATCTACTCTAAAATGCGCCTGAAAGGCCCTAGCTATGCCAGCAGGATCGTGCATTGCCTCGCTGTATGGCAATGCTAATGCGCTGCGCCAGATACCCGCCAGCTCTCGGGTCAGGATTTTCAATAGGTAAGAAGAAAAATAACTGGCCATCAAAGTCTAAACTACAACCTCATAATATAATTAACGCTTTAAACTTCACATTTCCGGTGAAACTCAAAAGCCTTATTCAAATGAGTACGTACAATACAAACCCATTAAATGCACTGAAGTTAAGTAAACCTTTTGCCACACTGAAAGCTAATTGATAAGATGTAGCCCTCATGTGACTGAAATTCACATCAGGAAAAAAAGTACATGATTTCGGTCAGATGGCTATATTTATTTTAGATGGCTCATCTTCAATAAGCTCTAACTTTTAAGCTTGTCGCACACATGGACAGCACCGCTGCAGCACAGCACAAAAATGTGCATTCAAATATGGGCTTTAACTCGTAATATTTAGATGAATTTTATATTGACATCATCAGATAAAAGACGGCTAGCAGACTTTTGAAGCTTGTGGGAAGCCATTTCGTTACTATAAAATGTATCTAAAGATAACGAGGTTAAGCACATATTTGAATGCATCTATTGGTGCTGTGTGGTAGCGGTATTGAATGAATGAGCGCAAAGCTGTGCGCAAAGTGTGGCAGGAGCTTTACTGAACAATGAATTAGTGTATGAGCTGAACAAAAAATAAGTGTAGTGTAGCCAGCCAAAACAAATAAGCAGATTTTCTAGATTGGTATAGTCGTCGAGCTTTTCAGAAACTTTATATTTTTTTTAGTTTGAGGTTTAAGGAATAGGTTTACCAAACAGTTCCGAAGATTACCCATTAGGAACAATGGTGATGACAATGTCCTACTAAACGAATTTCAGCCACGGCGGCCAGTCTTTACGAAGACCAGACATGTGCGCAGGAGCATGTTTGGGTGCGCAAAGGTGCGCTCTAGAGAGTCAATCTGTGGTAATTACAATTACTTCACTCAATGATCAATATAATTATACTCAATCCGATGGGCCCAACCGCAAGAGTAACAGTTCAAAGTGCTTTTCAAGTCTTCCTCCGTGCTGCTGTTAATTATTCTGGACAACAATACAAAATGCAAATATTTTCTAAAATATGCATTATTGGTTACTAGTGCTTCCCACGAGCTTTATAGAAGTATTAATATACATAGGTGATTTAGTGTCGATTCGTAACGCATCTCCTGCCACTGGGGTCCAGCCCTTAGTGTGTAAACAAAATAAGGTTGTTAGTGTTGAATAGAACTCTTGTCGGACCGGACACAGGGTTTCTCCATTAGCCTGATTACGGTCAAAATGCCCGCCCCAGGGAGTGGGGCCGCTTCCCTTCTCTTTGAATACAACTAGGGTGGCTAGGATTTCCGTGAAAACAATGTTTTGAAGTTGTTACCGAATTAGTGTTGTCGATTTGTTTGTGCCTGGATTTTTTTGAGCTTCGTTAGGTGTAATTTGAGTGAGCCTAAAATTTTATTTGATAAATACGGATAGGCACCTACAATTTTTAATTCATTTGCATATTCTCCTGAATAACTATCATAGTTAGAATAATTTTATAATCGAAAGCTGAATCTGAAATTAAACAAATGGTAATTATACGCTACCTTGACCTAGATTCAAGTGTGCTATTAAGTTCTATTAAGTTAAAAACACCACGATAACGAGGGATATTGGTATAATGTCCTCAGTAATTACTACATTTTTTTTATAGCGTGGCGTTTATATACTTCCTGAATAGGTACCTATGTTCTTCGCGAGCAGCTTTACAATTACGAAAAGCAATACAATATAGTGAATAAGGAAGTGGAAGTAATTGCGGCGGGTGTAAAAATATACAATGCAATCAAATACATATTAATATCACACCAAAAATGTTAGTTTAGTTTGCCCTTCTTAATTTTTTTCAATTATTTATTGCTTATATTGGCAGTGAGTATGGGCTTGGAATCCCTCCTGGGACATCAATCTGTCATACTTTAGCATCAAAACCATGTGTCAGTCTTAGTACCTCTGAAGTTCCTAGTAATTATTTCATTAAGGATGTTGTGATTCACAGCTCCGGTAGTGTTAGGTAGAAGACGTTTAGTCCTGTCATTACATTACAAGTCTCCCCCTTGCCATCAGTGGTGTTAGCACACCCATGTTTGCTATCGTGGCGCTTTCAGAATTTAAAATCGTTTACAGTTTTTATGGGCCGGACATAATCCACGAACCGCTGGGGAAGAACCGACAACCGCTGGTAAAGGTGTAGTGTAGGATGCCCTCCAACCAGGTGAGATGACGACCTGCGAAAAACTGTAGGCAGACAATGTATGCGGCAGACTGAAGATAGGTCGCTTTGGCTCTCATTAGAAAATGAAATGCGTAATTGTGTATATAAATGTGCCTATTAATCTATGGATCAATTGTGGGTCTGAAATAATTGATTTTATTATTATTATTAGGGGAGGGCTATGTCCAGCAGTGAACTAGTATAGGTCGATGATGCTGGTGACACTTATTGGGCTCTTCGTCGTCTTCATTGACAGATCGCCTTCTACCCAGTTTGTTATCCTACATGGTGGCTCTCTTGATGAATATTTCACTTCGCTCTGTTTGAAGTCGTCTTCTAAAGCTTAACACTCTCTCATAGGTACACCTACCTCCCCTTTAAGACCCTTTCACCCGTTTGAACGTATCCTGGGTCTTATTTTCTCTTGCACTAGTTATAGATACCTATCCCGCAATTGTGTTCTTAGGACTGTTCTTAACGAACTTCAACATTGATCTAGGCGTGCCTGTTTTTAAAAATTTAGTATTGCTTAGTGCTTGACAAGACAAGACGCACTAAAAACCAGTTTCAGCTAACGTTAATTCAACGTGCTTTCTCCACCGGTTGTGCATCACAAACTACACGTCTTAACCAACTAAATTACTAGCTACTTAATCACGCTCCAGTTAGTAATGTGGGCGAGGAGATTTAGTTACTACGGGTGTGAAAGCAGACCTAGCGCATTCCGACTATCAGGTTGTGCTTACTGTTCAGGTACCAAAGACATCGCTTTGGTACCTGAACCTTAGGCAAATGTATTATTCGGTTTGTTTTCATAAAGATAGATTCTCAAAACGACAGAATTGGTACAGGTGCGTGCACTCACCTTTGTTTGAGCTTAGCCTAACTTTTCCAGTCTATAAAATTCCGTAAACGATTTGCTCGTCCATTTTTGCCGCTCATTGGCTGCATTCTGAATACGCACAGAAAAAGAGACAATGAAAGGCGAAAATAATATAAGCGAGTCACGGACTGGACAAAAAATTGCCATACAGTCAAGATACAAAGCTTTGTACATCAAAAAAGAAGGGTTTGCCAGAATCACCATGCCAAAGTTTTATCTTTATGTATTATTATTTTCTATTTTGGGATGGTACATAACCCAGCAGTGGAAGTTACCGGTTGGTTAGTTAAAAGACGACTTTGCATTTGGTGGCTGTTGTTACTGAAAATATTTAGCAGGTCGCATTTTATTTCCTGGGTCGGTATTTTAAGTTTCTATTCAATAATATATTCAGTTCCATATTCTACAACATAAACGCAATAAAATAATTGAAAACTTTATCTTTGTTCGCAATCATGGGACGAAACCTCAGAGATTTCCCATTCCTATTACTTATCTTGTCAAAATAAAATGTTTTATAACGGTAACAAAATTAGAAACGGGAAAAACATTTTACATATTATGTCGATGTTTTGTGTAATTATCTAATTTTACCCACGGTATTTAAAAAATAAAATTATGTGTCTTTAAGAAGGCTGTTATGTTTGTCGTAACGCTTCAAAGGTATAACGGTAGGTACTTACATAATATATGTGTTCGTTTGTCAAATCAATTAGAATAAATAAGAGATAGAGAGACGTTTATTGACACAACAAAGATACAACACAGAACAGAACAAAAAAAGAAAAGCAAAATATAAAATAATAGATACCTACCTAACTAGAACCTAACTTACAAACTAAATACAAAAATAACCATCACCAAGCATCATCAGCATCACCACCCTAGCGTGCTTTCACCAAACACCTGAATAAAATATATAAGGTGCTAAAAGTGTAGGTATTTATTGTAGTCTGACTAAAAATACTCTGCAGTGCAGCCATAGTCAGAAATAGTAGATTATGCACCGAGGGCACAAAGCAGTGTCTTACGTCGTCACGGGCGTCATTGAATCCCGAGCGCAACTCCGGATTCTAGAATAACTCACGAGCGAAGCGAGGGAGTTGTTAGAATTCTGAGTGCGAGAAAGATTTAATCAAGTACAAGACGAAGACAGCTTTGTGAGGAGAATACTCTACTTTAACACTTTCTGCGAGTAAATAGTAAAAGTTCGGTTACGTGTTTCGTGGCTTTCGTTTTTTAATCCGCCTTCTGAACAGGGGTTAGTTCGAAATTCGAAGAAGAACTGATTGTACGGATCGCCTTGGTAATTTTTTTACATTTTTTATTACATTTGGTAATAATTTTTGTTCCAAATGCAATCTCATTATTCGCTTGGGAGTAATGAGTTTGAATTTGGAACCTCAAAATATGATTGGAAATGTTGACCAAGCAGTAAAACCTGCACCTTTTTCCGCTAACAGGGCTATAATCACTTGCTTTCGGTTAGAATACATGACGAATAAAGTGCGTTTTACAAGCAAAGAATGTGAAAAAGGCCTACTATAAAATATCAGATTATCTAGAGGATAAAAAAGCTTGGGACGGGATTTGCTCCAACTCGAAAAATAACAACTAACTAACAAGCTAAAGGTTTCTTCGTCGCTTCTTTAATTAAGTCTACATACCGAAGCGACTGAAATCAAAAATATCACTTTATTTCCGTGTCAGTGTTTAATTATTAAGAATTTGACCTTTTCTAACTGTACATTGATTGTATTTATAGAAATAAAGAGTTTTTGACTTTGAAAAGAATATAAAGAATAGAGTTTTTCTCAGGTTAACTTATTTAACATGACAAGCCACTTCAATTTCAGTCTTTCGTGTACGAAGAAAACAAGTAAATGTTCGACATGGATTTACTGCAGTTCATAAGGAAGGCAAGAGCGATTGCTGTCATTACTCAAGCCTGTGCTTCAGCGTCTGTACTTCCTTCATACCATGTCATGGATGTGCCCGAAATTGAGCCGAGTGAAATATAACTATGCCACGTTTGAGAAAAATACCCCCGAAGGGCGGGCCGCCCAAAAATTAATCAGTCGCGAAACCTATTTTGGGAATCGATTGCGATATTTTACGTGGTTGTTTTATAACCAACGGAAATGTTGGAACTGCGTGGGTGAGACGTTATAAAAAATAACGCCAAAAGGTATTGTTGGAATTAGGTTTAAAGAACTCTCTTCTTATAAAACACAGGGTTTACTTAAAATGAGATACATAAGTACAAATTAATCTAGGTTTAACAATATTTAAACTAACCTTTGGTACCTATAATAAATTATAACTAAATATTGTTTAACTAAATTTTATATATAATATAATATTATATTATTATAAATATTAGACATTATCATATAGGTATATTATGTAAAATGTTGGTAGGTACCTACTTAGTTAATTATGAAATAGGTATGGTTATATTTTGGTGTTGGTAAATATTAGATAGGTAGGCATTTTTATTCGTGTTTTGTTACAGAGTTATGTATATATTGTACATGTAGTTTAAGTTTATTTTTAAAGGCATTCAAATTGACACATGCCTTTATGTTGTTTGGCAAATTGTTTAATAATCTCCTTCTGCTAATATGGTTTTTTTCCATAACTAGTACGTGATTTAGCTACTTTAAATTTAATTTGATTTATTTATGCGATCTGTGACTTTGGACTCTTTGGATGTCAACAGATTTTTTGGTCTTTGAAAGAATCGCTATCGCCGTCGTTAACATAAGCAATAATATTCTCACTTAATTCACGTATTTAAACTGCTTAATATCGTTATTTTGATATCATTATTTTTACGCCAACAATTCTCTCAATTCAACGCGCCAATATGTTTATTTTCTCTCTAAATCTAAATCGAACGAAAATAGCTTAGCCGCATGTGCACTTTGGTGGTTGTATCATAAAATATTTCCAACCGAATCACGGGCAAAGTAAGCGATACGATTCTAGCGGAAACTCTATGAATAAAATTATCATTTTAGTGAATTGATTCTGAACACTAAAATACTCGTAGCACTAAGCCTGCTATTCTGGAAATGAATGAAAACCTTGTCTTTTTTGCTACCAACATTTGTTTGTTGGAGGTAAAACATATTTTTTATAAATGTTTAATATTTTTTCTTACCTATTAATATCTCACGTGATGGTAAGTGACAAAGTTGCCGACGATGTATCACGAAGATCTAGAAGATATCTATTCTTCACTCTTATCTTGAAAAGATAAGGCAGGTAAAATAAAAAAAATAATTATTAAAAAAATTATAAAAGTTCGGTTTTCACCGAGGCTCTCCGGGTTTTCAAAAAGTTATCTGAGCGTCTGGTCGACGCGACGCGTGACCCGAGAGCGGGCGGGTATCTGGCACAGCGCATCAGCATTGCCTTACAGCGGGGCAATGCAGCCAGCGTCTTGGGGACGCTTCCGACTGGTATTGATATGGATCAGTTGAGCTACCTGTAGATTGTTTGCAACAGTCTGCAGTTAGCTTAGTTGTTTCAATTGTGAATACTAGTTCTAATTTGTTTTTATTTTGGATTTGTAATTTTCTTTGTCAATAAAGATGTATTTGAGAAAAATAAAAGTTCAGGTATGAATAAACATAGTTAAATTTTTTTCTAGAGTTATAAGACCTAAATTAATCAAAACACTGGTCAGACTCACGTTGTGTATCTCAAACTAATTCTAACTTTCCTGACTTTAAAGTTACTTTAGTAACTTTTAATACTTCTTTGCTTTCAACAAAAATCTAGGTACTAATGCAAATACTAAAAGATCTGCAACAACATTTTTGTTAGAACTCATCGCGTAGGCAAGATAAGTCGTCTAAATCAAACAATTCGCACACTTCCAACTGCAATATATTCTTGTCCGAATCAAATAACGTTTTCAATTTTTCAGATCCAATGCTGGCTGATCGACAAACAGTAGGATTGACTGAGCGCACTGTATCACGCTGTGTTGCCAGTGAGGGCAATTTCCCTAAATCAACGTTATTATGTTAGACTTCAGTGAAGACTTAATCTATCTACATATAGATATAGATAGATTATATAGATACTAATGCTAGACGGAAGATAGAGTTAGTTTGTATTGGATAGATTATCTCTGGTTGTGTACCTAAGATCCAATTAAAAACTCTGTTGGTTTGTTTTTAGTAAATCCAAGTAGGTACTGTGTGAGCGATGCTGCGGGCAGATGCCTGTAATGATTTTTCGAAGAATTCTGCCGGAAACTCAACATTTACGTGTGGAAATTATTTAGGGTTAGCAATTTTCTGCCCAAACTTCTCGTAATTTAAACTTTACATTTTACAAACACGGATTTTTATGGTTTCAATTCTCGTATTTATGTGAAAGCTCTGACAGATTTCGAAGCATGCAAGAGAATCTTAGCCTAGATTGGCACGTTTTATTTCAATTGCATACCTTGCGCTAGAATGGAAGCATCTGGCAACACTATCAGGTGAAGGCAGCTCGGAGATTGCCATAATATTTCACCGTCAAGCAACCTGTGCCAAATAACTTCCTTTGTATAGGTACTCTAACTTTAGTCGAAGGAACTCATGGGCGTAAACAACGCATTTTTACGCTTGTTTATTCTCAATTTTAACAAAAGACGTCTACAAGTTGTTGACAAAAATAGCTCGAAAGGTTTAAATGGCATTGTAATTCAAAAATAGGTAGGTACCTTCAAATATAAAAATAGCTTGCGCCCGCGGCTTCGCACGCGTTTTTCCGGTTAAAAGCAGCCTATAGGTCCTTTCCGGAAGACCATCAACACCCTAGTCAAATTGTTAAGCTGTTTAGGCATAAAAAAATAACAAACAGAGATACCGACGTAATGACTTTCAAATTTATATTAGTAGGTAAAATTTATATTTAGTAAGTGTATGGAAGTATGTATCTATGGATAACACAACTGCTTGAGTGTTATAAACACAATAGCTACAGGCTATTCGTTTATTATGATGGAAATACACTTCGTTATTTGCTTTCCCTAATTTTTTTGTGTGCTCGTAAAAAAATCTTACTAGGTAAATACTATTAAGAACTACCTACCTACATACTTTATTCATCTTCCTAATTTGTGCCTACATAATGTAGGAATAACTTTTCGAAAAGTTATTGATACTTATCCTCTCCTTCGGCGGCGCTCGCGCGACGTTTTTACTTAAGGTGGCTAACCGCGTACGCTTAGTTGCCGCGCGCTTGCAGCTTGCTTGCAGCTTCCGCATTTTCTTGATCTTTTTGTAGGAATACCTAGTAATATCTATAAATATCTAGATTCTCCATGAAATTTCCTACAAATAAGCATGTAAATATGCTGTAGTTGAATAAAAACAAATAAATGAGAACCACGTTAATTAAGAGGATTTGTAAAATCGCGGCGAAAGTTAGTAAAGTAGGTATAATTTTTCTTTTTTCCAAGTTTGAAGTACTAAATGTGTTTTAATCGCAAGTTAGATAGTCTATTGTTACATTACAAGCAAAAACCAGCACGTGCCCATACAATTTGTTTACACAAAGAGCTCGTAAAACCACTCGTAAAATTTCGACGCGGCGGGAAAAAAACCGCCTCGTGCCAAAAGGGATTTATGACGAATTCTTAGCATTAGGGTGGTGATCTTTGTTAGTAATCAGCTTGGGTGGTTGGCTACCTGTATTAAATCTTTTGACAGTGTATCTTTTTTCGTTTCCGAGTAAGAACCAAAGAGGCCGATAGCAAAAAAGAAGTTTGAATTTGCCGCCCTCGCGGCACTTTTCATTAATTTGCTTTTTCAACGAATTTTTCGACGGTTTTCGACTTAAATCTATCTATTTTCACGTAGTACGTACATTTTACCATAGATTACATACATAAAACAATCTACTTGTCATCCAAGATCAATTAGAAAAAAACGGTTTATCCATAGACTGACAGACATCGAAATTTGGTCGCCGCCGACCGTCTTTCGGACGCTTGCCAGTCAAAAGATTTTTTCTACACTTTTGTTGATTTAGGCTTGTTATGACCTCTATTTGGTCTAGAATCGATGGTATCAGTTTCCAACCGATCGTGCCGACCGTTTAGACGCATTTTTCATTCAAAAAAATAGCGATCAAGCGACCCACCACGGGTCGCTTACCACGATCGCCATCTTTATGAGCGACCCCAGTCGGGTCGCTTGCCAATGGTAAGTTCGATGGTTCGATGATGGGTGCGTTTTATGCTTTGAGTTTATATGTTGAATCAATTGCCTACCCAATTCCAGTTACCTACATGTTATTATAATATTTTTGTCTGTAATCTTAATCACTTAATCACACATTACTACTATCGCAAGATTGACTCACTAATAGCACTCCATTACAAACCTCTATGGTTTTTAGGTGTTATTATACATGTATCTTTATTAACAAAGAAAATTACAATCAAGTAATAAAAACAAATTAGAACTAGTATTTACAATTGAAACAATTAAGCTAACTGCAGACTGTTGCAAACAAACTGCAGGTAGCTCAACTGATCCATATCAATACCAGTCGGAAGCGTCCCCAAGGCGCGCTGGCTGCATTCAAAAGTCAAAAAAGTCAAAAACTCTTTATTTCCATAAATACAATAAATGTATACTTAGAAAAGGTCAAATTCTTAATAATTAAATACTGACACGGAAATAAAGTGATATTTTTGATTTCAGTCGCTTCGGTACGTAGACTAAAGTAAAGAAGCGACGAAGAAACCTTTAGCCTGTTAGTTGTTATTTTTCGAGTTATTTTTCGAGTTGGAGCAAATTCCGTCCCACGCTTTTTTATCCTCTAGATAATCTGATATTTTATAGTAGGCCTTTTTACACAGGAAGGTTTTGACAATTTGTTTGAATTTATTTACTGATAATTTTTGCAACTTACTAGGAGTTTTGTTGTAGAAGCGTATACATTGCCCTTTAAAAGATACATTAATTTTGCGTAGTCTAGTAGTGGGCACAGCGAGTTTATGTTTATTCCTTGTATTCAAATTATGTACATCGCTATTTTTAGGGAACCGATTGATATTTCTATGAGTGTACAATAGGTTTTCATAAATATATTGACATGGTACTGTCATTATGTTTATTTCTTTGAATTTATCACGCAGGGATTCTCTGGGACCCATACTATAGATAGCACGAACAGCACTCTTCTGCAACACAAATACGGTGTTAATATCTGCAGCGTTCCCCCACAGTAGAATACCATAAGACATAATACTATGGAAGTAGCTGAAATAAACAAGTCTAGATGTATCCACGTCTGTAAGATGACGGATTTTTTTGACAGCATATGCTGCAGAACTAAGTCTTTTCGATAGCTTATCTATGTGTGCGCCCCATTGAAGTTTATTGATTCCTAAGAAAACGGTACTTTCTACAATTTTTAACGTTTCTCCTTTTACATTTACATCAGCCTGAACTTGTTTAACATTAGGTAGAATAAATCTAATACATTTCGTTTTGGTTTCGTTAAGCAAAAGATTATTGACATTAAACCAATGGACTACTTTTGAGATTGCATTATTCACATCATCGAAATTCAATTGCCCCGCTGTATGGCAATGCTGATGCAATGGTGTTATTATTAGTTATAGTATATTGTAATAATTTTTTAGAAGATAAATAAATAAAAAAAAAAAGAAATGGGTACTCTATTATATTAGGTATATTATTCTGTATTCATAGAGGTACATATTTATTAATATATATAAATTCAAAAATACAAAAAGTTTTGTAATTGAGACCCATGATAAGACCAGTTAAGCTAGTGCTAGTGCAGTTAGAGCTAGTGTGGAGCTAGTATTTCTGTATCTAATAATAGACAGATGAAACAAATCTTATTATAGAAAAGAAAGCTCAAAGCACTTTTAAAAACATTGTCGCTTTCTTCATCCCGGTTAATAAAGGTAACGGCATCCGGTCCGTTGTCGTTGACAACAGGAAATGAGAAGTCGTCGTAGATTCTTGCTTCGATTGTTTGTTAACCTCGCGATTTACCCCATAAAGTATAATAAAGGAAATAAGGAGCTTAATAGAGGAAATAGTCTTTTGTTTTTCTATCCGAAGCGCGCGCTTACGCCCCGCGCAAAGACATTTTCCACTGTGTGTGTGTGGAAAATGTCTTTGGCCCCGCGACCCGCGCTTTCTGGCAAAAAAAGACGCGCGCTTGAATTGCGCGTCAGAAGTGCGAGTTTTATGTGTTCGGGTGGTAAAACTAAATAATTTTTACTTTTTAAAACGCGCGTTTCCAAAGCACGAACTTCAAAAGGCGTTTTGTGTACGTTACATTGTCTTACAAAGAAACCTCTCTTGTCGTAACACAATAGCTATGAGTCGTTAGAGTACCTAGTCTTCTTCTACCTAGCCTATACCTAGCTTTCTAACTCTGGCTTCTTGACATAAGCCAGAGTGAGAAAAAATTCTGATGCCGAGATTACACACACATTCGTCGCGCAACCACGAGACAGGCCGAGCACGAGTGTTCTTGGTGTCCTCGTCTCGGCTCTAGTTCAGTAGACAAGACGTCTCGACGACGAGTGTGGAATCTGGCATGATATGCAACTGTTTCAAGTTGACAAATAGTTAGGTAACTTATAAAATTTTGTCAACTTGAAACTTTATTTAGGTTTTTTCTGCGTTAATTATTGTGCTTTACATGTTGTGTTGACCGTTTGTTGTAGCAAAATCTTTGATGCAAAATTACAAGATCATATTCTGTTTTCGAAGTTTATCGAAAAACAAGCGGCACCATAAAACAAGAAGTTGAAGTTAGGTTTTTCCATTTATTTGGTGCTTTATCAATCTGACGATTGATAAAGCAGGATCTTTGAGAACTAGGTACTTCAATTATTCAAAAGCCACATCCTGGCATACCAGGGGGCAAATTCTCGCCACTTTATCACTCGATAAATATCAAAAAAACCGTCAAATTTTACAGATATTTCACATAAAAACTGTCAAATTTTACAGTTATTTTGATATTTATCCAGTGATAAATTGGCGAGAATTTGCCCCCAGATTTTAACCACAGCATACATATGTAAGTAGATAAACTGTGCTAGCATAAATTTAGTTCTGGGTTTCGCAGTCAATTATTTATTTATTTCGTAAAGAGTAAGTAAGTCAGTTTTATCATTTCGTAGTTACTTCGTCACATCATCCTGATTATGCCATTTTAGACAAAACGTCCAGACTTCCTTTGTTCTTCAACAATGAATACTGGATTAGCCCTAAGAAATTCGATTTGAAGGTAATTAGGAGATAGCTATGGCGGTACACTGAGGATGATAATGGTATATTGCTGGTGTTTTTTTTTATATCCTTAATGTGCGATGTAAACTATCACGCATGACCTCATAATCACCCTGTGTTGTAGATGCGCTATGGATATTGCAAAGATCGTAGTAGTTTTACAATTCGTGGGATTTTTAAGCAAATCGTCACGCTCGTGTTGGTGACGCTGATTTGGATGTAATCGACTTCTGTTGGTCGGCGATGGTGAATCGCATAAGCGATATAGTACATATGCATATGCATATGCGGTTACGAGTATATACTCGGAACGAAACTTTTATGACTACTTTTATTGAGTTATTTTATTGACAAAGAAAATGACAATCAAATAATAGAAACAAAATAGAACTAGTAGATTTGTACATGGCATATGGCATTGATGAGGCGCGCAACACCTTGCACCCAACTTAAGACATGTTGCATTGCGATACGGAAAGTTACGGGATCCAATAAAGTCCCAGTGTTATATGAAGGAAATTCTTGCAACCAATGTCCTGACTCCCATTTGAAAACGGCCAGGAGACGGGCACGATCCGCTGAGCTGGAGCAAGTTTGTAACAAACAATTCCATGTCAACTCATACAGAGGCCCGTTCCATTACCATTGGGACAAAAGAGATGTTGGGGGAGCAGCGTCGTCGGGGCAAGCACTATGCCAAGCCGTTCGAGCTTCGTCTAAAATATAATTTTAAACAAAATTCCAGGGGACAACGAGACGGCTTGAAATTTATTTCAAAGAAATTATTCATTTATTAATCTTTTACTCAACTTTTCTTTTCCATCGTATATCGAAAAAACACTGTCAAAATTTACGCTCCTAATACAAGTAGAAAGATAGTAGGAGACCCAATTCAGGTTTATTTTTCACTCAATAAAAAGCGATGGGGGAGTTGCCAGCTGCAAGTAACTTCATTATTTTGTACCTTCTCCAGCAGTGGGTACCAACCAACATGGCTACCAAAGAGACGCCAGAACTCGTTATTCCTCGACAACTTGCGAGTTCGTTTTCCGCCTCGGGACAAATGTTTTTACAATCTGCAGGTATTTCAGGTGTTCTGGATATTTTCTATGAATAATAAAATATATAGGTATCATCTATCATGTTGTATTAAGTATATCAGATAACTTAACACAAGCTCTGCTTAGCTTGGGTTATATAAAGCTGTGTGAAGCAGCATTATTTATTCGGATTTTTGAAGGTTCCGTATCCGAAGGGTGAAAACGGAACCCTATTACTAACTTCCGCTGTCCGTCCGTCCGTCCGTCTGTCACAGGGGTTTATCTCAAACCGTTAGAGGTAGACAGTTAAGATTTTCAGAAACCGTGTATTTCTCTTGCCACGTTAACAACAATTAATAAAAGTAAATAAATATTTAAATTTAAGCGGGCTTCCATACAAAAAAACGTGTTCTTTTTGCTATTTTTGCTCTTCGTTTGTCGATCGTGTATTTCTAGAATCACAATAGGTAGATGCATAAAACTTTCTATAAATAAGCAACACATTAACTGTTATAACAACAAATACTAAAAATATAATAAAGTTGAACATTTTAAGGGGTTTCCGAAGAAGTGAATTTTTGATGTTCCTAGAAAAATTTTACTGATTTTTACGGTACGGAACCCTTCGTGTGCGATGACTCGCACTTGGCGGTTTATTTATTTATTTACATGCCATAACGTAATTTATGCAACAATCCCGATATTGTATGTGTCGGAACAAAGCATTCTGACAAGTAGGAGCGTAGGGAAATCACTCTCATTGCTGCCGCGTACCAATATAATAAGTTTCTTTTGACTGGGTGTTGATAGAAAATACAAAAGGTTTATTTATGTGTGAGTAGACTATTATGAAATAGTTTTTTCCTATTTATTTTGAAAGAGTTGTCATTTTCAGAAATGGGTATTGTTTGAAGTGGGTATTCCCACTTCTAACAATACTTATTTCAGAAAATGTCAACTTTTAAACTTACCATATTTCCTGTCACATAGATGTCACCTTCAACGAATTAGGCATCTATTATTGAATTTCATCTGATAATTTGCGTCGATAGGAATCTTCGGTCTACAGGGAACCCAGCCCGTTATTGATTCAACATTAGTCCTTAAAAAATCGAGGGCGTTATTTCTATCGGTCAGTCACGTATGCTTTCTTTTCATGACTTTGCAGTCGCCGACCATTGTCATTATATCCTGCCATCGGCAATTATCAATCAGTTTAACAGTGATCGTCTGCTTTCTTTTCATGACTTTGGAGTCGCCGACCATTGTCATTGTTATACCCTGCCATCGACAATTATCGATCAGTTTAACAGTGATCGTCTGCTTTCTTTTCATGACTTTGCAGTCGCCGACCATTGTCATTATATCCTGCCATCGGCAATTATCAATCAGTTTAACAGTGATCGTCTGCTTTCTTTTCATGACTTTGGAGTCGCCGACCATTGTCATTGTTATACCCTGCCATCGACAATTATCGATCAGTTTAACAGTGATCGTCTGCTTTCTTTTCATGACTTTGCAGTCGCCGACCATTGTCATTATATCCTGCCATCGGCAATTATCGATCAGTTTAACAGTGATCGTCTGCTTTCTTTTCATGACTTTGGAGTCGCCGACCATTGTCATTGTTATACCCTGCCATCGGCAATTATCGATCAGTTTAACAGTGATCGTACTGCAATTCGAAAAAAAAACTAAAATGTGTCACAAAATGTCGGTTAATAAAACTAACATCTTACCGCCTTACCGGGCTATGTATTAGATGGCATAGAAGCCCGCTACAATACAATACACACACACACAATACAATAGTAAGAAGCATTCATTTCCTGAGATGGCCATCTGCGGTCAACAGCATTTAAGTCCTTTCGAAAAGAAAAGTCAAATACATTGTACCCGGAAGATTTTCTTAATATTTATCTTTATTTGCCTAAATATTTGAATCATGGAGCGTCAAATATAGATGCGAAGTGGTTTAACATTATGCAAGTTCTATCTTACTGTACATACAATAATCAAACAAATTTCTATTTAAAATTTTCTGAAATTTAACTGACAATAACGCAGCTCTATGGTATTATAGAAGCTCTCTTATTATCATATTATTATATAGTTTTATTGCACTGCACATACCAGTACTATTGGGAATTTGGAAATCAATCATCATAGCCGATAGCCGCAAATTGTTCAGAGCACAAAATGGTTCTTTATTGACAAAGAAAATTACAAATCAATAATAAAAACAAATTAGAACTAGTATTTACAATTGAAACAATTAAGCTAACTGCAGACTGTTGCAAACAATCTACAGGTAGCTCAACAGAATGGTTGAATATTTCGATTATTGTTCTTCAGTTAAGGTAGTCCATGTCTGTATAGAAAAAATCTAATATTGCGTAGGCATTCCAAGTATTCACATTTTGAGCACCGATTTTAAGAGCACCACAGTTTCAGCACCTATTCTATTCCCACTTTGAGCACCTACGATGACGTTGTTGCTAGTGATGGGGTCTTGATATACTTTTGATATATCTAGCTGTAGCTTTTGCAATTAAATCTAGATTTAAGATAAACATACATCGTTTTAGACCTAGGTACTAGGTAAAAGCTAGGTGCTTCTTTTTTATGAATAAGCTTTTTTATGAACTAGCTGCGCCCTGGGAGCGGACGCGCGCTCTGAGATCTACCTGTGCGTGGTTATTTGTTCGTTTAATCAAGTTATTGTACATACGTGTTTCATTATTTACCTAAAGGTTTATTTTTACCATGTTTTGTGTGAATGTAAAGGAATATTTTTATTCATACAAATTTCAGAAATTTATTGCGCACCCCCTGGGAGTAGTTTTTTAAAAATAAAAAATACGTACATATATCATTATTTTATTTATAAGTATAAATAAAATAATAACTATAAAAAATAATAACACAAAATTCGGTATAAATAGAGTTATTTATACCGAGTTTTGAGTGAATCGAACCAAGGAATAATAATTTTCCATAGAAACTTAAACCCCCTTTTAAACCCTCTCAGTGATTAGTTTTTCAAAATAAGATCATCCTATGTATTATTCTAAAACCTAAACTATCTACATACCAAATTTCATCTAAACAGGTTAAGTAGTTATCATATCTCCGTATACGGAGATATGTGGTAACAAACATTCACAGAAACTTTCGCATTTATAATATTAGTAGGATAAATAAACGTTTACTGACTGACATTAAATTCGAAGGTTGGTGTCGATGAAATGAAATAAAACGCCGCATAAAATCACATTTTTCATATATTTTTATGCATATTTTTCACGTGGATACATTGAATGTAACAATCATATTCTAATCAATCAGTCTTAGTTCTTACTTAGTTTTTTTTCTTATACAATAAATACTAGAAACAAATCACATTCAAACATATAAATATTATTGTTTACATACAATTTATCTACAAGAAAGGCCCATCAAAATATAAGGTCTGCTTTCTGTCATGATGACATATTGTTACTTTTTGTAATCTTCATCCTTGTCGTGTCTTGTTAAAATAATATTACGATAAAACACCTGTTTCTGCATTTTTAAATAACTACATCTAACTCACTCATTATGGGGCAGTTATTCTCCTTTTAACATTTTCGTCCAAAATTTTAGGGGCCAGCTTCAAAATAATGGTGGTCGTTGAATTAATGAACAGTAATAATTTTGATATTTTTATTGGATAAAATTCTAATATTTAAATGTAAGTTCCTTCCATTTCCTATGAGTATTATAATGCTGACCAAAAACAATACGCTCGCCCATCCGCAATGGAGGACTTTACCGCTTTCCTCGGATAACTGAGGGCTCCCAACCTATCCATTGAATGGCTTTTATAGACGTTCTTATCAGAGCAGCGGAACATTCTGCCGTATCGTATAAATATTAATCCCCTGGCTCGCGAATTCGAAGAAATTCTCTTTTTGCAGCTGAAAAATGTAGGTTATCGAACCTACAACCAACGGAATTGGCAGTTGGCACCTGCCTCCGATAGCGTCATAGCTGGGCATAACATGAGTAGCTGTAGTGTTACACGTTCCGATGACAATTTTTACGAAGGCGTGGCGAGAATTTTCATGATACAAGATACATTTTGCTAGACTTAAGATGTGGCTATCTTATTTAGGGTTCCGTATCACCGGTATCCTATTAGGTACATATGCCTACGCCTTCTGTCCATATTTTTATAATCAACTAGTTTCTGCCCGCGACTTCAGGCGTTGTTTCCGGGATGAAAAGTAGCTCATAGATACGTTATTCCAAGTCAACCAAGGTCTAATTAATGCTCTATGGAAAAGTTTTAAGGTAAGGACATTTATCTTTGCAACATTTTGCTTCCGTGTCAGTAGTACTACTAAGAAGTACAACTGGTAGTACAAAAGACACACCTTTGTATCTCTAGTACTACCAGTAGTACTAGCGACTTAAGCGGCATTGGTATAACAACTGAACATTTGTTAATTTTTTGTAAATAATTGTCAAACATATCCTTTGTAAAAAGGCTTACTACAAAATATCAGATTATCTAGATAGGATAAAAACCTTGGGGCAAGTTATGCTCCATCTCGAAAACTAACCACCTAACAAGGTGAAGGTTTCTTGTTCGCTTCTTTACCTTTCAAAGATTGAAGTGAACAAAAATCAAAGTGATCACTTTATTTCCTAGTTTTACATATGTAATTTGAATTTTGTGACGTGTCCAAGAGTCCTGTGGGGTCTAAAGAAAATAAAGCACTTTAACTTTGACATTATAACAACCGATACTCTTCGCTCCGTTCAGTACTTTTTGCGTGGACACGCAACGAACTACTCGTACATCCAATCTTTCGCATTCAAAATATTTGTGTGATTTTTATTACAGCATTAGTATGTGTAGACGTCTCACTGCTTCTTGCTCTCCATGTACTAAAATATACTTACATTAATCTTTAATGTATCAGTTGAAGTATCTAGCCCTACTTATCTGACTTTAGGGCTGGGGAGACCTACTGTAGCAAAATTAGAAACGCAAATTCAGTGTGCAGAGGGTCTTCGTGTGTGATTTATGATGTTTACTTATGCGTGCGTGCTTAATAACCCAAGAGGTACCCAATGTTGGCGAATCACCGAATTTACATAGATGCCTGACTAAGAGGCTTCTGTTTTACCCACGAGCACTTTCGTGGTACTTAGAGGAGGGCTATCATAATGTGAGAACCATAACACATCGACACATACGTATGAAATGTCTAATGACGTCAGAGAAGAGAAGTGATCTGTCAAACATTGCGCTAGCATAGCTCGAGTACGAGATATAGCTCAGACTTTAGTGCCGTGAGTCGCCAATCCATGTTGCCACAAAACAACACGGATCAGACTTGAACAAAAATGCTACTTTTTATACCGTTAAACACGAGCGAAGCAAGTTCTTCATAATTTTGAATTACAAAAAGCTGGTACAAAAAGAAAACATGTATATTTTATTATAATCCAAATTAAATCAAGTATGTATTTCTTTAAGTTTTCGATAGTTTTCAAATTGATGCTTGAAGACGGTTGATGTTGTATTCATGCTCGGGTACCCCGAGTCCGTACCTACCGTGCGGTTAAGTTATTGCTGATCGAGTTCTCTAGATGTGGATTTGCACGATTGAGCTCGTACCTACGCTTTGTTTGTATTCATCAGGGACTAGGGTCCTTACCAAAATGTTATTCTACAGGAACGTAGTACTTTAAGTCTTTATACTAAACCAAATAGAACTCCAGTATTACCTAAAATTCTACCACCGAACTGCGATCCCCAACCCGCATGCTTAGCTTGGGGATTATGGGCATTATCCCCGATGAGATAAAAGCCAATAAAGCGCTTATCAGGGGGAGGTTTGCGTCCAGCAGTGGACTAATATAGGTTGCTGAGGTTGTGGTTTAGTTTTACTGCATAATGCTTTGCTTTATTCTGTGGTTCAGTTATATCCAATATGTTGGATAAGTTAGAGCCAGCCTTATTTCACTTATTGACTATACATACCAAACCCGCCGACATAGCCACGCGGATTGTTGTGACTTTTCACATTTCAGTACATGAATATTGTAGACCGTCGATAGAGTTCTGTCAACTCGTCGCCGCGCCGGGCCATCGACTTTGGTGTGTTTACTTTTTTTACGCTTACACAAGCTGTCAAATTTGTCATCATAACCGTCATTGCGTAAGCGATGTTAGAAATTGATTGTCAGTTGGTGTCAATTCGTTATCGCCAAAACTAAACTAAACTAATTTGACAGGACTAAAAGTATGCCGTCCCTTTCGCAACAATCGAAATAAAAATGATGGCATCAGATTTAGTGCTACCAAATTAGTTCAGTTTATTGGCGAAATCTGAATTGACACCATTATCTCACATAGACTATTTTTATATATTCAGGAAGAAAAGCGGGTACTACGATGTAAAAGGAATTACGCAGTTCACTACATCGTGTAGACGTTGCTCATAATCTGTCATTATATTTGCTGATAGAACGAAGATTGATTCCATAGCTGGTCGAGAAACTGTCTCGCGTTAGGTGATTCTAAAAGTATCGTTGTTATTTTAATCGTTGTTAGTTCTCTGTTCACATAAATATAAGTTATTAGCTTGATCTAATTGTATTATTTAGAAAAGTAACCTATTTAATAATTAATGTAGTGTGGCAGCGTCAATCGGCCAAAACGTACTTGTAAATGCATCATACGTTTGCAACAAATCGAGTTAGTACTTTTTTTTAAGATGGCAATTTTTTATTAACAAAGAAAATTACAATCAAATAATAAAAACAAATTGCAAAATACTAGCTGTATCAAACAATTAGGCTAACTGCAGACTTTTCTTTTGACGCCGCTCTAGCTGCTTCCATGGTCATGTGTCTTCGGTCCTGGGATAAGGGTTGTTACTATGGGGTAACTCAGTAGAAGTCGAGAGGGTATTTAAAATTCAAAAGAGATGCCTCAGAGTGATAGATAGGTCTTGGTTCCTTAATAGTTGCAGGCCTCTCTTCAAGAATTGTAAGATCCTACCTCTCGCCTGCGTGTATATTAGGGCATTTGTCTATTTGTGAAATCACCCCCATCCTATTTTATGAAGCTTAGAGATGTGATTACTCGGCAAAAACGGATCAAATTTAACAATTTAGTCCACAAACCCCAATGTCATAAAGATATATAATTTTTTTTTTTCTAATATGTGCATTACTATTTACAATAAATTACCAGAAGACTTAAAGAAACTTAATGGAAATACATATGTATATTTAAGAAAAAGTTAATTGAATAGTTGCTTGAAATATGTTTCTATAATGTAAACGAATATTTAGAATATGATTTGTAAATTAAATTACTAGTACTTTTATAATAATAACTATGTCTCGCACAAAATGTGCACGCCTGCATGCAGGCCGAATACAGTTACTAATATAGTTATAAGACCTGACATTGTAAAATAATTATGTATTCATGCAAATAAATTATTGATTTATTGATTGACTGTTGCCAACATTCTACAGGTAGCTCAACTGATCCATATCAATACCAGTCGGAAGCGTCCCCAAGACGCGCTGGCTGCATTACTCCGCAAGTTAGTACTTACTATTTTATTCGGCTCGATGTGGTTTTTCGAGCATATTTTCGTATTATCGAAAACTGATAAACTAACGGCGCCGGCGTTTCAAACTTCGAAATAACAAACTTGTTGGCACAGCGGGTCAAACGGTTAATCTCCTTTTTTGAGTCCGTTAAAAATATATCCATGCAAAAAACTATTCGACATCAGATGTTAGGTTCATCCATCATCTGAAGCGACAGGGGGCGAGAAGGCTTGTCGACCCTAATCGAACTGTATAAACATATATAAACTAACCGACTATCTGAGCCTTAGCATCGATGGTGGTCGCGGCCCTTTCGTGGATTTATTGCTGTTCTCACACAACATTTGGTAAAAAAAAGTCTTATTGAAAAAAACGTTTATTGAGTATTTCATAAGGTCAGACAAATTGTTATGTCGTGTATTTAAAACGATTATTTTTTGGAATAAGCCATTTTTTATTTAATTTACCAAAGCCAATCCTATCGCGTATTTTCAATAACCCAGGTCTAAAATCAATAATTTATGCAAATCACGTTGAAAGACTGCGAAAACAGGCTTACCTTGCACCATGAAGCTAAGAAGTGATTGGAACAAGGTTTTTTTTAAACATTGGGTAGTAACTGCTTTGCGATTACGCTAAAATCTCTCATTCCCATTGAATAGACCATCCGGGGAGACTGGGCATAAACGATTTCACTTTCCAATAAGGTACTAAAAAAATACCTACAACTTTCTGGCCGGATGGAGCCGATCGATGTCGGAAATTTTACGTCAACGTCCGAATTTATTAATATAAACTAATTCAAAGTCAGTCACATTACTCACACTTAACCTTTCTTGCTCTATTACAGAAATTCTGATTCAAAGTTCCAGATAGTAAATACATTGCAGTTATGAAACGTATGTCCAGCTGTGGACTAATATAGGTTGATGATGATGATGAATGTAATGTAGGCGAGCAAAACAAGGTCAAGTCTGAATAACATAACACTATTACCCATATGAGGTTTAACGATAAGACACTTAAGTATAAACAAATAAATTAAAACAAAACATTACAATTGTTTTTGACATTTGTGGTATTTTATATATATATATTTTATATATTTTGTGTCATTTGTTGACAGCTTCGTCGTCGGTCGGCTCCATCCATCAGAATATTGTATGTAGGTATTTGTTATTGTAAATGTGATGGAAACCAAAATCGTTCATACCTCCCTGGAGGGCGATTAATTGAATGGGAGATTACGTAATCGCATAGCAGCCCATAATTAGACAGGTATGACCTATTTCCGTCATATAAAAATCAATACCCACAACCCATTATAAAAACTCAACAATTCAATTACACCTAAGGTAGGTAGTTATTACAAGCTTTTACAGCCAGAATAACGCCCATAAACCCCTTGAATTGAAAGTCGTTTAAAGTTCATACGCACGAACATAGATAGCTAAACAAAGAGAGATATTAAACAGATATTGTGGCCGTTCGAGCCACCTTTGTGTTGCTACCCGAAAGTTTAATTAGGAAACGGTGGGTTAGACAATAAAACCTAAATCTTTAGTTTTGAAACAGGTAAACGACACGCAGAATGAAATTTGGCAAAGGTGTGTGACCACTAGTTTGTAACGTCACAATAAATGCTTGAATCTCAAGCATTTATCGTGACACTTTCATTGCCACGCACATGTTGGAAACAGCAGAGGTTAGCAGAGGGTAGCAGAGGTGCCGTCGCAGGGCGCAGCTGTGTGACCGTGAATGTGTTAGTAAAGTTATTGTTGTTGCTCTCGGCTTAGAAATATACTTCATAGGTTGTTTGTTACTTAGAACCATATCACACTGGCGATTTGCGAGCGCAAGGCACATAGAAACGATCGCAAATCACCAGCACTTGCACAGCGAGTTCGCTGCGATTGGTAATCGTGGTGAGGTCGCTGCGTGCCCACGGCGGCGTGCTCGCTGCGCACTCACTTCGCTTTGAAACAGTTCGCAAATCGCCAGTGTGATATGATAAGGCTCTTAGGGAAAATTGTACGAGTTGAATTTGTTTTGTGGCGTAATATGTAGCGCATTCCTGTACTGAGTGGAAAATTGCGGGTTCAAGTCTCGTCAAGGTAGTAAATTTTAGGGATATTATTTAAATTTGTAGTACTTCATAGGTTGTTCTCATTCGAGTACGTTATGTACGTTTCTTACCTACAAAAATTATAACATGATTTGCAGAAATTCTATTGGGTACTCCGAACAACATCAAACCAATAGGAACTTACTCTGTTTATTCGTTTGCTTCCAATAGATGGTCAAGCGCTGACAGTAAACAACGCAAATCAAAACACGTTGCGTGCGTTCTGTCCAGTGGCCTCGCACCTTAAAACAGTGATTATTTCACTAGCGACCCTAATTTACGCGCTGCTTGAAATTGAGTTATGTTCGCGATAGTATCTAAAGTATGTTTGTACACAGCACCCCGTCTATCTGGTTCCGAGCGCTTGTTTTATCAATCCGCCGATTACTGAGCGAGTGGGCCAGCTGACACGCCCAATAACACGCGATCCTTGCAAACTACTTCACCTTCTTGGAAATCTACTGGAAATTACAAGGCGTATAGATTGCGACTAGATTTTTGTTGCAAAAGAATGAGGGCGTCTACTCCACAAAATGGTTGCGATACTTTCAAGAGAACACAACACATCTGCCAGGTTATCGAATTCAAATTTAATATACCATTGCATTCCCTGGTGTTCATCCGTAGGCAGGTAAAGAAAAGTTAACCCCATGTTACCAGTGGGTAAAATGTTTATTCTACAGGGCTTCAGGCTTTATCGTCAGTATTGTATTCCTTTGTTCAAAATACAACGTCAACAATCGCTGTTATTGACGGCAAATGCCTTGGTATCGGTTACTGCACGATTCATCTACGCCGCCGCTGCCCTAGCAATCTACCTAGCCACACCACCGTAGCGCTATGGCGTAGCAATATACATATATCACACTCCGGAGTCTCCTGTTGCCCGGATTCTAAGAGAACGGTGTCCTCAGGAGCTCTCCTCCCCACTCACACACACACATACCCTACAATACCCATATACGTAGTCACAGCACTTTCTAAGAGTTGTTTATTTATTATTACGAACCTATTTAATAGCATACCTACCCCGTGATCAGTTCCTGCGTGATCAGATGGGAACTACCCCTACCTTCCAATTTTATTATGTTTTTAATTTATCTATAAATAACTTGATCAATAAATATGTACTTAAATATTCTTATAATTTATTTATGTTGTGCCAAGGAGGCGGGCGATGCGGCAGCTCCACAGTTTTTAACTTTTGCTGCTTCATCGTTCATTTGTATCTTATTTAGTAAGTACCTTATCCTAAATAAATTATTTTGTATTATTTGTTGTATTTGTATTTTGTTTATAGAAATATTGCCGTAATGTATTCGTGGCAGAATAAAATTGTGACAAATACACCTTGTATAAAGTACATGCAATCAAAATAAATAAATTATTAATTATAACGATGTGCGGGCTGGTGCGGCGGCAGACTTGGCCGAGGATCTCAAGAGAAGCAAATATGCAGGTCTCTACAGAGCCTACACATTTGCTCACTTTGGGGTCGAGACCCTAGGTCCGTGGGGTACCGAGGCTCTTCGGGTTTTTAAAAAGTTATCTGAGCGTCTGGTCGACGCGACGCGTGACCCGAGAGCTGGTGGGTATATCTGGCGCAGCGCATCAGCATTGCCATACAGCGGGGTAATGCAGCCAGTGTCTTGGGGACGCTTCCGACTGGTATTGATATAGATCAGTTAAGCTACCTGTAGATTGTTTGCAGCACTCTGCAGTTAGCGTAATTGTTTCAATTGTAAAATACTAGTTCTTATTTGTTTTTATTACTGAATTGTAATTTTCTTTGTCAATAAAGAACATTACAAAAAAAATATATCATGTTTGTCAATCTCAATGATTTTTACTGATCCGTATGATCTTACTTATCCAATCGTAATAACTAAGGACTGCTAGTCATTTATTCTTACGATGCGTTTCGATATTTTGTGAAATTGTAAAAGTCAAACACTCAATCGTATTCGATTATAATTATCGATCATCGAGAAAACATGCAAAATATTAAAGATATTTATCGGGTATTTATCGCGTACCTTTTGTTTTATTTTCCCCTACGTTATATGGTAACATTTGCGTTGTAGTTATGTCGACGTCCCCCGCGAATAATCCGGTAATCGGAAAAGTTAAAATGTTCAGGAAAAATAAAAAAAACATTTTTTATTGATAACTCCATTAAACAGCAAATATCAGAGACTTTTTGTAACGCTTATGGAAGCTATTTTTTTGGGCTATCTGGTTATAATAAGAAAATTTATTCAGCCCCAAGCACTTCGTTATAATTTAGCTAAATGCGTTTTACTATAATAGTGTATGTAAGCTCTGGAACGTATTGTCACTTACGATATTATTCGTGTAAATTTATATATTCAACTCCAACAGTATTGTTGGGTTGCGATATTATTCGTGTAAATTATTTTGTACCTGAACAATTGTAGAAAGCAATTACTGTGTTATTCGCTTGTTTAAAAATAACGCACATTTTATTGTTTTGACTATAACCGTTTACATTATTATTATTTATATTCGAACAGTTTGCTAAAGTATTATTTAATGATCATTATTATACTAATATTTTATGAAATAAATGACATTCTAGTAAATAAATGAAACAACTTTGGCTAGTTTGATGAATCAGGAATGCTATATTTTTTTAAATAGACACTGCCCTAAAGGCGCTTCTATTATGTACACATGAAAATTATAATTAGGTGAAAATCACAGTTTTAACTGTCTAGTATCTTACTCAGAATCTTCATCGTCATCTGATTTAGGATCACAATAGCTTAAGTTCCTATAAAATGGTTGGTAATGGCGAGGAATTGCTTGGCCCTTGCACAGGCTTAGGAGATCATCGTGCAAAGCTTTTCTAATAGGGAGGAGCTTGTCGTATGCTGGCTTTAATTCAATGGTTTAAATTTTTTTGGACATCTGTTTCTGCCGACGTCGTTGTCTACTTCTGCCTGCATCGTAATCCAATTCAATATAATCCTGATCAAAATCATATTTGAAAAGAAAACAGTTAGGTTTAGTGTGTGACACACTTACCTCCATCACATCGGACCATCGTACTTTTTCTCCCGTCTTATCTTGAAGCCATCTTTTGGGTTCAACCAGTTCTTTTATGTTGAGGATATCAGATTGTTGCATTTCTTTGTTGCATTGACTTTAGCGTTCATGATGATACTTCCAAAATACCTTATTAAATATTTAAGAAATATCGTATAATATGTACCATTATCACACAAAGTGTAATACTAAATCGGCATAGTTAGGTAATATTAGCAATACTGTTTTTTACATTTCGTTTAAGGGAGCCATAGAAGTTACATATGGCAATATAACGCTCAGATTGCCAACCTAACAGCTAGAGGTAAAATAACTGTGAATGCACTGTATTCATACAGAGTCGATGACGGCCTATTGGTCGTGTCTATTCCTCACAGCATTATCAACGCAACTTAAATTTCTATAGACTTTATCGCGAGACAGACATTAGTGGTCTAAGCGTTTCACCTAAAAACAATTCCCGACATAAATTCAAAGCTCTGCTTTTTAGCTTCCTGATTCAAAAGTGGAAAACGCAGGTTAGCGTGTCCCGAGTCCATACAGCTTTACTGTTATTACGCGTGGAACCGATTCTTATTCTTGGCAGTGGACCCTGGACGTACGAGACATCAATTGAGCATGCTTACTGGCATGCTTGAAGATTGTAGTGTGTTATTGATAATAAGGTATTATTAAATTGAAGTGGTTTGACGGTGATATTCTAGGACAGAGTTAAGAGGTCGCAATCCGCGCCATTTTGTGAAAAGGATAGGCATAGGATTTCGAGTTCATAGGAGCGGGACAGAGCATACGTTTTGGGAGCGGCGTAAGCGCTCACAGTATTTACAGGTTCTATGCTGCTATTCGACTTCTCATGGAGACACAGTACACGGCGCGGCGGGTGGTAGGTTCCAATCTCTCTCTCATTTGATGTGCGGGGGGGGGGGGGGGGGATAGAACAAATCATTTTTCCCTAGACAAGACGGCACGGGCTTTGTCGAAACGAACGTTGTGCGATAGAATAACAATGTTCCACACTGCAACCGCACTCACCCTGAAGAAGTCCCTCGTTAAGGGATGAAACGTTGATGTTCTTCCAACACAAACAAGGTTCGTAGTTAACCCGCTTACATCCGCAATGAATTCATCAAACTACGATAGTTAGTCAGAGAACATTTCTAGTTAATTAATTAACGCGTTCACTGCCCAGCAGCAACGCGAAGGGGCACACTTCAGCTAGAGCTAGTTGAATGCGACCATGTGCATCATGGGCAATGAAAGTGTATAGGTACTTAACACTTTCATTGCCCATGATTAAAGTGTTAAGTACGATGATAAGAAGGAAGCAAGATAAAGAAGATGATAGAATGAATAAAATTCTAGGGCATTTCATTCATTCTAAAACCATGTTATCAAAATACTTTATCTGTAGAAAAATATCTGTGTATTTGAACGTCTAAAACCATGTAAAATGCGAAAGTATTTCTTTTTATCCAAAGGATGGGAGGAGTCAAATCTTTAATCAATCTTTCTTCTAAAGTTTAGGGTTTCCAAGCACCTAAAAGCTTTTCTACTATTTCACAGGATTCTTCGCAAACTGATATCGACTTTCGCTAACTTTACAGCAATGATAAATTAGTATAGATAGACTCAATACTCTGCTTTATCTATGGTCTACCTACAAGGTGACCCAGAATTGGGTATAGTGACTAAACACAGGTTGTACTAAAACGGTTATAAAGGTAGGTTAAACCAACAACGTTTAATTTACGATTCCAATTAGGAAAATTTAGTCCGTATGAATTTTTTATAACGTCTTGGTGAAACAAAGTTATGATTCAGTATAATTGTATAACGTTTGACTCCATAACGACTATAGAACTAGCTGCTACCCGCGGCTCCACACGCGTTTTTCCGTGATAAAAAGTAGCCTATGTCCATCCCCTGCCAAATTTCATTAGATCCGTTCAGCCGTTTAGGCGTAAAAAGGTAACAGACAGACAAACATTATAACTTTACTTTCCCTTTTATAATATTGAGTACGCGTATGCAATTTTTTTTGTTTTATAAAGCGTTGAATATGTTCTCACGAAAAAACGTTACTGCATTGAGATTAGTGTGAGGTTACTGATGATCGTGAGAAATAGAAAAAAAAATAGGAGCGGGCTTTATCCAGCACTAGGAATACATGGTCTGACTTATATATAAATATATTTTTTACTTTTGTAGGTTCTGATTGGTTTTAGTACTTTTAATAAGAAAATAGGACAGATATCTTTGTGCAACCTGTAGTAAGTTACCACGCAGTTGGCCAGCAGACGTTTTCCCGACTTCGCCCGTTATCATTTTGAAACAATAGCTTGCTCCAATCCTACGACGGCCAATACTATTAATAAATAATTGACCCCGAAGTTGAAACCTCTACCCTCTTTAAATATTGAAGCAATGGTACAGTAATAACTAGAATATTTCAATGTACTTTGTGGTTTGGTAATCGTGTAGCTATCAGGTACCAAGTCACAGATTTTATAACTACCGAACTACGAATAAGCTACCGACTACTAGTTATATTTGACAATATATGTCATTCTGACAGTATCTGTCATTTTAACAGCTGTCATCGGGAATTATAATATTTCTAACTTTACGATTCGATTATTTATGGAGCAGTTCGAAGGACCACAACGTAACGTGAGAAATAAATGTAGTGAAACTGATCCACACGGACCATGGATGAGAGTGGAATAGATTTAAGCATTGGAAACTAATCCAATCGACATATGGATCAGAACGGAATAGATTCAAGCAGTGGAAACTGATCTACCCGGGCTATGGATCAGAGTGGACAAAAAGTGGAAACTGATCCATTACTGGATCTGCAAAGTGGATCAGAGTGGAATGGAGCCTTATGCCGAGTACAATAGTGGTGTATATTCTATTATTGTAGAGGTTTCTAATCTAATTCTAAGTGGGGGAACTGGGATCTGCACAGACATCTCCCATGGGAGTGTATTGTGTATTGTGCCCCTGCCTAACCAGACCCTAACCAGCCCAGCTCCTTGAAGTACCGGATCAGGACTTTTGGCGATTAGAGAGGCTTCCTTGATACAGGCTTAAGCCGTTTGAGAGCGACTTCGTTCATAATGGTCATAGGTAGTGCTCAGCAAATTAAAACACAAATTATGAAAAGTGTGTTTGAAACTATTATAATTAAATTATACGTAGGTAGAATTAATTTGTTTTTAATTAAATCGTAAACCGCGATACGCATTCAACACAGCTTCACCTTGACATAAGAATCTAGGTTTACTTTCAGTTATGTGAGCCTTGTAGATATTTCTTCCAAGTTCCGATACAACCCAAAGCAAAGGCAATGATTTGTGGAGTGTGTTGAAAAGCAATTAGTGCAATCCAAGTTGGGCGATGAAACGCTCGCGTGAGCGTACAGATAGCAGTTTGGAGTAATTACGAATGTTGTGAATGCCGACAATCACTTAGAAGCGCCTTATCTAAGTCCTACTTAACGTGGACTGGGCTATTAAGTCATAAATCGTGGACTAGACACGCAAACCCCTGACGATTCGGCCGTAAGCTAGTTATCTCCGCGTTGGCATCTAATTAACAAAATCTCCCTTTTCAGGGTACCGTGTAAAAGGGCGCGATCGTGAGTTTATTATTAAATATACGTTGACCTATTTAGTAGCCAGTTGGGTTTATAAAATAAACAGTTAAATTATGATCAGGAATCCGTCTGCCAAGCGTGGTAATTACAGTAGAAAACCCTCCTTGTTCGGGGGACGCGTTCAGCTATAGACGTACGAGTATGTATGTGAAAATGGAGAAAAAACAGCCAATGCAGTTTTGGATGTAGTAATAAAGTCAATGGTGAATATCAAGAAGCTAAGCATTGCGAAACTAAGCTTCTTGATGTTCATGAAAAGTCAAAATGAAAATGTAAAATACATGTAATTCTTGATAAAAATAACAATTTGTGGTCCGTATTCTAAAACATAATATCTAAGCCATCATTGCATTGCAATTGCATTGACGGATTTTGATTCGTCGATACTGAACCTTTTCCTCTGTGTGACTCCCGCTTCACCGTATTATTTTTATTCTTTTAATTGGATCGTTAAATTATTCGAATCGACTGCTAAGTGAGGCCTCAGTCACGCTCACAATTTTAATGTCTAAACATCCTTGAGTTACTAACGATTAACTGGTTATTAACGAGATCGAATTTAATTTTTGAAGCCCTATTTGCTCTCTATTTCAGTTTTAATTTTGAACTAATTACGCAAGTTTATAACTCAATTAAGTTTGAAAGTTTCCAAACTTTGTTTTTAACGTGAACTAGTAAACAATGTACGGGGAAAATTCAACTCAACGAAGAATTTATTTTTAGCTTATAAAAAAAAAGCTTAGGTACGTAGTAATTTCTCAAGTGCCTTGGTAGGTTTTCCATTGGCGAGTAAAAAAATATATTTTATCATTGAATACGTATTTAGGGGATGAAATATTATATAACTCTATTAATATAATCATCATCATCATTTGTCTGATGTGATCAACGAAAGATCTTCTCATCTAACATCACAGTGGCACAGCGGGTGGAGATCTCCCAGCGGCGCAGGTGATCGCGGGTTCGATATCCGCCTCAGGACAAATGTTTCTACCCTCTGCAGATATTTGTTCTAAATGTTCTGGGTTTTTCTATGTATAATAAAACATATTTTCTATGTAGGCACAAGTAAAATGTACCCATAACACAATGCTCTGCTTAGCTTGGAGCTAGATGATGCTGCGCGAATTGTCCAGCATTATTTATTTATTTAAGCAGCATCCACCACCAATACCTCAAACCATGGTAAATATCCCATTTTAACTTTTATACGGCGATACAAATCTATAAGCATGGTTCTTTAGCTACTAAACCCATTGCATTAACCTGGCAAACTGTATCAGTTTACTCGGTTAATTACCCCGTGTCAGTACCGATTTGATCTTATCCCAAAGGGTCTGCTCATTGGTCGGTCACTGGACACAGGCTATCCATTCAGCAATCAGACTACTGTCACTTTGACACATGACAGCTTGACAGAATGCACCGCTCCCCAGCGGCCTATGCAGCCTATTTCCAACAATGTCTACTATATTTATCGCCATGAATCGGTGGAAAGCAGATTAGGGAATTGTACTCCCAAAATGGCGTGTTGGGCTGTGAAACTCATTATACACTTTATAATTGGATGGGGAACTAAATAGATTGTAGAGATAATGCTACAATTTGTGAGGAATTTTGGCAGTTACGCAGGGTAGTATGCTTGCCTATTCCACTTTGTCCCAAGGCCAACTGAAATAATAATAATAATAATAAGAAGGTGGATCAAGGGCCAGATCCAAAAGGAATCGGTACTCCTGGACTCGGCACGCAACGTCAGGAAGTAGTTGAAGCCCTAGTCACCGGCCGCTTGAGGCTAGCTTCGCGGCCGGTGATTCATCGTTTTGCTATATTTTTTACCGTAGAATATTTTTTTTGTTTTGTAATATTTTGTTTTCTTTATTAAAAATATATTTTATACATAAAAAAAATAAGAGTAAATAATTAATAATAAATATAATGCTGGACAATCCACAACAGCATCATCTAGCCCTAAGCTAAGCAAAGCTGTTATGGGTACTAGATGATGTTATACTTACATACTAAAATACACACACACGCACATACATAGATATTTTTTTATTATACATAGAAAATACACAGCCATAAATGACTACAGAAAAATTAAGTTAGATAACCGAAGAATTTACTGATACGCGTTTGTAACTTTAATAGAACGGGTGGATGGGAAGGAGATCCAGCATTTTTTTTTTATTTCACAAGATCCAGTTTTTAAAACTCAATTTGGGTTTGAAGGAAGTTTGAGGTCGCCGCAGTGTCGATAGTGCAAAAAAACCATTAGAAAAATAATAATTTATTTTTTAAACTGTGTATCTACGTAGTTGGTCTTAAAAACTACTTACTAATAGTTTGAACAGTTTTCCTCTTGGACATACAATAATCATAATTCATGATAAAAAAAAATCATACTTTTACAAATCACGTCATTTTAGTTTGCTCTTTTTATTGTAAAATATAGAGGTCAAAATAAGAATCCAAAATAATTTTCATAACTTTACAAGCGACCTAGAAACGTTCAAATTAATAGACCATAATTATACATCTAACCCAGTAGACCGTTTGATCGACCATGATTAACAAAGTCACTGTCAAAGTAGATACCTACTCTTTACATTTCGATTCTACATAAAGTTTTAACGAATATTCATCGCGTGGGTACAATTATAGTGCGGGCGAACGGGCGGACAGCGGCAGCGAGTTTTGACAGCCAGGGGTGAGTCTATTTGACGTTAGTTACGAGACGTGATAGTGACGTCTCCTTTTTGTATGGGATTTGCGTAGTCACACGATAGAGGCGCTGTAACAAATTGTATAGAAACAAGAGACATAAAGATTCCACATAAAGTTTTAACGAATATTCATCGTTCTAATGTTGCCTGAAATAAATGTATTATTATTATTAAGTTACTATGACCACAGCGCCTCAGAAACTCAGAACAGCATGGATTAAAGTAATAAATTTATTTTATTTTATTTATAGTACCTAAGTATTACTTTTGGTATAAATCACAGACAGAATTTCTAAAAATTCTATAAATACAAATATAAGCATATATTGCAATTAACCAGGGGGTGAGTCTATTTGACGTTATTTACGAGACGTGATCGTGACGTCTCCTTTTTTATACAATTTGGTACAGCGCCTCCATCGTGCGGACAGGTAACTACGCAAATCGCATACAAAAAGGGGACGTCACGATCACGTCTCGTTACTAACGTCAAATAGACTCACCCCTCATGCAAAAGGAGTAGATTCAGCCTTATTCTGGAAATATGTAAATTAAACCTGTTTAAATCTTGAGTATGTCTGTAATACGCTGTCACTTCACCCGATCCCCAGCCAGAGAATATCCAGAATTGAATACAATTTGCCGGCACCAATTAGTGGGTAACATAGAGCTGGTACTCCTCATTTCTATACTTATTGCTGAACAATTGTGTTCAAATTAGCTGTGACAACCGGTTGGAAACACGGTTGTCGAGGCCGGACAATTTAAAACTGGCTCGTCTAGACCGACCCAACTTAATCCACTTTTCAAAGGGGATTTTGGTATGTAGTAAATTTATTATTAATTTTGGTCAATTTCCATTTACTGTTTGTATGTGAAGTTGTGTTCTGTACGTATCCTACTTTCGGGAAAGTTGGAAAGTGATCACTCAAATGACCCGGCTTTTAGGCGATCTCTTTATATTTTTATGAACAAAAATCTGTCTATTAAAACAAGGCAACGACGAATAGCTGTCATTTTTGATATCTGATTTTTGTATCAGAAATATACAAAATAATTTTATTTTTAGATTACTCAATAATTAACATTTGTCGAGATTCCGTGCAAATAGTTCACCCCCAGTAATGTTTTGCATTTTTTTAAATTTAAATGATATTAAAGTAAAGAGGACGGCTACATACCCAGCAACGCAACGAGCCATTCTTCAAAGAACTCTAGAAGATATTCTACCTACACTAATAATAGTGTAGGTTTCTACCTACTCTAGAAGACCTAGTTTTCTAGAATTCTTAGGAAGGACAAGCGATATTACAACCAGGCTGTTATATCGCTTGTGCTTCCTCTTAAAAACTATCTACAAATAAAATATAATTACTATCATTTACAATAGAAACAGTTGAGCTAACTGCAGACTGTAGCAAACAACCTATAAAGGTGGCTCGAGTGATCCATATCTATGTCACCACCGGATCGTAGAATCAGCCCGTTTGTAGAGTACCTAGGCTGCTCACATTAATAAATTGCCTATGCCGATTGTTGAACAATGTTCAACCATATGGTTAAACGTCAACTAGCCATCTCGTCGAATGAAAATAAATACCAATCGAAAGCGTCCCAGTGACTTTGCAAAACGTTATGGCTTACTTCAGAACTTGATGTACAACGGCGACTTTTTACAATTTCCTTTATTAAAAACCTCATTTAAACTTCAACCATTGAATAAACTTCATTATGAATATAAATGTTGGCAGGAGACGAAAATTCATAATCAAGGTAAGAGTTTATACTGTACTTAGTCATCATTGTAGTAGATTTAAAATATTACCTGCGCACTTAAATAAAGGGATTGAGATTTAAATAAAACGTCAAATGCGAGTCGAACTTGCGCACCAAGGGTTCCGTATAATTGTAAGACCTTGTTTCTTGCCAAATATCATGATTCTAGGTCAACGGGAAGTACCCTATAGGTTTTGTGTGCATGCGATTCGCTTGGAAATTTCAAAATATTCGGACATAAACGGCTATAACTTTTGATTGCGTTGACTTAGTGGTTTTATATTTAAATCACGGCTCTAAGAGGTTAAGGATATTAGTGTTTGATGTTAATTTCATCTCAATACCTCCACACGTTCCTGCGAAAAGAGGTTTAACAGACGGACAGACGGCCAACAAAGTGATCCTATAAGGATTTATTTTTTCCTTTTGTGTACGGAACCCTAAAAACGAACGAAGTTGACGGATGACGTCGGTCGCACGAAACGGACAACCTTACCACCAAGTTCCTTCAAGCGTGACACCTTTCGTTTCGGATCTCTATGAAATAAAGGTCAGTATAATTTTCATAGTAAGGTCATCGAAAGAACGGATCCGGCCGTCCTTCGTTTTGTGCGATCGGACGTCATCCGTCAACTTCGTTAATTTTTCAAAGTAGACCACAAACTGAGCAGGACAGCATGAGAGATGACATCATTCTCAATCCCATTATTTAAGTACGCTGGTAGGTGGTTACTAGAGTCGTTTGGGTAACGACCTATTCATTCAGGCGCACCACTCGTGTCGTTCTGCCGTCTCATCGGATTATGAGAGTGTACCTGTGTTTGCGCACACACTTGTGTACTATAATAATGCCACTTAGCTAGTCTCCGTTGAGACGGTGGCCAAATTTGGCAAAACACATCATCATATAAATAAACCGCCGGATTTCATACACACGAAAGTTGTTGTCCGATATATTATAAAGATCAATTACACGGTACCCACCCTCTTGAAATACGGAATAAAATGTGAAATAACATGTAAAGTGCATTTGGCAACAACTTTTAATGCTATATAGTTAAATTGGTTTCCAAAGGCGTCTAGGCTTATTCTATGTTGCTCTCCGGTTATATTTCATTGATTAAAGGAGATGATTAATATATGTAAAAGGTGTCATTGGTCTCTTTAACGTCTCTTACTCTACCTCTACCTAAACGTCTCTTGTATTTTAAAATAATATATACATAATATAAAATATAATATATACATTATATAAATTAAAAAGGAAAGGCTTAGGCTTAGTTATAATTAAATGACCTACTTACGGTTCCCACTCTGGTGCACAGAGAGCCAGAACTTGGCACAGATGTTGTTAGCCAGTTTTACCGAGGATGCTATTGTTTGACCGTCTAATATTGGCCCAGAATGCCGCAATACGAGATCTGATGATAGCAAAAAAGTCTTGAATCCGTGCATCAGCGAACATGCCTAAAACGCTGCAAAAACGTGACTTCTTCATTAAGATGCGAAAAGCGTCAATGGGCCACAATAGCCTACTAGTTAGTAATATATCAATTGAATAGCAAACACGGCCTTCCATTTGAAATATTTACTACAAATGTTGAACCGTGACAACCTATTCTATCAAGCAAACGACGACGCGACGCGACGGCATAAAATAACGCAAATGCTAAAATGACCGACTTTCGGACTATATTTATAATGGACTAAACTAAACAAACGTTAAGAAAATCAGATCACTTGGTAGCATTCCAGCTACAATGCAACACGAAACACTAGAAACGCTTAAGAACGAGTTTGAGACAGATTTATAGGACGAAATAAATGCAATACTCGCCTCGCGCCATCACATCAACCAAACAAGTTGTTTGTACCCGACTTTGGTCATTTAAATGTTGGATTTGACAAACTGTTTGGCTGGAATTGCTTTGGCAAGGCAGCATAATATGGAGTCAAGAAATACGACTTGTTTCACGATAGACTTGTTATTTACGAGCTTGAGTGGTAGAAAAGAGAGCAGAGGTAGGTACCAATTGAAATAGGCACATAATTACTAATACTACACATAGGTTATAAAACCCAATGCAAATAGTTCGTAGCTAGAAAAGTAACGATAAAATCTTTATAAATTATTATTTTTGATAAACAAACTACTTTTAATTAGGTACCCATACAAAAAGTTCGAGAAACCTTAATAAGCTCCGAGCAATTTGCACGAAGCGATGAAAAAATGTTTGAAAATAGAAAAGAACCGTTCAAAGAAATATTATAAATTGAAAGTGTATCCTTTTCGTCCTCACCGTAGTAGATATCGGCGTTGTGTCGTTTAAATTGAATTGAAGAATGATTTATGCCAACAATCTCTGGAAATACTCTTGTTTCTTTACACACTTGATCGCTCCACGCAAATAATAAATGGTATTGCGCCTTGGAAAATTTATCGGTGTTTTTATTTATCGATGTGCCGTGGAGGAAATTTTCAATATTTTGTAACTTTGCTGGTGACTTACAATTAATTGCTTTTAAACTGGGTTGTTTGCTTCTCGATTTGCTATCGAAAATTTGTTATGTTTAAGTGGGTAAAAGTAGGTAACTGTTGGTACTATGTATTTTGGAACTGCAGCAGTTAGTACCATCAACAGCCGGATGTTAGCCCACTGCTGGGTATAGGCCTCCCGAAGTTTCTGTCACCCATCACGGGCCTATGCTAGCCGCATCCACCTTCTTGAACTTGAGGCATCATGAAAAATGTATTCTTATATTGGGGACGCTTCCGACTGGTATTGATATGGATCATTTCAGCTACCTGTAGATTGTTCGCAACAGTCTGCAGTTATCTTAATTGTTTGAATTGTTGATACTAGTTCTAATATGTTTCTATTACTTAATTTTATTTTTCTTTGTTAATAAAGGCCATTGCCATTCTTATCCTTAAAAGGTTTTTGACTAACTAATGGATCATCAAAATTACTTACTGATACATACCTAGGTACCTATTTCAAGATGAGGTATATAGGTTTATATTAGAACCCTCAAAACTTGTCCTAAAAATAAGTTCCTCTGCATGCCAAATTCAGTTCTCAATAAAGAAACATCTGTAGGAAGCCAAAATGAGAGTGGTTCAGCAAATAAACGGGAAGTAAGATTAATAACAGCAAATTAGTCACAGGATATTGCTGTTCCTTGTTTAGTAAATTCTATTGTGGGACACGAGTGGGGCGGTTTTATTCCACGGACTATTCAGCTACGTGACACTTTGGTGGTTTTTATGGCACAATAAGTAAGATATTTAATTTATTGGATGTTTCCTCTAAGCTTTGGTTTTTGCTTTTATTAAGCTGAACGTGCACATGTCCGCACCGCAGGAGCCGTACGAGCCGCAGTCATCGAATTTCCCCGTGGCCTCGCGCACTTGTTCGCATCTAACGATCCGCACGCAACGAAATCGCATTCATCATTTAGACCTGATGTGTTCTATGAATCTCGAGAGTAGAGAACGAGTACCGATACAGATTATTAGGTACCTACATAAATATATCATTATTACTGTAAAGTAATATGGACCGTGATTACTATATTACTTTTTTTTTGGATTAGTCTACTCACTACGTACTCTGTCCAGCAGTGGACGAACAAAGGCTGATGATGATGAGATGACATTAAGATCCATCTGTCTGTTTAGGCGTAAAAAGGTGACAAAGATGGACAGAGTTACATTCATATAAGTAAAATTAGTATGAATTTATAGAAGTTTGATTCGTATCCTGATCAGTACACATACCTACGTCACTGCAGAACATGCCTCCCCCAAACATCCTTAACGTTTTCATCATCAAACAGCGTCATCACCTTAATCATCGAGCTTGTCAAGCCATGAGTTATCCACTCGAGTAGGTGGTCATCTCATCCACTTAATTTAAAACAGTTTGGATGAGTTGGTCAATCAAAAATGTTTTGCAGTTAACTCATCTAAAACTTTTTAATAACAGTTTTTTTACCAGTACTTTCAAAGTAATATCAACCAAAAAAGTGTTCCAAAATTAAAAATATTTACTCGTCCAGTACCAAAATGTTCCCAGAACGACAATAAAAGTTGCTTACTATTTACTTATGTGTCTCTTGAAGCTGACAGGCATTACGTATGTAGACATTAGTCTACTTCCTACCTTTGCATAAAGACCTCACGATGTAGGTAGGTACCTACTGTGCGTAGTCACGTCTCTAATAAATGGCCAGAGACTTGTGACTATTACGTTTTCCTTCCTAGTGTGCGGACAAAAAAGGTTATTATGGGTATGAAAAACCAACCTAAGCTTCAGTAAATGGTGAAGACTATTCTTATGTAGAACGTTAAAAAATGTTGGTTTGGTTGGGATCTCGAATTTTTCGCACTTGGAATTGGAACGACTAAATACGATGTACTAATCCATCCTCATCCTCATCCTCAACAGCCCATAATTGGTCCACTGCTGGACGCAGGCCTCCCCTTGATAAGCGCCTACAGCCTCCTAGTCACGGTGGCTGAGTCGGTCCAGTGTCTGAGTATGAGGGATGGCTCCATACTCAGACACTGGACCGAGACGCTTCTGTTTGTTGCCCTGCAACTCAATGCGTTTTGCAAAACAAAATAAAATAAAATTTATCATTCAGTCGGTACATAGTTTAGAATATTCAGTATTACTTAAGTGAATTCCGACTGGTTGATATGGATCAGTTGAGCTACCTGTAGACTGTTTGCAACAGTCTGCAGTTAGCTTAATTGTTTCAAATGTAAATACTAATGTTTTTTTATTATTTGATAGTATTTTTTTTTGTTAATAAAGTTATATATTATTTTAGTGAATTTAATTTAATTTTGCTATAATAATTTATCGAATGTATTCTGAAGTTTATGTGACATGAATAATTGAAATCTGTGTTTGTTTTGATGTACTAACAATTATGGTGAATAGATGAAATAAATAAACTGAATTGAATTAGCGAGTAGGTTAAGTAAGTCTCGCCATAACTCGGCCAATTCATAAATTAGCTATATTAGTAGGTATCTGTCTAGGTACACCTACTTGCCTATCAGCTATTAACACAAGTGCCTGGTTCTCATATCGCATAATTAGTTTAGTCATCGAACGACGATAATGTGATCAATCGAATTCAACTTCATTGGAGCGAACTATGGCTAGATTGGCTGCTAATAGCAAATTATAATGGGAATTGATGTTCAAAGCGTGATTCACGAGTTGGTCAATTTGGTCATTATGGTTGTTGCAAACGTATCAACTCGGACACGGATCCTCCACCTCCTCCACAGCCTATATTGGTCCACTGCTGGACCCAGGCCTCCCCGTGATAAGCGCCTTATTGGCTTTTATCTCACGGAGGGGTAATACTTATAATCTCCTAGCTGGGCATGCGGGTTAGGGCGCGCAGTTTGGTTGTAGAACTGTTCTGCAGGGGGCGCTGCTGCCCGCCCACGGTGGATATCCCTTAGTCGCCTCTTACGACACCCGCGGGAAGAATGGGGGTGGTGCAAAATCTAAGCTGGCACCACACAGCTCAACACGGATCATCACCATTTAAACTAAAGCAGTACATATTTACTATACTCCGCCCACGTCCTTATTTTCTCTTTTTCGACTGATAATCAAATAGTCATGTTCTAATGAACAATAACAATAAATATTATTAATTTTATTTTATATCTAAGAGATAAAATAAAATAATTATTATTAGTATTTTTTTAACAATGTTGTGTCCGCCTGTTATTATCGTCCACTTATGTATTTGAATTATATACCTATGTATATGCTGTTGGTGTTCCCATAATAAATAAATGCTTTACCGATAAAAAAAATTGACGCACATTGTCATAATGAGATCTAACTTTGACAAATTAATCGGGTGGAAGTAGTTTTATTTTACTTTTTTATACACGTATTTTGACTACGGCGAAGAATTAACGCCGATCCGTTTCCATGCTAATAAGACTGACACCCTATAAAGACACTTGATGAGTTGAACTCGGTTTATTGTTTTAATTCTTATTTACATAAATGCCCATGTCCAAAGTTCATTATAATATTATTTTGCTCATCACATTCATTCAACTACTGTTATATTTACTTCATTTTGTTATAGTAGGTAAAGTAGTCAAAAAGATACCGACGATTACCCTCTTCTATGTTTCAAAAATTAGACTGGCAGGTTTAAAATAAGGATGACAGATCTAAAACAACTCAGTTATAATAGCTATAACATATATGTATTTAATTTATTGTTTTGTATATTGTTTGTAATTGTATTCTGTCCTTTTTTATGTCTAGTAGTTACCTAGTGTTTTGGTGTTAGACTGTAAGCTAAATGCTGTATTTTTTATAAATAAATAAATAACCCAATTCTGCATTACATTTTAGGTATGATTTGAAACGTCTATCTAATTTTAGCAGGCATCTAATTTGGTCATGATTAAAATTCATAGGCAAAATGCTGGATAAAAACATTAGGATAGGTAAAGTTGTACACCTGATTGATATTACGACTGACTGGCTGACTGATTGACCGACCGACCGACCGACCGACCGACCGACCGACCGACTAGAAATCGTAAAATTTAAGTTAGGAATCCTGTTTAGAGAATACTATAATTTTTAGGTCAACCTAACTTTAAAAATCGTAAAATTTTAGTTAGGAATCCTAAAACAACAGAATCGACACCATTGACTTGCCTCCTTACGACTATCTACAAACAACCATGTAATTTTTTATTGAAACAACAGTACAAGATAAATAGTGGCTATTCTGCGGACATCATTAGACATAAAGGCAGATATTACGAAGATTTATCATAATAATAACTGTTTATTTGTCCTGAAAATAGCTTTTATCTAACCAAAATGTACCCATTGGAGTTCGAAGTTAGCTTAGATCCTAAGGATGTTTTTGATACCATTATAAATAACTGTTTGCGGCTTCGAAAGCCTTTTGCCGAGATCATAAGCAGCTTATATCATTTTCCGGGTTACCATTCATCGACTGGCTAAATTTAATTAGGATAGAGATTAGATAAAGATAAAAACATAAAGTTAAAGTTAAAATGTTTATTTCGTCTTAAGGAACACATCAACTTTGATGTGACTAGGTAACAGACATACAGACAGACAAATGGAGAGGCATAACTATTTCGAATTTGATAAAACTTGCTTCCGACCGTGGCTTCGCATGCGTTTTTTCTGGTTTTTTAGGGTTCCGTACCCGTAGGGTAAAAACGGAACCCTGTTACTAAACCTCCGCTGTCCGTCCGTCCGTCCGTCCATCCGTCTGTCACAGGCTCTATCTCATGAACCGTAAGAGGTAGACAGTTGAAATTTTCAGAGAATATGTATTTCTCTTGCCGCTAGAAGGAAAAATAAAATAAACATCAAAATTAAATGGGGCTCCCATACAAAAAACGTGATTTTTTTTGCCTTCGTTGCTGTGAATTTGTCAAGGCTGTATCCCTTGAACTACAGTAGGTAGACACATGAAAATTTCTGTAAATAAGTAACACTTCATCTTTAATAACAACAAATACTAAAAATAAAATAAAGTACAAAATTTAAAGAATCTCACAACAAATGAAAATTTGAGATTCTTTGAAAAAGTTGCCTGAATTTTACGGTACGTAGCCCTTCGTGTGCGAGTCGACTCGCACTAGCGGTTTATTTCCTTAGCCAAGCTAATTTTTATGGCCCAAAAAAGTGGAAACTGATCCATTAGTGGATCTGCAAAGTTGATCAGAGTGGAATGGAGCTTTTATTTCGGACTACTATGGTCCTTTATGATCAATTTTTTTTGTTGATAAATACTTTGTGTTACCTTTTTATTTCATTCCACTTCCATCAGTAAAAATCATAACCTCCTAGGCAAGTTTTTCATATTATTTCTTACAAACAATGTAAACATGTCCCCGGCCATTACAAACAGCGTTATTTTGCAGGTGATTTTCCATGCACGTCTACAATCCCGTGATTATTTTTTCCTCTCACTCCGGTAATGGTATTTTCTCACGGCTTTCAAAATGTTGAATATTTTCTTAGGAAAATCCACGCTATGTAGGTATACGCTGCAAATTGTGTGGCTGACAAAGCAGCTCTTCAATAAATGTAACCATTGCAAAAATAATGTGGAGGAAAGAAACAGCATGCAAGTAGTTCAAGCGGAGAAAAATTAACATACAATATGTCAGTATGAATGTATGTGTATGTGTGCTTTTATAGTAAAATACAATGTCGTCCGATGTCAGTTTTGATTTCATTTATTCTCAAACAATAGTTATATTGTGTCGGAATTTTTCTTAAATTAGATACACATTGTTGTTGTTATAATACAAAATAAAAACAATAATAAAACATAAAACATTAAATTTCATAATTTTATACAGAAAAAAAATTAATCGGTAGAGATTATTGGCTGTCTTACAGGTACACTTGAGTCTTGGTAGTGAGACTCACCGATTGCACCTCTGAAGTTCGCAAATGGATTTCTAGAATAGTGTCGACGAGGTACAGCATTATATTTTCAGCCTCAAATCCTTACGGTCAGAGCTGTAGAGAATTTTACCCTGAGGCAATCCTCAACACGGGTACTGCAAATAAGCTGTGTTATACTAGAGATTTGGGCTGTTCGGGGATCTATTGCATAGCGTAGGTATACAGTAATAAAATTATTGCGGTAGTCATTGTATATATTACCTACAGAGTATGTTCGGAACTGGACATAAACTGATACCTACTTGGGGATTAGCTTTTATAATTGAACCTAGCCAGATCTAACTCTGTCCCTAACCCAAGAACCGTCACAGTCCACAACTGAACACCATTTATTCTTACAACCACTTACACAAATTGCAATGAGAGGCCTATCTACAGACCTAAGCCCAACACAACCTTCATCTTGCAGAGCCATTCCAGCAGAGAATAGAAGAGAAGGGCAGGAACCCTCCAAGAACACTGTTTCTTGTTTCAAAATGTTCGTCTCGCCCTACCAGGCAGTCAGCCAATGGCGCCAGGTAAAGATCCTATGTACGTGCCACGAAGATGTTTCTCAAATACTTCATTAATTTTATCAAAGTAATGGATGGCACTCAGTCGTAGGTATATAAAAACTGTAACTTTTTGAACAGTAGGTACCTGAGTTCTGTTTTCTGTGTGGTATAAATAATGTTTTTACGAACTCGACGATATTTTCAATGATACTTTTAGCGACTCGTAATAGGTATGCAAATTAGTGTGGTTAATAATTAGGTGTGTTTATTTCATGTAGAAAGGCATAATACCTAGCCAGCCTTCCATTGCAACACCCTAAATGGGTAGGAACATACAGTAACCATAATTTAACTCACCTAGTCAATAAGATCTGCTAAAGAAAATTACAATAAAAAAAAACAAATTAGAACTAGTATTTACAATTGAAACAATTAAGCTAACTGCAGACTGTTGTAAACAATCTACAGGTAGCTCAACTGATCCATATCAATACCAGTCGGAAGCGTCCCCAAGACGCGCTGGCTGCATTGCCCCGCTGTATTGCAATGCTGATGCGCTGCGCCAGATACCCGCCCGCTCTCGGGTCACGCGTCGCGTCGAACAGACGCTCAGATCTGCTTGTATGATTGCAATAAATAAAAGTAAAGTAATACAGTTTTTTAAGACATTATGTTCAAATTCCTTTACAACAGCAGCCATAATATTTGTATCGCCCTTTCATGACTTGCGGAATTCAATTTGGAACTTCAAATTTCTAAATGTTCGTGAGAGATGCAATGGCAAACTTATATTAAATTCACATTTCCTGGCGTTTCTGTAAGTTTATTTGCAGCAAACTTTTCAGTAATGTTCGTATCTACTAAGAAATTTAATATTGCGAGTGGCGCCGTTGCGTAACTTTGTGTTAATGTAGGTAAACATTTGGATGAATTTTGCATATGGCTCAGGAATTCTGCGAATCAAAACTATATTAAAATAATTCTAAAATATACGAAAATGTAGGTAGCTTCAAAGCAAATTGTTTGACAATATTAAGGCCGCTTATAAACTGCTTAAATTAAGTTTTCCAGGAAAATTGGATTCTTGAAAATATATAATGATAAAAGAGAAGAGGCGGACTGGACTAGCCACATGGGAACGTAGACAAATATTTACTACTATGCCTAGATAGTTATTCTATACCCCTACCTACCTAACCAAACTCTGTCTCATCTCATAATACATTCATTACGTTTGATCTCACATCAATTCTATGCTCCATTGCGAATGAGAACATCATAAAAGGCCTCCCTTTTCATCACACTGCAATGGGCGTTGAAAAGAACGCGTGAATCTTTTTGTTTCCACTTTTTCAGCGAACTAACGTGGCATGTCTCTTTTTAATTTCCTTTATGAGCTCGAAATTGCCCTCATAATAGTATCGTACCTTTCATTAAGAGTAATTTGATACCCTGAGATGTGGTCTCAGCCCATTATATGTGGGAACGTTATATGTGCCCTTGTGTACAGGTGCCCTTGTGTAGATGTGCCATTGTGTACAAAAGCCTCTTTAAGGCGACTCTTTTCATGAGTCAAACGTGCCCGGCGCATTTTCTATGGAGCTTTATTAATAGGGTCAGGGTTATAATATCGCCTTTTATGTGGTATTTCATATCACTGAGCTGGTTTAGTATTGAAGCAAAATACATTGGTAACGATTTTCCTGTGTTTAGGTATCTGTCCCCCTCCCTTCTATGCCCTTCTATGTGCGCAAATATAAATTATATTTTGTAATATAATTATATGTGGATAGTGTTCACATATTATAAAGTTAGGAAGTTGACGACCGATGTGGCGCGGCGGGCGAAGGTCCGCCTGCGACGCAGAAGGTTGCGGGTTCGTTTCCCGCCTTGGAACAAATGTTTGTACGATCTGCAAATAGTTGTTGCGGGTGTTCCTGGGTATTTTATATTTATAATAAAAAATATCTATCTATGTTATGTATTGTATTAAGTTTATCAGTCATCTGGTACCCATAACACAAGCTCTGCTTACGTTGGGGCTAGATGATGCTGTGTAGATTGTCCAGCATTATTTATTTTATTTATTTACTTATTTTGGATGGAGTGTTAAATTATAGGAAGGTGAAAGTCAAAACGGGCACGAAACTTTTTGCTTACGCCAAGTTGAATCTAATGCTTTGTCCGCCATATTTTGGTATAATTTGGCCCAAGCAAACGCAAAAGTGGTTTTACGCGAGGCTGGCTCATGTTTTAACATTTACCCTCTAATGTGTTACACCTCTTTCCACTCTCGCACAAAGGTAAGCGGGTAATTATTTTACAAGCTAGCATCCATTTCGTGGGGGCATTAGTACTAATGTCTGCGCCGAAACTTCGTGTCCCGTGAAAAATAACAACAGATCCATTATCGCAGTAATAAAGGTACAAATGACCTGGTGTTGCGATAAAATGGTTATTTTTGGTGTGTTATGATTATTGGTCAGGATTTATTCCGGCAGGAGGTATTTTTTTTACAAAATTGTTTGGAGTTTTCAGTAACAGTATATTTATAAAAAAGTTTTTCGTGAAGAAAAGGTTGGATCTGTTGCTATTTGCTGTTTATGCCAGTTAAACCGATCCATAAATTTCATTAAGCGGTTGTGTTTTTTACGAATATAAGTAAATGGACGAGCCCAATCCAAAATAATCGGATCCGTTTAGTTATACTGCTCAGTATAACTATTCGGATTTTTTTGTTCATTTTGTTATATCGTATAAGGTGAACTAACCCATAATTTCATAATTTGCAACTGTCCCACAACTCCACGTTCATCGTTTGCTGTCAGTGATAACTGTGATAAGGTCAAGTAGTAGATAGGAATAGGCAAAAACTTTTCCAACATTATTCATGATTTTGATGACTTAAAGAACGTAATTGTGATGATGGGTAAAAAGCCGCGAATGCGACGACGGGACATAGAGTTAAAAAGTAAAGCGCACAAATGTTTTTATTACTTGGGTAGGGGTTATGGTTTTTAGTGTTTCTATGTGGTTATCTGATACTATGTACATATATATTACCTCGAAGTATCCAAACGGCCAAAGCGATTTTGATTAACGATTTATCTAAATAGGTAGTCGTCTAGACTCGTATACCTCTATATAGTTCTTAGCTACATTTACCTTTTTACACTGATAGAATATCAGCTTGCTACTACCCACTACATACACACTTCCTGTAACTTGATATGAGAAGCTTCCAACTTGCTTCTTACTGCCATAACGCATCAATAGAGCTTCAGAACCGCTCAATACTCGCTCAAAAAGGCGGGAACTTTTTAAGGGCAGAGTGGTAAAGTCGAGATGTAACGCTTTCAGCCGGCCCCGAAGAAGCGGCAAAGATGAATGGCTTTCAATATGAAATTGAATTCCGCGGTTCATTGCTTTTCAATTTGTTGGAGGGAGCGTTCGACGTTTACTCGCGCGACGGCTTACAAAGCAGAATAAAAGCTGCATTATTACTACATATATTTTAATAAGTATTCTAACAGTATTAACGCATTAATCGCCAGGCTTCATAGCGCATAGCGGTGTGACCTGAAAGGGACAATATGACCTGTTTGCAAGATCCTACGCTATAATATGTCTATGCTACAACTGTATTATTTTTACTTACATTTTACTGCATAAAATAATTACGTAAGAAATAAACAGAAATTTATAAAAATTCTTTGGGCCAATCTGATCAAAGCCTGTGAAATATTCCTAAAATAAAAATCTACCTATCAGGGGGCAATGCAGCCAGCATCTTAGGGACGCTTCCGATTGGTATTGATATGGATCAGTTGAGCTACCTCTAGATTATGTGCAACAGTGAGCAGTTATCTCAACTATTTCAATTGTAAATATAGTTTTAATTTGTTGTATATAATTGTTATTTTCTACCTATCAGATACCTTCTCATCTTGGATCTGCCTGTTAACTACGTATTTCGTATAAAGTTGGAATACTGTTTCAGCGTTACATTGTGCCAACCACCCCTGAAAGGTGTCGGTATATTACACAATACATACCAAAGATCGCTAAAAATATGGGAATAGAATAGAAAAAAAAAACCATTAGCCACGGTGCAAAACCTTTACAATATCAATCTATACAGAAAAATGAAAATTCTAGGTATATTATTTCGCAGAGCAACAAAAAATGTTTTGAAGTTGAATCAATTTCGCAATACGACACACTAACTGTCAACACTCAACAGGCATCGATATAGCATAGTTAGAAAGTATTGGTCACGTTTAAATACTTACCTAAACCATGTTTTTTTACGGTATAGTTAAGAAAAACCGTTTTTTGAAAGAAAACCAAGCTTACGAAGCCACGGGCTTCACCCAGTCTAGCAATACAGAACTAATTTCGGGCGCAAAACCGTTAAGCTTTTCATTATTCCAAGCATTCGCGAGCATCGCCGCTATAATCGTTGAATAGCATTACAACTGTCCGCGGCGGCAGATGCTGCGAGCAACTTATTCTATGAAGGGCTCGCCTTGCGCTTCTGTTGATAATACGAAATTGGAAGATTGGGGGACTTCGCTTGGTTTTATTGGGGCTTTTGAGCCAGTCTATAGGGTCTACCTAGTACATAGATCCACAATGTAGGGCCTACCTACATACTGGCTCCTGTATTAAGCAGAGGTACCTACGTAACAATTACTGTCGTAGCTATTTTTATTTAATTTTTTACGGCCTATTTATGAATCAAGCCTTGTTTTGTTTCTGTGGTGTATTGTTTTGAACTTCAGTTTTGTCATCTTTGTATAATTAATCATCGATATATCAGGCCATGTTTGTTTCTCACATGATTTTAATAACACATAACTCATAACACAACGTTAGGCTACCTTGACCCTAAGATTGTATGCGTAGACAAAATACATACCATTTAATATTCCGTAGGCCTACCTCAGTAAATTTGACGATATTTTTTTTATTTGCAGATATGTTACAAAATATCAAAACATTGTCCATTATAAAGTCCATAATGGCCCGCAATCCTAAAATCCTATGGTCTCGGTTCGCGGAGTGACTCGCATTAATCTATTATGATGCAAAGTAAAGTTCCATTGTGGCCAGTTGCTGTAAACTACCAAAACAATTGTTAGTTTCGGCGTCCTGCTGTGAACAAATAGCCATTGCAACCATTGTTAATGTTGCCTGGATTTAGCACCGACTTTGTAATAGACGCATTGTAGTACCAATAAGCTAATATTGTCTGGAGTATTAATTTTGATGATACGAGTACGATGTTTGTCTTAATGTTTGTCAATAAGATATTGTAGCTAATGGACTCTACACACTGAACCCGCCGACACAGGCCGGCAAGTTGGTGCGACATTCCAATTTACGAATATTATAGGCAGCCGAAGTTGTTTGTCAACTTGTCGGCCGGTACATACCAAATGTGCCGGGCGGCCCCTGGTGTAGACTCTTTAAGAGTGCATTTCCCTGTGGAAACATAGCCGTATTTTCGAACACAGATAACCTTTATGGTCGGTTTACAATGACACGTTGTCCGAGATAACGCAAACGTTGTTTGTTTTGTTTGATGCTATGGTGGATACTGGAGCGCGATTATGGTTCTCGATAAGGATTGTTAAGTACCAATTTTGTCTCTGGCGTCGACAATATTTCAGAGACAAAATCGGTGCTTATCCGATCCATACCGAAATCCGTATCTATGCTCCAGATTTGACAAGCCTTAGCGAGTCAATCCAACATAATAGATGAACATAATAAATGTACATGTTGTGGCCGACGAAATTATTGCTCTAAAGTCATTTACAATAGGATATTTATAGTGCATTCCGAATTACGCTTATATCGATATTATCGCGCTCACACGCGTTCCGTATTACCATGAGCGCGACAACGACGTCCCGTGTGACGTCATAGATGACGTCATTACATACGCCATTTTGCGATATCACCGACCATCCTACAAACCGAAATCACTGTGAACGATCAGTCAAAAGTGACAAATATGACAGTTGGCTTGCGAACATACACACGGTTTGAGAACCTCCTCCTTTTTTGAAGTCGGTTGGTAAAATTGTTGTTCTGCATCATCTTCGTAACGAATCGTCGTAGTAGTCCCACTCCTCAACTGAGTTATTTGTTATTACTGTTATTAGTTTATAAAGCCCTATTTTCTGCCATTCTCTTTTGATTTTCACGTTAGTAAGTTATAAAATACTAAAAAATAAATAATGTTCGATAATACACACAGCATCATCTAGCCCCAAAGTAAGCAGAGCTTGTGTTATGGGTACTAGATAAATGATATTATTATACTTGTTTCATTAAATTATTACACAGATTTAATTGTTTTTAAATAAAAAAAAACTATATACATATATTTTTCTATTATAAGAAAATACCCAGAACACCCGAAACAAATATTTGCAGATCGTACAAATAGGTCTTAAGGTGGGAATCAAACCCGCAACCTCCTGCGTCGCAGGCGGACCTTCGCCCGCCGCGCCACATCGGTCGTCTGTCAACATTCTAAACGTCAGTCGAAACTGACTGACGTTTAGAATGTTCGTGACGTGCGTGTGATCGTGAGCGCGCTCATGAGCGTTCCGAATTATTGTTAGCACTCAACTGTCAGTATCGTGATAACCAATTCGGAACACAAAATATTTTGTGATCGCTATCAGCGCTGTAATCTTATTTCGGAACGCATGGTTATTTACCATGATTTGACTTTTGAGCTTTGAGCAGGAAAGTTCAAAACTAGTGCCTACTAGTAGTGATAATAACCATGATGGAATTAAAATAAATTATTGCTGGCTGGCGATGATGCAATCCGGCTGATTACGGTACCTATACCTATTGCAGCCTATAAATTCAATTCAATTCACAGGCACTGCAAATCCCTTGGCCGTCGTCGGGCAGCAGCATAACAGTGCGAGAAAAGCTGTGCCCTGCGATACCCACCCGTTACCCGCTTGCCCAATAGTCCAGCGTGGGGATTATGGCATTCCCCCAGTACCTAATAAGGCGTTTATTAGTGAAGGCCTAGGGCCAGTCATGGACTGTTTATATGCTGGTGTTGTTGATGATGCATTTCCCTGTCGATATGATCCCCTGTTCAAGTGCTTCTATATGTCTGTCAAGTCAAAATCAAAGACGGAATAAAGACTTCTTGCTAAACCAAAGCCGTAATGAAGTTACTGGCACGTCATTTACGAGTTCGGTAAAGCTCGAGGGCTTCCAACAGTTATTATCAAATCATGCGGGAAATCCGGGTTGAAGAGACGCTAATTCGCTCGATAGCCGGACGCGCTAATAACAAAGTTTGACCGTGTTTGAAACATTTACGGTGTTTTATCATATTTCTTTGTAGCTGAATAGTTTTTTGGATTTAGTTTATTTTAAATCCTTAATTTTTTACATATAGAGCTAGTTATTTATATAATATTCCATCATATATAAAAGAAAGTCGTGTTAGTTACACTATTTATAGCTCAAGAACGGCTGAACTGATCTCGGTGAAATTTAGCAGCGAGGTAGATGGTATCCCGGGGCCGGACATAGGCTACCTTTTATTCCGGAATAAAGCGTGCGAAGCCGCGGGCAGCAGCTAGTATTTCATAAAAATATGACCTAGACGGGCTTAAACCCGCAACCTTCCACTCAGTACTACGGTGTGGGTAAACTGTAAAAACAAAAGAAACTTAAGCTAGTGCCAGCAGTGCATAGATATATTCTTCTAGATTTCTAAAAGAGTGCACGACCATACAGTTCGTTTTGCTCGTCGAATTTATGGTCTCACTGCAAACAGAGGCAAACAAGTAACAATTGATAATTTATTTACTATAGCCTTACCCGCTGGTTGTTAACCGACTGCAATCCAAATCCCTGAAAAACAAACATTCGACGAAGAAAAGAAAACAAATACAAAAGCGTGAATAATGGTTCTGCAGGTAAAAAGTGGGCACTAAGAGGGTTCGACTCAAATTGTCGGAACATTGTCGCATTAGTCATCACAGCGTCGACTTGCCGACATTTGGACAGGGCTGACAAATGATGTCTTTTATTGAATAATTATCGCGTGGAAAGACCACAGCGTTCACTGTCTTTACAGTAGATATGCCTATCTGAAAAGTGACCACAAATGCCCAATTGCCCACCTAACGCTAGAAAACTATCATAAAAAGCTACTGGAGAGCACACTTAAGGGTATAAAGCTAACCCCCTTAAGTAAGCAGTAGTTTTGAGTTAAAACGCCCATACAGAACACAATTGCTCAGCAAAAATTGGCGAAGACATCGCCATCTAACTGGCAACTTATAGCCACCGCTTTCTCTATTTATCGCTCTGTCCTGCCCTTTTGCCTTCTGACTGCTTTATTATTAATGTCGTTCTACCACCCAGGTCTGGTCTGGAGTTATCTATGACCGTTAACAACGCGATCACCATCACGAGCACCTATTTTGCTTTTCAAATTTCCAGTTCCAGTTAGACATCTGCAAGTAGCAACACTGTGTCAGAACAAATCTAATGTTGAGGAAATGGTGTCACAATATCATGTTATGGCAGAGTCATTAATAAAATGCCCACCATTATATTTAGACAGCTGATTCCACGCATTGTCGTAGCACGCGACACGCGGCGCACGGGTGTCATTATCAAAAACGACAATGACACCCGTGACTATTTTATTTGTTCGGAAAGAGGAAGCGTTAATTTCTGTCACTACTATTCATCACACAAATATTCTATAGGAAAAAGGTGTAAGCATTGCTTTATCGGTCTTAATCTTTACGATGGATAAAGGTTCCTCTAAGAGGCCACGCCACACAGCCCCGCCGGAGGAGCAAATCTTTATGACCTACCTTCACTGCCCATCACCTGGTGGGTACTGAAGGTACATAAACATTTGCTCCTGGATGCATTTTTCCTCAAAGGTGTTATTTCGATGGACAGAGAGCAGTAGCAGGTTTCCTTTGAAAACAGAAAAAAACTATTCTCCGCAAATCCAGTCAATCTGTTGTTTCTACTTTTACGTTCATCGTTGCTCATGGTCGTCGCCTTCTAAGAGTAGGTTGGGTGACTTTGATCGAAGCTACTTCAGAGTACCTATTACAACCTTAGAGTCGTTACACATTAGGCAATACGAAGCAGACGCTTTGGTGACGCGCGTTTTAAAAACCTATTTATCCTATTTGTCCTATTTATCCGTACAAACGTGCGCTTCTCGGTATTGTCCAGTCAGTGAGTGTTCAAAAGAGGGGGGTGGATGCTGGAAAAGCCTATGAAATAAAACGATGATAAGCGAAAAAAAAACTTTTTTCACAAACCCAAGGAACGAGGCGGGGTCGTCACCCCTCGAGTTGAAGCCGGAGTAAAGAGCCGAAGCCTTTTTTAGTTTTTTTGTTGGGGACTTTTAGTATGTTGGTCTCCTAACTAGTCCAAACAAAGTTCCGATGTTAAACTTTCTGCTTTCGACCTTTCCATCCACAATCTTTTGTTGACTGGACTAGTATTGAAACGCGCGTTTGTAAGTGTATCGTAGTGCAGGTAACGGATATATCATCGGACCAGATGGTTTTTAAAACGCACGTTACTTTAACGCGCGCTTCAAAACGTCTAATGTGTACTCGCTCATATACATTGGCGCGTCCAGATTAAGTAACATGTTATTTAACTTACGTTATATATGACACGTCCACATTATAAAACAAATTAAATAACTACGTTTTGTAACATGTTTTCTTACTTAATCTGGAAGTACCCTAAGTAAAGATAACTTAACAAATGCGCATAATCCTCTACTGCAGCGAATCAAAGCGTTAATCTGAAGCACAAGTGACGCAAATGTGTATTAAAACCTAACTACGTAGCAAAACCAGAGGCGGCGAGACAAAATTGCTTATTTTGACCGACATTATTAATTATGCATGAGACACGATCCGCGCCAACTCTCGGTGTGGGAATTAATGAAAATAAAGCGCCGAAACTTTCAAAATAAAAATATCCTTGAGCGACAAATCGTTTGTGATTTTGGGGATCAGATGATTCAGAGAAAAAATACGTTGCAATGTACAGAACAAACATTTTTAGCTTTGTACCAGCGCAGTTGCCCAACTCTGGTGAAGGAGTGCAATAGATATTATTTTGAGGACGATCTCGCATAATTTATTTAATCATCATGATTGTGTTATACGAATTCAAGTTAGTTTAGATCGGGCTACAGTTGCATTATTAGAATATGAAGAATGATAAAATAGGTATAGGAGAAGAAAAAAATCACCTGTAGCACCCTGTATAATATAGATATACTAACTGCTGCCCGCGCGCTTTTTATGTAGTCTATGTCCGTCCCCGGATACCATTTACCTCCCTGCTAAATTTTATTGAGATACGTTCAGCCGTTCAGGCGTAAAAAGGTAACAGACAGACAAACAGAGTTACTTTCGAATTTTTATTAATAGTATGGATTTAATACATTACATACACAGGTATAAATCTATACTAGTAGGTAATATAAAACTCTTTGTCCTGACTCATAGACAAGCTACAGCCTAAACCACTTAGGTCTTGGTACGAAAGTGAGCACTAAGAAAGAAAGTTTGATAATTCGCACATTTCAATTGAACCTGGGAAAAAAGTCTTATTTTCCAGATTCCTCCCCTTTCCTCTCAAAAAGGGGTGAAAGCGGACATCGTTTTTGATAAAATTTTACGCCAATTTTGTTTTTTTTTTCTGCAGAAAAGGGGAAGCAGGGTCCCCCCCGTGGCTGCCCTGGGTGTTGGTTACAGCTGCGTCATCGGGATACAGCGCGGCTCCAAAGGTCATGAAGAAAACACCGAAATAAATATCATAATAAATATGCATAATATGCAGATCGTGCCGAGCTGCAGGGAGCTGCTTGAACGGGGTGACCGTTCAAGGATTTTGCCCCCAGGATGCCCCCCCGCACTGCGTGGCGGTGGTGTAGCAACGCGGTTAGGATACAGCACACCTCCGAAGCTCATGAAGAAAACTTCGAAACAAATATCTGCAGATCATACAAACATTGGCCCGAGGCCGAAATCGAATCGGCAACCTCCGCGCGGTCCTTCGCATTTGTCCAGTTTTATTGGCACTGGCGTCCTTTAGAGCAAAAAAGAACATCGGAATTTAATAAAAGAGCTTTTGCATTTTTTCTCTCTTGTCTGACATCAACTTCGCGTAAAACTTTGTAAGTGCCATCAGAGGTTATTTTCGGATTCAGAAAGCATTCTTTCATGTTGATGACATTTTGCGAAAAACATAGTTCTCCTTGTTTGGCAGTTTGAATATAATAAAAAAAAGTGACAGAAACAATGAAATTGTACTTTAAGGATAGGTAGATCGTATTGAGGTGGCCGAGTCATGGCGAGCCTTATTTCGCATACAATATCATCATTATCAACAACAGCCTGTATCAGCCCATTGCAGCAGCTGGACATAGGCCTCCTATGATAAGCGCCCATGTAATGACTCGATTCCACGGCCGCATTGGCCACATGGAATCGGCCCCATATAGTTGGATCATCGTTGTAATAAGTTGGTTCTGTGAGCAAACTTTGGTCAAAAAAGACATACCTACTATACTTTGGTCATAAAAGTATGGTAAACAGCCAAATTGTGCCATCGCACAGCACGAACGTTCACCAAAGCCAATAAGTTCAATCGAACTAATTTCCAAAGGTCCTAAGTCACAGCAAGGCACGGAATAGTAGTTTGCAGTACCATACCGACTGTTCTTGAAGTAAAGTTCGACACACTAAACTGGCTCAGTGTGGCAGAGTGTAACTCACTAGCTACTCGCGACCGAACTTGGTGGGCATTCATCTAAAACTTTGGCAGCACCTGAGCGTCGCGTCGCGTGATTTCGGCAGGCTGTGCTAGACGAAACTTGGGTCGGTGAGACCTAAATACGGCTTTAGATCCAGTTTACTGTGGCCTGCTGCTGCTGTGATTCTCGACTGCTTAAACAAAGCGTTCCAGAAAAACCTTTAAATCAAAAAGCATAGTGTAGTTTTACGACTTTCTTTCTGCTTTTTACTCTGCCAGTGGTGCTGGAAAGTAGGGGAGAGCCAAGCTATTGTAGATCTTTTACGGTTCTCGTAATAGAATAAAATATAGACCCTTTGTTTCTTTGCGAATGAATAAAGGATACGGGTGGTACGTGATGGGTACAATAACGAAGTTACTCTTTAACTCTATTAGAACTTGCAAGTCGGGTATCTGCCTCGAATAGTGTTTTTGTTAGAGCGAGCGTTGGAGTGAGAACGTCTTGCTATAAGGAGGTAGGTATTACAGTTTTTGTCGTACTCAGCCGAATAGATAAAAAACAATAAATAAATTATTAGGACATAAATTATTGGTGGTATGACTAGGTAAGTAAGTAAAGTTCTGGAGAGTTCAAACTATTCACAACAGGGTAGCTACTGATTTTTCAAAAGAAAAAATTAATCCAACAAATTGATTTTATGCTTTTGGAGAAAGTACCTATTTGGACAATACTTATTGCTTGAACTTTATTCATTGACTTTTACCCCGTTATTCATCTGTTAATCTGCTAACTTAAAACAGTAGCTCAGCAGTGTTTTTTCTCACTTTGGCAAATGACACCAACTACTTTAAGTCATTGTGTAAAGGGAGATGTTTATGAATAAGTGGGTTAGTATCTATCCATGCAATAGTTTGTGATATTATCTAATAGGTTCTAATAAGCCTCGATTACTCAATAGATTTAATTATCGGTGTTCCATTACCGACACATATTAATGTATAGCCTGAATCAATTCGATACGTCGTAGGTATCAAGTGACCGGCTTCATTTGACGTAAGGTCAAGTTGGAGGCGGAGTCACATCAATAATGAAACAGATCTCATAGAACAAGCATTACTTAGATACAATTATTTTCCTCTGAACGAAGATAAAATCAGTAACTAAATCATAACTGTCTTCTGTTTATCCATCATTCCACCTTTTGTGTATCAAAACACCAAAAATCGTTTTGGGTTTTTTGCACATTTTTCAAACCTCTACAGTGCGGGCAGCCCATTGCGAGCACCTATTAATGCCATTTCGCAAAATTTGGCTTCACTGTTGAGAGGATATTGTGAAATTTTAGAATTATTTCGAATGATAATGATTTAACAAGGTTGGTTCCTCATACTATCCATACTTCCATACTAATATTATAAATTCGAAAGTAACTCTGTCTGTCTGTCTGTCTATCTGTCTGTCTGTCTGTTACCTTTCACGCCTAAACGGCTGAACGAATATCAGCGAAATTTGGCAGGGAGGTAGATGGTATCCCGGGGGCTACTTTTTATCCCGAAAAGAAGCGTGCGAAACCGCGGGCAGAAGGTATTCAACTATAATTATAAAAATAATACACGAGTTTAACCATTAATAACTACATAATATAATGGTAGGAACAGACAGAGCCCACGCCACGCAACGTACACAACGCAATGTGGGAAACGTCAAATGGCATGACGTACAAAAAAGTCTGTCTCTAGCCAGGGCATCTGTTTTCATAGAAATTCAAAGAGTCATCTTTGCATTATGCGTCGCAAACGTTGCTTATGTGAAAACAATCTGTTTCTAGCTTAATAGGTACTTCATTGAACAAACCTGAAAAAAGAAATGACATATTTTGCATGCAAATTACAACTAAACCAGTAGCTATCTGTGACATTTTGCAGTTTCATCTCAATAATGTTTGATTGGAAGTTTTATTTTTGTGTTAAAATCAAACAAAACGGACTATGTAAATAGAACTATGCAAATCGTATTGTCGCCCTCACATTAAAATAGAGAGGCTGGCAGAGGAATGTTTTAGTGTAATCAGACGGGCAGAACAATTCAAATTTAATTATGCATGCCATTTGAAACCGAACAGCTGTTACACTGCTACAATGTCCGGTAGAAATTTGGGAACATAACACAACCCTGTATAAATTTGTAGTCGTCCTGTATAAACTTCTAAGCAAACAAAATTTTTTATCGTTAGGTAGGACGCAATCAGAAAGCAAGTAAAAATTAACTACCTATGGGTGGTACCAACGCTCTCCTTTTTAAGGTACATACATACATAGGTAAGTGTGATCTTTAGATTTAATAGCCGATTTAATAGTCATACTCATACTTATTTATTCGCCGTAGGAGCACAAGGCACACTTGGAGACGTCAAATTACAACATAGGTAATGTTGCATAAATTAGTAATTTAAAAACATACATATAGTGAAGTACAACTTTTGAATGATCGGTCAAAAAAAACTTATTTTTCTTGAATCAGCTTTCTTTATTCGTTTGATGCAAATATTAGTATGAATTCTTCTGCATCCACATTCATCTGCATTGTGGTCCACTAGCAAAAAATCATGAAACTGGTCTTTTGTATGCAAAAGACCAGTTTCATGATTTTTTATTCATATTTATTCATATGTGAAGCTGGTTCTTTTGACTTCCAAATACGCGTAGGAAAATCTTCCACTAAGTTGAATCCGTCATCTACTATTTTTTCAAGTCAAGCATTATTTTAGACTAGCAACTTAAAGATTTAACATCGTCATCATGATACAAATAAATAAAACCCAGAATTCTTGCTTATGTTGACTACTAAATGGAAATAAAGAGTTTTTGACTTTGACTTTGACATCATCATCATCGCATCCAATTCTGGATGTAGGCCTCCTCCAATCGCCTCCGCTCCAGACGGTCTTGAGCCCTCGACATCCAATCATGGCCTGCGTGTTGTCAGATGGCGTCAATCCATCTTTTTGGTGGTCTTTCCCACGGTCTGGTGTGATGTCGTGGTGTACACTCCAGCAATGTTCTCGTCCATCGCTCCCCTGTCCATTCGAGCATCATGCCCCGCCCATCTTTATCTATCATTTATTTTATGTGTATTTTTTTAAATATACCTACACTAGTAATAGATGTGATTTTAGTTGTTATTCAAATGAAGTGACTTTAATAGTTACTAACTCAAAACATTACACCTAACTAAATCTAGCCGTGACGTCAAACCTCGAAATCGGTACTCAATTTTCAATATCAAAAAGAGCAAATGGGATTTTGATACAAATCGACGTTGTCTAGGGAATACGCTCGCCGGATTATCGCGGCGATCTTGATTGCGGCTCTAATTGAGCCCTGGCGGCTACGGACTGCGAGCACTTTTGCATTTACTCCGATTCCCTGAATTATCCCTGGGCGAAAAATGTGATTAACGGTGTTAGCACTAATAACAGGTTTTTTCGTTATTTAACATTGTAGGTATTTTTTAAATTGTAGATGAATAAGCGTTTACCTGTGCCACGTCTTATAATTTTCCTATGGCTATGTCGGTCATTGTGGGAGGCTTAAGTAGACTAGTATTTGCTGATGATGATGATGATCGATTCCCTAAAAAATTCCAACACCTAAAAATGTAAATAACGGTGCTAGCACGAATAACAGATTTTGAACGTTATTTAACGTGGTATTATGAATAATATAATTTTTAAATTGTAGGTGGATGACCGTTTTACTTATGCTGCGTGCGTCCTAATTAATTTAGGTTTTATACCATTTGAAATATTTTGAAAAAACTCGAATATTTTACTATTACCCTGTGTACTCCGAAGTTTGCAAACCGATACATCTGAAATGTAGGTACCTTTAAATTTTTGGTATTCATCAAATAACAAAGTCTTTAACCAGTACCTATAGTACATATTAGTATACTTGACAACCGTTCGAAACCGTCAAGTGCGAGTCACACTCGCACTTGGCGGATCTTGTTTATTCTTTAAATCTGTACAGGCGCACGAAATGTATTATTATTTTTCATTTCACGTTATTTTCTGCTGTAGTTGCAATTAAAGACGGAAAAAAGGACAGAAAAAGCGAGACCATAAGGGTTTCGAAACCGATCTCCGATCTTCAAAACCCTAATAAGCATAAAAAAATATTGCGAAAACATAAGTGGTTTTCAGTTTCAAATGTTAGAACTTGAAGCGAAGGTTTATAAATTCCTGCAATCTTTAGAGTACTGCAGAGCCTTTGTGCATTACAGGGAAAAGTATGAGAAGGAACGACGACGTTCAGCTTTGACGAATTCCTTGAATTCAAGTATATAATCTTCTTAGGCCTCTTTAAACATTTTAATTTTAATTTATACAATTTTATTTTATTTTGTTTGAAGCGAATGTGAGCGCCTATTATTTTTCGAATATTTATTTTTAAATATAATAATGTTTTATCGTCATCGTAATCATCAACCTATCTTAGTCCACTGCTGGTCATAGACCTCCCCTAATGAGCCCCAGAGCGCCCTGTCTTCAGCTTGCCGCTTCCAGTATCTGCCTGCAGTCTTTCGCAGATCGTCATCCCACCTGGCCGGAGGGCGTCCAACACTGCGTTTGCCGAGTCGCGGTCTCCACTCGAGAACACGTTTACCCCAGCGGTTGTCAGTTCTTCGCGAGATATGGCCGGCCCACCGCCACTTTAGCTTGCAAATTCTTTGAGCTATATTAAAATAATAATAATAACTGTTTATTTCAGACACAATGATCCATATTTGACGTACAAAAACAAAAAAAAAGTTAAATGTTAAATCTAATCTAAATACATAAGTACAAAGATTGGTACATAAAAATAGTCTTATTACAATACAATATAGTTCTAGGTGGCAATATCCACCCACCGTCTAAATGTAATTGTATGAATAAGTCTTTCTGCCAGACTTGAATTATCGCACGAGTCAACTCTGGTCATAAATGACGCAATCCTCTTCCGCTGAATAGCGTTGAAAGAGTCTACGCGGGCCTGTGTTAGCATTTCAGAAGCGCTTCAAGCCCATCAGTTGTCTGAAAATGTTATTATAGGCCACGCGTATTCTATCATGCGTCTTTTTGGTGTAGTCAGTCCAGAGCTGACAGGTGTAAAATGTCTGGCAGAAAGACCTAAACAATGTCAGTTTCACGTCAGGCGACGACCTATTGAACTTCCTTGCGATCATGTTCCCTACGATACAGAGTGATCTACGCTGCCGTTCCACATCATCATCGTCTTTAAGGTTAGATGTCACAATGTGACCAAGGTACTTGAATTTCTCGACTATTTTTACAGGCTGCCGGTTCAGATAGACCTCCGGTACGTTCACCGGTCCCTTCCCGGACCTGAATATCACCATTTCTGTCTTTCTTGTATTATATATTAAATCATGTTCTTTTGCATATCTTTCACAGATTTTGTTGATAACTTAGGTTCTCTGTCGGATGTATTCGTTACGAATCTTATTCTTCAGAGAAACTCAGAGCATTGCTCTTTACATAGCTCGCAGAGCGACTTTGATCTGTTCGACCACCCCAACCGTGATTGTCCAAGTCTCAGCTCCGGTCATAACGGGTAAGACGCACTGGTTAAAAACTTTCGTTTTTAAGCATTGCGGTATGGATGACGAGAAGACTCGACGAAGTTTACCAAATGCTGCCCAACCTAGCTGAACCCTCCTCTTGGCCTCCTTCTCGAAATTGTTTTAACCTAACTGCAGAATCTGCCCGAGGTAAGTGTACTCGGAACAATTTCGACGTCGATCTTCCAACGTGCTCGTGAACAGTTTCGGGGATATGACATCTCTCTGTCTCACTCCTCTGCGAAATTCGAAGGGCTTAGACTGCTGGCCCTGTACTTGGACACTCATAGTGGCGGCCTCGTAGATACACCTCAGCACCTCGATATAACGATAGTCTACTTGGCAACGCTGTAAGGATTCCAGAACAGGCAAGGTTTCAACGGAGTCGAAGGCCTTCTCATAGTCCACAAAAGCGAGACACAGGGGCTGCTTATACACTTCGGACTTCTGTATAATCTGCCTCACTGTGTGAATGTGGTCAATGTCAAATAAACAACAAAATAATGTTTTATATTATTGTTTATTTGAAATGTAACCCAATATGTTACCAATAAAGAACTTGAAACTTGAACTCCTATAAATTTACCAAATATCAAATAGGTAGGTAGCAAAAAGTCTTTATTTCCATAATTACAAAGCCTACATCTGGAAAAAGACAAGTTCTTGTAATTTAAAATGATATAGAAATCCTACTGATATATTAAAGCCGAAAATTTGTGAATTTTGTTTTGTAACCTAATATCTCTAAAACTACTGAACAAATCACGATGAAATTTGAAGTACATTTAGAATATAGCCTACTTTTATACCGAAATTTTGCGAGCGAAGCCACGCGGAAGATAGTAAAGTTATATTTTTAATTTCGTGATTTTGGTACCCAAATATCATCATCCATCATCATCATTCTAGTCCAGGATCACCCACTGCTTATTAAAATTGCAGTTCAACTTAGTAAAAATTTCAACTATATATGTATCTGGGTTTCTGTGAGAGAATTATAACTGAATCTGCGCACATCCCCGACTCACACTAGCGCCACCTAGGTATTTCCTATTCTTATAATTACGTTTAACAAAAGAATTTTCAAAAACCCATTGGGTAGTTTGTGATTCCTGTTAAAAGGTATTTTGTAATGCCTCTGTAATAGTTTTATTTTGCATAGTTAGAAATACGAAAACAGAGTTTGGTGGTCACCAAGAGCAGCTACGCATCTCTGCTTAAAGTATACAAAAGAAAACTAATAGACAAATAGCTCTCCGGACCTCAGCCATATTATTAATGTGTGATAATTTTAAAATTTCAAGAAAAAGATACAAAGTATATGCAAAACACACATGAAACAGTTCATAAATCCGCAAACTGTGCGAATCTAGAGATTGTAAATATCAAGTTTTGCTCCAATTTCATCATTAAAAGTATGTAGGTACCTACTTTTGTCAGCAAATTGATATAAACTGTAACGTGAATCGATGAAAGTTGTTTTCTAGCATACCTAAATCTCAATTAAATTTTCTGCTCGCGAGTATCAATGTATCAATTTTAATTCGATTGCTGTGCAATATAACTTTTTGATTGGTTCGATCTAGTGTTAGCATTATTAGGTTAATGCAATGTTTGTGAATAACCATTACTTGTTTCTTCTCCTACAAAGATATTTTGGATTTAAAATATCATAAGTTAATATTATTAACAAATAATTATAATAGAAACACAAGTGTCTCGGGGCGGAAATCAAACCTGTAACCTTTTGCGTCCCAGGCGGCTGCTAGCTGCTACGCAACACAGTTCGTCATTGTCGTCACAATGTTCTCAGTCAAACGGAAGGCAATGTGCAGTTAGCTGTATCGATAGGAAACCCCCCCCCGGTAATTTTACAGCCAATTCATATTTAAACAGATATATTTAAAACTAAAATAAAATATCTTCAACTGCTTTGAACAGTCCACTGCTGGACATAGGCTTCCCCTAATAAGCGCCTTATTGGCTCTTATCATTACCCCCTGCATAATCCCTACGCTGAACATGGGGGTCGAATATCGCAATTCAGTTTTAGATCTGAATATTACGTTAAAGTTATGTATAAAAATAACTAAAAAAATAAACCGCCAAGTGCTAGTCGACTCGCACACGAAGGGTTCCGTATCGTAAAATTTAAGCAAATTTTTCAAAGAACATCATGTTTTCACTAGCTTAGATACCCCTTTAAACGTTCAACTTTATTCTATTTTTGTTATTACAGTTGAATTGTTACATAGATAAAGAAAGTTTCATGTGTATTGTGGTTCAAGAGATACCTACAGCCTTGATAAACGAAGAGCAAAAATAGCCAAAAATAGCTAAAAAAACACGTTTTTTGTATGGAAAAATAAACAATGCATGCTGTAGGTATATTTTCACTTCTGCTTCTGTCATGTAAGCTTAAGTAATGGTTTGCGTAAATAATATCCTAAAACAATACTAGGTAACAATAAGTTGGTACAAAAAATGGCGTGCAATCGCGCGACCTTCTTGCTGCCAATCTTACTTTGCTCGAGCACTGAGAAAATACTGATAGAGTGATAAAATGTGAATTCGTGTCTGAAATTAAAGCAGACAGTTTACTGGCACTGATAGTACATAATGTTAAGTTTAGTTCTGGCTTTTTAGAACTTTTTCTATTATTTTACTCATAGAAAAGTTCGTGTTGCTGTTTCATGTATGGATATTATTGGGTATATGGGATATTATATAAACCCCTTTTAAATAAAACCCCCTGTATATAGATTAAAGGAGCCTTATATAAAAATACTTTTCAGTTTCGCTTTTTCTAGTTTTCATTAGCTGATTATGCAGAACGAATAATTTACAGGAAAAGGAAAAGGTACGTCATATTTTGACACGCACTTGTCTCAATTGATATTCATTATTCATTCCCTTTACCTTGAACACCCTTATTATCCTTTTCCAAGAGCTGTCATATTTTACTTTATTGCTTTTTACGTCATTTGTCTAGTTCTTGGCTGTCAATCTCGCGTTATCTGGGATGCTTTACGCGTGCGATCATACAGGGTGTTCTGAGTAAGTGATTCTAACGGGGCTTGTGAAAGAACAAAGAAGAGAATCTTTTTTATGGTATCTGCCACATAGGGATTGTCCTCTTTGTCGACTTCGAATACGAGGAGGTTCTTTATTCGACTCTGCGTTTTTTTATATCACAATTGGTTGAGTTGAGTTGCGTTAATGAGTTTTTGTCACCAATAAAATAAGAATAATTTATTTATTGCATCATATTATGGTACATACATTTGTCAGGACTTATTGACTATATTTTCATAAAACACGACACTAAAATTTATTCTAATGTGTCATGTTACTTCAACTTCCTCACAGTAAGATGTCATTTGAAATTCAGACAGTTATACCTCATTAAAACGTAACGCACCTGCAGAAAGTTAGACTAATGTTTATGTAAAATTAAGCTGTCGTTGTCTCTTGGCACGTACGTTTATAACAGCCTTACATTTAAAACAAAACGAACCAAAGTGATACCAAAGTAGGTTTTGTTTTTCTTAACTTTACGAATTAACTTTTAAAGGAATAAGGTCACATTGATAGTGGTAATTCGTTTTTATGCATATTCATTTCGTATTTTGAAGTATTGGCTCGTAAGTTTCAAACTAGTGCACATGCCCACTTTTTTTTGTTTCGAATAAAATAAAATAATAAGGAACCTTGTTTGGTTAAGTATAAGTACGGTAAAATGTTCATTCATTCAAACAATCTAAGGCCCTTTATGATACTTGTAATAGTGAATTGTCTTTTAGAGCAGCTACATCGTCAGCGATCATCATGCGAGATTGTCAACTGTTGGCCAAATGCTCTTTTCACTAACTATTTTCTCTTTTCTATTCTATTATTTTCGTCTGATATTTTACAATGTTCCATAATATGATGGTAGATTTTGTAGTTACACAAAATGTACACACTGTTTTATGCATAAAAAGGCGAATTTCCCCATCAAGTAGACAGCATAACTTGTAAATTGAATACTCGACCCGCAACGTTGCCATTTCGTTAATATTAATATTTATCAGCCTATCTTGCGCCTATTACATACCCGTATATTTTAATATGAAGTACCCAACCTGAACCAGCCTTAAAAACAGATAAACTAACTTGTTATTTGTTTTTTAAGTACCTGTAGATTTCAGGGAAACTGCACGGGACAGAACGAAGTGCATACTTTTTTTTTAATCTTTTATTATTTTGTACAGGGTTTAAAATAATTATGTCTCTTATAAATTAAGTTACATCACTAATCAGATTCTGATATTTCTTTAAGAGCTGCACGATGTATTTATATCAACGCCATGGCATACAGGGACTGAAAGGAAGCTGTTGCAGCCTCCTTTTACTTGTATTCACATTTTTCCTACAAGTAGAACGAACCTTATCAAGTTAATTTCTGTCATGCCTCGTGACGAAACTGAAAAATAATTATGAACACTTACAAAATAAGTACAAATTTATGGTGTGTGATCATCTGTTACGAAACAATTTTAGCTGTCATTACTTATAAAAAAACTAAAAATAGGAATGGAATATAAAAAAATACGACTACCAATAAAACACAATTTTCCATTCAGTCGCTGTCCAATTCCATCTTTATGTTTTATGTTGTCTTAGGATAGGTCCCTAAAAGGGTGAAAGATACCGGAATATTCTTAAACTAAGGCCGTTTTATGTAGATACATATTCTGTAAAATTCTGTATATGGTTTGTGGAAATCCTATGACTTATGAACGTGAATTGTACACTCTAGCAATACAACTCTTTGAAGAGAGCAGCAGCTCTATACAACGTTATAGAGTGCACTTGACGCCCACGGCTATGTCCAACAACTTCGTGAGGCTGAGCAGTGCAGGTGTTAACCGCGTAATCAGGTAGACCACGCGCGGTTTAACTAGTAGTGCGTATGGGCTATAAAATGTTGCCAAACGATGACACACTTATTTCAGTGAAACATAAAACTTCAAAAACGTTTCATTAATTTAACTCCAGCTTTAGATTAAGTTTAGAATAGGACCGTTAAGAATAAGCCCCAAGATTATGCGAGTACAAAAGTTTAATATTTCAGATGATGTAATCTATTTTATGGTTGTAACAAAGTAAATTAGACTTTGTCTCTTGGCAAAGGCAGAGGTCACTTGGAAGATATTTTATTGTTTAGCTAAATATAATTAGGTAAGACAAGTTTTTGTTATGACCTCTAAATATCTTGCGAATTTTCTTGCGAATCAGACAATTAACCGTTTAAGAAAAATCATAACAGTTAATGATAAGAAACTGTTCATGCCTGAACAGACAAATAGTTCATGCCATCGAAAAAAGCAATTCTTTCCTGTGGGCTAAACACTCTCCTGTAGGCTTAACGTTCTTATTTCTGGTAGTTTACATTGGAAATAAAAATTTCCATTATCTATGGAAAGTTGCACCCGCCGATTTTCGCGCGAGATTTCCCAAGAAAATAGTCAAAAATCACGACAACTGCTATCTACCTACGCACTCAATGACTTAATGCAACCCATAAATACTTGGAATCATAAATTTCTCATCTGGTGAAAGCGAATATTATGGTAATGGTGAATTTTGTACATGGTTAATAATTACACCTGAAGGATTGCATATAAAATAAACTTGGATCCGATTCTAAGTTGAAACATGGAAAAGTGTTAAAGTGGCTTAGTATTTAGAAATATTTGAATAAGATGATAACAATGATGATAATAACATAAGGAAAGTATTGCGGAACCAAATTTCCGCCAGCATTGACCACTTCCAATAATCAGCTCAAGTTTATATTCCGATCAGATTAGCGTTAGCCTTGGTGGTTCTTCTGTCTTATACATTTATAGATTACAAATCTCATTGTGGTGGAGTTAATACAAAAACTCATGGTTTTATTTATTCTCCTGAATGGCCTAATAAGTACCGAACATATAAAGACTGCTCCTGGACTATCAGCGTTTCGGTTTGTCAAAAGAAATAAGACTTAATATGTCCCAGTTTGATTTAGAGCGCCCTATTCGCACCTCTAGCTCGAGAGGATCTCTTTTATCTCAGTTTTTCTTGTAACTAACGAGTATTTGTTAAAATACTTAATACTAGCTAAGATAATAGACATGCTTATTATCCCCTATTGAACTGTCTTTACTGTACCTAAAGTCAGAAAAAAGATAGCCTCAATAAACTCAACCTCCATTACAAACAAGACCCGTCGCTTCTTATTTACCTTTGAGTTTCCAATATACTAGCTCGCGCGAGTTATATCTGCACCCCGACTTTGAGGTAACGATTTCGAAGAACGACGTTTTTGCCAACGATTTCGTTATCGAGTAGTTTCGTTATGCTTGCGTGATGATTTCGCCAAATAAGCTCCGTAGAGCTTAGTATAAATAAATAAAAAATGCCCATGTTGAGCAGAGCATGTGTTATGGGTACCAGATAACCGCTAAAATAAAAACGTGTCAAATTCGTCGTTTAAAGTACATGGCCTACCCGTCTTGCCGGGCTTAGACAGCTAGGGTTACCAAGCTCTCTGCACACGACTATACAGGATTATTCAGTAGATCGTTTGTCATGGTGTAATATGCTTAGGTAGAATCAAGTGCAACAGCTTGGCGGATTTTAAAATCTTAACGGCATCAACTAATTATTTTTTCTTTATATTATTTTGCGATGTTATTCTGAAATTTGTACTTTTTTAGATAATTTCTTCTTTTACGTGTGTACTTAATTATCTTCTTCACTGCAAGCGTTCGTCTGCATCGGCGCGGGAAATCTCATTGTCTGTTCGAAGTGCCCCGAGGTAGGACCATCATACTGGGGGAATGACAATCCCCGATACAACCCTAACAACGGTTAGTGAAAGCCCCAAATTTAGATTAATTTAAATATTAATGAAACTACCTGGAAACCTAAAATACGAACCAAAAGATAATATTTTTATGAAACACTTGATTATGAACAATATTATTACTAAAATGTATGTAATTAATTATTAATTACTATTCAATCCATGAATTCTTCTCCGATGACAGTTTAAAGCAAATAACAAAAAGTATACTAGCTGATATACTATCACCTACAGATTAAGTTGGTAAGTACATATCTACCTAATCACGACCTATTGCATCTGTTTATTTTATTTTATTTATTTTGTTTATTTGGTCTACAAGTGGGTGTTACAATCATACATCTTATGAAAATACACACATAGTGAGATAGCATAATGCACAACCAATAGGTGGACACTGCATGCTAAGGTTATCAGAGGAACAACTAAGACAACAACAAATGTAAACGATGCAGCAATTAATAATAATTAATAATTTATTAATAATTTATTTTAATTTATTTGACGTTATATGGATGTCTGTATCAATTTGCATATCTACTTTTTTATTACTCGTTTTATTACTTACCTAGACATAAATTAAATTGATAAACACAATTTGACTTTTCTTAGGAACAGTTAAATTATGTGTGTGATATGTATATTATGTGTATATGTCTGACATTAATTTGCGATCGTTTTATTGGATTGAAAACTTAATCTTAATTTTATTCAATTCAATTATTATTTATTCTTGCCTTATTATGTATAACCAATAATTTTTTAATCATGACATTCCTAAATTAATTACTTCTTTATTTGCGGGCCTTTGTCACCGCATATACCAGCTATTCTCGAACAGAATGGTTTGTTGCGTGACGATAGTAAGAGGCCCGACGGCATGACACTAGTCCCATGGGAGTTAGGGAGGCCCATTGTGTGGGACGCTACATGCGTCGACACACTTGCGCCTTCCCATCTTCCAAGGACTTCTGTGAGGGCTGGTGTGGCGGCAGATTTGGCCGAGGATATCAAGAGACGCAAATATGCAGGTCTCGACAGAGCCTACACATTTGCTCCCTTAGGGGTCGAGACCCTAGGTCCGTGGGGTAACGAGGCTCTCCAGGTTTTTAAAACGTTATCTGAGCGTCTGGTCGACGAGACGCGTGACTCGAGAGCTGGTGGGAATCTGGCGCAGCGCATCAGCATTGCTATATAGCGGGGCAATGCAGCCAGCGTCTTGGGGACGCTTCCGACCGATAGATCAGTTGAGCTACCTGTAAATTGCTTGTAACAGTCTGCAGTTAGCTTAACTGTTTATATTGTAAATACTAGTTCTAATTTGTTTTTATTATTGAATTGTAATTTTATTTGTCAATCAAGTAGTTACTTCTATAAACATGAAATATCAATGTTATCAATCTAACAAGAGCGAACCCAAATAACTGTAACGCCTTGGCAGAGTTTTTATGCATTTTGTATTTACCCACTAATTTTATTGTGTCCACATTATTTATTTAAGGTACAAGGAAGAGATTATGTCTCTTTTATCAAATTTAATTTGAATTTTGAATTCAATTGAATTTGTCTCTTGGTGTAGGGGCCCTGACATCAAACACGTAGTACCGCTAGTTCACGGATAATAACATTCAATTTCAGTGGAGGTATTTACGTGTCCCAGCGACACTGATATTTATAGAGGTACAGCCTTCCCAAATTGAAATACATTAATATTTTACCATAAATACGACACTTTCATATGTAACATAACGTTATCGTAATTGAATTCTTTCCTGAAAACGATATATTTTCTCAAACTGGTATTATTTGGACAGGATGTAAATATTCATTTACTTTTGCTGGTTTTTATAACGTTGTGCGGAGAGCCTGTACGCACTAGCGGTTCAACCGTGCGTTTAGCCGCAACGGTTCCCGTTACTTTATTCCGTTCAATTAGGTAAAATGCGATGTGAAAGGAGGTTGCTGATTCGGTTCCCGCCTTGGTACAAACGTTTGTACGATCTGCAAATATTTGATCCGGGTGTTCTTGGTATTTACTATGTATATGAAAATAAATGATTAAAAAAAATAAATAATGCTGGACAATCGACACAACATCATCTAGCCCCAAGCTAAGCAGAGCTTGTGTTATGGGTACTAGATGACTGATACACTTAATACAATACATTACATAAATAGATATTTTTTTATTATCTATCTATGTATTGTATTAGGTATATCAATCAGTACCCATAACACAAGCTCTGCTTACTTTGGGGCTAGATGATGATGTGTGGATTGTCCAGCATTATTTATTTATTTATTTAAAATAAAAGAAAATAATGCTCTTTGTTTATGATAACTATGAACATAATATGGATTAGTGTCAGTGAAGTAAGTGTACGTACATAAATAGAATAAACGTTGGTAAAACAAAAATACTTCTATAGGTATTGTTTTTCTATGACCACTCTCAAAGGTTGCATGAAGAGATCGCTTCCAGCAATAAGGCAGCCCCTTCACCATTCTCATCATTTCTTTCCGTTTTGCTTATTGTATTTGTGTGTCACAATAATGTGTCGTCTATCTAAATACAAGAGGCCTCGGTCCCAGAATGATCACTTGAGTTACGCGACGTTTCTCGGAATTACTGACAACTGACTGACATAATAATAAATAATGCACACTCGTAAGAAGTATTCTATTGTTTGTAGAAGAGAAAAAATGCCTATAATTGGCACCCTCACTTTACGTAGGTAAACTATACAGGGTGCCACGTAACATGTGTTAAGCAAGCAAACAGGGGAGGTTTCTGGACCCCACTGGACGCGTGTCAAGGTTCGCTCCGTATGCAAATAGCACCGCACGCAATATCTAGAACTCTAGAGTTTCTTTCAACTATGGACGATTCTGCGACGTTACCATTGTCATAGTAAAGCGATAGGTTCGCAGAATTTGGCCCCAGGTTATTCAGGTCTCTAAATCCATGCTGACGGACAAAACTCGATCACAACTTCACAAGTAAACAAATAGTTCTAAAAGCGTTCAAGATGCTATCTACTTTGCTATGCGTCACATGAAGCCCATTTGACATGAGCTTTGCTAATGTAAACAAATGCTTACAAGCTCGGTCTTGCTGCACGTTCTAGGGATCAGCATCCACCCTCAAGATCGCGAATGCGACTCGCATAGGAAACCCGAATGTTTAGTTTGAATATCTCGTTTGTTACAATAGTGAGGGAGAGGTTGTTCAATCTTTTCGTGAGCCAATTTTGCAGAGCCATTTTGGTCTATCAAGTTATTGACACATTAAGGGACGCAGAAGTTCGTAATGAGATGCTTTCATGTAAAACTCCGTTATAAATTATGGCTCGTACGTTGATTGAAATTATTTCTTAATGAATTAACGAAATTGACGGCATCAAGGGCGGTGCGGACGAAATCTGCGACGCAGGAGGTTGCATATTCGATTCCTGCCTCGGGTCTACTGTTTGTACGATCTTTCGATATTTTTTCCGGGCGTTCTGGTTATAATACCTTTCTATGTAGTGTATTAAGTTAATCAGTTATCAGTATCTAGTACCCATAACACAAGCTCTGCTTAGTTTGCGGCTAGATGATGTTGTGTGGATTGTCCAGCATAATTTATTTATCCAGCATTATTGAATCAAAATCACGAACTAAAATAGCCTCGTGAAATGCTCAAGTTCTTATTAAAATGTCAGAATAATATAGAAATACACTTCCGTACACATTCAGGTGGTTTCTTGTTTCTACTCCACTTCACAACTCTACATTCATATGTTTTCACCCTAAATTTGATATAGGCATTTACATATCAATATATGTAGTAGATATACCTACTTTTTAATACCATAATGGCTTTTCCATCTCACAGAAGAAATATCTTTTATCTCTTGGCCAAATCGAATTTTCGTATGTCGAGATATTTCGCAAAGATGCGAGGAGAAATTCCTTTGTGCTACAGATATATGCTGATATTATGGCATTTCTGAGGCGAAAATGGCAGCGTTTTCCTGCCTCAAAGAGGCTAATATTAAATGTAGGTAAGAAAATCAGCTATCTAATTTTTTCTACATTGTGTTATAAGGTTATAACATTCGTTAAAACATTTTTTAGACCTTTAACGGGTATAATAATGATAAGTTGCCAATGCTAAGGTTTTTGTCGTGCGTAAACCCTCACAATCAGGTTAATTTCTAAAAAAAAAATTATAATTTGCAACCTACCCTCTTTTTAATTTCATAGATGTGAATCACACTCAGTAGTACAATGTGAAAGTACTACTGAGTTGAGTAAGCTCAAAAGCAATTTACCTTATAGAAGTCATTATCGCAGCTGACATTCATTCAAGTTCTTTAAATATTACAAAGTTTCGGAAGGAGAGCGCCATTTAAACATAAAACAGGTTTCTGAACCTTGCTTTGCTTGTAACCAACTTTTGAAAGATGGGTCATCTATTGTATGCAATCATTGAGTCATCTTGAATAGCATGCTCGCGCGAGCTGAAAGAAGTTATGCTGGATATTGGTCCTGTAAATATGGATCTTCTGTATGAACGCCAACGAAGTATTCATGTTACAAAAGTTGAAAGCCCACTAACATAATAAACACAACCTGTGGTGACTACAACGCTCATTTCTTCGTCCCATCGGATTATGGGAGTGAGGGAATACAGAGTGCACCTTTGTTTGCGCACACACTCCTGCGCTATAATATGTCCTGCGCACCTGGCTAGTCTCCGTTGAGACTGGCCACCGTGACCGAAGATTCAGCTAGGCGAACATCAATAATGATTCTTAATTTTGAGTTTTTATTTTTTGTATTCAATAGATAAACGAAAATTACAATTCAATAATAAAAACAAATTAGAACTAGTATTTATAATTGAAACAATTAAGCTATCTGCAGACTGTTTCAAACAATCTACAGGTAGCTCAACTGATCCATATCAATACCAGTCGGAAGCGTCCCAGATAGATCAACAGGTCATTAATGGAACTAACTTCTTCGTTACATGACTTCGTCCTCACCATCCGCTTACGTCGTAAGAGGCGCCAAAGTCTGGCGAAAATATTTTATTTTTGGGGTCAAGCGGACCCGGCGAGGCCATTAAATCACAATTAGAAGTAATGCGGGATGCGTGAGGGAGAGCCTTCGAACCCTAGTCGTGGCTTTATCGGACTTAGAGGCTCGTCGCCTAGTACCGGGCCGCCATTATTTTTATTCTACGGAAAATGAAATGGAATCAATATTGCTTTTATTTTTAAAACTCAGATCTGTTCTGTGAAGAGGATTTTGATCCTACTTTTCGGAATGATCTTGGGTTCTCCAAATAGTGTCTTGCTTGCTAGCTTAGTGAGTGTTTTACATTAATTCATCATCTTCAAATATGAATCTGAGGCCATTTTAAAAGAATCGGTATCTTTAGGTAGGTAGAGACATTTCCTGAGAATAAGGAAATATACTATTACTAGGAAATGTTTAACAATACGAATATTTTTCAAATTTGACATCGACCGAAGGAATTCAAGAAATTCTACTCTAAAAAGTTTCCGATACTAGGACATACATAAAATTTTATCACGATAATAACAGTTGGACGGTGGGTATGTCGAGAACGGGAGATTCCGGCAAAGTACCTACGTAACGTTACAGACAATAAGAAAGTCGTCTTATGTAACGGCCTATCTCTTAAAGCCAAGACACAACCTGATACCTACCACTATTTCCAGTTGTTCAATTGAACAACTTGATTTTTTTTGTCTCCCTAATCCAATCAGATAATTCCGGTTGATTGAACTATTAATTCAAGTTGTTTGTTCCCAAGTATAACTGACTATAATAGTTTCTGATTAGAGTTTGTCATGATCTAATGTTTGTACGATCTACCGATGTTTGTATTTGTTCCGGGTGTACTGGGTATTTTCTATGTATAATAAAAAAATATCTTTCTATGTATAAATAAATAAATAAATAAATAATGCTGGACAATCCACACAGCATGTAATGTATTGTTGAAAAAATAGTTGCAAAAGAAGCCCAAGGTAAGTAGAGCTTGTGTTATGGGCACTAGTACTTACCTTGGGACTAGATGATGCGTGTGGATTGTCCAGGATAATTTATTTATTATTTTATTATTTATTTACTAAGTAAAATATACTTGTGACATTTTCTGCTTCTAATGAACCTTTGTTCCTCCAATCTTGGAGAACCAGACAAATTAATTGATAAATAATAATAAATAACGTAGGTTATGCGCTACATTGTGGTCACATTTTTTATACAAAGTTAAAATCTTTTTCATTGTCTGAACCAATATTAGATAGTATTACAACTTCACTTTGTGCCAACCCCGCCAAGTAGTTTGCATATAAAGGGTGTCCTCCAAAAAATCCCCAAATTACCATTTTTGTGGTTCTATAATGCCCTGTCTGAATAGCTCCTTAGGGTTATTGGGGAAACAAATGTTTTGCGTCGGGTATCCATGAATCCCCAGGGTCGCCCCAAGAGTATTAGGGATCTTGAACGTCATAAACCCTGATGCGATGGCGGGGCACTGGCGTGAGATAAATTAGCTCTAATCCCTCACTAGAAGGCTTAACACACGGCCATGCACGTATAATTAGATAGGACCTCGTAAAAGTACGAATTACATTTAGCCTACGACACAGAAACTATACAAGATGTATTAACATTTTCAGTGCATTTTCAGTATCATGACGTCGCAGAAAGAAAACTCACAATTGGCTCTCATTTGTTTGATATAGATCTGGGGCCGAATTCTGCTAACCGATTCCTTTACTATGACAATAATATCGAGGCAAAATCGTCCATAGATGAAAGAAACTCTAGATAATAATATCTCTCTAGGAGAGATAGAATGGTTTCAACCTTGAATCATTTGACACGCGTCATCTGTAGTTTCTTTCATCAAAGGTAAAATGCCAAGATGATTCAGAGACGATCCATTGTCATGGTGAAGCGATTTATTTAGTGGAATTCGGCCCCAGTACAGCAAGTTTTATACAGAAAAAAATAAATTCCATCGTCCAATCTAAGGCTCCGGCCATTCTACCAACTTTCTCAATTTCAGATTACAGAACATTATCTACCTCTGGGTTCACATTCGTTCATCAATCTCAACAAGCCCCTATCTTAACCTGTCGGCATGTTGCGATAACGCTACTTAGAAACTTCTAACGGCCCTAAAAATTACTGAGCAAACCACCTAGTAAATCAATAGATATAGGGTGCTATAAAAGGAGAATTATGGGCTGTGAGATAAATGAGCAATTTTTGCTGGACCTCGTTGGTTTATGACTGCCTTGAGACCATGGATATAGGCAGTTCCTACACATGTACAACGTGAAACAAACACAACAAACCCTCTCAAATAGGTACACCCAATATCTGGTAAACTTGTTGTAGGTAAGATTACAACGCCAGTATCTGCTTTTAACAGGTAGATACGCCATTTTAGTAGGATCCCAACGTAGAGATCCGAGTAGCACTTCTGGTAACCATGCCTACAAATCCGAAGGCAGAAAGTAATGAAATGAAAACGGTCCCTACACCCCTTCCTCCATCGAGCTAATCTAATAATAACCTATTGAGAAGTTATTGAAAATAAGTACTCGAAGTTTGCTCATTGATATTTTCAGTTGAAGGGTTTCGATCACAAACAATTATATTCTAAATTGTTATGCGGTTCTGTTCGAATTTTGCTTTTGTGGCGGTTTTCATCGACATGCGATTAAATCCGATTCAGTTCAGCCAAACCAATTTGTGATTTCGTATTTGCCAAATCGGGAATATAATTAATTGCTCTACGGTGTGGTGCGGTTGTTTCTAATGGCTTCGCATGGATTGAACATCACCGATTATTACCTTTTTTTTTCGTTAAATAAATAACAATCCCAGCACTCCCTCGGCAAAAAAACCTCGTGAGATCAATAATTTACAAAAACGAAAGAATCATCAAAATCTGATAACAATTCAAAGTCAAAGTTAAAAACTCTTTATTTCCATAAATACAATAAATGTACACTTAGAAAAGATCAAATTCTTAATAATTAAACACTGACACGAAATTAAAATATTTCTTTTTTTTTTCTTTTCTTTTTCTTTATTTTTTTAGATATTTCTGATTTCAGTCGCTCCGGTATGTAGACTAAAGTAAAGAAGCGACGGAGAAACCTTTAGCCTGTTAGTTGTTATTTTTCGAGTTGGAGCAAATCCCGTTTCAAGCTTTTTTATCCTCTTAATTGGCGACGATATCGAATAACTAAACCAATCAAAAAATAACACAAACAGCTGAATTGAGAACTTCTTCCTTTTTGAAGTAGGTTACACAACTCATTTTGTGTTTCAACAAAGTTAATCACATGAATTGATCATCATCATGCTATAGATAGCCATAGTTTACGTGAGCGTCAATAAGTAAGTGTATACGGATTTAAGCCAGCACTTATCTTCCGGGTTTATCGTAAAAAGGGAAATTTGTTAGTTTCTGTCTTTCTGGTTTGGAAAAACAAAAGCCTTATTTATAAAAAAACTTGCTAACAATATGAGTCCTTCACAAAGATTGATTCCTCTCCAACGTCTAATGAGAGTGGATGAGAACAAAATTAAATTTCCGCTCCTGCGGGGTTCTTTTGTTCTCTACAATCTCATTAAACGTAAAATACTTTACAAATAACGAACGAATCCACCGCGAAAACCTTATTATCTCTAAATATCTCGGAGACTTAGGCGGGCCTTTATCAACGAAGACAAAATGGACAGAACCGGAATAATCATAATTAAACGGAAATTAACAAGAAGACTTTGTTTCTGAAGACGTTGTCTTGTTTTTCGCGTTTTTGAGTAAACACGTGTAGGTGTAAACACGTCTTTTTAATAGTGCTCGTAACTAGCGGTTGTTGGTTTCAAGTTGAAATAAATATGTTAGAGATAGTGGAAATTTGTAAGACAAAGTAGTTCAAGGAAGGTAGGTCAAGTAGGTACATTATATTGTTTAAAATAGAGTATGTTACGTAGGCCCAATAAGAAATGACAGACAAAAAAAAGGCATACCATAGATTCGTTTTTTACTCATTAAAAAAACAAGTTATTGGCGCGAATACTTTCTCGTAGACGACTTACATAAAAAGTGTTGTTCTGGATTTTTTTTAAATGGTTAAAATTGGACAAAGAGCAGTGATTAAAATTCAAAATTTTAAAGAAATGACGGATACTGAGATTTTTGAAGAAATGCAAAACGTTTAAGATGATAATGCTCCGTCTTATGTAATGGTAAAAAATTGGTTGGCAGAGTTTAGAAGGGGTCGTACAAGCGTTCAAGATGAACAATGCTCCGGTCGAACAAAAAGTGTCTCCACGCCGGAAATGATCGCAAAAGTGCATGCTATGGTTTTATCAGACCATCGATTAAAGTTGTCCGAAATAGCTGGTAAGGTGGGCAGTGAGTGGGCATTTCCAAAGAACGCACACATCACATCTTAGTTAAAAATTGGGGATGAAAAAATTATCGTCAAAGTGGGTGCCGCGTTTTCTCACGGTCGGTCATAAACCAATTCGAATGCATAATGTCACAATAATGCTTGGATCGTTTTAAGAGGGATACGGTTGATTTTATACGGCGATTCATAATCAACGATGAGACATGGGTCCACCATTATACGCCAGAAACAAAAAATCAATCAAAACAGTTGACAATAGCAGGAATATCGGCTTCAAAGCATGCAAAGATCGTGAAATCTGCTGGAAAAGTGATGGCATCAGTCTTCTGGGATGCATTAAACGAATTTTGATGATTGACTATCTTCCAAAGGCCAAACGATAACTGGTGTCTATTACGCTAATCTCTTAGATAGTGTATTCGTGAAAAAAGGCCCGAGTTGACCAGAAAAAAAAACTTCTTTCACCTAGACTAAGCTCGGGTTCACACTTGCGTCACTCCTATTGCAAGAATCAACGAATTGCACTACAATTTGCTTCCCCACTTACCTTATTAGCCAGATCCGGCACCGTCAGACTTTCACCTGTTCCCTAAGCTGAAATTGTTTCTGGGGGGGAAACAATTTGAAACATGACGTGACGACGTCATATTGGCTGTGGACGGCTATTTTTCAGACCTCGAGGAAGACATTTATAATGGCTTGTAATGGCCATTACAAGGATAACATAAAAACTTTAGAGTATCGATGGAGAGTATATCGGAAAATAAAAAGTATATTGTGTCACTGCGAAAATGTTTTCACTGCTAGGCTAAGTACTTATCAGCCTGCCCTCATACCTTATGCTAGAAATTTCATATATACACAACATTTTTATAAGGTCAGACCTCAGACCTTTCTAAAATACGTGAAGATTTACATAATGCAATTCTCCCTTGACACGAGTTCTTCGAATCCACAAGTTCTGGACCACTGATATAAAGCTACAAATTTTCTCAACATAGCACACCATTTCTCTGGTCGGTCGTAACGGCTGATCATATATTTCTGAATCTTGGGGTCCCAGGGAGCAAATAATATATTATATTGCGAGGTGGTATATCACGGCGGCGACAGGTGTTCGGGGTGGAATCCTCTTTCACCCTCTCAAAGCTTTTCGACCCCAGAAACCCCTTTTAAGTAACATGACTTTTAACTTTGGGACCCATCTTTGCTTTAAAGTGCTTAGTCTTATCCAATTCTGGAGACTTATTAGAGAAACTTTCAGGCGAATGGATCAGATGGTCGTTTAAGTACGCATTGATGTACGGGTGCGTTTAGGGAAATTTCTTCTGAGGAAGTTGAATTGCGATTCAGCTGGATGCTTTCTTTAAATATTTAAGTATGGTCTAGGCATCAGGCCTGGCATAAGGTGAAATCATAAAGATTTAAACATCAACGCGTACATATATGTTTTTCTATAATTTTTTCCCAACGTACTAACTACTTCTTCGGTTCGGAGAGGTAGGTAGTTTTGTAACCCCTCACGAAAAAGAGGGATGTTAAATGTTTAACTTGTATGTATGTGTGTCTGTCTGTCTGTGGTATCGCAGCTCTGAAACGGAGAATCTGCTTTGATTTTGTTTAATAGGTGACTTCACCAAGGGTGTTTTTAACTATGTATGTTTGATGAAAATTAATACAGCCAAACGGCTCATTTGAACAAATGTTATGATTGTTCAAATTAACTCGTCGCGTCTGTTTTTCGATTAATTTGTGAAATTAGCTTTCAATTTGTTTCAATATTGCCTGCATTTTGATAATTAATCTTTGAAAAGTTATGGTGCCATTTTTTTTTTAAGGAATTGTACTCACATGATATAGAACTCCTCACTTCTATAAAGAGACAATCGCGCCAGCTTTAAACAACCGTGCTTTTTCGGTTATTTATAGAATTTCTATAGAAAGAACGTCCTCACTACCCGTCAAAACAATTATGTCGGAATGTCGGTAAAACCGCTACTTTTGTAAATGCTCACCATCAAAAAACACCTTACAGAAAGAGCCTACGATGACATATATTATCGATAAATATTATTATTATATTAGAGAGATTGCATGAGATAAAATTATTATTTTTTGACCTGATACCATGTGTACAGTAGGTACACCTACCTTTTAATTTAATTTATTTTTAAGATCTTCATTAGTGTAATGTAACTCCTTAAACCTCGGGCTTCCTCAAACTGTCAAAATTTCAAAACATTGTTAACAAAATCATCTAAAACGAGTCACGCTCCGGCACCATAGCGCTTTACTCGAGCCAGATTCCTATCTACTCATAAATAAACAATCTTGGTTTCAAAACACTGGCCCTGAGGCATATAATTTATTCCATGGACACGTACCGTCGATCAATATTTTTGACAATTTATCAGGTCATCACAGTTTCATACATGCGGTGGCACGGATGTGACTCTCATACATATTCAAACACTGACAACAAAGAACATGCTGCCAACGGTGGTGTTCTAAAAAAAATACTGAAAACAGACTGATAAGCAATCAGCATACAAAATATGTGGTAGGTAATGAGACTTTTTTTAAGTTTATTATTTATTTACGAGTATCTACAGGGGTAGGTAAGCCTCGGTAACTTCCGACTGATATGGATCAGTTGAGCTACCTGTAGATTGTTTGCAATATACTGCAGTTAACTTAATTATTTCAATTGAAAGTACTAGTTCTAATTTGTTTCTATTATTTGATTGTAAATTTCCTGCTACCATTTTTAGGTACATAATTTTTTTAATTATGTACCTAAAAATGGTAGCTTCAAACATACACAAGTAACGTTGGAATTCGAGTACTCCTTTCTTGTAACAATAAAAACATTAAACAAATTTACATATTTACTCGTATCGAATTATTTTCCGAAATCTTCTAACCTCTCAACAGTGCAGAGGCCCATGGTTAAAAGTAATGTATTGCCATATTTCTGTAACGTTCAGCACAACGATTTAGTACCCGAAGCAAAGAATCGTTTTAGGCAAAAAATTAATTAGTCAATTGCAATATTTCACACAAAAATAAAATTCTGTAGAATACATTTCCATCTAGATAAGCATCGACATATTTTTGGTCTGAAGTCAGAATTTACAGTGAGATTTAGATAACGAATCACAGATGGCATTCCCGACTTTCGCGAAGCCCTGTGTCAAGGGTTACGAATGGTAATAGGCTAAGGTTAGGTATATTTTATGTGAACCTTCACTTTGGTCTACTGACATTGATAAATTATATTTTACCATATAAACTAACGTAGTTTGACGAATTCATTATGGATTTAGCGGGTTTACCACGAACCTTGTTACAAACAAACACAAACCTGTATGTTGGGGACGCTTCCGACTGGTATTGATATGATCAGTTAAGCTACCTGTAGATTGTTTGCAACAGTCTGCAGTTAGCTTAATTGTTTCAATTGTAAATACTAGTTCTAATTTGTTTTTATTCTTGAATTGTAATTTTCTTTGTAAAAAAAAGAAAAAAAAATCCTGTATGTATGTGCTAGTTTAAAGAAAGAAGAGATATAAAGGACTAATGTAGTTCAAGTTTTTGAAGACCTCCGTGACGTAGGTCCGCTTGCGACTCTGGAGGTTGCGGGTTCGATTCCCCCTGCAATGTTTGTCCAATTTCAAAATATTGGTTTTGGGCGTTCTGAGTGTTTTCTATGTATAATACGACCTATGTGGCGCGGCTGGCGAAGGTCCGCCTGCGACGCAGAAGGTTGCGGGTTCGATTCCCGCCTTGGGACAAATGTTTGTACGATCTGCAAACATTTGTTCCGGGTGTTCTGGGTATTTTCTATATATAATAAAAAATATCTATCTATGTTATGTATTGTATTAAGTTTATCAGTCATCTAGTACCCATAACACAAGCTCTGATTACTTTAGGGCTAGATGATGCTGTGTGGATTGTCCAGCATTATTTATTTATTTATTTATAATAAACAAATAATTCTTTATGTGTATTCAAAGACATTTGTGTATTAAGTATATCAGTTACCTAGTACCCATAAAACTCTAAACACTCTGCTTACTTTGGGGCTAGACGATGCTGGATTGTTGATGTGTGGATTGTCCATAGGATAATCCTATCAAAGTTAATATTTACATCACGTGATTTCTCGTACAATCGGCGCGTTGACAGGCGCTTGTCAAAATGAAATAGAACCAAAGTAAATTTAATGTCCAGACCACCTTTGTTTCAGTTCGAAATGCTTCCACCCCATTCAGGTCGCACGCGGATTAAGTAATGTTTGAAACGTTTGAACAATACAGAACCTAGTCACAATCATTGAAGTATCATTGTTACGAAAGGCGCGGTAAATATATTTTATACAAAACATTGTTTACTTTACGATGTTTTTAACGTTACTAAGTTGCCTAATACGGGCACATCGTCCAACACAGAGCATCATAAAATAGACACTCAACGCTAGTTTGTAACGCAATCGTACTCAATGCTGACATGGTTACGGCTTCTTCAATATTTCCTTCCCTGACAGCCAGTTGTTTGTACGCTGATCATCTCTATAGTTAACTAATCAACTAGGTGCCTATCTTTTCTCTTCAACGGCAATTCGGCAAGAGAAATAACTATTTGACATTTGATCATTCGTACGAACCGGCTGTGAAACTTACTAAAAAAATGAAATAAATATATGTATGTCAAATGTTGAGTGAGTGTTCGCCCACACTGAAAGTCCGTATTTACAGGACCACATCCGTCTAAAGCTGCTGGTATTCATAGCGAGTTTACAGGACCGTTTTTAAAGGATCCGTCACTACTGGAGGGACTGTACCAGGTCCCGCGCCGCTGAGATCAGATAAAACGGATCAGTATTTTAATACTGTTGTGTGAGGGAACTGCTTATCATCGATAAGCAACGAGTGAAATCAAAAATGTCTTAAATCTAGAAATCGAATGTGAGGAATTTCTGCACTTATTATTCTAGAAATTCCCTCTTCCCTCTGGCGAGATTAATAAAAGTGCATGAATTTATAGGTATTATGTACTCGTATTTATTACTTAAAACTTGGTGATTTGACCCCATAAAAGTAAAACTTAATACTTCTGTCCAATTAAATCATTAAAGTATCAGCCTAGCAGTATTTTTGTCACTTTGACATCGAAGAAAGTAATCGAATCTTATTGCCTAAAGAAAATAAAGGTTTGTTTTTATGAGCGCTGAACTGATTTAAAGCGAGAAAATCAGCCTCTAACTTCAATAGCAAATATCCAAAACTCTATTACGTTCGAAATATACAGCCTTCAGAGAACGTATGCGAAGAAAATTGCAAAGAAGCTTAGTAACAAGAGAACACAAACAATGGATCAAGTCGGCGTCACAAATCCATTGTAAAAACACGAATAATAAGATTTCAGTTCTAAGATAAGTTTGGTATTTTAATATCAAGTAAGCTTTTCTACTTTGTGCCAAAATTTTACGCTCGCTGCCTTTAAAGCGGAGAGAAGAGATGACGTGTCAAAAATTAATCATTTGCAGCGTTTTCTTTTCAAAAATAAAGAACGATTGCAGCTGGCTAAGAAAATTAAAAAAAAAACCTTTTCCTCTTGTGAATGAGCTAAACAGAAAATATGTTGGGTTTGTATAATATGTCGTAGGAACCAGCACACCCGTTTTAAAATATCTACTTAGATGATCGTAGATTATAGGTATTGAATTTTATAAAAACCAAAGCTATTTCAAAGATCACCGAGAATATTTCAGCTCCAGACACTATCACCACGTTAGTATGCAGACTTCGCCCCATTTTTCAATCGTATTTGCCTCCAATTTGGCTCAGTACGTAACGATTTCAATTATCTGCATGAACGGCCACGGATTGGTAATAAGGCATGTTGTGGTAAAGCAAAGCCGGTTTGATGAATGAGATGCGCAGTCGGCAACGAGGTGCTACGACGCTATGGACAAGATCTATAGAGCAGCGCTTATTTTTGCTCTAAATAAACTAAAATGAAAGCTTAGGTTAGCATTCAATTTGGAATCTTAACTTACATAACTAACAAAAAATTTAGTTATACACAATTTTTGCTACACGGTAACGCTATACAATAAGTCGGATGGGAAATAGAAAAAATTACACGTTCCATGCGAAAAGCAACTCTATTAATACCATGTAAAAACTACTTAAGATCTAAATATTATGATGAATATCATATCATTTTTGATGCAGCTAAACATGTTAAAATTTTACACCAGATTTGAAATCAGCGATGAGAGTGGTTATCTAGTGACTGCGATCGATCGCGACATGATACTCCTTCAGAACTCACGGATGAAATTTACTATGCTTAGAAATATTGTCATAACTTCAATTACCGCATAATTTACTGGCTAGCCCGCTCACGGAAATACAAAATGGCCGTGTGTGGGCATTTGGTCAGCCTAGACAATGTCAAAGTTTCCTCTATAGATTGAAGTCTATGTATCCTACCTATGTTACTACAGGGAAGGCTCTACAAACTGCTACGGGGCTACGAAATTTTGCTACGGTGCTACGAGGAGGTGCCTATCTTAAAATTGTATAATCAAATTTAGAAAGAAAATACACACTTATGTACTAGACATTGTAAAAACAATAAATATGTATTAGACACCATAAGTATCTAATATTTAAACATGCTTGCGTTTCTTCTTCACTTCTTCCGCAGGTTGTTAAAAATAATTACTGAAGAAAATAAATTAACACTCTTCGTTCTTGTACTTATTTATATTAAAGTGCTTTTTGCTTTTGAGCCTAAAGAAATAAGTTATTCTGATTCTGTTTCCGAGGCCACATTATTGCACAGTATAACTGGTAAAATACTACATAAGTAGAAATGATGCTACGCCAGGCAGGAAACATTTGCTAGATGTTAGAGTGCTATGTGATTGAGAAATCTTTTATTTGTTCTAGTTTGAATCAAATTGTGCATTACAGACTAAATAGCCTTATCCGTACGAGAGCATCGACCCAATGCAATGCAATGGGTTAGTCAATGTTTAGTGTTATTTATTTATTAAGGAATCCCATAAAAATCACATAACATGCAAAATAAGAAAATAAAGTGGTATTTTTTTAAATACATAAAGGGTGCCGGTACAGCGTGAAAAAATCATGTGGGTCGACATATTTTACAAGAAATAATGATATTTATATATCATTATTTCTAAATAAGTCGACTAAAAGAACTTAAATTTGTTCGTCTTCATATTTTAATTGCACTTACTGCTATTTATTATTCACACTAATATTGTAAATGCGAAAGTTTGGTTAGATGGATGTTTGTTTACTCTTCACGCCAAAACTACTGAACGGATAAGGCTGAAATTGTCCTTAGGTGTAGTTCGAGGCCTGGAATATCATAAAGACATGCACTTATTATTCCAAAGAAGAGCGTGCAAAGCTGCGGACAAAAACTAATACGGTTTTATAACCACTAAAGTAATGCTAACAATATTTGCTAAAATTGGGCACGTGCCAAACTACAACTACTTTTAAATATATACTCAATACTCAATCATTTATTGCATTCTATAGGTGTACAGAGGTGTTTATAATCTAATCAAGTAGGTATCGCTATGGACCCTGCTGGGCACACAATATGTATGGAGAGATATAAATGACAGACCCTTTTAATATTGACTCTCTGATGATTCTCATCTGAATCTTAAATTAAATTGCTAATCACAAATCCGTAGCGTGTGTGTCAGTGTGTGTTTTGTAATGTTGATATTTTTAGACATAAGCTAACCATATCGTTATTTAATACTGTCAATTCGCGTTCTGAGTACACGCGAAGTGATGAAGTATGGCCCCTAGCCAGGGGATCCAAGAATAAGCCCGTATTCAAAATAAACCAATGGAATATTATAATTTATAGAATAAACTCAGTATGTTGTTTCGTTTCACCTCTGAGTAAAATATTAGGTCCTTACATATGAAATTGGCGTTTTTCGTACTGGCCACTTTAATCACAAATTTCTCCTCTTTGGTAAGGAATTCCAAATTCAAATTTGTACAGCTATAGACTCATGTATTTGTGCTTCGATGATCGTCATTCGTTTGTTTTTTTTCTTCTGTTTTTTTCTGTTTGCGTCACTCATTTTACAAAATGGAAAACTTAAAATATCGCATTATTTACGAGTACGAGTTCCGCCGTGGCACTAGTGCTGCGGAAACAACTCGAAGGGTGAATGATGTGTATGGCGGTCGTGTTGCAAAAGAAAACACAGTTCGTTTTTGGTTCCAACGTTTTCGTTCTGGAAATTTTGACCTGCAGAACAAGCCCCGTGGACGGCCTGAGACTCAAGTTGATAATGAAGAGTTGAAGGCTATTGTGGAAGCGGATCCATCGCAAACCACGTCCGAGTTAGCTGCAGGCTGCGATGTTAGTGATAAAACTGTTTTAATTCACTTGAAGCAAATTGGGAAGATTAAAAAGCTTGAAAGGTGGGTACCTCACGAATTGACTGAAGCAAACCGGCAAACGCGCGTCGACTGCTGCGTTACATTACTAAACCGGCACAATAATGAAGGTATTTTAAACCGAATCAATACCTGTGATGAAAAATGGGTTCTTTACGATAATCGGAAGCGCTCAGCGCAATGGTTGGATCCTGGCCAGCCAGCCAAATCCTGCCCCAAGCGAAAATTAACCCCAAAAAAGTTACTTGTAAGCGTTTGGTGGACTAGTGCCGGTATTGTTCATTACAGTTTTCTCAAATCTGGCCAGACTATTACGGCTGATGTCTATTGTCAGCAATTGCAAACCATGATGGAAAAGCTAGCGGCTAAACAACCTAGGCTGGTCAATCGCTCCACGCCACTGCTGCTTCACGACAACGCTAGACCACACACTGCGCAACAGACGGCTACTAAATTAGAAGAGCTTCAATTGGAAAGTCTAAGACATCCTCCGTACTCCCCGGACCTTGCTCCAACAGATTACCATTTTTTTCGAAATTTGGATAACTTCTTGCAAGGGAAAAAATTCAACTCCGATGGGGCAGTCCAAATCGCCTTCAAAGATTTTATTGATTCCCGTCCGACTGGTTTTTTTAGTAAAGGGATCAATGAACTACCTATAAGATGGCAAAAGTGCATAGAAAATAATGGTTCATACTTTGATTAATTAAATATATTATATTAAAAAATATTCGACTTTTTGTTCCTCCCATACAAAACGCCAATTTCATATGTAAGGACCTAATATATGGATTTTTCTCGCACGAAATTTTTCGTATTTTTCCTGCCTAAAGTTACTCATCCACTGGATCGGAATCGGATCGTACGCAGCGTACGAGAGGCCGGTATTTACAATACTACCGGTATGGTGCGTCTACTGCTTTCGGATTTTGCATCGGCCATATGGGTATTATCAAACCAATCGCCGATGCACCTGTATTCTCATTATGAAGGATAGTGACGATGATATTCACGGCGCATGACGTCATCGGCAGAAATACGGTCTCTGTCATCGGTATCAGCAAGTATACCGATCCAGTGCACGCCGTACTATAGAACTCAATACAGAGCAACAAATACTTAGCCATTATCGAACCGTTCTCATTGATTTTACAGCCTGCGCATAATTAAAGATTTAAAAATCACGATTATAAATACCTAACCATAGCATTTAATATAATAATAATATTGTAATAATGATGGACAAACCACACAGCATCATCTAACCCCAAGCTAAGCAGAGCTTGTGTTATGGGAACTAGATAACACAACATATAATATAATATAACTTATACGTCTGGTCGACGCGACGCGTGACCCGAGAGCTGGCGGGTATCTGGCGCAGCGCATCAGCATTGCCATACAGCGGGGCAATGCAGCCAGTGTCTTGGGGACGCTTCCGACTGGTATTGATATGGATCAGTTGAGCTACCTGTAGATTGTTTGCAACAGTGTGCAGTTAGCTTAATTGTTTCAATTGTAAATACTAGTTCTAATTTGTTTTTATTATTGAATTGTAATTTTCTTTGTCAATAAAGATAAAACTAGATAACTGATATACTTAATACAATACATTACATAGATAGATATTTATTATACATAGAAAATACCTAATACCCAATTAGTACAAAAATAATAACCAACTATACAACGCGGACGAAACCTCGGGTAATTCTAGTCAGCTATAAATTGAAGATCGGAAACAAAAAAAAACCGCTTGCACTGAATCATGGGTCTGTACGAATCGTATCGAGTTTCCCCCGAGGATTTGGCAACCGATACACGACTGTGCACTTAGGGCTCCATGTTTGACCAGCCTAGTGACTGGACCAGCACACTTGACTGAATGCATTTAAGAATACCTCTACATTAGGATTTTTACGGCTTTTGGTAAAGATAAAAAGGCCTGGATAAAACGTAGGACACTGCACTCAGGTGTAATGTGGCGATCTGTTAATAATTTGATTCGCATACGTTTAATACTTTTAAACCGGACCAACAACTTCTTGAAAACAACCTACTTTCATCTCATTAAGTTGTGATACATGAATAACTATGCAAAACGACGAATGTGGGAAGATCTCTCATTGAGAGATCTTTCCACACTCCAGTCAGGGTCCATTGAGAGACTCTCAATGGATCGACGACATTGTAGCAGTCGCAGGGAGTCGATGGATGGAGGCGGCTCAGGAACGCCATTCGTGGCGTCGTTTAACGGAAGCCTATGTTCAGCAGACGTATACAGGCTGATGATGATGAAGATAAAGTTGTGATGATACACACAACGCAAAAGGTTTTATATTAGATCTACGTGTACCAAAGCTTTCTTAAAAAAAGCACATAACTTCGTGCACGGTATACGTAACTAATTTGGCAACCCTTCTTCATTAAAACTTACAGGCTCACGTTTTGCATACAATTTCACAATTTCCAGGTTTAAGTTTAAACTTAACTTGCGTCTACACATAAAAGGATCGTAAAATAGGCGTCCATTATCAATTCATAGCACAGTGTAAGAGCACCATCAATGCGCGACACGAGTTTGCGACCATCCGTTTCATTACGTCGTCTCAATACCCATTACTGAACAGGCGATTCCGAATTAAGTATTCTGAGCACGGCCCGGCCCTATTACTAGATACAAATACAAAGTGACAAAACAAAATGCTTCGACGTCCCTGCAATTGAAAGCGAATAGAGTTTGTTTAATAACAATACAATTATTAAGGTAAATAAAATCTGCTGCTATGGCCCGTTGGAACTTGTAATTTGAAAACTGTGATGTTATTAAAACTTGAACAACTAGTTGTGATTTGAGTAAGCTTAGGTATTATAATTTTAATTGGGTAATGCAATATGTTCTTTTAGTTGGTACCTATTTGATATTGGTACGAAAACTTTTAACTAGTAAACGAGCTATCAGATTTTAATCGTAAGAATATAAGTATGTATTAGGTATACATAAAAAAAAACGATTTTGTTCAATCTCCGCCTTTCACAAATTGTTTACTATTATAAACACCTGATTGAAACGTTAAACGACGTGAAAAGTCCTTAGCTGTTACGTTTCCCATAAACCAGCTAGACACCATATATAGCGCTTCAAAGTCAATTCAAAATCACAACCATGCATATCACAGCGGAATACAAAGGAAATTTATGATGAAGCTCGACAAACTCGGGGTCGACTCGCTCTGAGGATGGAAATCGTGGGAAATAATGGGTATCTGTGAGGGAAATTACCGTCAAGCTGAGAGTACATTGAATGCACAGTTCAAAACGACGAAGGGTGTGAGCTAAGTGTCTTTTTTCCGAGCTATTTGACGCCTCTCGCGCTGTACCGAACGAGAGCGACGCAAAAAATAGAACGCTGGTATCCTAGCGGGTACGAGTTTACAAGAATTGTAATCACAATTCACAAGACAGAGCTTAGTTTTTTTTTGCTTGCGGTGACTTTTTTCGGAGTCATTTTGTCAATCATATCCTTCTAATACTATAAAGGAAAAACTTGGGCCGTTGTCTTTTTCTTGCCAAACATAAAGATGTTTGTCCGAAGAAAAAATACTGAATGGATCAGGCTTAAATGCTATACTCGTGTAAGGGAACAAAATATGCCCCTGACGTTATCAGCCAATGAATACACCCTATGTATTGGTAATAATGCTAGTTATTAATCTGCCAAGTTTTATGTCATAATTATTGACAGTTTCCTTGCAATGTCACTTGAAAGTTTTTTTTATTTTTCTAAATATCTTGAAGACTACTGATCCGTTTCTTTTGTGATTAACGTATGTTGTTACTGGCTTGAATAGAAATAAATTCGCAAAAACAAGACGTCTCTAGGTCAACCTTACCTTATATTTGATACCGAGTGGGGGTATCAAATATAAGGTATCGGTTTGTACATCTCAAAACAGTTTTTGAAATTACTGTACATTTTGTACTTTATAAATGTTTAAAAAAAAAAATCGAAAATTTTACTATTACCCTCTATACGTACTCTGAAGTTTGCAAACCGATACATCTGAAATGTAGGTACCTTTAATTTTTTGGTATTCATCAAATAGAAAAGTCTCTAACCAGTACCTATAGTACATATTGGTTAGTTGACAACCGTTCGAAACCCTCTGCGCGCGAGTCACACTCGCACTTGACGGATCCTGATTTTAATATCAGAGATTTATATAATCATAATAAATAGTATGAATCTATCACATAAACAAAAGTTACGTAAATGCCTATCCTCAATCAATTCATAGATTTCTCTTCCAAACCTGAAATCAAGCCACTAGATACTGGCAGCGCTTTGCATTTAACATGTAACTATGCTATCGTTGCACTTCGGTAGTGAAATGTAAACGGCCCTTAGCTGAACTAATATTGAGAGTGTTCGTAGGATCTGATGCCTTGGCAAATCCCGAATACGACTCCCGCAATAATACGTGTACATATGAGGAAGGTTGTGATACTATTTACTATGTATTGCGTATTGCGGTTACAGAATGTAACCTACCTATTATTTTTTGGCTTAGGAAGGATAGTAGATACAAAGCTACGAAAAAGTGGGCACGTTTAGGAAAATATTTTTACAAAGATGATCCTTTTTTCAAGCCTCTCTAGTGTGACCCTAGTCTGTCTACTAACTTTACCAGCCTTCGTAGGCTAGATTTTATATTTGTGTTTCTCTACTCTTCTCTTATCCCTACAGGGTGTTATCAAATTAATTTTGGCATTATGTAGAATAGTCTATAAGAAGCGTCACTCTCAGAATAGAGAGATATACAATAGGTAGCTATTTACCTCATTAGTTTGAAATTGATAAATAAACTTCTACCAGATAATGATTTGGTATTCTTGTAGGAAAATAATAAAATAGATAAAATATTGAAGCTTTTATTTACAAAATTACCAACATATAATATCACTTTGGGATTTGCAGGTTTACTTGCATAACGTATAATATACATTAAGTACCTAAACTACTTAAGTTTATCATGAAACTATAATTGATTACAATTCCTTTGTTGATATACTTATATAGTCTTATGAAAATCATTTTGTAGTAATTTTTAATGAAAACCCATAATGTTTAATCGTAAGAATTAACTGAATAAATGTTAAAAAGATCTTATATATAAGGGTCAAAACCTAAATTGCTTAAACCGTTATAATTGTGCTTACTGGGTGCTTACAAAAAAATCGAAAACATACAGTAGAATTATTGATTTCATAAAAAAATATCAATTTCCGTTAGCTTTTGTACGGAAATAAAAAATTAACGACATTTTTTTTTAATTTGATACGCCAAAGCTTTGGTCAGTTATGGCAACATTTTAATATATTTTTACAAATCACTAATCCCCAGAAAAGATTTAGGTAAGTACCTCTTTGAACTGTTACATAGGTAGTACTCTTTTCTGACACTTTTCAAAGTAAAGGTCGACGCGGGCTTACACATTAAATAATAAGTTAAATGCAAAATAAAACATTATTCAATCAATTCATTTGGCATAACTCTATTTCTACAAAGCGTATTTTACCTTTATTGTCACAGATGTGAGAAGAAACCAACGAATTTACATTATATTTGAATAGAAATATAAAATACAACTAGATACTTATAATAACATTATTAATAACTTAAAATCAACGCTTATATACACAATTTTTGTATAATAGCTAATAACAGTAATGAATTTATAGTTTTTATTTACATAAGTAAATAAAATAGATATGTTTTAGACTTTGCTATGAAACTTTAGTACTGAAAAGCCATTATGCTTAATTATTTAAGTATGTCATGGTAAATATAGTTATTAAATGTAGAAAAAAGCAATCATTTTATTATAATGAATGTTATTTTCTTTATTATTTTGTCTTTAAGAAGTGGTTATGGAAGAATACAGTATTTTATATATTATGTCGTAACTTAAACTATACAAGAAGTATAATTAACTTTATTTATAACGTTTAAATAAATTTCAAAGAACAAATATATAATTTATAATAATGGAAGACAAGACGAAAATAACAAGAGAATATTCCCTTGAACTTTGACGAATAGTTTTAAATTTATTTATATGCTTTCTTTAGTAATAAGGTATGTCTGCGATCAAATAGGTATAAAATTGTTCAAGTATTAAAACTATTTACAATGTATTTACTATTTAACTTCTAATTTTAACTCTATAACATTGTTTTAGACCCAATTTTAGTTTAAAGGTAATTTAACGAAGTTCAAATAATAGCCAAATTACAGCTATAAGTAATTAATGATCATTGGATTTACTCGTTTAATAGAAAAAAACATGCTCAATATGATTTATTTCCAGCAGCTCCATTAAAGTGGAATCCAATAATTTTATAAAAATCAATATTGTTTCTACAAAAATCAATATTTGCGTTACTAACAGACAAACACAAACAAAACTTTTAGTATCTAAAGACATGCTATCTGAGTGTCTTCGTCGAAATGCACATAGGGCTTCACATATTTCAATTTGAGGATCCCGATCGCCATCTCCTGGTCGTTCACTAGTGGGTAGGAGTAATATATAAAAAAAATTTACGTAACAAAAAATATAAGCTAAAATAACACTAAACTGCTTCGTTGCTGCTATTCGTAAACCTTCTATCTAACATTTCAGTCAGTAAACAATGTATTTTCATAGATAAATATATATTTCTTTGGTTTTGGCAATTGACAAAATTTATTTTTTGCGTTGAGTCATAATTGCTCGAACTCTCTTCAGATTCGTGATGGTTATTTCATCGTTGGGCTGCAGCTTGAGTGCTCTCCGGTACGATGTGGCCGCCGCCGCGTATTTTCCATTCAGGTGTAGTATGGCACCAAAATTGGAATGATATTCCGCATCCTGGAACCAAAGTAACGATGTAGGATCTCACGACTCACATGGAATTAACGTCCAATCACTCTACCTACCATAATAGGTACGTCTCGGGCACTGCAGATAGCCAAAACTTTTGTTTGAATTGAATTGAAAAGAACTTACAAAACCGATTCTTCTGCAGATATAATTGTTTAACTCAAACAAATAAAATATAGGTACATGAAAAAAATTACACCCTGATTGTACACCTCAATCGGTAAAATATTCAATCGGTAACATATTGAATCGGCTTTGAAATAATTCTAACCTAGAAAAATATATTTTATTTTTTCTATTATCTAACTACACGTAACGTAAATAGTTTAGCAAAGTGACGGGTAAGACCTACATTTTAAATTGAAAGCCATCCGAGCAGCTGTTGAAAGACAAGTGATGGATAGAAGCTTTCTACTTTCTAGCCACTCATCGTCTTTTAATAGGGTTTTGTACAGTGTGCCACAGGAAGGGTGTTCTAAGCCGAAAGGGGGTGATTCTAGATATCAAGGGGGTCAACGTTTGTTCTAGGATTTTTTTAAATTCGCACATTTTATCCGATTTTGGAAAAAAGAAGGCGTTCTTTCTTCAATATACGTGTTCTTTTGTTTGTATTCTTACATTATTATTATTGTTATGAAATTTCAAAGGATTTACATAATTTGTAATTCAAAATATTCGGAACACACAAACACACAAAACCTATAGGGTACTTCCCGTTGACTTAGAATCATAAAATTTGGCGTGAAAGGTATTTTAGCACAAGGAAGAAAAGAAGAAGTAAAGAAAAAAATCGAAAAACCGTAAATTTGTAGCTTATTTACAAAAAAAAATACTTTTGATTATCGCCATAGACCAAAACCTATAGGGTACCTACCTACTTCCTGTTGACCTAGAATCATGACATTTAGCAAGAAACAACGTCTTACAATTATACGGAACCCTCCGAGGGAACACTGGTTTTGCTGAAAAAACAAGCAAAAAACATTTGTGAAATATTTTGTAATGATAAATAATGCATTATTTAACACAAAGTTTTTGTAAACTAACATGGGTAGGAAAATAAAATAAACCTTAATTTTTTGCAAAAAAAATTATCCCTTTGGGGTCCAGAATCACCCCCTTTCGGCTTAGTACACCCTTTCCGTGGCACCCTGTATACCTTCAAGAACTTACCTATAGTGGAAAGATTTTTTTATAAGCTATCAGCCAAAAAAATATATCTATATCTTTTATTTTCTTCTACATAACGGCATTTTTATTTGAAAATCATAGCACGTTAAATACCTACATACAAAGGTACCTACGCATTGAAGTAAGGACCTAGAAGATAGATTGTAATAAAAGGGGTTTGAAGAATTTCGTATGGAGGATGGCCCTAACATTTGTTTTTCTTTTCAAAATGCCGTACGCAATAAATCTTATATACAGCAAAAGCATCTTATTCGCTTATTAATACAGAAACCGTGGATACGAAACGGTAATTTGTTTAGGAATATAAGGGATACGATCCAAGAACTCAAAATAAAAGAAAAAATCATACTAAAAATCTATTTAACTACTTAACGTAACTCGTTTTTTTATCAATACCTACTAATTTTTATCTGGCTTAGACAAAAGTTTCAAAAACATAGTAATTCTCTCTTGCCGCTTTTAAAAGGTCCTTCAATTCGGATTGATATTCGACAGAGGCGTTAGCAATTTTCCTTTTGAAAATAAGCCTTCTCTCCATAGATGGGTAAATTTTCATGAAAAAATCACAAAGTTTATTTGCCTTGCACCTTCATTACGGGTTTTCAGGTTTAAGGATGCCTTTTCAGTGCTTGGTCCTTCATCGGCGGCGGCCGCATTTGCCAACGAACTTTAGGCATAGTGGCAATAAGACTTATTTTTTGTTTCGGTGCAACCGCAAAAGCCTTTGTAAAAGCCGCACCGGTACATGCCAGTATACTCAAAGGATGCCGACGTGTTAATAAAGGACACCGATTTCGATTTAATGTACCGACTGCATCCGCAAATACAGGAAACGAGACGCACATTTTTTACCCGCGTATAGCGAAATCGCGAATAAGGAGCTTTTACTGTACTATTTGGATAGAAGCTAAAAAATTTTAAATAAACTTTACCATAGTATCATAAAGCGTCAGGTTTCTGAAATACATACTTACCTATTCACATATGAATAAAAAGAATTAATGACATTTATTTGTTTTAGTGTTTTTTTATCCTACCTAATATATAAATTACATTGTGCGCGGTTATTTAGAAAAAAAAATGGTTGCCGATGTTAGGGTCTAAATTTTCAAACCCCTTTGTGGATGCTTATGAATAAGTAATAATAAGTTAGAACGCCTGCAGAAAAACAATTCAGTGCCCAAGTTCATTATGTAGGCGGCCAAGAAAATTCGTTTTTTTTCGTTGTATTTTCTGAGCCGAGATCTAAACATAATTATTGAAAGAAGTGTCCAACAAAGTAATTTAAACGTTGAGGTATATGCCAAGGAAACGTTTGATTTTGCCGTTACTTTAGGACAGACAATAATATAAAAAAAAATATATAACTATATATAAAGTTTTCTCGTTATTTCATCTAATATCGCTTTATTAGATGAACGAATGAAACTTAGGTATTATTTATAAATAAATCTAGGTAATAAACAGGTACGAATAAAAAAGTAAAGGTAGAGTGCCAACGTTGCGTTGCGTGAAGAGAGTGGCAAGCTTTAAGCACTCTGGGCGCTAGCAGCTTGGTCCCCTCGTCTGTCTGTAAGTAATACTCACCTCAGGGTTGAGACGCACGGCCCGTGCATACCAGCGCTCGGCACAGCAGCAACGTCGCGCGTCCCGCTGCGCCCGCGCCGCCGCCGCTGCTGCCGCGCGTGCTCCGTCATTTGGCATTAGCTGGGCCAAGCGAGGTCGGATATTTCAACTCTCTTGTGGTATACTCACATCAGGGTCAAGTTCCACGGCCCGTGCGTACCAGCGCTCGGCAGAGCGGCAACGTCGCGCGTCTCGCAGCGCCCGCGCCGCTGCGGCCGCCCGCGCACCGTCATTTGGCATTAGCTTGGCCGCTGCTACTAGTTGTTCAGCCGACTCTCGTAATCGCCGTTGTGATCGAAGGAACATGCCTAATTGAATGAAAACATATTTTAAGCATATTTTTACAATGAATTTGTGGCATTTCTTTACATTTTTCAGCGCTTCGTAGCCTTTTGAAGCATTCAGAAGAATTTCCAAAAGCATCGTAGATCATTATTTTGTAGAATAATGTAGCACTTGACAGCCATGTCATTGCATTTTATAGACTTTCGTAGCCCATCGTAACCATTAGTAGTACTTCGTAGCCTTTCCTAGTACTTCGTAGTAATTAGCTAGTGAGAGTTTGTACCAAGAATAATATTTTTTGTACATCTAAGAAGAACTCACCAAACTGATCTCTTACAGAAGGGTCGTTGGGTGCTATATGTAGTGCCTTCTTGAACCACCTTTCTGCTTCAGAGCTTCTACTGTCCTGTCAACAAATAAATAAAATGTGATTGTTTGCATTGTCGTTATGCTCTAAAAAATTTATATCTTAGTTATGAAATTTATATGGGATGATGATTTTATTTTTAAAGATATCAAAGTTCGGTGTAATTACTTACATTTCTAGCTACAATTTGCGCGAGCGTGATGTGCGTCGGAACGTGATGCGGCGCGACATCGAGTGCTGCTAGGATGCTGTGCTCTGCCATCGGCCACTGCTGCAGCTGGACGTAGATCTCACTCGCCATTGACAGCACGTTCTGTGAACAAAACCTTGCTGTGGCAGGAATACAAAATAGGCGGCGGTATAGTCCACGCGCGGTCTAAATGGGGTTTGTTAAGTAAATATTTAACGTCAAATTATCTGATACAATCCGCGCGCCGTCAATACATATAAATAAATAATGATCATACAGCCCCACCCAAAGTAAGCAGAGCTTGTGTTATGGTAGATAACTGATATACTTAATACATTTACATAATAATAATGTTTTAAACGATGTTGGTATTTATGAAATTTAAACAATCTGCCTGAAACATTGGACGAAATCGCAGGCTTAGCTATGCGGGTCAAATACCCAGATGACAGATATCATGACTATGGCACGAGTGATCTATCTCGACCTACTTATGTTTTAAAGGATCATTTAAATAAATCCTAGCCCATCCTAGCTGTTGTATTTATATACCAGCAACAAGATCACAAACAACATGACCAAAAATCTCTTATATTTTGGCCAAGAATGACCACTTTGTGGAATGTGGACTCAATAAAATCATATCACGAAAATTAGCCAGTTGCGCTCGATGTGGTCGACTTCTTAGTCGCATTCTTCTTTGCTTCAGGCCCGTCCGCCCATTTTGGAACTCTTTCACTCAGACGCTGACAAGCTGCTTCCACACTACTTCTTCTTTATCTTCGGCCTGTCTCAGGGCTGCAGGCAAAGTGAGTCCCGCATTTGCGCACCACAAGTATACCATAAATGAAAGCAACCATTAAAGCATCCATTCTAGCTACCATCTTGCAGTGCCGCCGTGGCCTATCATAGCCCTACCCTACCATCGATTCCTATTTCAGTCCCCACAGAACCAGCTGGATGAAGAGTACTTTATCTAAATCCGTTGTAGTTGTAGTGTACTAAATCTATCAACACGTCCGGTACAGATAACGAGGCCGAAAACTTGGGCCTCTTATTCGGGACGTGCCCGAGTTTTATGTTCATTGAGGGGCGCGTCGAGCGCAAGCGGAATAAGGAGTAGTAACTACAGATAGTGGTAAAGGTTGTGCTAATAACCTGAGAAAAACTTAGAGGTATGTCATACATGTCTCTAAGTTTTTCTCAGGTTATTTGTTTTTATAGTTATGGACAAAAATAAAGTAACCTCAAAAATTGTGACTCAGGCGGGATCTGAACCCGCTAACTTTCCACTCTGTATATGTTAGCTCTGTGTGTATTTGAGCTTTACAAAAAATTACGATAGGTCATGTGGTTGGCTCCGTGGTCAAATTGGTAACACATTCTCGTAAAGAGTGGAAAGGTAGACTTTACTACTGACCATATAAAAGGTAGCCTAAGTCACTCAGGGATGTAATATGTAGATTATTGAAAGAATTTTCAAAATCGGATTAGTAGTTCCAGAGAATACTCCCTACGCACAAATTCATAAACAAACAAAGAAATACATATTAATATTGTTAGTGTAAAATCACGGGTGTTTATCGCATTTTTATCGCTTGTTTACCAAATTGTAGCGACGTTTCAGTAGGTACACACATTGCCGTGTTAGCGGGTTGACTTTCTCTGAGTAGGTATTACGTGTGTGCGAAAGAGGATCATTGACAACTACGCTAGCCTGCAAAACTTAGTATCACACTTTTAAAATTTCAATTTTATCTAAACTGTAGAAGTTAAGAGATTTAAAATAAAAAAACGTTTTATAGAAAATTTTATCAGTTTTCTTTGAAACTATAGTAAACTTTACATTAGTAACATTTTTAACTTAAAAAAATAGCCATTTTTATCTTAGTGTCCAAAAACTCAATTACCATTTTATAAGTATGTTTTACATTGTTATTTAATTTTTAATAACTGGTATTGTCTCCTCCAAAACCTCGTGTTCGAGGTTTTGGAGCCGATTTTGTGGAATATTCTCCCATTCTTTAATAAATAATAAATAATTTTTATATACAAAATTAAACTCTTTTTCGAGGCCTTTTTTAATCTTTGTGTACTTAAAAAGTTATTGCAGTTTTAAAGTGTGATACTTAGTTTTGCAGGCCAGTGTACATAAAAAAGGTTTTTTTTTCCACAGTTTACAACATCCTGAAATTAAAACATCTGTTAACGTCGAGTTATTAATTACCATGCATGTCATGCAATCAGCTTAATGGGTAATTGATGTTGTGGTTCCGTACAGTCAGACAAAAACTTGCTATTGTTGTTTATTTTGACAGTGGAATTGATATTCTGTACCGTTTTTACATATTATGGAGATTATGGTGATTGTGACTATAGATAGTGCACTATCGCATTAGGTGTACCTGTAAGGATAGTGTACTTATAATATTTTTAATAAATAAATATCTACCTGAATTCAAACAATACATTTTCCTACCCAGGTACCAAACTAGGTAGCTACTTAAAATATTTTTCTATTAGCTTTTGAACGCGGTATTTGCACGAACTTTTTAGGGAAGTAGCCTTTCCCTAAAAAGTTCGTGCTAAGAGAAGGGGAAAATAACTAAGCACTTTCGAACACTTTGTCTTAACAAAGACTACAAAAGTAACACAACTTATGTTATAAATGCGTATTAATTAATACGCATTTATAATATAAGTTGATTAAACATGTTCTTGTGCATTTAGTATTACCAGAAACAGCACTAAATGGGATGGTCGTGCTATCGGCGCTCTCGGCTCGCTTACAATTTGCGGGCGCCTTTGTGAACGTGCTCCTTTTACACCTTTCCTTTTAACAGAATGGACTGCTTTTCTGAACTAAATCATGGAAAACATGTCGGGTTTGAGGTTTGCTTTGATTTTGCTATTTTGTTAACGATTGTTGGGTTGTACGTTGGACGCCTTTTTAGCTTCTACACATTTTTTAATGTCATTCTAAGATTGGCATACTAAACTACTACTTAAACTACTTTTCTTTTCCAATTAGGTACCTAGCTAATTTGTTGCGAATCATTTCAATAGCAACATCACTCTATTATTCTGGTCTTGCTTATACATAGATAAAGAAATCACCCTGGCGAATGTGTTCTGTGGGAATGGTGGAGAAATTTGTTTTCTAGTGAAATTACGTCAAACTCTGTTACCCTATTTTCAAGTCAAACGAATGTGTACCGGCTCAATCGTCCGCTAAGAGTGACTTAAAGGAATGGAGGTTTATGGTGACGGTTAGTTTAATATAATATTAGTCTGATGTGTCCCACTTTAGGGCAAATGCCTCCCTCCCCTCCTTCCACTCCTCACAATTTCCTGCAACAAGGGCCCACGTCTTGTCGAAAGAATCCAGCTTATTCCGCCATCTCCGTCTAGGCCTTCCACGTGGCCGTTGTCCGTTCAGGACCCAGTCGGTGGCGATCTTTGCCAACTGCTGGTCTGACATACAGCACACATGTCCAGCTAAGTCCCACTTGAGTTAAGCCGCTCTGTGGGCGACGTCAGCTATTTGTGTTTTGGAGCGCATTATCGTATTTCTGACGGCTAACCATACTATTATTATAAATTCGAAAGTAACTATATTTGTCCGTTTGTGTGTTACCTTTTCGCGCCTAAACGGCTGATCGGATCCCAATGAAATTTTGTATGCACGTTATCCCGGGGACGGATATAGGCTACTTTTTACCGGGACAGAAGTTAGTAAATAATAATCCTAAATTTTAAGTTTCTAAGAAGTTGTAATTACGGTGGTGACTGACGATTGACGAAGATTGCTCTTTGTCCTAAACAAATAGAGTGAAACTTACATGTTTCGTCCAACCAACAATAGGTGCATTAGAGTCAGGCAGCATCTGCAACGCCTCCTTGTAAGCGGACAGTGCTTTGTGCCAGTGCCCACGACGAGAGTGCAGTGCCGCCAGTTGAACCAGCGCTGACACCTTCGCTGCGTCGTGCTCTCTTCTATCCCGGACTCGCACGCCGTCTGCGCGGGCTCCGGCGCGCAATGCACTCGCTGCCTCGGCTAGTCGCCCGTCGGCCATTAGCGATGTGCCCAGGTTCACGAACGCAACTGTAAAAGGTATTTAATTTAATGGTGTTGTACAGAGATGGACCATGGTGTGGTTGAGTTCGGAGATATTTGGAAGTACCCGTAACATCAAACACATAATCTAGTCCAGGCAATAATACATAACTATACTTTCAATCAATGTTAGGCAAGACGTATTTTGTATAATTTTTATTTTTACATTTCTGATTTAATTTATTAACTGTGATAAGGCACCAATTTATTTTTGTGGTGACATTTTATTTATTTAATTTTTGTATTTGTTTTTTGATTTTAGTGAATAATCACTAAAGTCAAAAAACAAATACAAAAATTAAATTAAATTAAAAAATAATAGAACATAAAATAATTTATTTTCTATTATTTTTTAATTGTAAATATTCAGACACAGGTTTTTGTTTGAGAATAAATATCGCCGCATATTCGTCGCATTTTGTGAGGCATATCCAGGTTTCTTTGATGAGGGAGTCTCTCAAGGCTCTCGTCCATACACGGTTTTACGACGTAAAAATCTACGGTTAATGCGCCAGTGTTGTATGGATCACTGTGGAAGCTTGTTGACATACGGCGGTGGCATGGCGTATGCGCGGCGTAAGCTACTCGGCTCGCCGCGTCTTCGCACGGCGTGATTTTTATCGTGTTGTAGTATGGCAGTCGGCCTCTTGTTAACGGCACGGTTTCTTAACCGTACGGCGTGCTAGCCTAGGGTTTTTGTTGACCACCGTTTGTTGGCGGACGCAGTGGGGTCGCAGGGGAGGAGTGTCGGAATGGCGAGGGTCGCTCTCCCTATCCTCTGCGAACGTGTGGCACGCGGCGGGTCCACTCGACTGACCCGTCGCAGGGGGACCTAGTGCGTTCGGACACGGGGTCGTCCGGCGCCTAATTGGCGGGTAAGGTCTCCGAGGTGGTCGCGGCTTCTGGCGCGTCGCGAAGGGGGGTGCTCCATACCCTCAGTGAGGGGCCTGATATCGGACAGCCGTGGTGGGTTCGTGGAAGAATAGCGTCCCCACGTTCCCACCACAAGCGGCAGCGCCGGAAACACCCTGAGGGCTTTAGAGGTGTTGGAGTCCCACATAATCGTACTGTCTCCCCGTGGCAGTACGATATGCGTGCGCAGTTCCCTCAAGATAATAAAAAACAAAGAACTTTTGTTCACGACACGATTCTTAACCGCACGCTTAACACGCCGTACGGTTAAGAAACCGTGCCGTGAATAAAAGCCCGTTGCATCATGTGAAAGAAATGTTGTGTAGCAACATTTTGCAACAGGAAATCACGGAGAAATTTTAAAAGATTTGTTCCTTATCACATCATCATCAGCCTATTCTAGGCTACAGCTGGGCATAAGCCCCTGTTCCTTATAAGTAGTTTTGTACACAGATCGTTGGAGTAAAAGATACAAATAAACATTGTGCCTACATTTATTCCTGAAAATAATAAATTTAGTATAACTAATCACATTGAAATGTTTACCCAATACTAAGTAGCCTAAATTAATAATGTACCACATAACTTCGATTCATTTGAAAAATTTTAACTAATTTCATGGATTACTGACTTAAGACAGCAATGCCCTCGTGTTTGTTCATTATTATTATTGCACAAGATTGCAAATGTAACTGTGAGCGAGTGTTTGCGTGTAGTTTTAACACAGGCCATTGTTGAGTAAGCGCTGGGAGAACGTACCATTTACAGATTTTACTTAGATCTAATAACTTTATTAACAAAGAAAATTACAATTCAATAATAAAAACAAATTAGAATTAGTATTTACAATTGAAACAATTAAGCTATCTGCAGGCTGTTGCAAACAATCTACGGGTAGCTCAACTGATCCATATAAATACCAGTCGGAAGTGTCCCCAAGACGCTGGCTGCATTGCCCCGCTGAATAGCAATGCTGATGCGCTGCGCCACCCAGCTCCGCCAGCTCTCGGGTCACGCGTTGCGTCGACCAGATGCTCATATAACTTAGATCTATGATTTTAGATCAAAATAATTACATAAATCAGGTCTGCTTGTTCAAATAATTACAAACTATTTAGAACCAGATGGTTCTTGTTTGATTAAGGCATAGTCTAACGAACCCGATTATTATCGTATTATAATACTAGTACACAATTCTGTAAATTACAACGTTGTTAGTTCCGATTCTACTTAATTTCACGGGCACAGTCAGTCAAAGGAATATTGAAGCATCAATTTAATATTGACTAGCTTCCATCCGCGGCTTCGCATGCACTATTCCTCGAGCCTAATATTAAAGTCTGATTACGTTCTACACGTAGAAACGCCAAATTGTATCCCTGAGTTTGGTTAATCGATAGTATCGAGACGTCGTCGAGACGTTTTATGACGTCTATGTATTTGTATCTGGTTTAAGTACCTAAGTAGGTCCATTTTCACACGGTAGAGGCGCTGTAAAAAAATGAAATGTCTCGATACCAACGAGTTATGAACTTAGTAAAAATATTTTCAAATGTTCACTAACTAAACTTTCGCGTTTAATATTAGCAGGTAGATAGGTTATAACTAAATTAATTTATGTACTCACGAGCCATGGAAGGCCTAAAGTAGATTGCTCTCTCGAAACTTTTGATGGCCTCGCTGTAGCGTCTTTGGTTCTGCAGTAAAATACCTCTGTAACAACCCAACAAAATACATTTTATGATAGGGAATAAAAAAGTTTAATGTGATATTTATACTGTTTAAAAAAGATGGTTTGTTTTAAGGTCGTAAATATTAATTATACTGGAGGTTAAATGTTTCTCAAAGTTGAACAACATGCTTATTTTACGAGAAATCAAAAAATACTAACACGGGCCTTAGGTCCAATTTCATCGTTGCAATTGAACGCGTTCAATACAAGATAAACTCAGTTTAGAGGTCTAAACGAGTTCAGAGTATTTTAACGATGTCGGTAAAGTACGCTGACAGGTTTAACGCTGAACCGGATCAATTTTATGTAAAGTTGATCCGGTTTAAGCGTTAAACCGAGTTCAAGAGCTGTCATGTCATACAATAGGTTCAAATAGGTATTACGAATTTGAACTCGATCAAGCTGAACTTAGTTTAGTTTAAGTAACAAAGTTTTGGCAGTGAACGGTGAAACTGGACCTAGTGTTTTAGCTATGTTTGATTAGAATTGGTGCAGCTGTTATAATTTGTTATAAGACACTATCGAACTTTTTTGAAATAAAAAATTTGTTTGTACCTAAATTTATTTGAGAGCTTCATGGAAACAATAGACATTTTGATATAATTAAAAAAATCAAAATATTTATATGTGTAAAATAAAAAAAAACAGTTTAGCTGTGTGCTAAGTGTGCAAGAGTGTTTTAGAAATAATGTTAGGTATAAAAGAGTTATTCCCAACGTCTCGCGCGAGACGTGCTCATTTCCAACGTATCACGAAAAGTATTCCCCACGTCTCACGAAAAAGCAACTATGGCCAACCACTCACGACATAAGCTTTGTACAAGCAATTGTTATGAACACTTGTCAATAAGTAGGTGGTGAACTTTATGGCATAATTAATTTTCAGCCGCCATGGAAAGCTGAAATACTTGTCCCGGGAGACTGTTCTCGTCAACGTTGATTAAACGGGATTACTGGAACCTACTACAGCGGTATTATTCGTAACTTACGTCACTTCGTCTTCGGAACTAGGAATGTCCATCTGCACACAAAAACGACAAAAAAACACTAACAGTATGCGGACACTGTTAGTGTTTTTTTGTCGATTGAGCACTAAACTAACCACAGATATTATATACATATGTCGGCGCGAAGACGTTATTTCAATATGAAAATCTAGTTTTGAGACTTAATTTGATTGTTAAACCGCTTAATCTAATCATAGAATTGAGTTAAGTTTAAAAACATTGTAAAAAAGTCGAAGACAGCTTCGCGACGGCTATTTTCGCTCGCGCTCGGAACCGTTCGATGCGGGGCTAAGCTTTGCTATACCTCTAAATACGGCCGTCTCGCCGCGTCGGCCGAGCATACCAGTCGGAAGCGAAACCTAAACGTAAACCAAACTACTGGTTAATTTTAGTTTGGTTACCCATGACTAAATATTGTAATACTTATCATTAACATTACACATATAGCACGTGCCTTGTTAAAACTTTCCGGCTACAAAGAAGCAAAAGAAGGGTTATATACTGAGAACAAAAGTTTTCAATGCATAAACTACCAAAGTTACCATTTAGATCGTGGATATCGTAAGAGAAGACAGAGAACCTAAGAGTCAGGACAGCAGCTTCATTCAGCATTATGGCAAAGCCCGACTGGTTTGGGGGAGGCCTCTTCAGATGTATATAAAAAATGCTGATAAAGAGGAGGAGAAAGATTAAACATTTTAACCGGAACTAGGAAAGAAAATAACAATTCAATAATAAAAACAAATTAGAACTAGTATTTAGAATTGAAACAACTAAGCTAACTGCAGACTGTTGCAAACAATCTACAGGTAGCTCAACTGATCCATATCAATACCAGTCGGAAGCGTCCCCAAGACGCTGGCTGCATTGCCCCGCTGTATGGCAACGCTGATGCGCTGCGCCAGATTCCCGCCAGCTCTCGGGTCACGCGTCGCGTCGACCAGACGCTCAGATAACTTTTTAAAAACCCGGAGAGCCTCGGTACCCCACGGACCTAGGGTCTCGACCCCAAAGGGAGCACAAGGCTCTGTCGAGACCCGCATATTTGCGTCTCGGAACTTAGTATTTACCTAATGATATATCCAAATCAACAACAGGACAAACAAAACAGCATCGCAAATCAACTCACGATGAAACAGAAGTCACAATGTTCGCGCACATTAGTCCCGTGGCAATGCAAAACGTCAACGTTAATGAAACATCCCAGGATAGCGGGATATTATAAAACCGGTACAGATAGATGCGCCAGTGCAATATTGTCCGCATGAATAATGCAGGCACCACAACGAGCCGGGCTTTGTCACACAGTAACAATGTAGACCAGAGAACAAGGTTTTGGTGTTCTATCGCAGATATATTTAAAGGGTTTGTTTGCATTTATTGTGGAAGCAATCTATTTTATGAATTTTAGGATTTGATATGCGCGTTATAACGTTTTCATTTATTAAAATGGTAATGTGCCTGTTCTTGGTTCAGTGATGAATTTTAAATCTTCGAGTTTTTGTAACACAAATAATCCGTATTTTAGTTTACTTTCGTATACGTAGTATACATAGGATAAACTATAAATGCACTATAAATGTACTTACCTACATATAGTATGTAAAGTATAAGATGTTAAATACTTACGTATTTAACAGGCTTCTTCTACCTCTAATATACAAGTCATAAATAGTGATTGTACCTACACTTCTGCGCTCCCATCACATCGTGCCAACAACATGAGCCCGGCCAACACTAATGAGAAGCATCCAGCCCAGCTCGACTATTATACCTCCTCTTCGCAAGCAATAATTTGTTACTAATTCCTTCCTAATTATTGTCGGGAGATGGCGCTGTGGCTGATATTTGCATTGTATTTTTTTGGTACAGTCTAATGCGGGTGGTGTTTCGAGAAAATTGTTGACCTAGTTTGTTTTAATTTGTTTAATGAAATGAGCTTTTGTCTTGGCAAGGATGCTTGTTCACCGCAGCTATGTTACGCAGCTAAACAGCAACATAATTATGTAAACACTTAAGGTATAAGATTGCTTAGCTATGGAAATCCAACGAGCCTATTGGTTGGGTTCGAGACATGCCACGGCTCAGCTACGCAACTTAAAGCTCTGGTGGATTTCTGTGTGGCCGCGGCTTCGCACGCGTGTTTTCGGGGAACGATGTGCCTTACGCCCTTCCCATGATAAAATCTAGTCTATATCCTTACCATATTTTATAAAAATCCCATCTGCTGTATAGTTGTAAAAAGTAACAGACGAAAACCTTTAAATAACTCTCATCATCATCATCAACCTATATTAGTCCACTGCTGGACACAGGCCTTTCCTAATGAGCGCCATAGCGCCCTGTCTTCAGCTTGCCGCATCCAGCATCCTGCAGTCTTTCGCAGGTCGTCGTCCCACCTGGCTGAAGGGCGTCCTACACTACGTTTGCCCAGTCGGCTTTTAAATAACTTTATCTCTGAGTAATTTAAAAAGTTTTTATAGTCATGTAAAGATTACTTACAGAGTTACTTTGGCATATAGGCTCCTATTATGAAAGCTTGCTCTGAGATCGATCTATGCTTGAGTAAAGGTTATGCCATAGAAAAGTGGTACCTACTCAAGCATAGATCGATGACTGAGCAACCTTTCATAATACGGCCTTAGTTTTCTTATAACGTAAAATAAAATAATACCCATGGATTGCAAGCAAATATATAAAATGTATTCAAATACTAACAATCATTATTTCCGTGCAATAAAACCAATGTAGTCAGAAACATTATTTCAAAGCTATGTACTACGTTATTACATTATGATAATTGATGCAATGGGTAGCGAATGCCGTGATGGGCACGTTTAGCTCTGAAATTGTATCTACCGCTGAAAGCAAATTCGTGTTGTGGATTGGGCCTGTCGGCACGATAACCGAACATCATTGAGATTGTTAGAGCGAAAGACTGTTGTCCAATCAAATTCAAAGTCAAAGTAAAAGTCAAAAACTGTTTATTACTCTAAATAAAGAGGATAAAAAAGCTTGGGACGGGATTTGCTCCAACTCGAAAATTAACAACTAACAGGCAAAAGGTTTCTTCGTCGCTTCTTTACTTTAGTCAACATACCGAAGCGACTGAAATCAAAAATATCACTTTATTTCCGTGTCAGTGTTTAATTATTAAGAATTTGACCTTTTCTAAGTGTACATTTATTGTATTTATGGAAGTAAACAGTTTTTGACTTTGACTTTGACTAAATACAATAAATGTACACTTAGAAAAGGTAAAATTCTTAATAATTAAACACTGACACGGAAATAAAGTGATATTTTTGATTTCAGTCGCAGTCAATGACACAGATTTCATAATACTAGGCATACTAGAACGTCTTCTAGCACGATTATTTGTTAGCTATTTACTGTAGGTACTATTGTTATTCCAAGTAGGGTAAAGTGCGTTTTAGGTACATCCGAATTCAACCAGGTATATAGATTTTAAGGATAAAAGTTCTTATCTATCTATATCTTACGTTTATTCCACGACTTCTCAAAAAAAGATTAATGTTTTTGGGTTTCATGGGAGTCTCTTTGTTCCACCATGACTTTATAATGTCCGAACACGTGATTTTTTGGGCATTTTCGCTATTCGTTTGTCAAGGCTGTGTCTTTTGAACCACAATAGGTAGACACATGAAACTTTCTATATACAAGTAAAACCTCAACTGTAATAACAATACATACTAAAAATATAACAAAGTTAAAAATTTAAAGGGGTCTCCAAACAAGTGAAAATTTGATGTTCTTTGAACTTGCTTGTTTTTTACGGTACGGAACCCTTCGTGTGCGAGTCGAATCGCACTTGGTAGTTTATTTTCATGTGTGGTGATTATGACAAAATCCTCATTGTGTTGCACGTTTAGCAGTGGACGTTAAGTGGAGGAGTTTTTTTTGTTTAGGCTGTTCATAATATTTCCGTATTTCTCCCACTACCCTCACTTTAATTTTACTAAAACAGCACCCCATTCATTAAAGCTAAGTTTTATGTTCCTGGCCATAATCCAATAGAGGGATTATCCGTTATGATTGAACGAGGGGCGGTCGTTTAATCATTCAGTTCGACGGTAGTTCCCCCTGATTAGCGTGGCTTGATGAACAAAGCGATTCAATTCTTTGTAAGCCATTTTTGAACTAATAATGTAAAAAGTAGAGATTCTTAAAATTCTTAGTTTTCATTTATCCTATTTTTCCGCACTGTGAGGCCTATACCCAGTCTCCCCCTCAATATAAAATCATCACGGACTTTTGCGGCCGAAGATTTTTGATGTGATGGGACACAATAATAATTATTTCTATTCATAGCCGTTGAAAAAGTTTATTCCTGTTTATTTTGGATGAACCTAAGCGCATGCTGGTATCATTTTTTGTTCAAACATGTTAGAAATCGTTGTGGCTGTTAGAAATCGACTCTTTATCATCAGCCTATATTAGTCCACAGCTGGACCTAGGCCTCCCCTAATGAGCTCCATATCGCCCTGTCTTCAGCTTGCCGCATCCAGCATCTGTCTGCAGTCTCTCGCAGATCGTCATCCCACCTGGCCGGAGGGAGTCCAACACTACGTTTGCCGAGTTCGCGGTCTCCACTTGAGAACACGTTTACCCCAGCGGTTGTCGGTTCTTCGCGAGATATGGCCGGCCCACCGCCACTTCAGCTTGCTAATTCTTTGAGCTATGTCGATAACTTTGGTTCTCTGTCGAATGTATTCGTTACGAATCTTATTCTACAGAGAAACTCCGAGCATAGCTCTTTCCAAGGCTCACTGAGCGACTTTGAACTGTTGGACCGGCCCTTCCGTGCGTGTCCACGTCACAGCTCCGTAGGTCATAACGGGTAAGACACACTGGTTAAAAACTTTCGTTTTCAAGCATTGCGGTATGGATGACGAGAAGACTCGGCGAAGTTTACCAAATGCTGCCCAGCCTAGCTGAACTCTACTCTTGGCCTCCTTCTCGAAATTGTTTTAACATAACTGCAGAATCTGCCCGAGGTAAGTGTACTCGGAACAATTTCGAAAAGGTGGCCATGTACGACGACCAGTCCTGGATCAATGTGGGCATTGATCAGACTTTGGTTTTATCCAAATTCACAACAAGACCGATGCATCGCGAAAGCTGAAATTTGTAAGATTTGCTAAGAAGAGATTTCACGATGATGTCTCGTGGAAAGACGAAACTAGTTGACGACTTGCTTTGATAGATGTCAGTGTAGAGGTCTTCTACGCGGACTACTTTTTGTTTGATCTTTTTGGAGAAGGTTTTTTTCACGGAATTGTTACTAAATATCTTTCGTCCTTATATTTACAATGGATTTCCGCAAAGTAACACCTGAATCTATTATATAAGAAGGGATCTATTATATAAATTCCACCCCTGAGGGGGTGAAGGGGGTGGTTTGAAGTTTTTTTGGTGTTTTTGTAACTCTTTAACCAGTGGCTCAATTACCTTGAAACTTACAGAGAATACTAAAAATACCTACTGAACTAGTATATCAGGATTTTCCGAAATTTTCCTTAAAAAGGGGTAAATCGGATTATTAAAGTTTGTGATTCGTAATTTGGCTCCGTATAATCCGTGTAATGTCTGTGATTTTTTAATGCAGAATGCTATTGACCTGAAATTTTCTGTTATATCAAACTAATAATAAATTAAAACAAATGTTTCAGGAAACATTATTATTTTCCTGAAAATGGTGTAAATTGGGTGATTTAAGTTTGTGATTCGTAGTAAACTATAAAGGAAATAATGATACACGTATTTTTTATTTTTTAAAACTACCCCTAGGGTGTGTGCAATCAATTTTTACGCGGGCGAAGTCGTGGGGCGCAGCTAGTACTTATCATAAACAGCGAAGAGAAGAGAAATACAATTTTCGAGATCTCGACGCCATGAATTTGATATTTCACCGTCTAGTCAGTTTGAAACATGATGAATGAGTCGACGCAAATAATGTGAAGACGCCAAGAGTTCTAATAATTAAATCCAAAATGATACATTTTATAAAGTTTGAAGCAAACGGACCATTTTATGTGGTGAACTCCTGCTATCTGCAACCACGCTCATCGCTTGCTTTCTGTTTGATGTAAGTAAGTAATTCTATAGATACGTATAATCTATACAAACTGCAAAAAAACTAACGTATAATGGTACGAAATTTTATTTAGTAACATGCCTACTTTTTCTTTAAACGAAACCCAGCAAAACAATTTGGTAGCAGAAATATTGCACGGTAGAACACTCATGGGCGAGACGAGATCACGAGACTCAATAAGAGCTTGACTCTGACTTGGCTCTAGAAAGTTCTAGTTTAAGGCTGGCCTATGCCCCAACGGCCTTGAGAACACAAAATAATTATCTGTAGCCGCATAAATAGTTTGTTTTATTCGTGAAACGTACCATTTGTATAAAATACTTTGACAAATATTAGAGTGAAAGAAAAATACTCAAAATCAACAGCGTTTAGAAGATGTATCTAAATTTCAAAAACTTTTTTTGTAATTGTAAGTTTGGATATATCTTCTAAACGCTATTGAGTTTAAGTATTTTTCTTTCACTCAAATATATGTCAAAGTATTTTACACAAATGGTACGTTTCACGAATAAAACAAATTATTTATACGGCTACAGATAATTATTTTGTGTTCTCAAGGCCATTGGGGCATAGGCCAGCCTTAAACCAAATCCGTATCTTAGTTTATTAAACCCTAGAGAATGGCCGGTTGCTCGTCTGCACAGTTCCTATACGAATCGTTTTGCAAATGCTTGCCTACGTTGCATAAATTATGATGACAAAATGTTTGTTTAATTTGGCACGGTTCAGCGACTGTGCAAATGTATATTACTTAATGCGACACCTATTACACGTATATAAAAAAACACTGTAGACCTACCCTCACCAATCCGCCTGCGTAGCTTGATTATGGCTAAATCCCCCTGGTTTAGGGAGACATGTTCAGTAGTTGAGTGTAGGGTAATGCGGAGTCCTCGCGTCACTAAGAAGCAAAACAGGCTAGCTAGGAATGAAACAACAAGCATCAAGATAATATCTGTAAAGCTCTGCAAGAGTCTGTAAACCTCATAGAAAGTCTAAACTGTCTCTCAGAAAACCTTCCTGAAGCTAGGTTTTATTCATATTCATATCATTTATTGTGATTTCATGCGTACAGATATTGTACTTAGGTGTAGGTAGTCTTAGTGGGTGCACAATGCATAAAAACCCTCTCAGGGCCCTACAATTACTTTGAGTTCGCTCTTGTTAGATTGATAATTTTGATATATGATATTTATAGAATTAATTAATTTGGGTCTTTATTGTTTCGCACCACAAGCGATTCGAACGATTTCGAAATCGCCCAAGTCCCCTTTTGAATGGGTTCTTTCGCACCGCGCGGTGAGAATAGGCCAAACCTATTTTTAGAATTAGTCAATTCATATCGCAGAGAATAACAAAGAAGTTTTCTTTTTGAATGGGTGAATTCTGACAAAAATAATGTAGTTTAATTACACATCTCATGTAGTACAGTCAGGCAAAAATAACAGGACAAGCGAAATAATTTTTAAGTTACAAATTAATAACATATTCCACTAAGTATTATTTTTTATGAATGTCACGATTAATATAGTATTCAACCGAAGACGCGAGTAGAAGATAGTCTTTGTATAAATTGTAAGTAATTTATGCAGTGAATATTCAAGGAAGGGGATGCCTCCGCTAGAGAGCGCTGCTTGTCACGCGATTCCAACATTCCGCGATTCAACCAAGGTGACAAATTGTGAATTGAATTAATGTTTACTGGCGCTTACAAATTACAACTTTCGCATTATAACACTATAAACTATCTTTATTGCGGCAAAACGTTGACTATTATAGATGCGGGTTCACTGTTTAGACATAGGGGTCGTGGATAATAATTCATTTGCGGTTGCCGCCGTGCCTTAGCTTCACCACGTAGGGAAAAGAGTGACCCCATTAATTATTATAATGTGCTGACTCCACTGAGGTATGATTCTGGGCTGTCGACCACACTGGCACGGTATCACACTATTATAATAAATGCGAAAGTTGGGATGGTGGATGTTTTGCTACTTCTTCGAGTCATAAGTACTAAATGTATTTGACTGAAACTTTGCAAAGATGTGGTTTTATACTCCGAACACGTAATGTAACTTACTTAATTTTTTTTTTCTTTAGAAACTCGCGCGCGTTTATTTGAAGCATGGCATAAGATTTATAAATTTACATTTATAATTATAAATTTTTGTTGTTGGCATTACTGCCAACAACAAAAATGTATGATTAATCTTCAATAGCTCGATAATGTCTCATACACACGCTTTCAAAAACGTTTTGGATTAATATGACTCGATAATATTACATTAGGTAAAACTGATTCTATAGTAGACTCATGTGTAAAGGACCATTACATAATTTAAAATACTGCTTAAATAACAGCGTTTTGACTTCTCAAATATTACTAGTTGATTTGTAAAGCGGTCGCGAGCACGTAGCTATATGTATACATGTCAAAGCCATAACCAACCGGATAAAATAAATTTTCACTGTATTTTTTTTAATGAATGAATAATATATTTATTTTCTCTTACAAAAGATAATTCACAATCACAACTGTTCACAATTTTTGGATTAAGCTTAATTTTATATGAAGTTATCTTGTTTTGTAAGAGACTGGTGCCCGAGAGAGGTTTGTTAAACCTGTGGTACGGGTCACCAAATTTGTTGTTATTACAGTTGAAGTGTTACTAATTTATAGAAAGTTTCATGTTTCAAGAGATACCTTGACAAACGTACAGCAGCAGCGTACGTGCCTTGACAAACGAAGAGCAAAAATAGCCAAAAAATATATTTTTATTATATGCTGCTAAAGCGGAAAGAGACATACACATTCTCTGAAAATTTCAGCTGTCTACCTCTTAAGGTTCACGAGATAGAGCCCTGTGACAGACGGACGGATGGACAGCGGAGGCTTAGTAGAGTTCCGTTTTCACCCTTTTGGTACGGAACCCTAAAAAGGACAAACTGCTAATAATCATAAAACATATAGAATCTATATATGATCATCATTTACTTCGATGGTGTCTGTACCTAGCGAGTCTGTCGCCTGTACTCAACTATATTTGAAGCGAGACAACAGGCGCATACACGTTCCACAGCCGATAAGGCGTAGATTAAACCCGTGTTTGCACACACACGTTCAGCATTCTCGCGACAACGTCGGTATTTGCATTCTTGTTTGTGAAAACGATTTAGTCTGGACTCAGGACGGTATGCACACACGCGAATGCAATTTGTGACAGAATTGAATTTAAGTGTTAACTTTTTGTTCAATGGTTTGTTTTATTGACTTGCTTGTTGACGTTTAGGGGTATTCTGATGGCAGCATCGGGACTCTTTTAACTAAAAATATTGAAGTTGTTGATTGCAGCATGATAAATACTCGTATCTCCTTATTTTACTTTATATGCGTACTTTAGATTGAAGCTATGTACAAAAAAAACCCGCATTCAATTTTATTTTGTGATCGGTTTAGACAATAAACTAAAAATAGATCGTATTGTCTTTATCTAAATCTAATAAAAAGAAAACAGTTGGTAGTTAATGAAAAATACTGAACATAACACAACAAATACATAACCACTCCTGCGAGTCCGGATTTTGTCGTAAATATCTGAGTTATAAACCTCTTTGTTTCGGGTAAGTGATTTACAGATGTTAATGGGATTAAAGCCTGCTTGTACATTTACATTTTTAAAGCAGCATTAGATTTTCTGTTTTCAGGTATTTGAGACAGTATTAACGCTTTACCTGCAATGACAAGTATAATCTGAGCCAGACATTTGTTTCAGGGTACGAATAAATTTCTATTTTAAACTCGATTTCCATTAATTTCGCATTCTCGTTGAAAACTGGACAGGCTTTATTTTAACAAAAATAGAAGCTAAAATAGGAAAATTTCACACGCTTCTATTTTCTATAGTCTGAACAAAAGAAAACCAAGTAATACTAAAACATATAGATAGCTAATATGTTTACTTCGAATACAAAAAGAAACAAATATTGACTCACTCGTGTAAGAGAAAAATGGAATATAATTTTTGCGGTCAAGTATGAAGCTACCCTAATATCTTTAAAGTACCTTTCACGGTTGTAAATACTCAACTCTTTGTAGAAAACAAGGACACTTTTGTATTTCATCTTTCAGCATTTTCAGCCAAACTTTATTTACGGTAGTTTCTCAAACTTTTCACAAAGTTTTGCCGCAAACTCTTTTGTTGTAGACACTTTTTTACAGAGACTTTTTTAGTCCCTCAAATAGGTGCCTTGGGAGTAAAAACTGATGTTCAATTAAATTGTTTTTATTTTGCAAACGACAGATTCGAGCGGAATATTTTAACCATGCAGCAATTTACCGGGCCGAGTGTTTCGGTTTGGTCGGGGTCTTGCAAAACTGTACTAGAACTTTTTCAACGCGTTCAACGCTATTTTAGAGGTGAAACGACAGCTTGCCCTGGGGGTTGCCTTCGTCAACTTTTATAGAAATTTATCATAAATGATTTGATTTGATTTGACAAACAGATCCTTCTTTTTTTCGCTGGATATTTCACACAGCATCTTCTAGCCCGAAAGTAAGTAGAGCTTGTGTTACTGATATACTAATATTTTTATTATACACAGATAACAAACTTCTGCAGATCGTATAAATATTTGTCCCGAGGCGGGAAGCGAACCCACAACCTCTCGCGTTGCAGGCGGACCTTCGCCCTCTGCGTGCCGTCAATTTAGGTACCTAGTTCTAAAAGATCCTTACACAAACTATTTTCTTCTTTAATATTTTAAAACCCGACTTAGTAGAAAACAAGGATTAAAATAAATACTGGGCTGTAGCGTGAGCGTAGAATGAGGAGATATGATACGTATAATTTTGGCTCTCATCAAGCTCCGTATAATCATCTCGCTGCGTGGCTAGCAGCGACACATTGAAGCTTAGTCTGTTGAATTTAACTAGATTTACTTAATAACCTTTGAAAATGGCTAGTGACAGTGGCCATGTCTCACAGTATTTTGGACCCTGTTTTCTGAGTGGAGACTTCTTTAAGTTGACACCTAGCAGTAAACAAGCTCAACTATAACTTCTTAAAAGTTGCTCTGCGTCTGGTTTGGTTGGACATAATTCTGCCTAAAGAAGTTTGGTTGCCTGGAAGAAATCGCTTTAAGCGATAAGGCCGCCAGTTCCATTGCTGTTTCCTACTTTATGTTTAATGAGTACTATCTGTTTTATAAGGTGATGAATAAAGCATTATCTATCTATCTATCCTAAAGAATGTTGTATAACCTTTGGCACAATTAGGGGGCAGCTGCTGAAAAGCTTGTCCATATCGCGTGAATACTTTTCAACATATTGTATTTTTTTTGTAAATGACTACAAAATAGGCTTGCTCACTAACACCTAAATATACCCTATAAATCTATCTTATCCCCTCTAGTGCTTCATGAGCGATTGCTTTCATAATTTCTAATTGCTTTTGACCATTGCTCTAATAACGTTTCTTGTTAAAAATTTACATATCAATTAGATTAGCAACATCAAGCAATTACAACAGCTTTCGATCGTAAATCAGCTTGTGGCTATGCAAACTGTAAATCTCTGTGTAGCCAACATTTTCCGCCCAACATACCGGTTATACAAACACATGTAAAGGCTGACCAAAATGGAAGGGTAAACAATCCCCTATTACCTTCATAGGAAGTCGAGATTGGAGGCATCCTCTCATAAACATCTAAGACAGTTTATGATGCTGCACAGATTTGGCCTTGTTCTTTACCTTGGAAAATTGCTTCGGAAATTCTTGTTTACCTGAATACATTTTCTACAACTTACATGTTCTTAGTTAACACTTTCATGGCCCGACATATTTGTCCACCTCCAATGAATGCGTTAATATATTTTAATTTCAATTTTTTTTTAATTTTTTTTACTCTCTTAATTTTTGTGTTTTTTTTGCACAAAATTAGAATTGATTACGCAATACAGAATAACACACAGGCTACTTTTTATCCGAAGAAACATTGACAGACATTTATGCATGAAACGAACATGAATAAATATTGTAAGATACGCGATGAAATTTATTATTCCATAGGACACCGATAACAAAGGATTATATTATTATTAATAATATATGGAAAACATTGTCACATCACTAACGACCATCTGCCACCAAACTGCTACGTAGATAACGGGGTCTGATAATAACATACGTTTCCATTACAATATATAACGCTCGAGGAAAAAGGAAAAACACCCAGTACGGATCTTGGATCTACCCGTGTCGTCCCGACCGCCGGTAACTGTATTATGATCATGGCCTTAATGGTAATTTGTTAAGCTGCTAGGTAACCCAACTCATAAAGCGCTGCACAAAGTTTTTTTTTTTTTTGAGTAATCCCTTAAGGTAGGTTAAGGCTTCCTATGTCAAAAGTTTGTGTGTGATTGGTATAATATGAATTTTATAAAGTGTAACGACATCAGGTATAACATTTAATACGGTGGAATAAAGAAAAATACAAATACACATTAATCCAACACCGCTACCACGCTGCAAAAAAATGCGCATTCAAATATGGGCTTTAACTCGGCAGTAGTACGTGCTGAATGGTCGAGACGAGAGTGCCCTTGATTACATTCATACGTACCTGGGTTTTAACCCTGATTTATTACTAGACATTTTGCTTTTTTTTACGTCGTAATGGTCAGTGCTTTCTGGAGCCGAGCGGCTTTAGCAACCTTAGGATTACAGTGGCTAAGCGGTTTCTGTGGTTTTGTGTGTGCACGGGGTTTCGGAGTCTGTTCAACTCTCTCGGGTGGTGACTGTACTATCATTTTCAGCTATTTTACAGATATCTAGGTATACGGTCACTATTTTGATAGCAAAAAGGTAGATTATCGATCTTTTCTTTCACAAAGCATAGCGCAAGCGCAAAGCTTTTGAAATGGTAGCGTCATGCTAAAATTTCAAAAGCTTTCGTCAAAGGTTTCGAATGAAATTTCCCGTTTATCCTTCGTAATACCACTGCTGGGCACAACCAGACGTGCTTTAAGAAGTTTTCTCTCCCGTGACACTATTCACAGAAATAAGTCTAGGTACCGGTCGGTGACACTACTCATGTACAAACCTATGGGATACATTTTAATCAACTAATCGCCGCGTACAATACTAAAAGGTGTCTATGGTGGCGATTCTGTGACGATACCATTATCACAGTAAAGCGATTTGTATACCAAAATCCCAGGTCTCAGGTGAAATATCAGCCAATTTCATTGCAATGAGAGTTCACCCCCACCGCAAGTAACGCAAAACTTTAATTCGAGAAGTGGAAGCCCCTCCAAATTAATGACCAGTCTCGTGTGTGTCTATTGATCGAGCGACTCTCGGAGTGGGTGTGTGACATCGGACTATTATCTAGTGTTCCCTTTCTACTCCATTAGTGGCCGATATTGAAATTCAAATCGATAATCCTGTCGATGGGCGATTCTTCATTATCCGACTGAACCCGACACCGAAACCGGTACCCTTTAGAAACTAGAGGTATATTACTTCATTGCCGGCATCGACATCAGTGGAAATTCGAGTAATAAGATATTAGTCATTTTCCATAGAGGTCTAGACCTGATTATTTATTATAATTATTTTTTAATTTTTCTCTCTTGTTTCCTATCTTGTATGTAACCTTTGTACCTACTCTAGTTTCTTCTATTTAATGGAAATATATAATATACCTGTCTGAAACTCAGCGTCGCGACTAGCTTCGGCTTGTAGCGGCATAATGCTCAGACAGGGACCTTTTTGGTCCTTATGTACATATTGTTTAATTTGTACCTATTTTTATCTATAATCTTGTGTTTCTTGTTCCTGCCTATTGTTGTTATGTGTCGTGTTATGTATCATGGGTTAAATACATTTATTTTATTTATGTCTTCTTTCTATCCTGTTTTCGGTGTCGGTGTCGGGTCGGGTCGGGTCGCTGTCAAATTATGAGTGTTACATAGATATTGGTAAGCGTTGCGACGTGATTTTAACGCATTATCAATACTAATCTCAACACTGAACCACCAATTAGGTAAATGAGGTTCATTATACATTGGCCGAGGTAGAACGTGTTATAGAAAAAGTTTAGGCTGACGACAAATCAGAATCTGTGATCACAAACATGTTTTGTGTCATGACTCGGGGAACATCTTGCACGGTAAGGTTCTAAGTATTTTTTCAAGCTAAAATCCTAAGCCAAAGTACATACCTACATAATACTTTATTTACAAAGAAAATTACAATCAAATAATAGAAACAAATTAGAACTAGTATGTACAATTGAAACAATTGAGCTAACTGCAGACTGTTGCAAATAATCTACAGGTAGCAACTGATCCATATCAATACCAGTCGCCAGCGTCCCCAAGACGCTGGCTGAATCGCCATATATTTAATACTTAATTTCAATTTACAAACATTTTATGTCTTACGAAATAAAAGGGAAGATTTGAAACCAATTCTTGTCCAAATGCTTTTTTTACATTATACGAGTATTTTTATATTTTACAACAATATTTTCTTCCATTACCCTAAACTAGGGTTCGGACCTTTTGCCTTTTCGATACCTCGGGGAATTGGCGACGAATATTATTCCTCCCTTTACTTTGGGTAAACATGAACTTTTGAATGTTTTACGAATATTATAAACTTTTGTTGTTACTAAGATTACGGTAATTGAGGTTTTGCGTCAAATCTTCCGTTTGTTATTATTTGAGCGTGATAAACCAAGTTCTATGATAATGTTGGATGAGATCAAAGCCCAGACTTTGATGTTAGGCATGTTTGTAATTACTTTCAAGCTTAAAATTATCACACTAATTATTATTTAGTCGCAAGAAATTATCTATTCTTGTCATGAGTACTGTTGGGAACTAGATTCTTTAATGGATTTTTCATGAGAGCGTTTTCGAGAATGTTTTTGATTTATTAGGGTAGCCCTCCAAATGGGTAAGGGTGTTTAAGATACACAAGTAATAACCACACCACTACCGCACAGCAGAAAAAAAAAAAAAATAATACTGGACAATCCACACACCAACAACAAGCCCAAATGCAAGCTGAGTTTGTGTTATGGGTAGGTACTAGGTAACTTATGCACTGAATAATATTACAATAGCATAAAGAAATGTGGGTCTGACTCGTAAGCAAGGCACAGCGCTGGTGGTGGCAGGTAGAAGTCTCATATTTTAGGAGTCATTCATTCAGTAGTAGATGGATTGTTGAAATGATTATTAATGACAAACTCTATGACTTTTTTGACAAAAATGAATTATTTGCGAAAGAACAGGTAGGATTTAGGAAAAACCAATCGATTATCCAAGCAGTTTATAGTTTTGAATACAGCAATGATAGCTATAGATAATAACTCCATAGCATGCGCCCTTTATACGGATCTTGCAAAAGCGTTTGATTGCGGATCACACTATTCTTATTGAGAAACTTAATTCATATGGTGTTAGAGGAAATGTATCTTAGCTTCTATAGTCTTATATAAAGAACAGGAAACAAATGACTCAAATAACTAAAATATGTCCAAAGACTATAACAGAGCTTAATTATTTGTCTAAACTCAGGATTGTTAGTGCAGGAGTTCCACAAGGTAGTGTGCTGAGACCCTTACTTTTTATAATGTGCATAAACGGACTACTTAAAGTTGCTAATCATCAGACTGTCATGTTTGCAGATTGTTTACTGGTAAATATAAATCTATTCTTGAAAATGATATAAATAATACCCTGACTAATATAATTAAATGGCTAAACACCATGAACCTAAAAATAAATTTGACTAAATCGAATATAATGATTTTTACAAATAGAGCTATTAGAATAAGTGACATTGACATACATTATTTAGGAACTAAACTAAACCATATTGACTGTACAAAATTCTTGGAATTAAACATTGACTGTAACTTTAGTTGGAATTCTCAGGTAGATTACTTATATACAAAACTAAGTCAACAATCGTGTGCGCTCTACATGCTCTCTAAAGTTGCAAATATTCCTACCGTTATTACGGCCTATCACGGATATGCTGCATCAATCCTAAGGTATGGGGTTCTATTCTGGGGTAATTGAACTGGCAAAGAGTCTGTATTTAAAGCACAAAAGAAATGCGTTCTATCAATCTGTGGCATCAAACAAACGGAAAGTTGTAAACCGTTCTTTACTCAGTTGAACTTTGCCATCCATATAAATCTTTGAGACTGCAGTGTTCGTAAAAAGTAATCTGAATTTCTTTAACAAACTCAAATGTCCAAACTCAAAAGCGCCTTGACAAATAAATTCATTGCCCTCCAAATAAGTAGGCACTTTTTAATACGAGTATATTTTGTATGGCACCTCGTATCTATAATCACCTACCTACAATCATTAGGGAAAGCAAGAATATACATTTTTTTAACTCAAATTAAAACAATTGTTAATTGATAAGGCCTATTACAATGTTAATGAATATCTGATGGATAAATTCTAGAATACGACAACACTCATTTATTAATTAATTGTTAATTAATTTAGTTATTGACATTGTATTTATTTATATACATTTATCGTGACTTTGCATGCTGTAAAGCTGATCATGGTTGTGCTCATTCTATTCTAATCTAACATCCCTGTAGCCCATGTTTGGCAAAATATATGAATTTAATTTGACTTGATTGATTTGATTCCATCTGGCTGCTTTAGATGACTATTTTAAAGCAAATCTGCAGCATACCAGCGAAAAGAATTGAAGAAAGGATTGAAAGCCTTTGCCCTGCAGTGGAACGACTTTTGAACTAGTGATTAATCGAAAACACGAGTCACACACACACAAACACACATACAATGCAGTGAGTATCTTTGTACCTACCTATCTATCCAGTAAAACCCTGTTCAAGTTATATATATAAGTTATACTTACTGCAGTTAGCTTAATTGTTTCAATTGTAAATACTAGTTCTAATTTGTTTTTATTTTGGAAATGTAATTTTCTTTGTCAATAAAGAATCGCCACACTAGAATATTTAGCATGTCCCTTAGAGTTACTAAGTATAATTATTTTGTTTTATGTATTAGTGTATTATTTTAGTAAGTATGTATTATGTGTATTAGTTAGTACAAATAGTTTGAATTTATGTTGTAAAGCACCGCCACCCTTTATTTTTCTCACCGTTGTTTTGATTGCCTGGAAGAAACCGCCAGTTCCATAGCTGTTCCCTATATATATTTAATTATATTATACGATAGTTTAATTAGTACATCTATTTTATAAGGTGATGAAAGTATTATCTATATAATTGTACTATCTAAATAGCTTTAGCTCTTTAAAAACGTCAGTGTAACAATGAGTAAAAGATAACCACATAGCCACACTCGAAAAACATAACCCATCTCGACGGGTATTTAGTACTATTTGGTTAAACATTTTCCTCACTTTTAATTTAGAGACTCCGCAAACAAGACGAAAATATTCGAACCAAGCTCTGTTATTTCAAAGGTTCATATCACGAGATTATTCTAAAATTTCGTAGGTAATTTGTGAGATAAAATGGATGTTCCCTCTAGAAGATTGAGGGTCTCCTTCACCACCTTCACGCAGTTTCAAGTAGACTAATTGGCATATAAATTAACCAGCAAGAGAAGAAACAAATAATTTACGGGTTAGTTTATTTTCCAGCGATACTCAGGTTCAGGTAAATTTACACTTTATTTGTTAACAAAAACTTGGTTTTCATGACAACAATTTCAATTATCAATTTACTAATCAATCCAGTGTATGTAATCCCTTTATCCCAATAAGTTGTGTATTAATATAATATAATGTATCTAAAAACATTGTTAAAATGTGTTTTACCTAAGTTCACTACCTATGTAAATCACTTACTAATAAACGATTTGAAGCTGAAGCTAAAAAAATTTTGAACAGCGTATATATGACTTTACCGTTAAATAAATAGGCTAGTAAATATAATACGTATGTAACATGTACCCTTAGTTTAAATTTTGAATTTCGATTTTGTTTGTGTTCAGTTGAAAAGTTTACTTGTCTCATCAGCACACAGACGTCCAATGCTGAGCATGCCTCGGGATACAAGGGTAGTTTTGCAATAATCACCACGCTTGGCTAAAGTAAAGTAAAGTAAAATTTATTGCATCAAATACATGTAAATAAGGTACATAGGTGGAGTATGTTTAAATAAGACAATGTATTTCTACCGTTTCGGCTTGTAAAATCTGGGTGCAAGTCACTTATTTAAATATATAGCTAATAAATTAAATTGAAAACGAATACTTAGTTGCTAAGAAAACTGAATATTAAATTTAAATTGATATTACAAAAAAATTAAAAACTAGCAATTTATCATATACCTCTACTTACACAAATCTAAAAAATGTCTGTCCGTCATGAAATTATTTAATGTATAGTAGCATTTACCTTCCAAAGTGATTTTAAATTTTTCCGTAACAGTGAGTATGGTAGTTCTCTAGGTGATTTTTCAAGTTTATTGTAAATGGAAGGAGCCATGCAGAAAATACCCTTGCTAAATTGGTGATAGCAGTTATAGTGTTAAAAATACAGTCAGAAATCGCTTCCCTTTCTTAATTTCCCTAAGTCCTTGGGTTCCTTAGCTTCCCTAAGTCTTTGTCCTTGTTTTCCGCGCATGACACAGCTGCTGCTGCTGCGCCCTCTAGGTGTCGCATAAAACCAGCTACACAGTAGCGTCATCGTTACTGGACAATGCTGAGCGATAATCTTTTTTGATGTCACGTTGTAACTATATTTCTTTGTACCAACTTTGCTTATAATTTTGTGATACGGGATAAATACTTTTTCTGTTTTTTTTTTACTTTAAGTCAGCTCTTACGACACTTACTAGCTGCGTTGGAGGGTCGATGCTTACGCGTCCGCCATGCCAAAGTTTAAAGTTAAAATTATAAAGTTAAACTTACAGGTTGTAGTGTACATCAGCCATGTTCGGCCTATATTTGAGCGCCTTTTGGAAGGCGACTTCCGCTTCCGCAGTCCGCCCTTGTGTAGTCAGCACACTGCCCAAATTCCCGTACGCTGAAGACAAAACATTAGTAAATTTTAACTTTGTTTAATAATACCTACTTGATTATAAGGTGTAGTCTCAATAGTTTGGTTACAATTAAGTGGACCGGACTTCTGAGTCACTCAACGACTCAGTAGTTCGGTTGCATAATTAAACCGGACTTTTGAGCCTTATTTAGCAACATGTCGGTGTTGATTATACATTGCCGGCTTAATGTGCTTATCCAAATATTATCTTTTGATCAAGTGACAGCCAATGTCTAATGTGACAGCAAATATCAAAAGTAACAACTAATTTCAAAAATACAGAAAATAAAGAAATGTCAAGAATGACCGTTAACACCAAAAATTCAAAATTTAAAGGGCCTTTTCTCGGTAACTACTCGCGCCCCATGCTTCCGATAGGTACTATTATTATGGACATGTTGAGCTACCTGCAGATTGTTCGCAACAGTCTGCAGTAGCTCAACTGTTTTAACTGTAAATACCAGCTAAACAAGGTAAATTATTGTTAAGCTGTTATTTACTTTGATAATAACGTATTTCAAATTTCCTACATGTAAAAAAGGGTATCATACTTATGTTATCAATGCGAAAAATTTGATGTTTGGATAGATGATTGTTCTTCTTCACGCCAAAACTACAGAACGGATTGAGCTGAAATTGCATACATGCCGACACAGACCTGGAATAACACAATAATTATGTATGCTACTTTTTGAACCCGCGAAAAACGAGTGCAAGGGCATGGACAGACGCAAGTTTATAATAGACAAAAAGTAAGGCGTGAAGCGTGAACAAACTCCATAACTTCCAAAAGTGTAGTTACCAGAATCAAACAATAAATACACTGTCACTATCTTTTTGATCGGTCGGACCGAGTTATCGATGACTGATTACAAGCCGGCACTTTGTGCATTCACTTTTATCACAACCTAACGGGTTTGTTTGTCCAACTAGGCCTAGATCTCGGTACTTACGTGATCCCCGTGGTTAAAAACTCAAACAAAGAAACCAAAAAAATTTGGTTCCATAAAAGTGAAAAAACGACTGCGTAAAACATACGATAAAAAACACGAACGAGTACTGTTTCGCACATAATTTGGATGAGATCACAGTAATCCTGCATTCTATTTTTTAATTATGTTATTATTTGTTTTTATTACTTAGTCAACTGTATTTTTAATATTGTTTCTTTTTACTACCATCCTGTATAATTGCTGTAGTCTGATATGTATGTGTGTGTCTGAAGTCGTAAATATAAACCTTATCTATCTATCTATTGAAATGACTTATGTTTTGATTTGTAGGTTATTTGGTTCCTTGAACCAGTTTCTTCATAAATTGCGTATTTTCTTGTATTTGTCCATTTGAGACAACAGTCTGTCCATGAGTTGTTTGTTTTCTTCTGTTGGTAATAATCTGAATTAGAAAAAACTGCTCACCTTTTAAAATTAAGAGGTAGGAGTAATGGTAGTTTTCAATTATTATTACTCTAGCATCTAGCTTCTAGCACTTATGGATGCGTTTACTCTTCTCTTGCTACAATCTATAAGACTACTGAATATGGAGTTTCAAAGAAAGTTAAAAACGATTCTTTCAAATAAATGTTATTATGCTATAAATTAATTTTTAACTGACAAAGATTTTTCTGCTTCATGATGACATTCTTTATTTTTAAGTTGTTTTTATCCAACATTAATTTCAAGTTCAGTTTTATTTTATTTTATTGTAAGCCTAATTAATTAGATTGTTATTAATTGTACACAGACATTGCACACCGTAAAGGTAGGAATACATTGACTCACATAGAAATAAAAACACCTGTACCTACATGTATTTCAAGCAATAAACGATACTTTACTTTACTTTACTTTGCCCACCGCGCAATATCTGTCCACCATAACCGCACCATTTCAGCTCTGGTCCTTTTAATTCCTTCCCTGTAATTTCATTGTCGATGCTGAGAAAGTTTTAACAGGTCTCAGAGACAAGATATCTCCAGAGACTTACCAAATTATTATAGTAATCAGTGGTTATAACCACTCAAACCAAAACCGCAGCCTACTTCCACTCGCATTTATAACAAGATTCAAAAGTATGGAAGTTTGTACGTATAAGCCTCCGTTTATTAAACGAGTATTCAATTTGTGATTTCAAAGCCATGGCTTAATTTTATTTCCCAAGCTTCTCCGATTCGAATTGGATTGTCCCGACACACGTTATTGCATATAAATGTACCTTACAAACAAACGAATTGTAATTTCGTGAAATGACTCTAAATGCTCTCAATATACGTAAAACAGCGATTGGTTTTGGGTAATTGACGCAAGACTATTGATATTCTGTAGCTTAGGGATTTTAGATACCTACATACCTTTTGGCATAGTTGTCCATTGCAGAAGAAGATAAGTATGTAGAGAAGTAGGTATAAGTACCTACGTCTATAACATGACAAAACTTGACATGGATAATGGCTTGGACAAAATAAATTATCCTTGGGCAGTTTGGGCAGATACTACATTATGTGGAGACAATAAAAAGAACATTATTGAGAGTGAATCACACTCTCAATAATGTTATTAATGAGTTCTAAAAATACGCTTTAGAACTTGCCGGGTCTTATCGTATGCCAGGTCGCAGAGAATTATAGGTAGATATCATTTTTAGGGTTTCGAAGATTGGAGATCGGTTTCTAAACGCTTATGGTCTCGCTTTTTCTCTCCGTATTTCCGTCTTTATCCCGGGAACGGTGACCTATATGTCTGTGGGACCGGGTGACTTGAAAAATTCGAAAAAAGTTTTTCCCCCGCCACCGATTTTCGTCGCGATTTCCAGTAGCTGCCTCATTTCCCCTCACCCACAGCCAGTTCACACTGCAATTTAAAATAATAATACATTTCGTGCCCCTGTACAGATTAAAAAAAAAAAAAAAAAATCTAAATTAAAATTTTCAGTACGAATTGTGATGTCGAAATTTTAAGAGACCTACAAGGTCAAGTGGGGTATTAAATGAAAGGTATCAGTTTGTACATTTCAAAACAGTTTTTGGAATTTCTGTAAGTTTCAAACTTTGGAATTTTTTGAAAAAACTCGATAATTTTACTATTAGGTAGGTACCCTCTATACTCCGAAGTTTGCAAACAGATAAACCGGTACATCTGAAATGTAGGTACCTTTAAGTTTTAGGTATTCAATAAATAGCAAAATCTCTAACTGGTACTTAAATAGTACATATTGGTAAACTTGACAAACGTTCGAAACCTTCGGCGCGCGAGTCACACTCGCACTTGACGGATCTTGTTAACTCAGGCTTTGGCATTTATTTCTGCCCTCCGCATTAACAAACAATAAACCGCCAAGTGCGAGTCAGCTCGCACACTAAGGGTTTCAGGGGGTTAAGGGGTACCGTAAAAATCACCCAATTTTGCAAAGTACATCAAATTTTCTTGTTTTTTTGTTTCGAGACCCCTTTAAATTTTCAACTATAATATATTTTTTATATTTGTTTTTTTAGTATTACAGTTGAAGTGTTACTTATTTATAGAAAGTATAATTATGTGGGTACCTACCTATTGTGGTTCAAGAGATACAGCCTTGACAAACGAAGAACAAAAATAACCAAAACCATCACGTTTTGGTCCCCCTAATTTGGATATTTATTATATTTTTATTATTCGCTATTATAGCGGCAAGAGAAATACCTACAAATTCTCTGAAATTTTCAACTGTCTCCCTCTTACGGTTCATGACATAGAGCCCTGTCACTGACGGACGGACGGACAGCGGAGGCTTAGTAATAGGGTTCCGTTTTCACCCTTAGTAAAAAAAGTAGTAATGGTTAAAACCCCAACCAGCGTAAGTTGTCCTAGATTAAGAACGAAAAGGTATAAATATTCCTTTGGCGGCACTTACGTAGGTAGGTTTATCCGAGAATAACACAACCAAAATCCTATCTAAACGCTTCTACGAAAATGTCCACGGCCCAGTGAACAAATCTCTTCATTTTCGTGCCATACGTTTCCATGTTATCCAACGATCAACTATCTCCGGTTTTCAGGAGATTTTAACCAAATCCCGAAGCAATGTGGTGAATTTCTACTGAAACTTCAGTAATGCCTGCCAAACAGCTAGGTACTTTACTGGGATAGTCCTATATCAATAACAGCACTTAAAAGGGACTTAATTCAAAGTTTTTAACTTCATTTGTTATGAAGAACACCTAAACCTTCATTCCTGCCCTAGTTTGCCTTGTTGTAATGAAGCTGTCGTAGAAGTAGGCACCCTATCATTTAAACTACAAGGTAGATATTTGTTCATCACATCAAGAAAGCTACGTTCCATAATTAGGTTCTTGGGTAGGCAATTACTTCTCGCATGTTTGAGTCGCAAGTACCATTTCATTGTAATAGACTGAAGCGAAACTGTTTCTACGCTTCTCTTAAACAAGCACATCAAAAACGAAATAAAAATCTTATTCCTTTTACGATCAGACCCATTAGCAGCAGGGTAAATGGAATAAATAGCCGGGAGAGTGTTGCTATGAGGCTATAGAAGGGTCTCGTACGAAACCTGTCGTGTGACATGGGTGTCCTAGTTTCAGACTTTTCGTGCACAGGTGTGACAGGCTGACAACCATAAGCATTACAGAACTTCAAAATAAGATACACGACGTAACTCAGTCGTTTTGCTCCCGATCGGAATATCACCCTGAAAGCTTTTTTATGTACACTCTTCCATAGGTGAAACATCGTCACTGTGGGTGCTTATGTAATTTACCTGTTTATCACCTCATATTTTCCGGTTAGTGCGAAACAGCCAGAGTTTATTGTTGCCTTGTGAAGTGACGAATTTTCGCCGTTACTGTGTTTATACGGGTAACATTTTTCAGGTGTTGGTTTTATTTTGTTTTGTGGTCTGAAAAACGTTGCTCGCTTTTATGGCTTATCCGTACGAAATGATAAATGCCCAGAAGTTGTAACAAAAACATATGCATGCATAATTCATTTATTGTTATTTTGCTACTTAAATAGATTTTTGACAAAACTTACATAATCTTAGTGAATCAAATCACTAAGATTATGTAAGTTTTGTCAAAAATATGTTTAGCTTAAATAAAACAAAAAAACGTGAACGAAACTGTATAACAACACAATTATTTTACAGTTCCTAATAGGGATTGTAGAAAAAGTAAAGTGCCTTAGGTAAGGAAATTTAAAAATAAAACAAACGGAGGTTGATTTTATTAGGGTAATAACCCAGCTGGTACTTACTTGGATTGGCCCAGGGGGTCATAAAACTTACGCACCACTTACAGAGTTCAATTGTAATACACTTTCTAATAAAACTTTGTCCTATGGTGTTCTGAGTGATCAAATACACTCAAGCTTTGTTATGTTATGTACTCGTATGAGTCATTTCATTTTAACTATGAAGCTGAATTTCTGAGTTGTTGTTGGCATTTGATGTTGACATTTTTATAATATTTCATTGTTACCTATTCTATGATATTATAATTCGTACTTTTATTATCTGTAATTTGACATTTTACCTTAATTATTTAAAATTTTTAATCAATTCTCTATTGTACCAATGTTATGTGATAATTATTCAATAAGTTAATTTTAAATGATAATGTTGTAAGTTTAATTTAATTTAAGTTTCCGCACACAATCTATTTTGTTAATATGGAATAAATAAATAGTAACCAACTTGATCCCTACGCACGCAGTCACAGAGAGCCCCGGGCAATATATTTCAGTACTTAAAATTAAAAAAGTAGTAAATGGAGGCCTTTGACCGCAGCGGGACGGTTACAACTAAAATTAATAATAACAAATGTTTATATTTAATTTCAAACTAATATATAAGTATATTTATTATGTATATCTTCTCTTTTACCCTAAGCGGGATTTTCAGGGGGTATTCGTTGACTCTGAGATTCGTTCTCTAGTTTATAGAGCGCTGTTTGTTAGTAACAGTCACGTAACAGTAAAAAAATATTATATTCCGAAAACTGACTATTGTTGGGGTAAACGTGTACTTGAGTGGAGATCGTGATTTGCTAAACGTAGTGTTGGACGCCCTGTATTTAGAAGAGATGACGACCTACAAGAGACCGTTGGCCGGCGCTGAGTGTGGCAAGCTGATGAGAGGACGCTCTGGCGCTGTGGCGTGGGGAGGCATTATGTCGAGCAGTGGACTAGCATAGGCTGATGATAGAAGAAGATTAATATAAAAGGTTTATGTATAAAACCTACAAAGTTTACATTTATTTATGAGTTTCCAAAATTTTGCTGATTTTATTTTTATTGCGAGCATTAGGTCAGTTTGGTATTCATTGTTCACTCAAATCAAATTTCAATTTAACACCGCTTCTGTTTGCTTTTGTTCAAAACAAATGAAATCATTGACAAGCGGAAAATACGATTGGTTTTTACAAAAGAGGTTCCCAATAAATAAATAAATGATTGCGTAGGTATTTTTTTAGGATTTGCTAATACATAAATTTTCACCTAATCGGTTTAGTTAACTAGAAAATATTAGGTACTTACTGTAGGCCTCGCACGGGGATGGGTTGTCTAGGGTAGAATAGAGAAAAATTACGTCACATCGTCATCATATGCGTAAAATATTTTAAACTCATTCCATAATCTTCAATAATTTAAACAATGTATGACCATGCAATGTCATAGCTCTCTATTCTACCCTAGACAACAATCTGCGTGCTAGGGGTCCTGTTAGAGAAAGATTTATTCTAAATTTTTTTTGAAATACCCGTGATAAAATAAATCAAATTCTACTTTACCTAACTGTTGGTTTAGTTAGAATAATTATCCACCTCAAACGTATCTAATCATAATTTATACCTGCTTTGTTTTATGTTTACAAGCGAGTAAGTTATAAGGTTTGAGTAGTTTCCACTCGTGTGTAGATACTATATAATGTCCCCTAAGTAGCCGTGAAACAAGTTTAAGTCAAGACAAAGGCGATAAGCTCTCGGAGACCACTCGACCACTATCACCCGAAAGATGGGGCTGATAAAGCTGCCAGCTTAGCCGATTAACACACAGTATAGATAAGTACCTACTGAAGTGCTGGAAGAATATTTCACAGTGGTTAAGAAAGACTAGCTTTTGCCCTTGACTCAGTACGCGTTTTAACACATCGCGCTAATATTATAAATACAAAAGGTTGGATGTTTAGAGGCATAGAGGTTTGGATAGATGGACGTTTGTTACTTCATCACGCAAAAACTAACTGAACTAATGGACGGATCGGGCTAAAATGTTGCATAGATGTAGTTCTAGGCCTGGAATAAAACATAACCTTCGTTTTATCCCATAAATCAGTTTCCATGAGATATAAATAACTTTTAACCGTTTCCATAGAAACAACGCGTGCGAAACCGCGGGCAGAGACAAGTTTATCTTATATACTTACTATATCAGATATTATTACTATTCTATTATAGTTTATATCTATTATGGTAAACGCGAATATTAGCCTGTTATTATTATTTTTGTGTTTTTGTAAATTTGTATTCTGTTTCTATAAGTGGGCACTTGTTAATAGCGACCTGTTTCATCACACATCGCAATTATGTATATTGTGATGAAAGATCCCCTAATATAAATCAATAAATATATTAGAGAGGGAAAAATCTGCCTGAAAATCCGCTTTATTGGCGTAGAGCTACATATTTATAGATTTTAGGTCGAGTCATATATCCACCAGTTTTGAATAGAAGTAAGAAACATCTAGTTGCACAAAATACATATGTATATCGTATGTTGTGTAGCTGTAACTTATTCCTCCTTTTACTATAAATAAATAATAGGAAATGGTTCCAATAATTCCCTAGCAGCGTTCGACAAAGTACAAAGCAACTTTTAAAATTATCACGACTACCCACACGGCTGAAACTAGTTCACAAACTATTGCCGACAAAGTTGGCGCATGGTTAATACCTGCTGCTTTGTACTTTATATATACTAGGAGAGTCATTTTGTATCTACTAATAAGCTTTTACTCATATGAGGTAACTTAATGTAATGAACTGTTATAGCACTCGTTTGAGATTAGGCGGAAAATAAGGGGAAAACCTTTGATTATTTATACTATGCAATAGATGACTAGATAGAGCGTCGCGTTGGAAAACAACTGAAAATACGGGCCAAGTTTGGTGTGCCTACGAGATGATTTTTAGTGTTCTTATTTTTTTTTTGTTGTTTTGTATTACACTTCCTTTTATTTTAATTTTTAGCTGTTGTTTGGGCTTGTGTTGCAAATGTTGTACGCAGCATAGACATGCGTCTATGACGAGCACACACTACAAACACAAACCCTAAAAGTGTTCCTTTTTTGGGCAGTCGTATAGAACAGAAAATAAATATTTTCTTTTCTGTTAAAGATTGTTATCGTTTGACAGCATGAACGGGAGTTGGGGCGGATCTGTGAAACTTTTAGAGGAAACGTTCCATTAAAAAATGCCAGAAATCCGCTCACGCTTCCGCTGCTCACCAAAAATTCACCCGTATATGGTAACTAGATATTTAACGTTAAATGAAGATATAAATATAGAGAATAGAGTAATTGTTACACCGTCACCAAAATAAGTAAAATGCAAATCTGATATTAGGTATCCACGCACGCGCCAACTTTTTGACGAAATCATCATAGCTATTTGGCTATTAAATAAATCGCCAAGTGCGTGTCGACTCGCACCCGAAGGGTTCCGCAACGTAAAAAACAGGCAACTTTTTGAAAGAACATCAAATTTTCACTTGTTCGCAGACCTAAATTTTCAATTGTTTTTTTTATATTTTTAGTATTTCTGTAATAACAGTTGAAGTGCTACTTATTTGTAGAAAGTTTCATGTGTTTACCTATTGTGGTTCAAGAGACTACACAAACGAAGAGCAAAATTAGCCAAAAAAAAATATGTTTTTTGTAGGGGAGCCCCCTTTAACATGGATATTTATTTATTTTTATTATTTGTTGTAATAGTGGCAAGAGAAATACGCTTTCTCTGAAATTGTCAACTGTCTGAGGTAGACAGTTGACATTTTGTTTTATTTTCTCCAAAAAGTCCGATAAATAATCTTTATTACGTTAACAGTTTAATTAAATTTAAAAAGTTTTACCTCTTACGTTTCATGAGATATAGCGCTGTGACAGACAGACGGACGGACAGCGGAGGCTTAGTAATAGGGTTCCGTTTTCATCCTTCAGGTACGGAACCCTAAAAATAAGCTCGCATGAGAAAAGGCTTAACTATCCAACCCAAAACTAGTATAAACAAGCCGGCCCTTGTTTTCATTAATATTGTATGAGTATGCCTAAATTCATGAGAGAATTCGAATGTTAATTTACATCGCTTCACCCACCCTAGTCATTTAGTGTCACGAGTGCCACGCAAAGGTATTCATTTTCCAGTCGAATGCACTTCAACTAGTGCTTTTATTGTTTTTTGCACCCGATCACTGTTCGTTTGTGCCACTGGCTCTTTTCAGGGAAAAAGTGCTGATGTTCAGGCAGCAGAGTCTCTCCTTCAGTGTTCTTCATTATAAAGGTAAGTAGAGTTTTAGCTAGTATGAGAAACTCACAGATCCGCATAATGTAAGTATCAGCCATTTGAAACCAGTACTAAATGTGAAGCTTTGACTGCTTGTCTTGACAGACCTTGACTGAAAACCATTGCTCTTTCATAGTTATTTTGTGTTCGCACCATGCTGACTGAGTCAGATATGGTGCCGTTACGGTTATTTGCAATCTCACATAATGTTTTATGTTCACGAAGTCGGCTGCTTAGAACTCGCCCTTAGTTTATTTGTTTCAGTTCATAGTAGATATCGAGATTTAGTCAGAGAGCGATTTAGTCGTAACTGCATATCTAGTCAAATCAATATGTAGTCTTAAAGCTTTTAACCCGATTTTGCTAGGAGTAACGCACAATGGGGACTTTTTTGAAATTCGATTTCGAACTATTTTTCCTGTTCTCCATCACAATGCAAGAAAAAAACGCGTTCCTTAAATACACGGATATAGTTTATTTCGTGCGCATATCGCTGTTCCGGAGATTAAATTCAAACCAGCAATATAATTCAATAAATAATCCGATAATTCTGTTACAAAATATAAATGTTAGATGTGAGTGAAAGTTTGATTACAAAAGTCATAACATCGTTATCAATTAATATATACCATGAGAAACCGAAGAAAGACAATCCGATAATTCTAATTGTTTGACCATTAAACGTTGTGTGTGATGTGATCTGATAAGTCGGATTGTGGTGTGCTCCACGCTGCGCAGAACCAATCAAACTGATCCGTTATCGGCACAAAAGGTGTATTGGATAAAGCCAGGCTTAGCCGATTAGATCTCGTCACTACCGTGCCGGCAAATTCATGTAATAGGAGAGCTTGTGATTGGCCTGTTACGAGCCGCCGCCAAAGATAAATTGGATCCAGTTAGCCTTTCAGGTCAGGTTGCTGTAGTTGCTTTCGTTTTTGAGAGAGATTTTGGTATGGGCTCTTAGAGCTTGCATCGTCGATTTTCTTGAAAGTCACTTGTTGTCGGAGTTTTGTATCGAAATTTCGTATTGTACTTACGAAAGCAAACCACTTACGAGTACTTACGAGCTCAAAACTCAACAATTCTTTATTTCCTTTTAACCTCTAACTCCAACCAAACAACAAACAAGATCCGTCAAGTGCGAGTGTGACTCGCGCGCCGAGGGTTTCGAACGGTTGCCAAGTAGCTATACTAATATGTACTATAGGTACTGGTTAAAGACTTTACTGTTTGATGAATACCAAAAAATTAAAGGTACCAACATTTCAGATACGGTTTGCAAACTTCGGAGTAGGTACAGAGGGTGATAGTAATATATTAGAGTTTTCTTAAAATATTTCAAAAAGTATGTACCTAGAGAAATTTCAAAAACTGTTTTGAGACATACAAACCGATACCTTTCATTTGATACCCCACTCGGTGAGGTAGTCCCCCCTTTTGAAAATGATCCCCTCCCTTTTTGGCAATTTTTCTAAACGCTACGTACATTTCAGGTGGATCGCTAGGCAAACTTCGGAGATAGGGGGGGGATGCGTATTTTTTCGCCTTTTTTTTAAATATTTCAAAGGTATGAAATCTACCGAAATTTCAAAAACTGTTTTGAAATGTACAAATTAATACCTTTCATTTGATACCCCACTTGACATTGTAGGTGTCTTTTAAAATTTCGACATCACAATTTGTACTGAAAATTTTTACTTTTATTTTTCATTACTTTTCTTTTAATCTGTATAGGCGCACGAAATGTATTATTTTTTTTTTTTATTTCACGTTATTTGCTGCTGTAGTTGCTGAGATATTAAAGACGGAAAGAGGACGGAAAATGCTTTGCCATACGGGTTTCGAAACCGATCTCCGATCTTCGAAACCCTAAAAAGCAACAAAATGTCAACAAAGTTCTTATTAAACATTAAAAGACTTTAATTATTAACTTTCCAAAATCGATTGTGACTAGATAAGTCAGACAATCATGTCGCTACAAACAACAGTTTATTTATTCACAGAACCCAAATGGCAGACTTAATCGATGCCTTTTAAACAACTTGCTTCAATTATTCCTCTAATTGACATTAACAGAGCAAACCCAACCAGAAATTCGAGAAGTAATCAAATAAAACTTGTCCCAGAGACAATATTAACTCACAAGTTTCAGCAGTTGCTGTTCTGTTGGGGTTTAATCAGTACCTCTACGCTATGGCTGCTATAGCCAGATAGTAAATTCGTAGTAATCTATTGTCGTCGCAACCATCAGTGGAAGGTCCTATTCCACTCTGATCCACTTTGTAGATCCACTAATGGATCAGTTTCCACTTTTTTGTCCACTCTGAACCACCGATGGATTAGTTACTACTTCAAGTTCCACTCTGATCCAAACATAAGCCAGCAAGCCAATTCTTGCCAATTTATCATTCGATAAATATCAAAATAACTGTCAAATTTGACAGATCTTTCATATAAAAACTATCAAAGACAGTTCTTTTGATATTTATCGAGTGGTAAATTGGCGAGAATTGGCTTCCTGGTCTAGACTGTTGATGTTTTATGTTGGGAATTAAATATAAAACAGCTTGAAAATCCTAAACGTGGTTTTATTGTAAAGTGACACAAGGAATTAGAGTTCAGTGTTACCAACATCTTAACATACATAGGTGATGCCAACACATTACATAAATATGGTTGCGTTCTCATTTACTAACATAGACCAACATCTACGCAAAAATTGAGCCAGATCTGTCTATTCCTTTTGGCATGAAAAGTAACATACTTACTACATACGTCCAAACTTTCACATTTATAATAATAGTCTGCGTCTATACGCGTAGATGCAAGTTTTCTACTGATGGTTTCATCTATAGATGCAGTGTTGCTCGCGTCCTCAGAAGCAAAAACTACGAAGTAATATCTTATGAATGCATTGTGAAGTTGAACGCAGAAAAGAGGCAAACACCACGCTGCCAAGAAATAATATAAAGCAAAATAGTGTGGGTAATAGAACGCATACCGCCATGGAATTTTTGATTTATGTGCGAGGCGCTGAGTGCCAATCTGTGCCAATTGTTTCCCGGCATTTCTAGCACTACAATTCACAGAAGACTGCACCCTTTTCAAGTCTATTAGAACTTTCAAATGCCAAGACGCTGTTAGTAACTATTATTGAAGAGGTGGTTTTTTAAGCTTTGAGAAGCGACTATACATACATGTGTTTGTCAATAGACTAATTTGTAAATAATTATAATAAAACTTTATTGCAGGAATGTTGTACTGGTAGCGCTCGATGTTCTGGTATAATAGATATAGGTAGTAAGATACCTACAGTAACATGTTCTTAAAAACTAACTATCTGAGCTTGGCGGTCTTAGTCTACTACACCTGAGTGTCTCCAGGTTTGCTAATGATCGGAGTTTCTTGAAAATGTAAATAAGTTCTCTCATACATATGGGCAGTTAAGCTATCAATGAGCATGCCAGTTTAAAAGTTGATCTATGTGCACACCCAATTATTTATTGACATCAGTTATTTGTAGGACAGGACAAAGATGGGTAAAGATGGGCTGTAACATCAAAGGGGGCTCCTATGCCCTTTCATGTTGACAGATGATTTAAGCGGCTGAGTGGATAAAGCTATTGAGGAGATGAATTTTGACTTGTCTACATTAAATGTGAGAAGACTTTTATCAAGACATGACATTGCCCTCTCAGACAATATTTGTACTTCTGTATCCAGCTAAAAGAACATCTATTTTTTTTTTTTTTTAATAGTTTTTTTAATATTATTTTAGTACGTAAGCCACTCGGTATAATTTATAAGAAATCAAATAATATCCATAAAACTTTTCGACTTCGACGGGACTTGACGGGAATGTGCTAACCAACTACACAGCGAGGTCAAGTTACGTAGGAGTCGAAAAACTTTGGGACTTCCTTCGGACTCTAGCGCCGTTAGCTCTACCTACAAAGGAAACATAGAAGTTTATTCAATCCTGTTCGAAGACTAAAGTCACATAAATAATGTAAGTTTAGTTAAATTTCACTACATTTTAGTTCGTTTGACGAGAGATGTCACGTTGCCCAATTCTAATGCTTTTTTTTATTATAGTGCGTAAACCCGAGGTAATTTATAAGAAATCAAATAATTTCCCAAAAATTTTTCGACTTCGACGGGACTCAAGTCCCGTCGGAAAAATTTTGAGATATTATTTGATTTCTTAGAAGAACATCATCATCTTCCATTAAGTATTTATTCAGAAAAAAAAAACAATCCAACTTTTCGGCTCAGATCTGCTATACCTATAACTTCTTTATCATTATCTGAAAAAGTTGTTTACCCACTGACCAAACAAGAATCCACGTCAAAAACTTTATAAATTGCCTTCCAAAGCAATGGTATTGTCGAAGTATTAAAACCCCCTTGAGAAAATAACTTGTGGCACAGCTTGGCGGGGAGCGTCCTCTATTTTATAAGTGATTTGGGAACTCGTAAAATACAAGTTTGATATAAACTTTTAAAAAGCGACTATGTCCTCTTACTTTTTCCTTACAAAACCCATCGCAAAGTTTGATAGTTTACATCGGGGACCCTTCCGAAGTGTCATATTTTAGTTTAATATTGTTTTGTGATATTTTCAATAGTGTTTTGTTACAATGTTTCTGGTTTGTTTTGTGGTCTACTGCATCGTAAAATCCGAAGAGCTTTTGATTGTAAGGCTATTTTCTTTTTAATCCTGTGGCTTGCCAACATATATTTTTTTACACCATATACAAACCAAAGCTATGTTTAAGCTACACTATTTCTTTTAAGTACTACTAAGGAGTGAATTAAATATTTAAATACCTCTACAACCCACGCAACACGTGACTGCGGCTCATTTAAAAACATTAATGTGGAAGTTTGAGTTAAATACGTGCTACGGCTGTATTTGATCCAATACGTGGTATAAGTATTGAATTTAGTTGGTCTTTTACCTCTGAACTCACCTCTTTAAACAAATTTAAACTTGTCCCACTTTTTGCTTCATTCAAGGTTTTTAAAAGCAAGGGCTTCTGGCAATTTTTTTAATATTCTTACAACTGCATTTAAAGTTGGCAACTCTCTATCTTTATGCATTTTGTAGGTACGGATAGTACCTACGAAGATAAGGTTAATTTGAACATTTCCCTAAATAGTCAAAATAATTTAAAATGCTTAGGCATTTCCAGCCAAGGGCTGAGCAGGTACCCGCGAAATACAGCTACCTTTATTTTATTGTTGGGGCCCTCCTTACTTTACCTAAGTAAACGTAGCCCCAACAAAACAAGCAAATAAAATATTTATTCGTAAGTGTATTTCGAAACAAATCCTGAACAACAGTCGGGATTGAGTTCCATATTTGCCGTATGAAGTGAGGCAAAATGAGAACCATCAGGCGAACTTTTCTCTTTGCTCAAAAGTTTGTGATGTGTACAGAAACCGTGGCAGGCTCCCTCGGGAGTCGGGCATGCATGTTTAATGGCGTCCTAGAAAGGTCAAGAGTCTGAATACAAGTGGCAGTGAATACATTACCATCCCCCGAGTGGAATGGTAGAGGCATCAGTCGTGTCAGTCTCTTCCCAACTTACAAACGTCGACGCGCCGAGTACAGCCAGGTAGTTTGTGTCTCTCAAACAATTTAATTGTGTCTCGGTTTTGAGTTGTAACGAGGGGAAACTCAAAGTTTCGGAATGGCCTACACGAAAATGGAAATCGTGCTCTTCAGTTAGAATTTGAAGCGGTTGGATATTTTAAATACCGATTTAAGTACATGAGTACTCGAATTCGCATCATTTTCTGACTGTAGGCTAGGTTCGCGAAGCTCGTATTAAACCCTAGGAAGATCAAAATAATATGATTTAATTAAAACGAATAAACTTACCTTTCGGAGGATTGATGTGAAGTGCGCTCTGGAAGAGGCTCTCCTCGTCGCGCCAATCCAAATTCCTCCGAAGCGTATACCCGCACATAGCGCACAGCGTGAGCAATAAACTCAACATAAACACCCTGCTCCTCTTGTCACTTCGATCCCAGTTTCGGGTTAACATACCGGCCCCCAGACCGAGCAATAAACAGAAACCAACGCTCGGTATATAGAGAACGCGCTCCGCAACCACAAAACCAACGTAGAATAAGATATTCGTCGCAGGCACGAAAGGCAACGCCATAAACGCCGTGAACATAAGCAAGGCAACTCGGGGGCTGCGGTAAACGTTTCTGCGAACTATCTGAGTCTTGGTGGTTTTCGCGTTCGACGCGGGACATATACAGTTGGAGTTGTGCATGATTATGTTGTTGTTATTACTCGCGCGGCACAGACTCGTGTGCTCATCGGCGAGAGAGTGCTTGCAGCCCGTGCACGGGCAAAATAACTTTTTAGATGAAACATTCTCTTTGTGCGGCGTGTGGTAGCTCTTTCTCTCCACGCAATCTTGTCCCCTATTGTATTGTTTGCAATTATTATTCCATTTGTGTTTCGTTTTGCTATTTTGCTTTTTGTAATATTTTGATTCTTTGATGAAACTTTCTTGAGGCCTCTTGAATTCGTTGACTAGCGCTCGCCATGTGACTTTTGATATGACTGCGTAGAACATGATTGTCGAGATGTTTCTAGAGTCGAGTATTGTAGTTATCCGGGGTATGGCGTCCATGGACCAGTCAAAGCTGAGATGGAAGGGGTACAAGAGAAGGCAGAAGTTGAATACTGGTAGATAGGCGAAGGTGAAGAATCTTGTGAAGATGGAGGGGTCTCTTGAGGCAGGGTTGTCGGCTGTGGCGAAGGTGCTAAGGGAGCCCACCAGCCTGAGCCGCCAGTACAGCAAGGTGATACCACCCGTGCTCAGCGCACAGACGCTTCTCCATCGACTCTGGAACAAAGAATGTTACTATTAGCTGGTTGATAGCTACATCAACCATTCTTATTAGCTTCGTTTTTAGAAGCCGTTTATAAAATAAAAACTTCTTCAGAAATTTATGTTTTTGCAGTTAATAATGTTGAACAAAGCAGCGAGTCAATGACTCACAGATTCCGACTGACAACTTTTTCACCGCTCCCACTAAGAGAAAAGTTAAAATTGGAAGTTTTGTTTTTCTAATATGGGTTCCAAGCAACTCCGTAGTGATTGATTGCTTCGACTCGAAGCAATATTTCATTAATATCTGTCGAAGGATTTGCCACGGTGGTGTTTAGATTTACTTACAGCTTTGAGGATACGGTCGGCATTCTATACACACATACTCGTTAAAGGCTTGGCACATATACCAACTCTTTGATTAACATCATAGAGCGTTCATTACTTGCGTAGCTTGCATAGTTGCCTGCGTGCTTGTTCCTTCTAGACCCGTAGATAAGGAGGTTTTAGTTATCGTTACACACATCGTCGTATAAATCCGTGGAATGTTAATCGTCTTGAACTTAGAATAAGACCAAGAAATCTTTACAATGATACTTTTATTACGGTATTTTGATATGTACTAAGTGCTCAGTATATTTATTATTAAAATTTTCATCATCTCTACTCATCATGTATTTATAATATACCAATGATAAAATATTATTCCATTTCAGCGTTTCTGAAGTGCCGTTTTATAATCTCTATTAATACTAAGTAAAGTAGTATTTTCCCTCCCTCCATCAATAAAAGCTATAATTCTATCCTAATCGAAGGCACCTCGATAAAACGAATTTATAAAGGAGCGAATCGCGGCTAGACATCCCTCGGTTTATTAAATTACTTGAAAGAGTAGGTCTTACTATAACGCCAAATCTCTTTCACTATGATTAATATGAGCCGTGAGTTAGGAATTTTAATCCACTTAAAGTATTATGTAAGTTTTTGGAGGATCGGCCGCTATATTTCACTTAAATCCACGTTCGGCCCCACTAATATTATCCTTCGCTGGATTAGAATCTACACAGTTCTGCTCTTGCAGGAATACTTTTAAAGGTACCATCTAGATGTTGTGTTCTTGTCACGGATATAAGACGTAGATAAAATAGTATTTTTATTGATCCAAGTTTAGTTCGACCTTTATGCAAAATTTCAACCCCTTCCATCAAGTAGTTTTGGCGTGAAGACGTTACATAACCATCCATTTTATTAACTCCTGGCCATAAATTATTGTAATGTAATTGTGAAGACTTAATTAATTGTATCGTCATAAAAATCATATATTAGAGTCCATAGGTTCGCTCGCTACAATTTTAGTTGCGGCTCCTGGAAAAGATTTATGAAGGTTGCCAGGTCCCGGTCTGCCCAGGGGAAACCCCTGCTTACAACTAACGACGCAGTTTCGGATTTCCAGCACAATTTACACCAGCGAAGGGCGAGGGAGCCATTCGGAAATCTCAGGGAAACTATGAGCTTCAAATTAATCAATTGGCTCGCTGGGTTTGGATGTGTGGGTTTTAAAGTTGTTTATCCGTTGTAAATAAATAATGCAGTTTGAATAGTGAATACTCGATACAGTACCGCCTATTGTAAGTACTATACTTTATATTTAATATTTAGGTAAAAGATTTTATAGGTTTTATGGTTCTAAGTACATTAAAGTGTTAATTCTATTCAACTATCGAATGAATTGAATTAACACTTTAATGTACTTAAAACCTTAAAATACCCTTAGGGGACTATTCTAACGCAAATTTTAATTAACGTAGATATCCTATTCTTTGCTAAGTGTATGACATGGAGGTAGTATGGCAACTGGTTGCAAAATTACTTATTTAATTATTTATTATTAATTATTTATTTACAGTATTTTTTTATACAGAAAAATACTGTATAATAATATATAATAATATTATTATACAGTATTTTTTGTACCTACATTACTAAAATTCCATAACTGTTTATTGAGTTTGGGGTATGCACACATAATTTCGACAAATTGGAAATGAAGCTATGAGTTATAACATTATATGGAAGATTTTGTAGATTGTAATAACGATGCTCTCTGACTCACGTGAAACATTTCGTGGGACGCTGGGAATAGGCAACGCCTCACGTGAGACGTGAGGCGTTGCCTATTTGCATGGGAATAGCCATGCGTGAGGCTTTGGAAATAGGCATAGGATAAATAATACTTTTATTATATCTTATAAATAAATAAACAAAAATATAAAATAAAAATTATGTTATGTTTTACATACAAACAAATTAACAAGGTGTAGATTCATACAAACTTTTGCATACGAGTTGCTTGTGATTTATGTTATGAAGGTTTAGTGGGGAAATGTTTTACATTTAACATACTTTTTCTATTGCGATGCAATTGATGACGAAAGGGGAATTATTTGTAACCTTGCGGTAGTCACAATTAAAGTATTAAACCTTATTTTTTTGTACCTCAGAAACCGAGGTTCCATCAACCAGAAAAAGTTACCTCAGAAAATTATAATAATCCAAAGAAATTAAACAAAAATATTAAGCTATATTCTATAAGGACAACAAAACTAAAAAAACATACAGTTGAAGTCAATCTAATAGGTATTTTGAAAGAATAGGTACATAACTATTTGATATATATGTGTAAAATATTATGATAAATTATTCTGGCGCAGCGCATCAGCATTGCCATACAGCGGGGCAATGCAGCCAGCGTCTTGGGGACGCTTCCGACTGGTATTGATATGTATCAGTTGAGCTACCTGTAGATTGTTTGCAACAGTACTGGCATTCGATTCATCTTTTGTTTGCGCAAGTACGACCATATAAGCGAATATCGTGCTAAACTCAAGTGGCTCCCTATTCGCGAACGTAGGAACGTTAGAATACTTTGTTTTCTTTTTTCTGCACTTAAAAATCCTTCTGCTCCTGCCTATCTCAAAAATCGTCTTTCATTTCTGGCTGACTCACATGACAGACCACTCAGATCATCCAGCAATCTACTCCTAGAGATACCGGCACATAGCTCATCTTTTCGGGAAAAATCATTTTCTGTTGAGGCTGTTAGACTCTGGAACTCTCTTCCCTATGATATCAGAAAAGTCGAATCAAAGGATAGTTTTAAAAAGTTGACACGTGAGCATTTTTTAAGTAATCTTTACCCGACTTCTAGTTAGGTAACTCAACCATCTTTTTAACTTTTTGTGATTTTTATTGCTACCTTTCTTCATTAAAACATTGTAAGTACCTATTATAATATATATTTATTTATATATATATATATTTAGATATTATATATATTATTATATAGTGCAAGTTTTAATATAAATTAATGTAGTTTTTCTAGCTTAGTTTAATTATAGCACGCCTTTTTGTTTTATTTCTACCATGTGTGGTTGGCAGGTAGAAAATGCCATCGGCATTAAGCCCACCATTTGTATACTTTTGTTAAATGTGTGCAATAAAGTATTTAAATAAATAAATAAATAAATAAACAGTCTGCTGTTTGCTTAATTGTTTCAATTGTAAATACTAGTCCTAATTTGTTTTTATTATTGAATTGTAATTTTCTTTGTCAGTAAAGAACTATAGAATTCTATCTCGATAACTAAAATATTAAAATATTGTAATTTGATTGTTCATCGATCATGCCACTTCTAGATAAGCCATTTATGTAACATGCCAAACCAGCTTTTGTTCCAATGTCCGATTTTACTTCTTTAAAGCAAAGTTGTTTAAAACTATCGGCATATTGTCATTTCTCTTACTCTTTTCAATATCTATTGTACGATTAGCCCAACAAATTATTTACAATTAAAATAAGATTTCTTTGTAAGCAATTGTTAGATCTTAAGAACAAAAAAATTATCTTAAACCTGAACTCTTCCGATTTGTATCTTTCCTGTTTGTTGGCTTAAAATAACATTAACATCAAGCGATTCCATTTACAGCAATTTTACAGTCCGGAAAAGTCAGCTCCATCTTTCCCAAATATTTAAATTTCAAAATATCCAAACGTTGTCAACTTGGCGAAGGCAAGTCAAAGCAAATAATTAAATGTAGAAAGCGAGCGAACCTAGATGTCAGAGCGCTTATCTGGTAAATTTACTGGCTGGCTGACATTACCATCGTCGCCTCCGAAATGCCGACTCATTTGCTAGTCCTCTTCAAAAACCCTTGGCTCTTAGCTGTTGCAGATCCGGTTTAATATAGTCCGAAAGTTCGATTACCCGTACTAGACACACTAAATTATTTGCCGTTTCGCGCTCATCTCCAAACTATGCACAAAACTAATTAGTTAACAGACTTCATAGAATTTATAATCAGAGATTTGATTTAACTGATCTATTTTATACAAGCAAGAGAGGTTTAAAAGGGATCTTATAAATATTTTAGAAGACACTGGGTAGAAAGTAGGTACCAGTTTTTTTTTATAACTATTTTTATTTTCTATTATTATTTATGTATTGTATTTAGTTAGTTCGGTACTTATTATTATTATTTTTATTTACTTTAAGTTATTATGAGACACCTATATCTCTACCTTTGTAAAATGAAATAGTACTTATGTTTTGATTTTTGATATTTCATAATTTAAACTTGCTATTTGACGGTCTGTTTTAAACTTATCATCTATAAAATGTTATTCCGTTATTGGTCGTAAGAAAAAATTATATTATAAGTTTATGTAGAATAAGGACTGTGGATTTAGTTAAAATAAAAAATAAATAAAAATGTCACTTATATTATAACTTTATCACATCACAAGATATACTTTGGTAATTTGATTTTGTACTCCTTCGCGCCAGAACCATTTGAACGGAAATTTTGCAAAAATTTTGTACCTGTATTATCATAATAAACTACTTTTTATCCTATTAAAACTTTGCAGACAGCAAAGCCCCGGGCAAGATATGAGTACATAGAACTCTATTACTTCCTAACCTACCTTGCGTCTCCAAAAAATGAGCAAAAGAAGTGGGAATAAGATTGTTCGATAGAACCATAACTTACCAGCTAGTGACTCCAAAAAATGAGTGAAAGAAGTGGCTATAAGAAATTTTGTACACTCACATATAACTCTACTATACCAGCTAGGTACTCCAAAAAATGCGCTATAGAAGTGGCAATAAGAATTCTCGCCTCGTTATTCACAAACGGCTCCATCATCAGATTTACCACTCCGCAGTGGACGGCAGTCAGCCATTAAACAAAAGCTATGTCCTAAATAAAAATATACCCGTAGATTACGCTTGAGGTCCGCGTGCACTGAGGCGCGGCGGATGAAACGAACGCATAAAACAGTTAACTGGTGAAATTCATTGACGTTAATTTCTATATTAGGTACCTACAGGATTTTTGTGTATTACATAGCATAAGGAAGAATTTATACACATAAAAATTTTATTTTTAGGTCGATTAGGTCGTCGCTTCAATTGTAGTTATCATTAGAGTTTTCCAATATTTCGGCACAACTACAAGCGCCATGACTTCATACGCAATGATTGAAAACGTAAATGTTGATAAATCATAATATTCGTCATGTCTTAAGAGCTCAATAACAATAACAATGAGTACTACCGAAAGTTTCGTAACTACTCTGATCATTGTATTCATAATGATACTACTCTCAGTGCGTTTGCCTCGTCTACGCCCGCTTCGACGCAGTGTACGATCACTCTTACACATAAACTCATAAACCAACTGAGGTGGAGACGAAGCTCAGATCCATTAAGTTTAATACCCGTCATAACTACATGCCGAATATTGCACAGCAAAAGGCTATTTCATTATTGCGTTATCGCTTATTAGGCTTACGGTTACGTCGAGAATGATTGGTGTCTAACTTAATTTTTAATTTCATTAGAGTTAGTATTATAATTTTAGAATATTATGTGTGGTGTTGTAGAAGGAAACTATATCTGTAAATCCATTACATTTGTTATTTGAAATTGGTGATAACTTAAGTATTGAAGTACCTCAAGTACCTAAATAATTTTATTTTACAGTAAATATGTAGAGCTTGGTAAGTTAATATTAGTAAAATACCAAGTAATAGGAATTTGGATCAAAATGATGACCATTTTAAAAGGTCTATTCAAACCTACAACCTTCAGCATGTCTACTCGTCTTTATGACTGAAATATATATAGAAATAGACATAGCTTTCGAATTTCCTCAACTCAACTTAGAATAGAGCTCTAAAATATTCATAATTCAAAATGGCAGATACGTTTCACAGCACACATAGGTAGATATTTCGAAAGTAAATAAGCATGTTTCCTGTGGCGAACAAATTTCATATCGCCATGAGCAGGTACCGTTGAAATTCGAGGCACGTACGCTCCACAGCAAATAATATTATGAGAGAAATCGCGTCTGGGTATAACTTTACCGGCCTTTCAATGTATCTACCTACCGCAGACAAGGTATTTATAGTTTGTGACTTTGGCTCTCACCGCATTTACTACATAAGAACTTATAAACTTCTGTTGCCTGGCCAGCTTTTAAACTTACTCAAATTATGTATTGGGTATGTTCAGTTCCAAATACTGCACAATTTAATTGGAACCTTACAGACCTCTTAAACGAATTAAGTTAGCGTGTAAAAGCGGAGTCTTAGCCCCTTATTCTTATTGGTCTGCTAATTTAAAACAGTTGCTAAGCAGTGTTATTTCTCACTCTGACTTATATCAATAGAAGAAGACAGAGTGAGAAATAGCAATGCTCTAAGTAAGCAGACTAATATGAATAAAGGGGTTAGGCCCATATTATGAAAGCTTGCTCAGTCATCGATTTATGCTTGAGTAACGCTTTTTTATGGCATAAACGTCACTCAAGCATAGATCTATGACTGAGAAAGCTTTTATAATACGGCTATAGCAGTGATTCAACAAAATTCTCACCCCTGTGGGAACAGAAGGGTTCCCCTCCATTTTTGTGTTAGAATAATGTTTTCAGAATTACCTATATGATAACTGAGCCAAAAGGAAAGCGAAAAAAAGAAAGGCCCAACAAAACAGGTTCAAATTCCAATTCGCAAACGTTTACAGACAAATAAAATTATGATAAAATTATGCTTTCGAAAACGAAAATTGTTTCTAACGTCTGCGATTTGCTGACACAGTGTCATAATACACTGTATCAGCAAATTGCTGTATAAGTCTTTGGTTTTGACCACAGATATCAGAAACGGTTTTGACCAATGATACGCCTACGCGATAGGATCCGGAATACGGAAATCCGTAGAAGAACCAAAGTAACCGCCGCGACATACATAGCTCTCAGAGTTAGCAGGCTGAAGTGGCGATGGGCAGGCCATATAGCTCGCAGAACCGATAACCGTTGGGGAGTAAAGGTTATCGAGTGGTGCCCACGATGCAATGCGAAACGGGGTGTGGGAAGACCTTCCACTCGATGGACCGACGACATTGTAGCGGTCGCAGGGAATCGATGGATGGTGGCAGCTCAGGACCGCTATTTGTGGCGTCGTTTGGGGAAGGCCTATGTTCAGCAGTAGCAGCCCGTATACGGGCTGATGATGAACAAAGATTATATAAAATATTCAAGGATTCAAGAACCGAGTTTCCCTACTTTTATTCAAAAGTTCCATACACTCCTTTTAAAAATACGAGTAAGTATGATCCCTTTGCTTTTCATTAAGCTCGATTGCGGCAAACCCAAATAACCGGAACTCTCCTCTAAATGGTGGACAGAAAGGCTGATTGGATTGCTGATTGAAGTAAATGAACGTTGCTACGACAATTGCTACGAATCTGCTCGTAGTACTACGGAAAATTATAGCCAGCGTAGCTTCACGGGTAGTTCCCACCAAATCACGCTGGAACCGATCACGGCAAACGGCGTCAAACAGTTTCATCCGATCACGCCATACAAATAGTGCCTTACTTTTTTATTTTCGTTTGTAAGCATAATAAATAGATTTTCATTATTAAATACTTACGAATGTTATTCGTAGTGTACCTATAATCTTTATTATGATTCAGTAGTTTGAAAATTACTCCGTACTCTTTTCACTGAAGCAACTATGTGGTTGGTGTCTGTAATTCGGAAATATGGCTTTTGTACACGACTGTCCAAAAAAGGATCCTGAGGAATGTAATCTTTTCAGGTTTATATAATGTATTTATGTTAATTTCTTTATTCCACTATAACCTTTTGATAGCTGAACAGATTTGGATGCATGGGTTATAGTTTTGAACAATTAGGTCGTTTAGCCCATATGTACCTATACCTTTACTCTTTACCATTTTGTGTTTGTTCTAAGTTATCTTTAAATTAAATTTATTTAGTGGTTTTGTGTTTTAATTTATTTAGCTATACTCGTAATTAACTGTAAGGCTACCTGGTAAATTATGAAATAAAAACATTCTTATTATTATTCATATATTTATTCTTATTCAACAAATAAGAACTCATTTATCATGACTAGAAATAACTGATATATTTGACGACCTCGGTGGCGCAGCGGGCGAAGGTTTGCCTGCGACGCAGGACGCGGGTTCGATTCCGCCTCGGGACATGATCTGCATCTGCAGATCGTAGCTACCGTAAGCTAAGCAGAGCTTATGTAAAGGGTACTAAATAACCGATATATTTAATATTTATGTTCAAAAGCCATTATTTCACAATGAACATAACCTTGCTCGTAACACCTACTGAATGCGATCTGAAAAATCGCGACAGACGAGAGAAATTACAACAAAATATCCTTATTGTGGAATGTTATTTAATGTCGTAAGAGCTGATTAAGGGATCTATTAGAGTAATCGCAGCAGCTTCCTTCTGTGTATTATTCAACACCTTCACTGCGATCAGCAATCCACTTGCTAAGCGAAGTTATTATAGCAAAACCCTGGGATTGGGGAGGCATCTTCAGCGGCGGACGATGTGCGCAGATGAGTCGATGAGTCGCTATTACGTAGGCCGGTATAGAACGCTATATCTAATTTGTTCGGTAGATATTCTCCGTAATGTAAATAATGGTAAACCGACTATTATTTATATTTACCGGGACAGTCAGACAGGAATGTCAACAAGCAGCTCGCTTTGTACCGACTTGGGGAGTAAACAAAACGTTATCCTTACCCAGGAAAAGATAGTCAGGGGAGGCAAAAGCAATATTCTTTCACATAGGCTTACAGACTCTAGCTATGTAGATATAAGGTTTTTATTATGTTATTTTTTAAGTGCAATAAAGTGTTTATTCATTCATTCATTCTAACTACAGTAAAATAAATACATATTTTATGACGACCAATGTGGCGCGGCGGGCGAAGGTCCGCCTGCGACGCAGGAGGTTGCGGGTTCGAACGATCTGCAAATGTTTGTTCTCGGTGTTCTGGCTATATAGTGTTTTTTTAGGCCTTTTATGTACATAGTTAATTTTTGTAACGTTCGATATCATCGATAGGTATCCCAGGTTCCAAGTCTCGTAGTAATTTCTTCGTTTTGGTTTAGTTTTTTTTGTAAAAGAGCTTACTATCGCTATTTTACCGAACAATTATAATATTTATTTTGACTCCAAACTTAACAGGGGAGTCACCTATCGATAATTGCCACCATTACATGCAAGTCTAGAACGATATTTATTTGTAGTGCTTTTGGAAAGTTCCTTTCGGTTCCGATAACTGACAGACTGAAACAGAGGAAGATCGTCGGTTAAAAATAACTAGTATATAAGCTTGTGATCCAATCCTACAATTCCCATAAATATGCTTAACGATGACACAAAATTCTACGCCTATACTCCAGCAGAATAAACAAACATTATCAAACAACAAGCCAAATGTGAAACTGCGCTGGCAACCCACGTCTCAGCGAATCCAACAATTGATTCTAGTTTATTTTTCAATGTATCATTCTTATCTGCGCCCATTCAGTATGAGTAGCTGCAAAGTATTTCAGAATTTGTTCGGTAAGGGGTCTTCGGCAAATTATATCGTGTATTTCATAATGCTAGCGGTAAAGCGCCATGGGGTATCCACTATATTAAATATTTCAAATATTGGCTGGATACTGTTTTGAGCATTTATTTACTATTCCAAACGAAAACAATAACTACGAGTTTTAAACTGCATGGATCCAAGTTGAGTGTACCAGGAAACATAAATCGTAATTTTTGAAAATTCTTGTTGTATTTTATAATTCCGGTAAATTTTATTATGTTCTGCAATATTCTGCGCACCGGCGATGTATTGAGTAATAACATTAAATAATATTAACAAAGACATGCTTCAATGCTTGAATTCAATTAAAATTTCGTAGAAAATAGGTCAATTACAAAAATGCACTAAAAAACATTTTTATTTTATTATATATTTTTATTTTTATTTACACAATACAACGTAGTACTATAGGTATTCTCCTATAGTACTACGTTGCTGACCATAGGTTTATCATCATCATAATCATCATCAACCTATCTTAGTCCACTGCTGGACATAAGCCTCCCCTAATGAGCGATATAGCGCCCTGTATTCAGCTTGCCGCATCCAGCGTCTGCCTGCAGTATTTCGCTGGGGTATAACGTGTTCTCGAGTGGAGACCACGACTCGGCAAACGTAATGTAGGACGCCCTCCGGCAAGGTGGGATCACGATCTGCGAAAGACTGCAGGCAGATAGGTGATTGACTAGGTGCAAATCGACATTTTCATAAAATTCATTCGTAAAAAAATTTAATTGACATAGATCTTTTGGTAACAATTGCAGTCTTTGAGGTTTTAATAATATTCAGCGTGAAACGATAAAGGCGAAATGACCTATTAATTCATATATTATGATTCCGTTTCCTTTAACGGACGTCTACAACTTGTGGAATTTTTCCAAGGAAGTATACACAGACCGAATGATTTAGGACTCAAGATAAGAATGCCCCACGAAACCTGAACAATTCAGGTCAGCGAAAAATATAAGTGTCCACAGCTATACACTAGCCAAACTCGATGTAGAATGATTGTAATCAAACCACGACAAATATCTAAAACTCACTCGCTTGGCGTCGAGTTTCAGATATAATTGTAAGCAATATTTATTGAAGGAAGGATCTCAAATCGACAAATAGTGTAAATTGCTTATAAATAGACGCGGCAACAGAGTGAATTTTAGGTTGAGTCCGGACGGTTTGTTTACAAACGATCTATATCGAGTTTGGCTAGTGTATAAGTATACAAAGAAGAGTTATTTATAAGGACTTGTAGGTAAACGGGGGCAGTAGTACTTACCCACCTAACACTTGAACTTTCGTGTGTAGCACTCATAAAATTATCACGAGTAACGGGAAACTTTAAAACAACCTGCCAGTAAATTGATCCTTAAACAGTAGCAGTTAGAACTAAATAACTGAACCTGCTTGCTGTGCGGTGCCGGCTTAGAATTTGCACCACCCCAACTCTTCCCGCGGGTGTCGTAAGAGGCGACTGAGGGATATCCATCGGGGGTGAGCAGCACCGCCCCCTGCAAAACAATTCTTCTACCGATCTGCGATCCCCAACCCGCATGCCCAGCGTGGGGATTATGGGCATTACCCCCCATGTCATAAAGCCAATAGGGCGCTTGTCAAGGGGAGGCCTGCGTCCAGCAGTGGACCAATATAGGCTGTTGAGGAACTGAAGCTACATCGCACAAAAGTATCTATAGACTAAACAAACTCGATGTGATATTATGTTTGTACACAAACCACGACACAAAACACTTCTTGCTTGGGGTTGTTTTTCATAATTATAATATTTGCTGAAGGAAGGATCTCAAATCGACAAATAATGTAAATTGCGTATAAAAAGACGCGACTACAGAGTTAATTTTCTTAATATCTATCTATGTTGTGTATTGTATTAAGTTTATCAGTCATCTAGTACCCATAACACAAGCTCTGCTTACCTTGGGGCTAGATGATGATGTGTGGATTGTCCAGCATTATTATTATTATTATTATTATTATCATCGAGTATAGTATAGTATAATTTTCGGTTAAGTATGGGTGGAGCTTGTTTAGAAACTTTCTACATACAATTTGTTTGTAATGTATTGTATTATGTATATCAGTCATCTAACACCCATAACACTAGCTCTGCTTAGCTCTGAGCTCGATGATGCTGTGTGGATTGGCCAGCATTATTAATGTATTTTTTATTATTAACTATTAATTTGGCTGGAATATACCTACTTATCCAAAGAACTCTTTAAACTTATTTTTTTGTTATGGATTTAAAAGAGCAACGCAACCTAAATACTATTCTGGTAACGCTACAATAAAATACCAAGATTTCGTTCCAGCTGACTGTTACTATCTTTATCCCAAGTAAAATATATACCTAAGAGTTATTACGGAAACTTATTAAAAGTGTAGGAACTGAACTCGTTTGTATGCCTAATTATAATATCCGGCAGAGATCTCGTTAACGTCGGCACGTAATAAAAGTAAACGAGCTAGAACAATGCAACAGAGTTACTGGAAATGACACTTTTCTGTTACTGTCAGCAGATAACTTATTAGAATAATACTAACGTATAATCCTATATTAAAGATTATTTATACTGCACAGCCATCTGCATAGCCATCACGCAGGTAGCGCTGTATGTGAGGAGCAACCTCGGCTCCTACGCAACGCACGGCGGCTTCGCATACCACACTCGTAACCAGCACAGATTGATGTCACTAGCGCGGTCCCTGACTATGTCGTCGAAGCTAACTCATGTTATGGGTCCGCAAGTGTACAACAGGGTACCAGACTCGATTATTGGGACTCGATTGGGTTACAGGCGATGCTATTTTTAAACGTCGTTTAAAAAGTTGGCTTATCGAACAAACATTTTATAGTAATGATGAGTTCATAAGCTCAAAATGATAGTTTTATTATTAATTCTAATGAATGTTGTTATTTATTTAGCTTTTTCTGTTGTACCCAAAGCGGTAGCGGTTAGTTTCACTTGGATTTCGCGCTGGTACCTATTTTTGTAACTTTTGGATTACCACATACCCTGAGTAGGTATTCGATACTGCTATAGGTAGCGAATACCGCGTTAGTTTTAACAGGCCTTTATTCAATGAAATAACGCATTTAAAACAACCAAACCATTCCATAAACACCTTATACATAGATCTAAAAACAATTAGAAGTCACCATAAAGTTTTGACACGCGCTGCCATTGCACTAGCTAACACGTCACGACCGAACGTGCATCGAACGTGACACAATCATGAGATGTACAGCGGTAAGTTACTATGTGGATACAAGAAGGTAGATATGAAGAGCAAATATTGCGCTGTCGACTAGCGACGTGCTGAAACTTCTATTTGTTTTATGGTTCAGTGCAAGCTAGCTCGCATGCACGGTGGTAGCACGTTATAAGGATTCTGACTTGCTACGAGTAGCTATGGATTTATTTCACAAAGATGTGATATGAATTGAGTTTCTAATTTCATCTATTGGAATACAATGAAAAAGTTCAAATATTATTAAACATTCAAATAATTGTAAGCCAATATAACCAAGCGGTGATGGAATACATACACTTTTAGCTTAGTCTAAATGTTAATTTCCTTAACATTTCCTTCTAACGCCTTGTTGACACACGCAGCACACACACTGCACAGGGAACGCCCTGTGCAGCCAAGATTATGGAGTCGACCCCCTACGTGCAAAAGCACTTTTGATGGTAGGATACTGGCAACCCCACATAAAAAGTCCTCCGGTTTTCTTATGAATTTATTTTTTGGCTTAACGCGAATGCCGATATAAGTGGATAAGCTCACACGTGTACATGTTTATAAGCCTTTGAACTTTTAAGGGCTCATGGCCCATATGTGAGTAATGCACGTATAGTGAGAACCTCAAATGCACCACCGCTGGGTCATGCACAGGGAACGTGTTAATAGAGTCTAAAAATATCAAAAAATAAATGCCTGTTTTTATAAAGTCCAACAAAGATGTCATAACCAATATTTCCAGGTCATTGCAATCGTGACGAGTAGTCATTTCCAGTGACATTTTATGGAGAAAGTAATTAAAAACCCATGGGTCCGAGGCTTATGCAAATGACAATAACACAGTTAGAGTAATAGTCTTCTAGCGTCGCCAACTAACCACACTGCAAATAAAATCTTTTTTACCCGACTTTGGGAAAAGTAAAAGTATATTTATTGCATAATTACATGCTAAACAGATGGTAGTGTATAATAATATAATTAAAGTGTAGCTATGTAACTTGACCTTTAAGGCGTGCAATTATTAGTCTATTACATGCATTAGCACAACTAAAAATAAAAACTTATAATATCAGAATAAACCGCCAAGTGCGAGTCGACTCGCACACGTAGGGCTCTGTACCTTAAAAATCAGGCAACTTTTACAAAGAACATCAAATTTTCACTTGTTCGGAGACCCCTTTAAATTTTCAACTTTATTTTAGTATTTGTTGTTATAACAGTTGAAATGTTACTTATTTATAGAATGTCCCATGTGGCTACCTATTTTAGTTAAAGAGTAACAGTTTTGACGAATTAAGAGCAGAAAAGGCAAAAAAAACACGTTTTTTGTATGGGAGCCCCCATTTATTTTGATATTTGTTATATTTTTAGTACTTTTGTTCTAGCGGCAAGAGAAATACACATTCTCCAAAAATTTCAACTGTCTACCTTTTACGGTTTATGAGATAGAGCCCTGTGACAGACGGACGGACGGACGGACAGCGGAGGCTTAGTAATAGGGTTCCGTTTTCACCGTTGGGGTACGAAACCCTAAAAAGGAATTAATAAGGCTAACAATATCAAATTATAGAAATAAAGTAGGCTAGTCAATAGATAATATGAATTAATTAGGTTATTTGTCAACATTATTATCCATACTAATATTATAAATTCGAAAGTAACTCTGTCCGTCTGTCTGTTACCTTTTCACGCCTAAACGACTGAACGGATCTTCATGAAATTTGGAATTGAGGTAAATGGTATCCCAGGGACAGACATAGGCTACTTTATATCCCGGTAAAGTTAGTGCGAAGCCGCAGTCAGAATCTAGTATATTTATAAGCTACGCTGTTGATTTAGAATATAAACAAAATATAAAATCAAACAGTTCATGTTTTGAGCTCTCTCTGAAATCTAAAAGAAGAGTTGTTTATTTATTATTGAAAAAGATAGAAGTTTACAGTTTAAGAACCAAAGCACTCACTATCTTATGCTATTGACTATAAATCTAGGTTATAACAAAAATATATTAAAAGACTTTTATCTATCCCACTTAGCTTGTCGTGGTATATGTCGACATGCTGGAACTCGTGCACGAACTCGTTCAGTAGTTGGAGTGCCCGAACCGTTGGTGCATTGTTTCCGTGCTTGGTTCGGGGGGCGATGCCACAGACAAAGCGATGCCACCGACGAGTACTCGCACGCACGTAGTTATTTGGTACAAAGATATTGATTGTTAGATGGTTGCCATACTTTTAATCATATGGCAACCATCTAACGCTTCATAGGCTTTAGTCATATTCTGCTTTCGTCATGTTGTGATTTAGTCACAGCTGGGCGTGGCTCCCCCAAGCGTGGTGATACTGGCTAAACACCCCTTGGTTTAACCATAATCACCACGGTTGGTATGTGGATTGGTGAACGCAGTTGAAGTGTAAAAATACACAGAAGGAAGCTTCTGCCCTTTACTTTGGAAAGTTCTCTTAGTCGACTCCTACGATATCCACGGGTTGGTTTGACGGGGTCGATTCTTACGCCGCGACCGCCATGGCTAACATTTTATACGAACACTTCAATTTGATTGTAAAGGACGTCCATACTAATAATATAAATTCGGAAGTAACTCTGTCTGTCTGTTACCTTTTCACGCCTAAACACCAAAAGATCTCAATAAAATTTGGCAGGGAGGTAAATGGTATCCCAGGGACGAACATAGGCTACTTTTTATCCCGGTAAAGTGCGTGCGAAGCCGCGGGCAGCAGCTAGTAGCATAAACATCCAGCACCGCTACCGCATAGTACAAACTGGCTTACCGCAAGCTTCATGCGATATGCCCGCGAGCAGTCTGTCTGATGCCGTCAAAAAATGCATCTAATTGTTACTAATATTTAAATGCTTATTTTTGTGCTGTGCGGCAGTGGTGCGGTCCAGACCCTGTATTCGTGGTTGTTACCATAATCCGGTTCTAGTTTACCCTCAATTCTAATTCACTAAATGTGTTGGGTTCCCAGACTAACCAAAAAGAATGTTCAAATGGTAGAATCAATTCCGGATTTCGCTTCGATTTTGTGTATTTTGCACCTTTTGTTGGAACAATACGGAAAGGAATGGCGCGGAATGGTAATTAAATATTAGTCATTCTATTTTAATATTTCCATTGGATTTCTGCAGTAACTGAATCTATTATTATTTATTGTGTAACCAGATTTTGTATTGCAGCACGGAATAACCATAATTGCAGTAGGGTTGAAATTAATTAACTAGGATACGAACCACCTGTTTTGTCGTCGGAAAAAAATGGTTTTGTTTACTACGTAGACGGAGTTGGAAAAAGCTTTTAGATCTCATTAACTACTTTTTAGCTAAGCCTTTCTGAATAAAATTAATAATCATTATGACGATACACTTATTATAGATTATTTTATTAAGGTTAACGGCCTTTTAGAACAATATTATGAGATAAAAACTAGGTGTCATGTTTAACAAAACAGAAAAATTCATTGGTGTTTTTCCAACTCAAATAAGCTTCGTAGTTAACCCGCTTACATCCGTAATAAGAAAAAAATATTTTATTATAATAGAATTTTAATAAATCATTTATGTTACTAAATTATTAAAAATTACGCCGTGCCAGATTTATCGTTCTACCGAAAACTCGGACTAATTATGGAAAAAACTATACTATGTGAAGGCGCACAGCTTTACAATAAGTCACCTCTCACATTAAAAGTGTAAGCTCATTTAATGCGTTATACTCGAATTACCTCAACATATCATAAATTATGATTCACTTCTTATTAAGTGAACACATTAAATGAGTCAGCTATTGAACGACCACAACCTATCTATCTATCTATATTTAACCTAAGAACTCTGTTCTCATCTAAGTGACATTGCATAATTTTGTCTTTTTGAGAATAAATGAATATTAAATGTACTTATAACATTTGAGGTACTAAACTATCATTATCTTCAGTAGATCGTGAATTCGTGATCACTGTCTTCGACTAGACAGGATCGTTCGACTATCGTTCATCTAGGAATCATAGTGTTTTAGAAATTGCGTTCCGCATGTTTTTTGCCGATTCCTCGAAAACAACTTGTAGGACTTAAATGTCTTTTAGTTAACAGACGGCAGCGTATGAAGGCTAGCTTTACTTGATTACATAAGCAACCTAATAAACCCAGGCACCATGCAAGTCATCAATAAAGTTAAAGAAACTCTTCTACTTGATGTGTTGTAACAATAGATTAAATACATATGTAAGTCTTGCATGCGGCTGAAGACAGGGCGCTATGGCGCCCAAAAAGCCTATGTGCAGCCACTGCTGCACATAATAATAGTACTATTATTATTGGTTGATGATCAAACGAAGTCGCTTATAGAAGCTTCAATTAGAATAGATTTACATACCCATTCAGAACATGTTGTTGTTTGTTGTTTCATTGTTTTAATTGTAAATACTAGTTCTAATTTGTTTGAATTATTGAATTGTTATTTTCTTTGTCAATAAAATTAATTTCAGAACATTAAAAAATAGTAAATTGTTCACCGAGGTGAGAATGTGACTGATTCCTATCGAGTGTGTCATTGTCATTAAAACACACGCGGTAGGAATCACACTTCCTTCTGAGTGATACCAATGCTTTATACTACACCTATGAGGAAAATTTTATTATTTATTTATTATATCCTTATAGGTACACCTAATGCGAAAATAAAACATTTTCCGAAAACAAATTTGCACTCTTCTCGTTTTTCCAGTACACGAAATCTTCATAAGCTTGTAAGAACGGAAGAGGCCGATATACAAAAAGTTTTTACTCCGAGTCCGCCATATTATGAGTCGGCTATTATGGGACTCCGAGAAAAACTTTTTGTAGTTTAACCTATAATAAAAATAACCATAGCTAAAGGCTGAGATAACAGAAAATTAAAAAAAAATAATGGAATTCCATACATACATTATTATCTCCCGGAAAGCGAGTGAGTAATGAAATTCCATAGAGTTTTTCGTCCCGCATTCTAGTACGGCTACAATAACGTACTTTCTAGCTCAAGTTTGGAAAAGGAATAAGTTACTTTCCGAGCAGGTGTAGAGAAAATTGTATTTATATCAGAACATGCTTTGTTCTCGCTGTATTCTACCGGTTGGCCCGGCTATTCTGCGGCAAGGGACATGCGATGACTAAAAATATAGTTCTTAAAAGGTGAACTGCCTAATTTTTATAGGAATAAACATTTCAAACTTTAGTTTATTTGGCAGATGGTTGCGGGTTCAATTCTCACCGCGGGACTCAAGTTTATAGGAGCTGCATTTTTTCGGGTCTGAACCGAAAATACGATATAATATCATAAATAAAAGTACTTAGGTAGTAAATCAGTCTCTATAACACGAGCTCGGTCATGCTGAGTCCAGTCCTGTCCAGCATCATTAATTTATTCGAAGTCTGTAAAAATTATAAGGCTCAGACAGATTTTAAATAATTAGGTCACAGAAAACCAGAAGTTACCCACTATTTTAATAGGTACCTACGCCTTCAAAAAAAAAGTCAATAAGCATCTCTGTTGCATGCCCCCAATGGCTTCCCATCAGGCGAGTTCTGCCCAACAAGCCACAACCTAGCAAGCTAACAAGACACACGCCTATTCTATAGGTATTTAAAAAACCTGTGCCTTCCAAAAATATGAAGGTATACAAAACTATAATAGAAGTCACGCGAAAAGTTAACCGGTAACACAAAGTAACGTCAGTGAAACCTCTTTAAAGAACCGTTACTTTTTGTTACAGAGTTGTTATTGAAACGCAAGGAGCAGCGTGTTCGGAACAATTTAAGAAAGACCAAAGCTATCCGTAGTTTAATTCTGAGTTCGAAGCGGGTTTTTCCGAAATAATAGGGAACAAAGTTAAACTTCAAAGTAGAACTGGTTTAAAGTAAACGTTACCCCTTTGAAGAAACCAAGGAAACGTTTTTGGAGTTTATTAGTCTAAGGGTGGAGAGCGTCTATGGTTGCTATAAATTATTACTACCAGGTCATAGACAAAATTAATTTGCTATGTTGCGAATTATTCTTTAGGTGTGGGACAATTTCGACTCCAGCAGTTTCTGTGATGTATTATTCTACAAACCGTTGTTTTAAAGTCTATGTAGGTATGTTTATAGACCTAGGTACTTGCTCAACAAGGTTGTGATTCAGCCTAGAATGTCTAGCCGATCTTTAAAACCGTACAAATTATAAAACTTTAATTAAATTTTATATTTACTTTGCAAACAGTCGAACAAGCAAGTGCGTCGTAATGCTTTGTAGTAGAACTAAAATTATTTTTCCAGTTCACCAGCATACTAAGTAAACAACCTTATGATACAACAATGTGAGGGCGTAGCTTTTCATAGCGTATTCTCTTTGTAATAATTCTCTTATTTGAAGCGAGTAATATTTGTGTAGCTCTACTTAGCATCTATTCGTCTGTTCCCTTTGCCGTGAACATTAAATAAACCACTTGAAAGTAGGTAAAGTTACGTAAAATATTAGGATCGTTATTTTGTTTCCAGCATTGTGGTACGACAATTTCTAGAAGGAGATAGCTGGGTCGATCGGAAAACTAACTCAAACCGTCTTTTGTTCTTAGACAGTGTTTTGCTTTTTAGTTTCGAAATAAAACAAAGTGGCCTGCATAGGGATAGGGAAAATAGGGAAAATAGGGGGGAAGATAGGGATTGAGAACGACGGCATCTCTCCTGCTGTCCCGCTCAGGTTAGATTCAAACTGAGGAGCAGCATGAGAGATGACGTCACTCTTAAACATATTTTCTAAGTACGTAGGTTAAAATTAGTTTTAACCTTCAATGACAAACGCCGAATTTTTAGGGTTTCCTTACCCGAAGGGTGAAAACGGGACCCTATTACTAAGCCTCTACTGTCTGCCTGTCCGTTGGTCCGTCTGTCCATCCGTCTGTCAGCGGGCTGTATCTCTTGAATCGTATAAGGTGGACAGTTGAAATTTGCACCTCAGTGTGTATTTCTTTTGCCGCTATAACAAAAAATAATAAAAACAAAATAAATAATAACGTGCGAGGTTAGTACTTGGATGGGTGATAGGGTCATGCTGGTTTTTTGCTGTTTTTATCAATCCACGATCCAAAAAAAATAGATAGATAGATAGATAATTCTTTATTGTACCACACAAAGAAAGAAAACAATACAAAAATAGATGCTAAGAGTAGACGAAGTACAAAGGCGGCCTTATCGCTATGAGCGATCTCTTCCAGGCAACCATGGGATGGACTGGACATGTAAGTAACATAATAATATTTCTTTTAGGGTTCCTCTTGATTCTTTTGCGATAGTAGTATAATAAATAAAGTATAGGTATTCGTTATCAACGACGGAACCCTTCGTGTGCGATTAACTCAAACTTGGCCGGTTTATTAAATTGCTATAAGATGACCACGAAATTTTAAAGAACACACTTCAAAGAGGCTAGGAGTATTTACCACACTTCGCTATAGAATATACAATTTAAAAATTAATGAACACGTGAACTGACTACAAAACTTATAAGATCTTATACGAAATCAATATAAAATACTGCAGAACCCGACACAGTCATAAACTAATCCTGTGTGGCCTCCATAATATTCTTATTTGCGTTGCTCTACTTTGCTGATTAGCATCTCCCTTTGCCGTGCGATGAACATGCTGCTTTGTCATAGTCGTGAGCTTTACTTGAGTTATTGCAATTACTATGTAGTATCTCTTATCATTCCCCTTTAAATTTAAAATAATGAATTTACTTATTATTTATTTATTTATTATTTAAGAAGATATAATTTTACAGTTTAAGAACCAAAGCACTCACTATCTTATGCTATTGACTATAAAACTAGGTTATAACTTAAATATATTTAAAAAAAAAATTAAAATAATAATGAATGGCTTATAAAAAACACATATCGCAGAAATATATGCAGATCAAATGGACATTTTATCCTACTTAGTGAATGAAACCCAATGTTACTTTTTACATCAATAACTCTGCTGCATAATGCACTACCACAAACCACTACAGCTTTTTGATAATGTTGACTCCTTCAAGAAACGTTTCAGATTCTTAAATTAACTAACGCGACTATTTCTTTAATTCCTCAACTATAAACTACCTAAAAATATATCTATTTCTCTATTTAAACATAAATGCTATTCCAAGTTTTCACTGTTCCGTGTTCGAGCAATTCCGTCTGAAATACGAGGTCATTGTTGGTGGCACCGACGTCGGAGTATGAAAGGGGAGGGGGCAACCCCCAGACCACCCTCACTACTGGGAACAAGTAGCAAACCCATTACTGTAGTAGGCGAGAAAGAAATGGGACGCTTGTGTCGAGTTCAGATCAAGTAATTGTATTTCTGCCATTCTTTCCTATTTACAAAGTGTAAATGATATTGATGATATTTTATGGAAATACGTTAACTTTTTCAAGCAGTGACGTTGAGAAAATGGATTGGATATAGCCAGTTTACGACCTCAGTGGCGCATTGGGCAAAGGTCCGCCTGCGACGCAGGACGTTGCGGGTACGATTCCCGCCGCAGAACAAATGTTTGTACGATCTGCAAATCAACGTCAGACGTTTGTTCAACGTTTGGGTGTTTTCTATGTAAAAAAAAATTATCTGTCTATTTATTTATAAAAAAATATTTTGTATTAAATAATTTACAAGTTATCTAGTAACCATAACACAAGCTCTGATTAGTTTAAGGCTATATGATGCTGTGTGGATTGTCCAGTATTATTTTTATTTATTTTGGCGTAGTGGATTTATGAGTTTATCGTGCCTTCGAATAACAGTCTTGCACTGTGTCGATTTTGCTACTTGGACAATTCGTACAACAGTTACCTCCTTGATCCAGCAGGATGGTTGGCTGTTTGGGAGTCACACACTACACTCAGTGGCACACAGCAGAAGTTCACAGTTTGTTGATAGAACGTCTATCTTGACTCTTAACACGATTACTACGGAGAGCAAGGAACGTCTCCACTCATCGGCGCGCAGAGCGGGTGAGTATTGAGCCATTCGTAGTGTGACCGATGGCGAAGCAGTGTAAAACTACCCTCAAATTATTAGCAGAATCGAACAAAAGCATTGATGTACTATCAAAAAACAACGGACAGCTGAAGGTTAACCGATGTCATAGAATATCAATTGCGACGTGTTAGGTTGCTAGCATGCATGCGTAGCGAGGAATGTGTTTTTAACAACCGTTAGAATCACTTCATTTACCTAGCCTCGCTCAGCGCAGCTCTGGGGGAAACGGCTCCGCGGAGCGAGGTTTTGTAAATGTATTGCACGAAATGTGTTGCGAGGGATGTGTCCTAAACGCAAGCGAAAGAATATCAGTCACTAGACGGTGTTGGTCAGATGTAGATGTGTAGTCTACAGAAAACATGGATCAGTGGACAAAAACACTTTTTTAATTATCAATTTGCGATGAAGAAATGGAGGCAAAAGATTCAGAACTTGTTACTGTACTTTTGACACACAGAAGACAACACGGATTTTGGATACGTAACCATATTTAATTTCATCTACAACATTAAGAATTTTTTACTATTTTTGCAACAGCTGATGATGAAACATGAAAAACACAACATAAAATCGATAATTGTAAGCATTTCACTAAGACTGATATAATATTTTGTCATCGTATGTCAATCGTGGCCCTACCCTAGCATTGATCGCTTTTCTGAAGAGAGCCCGATACACATCCTCGCACCGCTCAGCTACCTCGCACATCTCTGGTGGAAATACTCACGTCGTTACACAGCCTCGCAACACATCCTCGCAGCTCAGCTACCTCGCACATCTCTGGTGGAAACGCAGCCTAATGCTGATGTGACATACTATGCAATTATAGCATAGACGGCATGTGTATCGATCATTGGGCGTTTTATCTGGCTTCTAAAAACATCCAGAATTATGATTAATAAATGAATAATGGATACTTCACAGCATCATCTAAGCCCGAAGTAAATAGAGCTTGTGTTATTTTTATTTATTTATAACAAAAACTATTAAACTTAAACAATTATACCAGTTACATAAATAACATTAAAACTTAAACACTCCTAAGAATTTATAAATCCAAAAAAATTACGTCCTAGTGGTGTTAATGATGGAAAAACATAAGAATAACCAATATAAAAAACACTACAGACCGAAATAGAATATTAGCTGATTAAACTAATTAACCTAATTTTAAGTTTGTTTAAGTGATTGATAGGTATGTATGTGGTTATTAACACTTTATTAAATAAGTAAATAACTAGCGATTATCCCGTGTCGAAATTCAAACCTTCGTCTTAGGCACGTTTTCGGAGAAGACCTGGTTCACCATCATTCTTTGCACGGACTTTGTTTAAGTGAATAACGTCGACATTAATGATCTACATCAATGTACTTTATTGTTTTAAATTAGGACTAAAGCGGACGCTTTTCAATTACAAGCCTTGTTTCAGAATTTATGTGTGTACGCCTTAATTGATGTAGGGACGCGTATTTATTGTTGTTTCAAAATTGGAAACACATTTCAGATAATTGTTGTGCTACTGTGAATAGGTAATTACCTGGATTCACAATGGCCTTCGAGTCATCACTGTAACCCCTAGCAGGATAGTTAGGCAGGGATGCCTACTCCTGTTTGTTAACATAGCATGGTCGGATTAGATTCACTGGAACTGAGGCGCAAACTGCAGTTAGCTATACGCTACTGCCTAATTATGCGGAATCAAGTGACTAATCCTACCATACTAGAAACCATTACTTTATACGAGATGCGACCGAAAACGCCACCAACCGTTTGCCTATCACACTCCGCGAACGTAGCATGCTAACCATGCTCCTACACGACGAGCGCTTAAACTCTTAAATAAGTTTCTACTGGAGTTCCAAGATGTAGACCTGTTTAATGACAGCCTACCTTCTATTTATATGTCATTAGATTGTACCTTAGTTTTAATTAGTTTGTACCCTAGATAGTAAGCATTTTGGTGTAAACAGAGAGCTTCTATTAAGTTTTAATAAATAAATTTCTAAATAGTAACACACATTTTCGTCCATCAACATCATCCACAGCCAGATTTCAGATACTACTGCGTTCATGCATCTCGAAGTACGCGACTTCTCTACATATCTTTTTCTTACTTCTACTTGTCTGTTTTATGCCTTTGAATTAAAATTTATACATCATTTATTGTAACCAATATTATTGTAAATTGACGCATGCCAGGTCCAGGTGTGCCTTCTGCTCTTACGGCGAATAAGTATGAGTTTGAGGATTCACTTGGTAACTTTTGTTCATGATTTTTAACTCTGTTTCAGCCAATGAGCCGTGTAACCTACTGTACATAAAGAAGACCAAATCATCTAGGATACTTGTAGATTGTTAAAACGAAGTTGCACGAATTAAAAATCAAAATCTGAATAACGCTATGAATCCAGCTTGTCGCAGCAGCGTGCCAAACCAAGCTGCACCGACTGCAAGTAAACAGATTCAGTTTTATTTGCCAAATGCGACTAATTTGCCTTTCGCATATGAACGCTTACCCAACTGCTTCTCTGTTACAATTTTGAGATAATTATATGATATCGAAATACTTCTGCTTCAAAATACTTAAGAGTTTGCACATTATGAAGTTTGAAAATTCAATTTTCGACGTTGACTCTCTGCACCTACCTACATGGAAGACATTACATTAGGTAACATTAACGAACAACCACCGTTTCGAACTGAAAACTTTTATTACGTTTGTCTCGCTTTGCAAGTCTCGCTTGCTCATATAGCAAGGTTCCATATCTCTATCTGCGGTATATGAATGCAGGGTACATGTAACTGAAATAGCGTCAAAGAGAATTTTTCGTGCGACACAAAAACGAATTGGAGCCATCAATAAACAACGGCAATTAAAACGAAACAGCCGGAAGAGTGTCCATTTTGTCCCACTCTGCACCAACGACCTACAAAGGGGTGGTGAAACACCTAACGAATAAAGACCTTCATTTGAATGTTTAGATTATATTTTGTTACACAGAAATTTCGGGTTTAAAGGACCCTTTTAACTCTCTTTACCCCCATGCAGCGTTGCTCTTGAGAAATAATTAACGTTGCCTATGAAACTTTATTTTGTGTTATGAAACGTTTTTAGTTGGAAATACTATCAGTTGTTTTTTAAACCTACACAATGAAAAAGGGTCAGCTAAATCTATAAGAAGATTTTCTTTTTCTTTTTCACTTGTTCCAATAGTGGAATAAAAAAATTAGTAAAGAGAAAATCAATACTTAGCACTTTATTTCTTATTTGATAGTACTTTATGGTTAACAAAATTTCACCTGTCTAGGTGCTTAATTTGTAAGCCTAAAGAAATATAGTTATTGATTATAGATTTCTGTGTAAAAATCTTTATTATTGTTATAAATAAAGAAAACTACGTTCAATACTCTAAGTCACATATCCAGCACGACGGAAATGCATTAGGTACATGTTATACTGAATAGTTTTCGCAGAATCCAGATCGGGCGACGCAGATGTGTTTTATGCAGTGATTCGATTTGTTGGCTCTATCCATCCAACGTACTGAACCGTTTATCCTCATAGATATTCTTTGGAGATATTTTACAGAAATATCCTGTTTCACATGCATTAAATATTAGTTTATCAGTTTGGGTGTTTTCTATTCATTATGGAATACCGTAATTAATAGAAAACCTTAATAATATCAGCCATCAGGATATAACTCGCGTAAAATTACCGCCTCTCTCATGCTGTCCTGCTTTGACCATATTTGATCGAACATAATCCAAGCGGGACAGCATGAGAGTCGGTCATTTTAAATCTTTTATTTATCTACGTGACTTATACGAGTGGCATAAACTCTGTTAAAATAGGGGCAAGATGACGCTTTGTCACATAAAACATCTGGTTTTTTTGTGAAAAATGAGCCAACTTTACAAAAAATTAAAAACAAGTTTGCCATACTTTTTTCAAAAAAATATAGCCTAGTGTAACTTTTAGGAATTATATAACGATTCTAACGATAACCCATACATCCAAATAATGTTCAGGTACATATTTAAAAGTTATGGTGGAATAAAGAAACTCACATACCTACATTCATGAACTCTGGAAAAATAACATTCCTTTATGGGCGGTCGAAAAAAAATTATTCTAGTTGAAATTGGTACTCGCACGGTTTTTATGCTTTGTATCATTATATTGTTTTCATCGTCTTTTTAGTCAAAATTACAAATAAACAACGCACTACCAGATAGTGTGTTGTTTATATGTATTTTTTAGAAGACAGAATATCGGTATAGCATTTTCTAAATATAATTATCTAGAAACAGATTTTTTTCTTATAACAGGGACACGAGAAGTTTTCGAATAATGCTTTCGGCTTGTCTCATTTCAGCGGCAATACCAGAATGGCGGCTTTATCGGGTCTTGTCGTATCTACACAGGTGTTGGACGAAAGGTCCGACTTTCTACGATTCCAAGCCCGAGGTAGCAACCATTCACAACTTTCCTTGGCATCGTTCCTATCGATTTTAGATTAAGAAACTTGGAAAGCCTGTAAAAACATTCTGTAATAAATTTCCGCACTTTACGTAACCAGTGCAGGGTGTTTCGGAGTTGCTGCAAAAGTTTCTAATAATGATCATGACGCCAAGAAATTGGGTTGCTCTCTCAAAGTTGCGAAGCCTCACCGTGATGGTAGTTCTCGAATTCCAAAGTTGTTTTCTAGAAATCCATTTGTTTGAGCAATTTGCGGTTCCATTGCTAAAGTACTGGCAACTCTGAATTTATAAAGGCTTCATTCACTTTATTGTTTTTGTTTTTGAAATACAGCAGCTAGTGGATTTTAGAGCCATTTAAATTACACGATCGAAACGTCGTATACTGGAAATATTCCGTGTAAACGTCCATTATTGGAATTGTGTGAAACAATAAAACTCCTTCGCAATTACATAATGCACGAAACAGAAAAAAACTCGCTGCAGTTTTATATTTCGTTGGCACGAAATACATTTGTACCAGTCAAATGTTTGAATTAAATCTCATGCCTTGCATCAGCAACCTAAAAGAGATTTTTTTGCTTTTTCCAGTCATTTGACAAAAGACCTGGACAGACAGCTGTTCACACAAACGTATTGATAGCAATAGTTAATCCAAAAAAATCTCTCACTATTTCAACCGACTTCCAGAATAGAGGAAATTCCCAATTTAGTTGTACCGTAATCTATTCTAAACTGGAATAATAAGTACCAGTCCTAAAGATTTCATCATAAAACAAAATAATCCTGGACACTTTCCATGCATTATACGTAGCAGATGATGTTATATGCTCGTAACCTTCTTCGTTTTTGGCGAACGTTTACCCTGAGGCCGTCATGTCAAAATTTATTCTGTAGGACGTATGTAGGTATAAGTTTTTTGTCGTTGACTGTACCCACTGTACCTAAGGCCGGTACAATACAAAGCATCACTGCATTTTTCAGGTTTAACGATGCCGAACCCAGGCCACCGCTGCGGAAAACTTCGCGTCTCCCGCAAGTCATAGGTACTGCAAAGAGCTCTCCATTTGTAACGAAGACGAAAAGACGAAATAAAAAGTTTTAATGATTTAGCTTTCATATTCTGAGTTTATCTGTTTGTCTTCGCTATTTAGATATGCTGTGAACTATCTTAGCTCACACTTTTATAGTGACGGCTCACATATAAATGTTTTGCCCGCGAGGCGTGGGTTAAGTTTAGTGTTGGCTCCAAGCATTAAAAGAGCTAAATGGATTTTGATAAATATGGTAACAAAATACTCATCTGATCTCTTTTATGGTTCTTAGCTACATTTTGTAGGAGTTTGAAATATAATTTGGTGCAGGAAAAAAGTGAAAGAAAAAGGCCTCCGGTTTTCAGAGTCCGGTTTTTATAGTTTTCAATATCACGTGTTTAAACCAATTCATAATAATTAGGACTTGATAAATGATGCCCAATTAGTGTAGGTATAGGCTAATTAAATAAGCTCATTTCTAGAATAGGACAAAAGTACATTATTTTTTAGCCTAAATGTAAATCTTAATAAAGAGAAGGCCTCTACGCAGCAGCGGGTCTGAACGGGTTAATGATGACGAAGTTAACATCTTCGTAAAAAATCATAGAATGTAGAGTCAATGACAAAAAATTCTGAACAATATCTTTTTTTATTGCAAACATAAATTCATCAATTGTATTGATCTTCATAAAAGCTAAGTAACTAACTATTCGAAGTAACTAAGTGCTTGCGCTAAACTAGGTATTTGAATGTGAATAATCCAAAACATCTCTGTTTACTGTTTGCAAACTCAGCAGAGTTTATATCACAATGTCGTAAGAAAGGTGCCGAGCAGTCTGCAAACTTGAACCTAGTCTGATTAAGATGGTTCTTGATTTGATTAAATTTCCTTTCTACGTAATTCAAAACTCTACTTATATTTATGTTGCTCTAATCATGTGTGGATGCGTTTTACACTAAAAGGCGGTGGTGGAATTAGCTAATACCAATTTTTTTCATTAAAAGTAAATATGAAAAAATCCTTTGTACAATAATCAAAAGCATTTTTAAGCATTCGTAGGTAATAGTTTTGTTTTGTTAGTTATAGACGAGATAAAAGCCAACAAGGCGCTTATCAGGGGGAGGCCTGGGTCCAGCAGTGGACCAATATAGGCTGTGGAGATGGAGATGGAGAGTTATAGTGGCGAAAATAGAGATTGGTGGACAAAGAACAATATCGGATCTCTGCTGAAACTAAGCCCGCACAAGCGACTTTTGAGATGTTCAGAAATAATAAAAACCATCTCTTCTATACATGAGAGTTTTTAAAAAAAATTGGTTAAAAAAATACCACTCTTCGTGACCTGATGATAAAAGAAGAGATCTGGAATAGATTCCTTCTAAGCTACATGAAATTCCACAGTCACAGTGGCACAGTCCTCATGTCATTTAATCTTTTTGGCCTATTATATTGTATTTTGTATTGTATTCAATTATCTCAGATAATTAAATCCATATTACACACAAAATCAATCTATAGACCAACTGTTTATCATACAATATATTAGATTCCCGCAGAACCAGAGGCAAATGATATATACATAGCAAGCCCTATGCCCAGCTGTGGGTCGACAAAAACTGATGATGATGATGATTGCCCTAAGACGCTCCTACCCTTGTAAGTTCATCGTGTCTAAACTAAAAACAAAGACATTTCTAACACCAAAATCTCTGATTAAAATCATAATCTAATTATAATCTTCGCGACCCTATAACACCGTAATCTCCGGAACGAATTGTTCGCTCACGTATGTTCCGCTCGGAGCTCGGAAGTGCACAGCGCGTGAGCAATCACAAAGGAACGGAAACGAGCGGAGAAACAATCATTAATACACGCTCCACAGTTACTGTATCCTAGTAAGAAATTTTTGTATTCTCAACTGGTTAGGAGAGCGATATTAGACTTCGTAGAGTCACCACAAAGATATATAAACGCGGATCAGTGTTTGATTTCCACCTTATGAAACATTTAACCCGGGAACGGTGACCTATAAGTCTTTGGGACCGGGTGACTTGAAAAATTCGAATAACTTTTCCCCGCCACCTATTTTCGTCGCGATTTCGAGTGGCTGCCTTATTTCCCCTCTCCCACTTATCGTTTTTTAAATGTGAAGTATTTTATAATTACCAAAAAAATGTTCAGTTAATAAATGCTTTTGAAAAATCTTCCATTGAAAACCCCGGTGCATGGGACCGGGGTCACCGAAGATGTAAGTCTAATCGACGTCACCGTTGGCGGGTTAAGCATGATCTGCAAGCTTGTATGGGTCATCGTAGATAGAAAGACCTAGTTCTTGGTATAGAATTTTACGAGAATTTTTCGTTTGAAGGTAGGTAGGTAGGTGTGGTAGGTGTGCACAAAGACTGAAACGTCTTCTATCATGGGAAAAATATATGTGTGAAAACAATGGTAACTAATATAATACAATACCTACAAGGAACGATATGAAATCGAAGACAATAAATAGGGATTATCCGGGAAAATGATAGGAATTATTTATCGTAACGCGAAATAGTGAGACATTCGCACATATGTTTTGCGAGGCCAATCCGGAGCCCCAGGCCCGCATAAAGATGAGAATACGACATAAAAGTCGATAAATTTAGTCAATAGCTATTATAGGACGTTGTCGGGGTGCGAAAATATGGCAGTGTGAGGGGGAGTACAAGGCTTTTTGATTTAAGACCGGCGGCACATGCACTACTGCTTAAGTGGAAGAGACAAGAGGCTCCCGACATTCTCCCCCTGTTTACACTGCGATTCGAAATGCATGCGACGGACAAAGGTATTCGTGTCACGGGAACTTGGGTAAGGAAACGGGTCTGTGGGTCAAAGTGAGCGTGTGTTGCTGCACTTTTTCATTGCATTGTTTCCTTTTGAAGGAACTATTACGACAATACTATTATGATGCAGTGTTGTTAACATTATAAATAGGTTTTATGATTATTTAATATTTATTTTGGCTAATAGTGTGAGTTACAAACACGTTAGCACAGGGTAAGCGAGTCTCTTCCACAGAACATAAACACAGCACTAAAAGTCACATCCAGACGTTGTAAACTTTAAGTCGTTGGCAAATGGGAGGGACACTAGAACTCGGTGCGGGCAAAAGCCGCAGCTGGCACCAATCCGGACACAACTATACATACTACAGCCAGACCTAACGAAATAGAAAATACCATTATTCTTCTCGCAAGACAAGGAGGCGTTCAACCAATGTTATTTACAACCTGGTATGTTTATTGCCTTACTGTGAGCTGAATCAGGGAAGCTCAAACGCTCGAAGTTTCATCGCGACCCAAATTCACAAACTATTCATAGGTAAAAAAAACTAGAGGAAGGATTTAGATTCTCTACATTGTCAACGTGGCAGAGATCAGCGAAATTGGAGAGACGAACAAAACTTACAAAGCTAAAACAAAATAAGGAAAAGGCGAAGCTTTAGTCTTTTTGAATAACAAACATAAAAAGCCAAACCTTTTACATGGCTTTACCGACAAAGTACTCCTTTATTACATGAAGAAAGTCGAAGACAATAATAACGTCTACTATGTTATAATACAAAATACAAAGCATTATGTAATGCTTGATTTTTGTAAATAAACGCCAATAGAAAATATCGACGTTTAGTAACATAACCTTTCAGAGGTAACATAATTATACATTAACTTGAGATAAGAAAAGCTTTTTAGAAAATTGGCTTTCAATGTTTTAAACGTCGAATAATTGAAGAAAAGTAATTGTAAGTGCTTAAATAACATATCAGTCACGCAAGTAGGTACGTATATTCATAGGTAAGGCGCAGATTGGCCTCATTTCAATGTAAATTAAATTCCAAATTAAAATGTATCCCTCTGAATTATTAAGCAAAGTCAGCCACGATCCCTATAGCAAAGGAGGCAGCCGGTTTACGTAGCCGTCTCCCACCTTATAATAATATGTAGGTGGACCAATTTATAGGGCGCGCAAAATGATAAGAATTCGTAAGTGAGGTATATATATCATGATTGGCTCATGTTACAGACCCACGCCAGTCTTGGGGCATTGGCATTTCAATTGATGGTCAGGGTACGTTTCACCATTAGAGGGGACTTATTAATTCCCCTTTCGACAGGCCAACCGAGGAGGCCATAAATTCACCTCAACCAAAGGGATGACCAATTTCAGAACATTTACGAGCCACAAATTACGCGACCGCTGAAATATACTGGGCCGGGATACAAGCCGCGCAGGGAAGCCGGAGAAGAAAAAGCCCAAATGTTAATTTAATGTTGAGATCCACACAAAATTGCTTCAGTCCTGTAGATGAGAGAAACATTGAACCCGGTCCACGAAAAGGTTCAAATACTAATTTTATGCAGGGAAAATTGTGCTCGGGACACGGCGTCAAATCGATATTCATTTAGCTAAGCGTACCGTTAATTTTTCTTCGGCAATGGTATCATGAATATTACCGATCCTCTCATCGTTATTAAGGGCCTTGAAATTAAGGATTTGAGCGCTGAACAAACTTTCCAGACAATGGTTGCGAACGTTAGGAACTTTTAAAACGAACATGAGAATCTATCACGAAATGCTACGTGACGTTGTTCGCCATTTTGCGCCTTCCAGTGACTTGCATACAAAGTTCAGCATATATTTTTGCATGACCGTGGTATATGACTGCCATATTACATAACGCGAAGTCTCATGTAAGAGTTAGGGATATAGGAAAAAGAAGACAAAACCTTGGACAAGTTTTGGCTTTAATGGTAGTTTTATTTTTTGGCGTCGATATATCTGAAATGGCTACGTAACGTTGTGCTAGCTAACTGTTTTATCACTTTATTGCATGAGATGGCATAAACTCGCGGTGGCGATAGCAGTAAAATTTTACTGTGGGCCAAATAGGTAACTACTTTTGTGACAATGTCTTTCAGTTTGCGATATAACATCTAGAAAAGCGATATAAAAACGTGTAAATGGCTTACCAAACACTAGTTTGGACTCCGGAATACCTTATAGGCTTGCGTACCTACCTGAATAGAACTTTATGAATCATCTTACCTCTTGACATATCAATCTCATGAAGCGCTTGAGTTTGTAGAACATAATTTAATAAATCTCTCTTGAAAATAGAAGGTAGAAAGGATTATGCTCGCAAAATGAAAGGAGAAATGAGAATAAACACGCAAAAATTTGAATGTCCTCAGACTTTAAGAAATCAAATATTATTCCAAAAAATTTCCTGTAGGTGGAGCTAACGGCGCTATAGTCCGATGGAAGTCCCAGAGTTTTTCGACTCCTACATCACTTGTCCTCGTTGTGTAGTTGGTTAGCACGTTCCCGTACTGAGGGAAATACGCGGGGAGTCCCGTCGAAGTCGGAATTTTTTTGGGATATTATTTGATTTCTTATAAAATAACCCAGTATGAGGCTTACGCACTATAATAATAAAAACCTTATCCTCAGACTAACTAGTTTTTGAGTAAAAGGAAAAACAAGTGCTGCAGCTGGCATGTCATTGTGCCTTAGATATAGAGCTCTCGATGTCACCACAAGGTATTTCTAGGGCGGTTCTAGCTCGACATAGCTGTCATGGCCGCCCGTATCCGAAAATTGGATTTAATTAGCACAACCCAACCAAACAACTCAAGGAGCGAATAATTTAATTTACCTTCTGAATTTGTTTTTCTTTTATTGATGGCGTGGGCATAGATTAGCTTTAATAAGGCTACAAATTATTCTAGAAATTTATGTTTTTGTTGAATATTAGGTACATAGAGAAATGATTCGCTACTATAACAGAATTCTATGATTAGGTAGGTATACTTAGTATTTTTTAAGACTGTTGGTTTTTGGAAATACCTTCACATTGCCTTGGGTAATTACCATTCATCGTATTATTTAAGTTATTTTTTCGTTTTCTTAAGTGTCATCCCACTATAGAATCGAACTCAATATCGAAACCAATAGAAAACATATCGAACTCTACATCAAACCAAAAGCCCATCATTTGAATAAATTGTCTCTTCTTTCTTCATGTTTCTAGACGCCGGCACCCGAACAATATTACAAAACTAAAAAAAATCCTTACATGCAAAGAAAGCAGTTCTGCTCATGCAAAATATTTCCCTGCATAAATAAACACAATCTCATTATAACTGAAACAGTGTTCTGTCATCGTCAGATAAATGGGGTGAAACAAAAATGGGATCCCCATTAAAGCGCAGGCGGGAGCGGTTTACGCTTCGACAAGGATATTCGTCTCGTACAATTTTTTCACACACACACATTAGTAGAATTCGTTGTTCGCTACAGACCGCTTTTTTGAAATCTAAAAAGGAGATATATCAGCAAATTTGCCTATTTTGTATAAGAACGTCTAACGAATTTTTCATGGCAGGTGTGTTTATTGCACTGTATTTGCATAAAAATCTAAAAATACATTTATCAGTTATTTCGTACCCATAACACAAGCATACTTTGATAAAAGTTACATGATATTAGCGTAAATTTGACCAGCATAATGTTTTTTTTTTGATATTTTTATAAGACGTAATTATAATCTGAAATGAAATGAGTGTAAAACCGTTTATCCGCTGGCGCTTCAGCGCAACTAATAAAACGAACCCTTAGACGCCGACGGTCCCAGAGAATATACAAGAGATGGGGAAGTAAAGCACCTCGTTAGTGGAATTATTTGTATGTGCAGACAAAGACACTAGTCTAGTGGGTCGTGAATCGAGTTTTTGAAGTTTGATATCGAGGAAATTTCTATTGGAATATCGCAAAATTTGCAATTTGCAACTACCTTTCGTCTTATTGTGATTCTGAATAGGATAATAATGGTAGGTAAGTATTAATTAGAAGAACTGTTCTTCCAATGCATTGCATTGTTTTCTTTGTTTGCAGTATCTTTTGTTGGTAAGTTCTAGAGCAATAAATTTTGGATTTGCTTTGCTCTTTTCAGAGATATGTCGATATGTATTACCATTTCAGGGAATCACAAACGATCTCGTAAAAAAGGAACATGCAATTTTAGACCAATTAACAATGCAGTAATGTTGCCACAGCGATTCGTCGTAGTATTGGTAAGTTCATTTGTGGGCTCAGGTGTTTTCTCATAGCTCTTTTTTAATCGAAACTATTTTGAATTGAAGCCCGCAGCATCACAAATATACACCAGTGTGAACGGGCACAATATACCCCTATAGTGCAGAACAAAAGCTCCCCGTCCACAACTAACACTAGCTAACACTCCGAAACGTGTAGGTCGGCGTGCAAATATATGGCGCATACGAAATACGATTATCTCCCTTGTATATTTCCCACGTGTCTGAATGCAGTCGCTGGAAAATTAAAAAGCAAGCTGCTGGAACTGACAAAATTGGGCTGGATGTGAAACTCCTTTGAAGAATCTCAATTTCAGTGCCTGGTAAGCAACTTGCCATGAGGTGACATGGTAAGTGGTCCCCGTATTTGTGAATCGGTGGAGTTCGATCAATCAGGCTTTTACCGAGTATATCCGTTACTTTGACTTAACTCACAAAAGAAGGATTCGTTTCTATGTTATTTATTCTTGCCGATCTGTGATATGTTGGGCTTTTACCAGAACAAGTGCAGTGAACCTAGGTAGAAGATATCCAGTCAAATACGGGTTCTCGTATAACAGTCATTTTATTATTTTCTGCTAAAGTGAATCAAACTTCCGATGCAGATTTTTCTAAAGTGTATTTTCTGTTATTAGGTTGGCAAATTACAGACGTCATTTTCAAATTTTCAGCGCGTAAAAACAAAGTTGCTTGAAATAATTCTTTGTTGTGTGTTGAGTTAGCAGGTGAAAAATATAAAAAAAAATATTGCTAGGGGTGGAACCGTATTGTAGAATCCTTACAGAACAAAAATAGGATTTTTAAGTAAATTCATGAGTTACTTGAAACAGTGAAAATACCAGGAATTTTCTTTAACTACCTAGTCTTTATTATTTATTTTTATACTCTTTTTAGCTGCTCCAAAACGTTGATCTCCATATAAACTGAGACGTCCAATGATAATAAACCCATTACCGGCACAAATCAATCCCAACTATCTAGTAGCACAACTTTTGTTTTACTAATCACAGTGATACGACTAGATACGACTGTGAAAACTCTCCAACTTGTGTTTCCGATCACGAGTTGCAAACAATCAAGATGTCCGATGGATGCAGGATTACTGAACTGACTTTAGTTTACAAAGATGTGGCTGTATTATTGGATTAATGTGGAATTGTATAAGATGTTCAATAGCTTTGAAGACAGAAAAAGGTCGGCTAAGTTAGACTTTGTTAGATTCGCTATTGGAGCTGGTACAATGATGTTCAAAATGTCCTGCATTCAATGATTGTCCTAGTCCCTCTACTAAGGTTTCTTCTCTGTCAAGCTTCGATCAATCTGTCAAGGTATCTATTTAGTATCTTTAAAGTACCTACTTATGATACATTTTATCACTCTGGCGAGAATAACACACACCTATGTGTAAAGCTTGGGACGGGATTTGCTCCAACTCGCAAAATAACAACTAACTAACAGGCTAAAGGTTTCTTCGTCGCTTCTTTACTTTAGTCTACATACTGAAGCGACTGAAATCAAAAATATAACTTTATTTCCGTGTCAGTGTTTAATTATTAAGAATTTGACCTTTTCTATGTGTACATTTATTGTATTTATGGAAATAAAGAGTTTTTGACTTTGACTTTGACCTATTTATCATTCATAAACACATAAGTATGCTTTGTATATAATTAATATTCTTTATATATATTCTATATCCACTCTACTAAGAGATAATTAGGTAGAGAAAGATACCATAAAAAAATGCCACCCCCTATACATTTGACTACGTGACTATATATAATACGGGCTCAGCATAAAAACACCTACATTTAAAATCTATTTCATATTTTACGATTGGATCTCAAAAACTCGTCGCTTTAGCATTTTTTTTTGTAGAATATTATGTTTGTGTAATTAGTTTTTCGTTGATTGCAAACTGCAGGCGACAATATTGGAAAACACTTGAGTTGATCTAATGGTCCACCAGTTGGTATATTCTCTGTACGTATACTCTCGGCGACGTATGAATTTTACCGCGATGAAGTGTTTGATATTTTTATATTTCAATTTGAAGCTGGAAAATACTGAAAACACAAGATAAAATAGTGCCACTTACCTTAGAATATGGATTCTCACGTCGAGTGCCTTTCAGAAAGTCGTAGAATATGCAAAGAGGCAGAACCATTATAGCCGGCTCTTTGCACAGAGTGGCAGCGGCGGCAAACAAGAGCGTCCCCGCCAGAGTCAACCACTGCAGCGTCTCTCCACTTTTCTCACTCGCACTATCACTACACTGCATGCTCGGCCTTATAGGTCCGGCTTTTATCTCAAAAGCGTCAAATAACTTGAAAGGTCCGGCCGTACTGGCCTTCAGTAGTCTACGAAAGTTCATCATGATCTGCTGCACTAGTCCGTGGCAGCTAAGTCTGAAGGTAGTATCACTAGTGTTAATTGGTCGTCGGATGCTGCTGTCCTTCACGGATTGTCGTTGTTTTTTGTGAAGTGCTTCACGCAGTCGCATGTGCTCGCTGTACAAAAGGAAGCTCAATAGGAATAAATTGCACGCGGCCAAGTCCGCTCTGCCCACAACGCCGGCCACGGCCTCCGTGTGGATCGGATGGGCTGCGAACGAGAGGCCAGCCACGGCAGTGCCGACTCTCATACAGTATGCCGGTAATAGCCTCTTCGCTGTGGTCACTACGAGAGCCGTAGCAGTGCAGTGGAATATAATGTTCAGGAAATGGTAGCTCCATGGCTTGAATCCACTGAAAGCGTAGTTGAGTCGGTAGGTGGCGACGCAGAGAGGTCGGTAAGAGCCGTGCGAGCCCGGGTCTGTGAGCGGCGTTCCCCAGAAATCGTTCTCGAATAATGCCTTTATTGGCGTGTGCCCGATGACGTCCGGGTTCGAGAGGATCGCCCGTCTGTGAAATAAAATAGCAAAGTTTACTCGTTGATATAGTACGTACCCGCAAAAGTTGGGAGGGCAGTAGATAGCGTTTACTGTTAAAATTTGCATTTCAGAGTCGAGCGGCCGAAACTCGACGCATTTTTGGCCGCGATATCAAATACCTTTTCTACTCCATAAACCACCTCAAAACTCCGCAGTTTATGCTATTTTCTTTGATTTGAAATGCTGATTGTTAAGAATAACTAGCAAAATATTCAGTCCTTTTTACTCTCAAATGCGTAAAATATATTTTACAAATTACGTGATGACGACAGTAACGTTCCAGATCAAATTGATAAAACGGTCACAAATTCAAACATCCGTCCGTACGGCTTAATTTAAATAAAATATTGCTTTCTTACCTGCCGGCAGTCACTCATCGACGCTGAATCTATTAGGTGTTTTCCCGAGCGATCGGCCCTTTGGCCCCGACCGAACCCGAGCTTCTAAATAACGGACATGTTTCAACGCAGGTCTCGACCCCCAGAATTGGTTTCGTGAACCGTATTTTGAAGCTTTCCGACTGATGTGCCAAGTGACCGCGCTACGGGTCACGGACCCAGATTATACTGTAGTTTTTACGCTAAATCTCATTTCGATACGAATCGCATATTTTGCGTGGCATATTTCTACAGTAACAAAAAGTTGGAAACACGATTGTGTAAATAAATTGACTTTTGTGTAAAAGCTCTCGAGACAAATTAGGCATGTTTATAGCCAAACATTATTAAAATTGCAAACGTGGACAGTAGTGTCTTATTTCTTTTGGCAGAGTAGGTAGATTTTTATGAATCTTAGCAAAACGTGATAGAGTTCTTATTTGCACATGTAGATTTGTACTAAGTTTGGAATTTTGGATGCTATAAACTTAACCTCAGACCTTTGTATCTGCGCTCGACTATCCTCGTCAAGTTTCAATTAGGTATGTGAAACTTGACTCACGCATCAAATTGTTTTACCAACTGTATAGGCAAAATTTAGAGCGGCCCAGATAGAGCACAAAATAGTTCAGGCTTATCTGTAGGATTATCGTTTTTATATTTTATGTATTTTAAGTTTTAAGGTATATACTATGTACCGTCATCATCATCATTGGCTTTTGTCATCCATGAAGGATGGTGTATGTAGTGTTCGTTTTTGGCACTTACGTAATGACTTATAATGAATAAGGCCGAAACGGGAACGATATGAACCGTAGAATTAAATAAGATCAATAACGGTTAAAGAAGATCTGTAACTGTTTTATGTTATCTGAAATAAATTATTTAATAATATTATTATCTGTGTCGTAATTTCTGCTTTCTATGGTATGTGTTATTTTAGTATATTTTAATCTTTTAAAAGTTACTTTAACATATGATGAAATATTGAACATCTCAGAACTTGTGTTAGGTAGGTACTTTTACCTAGATATTTACCTAAGAATATTTTTTTGTCTATCTATGGGTAGGGATGGTTTAACTTTGAGTAGGGATCATTTTTATGCCTATAGCTAGTGTTTGGAATAAAAAGCCAGTGGGATAGCCAATTGAATAATATATTTAATGGCAAACCGTGCTTGCCTGTGCGAAGAAAGAAAAATCATCTCTAACATCCCACCCATTGTATTGCAAATTGTGAGTAGAACGCATTTCCCTTCTCTTATTTACATAAAACGTTCGCTGAGTATTTCGTTCACAAATGACTTTCGTTTTTGACTTCCTCTTCACAGTTACAGCAAAAATATAGTTATTTTAATAGAAAAGTTATCGAGTCATAAATCGTCTACTCTTGTGTGATATTTCAGGTGAAAAGAAGGAACTTCTTTGGTAAATTAAAAGGAAAGCTATGAATCAGTGGTCGTTTTTATTGTTACGAGATCGGTTTCGAAACCCTTATGGTCTCGCTTTTACTGTCCTTTTTCCCGTCTTTAATATCTCAGCAACTACAGCAATTACCTTGAAATTTAAAATAAATTACAATGTAAAGAAAAATTACCTCTATATAAATGAAAATATTCAGTACAAATTGTGTTGCCGAAACTTTAAAAGGTATAAATCTCAAGGATGAAAAGCTGAAACTCCTAGATATTAATATAGACAGCATATGGCTGTTAGATGTAGGCGTAGAAAATCCAACGTAATGAAAAATGAGGTTCATAATAAAATTAAATAGATATAGGAACGCCATAGACTCAGTAAGGCCCTTTCACTTTATGATTATGGCCCTGTAACCGGCTCTGCCTCGTTTTCACGTCACTGAGGTATCGATTCGCACACATAACAAATTGTATCGATATAAGCGGAGGTGCTCTGAATATCAAGAGTATTTTTGGCAAAGTTGTAGGCCTGCTTGCCTTCTCAATTATTTGTTGCGATGCGAACTAAATTTCTTCCGACGTCGTCGAGGCCGCGGCCTAAATATCCTTAATATAGGGCGCAAGCTTATTGTCAGTGAAATGAAAATTAGTTTACCTATTCAAATTCTATTCGAACCGAATTAATTTTGTACTTGTTTCCACTCACAAAGAACGCATCTTCCTATCATGCTCAAAATTGGATAATTCAGCACATTAGCATCAACGCCATATAGTCGAAACCATTGTTGACGTTTTCAGTGGCTATTAATGATATAGTGACGCGATGGCAGCGACACCTATTTCTGTCGGCAAGCAGGAATGGAAACATCCCAGTGTTCCGGTTTAAGCAGGGTCACTGCGGAAATAGCAGGCACCTCTCCAGCTTAACACGTCATCTTGACGACATACTTGCGCGGTAACATATTAGATACATTATAGGCATAATTCTTTTGCTTTTTGGGTCACCGGTTTGTCGGAAAATTTCAAAAACTTTCAGTTTTGGCGTATTTTCCCCATTCTTAAATTTCATTGCCCTGCATCAGAACTTATTATAACTTTTTCATAGCTAGCGGTTGGTTATTATTGTTAGCTGCTATAAAACGTAAATAGCATGTAAAATACGTGGTATTACGTCTTAGTTTGAGCATGTAGTGGGTAAGTACTTTATACTTTAATGGCAGTAATATTTTGTAAAGTCGTATGCCATGGATTCGCTGACGACCTCTATGGTACGCTTGTAACGCAGGAGGTTGCGGATTTGATTCCCGCCTCGGGACAAATATTTGTACTATCTGCAGATACTTGTACCAGATGTTCTGGGTGGTTCCTGTGTATAATAAAAAAGTATTTTTCTATGTTATTTATTGTATTATTTATCAGTCATCTAGTTGCGTTATGTAAGCAAGCTTTGTGTAACTGGGGCTAGATCTGTGAATTGTCCAGCATTATTTATTTATCTTTATTTCAATAACAAAATATGTTCCATAGAATTCTAGTAGACATATCGAATAAGCCGCCGCTGATTCAGAAATAATATCAAACAACAATAGCAGTGATCCTGAAATCTTATTATTGCATAGTAAATCGAGGTCTCGATATTGGCCTATATTGGTTTTCATAAGTGTCCATAAAAACTGAACCAAAGAAGATTGAGATAAAGTTTGGGATAGTGTACGTTTCTTTATGCGGCAGATGGTGCATGGTTACGTACGGTCAATCGTTTTTTTCTATACGTCTAAGCAACGATAAATTATTAAATTTCAGAAGTAATTTATCGCAACAGTCTGCAGTTAGACCAATTGTTTCAATTGTAAATACTAGTTATAATTTGTTGCTATTCTTTAATTGTAATTTTCTTTAAAAGCCTTTATTAAGTTATTTTATTATTACAATACAAACCCTTCCCAAACGATTCTCTGGTAATACTTAATGTTTTTCATTAAAGATTAGAGAATTGTGAAGTTAAATCTAGTAGAGTATTTTAATGCTTTATGACTTTTTCTCCTCATTTTTGTATAAAACGACACAAAGTCAACGTCAATGTCAAAAACTCTTTTTTTCCATAAATACAATAAATGTACACTTAGAAAAGATAAAATTCTTAATAATTAAACACTGACACGGAAATAAAGTGATATTTTTGATTTCAGTCGCTTCGGTATGTAGACTAAAGTAAAGAAGCGACGAAGAAACCTTTAACCTGTTAGTTAGTTGTTATTTTTCGAGTTGGAGCAAATCCCGTCCCAAGCTTTTTTATCCTCTAGATTATCTGATATTTTATAGTAGGCCTTTTTACACAAGAAGGTTTTGACAATTTGTTTGAATTTATTTACTGAAAATTTTTGCAACTCACTAGGAGTTTTGTTGTAGAAGCGTATACATTGCCCTTTAAAAGATACATTAATTTTGTGTAGTCTAGTTGTGGGCACAGCGAATTTATGTTTATTTGTTGTATTCAAATTATGTACATAGCTATTTTTTTTTTCATATAAGATAAAAAAAATTATGTACACAAAATAACAGTCTCTATTTTATTGTGACCATGATTCAAACATAAAACCTAAGTCAAAACACTAGGTACAGACAGTCTAGGTGTTGAACAGTGGCATTCATGGTAAACAATTTAGTAATTTCACTAAGCACATAACTGTCACTAAGACTTGGCGTACTATCCTCAGAGGTCGTGGGATCAAAGGGGACCGAATGGCACGTTGTCTATTATTAGACCTGGCAGAGGATAACTTGTTCATTACGTTATCTCTAAGAAGACATTGTGAAAACACACAGTATATACAGTAGTTTGTTACGGATAGTGTTATGATATGATAAGATATTTTTGTGTGCTACTATCATTGTGCGATGATTTTTTCTTGCCAATAAACCCCCCCAATAGCAATATTCACAGTAGCAGCCCGGATTCAGGAAGTTGGTGGTGTTGCACCCCGTACCTCGGAATGTACGTTAAACCGTTGGTCCTGCGCTTGACCTCTACCGGTCGTGTCGGTCTGCCGTCCCATCGAAATATGAGAGTGAGGGAGTAGAGAGTGCCCATGTGTTTGCGCACACACTGTTTGCACCATAATATGTCCTTCGCACTTGGCTAGTCTCCGTTGAAACTGGCCGCCGTGGCCGAAAGTCAGCTAGGAGGCATCATCATCATTGTTAGACTGAGTGCAAAGGCATAACAAAAATCTTAAGAATTGAGTAACGCGACACCTCTCGTCAAAGGAACTAAATGTGACTGTAGCCTTTGAACAGGATTGGATAAACTTCAATCCCCCTTAGCTTCGTCCCTTCTTTTCGGGTGTAGGTGGAGTTAACGGCGCTAGAGTACGAAGGAAGTCCCAAAGTTTTTCGACTCCTACGTCACATGAACTCGTGGTGTAATTAGTTATCGCATTCCCGTACTGAGGGAAGGATACTGGTTCCAGTCCCGTCGAAGTCAAAAAATTTTGGGATATTATTTGATTTCTTAGAAATTACCCTGAGTGCTCACACTCAGGTCTCAAGGCTTACGCACTATAATAACAAAAATCTTAATCTAATATTTTGGTATCATAGCAGGGAGGGTTAATATTGTAGGCTTAGATATTCAGTACAAAGGCACTTATCCGCTTATTTGGGTATTTTCTACTTTTCGCGAAGTCAAAAAGGGTAAATGGCTTCAACCCACTATGAAATCTGATGCCGGGATATTTTGCGTGGAAAAAGCTAAATCTTGTTTCCCTCAAAGCACAAACATTACCCAACAAGGAACCTTGCCTCTATTGTAAGTGAGTAGGTATATCACGGTTTGTGCACCTTGTAGATAACTTTTTCTTGATATTTTATGAAAGTTGTATTGTATATTCCATTACGTTACACAATGTAAGAAGGGTGATGGCTGCAAAATGGACAAAACTTTTGTGTTTCAGTTTTTTCAAACTTTAAGTACCTACCTATGCCAACGTTTATGTAGGTTTAAGCAGAATTATATTGTCGTGAATTTCTCTAACGTTGTCATTGCCAACGACCACATGTGGTTATAATTATCAGACCTAATAGCTGCAGCTCCGCCCCTAAGGGTTAAAGAGGTTGATTTTCCCATGGTAGTGAATCTTATGTATTTATGAGAACTTTAGCACAAGTTGGTTCTAGATATGTGGCGCGGACTTTATCTAAATGGATACATACCGGTCATCGTAAACGAATCCCGACTCTAGGGTGTTGTAATAAAGTAGGAAGCCGAGCAGAGAGCTCGCCGCCGTCACCCAGTCCATCGTGGCCCGGCTACATCAGCGAGGAATTTGTAATCTGGAACAAAAATTATATATTATTAAAATAAAATTGATATGTATTACAAACAAGATTCGTCAAGTGCGAGTGTCGCGCGCCGAGGGTTTCGAATGTTTGTCAATTATATAAAATATGTACTATAGGTACCGGATAGGATATTAACTATTTAATCAATACCTAATAATAGTAGTACCTACATTTCAGATGGATCGCTGTGCAAACTTCGGTGATTAGGGGGTAATAATAATTTATCGACTTTTTCAAAATATTTAAAAAGTATGTAACCTACAGAAATTAGAAACAACTGTTTTGAGATGAACATACGGATACCATTCATTAGATACCCCACTCGGTGAGGCCCTTTTGAAAATGATTCCCACACTTTTTGGACAAATTTTCAAAGAGTGTTCTACTGACAGACTTTTCTATATTTTTCGTGTAAAATATAAATCTATATCTACAAACGCTACATATATTTTAGATAGATCGCTCTGCAACCTTAGAAGATCGAGAACGGGATTTTTTTCAACCTTTTTTATAATATTTCATATAGTATGAAATCTACAAAACTTTCAAAAACTATTTTGAAGTTTACAAACTGATACCTTTTATTTGATACCACATTTGACCTTGTACGTCTCTTTGAAAATTTCGACATCATTTATTACCGAACATTTTCATTTTAATTTTTCCCTCTCTCAGACCTGGATATGGAATATTTTAATCGCAATAAAACTAAATTATCCCGTCCATATATATGTAAGGAGGTAAGGGTGACCTTATCCATCTTCTGTAAAATATATTTTTACGTCTATGAAAATAATATTACCCCGCCTAATGGGAAATGTCAGAGAGCGACGAAGGCTAATCTTATTACATCGTGCGCTACATTTTATATTTTTTTTTCATTTACCCTACTAGAAACTGACACACCCAACATGTGACATATACTTACACTTAAACACCAATAAATCACGTTTGACTTTCTTCTACTCACCACAGAGTATTCGTAAAACTAACTTTTTAATTTTTCTTACTTAACAAACAGTCTACAAAGAAACGAAAATAATGAACATCAACCAGTTTTACAAATATACAACATGCATCCTAGTCCGTAAGATATTAAATAATAAAATTAATACAAATTTAACTTACATTAAAGTAGAAGAAGTAAGAAAACGTAGTTCACGTCGTGCCAGCTTTATCGTTCTACCGAAAACTCGGACTAATTATGGAAAAAAAAAAACTATACTATGTGAAGGCGCACAGATTTACAATAAGTTACCCTCCCAAGTTAAAAGTGTAAGCTCATTTAATGCGTTCAAACTCAAATTAGCTCAACATATCATAGAGGTAAATGATGATTCACTTCTTATTAAGTGAACACATGAAATGAGTCAGCTATTGAACGACCACAACCTATGTATCTATCTATACTTAACCTAAGAACCCTGTTCTCATGTAAGTGACATTGTGTAATTTTGCCTTTTTGAGAATAAATGAATATTAAATGTAACTATGTCACCAAACCGTACCTACAATATTGTTTCATGACATTTTCTGCAACATAATTCTGAAACTATTTACCTACTATCAGTTAGTAAGAGTAGATTGAGTATAAAAAGGTTTCAAAAATGTTCATCACAATTTATTTTAAACAAGTTTCTACCTGCGATTTCTACAGGGAAACAATGCGTATGAGACGCGTTGTTTCTATGGAAACGCCCAAAGGTTAATGCAACTTAGTGGTATTCCAGGTTCTAGGCTGGTTGATGGTGTTCATCTGTGCAAAATTTCAGCACGATCCTCGTAGTAGTTTTGGCGTGAAGAGGTAGCAAACATACAATATCCATCCTGTGATAAAGTCTTTTAAATTATTGTATTCGTATTTTTCTGGTATAACTTCTTGTTTTAACACAAATAGAAAATCACTCTTTTCAAGCTTTCAAGGAATTAAGAGTTCTTTTTTTCTATTGAAATAGAACACGATAGAAATAGCAGTCCCAAATGCCTGCGATTTTGCTTTCCGTTCAATTCGCAATTGAACACATTTTTCAGTCTAGCCTGCAAATCGTACGTACTGGGACGTTTTCATTGGGACATTTTTCACGGGGGCCTGTCTGTCGCACGTCTCCCAACGTCGTGCCGTTACAAGAGTCAATGTTCTAACTAGATTTAGTATGTAACATAAATTTTCTAGATTAAAAGAGTATTTATTTTAAAAGAAGACAAGCCAACTGTCTTCTTTTAAAAGAAATACTCTTTGATTAAATTAAATTATAATACTTATAGATTCTGCCAAGTGTTCTAGTTCAGACCACGACTGAGATTACGTGAATTTTAAATACCTGTCTCATAGAGCCGTTTCTTGCTCTCTATCTTCAAAATTACTTGCTAGGTGACAGGCCGCAAGTCCTTTAAAACTGAGGAAACGCCCTTTTATTGTTAAATTATTTTAATATACGACCATTCTTTCAACGCCCATCTCATTTAAATGCAAGTAAACTTAACAATTACGAAATTATAGGGTGGAGATGGCAGCTGATAAATAGCCCATTTTGCGGAGGCGGGACCGCACATTTTTTCCATTACTTAGATTTGGAGATATGATACGATGAGAGCGGTTGGCAAAAACAAAACCTTTAATAAAACGGAGAAAGTAAAAAAGAGAAATGAACAACGGAGTGAATATACCATATGTATACCTTATACCATCCGTATTTTGACTTCGAACCAGATAGAGTAGGTACTTACTTATAAGTTCCAACGATTTTAGCTTATATCATCTTATGTCTGTCACATAGGGAGTTGTAACATAACCTGGTTAACTCAAATGTTACTTTTAATTCGATTACAACGCATTCAAAGCGGAGCTTCTGAAGCTATAGTAGAATATACACAGGCCGTATTTTATGGATTTCAATAATAATTTGCGGCAGAGGTCGTTCAACCAAACAAATTGTTTTTAATCCGTGTGGTTGTTTCAAAATGGCTTTCATGAACGAGGCTATTGAAGGAAATGTTAAAAGGCTTTTGCCATTAAATACCACTTTTCAGTTAATGAAATATACGAAAAAGGCAAATAATAGACATTATTCGACGTGTTTTTAACAACAAAATCGGTCAAAACTGAGAGGTTGAGAAGGAAAATAAGGAGGCCTTTCTTTTAACCAATCGTTGATAATTACAGGTTATAATGAAGCTCACTTACTTGTTATTTTCTTTAAAAATCATCATTATCATCTTCCTTTCAGCTCGTTTTAACTTACAACACGGGTCTGTTACAATTACAATCTGTTACAAACCATTACTTCCTATCTATTGTAAAGTAGTTCCGAACGTTCACTCATCGGTCTACGCGTGCTTCTTAGACCTTAGCCGGGCTTTTGACCTTGTGAATTATGAAATTCTCTGGTCAAAGCTATTTAACGCGCGAGTACCGCATCATGTGGTGAATCTGTTGAGGTACTGGTACGGAAATTAAATTAACAACGTGAAGTGGGGCGACACGACTTCTAGCGATTATAGGCTAGATTGCGGTGTTCGTCAACGTGGGTTGACTTCTCCCGACCTGATCAACCTCTACGTTAACGATCTGATCGGGGAGTCGAGGAGCGCCAGGATCGGATGCCACTTAGGTAACGTTTGTGTCAACAACCTTAGCTATGCAGACGATATGGTGTTCCTTAGTCCCTCGAACATAGGTTTAAAAAAGCTGCTTTTCATTTGTGAGCAATATGCTATTGCTTATGGATTAAAATTCAACGTCACAAAAACCGAATTGATGGTGTTCAGGTCGGGGCGAGGTCCTAAGAGGGTGCCTGCCGACGACTGTTCGACCATTAAAATGGTCAAGCAGTTCAGGTACCTTGGTCACCTACTGACAAAGTCATCAAAAGATGATGCGGACATAGAGCGAGAGAGGAGAGCTCTCGCCGCCAGAGGTTACATGCTCGCACGCCGATTTGCCAACTGCAGTTCCGACGTGTATAATACCCTGTTTAAGGCATACTGCCATGGTATGTACACCTGTCAACTTTGGTACAACTTCACTAGGAAATCCTTCAGCACCATAAGGGTACGGGCCCTTATGAGGCTGCCAAGATACTGCAGTGGGTCGACCATTTTTTCTGAGGCGGGAGCTCCTGACTTCTTCGCTATAAGACGGAGTAGGATAGCAGCCTTCTAGAATCGACTAGGTCGCTCCAACAACACCATCCTGTAGGCTGTTTCTGACTATCTAATCCCATATACAGTCACTGGATTTCTGTCCATATGGACGAAAATAAAAAAAAGGTAGGTCTTAATGTGGGTCTTTTTGTGCCTGCATTAAACTGATTTTATTTGTATTTTATTTTTAATTATAACGACATTAGAATTTCAGACGGGTCAAGAGGCAGACTGCCTCTTGATCTCATGCGATCTCTGGTTTACCATTCTTTCATTCCTTCTAGCCTTGCCTTTGTGTAACTTTAATAATATCCAACAAAAAACTACTTCGACAGGACCTGAACCCGAAACCTTCCCTCAGTACGGGATGCGCTGCCAATTGCACTCCGAGGTCAAGTAACGTAGGAGTCGAAAAACTTTGGGATTTCCTTCAGGCGCTAGCGTCCTGTTTTCAATCGACATGTCGTATTTAGCATCTGCCTGTAGCCTGTTGTATCCAACGTGCCGTGCACGCGTGGGTTCGGATCCCATTCTGGTCAATTGTAATATTTACACTGCAATTCATTAACACTGATTTATTCTAACAAAAACAAATACTAACATTTTGCAAGGAAATAGAGGGAAGATTATGAGTATGACAAAGCAAGCTAACTTATAAATTACGTTCCGTACCCAGCAGGATACCACAGTCTTCCGCATATCGTCATCGGGGGCTACATTCTTCTAACCAATCACTTTACTATGACAAGATGGTATCGTCGCAGAATCGTCCATAGATGTAATAAACTCTAGCAGCAATAAATCAGCTCTTCGCAGGTCGTCATCCCAGCTGGCTGGAGGGCGACACTACTGCGTTTGCCGAGTCGCGGTCTCCACTCAAGAACACGTTTACCCCAGTGGTCAGTGGTAAAAATCATTTATTTCAGACCGTATTGTGGTCCATATAAATCACAGTTTCAAAATTTTTAGTATTATAATATTTTTAGTGTATAACAGTTTTAATGCACAATTTTAACATATTTTTATTACATACACACAGTTTAGAATAATTAGGAATATGAACAAAGTAAAATACTTTGTTGACAGGGGCATGTGTGCACTCAGTGATAGGCGTAGGTTGTACGTACTGAATATGGCCGGCCTAGTGCCACTTCAGCGATAAGGCGATTAATTTAGTCTAAATAGGGCTCTGTACAGGAGGGCCTATGTTTATACCTGAAGTAAATCCGGAAGGATAAGTAATAACATCTCATCTAGCAGTAACATTTGTTATGTTGGAATGAACCAATCGCGTGGAGCAAATAAAGCAGGGTTTGTGGAGCGAAAGTAGACAAAGGATCAAACACAGGTAAATAACTACGTGTGGCTTCGGCAAGGGAAGCATTCTTGCTATTATCTTTGCTCTGAAAGCTACCCAAAGGTAAATACACTTTATTTCTTTTATTTTAGCGAACCCAATAATTTTCTGTGCTGCTCAGTTTATTGAAAATGGTGAATTTAGGTTAATAAATAAAAATAAGTCAGCAAAATTTACACAGCATCATTTAGCTCCAAGTAAAGCAGAGCTTGTGTTATCAGAATTAGATAACTGACACAAAATATGACATAGATAGATGTTTTTATCATACTTAAAAAATACCCAGAAAACAAAATATCTGCAGATCGTACAAACATTTGTTTTGAAGCGGGAATCGAACCCGCAACCTCTTACGTTGCAAGAGGACATTCGCCCGCTACGCCACCAAGGTCGGTTGAGATTTGGATGTTATACATACTCCATGGGCACGGCTTTATTTCTTACTGCCCGAATGGCTTTTTATCCATTTGATAAAACGAGTACCTAGGTACGAGCTAAAATTTTTGCATCGATCGACGCCAATTTACGAGTACGTAGCGTAGAAATACCAAAATACATAAGCGCTCTCCTCAGAATATTCAATTCCTGGAAGTATCAAATTATCGAGAATCTGAACCTTTACATATAAGATAAATTATTGCTAGTGAAACATTGAAGCTCGAGAGATATTTAGTAATGGAGCTTTAGAAATATCAAGGCTGATTTCCAAGCCAAAACAAAACCACTTGTTCGACGGACCCGTTGTCCGATATTTTTTGCTTTATCGACGCGACGCGACGGTACGTTAATTATTTCATGTTTTTTTCTGTTTCCCTGCAAAAAATACTCGGTTGTTTTGAAAACAAATGGAAAAGTTGCTGTTCACGCATTCAATTCATTTCATTTCCATTCACTTGTGCATGTATTTTTCTCCAAGCAGAAATAAAGCATTTCCACTGTTTTGGAAGAAAAATTAGCCCTTTTATATACATATGTAATTTTTCCAAAGTTTATATTTTGTTTTAAGTCGACCTGCTTCACTCACAGCTTGCTATATATTAGGTACCTAGATTTCTAGTGCATCTATCTATATACTCAGCCCGTAAGCAACCACAACCACTGGTTATCCACTGTGTAGTTAGATCTTTCCTAAGCCCAAAAACGCCATAATGGTAGTGTTCTCTGAAGAGGTAGTTCACTCACAGTAACATTAGTATTAATTATTTCTATGTAAGTAAGTTAAGCCTTAACCCGGCAGAAACGGTTCAGCAACACTATCACAATTAATGGTTCTCGTGAAACTGTCGTTGGTGTTTGAGATGTAGAGATTCATATAGTTTATTGAAGCGTCTGTATTTTGGATATTCAGTAAATACTGAAGTTAAAGTAGATCTTATTTGCCCAAGTTTTGTGTTATATTTACATACATCTCTGCGACAGTTTCGTGAGTACCATCAATTGTGAAAGCGTTGCAGAACAGTTTATCTTTAAATAGGATCAAGTCAATTCTCGTAATAAGGGGGACCTAACTGCAAAAGGAGATCACTCAACGCGAAACGGACACAGCGTTGTATAGAAACGACTAACTTAACCCTTTCATAGTTGAAACAAAGTGCTCGATATCGTTCTTGAATAGAAATTACTCTGATTTGGTTATTGATGATATTTTCAATCAGGAAAATATCGACTTGAATCTACTTATTTCTTTGGTGGATGTATTTTTTTTTTTGTATTTCGAGGTCTTTTTTCACGCTTCAAGAATGTACGTTTATCGCGTGTTTCTTTATGACCTATGTGGTTATCTGGGCCTTTTTGTTACTTGAAGCCGCTCTAAGTACAAACCGATTTTGATAAATAAGGTATTAAATTGGATTCTTTTTGTCTACTAAGCTACATAAAAGTAAAAAGCAACAACAAAAAGACAAGTTGACAAGTTGGGTGCTTTATAGTTTTGAATTAACCTATTCTTATTAAGTTTTAGACACGCCAATATTAAAAAATAACATCGTCATCCCTAAAACATTTCGTATTATAATTATTTATAATACAAATGATGAACAATTTTTTTTAACGTTAAAAATTATCTATTATATATATTGTATTAAGTACATCAGTCATCTAGTACCCATAACCACAAGCTCTGCTTAGCTTGGGGTTAGATGATGCTGAGTGGATTGTCCTGCATTTATTTTTTGTTTTTCCCTCGGCGGTAATCGAGCCCCAAAACATCGCGGCTCTACCGCTCGTGGTAACTCAGTAACCAAACCGCACTGGCAACAAGAAGCCACTACCAAAGCTCTTAAGCTGATCATTGCCCTCGGATCTACTAAATTGTACATATAAACAAAGCGTCATCCCCTACCCGTCAGTCGACCAGTGACCTGTGAGTTGGCGGCTGTTCACCTGATTTCACTATATTGTCAGCGAGTCCGGGTTGTTGCACTATGAAGACGTACCTATACACGGTAATTATAGAAGACGCTCTCTAAAATTAGTGAAGCCGCAGGTAGAAGCATAGGTATATACATACTTACCAGCTTCTGCCTGCGGCTTCCCACGCATTTTTCCTTGATAACAAAGTCACTTAATTGAGTTATTCCGGATTCGTACCACTGGCTTCGGCCCAAAGTAGTCCGAACGCGGAAAATCGAATTCAATGCTGATTTAATTCCAGATTCGTACCATTTTAAGATTTCTAACAGAATAGTAGCCAAAGTTCTGTCATCCACACTTCTCGTGAGAGTAATCTTGATTTACCATTATTGTTTCTGTAGGATTTATTTTATTACTTGGAAAGTAGAAATCCATAGAATAAAAAGGTGCTTATCACTAGTACTTTGATTCATTAATTGATATTGAACAGAGTTTATCTCACTTAAAGTACTAAGAGAATAGAAATGCATAGGATATAAGGAAAATTTATGAAATTTTGATTTCATATTCTAATGAAATTTTTTGTGACGTCATCCTTTAAGAAGAAAACAACCTGACGCAAAATAAATGTCTTCGAAATTTAATGAAACTCAGCGCTCCTGAGTTTTCCGAAGCTAGTAGGTGCTCAATAGATTTACCGAGTGTAACAAGCTATTGGGGTTGATGAAAAATAGACATAAATTTAGAGTTAATTAGTTTAGTTCTAGTGAATTTGAACAGACAAGCCCAGTAGGTACCCTACAGTAAATATAACATACAAAATATAATAATGTTAAATCTAGAACTCATCCGAGTGCGGCCCGCCACCAGGCACGCCACAAGAACATAAACGCACAGGCGGCCTGGCGTCGCGACGCCAGGCCTGTGCGTTTATGTTCCCGTATTATTTTGTACATGCTACGTGAAAGAAAAAACTAAAAGCATGCCACACGCATGTAAATTGGCTACTTTTATTGTTTATTACAGTAAAAGCTCCTTATACGCGATTTCGCTATTAGCAGATAAAAAAATTGCGACTCGTTTCCAGTATTCCCGGATAAATATTTCGCGAAGAGAAAATTACTAAGTTTTTTAAACCTTTGTCATAGCCAGATAATAATTAGTAGGTATTGTTAAAAAACGAGTTAAGTTATGTGATTAAATTGATTTGAAGTATGATTTTTTTTTTTGAGTTCTTGGAACGTATCCCTTACACAAATTACCGTTCCGAATCCACGGTTTCTGTATTCTCGGCATTTTTACGGAGTACCAATAAGGAGCTTTGACTGTATTATTTAGTACGGTTATAAATGCAACGACAGTTTGATTATCCTTGTATTTTTAGGTTCTTTTTAGTGTAATCATTGCATAGAGGCGGTGTCAATATAGAACATTCTATAGAGTACTTCGGTCCAGTCTAGGTTTCGTTCGTCCAAGATGACTTGAAAGTTTGTTCTATAAAGATTTTTTTTTATGGTTTGTTTACGTTATTTCTTTTGCTCGAGTGAATAGACCATAGTCGCTTATTTTATTTTGTTTGTTTATGTAATAAAACTAGCCAAGTGCATGTCGACTCGCACACAGAGGGTTCCGTACTAAACTATTTCGCAAAAGAACCCTAAAAACAGTTTTCATTCATGGATTGAAAAAAGCAATAAGCCAATATGACGCGGTCAGTCCATCCAAGTACTGACCGCACCCGACGTTTCTTAATTTCGGTGATCGTAATAGGTAGGCGCTTTGGGTGCGCAACCCTAAAATTGAGATAAAACACTGCTCAGTCATTCAAACAATACCCAGACCAGACCAAATATCCGCAGACCGCACAAACATTTGCCCCGCGGCATGATTCGTTAAATGCATTACGTGGACTTTGTTTCTTCATGATTTTCATGAAGGCCTGGCTGGCCTGTGACAATTTTATCTTTTGTATGAATCTCAACTAGCAAAACGCGCACTTACTTTTCTGACTAAATTTTATGTACCTCTACTCACATAATAATTGACCTGTCAGTAAAAATTACTTATGTACGTAAACGTACGTAGCACACGTACGTAACGTACGTAGTACGTACGTTCAGGGTCTCATCCTGAGTTCTTGTAATGTTAATATTTTTAAACTTACGCGATCTGAGTAGATTATTATTAGTATTATTTAACGGGTATATTTCTTGTAATGTAGAAACGTCACTTGTAAATGTAAATACATAGATTATGGTTAATGCTAGGTGCTCGTTTCGTTATCACGATTTCATGACATCTGTATAGTGTATTTGCCGATTGTGCCACATTAGATATAATTAGTATTAAGTTCTTGTTTTATAAATGTATTGATGGTGCAATAATTATATTCTGTTCTATTCTCAACCGTTGGCCCTATTCCACTCTGATCCACTTTGCAGATCCACTAATAGATCAGTTTCACTTTTTTTTTCCACTCTGTTCCACCGATAGTTTAGTTTCGACATGTTGCCGTTGGAATTTTATTGTTATATTTTTGATTGTTTTGTGTTGTCTTTTTGTTATCTTCCGTGACGTCGCCAAACGGTTCTGTCGGAAGACCAGTGAACAGCCAGAGACCGTTATGTGACTCAATATAAATCTAAATTTAAAAAATTGTAATTGGCTGCTTTGTCTTTTATTTATAAATCATGTTTGTTTTTGTTGATTAAGTTACAAATAAAATATTCTCATTCATTCTCAATCGAACCCGAAACCTCCTGCGTTGCATTCCTTCGCTTACCTTCGCTCGCTGAGCCACTGTGCTCATATTACTTAATTTTAGACCCAAATATCTCAGATACAACGTGCCAACTCAAGCCTGTCACTACATAAAGGCCTGCTGCTGACAGTCCTTTAATTCCTGTCAGAGATCAGCAGAACTTCAGCCATTCCCGGGAAAAATCACAAAAAAAGCAGCTTTCTACGAAAATGTGAGTTTGAATAATATCTTTGCTGAAAAATTTTAAACTTTTTTACTATAACAAGTTTTCATCGCAATTAAATAAAATTTTCTTTCCAAAACAATATTTAGAATTTAGAATGTCTAACTAGCTTAGCTACCTGAAAATTGGAATCAATGTGTAATTATTAATTTACAAATAATATTGTTCGTGAGTTATAAAAAGGTAGAAAAAATATGAACTCTGGAAATAAGTGTCTGTGAAAAAATTCTGTTTTGAGGATAATAGGTACTAATATTACAAGATAAATTTTAAAGGCGTTCCTGCTAATAGACTGACTATTTGGATTCATTATAATTTGTCAAACAATTGATTGAATTACCATAATCTATGGTAATTTAGGTAATTACTTGTTTAAGTGCCAATTTCACGATCAACTAAGTTGTCCAGAAATTAAACCATATCTATATGTATGTACTGACTAAATATACAGAAGTAATAAAAAATTATGATGATCTATAGCTTAGATTAGCGTTAAGCTTAGTAAGCTTAGCGTTAGCCTTTTCTGTAGGTACTATATTATGATCGATCTATAGCTAAAATTACCGCTAAGCTTACTAATAAATACATTTATTTTCTGCTAAGCTTAAAATGATAAGCTTCAGGTTTCATATGAATAATAATCTAAAAAATCTATGAGATTTGAAGTTATAGAATAAAACCCTAAATCTAGCCAAAAGCTCAATTCGCTGAAAATCTATAACAATATCCCCAGATATTGTTATAGATTTCCAGCGAATTGAAAACATGGGTTCGAACTTAGACAATTACGTTATAATATGAACAAATATGGTATCGACAGATCTCAGAAACCTGTTCCAATATAGGACCTAGTATGTCAAGTACATTCAGCTGCAAAAATAGTTATAATACACTCTCAAGTCACTATGGATCGTAGAATACGTAAAATAAAAGCTAACCCTTTTCTATTGTTGTCTTAAATACATTTTAATATTATTGTAACCTAGCTACTGCTCGCAGCTTCGCACGCGTTGTTGCCAGGATAAAAAGTAGCTTTTTTACTAACGTTATTCCATTATTTATTTATTTAAAAATATCTAAACATTGTTTTGGATTCATTTTAAGGTGCTGAACTGGGATCTGATGTAATACTCGTGAATCAGTTCCCATGAAATAGAAAGAAGACATAGAAGCAAGTAGAAAAAAAAGTAGTTAGCTGTACTTTTTATCCCGAGAAAACGCGTGCGGAGCCGCAGGCAGTTGCTAGAAATAAATAATCAGCCATCTATAGATATATGATTTTAGCAGCTGGCTGTACCCGAGTTTCGATCTTATTCGATTATGTTTTCAAACACGCTCCGGGCTACGAAAGTGCTACGAAGTGCTACGCCGCTACGAAGTGCTACGAAGCTCCTACGACAGCTACGAATAATTCACACGTATTTTCGGCAAATTGATATTCAAATGGGCTTATGATTGGTTATTCATTGCGATTTGTGAAATATTTATTGAGCAGAGTTTATTTATAACCTTAACTACGGTTGTTTACTAACTTTAACATAAAATTAATATAATTGAACGTTAGTTTTATAGCAGTGATGTGATGCCTCAATAATAAACAAACCAATTTTTGTTTTCACAATAACATGAGTAAAAGTAGTAAGATAGGTAACTAAATGCCTATCAAATTTTAACCTTTCAATTTGGTACATTATGACAAGAACAAAACCGTCTTATAGAATTTTTGTTTTGAACGTATAAGTCAGAAAAAAGTTGATTGATTAGATATAAACGATATTATGGACAATAATCCAATAATTCTTCATATAGATAAAATTAGTTCTAATTTAGGTTGTTGTCTCCAATTTAGCCTATCACCATCGAATAATAATTGAAAATTTGCATTGAATTGAATCCTTACCAAAACACAACAATAATGTACAACCGGAATCGCAAGAATGTTTTCAGTAAAACAATGCGTGTTAATTTTTAAATTGAGAATTAACAAACACAACAAAAATCTCTCCGTCGAACAAAAGCATCAACACCTACCTTTCTGTATCCAATCCTTTCTTTGTCCACTCCATAATTCAAGCACAAAGTGTCTCTTTGAATGTTAATGTATCAGTTTAATTAATGGAGGTCGTATTACGAAGGTACTACACCGCCTTCTCCGAAAATTCTACAACATTGACCCAGGTGGGCTCACACCGGTGGATTGCGTTTACGAGAGGCGAGCGTCCGCCCGGCTGAACAGCCATGGTCTGTCCGCGACCGCTGCCGGCGGCCGACTGACGTCGGCATACACGACACATCTGCATTTAAGAAGCCGCTATCGTTATGCGACTAATCGATTGGTCGGAGCGAGCCACACTGTCTTCCATCTCACTCACGCATTTCTCTCTCTCATTTCTCACGCAAGCGCGCTACTTGGTCATTCTCCTTTAAAAGTGTCGAAAAGTAAATAAACTCATGCGAACTGTTTACTTTGTGAACAAAAGATGAAATTGAAGTTGGAACATTGAGAGTGAATGATGCATTAGTTTTGTAAGTGGGTTTATTTTTCTTTGTTTGTTTAGAGTTTAAAGTAGTTGGGTAGTAGTAGTTGCTTCTTAGGGTTTTCTTGGTTGGTTGTAAAAAGTAGTTGGGATTAGGCGTTGGGCACGGGAGGCACTTGTTGCGCGTTGACTTCGTTCCGATGAAAAGCCACGCACATCGCCGCACGCTATGTCTTGCTCTTGTAACGTTATCATCCATTAGGCTGTTTGGAACCTATACGGGACATTTTCTGATAAGGTTTGTATACAACGTTGTATGGATGTTCGTTACCTACCTCTTCACGCCAAAACTACTGAACGATTCGGGCTTAAATTTTGCATACAGGTAATACTAGGTCTGGAATCAAACATAGGCTACTTTTTATCCTATAAATCAGTTGCCATGGGATAAAAATAAAGTTTCCATAGAATCAACACGTGCGAAGCGTAGTTACAAAATATGAAACAATTACGCTATGTAGGCGTAATCTGCTTTTGTGTTTTATAAAAGCAAATTGAAAATATTATTCGTACCCTATGTATTATTATTTATTACAAAATTAAATCATATTAATATTATAATTGCGAAAGTTCGTGTGAATGCTGTTTGTTGTTTGTTACCACGTATATGTAACTACCTTACCTATTTAAATGAAATTTAGTATGTAGATAGTTTAAGTTTTAGAATAACATATAAGCTAATCTAATTCTAAAAAATCACCCTCTGAGGGGGTTAAAAATGGTGGTAAAATATCTATGGAAAATTATTATTCCTTGGTTCGATTCACTTAAAACTCGGTATAAATAAACTGTTAAGTAAATACTGATACACATATTTTTTATTTGCACAAAACTACCCCTAGGGGGTGTGCAATCAATTTCCACGCGGGCAAAGTCACGGGGCGCAGCTAGTGCTATTTATAACAATGAAAAATACTGAAGTTTTCTCGCATATTATTAATGGTACTTTGACCTTGTAATGTTCTGGTCTTGAACAATAGTTTGTTCCTTTGAATCTAAATTTCGAAAAACCAGATTTTAGTTGTTTTTTTACCTACCAGATAATTTGATAAAATACCGACGACTTTTTTTTTAAGTTTTAAATAATGCTATCATAATAACCTCAACCGAGTTCTCAGAAAAAGGGTCAACCAACATTTTCATATTCAAATCACTATAAATTAGCTAAAGGCATGATTTATTTTTTATTTTCTTTCAACCTTCAACTTGTAGACAGCCTCACCTCAAGCCAAACAAAGCACAATTTTCAGACATATAAAGTATTTTGTGGGGCTTTCAGTTTACCTTTCGAACAAAAACCAAGAACTTGCGTCAAGAAAAAAAATAACGAGGTTTCTTACAAAACATTCGGCCAACGGCTTTTATTCTGCTTTAATAATGCCTAACAAGAAGCCAAACGTGAATGAAAATAATGAGATTTTTCCTTAATTTTCCTCTGCAAAATCTTTCCTTATTTCCTTCGACTGCTAAAGTCAGCTTAGGAGTCAGCAAAGAAGGCTGGCATCAGCAAAATGTCAGCCGACACTTTTGCTTCGGCAAATGTGACAATTATTAAAAAGCTTTTGTAACAAGCTCGCGTGCTAGTCCATGTTTAATTAAACGTACGAACGGCACGAATTTTTAATACGGGCAATTAATGCTTTACTAGACTTGGCGTTCACTTCCTTTATAAACTTTTCTATGTACATATGTTCCACTGTTCCACACGATAAAATCAAGCATTTCATGCACCGAAAATAAAAAGTATACTTACAAACTAGACGACAAAAATTTATGTTCCTAATTCATTTTGAAATATTAAGCAAACAAATAGGTACAGAATTAAAGAAAAAGCTTGGCAAACTTTTTATAAATTAAACGTCTATGCAAAATGTTCAAACTTTTTTTTAAAACAAGTGTAAGTACTCGTATGTACAACTCAGTACCTATGTATATGTTGAAGTTTTGTACAAACATTTCCTGCAGATTATTAAATCTGTGTGTTTGGTCCCCCTGTATATTAAGACCTATAAGTAGACAGGCAGATCTAACAGAGTTGGCTAAGCAGATAGCCGGATAAAACTAGATACTAAAAACAGAATAAACGAGCAAGCAAAATTCAATATATATTTTCACACACATAACATACGCGACTGGCATAGTCAGACTCAAAGTCCTGAATCTAATACAAAATAAAATAAAATGTCAAGTGCAAGTCTCGCCTCGACTCGCGCCCCGAGGGTTTTGTATAATTATAACACCTTGCTTCTTGCCAAATTTTATGATTCTAGGTCAACAGGAAGTACATTGGTTTGGTCTATGGCGAGAATCAACATTTTTTTTGTCATAAAACTATAAATCTACTATTTTCGGATTTTCCCCTTAACTTGTGCTATAGGACCTCTCTTCTTGCCAAATCTTATAGTTCTAGTTCAACATGAAGTACACTATAGATTTTTTGGGCGTGTCATTCCCTTGGAAGTTTTAAAATATTCGGGCATAAAGGGCTGTAACTTTTGATTGCGTTGATTTAAAAGTGTGACTTATATTCCTATGTTCTTAAATTCCATATTGCACACACAAGTTAAATCATACATAAAATTTAACAAATAATGGACATGTACAAAGGCGAGCTTAACCCTAAAAGAGTTTTCTTACAGTTAACCTATGGATATAAAGGTAACTTATGAAACGAGTATATCATGGCTCCAAAAGGTTATACGGACTTGAGTATTGGATGTTAATTTCAATTCGATTCCTCCACGCGTTCCTGAGAAAATGGTTGACCGACGGACAACAAAGTGATCCGAAAGGGTTCCTGTTTTATTTTTGAGGTACGGAACCCTAAAAGTAGTATGTTATAGATAGGGATTATGTACAACATATTTTTGTATACTGAAAGCTTGCAGTGTATACTGGACGTACTGAAAACTTTACCAAAATATGCAAAATCCTTACATACAATGTTGTTACAATTTACAGTTTAAAGCATCTTAAATCCTAAGTAAGGTTCATCTAGACACTAGGTTCTCTCTCTACACATAATTATAATTTATAAGCAAGCATAGAAAAGCGGTGCGGTAGGCAGTCACGCACACAAGCACAGTGACATCACCGTCTCCGAGCCATGCAGCAGCATGGCTCGGCAGCCGCACACAGGTGATCCGCCAATCACGTGCCAGCAGTGATTCCACTGTGCCTGAGTTCAACTACAGGATGACCGTTTCGTTCCAAGACAAATTACACAAATGAGTGAAGCTCGAAAAATAAGTCACAAGGATGTAAGACTCCTTTCGGCTCTGTTAGCCTCTGTAATTATTTCGTCCCAGCACGCTCTACAGCTTTAACAATATGGTCAGCCCGCCTTGCAACCGGACCACTTAACCCATAAAAGCCGGTTAAATAAAGTAAAATAGCCGGAAGTCACAACTCTTTCGGTGCTCCAGAGCTCTTAACATTTAGCAGGGAACCGCCGTATCAAACGACGCGGAAATACCCACTTACTCTCTGATTGCCACACTAGGGGGGTTAATGTCATTGTTGATTTGGAATGCCGAATGCGCTTAGTAGGATAACGCCTTAAGACCGTTGGGAACGCGCCACCAACCACCGACCACTGATATTTCAACAAACCCTTATTAAATTAATAAAAAAAAAGTTTAGCAATGACTGTGTTTCGTTTTGTTCTGTAGCAACAGCCGATGGTGTGTGATTCTTTATATCTTATAACAGAATCATACTATCAGTATGATAGTATATTAATATTGTATATGTGAAAGTTCGTGTGAATGTTTGTTACAACGTATTTCCGTAACTACTTAGTCGATTTAAATGTAATTTGGTAAGTAGATAGTTATAGTTCTAGAATAACACATAGACTAATCTAATTTAAAAAAAATAACCTCTGAAGAGGTTAAAATGGGTGGTAACGTTTCTATGGAAAATTATTAATCCTTGGTTCGATTCACTCAAAAATCGGTATAAATAAACTATAAAGTAAATAATGATGCACGTATTTTCTTGTTTTTACAAAAATACCCCTAGGGGGTGTGCACTCAATTTCCACATGAGCGAAACCGCGTGGCGCAGCTAGTTGACTTATAACTAGGTTACAGTCGCTCGTCTAAGCTAACATTTGATAGGATAACGCCTAACACTCTGCGTCTAATGACCGCTGCTTTTTTCCGCATTAAAGGTTAAAGCCAGTGCTCTCTTTTTCCGCAGAAAATGGAATCGCATTAGTAAAAAGGGCAGTAGGCTGCAGGCTTTGGGCCAATTACTACTGGGCTTGAAAGAAATTGGTGCTTTAGGTTGCCGGTACTTAGAAGCAAGCGTTCTGGTCCTAATAAGTTCAGAAAAGGGATTTTTGTACTAGTAAAATAAAATAGGCGAATTGTGAAAACCAATGAACTCTAAATTTGTGCATGTTGAACCCATTTTTATTATTTCTAAACCGCATTTTTCGTATAATATGTAGAACACATTATTAGGATATTTGGATTTTTATTAGTCCTAAGCCCGAATAGAAGCTACTGAACACGATATCAGTTTTGAGCCTAAACTAGACAATTTTTGCCAGCTATAATCATAAATAATAATGTAGTGCAAAAGTGCAGTTCAGTGAACTAACGAAGGTGTCATGACACCACAGAATCGGGGCCACTGATTAACTTCCCCCGTCAACCCTATCTTAGTTTGTTCACTGAACTGCACTATTGCACTACATTAAATTTATGATTAAAGCTGGCAAAAATTGCATAGTTTAGTAAAGTATATAATAAATATTAGTAACTGCTACTGCACCACTGAAAAATTACTTTCTTGATGATCGAACTTTGAAATGTGATAGTATAGTTTTTTTTTTGTAAATACCTACCTTTTGATGTCATCGTGCCGATTGCTACACCCTAACCGGGTCCATAATTATAATGTTCCACGTAAGAGTGTTTGAATAAGGATTTACCCCCTTATTCATAATAGTCTGCTACCTTAGATCATTGCTATCTCTCACTATGTCTTCTTTTATTGACATAAGTTAGAGTGAGAACAAACGCTGCTTAGCAACTATTTTAAGTCAGCGAACCATTATGAATACGGGGGTTACTCTCTTCATTATGAAGGCAATTATTATTTGAATACGACATAGTACATTGTTCACCGAGGTTACTCGGTGAACAATGTACTATGTACTATTGTACTATTTCACATCATTTGTGTGTGATTTGAGGCCCAAGGCGCAGCCAAAAGGATAAATTTGAGAAAATTAAAAAAAATAACACGTTAGAAATGGATTTCCATACATAAACCTCTCCCGGCAAACGCGTGACAAATTAAATTCCATAGAGTTTTTCGACCCGCATTCTAGTACGCCTGCAATGACGTACTTTCTAGTTGAAGTTTAAAAAAGGAGTTTTTTTATTTATTTTTGTGAATTTTTACTTTCCGAGCAGGTGTAGTATAAAGATATTTACCTACATTTCAGCAAATAAATTGATGATTATGATTTATTTTTTTGTTTGACTTTCTTATACACAAGTGTTGAACAGTCATGAAACAGCCTATTTTTCTGTGTGTTGCCTAAGCTAGGTAATGTTATTTCGTATTTAACCTAAACCGTTAATTAACATATTATAGTATATCCAACAACTTCTAACTGCCAAACGTAGGTAGCCATCCATCCATGGTGTAGTAAGGTCACCTTACTACACCAAGGATACCTTAACACCAAGGGTAAAGTATTATGGGACTAGCTATACCCGCGCCCTCATTCGCAATAGTCATACCTGCCCACTAATTACATTTGACGACGGTTTCTCTCATATTAAGAAAAGCTGTGCAAAAAAAAAAAAACAATGTGCAGAATCGGACCTGTTACGATTGTGTATAAATCGTGTAGGGTCTACACGGTATAGCATGCTCTCATCTTCAATCCCATTTTATATCTACATGACTTTTTGCTAGGAATCGGACTGTGTCAGTGTCAAGAAGAGTCATAAACTTCGAAAACAAAATGTGATCGTCGCTTCTTACTCGTGATTCCGTTCATCTAGGGCCCTATTCTGCTAAACTAATCACTTCACTAAGACAGTGGTATCGTCACAGAATGACTCGTTTTGGTATTCTACCTTAGATAAGAAATGATGATGAATACAGATGGAGGGACGCGCAACAAAGTGTCAAGTTTGAAACTATTAATCTATCTCTCTGTGCAAATAGCACCGCACGCTCTATCGGAGTTTTATAAATGTAAAGGTTCTACGTGACGATTCTGCGACGATACCATTGTCATAATGAAGCAATTGGATATCAGAATTGGGCATCTGGTCCAGTTGACTGGACCACCGCAATAGTTTTTTTCAAAACTGACTGTTTTTTTTTTTTTCAATTAACTGTTTTTCTACTCGACTGATTTAGTCAAATTCGAACTTGCATCGCTGTTTCTAACAAAAAAACAATGAATTAAATAGGACGACGCGTTAGTGAACTACAACTAAGTACACATTTTGACTTTCATCCCCTCTCCCAAAGGCGTACCTACTGATTTCCGGGATAAAAAGTAACCTATGTCTTCCTTGTAGTATGAACTCAAATCATCCCAAGTTTCATATTAAATTATTGAGTAGTTTCGGCGTGTTGCGCGGCCAAATAATTTTAATTTTTTTTTTTGTTTTCATCCCTTCTCTTGGGAGGTTTCATTTGAATTGATTCAGTAGTTTCGGCGTGATGCGCGGCCAAGATACAGACAGTCAGTCAAACAGACAAAAATAAAAATAAAAAAACAGTTTCAGCTTCAGTATTGAAAATAGAGAGCCTTCTTTTATATCTCAGAAGTTTGCAGAGAATGTATGTAGCGTTTGTAGGATCTATATTTTACAGGAAAAATATAGAAAAGTATGTAACTAAAACACTATTACCAAAATTATCAAAAAGAGGGGGAATCATTATCAAAAGTGGTGGGTACCTCACCGAGTGGGCTATCAAATGAAAGGTACCGGTTTCAACATCTCAAAACAGTTTTTGAAATTCCTGTAGTCGAAAATAACACCATTAAACTCCGAACTTTGCAAACCGATCCATCTGAAATGTACGAGTAGGTACCTTAAATTTTTAGGTATTCTTTAAATAAAGTAAATAGCAATGTCTCCAACCGGTACCTATATGTAGTACATATTGGAATACTTGCCAAACGTTCGAAACACGAGTCACACTCGCACTTGACGGATCTTGTTTTTAGTTGTTAAGGTTTATCGTTCGCTTCTTTACTTTACCTTAAAAAGATTGAAGTGAACAAAAAATCAAAGTGCTCACTTTATTTCCTAGTTTTATAAGTGATTTGAATTTTTTATAATTGTGTCCAAGAGTCCTGTATGATCTAAAGGAAATAAAACACTTTGAATTTGAATTTGTCACCTTGCTATTTTGATAATGTCATCAGTTTTTTGTTAAGTTTTCATAAGTACATAAATGCTTTTGTTTACTTAATATATTTTGGATTCTAGATCCAAGTTGAAGAATAGCTCGTCACGCTGTCAAACTTTATCATTACGAGCATGTAAACATCGAACAATAAAGGCGGAGACGGCCTCAGACGGCTGTTATACCACAAAACTAAACACTACTTAAGCTGACAGTCGGTTGTCGTCTAGATGCTTAGCTTGATTAATAGGCGATTTGCTAGGCTTATTAATACGGAGATAATCCTTTGGAAATTATATTACGTAATGGCAAGAGCATTAAGATTAATTATTTATTTATAATCATTTGATAAAGCCAGTATAGGTAGGAAAATGGATGTCTTATTGAAGCGTAAAACTTAATACGTTTGTAAGACACAGTCCGATAGCTATCAGAATGTTATTCCACGATTAGCAATATCAGGGTTATTATTAACCAGCTTCCGCCCACAGCTTCGCACGTGTTTTTTCGGAATAAAAAGTAAGCAGTATGTTATTCTAGGTCTGAAAGTTTATGTGTGCAAAATTTTACCTTGATTTATTCAGTAGTTTTGGTGTTGTCTTCACACAAACATCTTCACAACGGCTTTTTTCTATAGATATACACACATAGAAAAAGAAACCAGACTTGAATGTTAATAAATACGGGCCACGGGCAGAAACTAGTTTTAAATGTGACCTACCTCATCATCATTATCATCAGCCTATGTTAGTCAACTGCTGGACATATACCTCCCCTATAGAGCGCCATAGCTCCCTGCCTTCAGCTTGCCGCATTCAGACCTTCAGGCTTTCGCAGGTCGTCATCACACCTGGCCGGATGGCGTGCTACACCACATTTCCAGAGTCGTGGTCTCCACTCAAGAACACGTTTACCCCAGCGGTTGTCGGTTCATCGCGACATATGGCGGCCCACTGCCACTTCAGCTTGCTAATTCTTAGTACCTACCAACATTCTTTTTATAAGATTCCTTCTACTGGCTGCAAGCATTTAAAAGAAAAGAACACTAAGCTAAATCCATTTCAAAACTCAAAGCATCCCATCGCTCAGAAACTTGTAACAACGCATACAACTCTGTAGAACATAAGACACTTTTAACAAGGTACGTAAGCTCGTAAACTTTAGTGAAGTTAGTCAAAATTACGTGACTCCTACGGCTAGTCAGTGATTAAGATGAACCGAGGGTTAAATGATATTCTGTGTACATTAATTTACCTGCAATGTTGTGCTAGACAGGGTCCTTTAATAATAAACCACAGATAGTAGGATTAATGACAAAGAAAATTACAATTCAATAATAAAAACAAATTAGAACTAGTATTTACAATTGAAACAATAAAGCTAACTGCAGACTGTTGCAAACAATTTACATGTAGCTCAACTGATCCATATCAATACCAGTCGGAAGCGTCCCCAAGACGCTGGCTGCATTGCCCCGCTGTATGGCAGTGCTGATACGCTGCGTCAGATACCCACCAGCTCTCGGGTCACGCGTCGCGTAGGTAACTGAGTTTAGTTTTTGAGTTGGAGCTGTTTTTTGGATAGAAAATCCCATTGGAGAAACTAACAGTGTACGGGCCTTGCTCTCTGTCACTATTTCTACGGTTACAGCATTGGTATACCATTTGTGATAATAGTTTGTTTTTACTTTGTACTTTACTTTTATTCTACGTCCCTATTTACTTGTGCTCTTAATCGTTTAATTTTCTGCCTTTTTTGTGTGAAGGTTAGATACTTATCTATATCGTATTTATTCATTTGATTCTAAGCTGAGGTATCTATACCTACATTAAATTTAGCAAAAAAAATCAACAAAAATTACATCTAAAAGACACAAATTACATTACAACTAGTAATTGCACTTAAAACAGCTAAGCTAACTGCAGATTGCTGCAAAGAATCTAGAGGTAGCTCAACTGATCCAAATCAATGCCATTCAGAATCGTCCCCAAGACGCTGGCATTGCCCCGTTATTTTGCCTAAAGTTCTGTCACCTAAAAGCATTTTTATGTCGCAATATTTTGCTCACGATCTGTCGCTTGTGGCGTATGCAATCAAATCATACCGTCGTTCAGGCGTGTGCAATATTGCATACCAACAAGCATACCTCACGAGTGAACTAGGCGTATGCAATGCGAGAATAGGCTACTCGAGAGGAAACCACCACATTAAAAACGGTTTATAAAATACCAGTTATAAGCATCTAGGTATTAAATAACGGTTTTGCCTGTGGTATTCCCGCACAGGACTAAATAAGACATATTTTACGAGGTAATTTAAGTTATTGATTCTGATTAATAGGAAATTATAGGTAGTTTTTGGAAAGTGTAACCAGGAACATCATTTAATTATGAATATAAGTACCCAGACCCAGGCAACCTGACATCAGATGAACATCACTTAAAAAATTAAAATGAATTTGTTTTTACGACAAAGTACTTGCCAAGAAGAACATTACATTAATTTGAAGGTACATGGCACTTATTTTTTTCAGCCCAGCTATCAAACTTCTATTGAAATTCCATTTACATCTTGATTATCACTGGTCTTAGAAGATTTTAAATTCAATTATCCTTCACAATTTAATTTGGTTTATCTATCAACTAGTTCTAAAGACTATTTTTGCATGAGACATCTTCTAGAAAATTTTAAATTCAATTGTCCCTTACAATTTAATTTCGTTTCTATCAACTAGTATTAAAGTAAATTTTTCATGAGACATCTTCATTATTATTCTGAAAGCTGTGTCCCCTATATGAGTTAATAATCCTGCGTTAGTAAAGTAACAAGACGCGGGGTGTCTGACACTTTGACATCAGTTTGTTCATTTGCTTCAGCCGAATTTCATTTTATATACATATGTCAGAGCTGAATAAAGGCCAGTTTGCACTAAAGCAAGGAGTGCGAATTGTGTGAATGTCACCAACAGCCCATGCATTCCAATATTTTGACATCATTGTACTTAAACTGATTAATTTTTGTATTTATTTTAAATAATTTCTGTAACTAACGAACGAACACGATAAGGAAGAGCGGCGTACTCTAACACAAGTATATTATACTTAAAAGAGAACCCTAACCCATGTTATTGTAACATACCTATGTACAGAAATAAACATTTTTCATTTTCATTGTCAAAACAGCGTCTAAAGACGTCTAAAGTCTTAGGCATTAGCCAACCAGTGTGTCTACCGAGTTGTCACAGTTAGATCACCTGACGTTACTACAGTAGTTACGTAAATATTAGTACCGCGCATTTTAGTACCCAACTATCCGCTAGAGGCGCTGTTCAAGTTTTCATAAAAAAAAATTAACTACAGTCGCTAGCGAGTATAGATTGTTAAAACTCATGGTAGACACACAGGGCTAATGCCTAAGATTAAGCCTACGTTCCGCTAATGCCCACTAGTCTTTTGACGTCTTGTCCTTGTCTAGGCTGCAGCCTAAGGCCTTTGTCTAGTGTAGAATAGACAAAAATCTCATAGAATCGTCATCGAATGGCTAAAATATTGGAATTGATTCCTTCGACTTCAATACAGTGAATGAAACGTTCTCTGTTATAGTCTAATTGTCCGTGAAAGGGGGCAGCACGACATTATATTTGAGATTGGTGTTTGTTGGATTGATCCTTTGGTAAATTTTACAAATCTCTGTCCCGATTTGGTAGATAACGGCCCTCAAGAGGCTATGATATTTTTGAAGAATATATTTCTATCATACATAGGTTGCCAGCACAGATTAACAATATAGTAAGTAGTACATGCCTATACCTCTTCCATCAAGTTATTTTTCACTTCTCAGCGTAGCGGAATTAAAATACGATTTTAAGCCCTAGGACTAAAATAGTAGATTGTGTCACAAGGGAACAAAATAATGTATTTAAGGCAAAAGCGATTTTTTGAATCCAGAGCGAAGCAAAGGATTCGATTTAAAGTACGTCGCTCAAGGTTAAATAATTTTGGTTCCGTGTGGCACACTCTGCTTTTCTTCCTAAACTATGAGAAAAAATTTATCATACGAGAAAAATAAATAAGAGATGCTTTTAGTAGTGACGAATATTTATATATTACGTACATAACCAAATTACTACTAATTAATAATGCTGGACCACACAGCATCATCTAACCCCAAGCTAAGCAGAGCTTGTGTTATGGGTACTAGATAACTGATATACTTAATACAAATACAGATCGTACAAACATTGGTCCCGAGCCGGGAATCGAACCCGCAACCTCCTGCGTCGCAGTCGTCTTTTTATTACCGGCCAGGACTTTATTAAAGCGAATTGCGTTCAAACTTTTAGTGTTCCAAATTCAAATGTCATTTCGTCACTGTTGTTAAGTGCGCTGGAATGACCCACTTCGAACGCACTTATCGAGGAACCCTTTGCCTCTTTTCTAATAGATGGGATGAAAAGTATTTTTTCTCTTTATTTCTGTCTGAAATCATCAGCCAGTACAATACATTCGTCCTCTTACATAAAGACTCGATTTGTTGTTCCTTATACAAAGAACATATATCCCAATTTATTAATTTTTGTAAATGGTCTGAAAGCACCTTTTTGATCGTTGGATGCTTATAAGAAGGGTGATTCTTCCTCCATGGTAGAATGCGTACTTTGCGTTGCGCGTAACAAAGACATTAAAAAAGTTGGTATTAGCGCGAAATATCTTTTTGTTTACTACAAATCGAATTTAAAGTGAACGTGGCTTATTTAATTGAGAATGTCATCAAGCTAAATTTTGCCAATAATATCCAAATGGAACAGAAGGGTAAAGAAATAATTAATATGAATCTGTTGCCGTCGAATTCACGTGTAATTATATTAAAAGACTTACGACAAATTCTTGAAGTAGAGAAGTGAAAAACGTGTGCATTATTTTCGTTAAGGTAAGTTTTGATTGTTTTATTTTCTTGTTATCGAAGTGCAAAGTAGAATGTTTAACTCGGGGCAAAACCACCAATTATAACTCGGTCTTGTAATCCTCCCTCACTACGCTCGGGAGTATAACAACCTCGTGTATATAATGAGGTGGTTTAGTCCCTAGTAAAACAATCTACTATTATTTTTAGTTGTTCGACTGACAATGAAATAGTCATACCCAAATGCTTTACCGATTCGATTTTTTCAGACTATCGATGTGGTTTATGAAGAAGTTGTAATCGATTTTGTTATTGTTGCTCAACATTTTGTATAATTTGGAGTCCAAATGAATTTATTTATTGAATATTGAATATTCAGATTCAATAAATAAATCATTTTTCAATAACAAAAATAATAGAATAAAATACTATTATTTTTGTTATTTTATTTGCTATTTGCTTCTGCCTGCGGCATTACCCGTGATAAAAAATAACACCGCTTGTGTTACTGTGGTAAACTATAATTTTTATGCTACTTTTTCATGGAAAAATCATCTACAATAATCTTCGTTACATACTACGAAAAATCGAAACTTTCGTAAGTCCCCATATTTTTCGAGTCGACAGATTCGCATCTCTATTTGGCAAGTGTAACGGTGTCTATGAAATACTTTATTCTGTTATTCAGTCTTCATTCTCTCACATGTCAACAATTGGTTAACTTTATACTTATATAACTTTTTTGCATATACCAAACCGAAAATAAATTCGTGGATGGGATATATAGTGTAACAGCTTCTGACCGCGGCTTCGCTCGCTTATTTTCGGTATAATAAGTACCTACCTATTATCTAACTTAGGCTATATTATACATGTACTTCAAATTTGATCTTGATCCAGTATTGGAGATATTACGTAACAAAATAAAATTCACAAGTTTTAATCATTACCGTGTTTTTGGCTTCATGTATAATACTAGCTGCAGCCCGCGGCTTCGCACGCTTTTTTCCGGAATAAAAGGTAGCCTATGTCCGGCCCCGGGATACCATCTACCTCGCTGCCAAATTTCACCGAGATCCGTTCAGCCGTTCTTGAGTTATAAAAAGTGTAACTAACACGACTTTCTTTTATATATATAGATTAGTAGAATAGTAGTTAGATATTCACGGCCTGTTTACCTCGACTTGATCGTAAGTAGGTACGTAATTTAGGGCTCAGGTTGTCCCACTTACTAGATATTATCTGGATATTTCCACCAATCCAGCTAAAAAAAAATAAAAAACAAAAATAAACATTTATTTAGTCCATAAAGCACAGTTACAAAATATTAGCCCACAATTAAAGCACAAATACAAACTCAAACAGGGGCAGGTGTGCACTGAATGCCAGGTGTAGGTTGCAAACACTGAATGCACCCTTACCCAATGCTGCAGGAATCGGCTGCTCAGGTCTTCAGCCAAACAAAAGCAAGCGAAACAAGATCGCCCTAGTATTAAATTAAGTTATACAATGTAACGCTATGAGACTGGCAACAGCCAAAGTTCTAGTTTAGACTAAGTTATCCATAACAAATTGTTGAGATTATTGTAAAAGCAATTCCCGCTCATCTTGGAATTGATTCTCTGATAAACATTTTCGTATTCCGAGAACTGGGACTGGTTGACGTAGCATGATTTTCCTTAGTATTTTTTCAGTACAGGAAATCAATTTTGTTAACTAAATAAACCGGCCAAGTGTGAGTCGACTCGCACACGAAGGATTCCGTTCCATGCTTGATATACTTTCACAAAAGAAACCTAGAACATAATTTTTTGATTGGTCGCAAAACCAGCAAAATGCCAAAATGAAGCCTCCTATAATTTGGATAATTTTATGATCAGTAAACATAATATGAAAAATTCATGGCGGCCCTTACTTAGCACTATTTATATATTGATAGATTGATATTATTTAACATACTAATATTATAAATGCGAAAGTTTTGACGTTTAGATGTATGGATGGATGTTTGTTATTTTTTCACGCAAAAACTACTGACTACTGAACGGATAGTTTTGAAATTTTGTATACAGGTATTTCTAAGCCTGAAATAAAATATAGGCTACTTTGTATCCCATAAATTAGTTTCCATGGGATAGAAACAACCTTTAAACGTTTCCATAGAAACAACGCGAGCGAAGCCGCGGGCAGAAACTAATAAATAAATAATGCTCCGCACAGCATCATCTAGCCCCAAGTTAAGCAGAGCTTGTGTTATGGGTACTAGATGACTGATAAACTTACCTATATTTTCTTATGTATAAAATTTTTTGATTATATATAGAAAATACCCAGAACACACGGAACAAATATTTGCAGATCGTACAAACATTTGTCCCAAAGCGGGAATCGAATCGCTGGCGCTGGCGGACCTTCGCCCGCCGGGCCACATCGGTCGTCAACCGGTCAATTGTGGATGGTTTTAGATGACTTACTCAATACTGGTCAAGTGGTCAATAACCCACAAATTTGTGGTGAAATGTAGTTTTTCATTTGTTTTTTATAGTTAGGCTTTAGGAAACGGAGATCCTAAGGGAAAAAATAAGTGCTAAAGCAAGAATATTATGCTAGCCCAAGAAATACCAACTGGATGAAAGTTGATGCGTTCTCTGCTACATTAGTCACCGTCGCGCTCGGTACATTTCATTATTACTCCCCCTCTTCACCCCTTCCCCCCTGTTTATTTGCGCAAGTTTAATTAATATGTGTTATTGACTTGAGGCAAAGAAACATAAGGACATAGGAGATATAGGAACGTAAGGACCTAACTAGATAGTTGATGAGGTTGGTTTTAGTTGGTGAAATCAAAGATGGTTTCGTTTGAGGACGTAGTTCCAAGATACTTGTCTTAGCACTAATGAGAAATCTTAAGAACTTGTGAATTTTTTGGTTGTTTACCGAGAAACGATAAAGTTATGTCAACTTTGGAACTTTTTGATTGTTTTGAAAAAACTATAAAATTACTTTAAATACCTACCTTAAATATTTACACAGTATTTTTTTTAAGTTTTGCGGGACTAATATCTACTAATCTCTCGGGACTATGATTTTTATGAAACTATTTCGGAATTATCCTCTAGAGGTATAAAATACCAAGAACCATCCAAATCGCTCCACTTGACGGAGTAATAAAAGAACATAAATTAAAAGAAGTAAAAATAATATAAAAAACATACATGCAGCCGAACATCGAACCTCCTCCTTTTTTTGAAGCCTACGTAAACTTCTAACCATCTCAACTGTATTTAAATATTGCTTAAAGTGCGTCCTTGTTAGCATTTTTCTGTTAGCAAAAGTTAATAGATTATTGGGGATGGCCCAATATTTTTTCAACAAGATTAGACTCGTCACTCATCATCGTTTATGGACAAACTGCCTAAACGGTCCATCTATTCCTGCCTAATGTTTGCCTGATTAAACTACTTAGTATGCAGATTGCATTTTGTCGTCAATGACAAATGCACCTGCTCGTAAAGTAGGGGCTGTTCACGGTTGCATTATGGAGCACGGAATAACGATGAACGGTATCCAGAACGTATATATGACCGCATAACGAAATACAGGAATCAAATGCGGTTTCCTGTACTTTCTGGATAGTTTGATCGGTATTTCAAGTATCGGTATTCCGTGGTACAGTCTGTATTTTGGCTAATTTCATCGGAATCCGCTGTTGTAGGCTACGAAGCCTATAGTCACGATCACGTTCGCCATAAACAAAATAGCAGAACTGCAGAATTAATGAATGGACTGGAAAGATGAATATCATTCTAGTCCATGATATAGGCACGAGTACATGCGCCATAGAGTTCCGTATGGCGACCTATGTGGCGCTGGTGAAGGTCCGCCTACAACGCAGGAGGTTGCGAGTTCGATTCCCGCCTCGGGACAAATGTTTGTAAAATCTGCAGATATTTGTTCCGGGTGTTCTGGATGTTTTCTTTGATGTATAAAAAAAATATCTATGTAATGTATTGTATTAAGTATACCAGTCATCTAGTAGGTACCCATAACACAAGCTCTGCTTAGCTCGGGGCTAGATGATGCAGTGTGTCCAGCATTATTTATTATTATTTATTTATTCTAGAACATAATTATTGCAATATGCATCAACGATTCGAGCCATCTTTTGTTTTGAATGCAATCCTGGATTTCGATTCTTCTATTCAAAATCAATAATAATGGTCTGTTGTAAAATCATGTTGTGTTGCATGTTTTGGAACCCAATCTAGTATAAGAACCATAGTTACCTATAACTTTTACTCGCCATGATGCGATTGTCTTCGGTTTTGTATAAGTACCAATAATATAAAATAAAATAAAATAAATAACATAAAATAAAATCAATATCATTTCTTTTTATTTCCGCAGATACAACTCATGTACAGGTGATGTACACTTATTGTCAGATAAAATGCTGTCGAATAAAGTACCTACCTATCTATCTCTCCGTTTTCTCCTTTCCAGTACGCAACCCCAAAAATGAACGATGTTCGTTAAAACTTAACAGACAGCATTGTTCATGACATCCTGAAGGAGGCCTAATCTTACAATCCAATTAACCAGTAATATAATTAACGAACAAAAACAAAGGGTTAAGAGCTTCTGGCGATAATCAGGATTCCAACGTGAAACCCAAACAAATATTTCAGAGACTGCGGCTCAGAACTTACGGTCGCAAATCAACAGAAAACTGGAAATAGATTGCAACATTCAATGAGGGGGAAATCTTACCCGTCCTTCGTACATTCAAGATCTGGAGTGTTTTAACTAACAGACTTGGTACGATGAGAGCTTTTGCTGTTGAATTTTACAGGTGATCTGCGGGGACTTTCACTGCAGTTCTATCATCATCATCAACCTATATTAATCCACTGCTGGACATAGGCCTCCCCATATGAGCGCCATAGCGCTCTGTCTTCAGCTTGCCGCATCCAGCATCTGCCTGCAGCCTTTCGCAGGTCGTCGTCACACCTGGCTGGAGGTCCTACACTACGTTTGCCGAGTCACGGTCTCCACTCAAGAACACGTTTACCTCAGTGGTTGTCGGTTCTTCGAGAGATACGGCCGGCCCACTGCCACTTGCTAATTCTTTGAGCTATGTCGATAACTTTGGTTCTCTGTCGGATGTATTCGTTACAAATCCTATCCTTCAGAGAAACTCCGAGCATAGCTTTTTCCATTCCTTGAACTGGTGGACCAACCCTACCGTGGTTGTCCACGTATCAGCTCCGTATTTCATGACGGGTAGGACGCACTGATTGAAAACTTTCGTTTTATTGCATTGCGGTATGGATGACGAGAAGACTCAACGTAGTTTTCCAAACGCTGCCCAGCCTAGCTGGACAATCTGCCAGAGGTAAGTATACTCTGAAACAGTTTCGAGAAGTCTTGGATCAATGTGGCCATTGATCATGACTTTGGATTTATCCAGTTTCATGCCAAGACCGATACATCGGGCTAAAGCTAGGCCGTCCAGCATGTAGTAGTTTTATGGGCTCTGCAAAATAAAGGAACACTCATCACTCATTAGTGACAGCAGCACAATTAGTGTTCCTTACAAATATTATGGAAACAGCAGTTCAGACACGCCCTTGTTTGTATAATTTAAGTATGTATATAATTTGTATGTATGTATATATATATATATAGTAGTAGGTATGTATGTATGTATGTAGTGTTTTATTATTTACTTTTGCTTATTTTGTAAGTGTTTACCCCATGTATATCCGACGACCCTATTCATATCAGGCTGTGTGGCAGAGTTCGCTCTTGAGCGATAAGACTACCACTTATGTTATAGGTACTTGTTTCATTTGTAAATTATTTATTTGTTTTAAGTGTGCAATAAATAAAAGTATTTTCTATCTATCTATCTATGAATAAGGTTACTCAGCATACATACCTATACACAGAAATTGCATGCAGTCGCTTGTAGAGCATGAATGTAATATTCTAAATCCTTACCCACTTAAGAAGGTACACAACCCCTCACCCTAATCGTATATACCGTCTCCGTTCTGGCCAACGCGTTTTCACCGGTCTTTTGACTGGCATTCGGTCTAAATGCGGCGTAAGATCTCAAAACCCTACCTACGTTTAGAATGTACCAACTTTTGCTCAGATCGGGCAAAATCTAAGGAGTTGAAAGAAGCTCTGAGTACCACTTATAAGTATGCCTTGAGGTATACTAACGACCTATCAAAATAATGGCTTAGAATTTTTCTTATAATCGATCTTCAGTTTCCGTATGAAAAACAAGTTTTATATTCCACAATGATTGTAAATATAAAACAAATCAAAAACATAAATGTGGAAACTAGCCAAGTTCGCTCAGATAGTGGCTTCACCGATCTGAGATCTTATAGATTGGTGCAAAGTTTCATAGCAGTTCATAATCTTAATTTGTTACGTTCCTTCAATGGTTAATTTGTGTCTTGCCAAGTTTATGCCCACCGCTTTTTAATGTTGGAACCCTTCCCGTGCGAGTCGACTCGCACTTAGCCGTTTATTATTTATTTGAATTCTCTAAAAATAAGCTATAGGTACAGGGTTATTAGTAATTCACTGACACTGCATGAAATGCAGGTTCAGCCCATCATCACGAATACTTTTGTGAAGACGCCAGGTCTAATTCTTAATTTATTAGCTCGTAAAAAAGTATTTTCCTCCTAAAAAGTATTTTTTTCCTAAAAATATTAAACTTTTTTGGTGGCTTTTTACTTTTCGAATGTAAACTATAATCCCTTCGAAGACATTGCTCCAAAGCACTTAAAAAGATGGTTATTTTTAATTCAAAGATAAAAAATACGAGGCCGAAATACCAAGAACCAAAAATCTTTTCAGAATAATATAATGATGCCAGTTATCCATTACCAACTAAGGTCCTGACTGATATAATAATAACCAGCGTCGTTATCGACCTCTGAGGATAACGACGACAAGCTGAGGCTGGCCCTGATTACCCGTGCACATAGATAAGGAAAGACCAATTTTTTTTTACTCTTGGGCTCGCTGTTTACGTTATGCTCAAAATTTTAATCAAAAGTCTTATGTTTTCTTTACTACGTATATTTAATATATGGGAAATATTTTTGTATAACATGTGCATAAATTCTTTATTCTTTATTAAGTTTATGTTGCTTGTTAATGTAAATTATCGTACTTAAAAGCAAATACCCACCTGCCAGTGTGTGCACAAACTTTGAACAAAGTGTAAAAAGCTCGTTTCAACTCCGCAATTCATTTAAATAAGCCCCTATTAAAGACTTAAAATTATAAAATGAAAGCATCAACACTAAAAGGTGTAAAATATTTTATTTTATTCTGAATCCAGGATGTGGAAAATTAAATATATAGTGTAGTGTATACCCTGACTGTAAAACAGTTTAAATAAATAAGCTGAACAATCCACACAGCATCATCTAGCCCCTAAAGCTAAGCAGAGCTTGTGTTATGGGTACTAGATGACTGATATACTTAATACAACACATTACATAGATAGATATTTTTATCATACATAGAAAATACCCAGAACACCCGAAACAAATATTTATAGATAGATATTTTTATCATACATAGAAAATACCCAGAACACCCGAAACAAATATTTGCAGAACGTACAAACATTTGTCCCAAGGCGGGAATCGAACCCGCAACCTCCAGCGACGCAGGCGGACATTCGCCCGCCGCGCCACATTGGTCGGGTATTTATACTTGTAATTTTGAATCATCACCATGCTGATCTATGCTGAGGCCTTATACCCCTCCTCCGTTGTTAGTCGGTTAAAAATAGTAATGACTGTTTAGGTACATATGTAGGTAAGCAGGTTAAGTCAATTAGGTCGTTGCTTATAGATAGGATAGTTTATTTATTTTATTTTGATATTTCACACTTTATATTTTTTTGCTGTTTGGATTGTTCATCGTTATTATTACTATTTTTTTATTAACGATTATCTTTCATCGTAGTCAGTCTAACTCTGAGGCAAGAACTAGAAAACTGGCTTAGCGACCTGTTTTCGTACAACTAATTATTTACGCACAGTCATACATCTAACTTAATTACACTATTATTCTATTACACCCTGTATAACGTTCCCACGTAGGCGCTATAAGGGCATTATATAACATTATGTAACTGTGCCTCTCCGCTTGATGAGTTGGGACGTATATGAGGAATGGTGCACACTCCGCTCTCAAAGTTTTCATTGTAACATCTTAACTTATGCAATATACCGTCTGCTTCTTTAATACTTTCGTCGAACGGTCGATTACGTTTAACAGCTCAGTGCGAGCGAATGTTCATGTTCTTATTTACTGTAAGCTAGCAGAAAATCACTCGGGTATTCATAGTCGCGATTTCACACAAGACGTGTTTGATAGGCTAAGTTTGGCAGTTGTTTTATTATGGATCGTACACACTAACATCGGTTGATGTCGTCAACATAATTTCATAGGATCATGTCGGCGACTGTGCCCGCTGACTTCTTGCGACATGTCCGCGGCAAATGATTGTGGCTTTGCCGCGACATTCCACAACCAGTCAAATGTTGCTGATTTTGTGTCGTCGATACTGTTTCCCTACCCACCGACACAATCCGGCGGCTTTTGCTGTAAATAAATAAATAATGCTGGACAATCCACACAGTATCATCTAGCCCCAAAGTAAGCAGAGCTTGTGTTATGGGTACTAGATGACTGATAAACTTAATACAATACATAACATAGATAGATATTTTTTATTATATATAGAAATTACCCAGAACACCCGGAACAAATATTTGCAGATCGTACAAACATTTGTCCCAAGGCGTGTTGACTCCTAGATGTATTCCCGCCAACATATCGCCAGCGAAGTCGCCAACATCCCGCCGCCCCGTGCTGTGTCGTCGGCGTTGCTGACTTTAGTGTGTTGACTCCATTACGTTCTTTGCGTACAAACAAGGAACAAATTAGCTTAGGCTTACTGCTCTGTTTTTACCCTACAACTAATGTACGAGGGTTATTGCTTGAAGCCCTTTGCTCGCTGTGGAGCATGTTTGCTGGGAGCTGCATGCTGGTATACCCCTGTGCTTAACCTATGTACCTAGCTGAATGAGCTAAGTTCAAAAGCATTTGTCTTTGAATTTAAGCTTATTTTAATATTAACTTTCGTGTGTGAGAAGAGACTCAAAATGTTGTTAGGTTATTTAATTAAAACAATTAGAAGCAACGGAGAACAAAATAATAAACCGCCAGGTGCGAGTCGACACGCACACGAAGGGTTCCGTACCGTAAAAATCAGGCAACTTTTTCAAAGAACATCAAATTTTCACTTGCTCCGAATTCCGAGACCCCTTTAAATTTTCAACTTCATTATATTTTTAGTATTTTTTATTATTGCAGTCGAAGTGTTACTTATTTATAGAAAGTTTCATTTGCCTACCTATTGTGGTTCAAGAGCCTTGACAAAAGAAGAGCAAAAATTGCCAAAAAAATAAGGTTTTTGTATAGAAGCCCCCTTTAATTTAGATATGAATTTTTTGTTGTTATAGCGGCAAAAGAAATACCTACATTGTCTGAAAACTTCATGAACTAACCGCATGAGATAAAGCCCTGTGGCAGACGAACAGCGGAGCCTTAGTAATAGGGTTCCGATTTCAACCTTCGGGTACGGAACCCTAAAAACCATGTGTGTTCCCCAAAACCTGTCTTGTCTAAAATAGAGTAAAATGCCACCCATAAACCTATCGTAATTTAGTCGATTCAATGCATGTCTACAGAATATAAGTTATTTACAGCGTACTAACTGATCGAGCAGTCTCGCGAGGCAGCCGCGCAAGGCAAAACCTCGGTCAGTCAGGACGTGCCTCGCCCAAGGGAAACGCACGCACTGCCTCGCCCGAGCATGCCGTAGCCCGAGCCGAGCGTTGTCGGGTTTTGTCAATGACTCGATGGTCAAAGGCGCGTTGAGGGATATTTATGTTTTTAGAGTTTCGCAGATCGGAGCTCGGTTTCCCCTTATGGTCTCGCTTTTTCTGTCCTGCTACTACTACAGCAGCAAATAACTTGAAATTTATAATAATCATACAATTCGTGCGCCTGTAGGTAAGAAAATAAATAAAATGAAAATGATCAGAAAGAAAGTTTGTGCATTAGAAACAGTTTTTGAAACTTTTGTAGGTTTCATACTGTTTGAAATATTTTCAAAATACTCGAAAAAATACCCTTTCCCCCCGCCCCTTTCTATCTCCGAAATTTGCATTTAAAATGTACGTAGTGTTTGTAGATATGGATCTATAGTTTACAGGAAAAATATAGAGAAGTCTGTAAGTAGAACCCTTTTTGAACAATGGTAAAATAGAGGGGAATATTTTTAAAAGGGAACCTACCTCACGAAGTGTGTTATCAAACAAAAGATATCGATTTGTACATCTCAAAACAGTTTTTGGAATTTTTGTAGGTTTCATACATTTTGAAATATTATGAAATAAGTAGAAAAATTACCCATTAATATCTCCGAAGTTTGCACAGCGATTCATCTGAAATGTATGTGGCAGTTGTAGATATAAATCTATAGTTTACTGGAAAAATATAGAGAAGTCTGTGAGTAGAACACTTACTGAAAAATTTACAAAAAGGGGGGGAATTATTTTGAAAAGTGGAGGCTACATCACCAAATGGGGTATCAAATAAAAAGTAAAATATAGAGGGAGTCTTTGAGTAGATCACTTTTTGATAAATGATCAAAAAGGGGGGGAATCATTTTCAAAACGCTACCACATCGAGTCACGTATTAAATAAAAGGTACCGGTTTGTACAGCTAAAATCAGTTTTTAAAATTCCTGTAGGTTACATACTTTTCGAAATATACTAAGAAATGTCGACAGTTTTACTATTGCCCTCTAAACTCCGAAGTTTGCACACCGATCCATCTGTTGAAAAAGATAAAAATAGCAAAGACTCTAACCGGTACCTATAGTATATTATAGTATATATTGGTATACTTGACAAACGTTCGGAACCCTCGGCGCGCGAGTCACACTTGCACTTGACGGATCTTGTTTATAAAGCGATCACTCTACATTGTTAGAGTACGTCTCGTTAGAAGATAGAAGAATAATGTGGCTGCAGCTACACGGTTACCCCGCGCATTACCGCCGTAATGTAAGGGAGTTCCTCGTTAAAGCATATCATCGGAGGTAGATCGGGCGCTTGGGGACCATTCTATGGGCACCGCGGTCCCCAGATCTCACCCGCTCGACTTCTTTTACTAGGGGTGCCTAAAGGAGCCCGTCACCTCAATTGAGCAGCTGCGTGAGCGAATACAAAGGGCGGCCCAAACCATTACCGAATCCGCCCATGTGCGCAAAATAATACGCTCTTTTATATAGAGAAGATGCAGGGCGTGTATAACATCTAGTGGTAGCCATTTTGAGCACTTATTGTAAGAAATTCCAAACTAGCTTAGGTATAGACTTGACCTACACTAGTTTTAACCATACTTGTAATTTGATAAAATGGCCCTTAACCATCTTAACTGGAATATTCTTTGCATTGAAAGTTGGAAATACCAAATATTATACTATTTCGGAATCTCAATGAAATGAGCAAGATATTTATTAGATGGCCTCTCAGGTGACCGTAATTTTTTTTACACCGTTTTACCCCCTAAGAGGCAAAACTTTGGATAAAATTAGCAAAACACATTTTGTTTGTTAAACATGTTGTAAAAGAAACGCTGTTCCTTTGGCACACAAATGGCAGTAAACATTTCATAGCACAGTTATCCAAGAATGCTATAACAAAAACAGATTGAAAAAAATCCTTGATTTGTGACCATGCCATCGAAAAGAATGGACAAGGGTAAAAAAACGGAAATGTTCAATAACTCGAAAACCGTGAGACTTTTACTGGGTACAATTCTCTTAATGTCTGAACAGTTATGATGCCCCCTACCCCCCTACCCCGTAGGTAAAGACTCGACTACTCTTTACGCCACACTCTGTAGCTATACCACGCATAAAGGTTTAAACACACTATTATGACGTCAGAAACATATTGGTTTCATACATTTATTGTGGAGAAACACAGTATTATTGTGGTATTACTGTGACAAAAAACACAGCATTAACTTACTAAATGTATAAAACCGATTTGCTATTGCCAATTTACGGCACAATTGCGTGTTTCAAGCTAAATCTATATAAATAATAGCACTGTATTGATTAAGCTGGTCCAGTTTGCAAATCGTTGTATGGGATAGCCTTAAGTGTATAAACGTGTTAGTTCAAAATAGCTTTCATTAATCTTGTAGCACAGTTTTATAAGACAGATTATTGACTATTACTTATACGATCACAATCTCGCGCAGCGGGCAAGGGTCCGTCTGCGTCGCAGAAGGTTGCGGGTTCGAGCCCTAGACAAATTAGCGGGACAAACTTTTGTACGAACTGCAAACTATTGCAGGTTTTTACATCAAAATATTATTGTAGTAAGTATTTACTACTACAATATTTTGCTCGTCATCTGTTGTCCATGCATACACCAGCATACACTCATAATCCAAGCTCTGCTTACTATGGAGATGATGCTGTGTGTATTACCATGTATCATTTATTTTTATTAGGTCGTTATTTAAAGCCCAAACGAATTCGTCAGTCAGTTAAATGTGCACAGGTGCAGAAACTCACTCAAATATTGAATGTAAATAGACTCATTCAAACGATAATAAACAACGCTCTGTAATTATAGGTTTTCATAGAACTGTATCGAATTTTAAATCTTTTTTGGGATTTGTCGAGTGGTTTGCTCAAAATTTTATAGGTAAGTAGGTAAAACTATATCTATGCGCAAAATAATTTAAACACGCTCAAGGACAATATAGACTCACGATTGTGTTTAAAAACGGGTTTAAAATTATTAAAAAACATCGAATTGTAAAACGTGGAGCACAGGATGAGACATCGTGACGAATTGACGAACACCTACAAAGAAAAGCCCAGCCGTGGGACAATAACAGCCTGTAAACATCATCATCATATCCCTTTGTGTCACCCACTGCTGGGCGACTGGATAGGCCTCCTTCAATCTTCGCCAGCCTCCTCTATTATTTGCCTGACGTAAACATAAATATTCATAAAGAAATCAAAACAAATAGTTTAATCGAAAGATCATGGTCCAATCATTTATCATGATGGCATGGACGCAAATATTTACCAGCAGACAACAAAGCGGCTTCCTACAAAAAAGCCTGAAGTGGATGAGTGTAACGCAATATCCATGTTTTGTTAGAGTTCGGAAAAGTTCTTTTGTCCACTAGTCTTTTTGCCGGGGCGCATCTAGAGATGTAAGAAATAATAGAATTAAGTTATGTTACGAGTAAGTTCTTTATATAACTTATTTATTTTCAAGACCACAGTAAGATTTTTAAAGCGTACCCTATAAACGAATCAGATGCATTCCCATACAAAGAGGAAGGCTCAAGTTCAAGTCCCGCATCAGACGTACATTTTAACTACTCTTACTGGCCTTTCTCCTAATATCAAAATTGCGAGAATCGTTAGTTACCAACTTGAGTGCCAACTCTGCATATTCGCGGGGTGCGGGTTAAGCGCGGAATTTTTAAACAGGTATCTGTATTTTCTACATAGCTATAAAAGTTACCTGTAAAAACACCTATTGTAAAGAGAAAATAAATGGATATTAAATTAAATTGTTTTAGAAAAATTGTAAATTGAAACGTGGGAAACACATAACCCGTTCGACCTGTCAGCCGGTTAAAAATGATACCACATCATTCAACCCTCGACACAGCCCTGTCAGAGCGGAGCTATGCCCGGCTATAGGATTTCGATGACGCAGTTGACGCTCCCATATCGATCTAATATCAATAACCCATCACAAAGGCCTTATCCCTGCCATTCCACGGGTGGTTTTAATTTTAGCATATAGGGTGCGGTCACAAGGCTCTTAATCCGTGACTGTCTTCTGTTGCTATTCAGTTATGAAAGTGCCTACTTAGAAAATTGTCTATTGGATTTCAATTCTCAATGTGATGTTAAATGTTTAAGAAGGATTGACAGGATGAATGAGGAACGGAAGACTACCTTTGATGCAGGACCGAGGAGAATGGCATTAAACGTAGGGCCCTCTCCAGTTGTAGCTATAGTGAACGATGATGCTGTTGTGTAAGTATCCATAATTTTTCAAACACACACTTAAACATATTAGAAACTTTTTTACCAGTTTCACTCGGATTCTGTTGTGGAAGAAAGAATCTCATATAGTTAAACGCTGAAAACATTACAATCCTTGTTTTGGGTAGTCGTGAAAAAAATGCGTTTCCTGTCACGTTTTTGGCCAACCATGTCCCGTTGGTTCGATCCAAAAACGTGACGGGATCACGGCTAATTTTATTTTCCTACCTGCAGACTTGGACCCTAATACCACTAAATAAATCGCTTCACCATAACAACGGCATCGTCTCAAAACGACGCATTTTGGCATTTTACCTATGATGAAAGAAACTAAAGATGTGCGTGTTAAGTATAAAATTTGAAACCTCTGACGAGCAATATCTCCGTGCAGTCAGCACCGCACGTACTATCTAGTGTTTATTTCATCTATAGACGATTCTGCGACGAAACCATTGTCATGGTAAAGCAATTGGTTAGCAGAATTCGGCCCCCCTAGACCATATCCCTAGAGATTGCATTCTGACGATATCGCTACAGAATGTGTAAGCAAATTAAAACTCATGAAAAACCTTACTTTAACTGCGACAGGAAAAGATTACACAGGTATTATAAAAAAATACTTCATTGCACTACCTCCACCCACTATGACGAAGGTAAATAGTTATACAATTAATCGCCATAATGCCGTTGTTTACTTTATTTTTATCGTACATTCAATCGCTATTTACAAAAGTTGTGCGTAGTTCACGTAATAAAGCACCGAATTTTATAAGTAGAGCGGTCCACTTAAGCTTATTGCTTTACAGTTATGGGTCAACTAATTGATATTAATATTACTTACCTACTTACTTGGCCAACCCCGCGTATTAAGGAAACTTGAAAATCGATTTATAACAATTTGAACGAAGACATTTGCATTTTCGTAGCAAACGAAGAAATTGGATGAGATACAACATAAGTGGCGAGTGGGTTTGATAACCAAACGACGAGACAGAGAGAAATGAGACGGCGCATTTTGCTATTTTACATTTTGCTATTTTACTCACGGGGTCCCGGTGGTAAAAAAACTCGCATTACATAAAATTCAAAATTTTTTTTCTTTGGTTCATTGAATGTGAAAACACGATTGAGAAAAAAAAATACGATAAATAAAGCACTGTTTCGCTCATGATTTGGTCGAGATCTCAGGAACCCTGCGGTCTATTGAAATGTCTTAAGTTGTGATTCGTAGGTTATTTATTACTAAATATTTGGTGCCTTAAACCAGTTTATTCATAAGTTGCGTAATTTTCTTGTAAATAAACAATAACTTGATTTTCGCGCCCTCGCGCCGTTCCAAAAACGTAGGTATGCTTTGTCCCGCTCCTATGAACGCGAGATCCTATGCCTACTCTATTATCAAAATAGCGCGCATTGCGCCCTCTTAACCTAATATTCACTCTGTTGCCGCGTCTTTTTATTAGTACGCAGGTTAAACTACTTATCGATTTGACATCCTTCCTTCATTAAATATTGCGTACAATTATATCTGAAACTCGACGCCAAGCAAGCGAGGTTTAATTATTTGTGTCATGGCTTGTTTACAAACATTTTACATCGAGTTTAGCTAGTGTATAGTTGTTTGGCATTTTCGACCTACTACGATGATTTTGTAATAAATTTTCATCGTTTTTGGTGACAAACAATAGATCTAAAGACCGACCTCTGTAATCATTCCCTATAACAACTTCTTCAATATTTATGGGTATAATTGATAGTTAAATTAATGGGTAGCTATCAGTTTCATGATGCTAAAGTTTTTAAAAAAAGTTTTAAACAAGGGGTCTTTGTCCAACCCAATATTTTAGATTCCTTAGGCATTACACAGAATTATACCATTCTTAAACATTTAGTGATTAAAAAATCCGGCCAGGTGGGATGATGACCAGTGAAAGACTGCAGGCAGATACTGGATGTGGCAAGCTGAAGACAGAGCGCACCTGGAATTCCATTAATTTTTAATGAAATTCCAGGTGGGACCAAACAAGATGACTTTAAAATTTTTTTAACTAAAGAACTAGTGCTGTAGACGGAAGACAGGTACGCTGTAAGGGCTACACTTGAAATTTTGTGTATACCTAAGCCTCCCAATTTGACAGGCAGGGAGGCCTGCGACCATGCCTTGTCATCTAACTCGACATTCAAAACCGATGATAGAGTATTCTTTATTATGTTGTCTAAGCCTTCCAAGAGGTCGCTGTGTTTCCACAGTTGACTACATCTCAAAGAATACGGAAATTTAAGTACAAAAATACAAAACCGAATTATTGTAAAAGCCATATGATTATTAATTTTGAGCAGTTTGTCCGAAGTTTTGTTGAAATTTTGAATTTTCTCATCTACAAAGGACTGAAAAGACTCATCAAGAATTGGTGAACCAAGGAGGCGAAGTGAATTTATCAACAAATGTTGATAAATTCACTTCGTTGTTATGTTGGGGCCAAACTATTATGTTGGGGGCCAAACTATTGAATTTCCCAATGATATTGTTGTTATCACAACTTTTTATTTCGGACTCTTGTTAACACAAGAGTCCAAAATAAAAAGCTCGCACTTTGAAAAATTTAATTCCAAACCTATTTTACGAAATTCATCTGTGATGATTTTTAGACCATCAAAAACTGTGTTTACCTCTCCACCTAATGTTCCATCATTTAAATACCAAACATTGAGCTTGGATTGGAGACGTTGAATTATCGGTAGGATAGCAAGGCTAAATATGGCTGGACCAAGAGGGTCGCCCTGCTGACATCCAACAGCGGACAAAATGACTTTGTTCTTGTAAATTAATTTTGACGGCGAACCGTAACATTGCCAGAGAAAAGGGTAAATTTCTGGAATTTTGTCTTTAATTTCTTTTAGCAAGGCGCCCCTGTCTACGGAATTGAAAGCGTTTTTGACGTCTACCTTCAGAATTACCTCCCCATAATTTTGTTCCAAAAATGTACAAAGGGAATGTACTGCGGCCTCACACTCGCCTCGCGAACCAAAGCCTAGCTGAATTGGTCGGAAATAGTCGCCTAAATAGTCGGCTTCTTTTTGACAGCAGACTTTAGCCGCAAGGCGGCGAATGTGGTGCCCACGGCTATGGGTCTTATACCGCCATCCTTGTTTTTAGGGCGCAAAGGTTCGCACCGTATAGGAGTTCTGTGATCTCGCTGTTAACTCGGTCTGACAACATCAGGTTGATTAGACCTGTCAAGTCCTCCAGAAGGACTTCACCTGCATGGCCAGACCCGCCAGACAGAAGAATTCATTATATAAAATACCTATGTTCCTAATATCATACAATAATTTTCTACATATGTAATAATATAATAAATACATAAAATACAACAGAGTCATAAAGATAGGTAATGCGGAAGATTGGTAATAAATAATAATTATAAAGGAGGCAGCTAGACAACGTGTGAGACTAGTCATCTCATGAAATCTCAGCAGCTGCTCCAATCCGCTATAGAATATTGAAGATCCGTCATCGATCTGTTAATATTCTTTACCTAATTTGAGATTAACGGATACGGAACCGATGCAGTGCGTAAGCACGTAGAGTCATAATTTAACTATTTATTTTAACTTTACAGCAATAAAACCTATCCAGCGTCCATCACAAATCGCTTTATTAATAAAATAATCAAGATTCAAGATAAACAAGATCGTTCTCGGAATCAAGTAAATAAATATTCTACTGTCAGTCTCTAATTGGTATCTAATTCCTGATGAATTTTAACTTAATGATTTAGAGGAAACTGCGAAACTCGATCTTCTAATTATCAGCCATTACAAAATACAGCTGCTGGTGATTAGTCTCTCTTGTTTCTAAGGTAAGCAACGTATTTTATGAAAACGGCTGAAAATCCCCAGAGTAATTTAACAAGAATTGATAATGGTGATAATTATACAAGAGAAACCTTATTGTCGCCTGATCATAAACTGATGCTTAACACAACATGGTTATGCATCAACATACTAAATGAGAATGAATGGGAATTAGAATATTTTATTTGTAACTGTGACTGTGTGTCAATCAACAAAAACGAAAACAACTATGATTTAAAAAACAAAAGACAAAGCTTATCTAACAAGTTTTTGCATTGAGTCACAAAACGATATCTGTCTCAGCATGAGCTAGTTGTAAAAACGTTCACAACCAACGCTGGGCTTCCGACAGAGCCGTAAATCACGAAGTTGTTTTTTTTTATTTAAAACAGTGGTATGCAGTTAAGACAAATTTTCACACGTATAAGGGTGGTTCGATTCCCGGGTGCAAGCGAACTTTCGAAAATGTTAGAATGCAGTTTTCTCTCTTTTCAAAAATAAAGGAATGTTTTCATTGAGTAAAATTGTCTATCTACAGTATTAAGAGTACTTTCCCTTCAGGTGGCATTACAAAGTTCCACCCCGTATATTGTTATACTGTATTTTCTACACTACACCTAGCTATAACAAATAAGTGTAAGAATACCTTTTGTGGAGAGAAAAATTACTGTTTTTTGTTTAACTTAGATATAACAACTATATTTTTCTATCCATTAATTTGTACAATAAAGTGTTCATTCATTCATTCATTCATTCACTCTGTGTACCGTACCACTTCACATAAACGTTTTTACTTCGTGGTAGCGGCCTTAGTTACACTTGTGAAAATTTGTCTTTTTGGACTTGTTATATAATATTACAGTTTCAGAGACTAATGCCTGAACGCACGGAAAAGACAGAAAGTCGGCGTTGGTTTTGTAATAGGGTCCCGTAGGCAGTCATTACCTGCAAATAAAAGCTGCCAAGTGCAAGTCGACTTGCACACGAAGGGTTCCGTACCGTAAAAATCGAGCACCTTTTTCAAAGAACATCAAATTTTCACTTGTTTGAAGACCGCTTTGAAGTTTTGACTTCATAATATTTTTAGTATTTGTTGTTATTACAGTTGAAATTTTACATAATTGTAGAAAGTTTCATGTGTGTTCAAATGATACAGTCTTGAAAAATGAAGAGCAAAAATAGCCAAAAAAAATCACGTTTGTTGTAAGGAAGCCCCCTTTAATTTAGATATTATATTTAATTTTTATTATTTGTTGTTATAGCGGCAAGAGAAATCAACGTTCTCTGATAATTTCAACTGTCTATCTCTTACGGTTCATGAGATAGAGCCCTGTAACGGACGGACGGACGGACAGCGGATGCTTAGTAACAGGGTTTCGTTTTTACCCTTTGGGTACGGAACCCTAAAAACTGGCAATGACCATGTGAATGAAAAATTATCCTAGTATTGATCCTATTATATTTAAGTGTATGATGCATTACAAGCTTCTGCCTGCGGCTTCCACGCGTTTTTGAGAATAAAAAGTTGGCGTCGTCTTTGGCTAAACATATTCACAACGGCACAAACTTTCACCTTTGTACTGAGTGGATTTTTTAGACTCTCTAAAAATTATGGATAGTGTCGTAAGACCATTTTCCTGTAGCTACACCGGTTAAGGTACCTTTCCTTAATGCCCCGTCCAAAAAAATCACCCTGTATGAGAATTAGTAAGTATGATCCCTTTATTAAACGAGCCAGAGATTGATTGCAAAATATAATACTAGAAACTCGAGAACAGATTACGAGAAACAGAAATTCCAAGCCAAAAAAAGACGAAATATTTCTGACATCCTAGAATACTTAGGTACCTACTAGCTAAAACCAGTTGGAAGCTTTGGTAGAAATATGAGCTGGGTTAAAACGTTCATTAGAATCTTTTGATGAAGTCTAACTATTACGAATACCTGTCACAGAACAATTTCATATTACATTTCAAAGACTACAATTATTTGCGCAAAGCGTAACGAAAGCGACTGAGAAGTTTCAAATAACATCACGAAACTTCATCTTAAATTCGGTTGAGAGAATCAATGTCTAAATTCTCTATTCTTCATTCGTAGAATCCTTTAAAATATTTAAATGGAAATGTGTGTTTGTCTGTATCGATTTTTTGTTCGGCGACCACGCAAAAACTACTTCAGATTATTATTTTTTCCACACAAATTGGCCATGACCTGAATTACAACACATATTTTTTGTGACGTCCCTTTGGGATAGATATAGTATCTATTAAACACACAAAGTAAACTTCACAGGAACGAAGTCACGGGCAGAAGCTAATTTGAGAATAATTACGAAAGTGGGGCCTCTTTTGGGACTCGCTAACTATCTCCGAACGTGACTATTAGGAATTTATCTACCTATTGTACCTCTCTTACGCGCCAAATGCGATTGAATCCTCCTTTTGGGGTTCCGTACCCGTATGAGAGAACTTATCTCTGTGTTTTACTCACGTAATTTGAAATAACTGACGTGTCCAAGTGTTCTGTATGCTAAAGGAAATAATGCACTTGATTTTTTGATTTTTTGTTCCTTGAGCCAAAGTCTCATCTCAAAGACGAAACGTTCCGTACGTAACGTATTTAGAAGTTCCATCTCCGCAAGGTAGAGGCGCTGTGCTAAATCCCACACAAAAATATAACGTTTCGTCGCCATAGAGACGATACCGACTCACCGAACTAAGGGCTAACTTCTGTCATATTCCTCATGTAGTATACCGAAGCACGTAGTATTAAGTTATTAGCTAATTCCTGTCTCAATTATGTTAAACTTTTTCTTGTTATTTTCGGATTTACCTATTAAGCTCCCTGGAAATGAGTCAAAAGGTCAAAAGTTCCCAGAAATTGGTTTGAAATTTGTACATTCGGTGTCATTATTTTTGGTGCGACCTATTTCATCATCGTTTCAGAGAAATTTAAACAGATATCTGTCCTATGGATTCATTATATTTATGCTAATAATGGTATCCATCCATACCGTGTGTCATGCCTAATCATTTAAAATATTTAGAAATTAAAACTACATATCTCTGAGATGAGATTAAGTAATTTATTTTTGAGTGAGATGCAATTTTTCTGCTAGTAAAACGTAATTGACCCCGCCTAACAAGAAATAATGTGCTAAGCCTTAAATCTGCAAAATTATTAGCCAACTGCGAAATAAACCTAGTACCAAATTATGAAAAATACGGTCATAAACAAACTCCAATCGTAGTTATACAAAATGACCCTTACCACGGGCAGATAGGAGCTATTTTGTTTCGTGTACAGAGTTATCCGCAAGTACTGCGTACGCAAGAGGATTATTAACAACAGTTGATTGCCACGGAAAATTGGATGGGGACCTGCATGCTCGTATACAGCAGCAATGTCATTAATGATTCTTGCCTTCAAACTGTAGCGTAATTCAGTTTGCAGTTTTGCCTGCTGTTTTGCTTTTGATAGAAGTTTAGTGCCTTGATTAAGGTCTCTCATTGGAGCCACCAGGCACCCGACCCGCACCGCCTCGCCTCGTGCGGGAAGTATTATTTATATGGAATTCTAAGGATATGCGCTCACTACATCAACTCCAACTCCGTTGACGGCGGGTTCACCACCCGCCGTTCACGCGCGAGCGGGGCGCATGGATAGCTCGCTGCTTGCCTTGCGTTGAAAGCGCATGGGTCCCGAGAGGAACCTTTAAAAAAACAAAAGTACTGTTAGTTATTTCCTTATACATATATTACTCTTTTCTTGAAGTAGGTACATGGGAAGAAAGACAGCTTACCCACGATAATGCAAATGCACAACTATAATACGCGAAAGAAAGAAAAACTACATTATACCTAGAACACGACTTGCGAAAACAACAAACCAAGGAATAAACATAAAACTCAGAATGACAACAAATTGCCTCTAGAAATACACATACAATCGGTTTCTTACCTGCGCTGCGGTGGGTGCATATTGTATTTATTAGCCTATGATAAGTGTACGAGTTGTTGTATTCATTAGTTAATATACTTACCATAGAGACTGAGGCTGACGGACAAACCGATCAACGGTTTATGTTAGCTGTAGCATAAGAATGTAAATAATGTTTAATATAAATAAATAAAAAAAAAAAAAATAAAGCTACCTCTGAGTCAATTCAAACACAAACTTAAAAACCTTTTTGAATGTAATCCATTTTACTATATCAACGAATTTATGTTTTGTTCATGTTCTAATCTTTAAGCCAACTAAACTAACAATCATTAAGTTAAAAATGTAGTCAATATTATTTTTATTTTAAGTATTTAATGACGTATTAATTTACTACCTATACTATAATCAAAATGTTATTATGACTTACCAATGTTATGACTATGTAACGTAATGGTTAATAAAAAAATAAAGAGGACCGCGCGCTGACCACGCGAGGTTCACTGGTTGACCGCGCGTCGACCACCCGCCGACGCCGCGGCGTCCGCACGAGACGAGGCGGTGCGGGTCGGGAGCCGGGTCATCACTCATTGGAGCCCAATGAGTGATGACCTTTATACTCAACTAATACAGTGGCTACAATACAAAGAAGAGTAGGCCCCTCAGTAAGTTTACATATTGTGGTTCTAGCGACTCTCTCACTACTCAGCTCGGTAAATCAATTCACTTGTCAAAGTGTTTATAAAAACGAACACAAGGCCATGGGCATTGCTATCGTACTAGTGAGATTCAGATTAAAGAGATTCTGATTACAAAGGTAAGGGTGTAATTAGAACCTAATTAATCTGAAACTTAACAAGAAATAAACCCTCATCGTTGGACGAATCTTCCGGAGTAAAAGCATTTAAACGTAATGCCGGCAGTATACACTCGCCGCGACACCCCGAAACAGGCCGAGCACGAGTGAGTAAATGGTAGGTGCGCTCGTCTTGCCTCGGGGTCGCGCGAAGGCGCTCGTTCATATTTCGGCCGCTTGGCGCGATTATTGCCCGAGTCAAAGGGCCTCGCGACACACTCGTTCGTATCGATTTATAAAAAGAAGACAGCTCTACAAAAGAACGAGATAACTATCTTACCGTCGCGGTCGGCATCCGCAATATAGCTAACGACAACGACACACTCGTACATGGTGCCTCCCGTTGAGCGAACGACCGTCCGAGTTGTCACTAGACGTCTCGGCGAGAGTCTCATGGTCTAATGGTAACTTTGTCTCGACGAGTGTGGACTGCCGGCATAAGACCTCACCTTGCTTTTTGAATATGAGGAAAGGCGCGTAGCTGCATAGGCGCGTCTTCTACGCGCCTAGTATAGCACCGTAGGGACGTAACACCGCAGGCTAGTAGCAGCGTATGCCTGTAGCAGCAAAAAATTTATTGCCTCTGTTTTTCTCTTTGTCGTGTCGTAATAAAATTATGTTTAACTTCTCTAAAACACCATATATTCTAAGCATATACCTATTCTAAGAGCTCTGTGGACGTAAACAGTTGCTGACAGGCAGAGCGGCTCAAGCCTAATGTAATTATTCCTGCGTACACAGACATACTCTCTAATTGTGAACATGTCAAGCTGTCCCGTCATAGCACATGCGGCTCATTGTTAGCATACCCAGCTTGATTGATGGATCGCCCAGTGTACTCCGCCTTATGTATTTATTGATCCTCTATAAATAATTCCCCGGTGTGCTCGTTCTACGGCAACCATCGGTCAATTACTCACCGCATCTTGGGCATAGGGAACCTGCAAATATGGAATACTACTAATGAGAAATGGTTAGCAAGCTTAGGAAAATGGCAGGATGTCGTATCGTACCTACTCAAAAGTTAATTAGATGTGAGCGTCACGATTTTCTACAGATTACATGAAGTCAAAAGTCAAAGTCAAAAACTCTTTAAAAACAATAAATGTACACTTATAAAATGTCAAATTCTTAATAATTAAACACTGACACGGAAATAAAGTGATATTTTTATTTCAGTCGCTTCGGTATGTAGTAAAGAAGCGACGAAGAAACATTTAGCCTGTTAGTTAGTTGTTATTTTTCGAGTTGGAGCAAATCCCGTCCCAAGCTTTTTTATCCACTAGATAATCTGATATTTTATAGTAGGCCATTTTACACAAGAAGGTTTTGACAATTTGTTTGAATTTATTTACTGATAATTTTTGCAACTCACTAGGAGTTTTGTTATAGAAGCGTATACATTGCCCTTTAAAAGATACAATAATTTTGTGTAGTCTAGTTGTGGGCACAGCGAGTTTATGTTTATTTCTTGTATTCAAATTATGTACATTGCTATTTTTAGGGAACCGATTGATATTTCTATGAGTGTACAATAGGTTTTCATAAATATATTGACATGGTACTATATGGATATGGTGGTATGAGAGTTTAGCAAGTGATATTCTTATAGGTTTAATTACAACAAGTACTAATATAAAATTTTTCAATTTACACTAAGCTTGCACACTACCTTGCACACTACTTCATCCTAAACGGAATGTATAAGCTTCAAGTCGCATAAATTCAGGTATTTCTTGATCTCTCTTGTACTACATTTTTCCAGAGCTTTTCTCACAAGGAAAAAGAAGAAGAACCTATCTATGCTTCTGTTACTGTGTTACCGGGTGTAAATAAATAAATTATTACTACCAAGACGTAGGTAAGTATGTATTAAAGAAACCCAAGGTGTGAATGATAATAGCTATAAAATACCATTTGTCAGACCTTCAGTAAATTCTTACTAAATCTGAAATATTCTACAGGGGCAGCCATGAATTATCTTGGGTGTAAAATGAAAGAAGCTGGAGGATATTATACATCGTAAAACACGATTCGCATGTCGCATATTATGTTCGTACATATTATTACCAGGCAGGTATTATACGGTACTTTACGAGCCATAAAATGAACTTCAGAAAAGATTGTAGGCGTACTTGGTTTATTAGGTTTACAAAATGTTCAGAGGTGTGAGACAATTTGACGTTAGTAACGAGACGTGATCGTGACGTCTTCTTTTAGTATGAGATTTGTGTAGTTCCCTGTCCGTGCGATACAGGCGCTGTACCAAATTGTATGGAAAAAGGAGACGTCACGATCACATCTGGTTACTAACGCCAAATAGACTCGCACCTATGAAAGGTTTTTCAGGTACAAGGCATGCAAAGATCCAATATCAACATGTTCGAGATTATCGTGATAGAGTTCTGCTTTAGCATATTTTATCAATATCTATAAAACTCTGTAAATTGAAAATGATTGAAAAGCTTTATAAACATATAATAAAAGCAGTCTTTTATCATAATATACAATAATGTTTATTTTTCGCCTTCTTACCTTTTCTATTTTCAAACTACTGAATACACTACGAATAACATACGTAAGTATTTAATAGTGAAAATCTATTTATTATGCTTACACACGTTAATAAAAAAGTAAAGCACTATTTGTATGGCGTGATCGGAGCAACTGTTTGGCGCCGTTTACCGTGATCGGATGCAACGTGATCGGTTCCAGCGTGATCAGATGGGAACTACACGTAATTTCTCGCCTTTAAAATTGCTGGGTTATGAATATTTTCTATCACGGCTTAGGCTGTATTGTTTTCGATAGCAAACACTTCAGATCAGGTAGGCCCCGTGGGCGGACCCTATGCTTGTTCATTTCACGCCTTTCACAATTAGATATGTCTACAGCATGTAGCAACTTCTACGCCACGTAAGACGCTGTTAGACGCTGGGACACTATTAAACAGGAATGTCTGCCACACGTCCTACTACAAACCGATAAACTGACATGGGTTGCAATGTTAGTTCATTGTGAGCATGTTCGGTGTTGATAGCTGGGCATGTGTGTGACATATCATAGGTTAACTAGCCCATTACAACCGTCATCACTAACAAAGGGTTAGGAGTCAATTAGCCATCGAGACACCCCTGACATTTAGAGGCAGGGTGGGACTCTATTTGTCATTAATTTAGGGAATGAGGTGACAGAAACATAGGCGCGGCCCTGGCAAATTAATACAACGATGGAACAATAGTCGTCTATTTTATTAAGGTTCGTGATGGCTTTCCTGTGACATCATCTAACTTTGTATAAAAATAATTCAATTTACAGAGCAAATTCATTTAGGATCTGTAATAAAATTGTAGGCTGGCAGAATGCGTTATATTCATTCAGATATGTTACTTAAACCAAAAGTTGATCCGTATCAAGAAGGTAGGCAGGTTTTTTCCGGGTTGATAATTGCTGATCTGTCTAGAGGCGTATAACGATCAATCACAACGTACCTACCTAAAACTTACTGTATACACAAAATATCAGCCAGCGCAATGGGAATCAGAGAGCATATAGGTATAACTAATTTACCTTGGCAGGTCGAATGAAAATCACTCACAAACAGTAATTACCAGCCCCGAATCAGTTGACAATTTATCATGTGGAATTTCACACCGCAATTGCGATTGTTCCCGACCCGAAGTACATAAAGGCGCCGGCTTCTGCCCAAAATGCATACACAGGGGATAGATTTTGGCACAAATTTTGCATAATAACCTTTGTTATATTGGCCCGAGGGAGGCTGTAAAATGCTGTTGCTGTTTTTAGCACTTCATGCGCACTAAACGAAGCCAAAATATAAATTTTCTTCAAAACTCTGCTATTGTTTCGACTTGGAATGGAAATGTTCGTTGCTCAACCATTGCTGATGAAAGCTTAAATGCTAAAACTTTTGTAATATTTTTGCTGCTGCGTGCCACACAGGATATAAGGCGTTTTCAGCGGTGTTTTAGATTTTATTTTTAAACGATGAACGACTATAGGTACAAAAAAATCGGCAGGTCGACCTACAATTTCGACCCTTGTAAGATTTTAGTGGTTCCCAACAAAGTTACTAATTCATACACACTGCGTAGAATACAGTGCTACCTACAAATGTGGGGCGCAATAAAGTAAGCACAAACCTCGCCACACAAAAATTTCATTTCGGCACAAGTAAAAGAGAAAATGTTATGAAGCAAGTACATTAATCTGAGGGCATTTTCCGTACGTTGCTTTTAGTGTGATGAAAGTTGCGCCGTACTCCCCAGTGCCACACAAGTCCATTAACCAAATGGATGTAAAGGAAATTAGAGCTCGTTTTTAATTTCGTTGTCATGTCGTTACCTAATGTTAACGTTGAATTTGCCTACGAATTTGCTAATTGAAGATATTAAAAATGGCCGCCGTTGTTTACGGTAAGGAGGCATCTTCACCGTAAACTGGTAGAGGGGTCGGTTATCCGTCATCAAACAAGTTAATTTACGTTTTTTTCTGCATTCAAATTTTGTTTCGCCGAGCACTTTATAACTCGCCGTGGGAAAGAAGAGCCACTTGAAGGTAACTTTTAAATTACGTCTCCGCTTTCGCTAACTTATTTACTCCTTATAACAAGAAACAAAATATAATTCCACTTTTCAGGTCAAGAGATAATGGCCTTTGATAACAGCCTGAAAAAGCTTTCCGCTGTTTTGTTCCTTTTATCTCGAAGTTTCTGAAGTTCGCCACAAAAATGATAACTTGTGAGATTAAATAAAGAAGTTTTAATAAATAGCTTTCGGTTAGCTGGGATTAAGGTTAGGTGGTTTTATTTCTTGCTTAAGCGTGAGTAAACGTCTGCTCCCGTGCCTAATTACTTTATTACACTTGGTAGAAGGTACGTAAGTAAGGTAGATGAATATTAACGCTCAGGTGTCGGCTTTTACGTGAATAAACTACCAATCTTAAATCTAAACAGTGTTGCTATGTTTCAATATAAAAAAGAAATATTAGTTTGCATTTGTAGAAGTAAAGATTTATCGCGATATACCTATTCCATTTTTTCTTAATCGTCTACCTGCTAAGTTATTACTGCTTCATATATTTACTTTTCCTTGACGGATTGCCCTCACAGGATTTTGATCACCGGTATCTAGGGGATAACCAGTTACACAATAAATAGGTCAATCTGAACATAAAACTTATATAATAATTCTATGTATATAACTACACTACGTTGCAAAACATTTACTACCTTCCTAAATTATCAGTACATCTCAGGATGTTGTTTCTGTATCTTTTGAATCGTAAATAACAAATGTGAGTGTATAAAACTTTCCCACGACATCATCCTGTTTATATCGGGACTGTTGTGTCGCATCGGTGTAGATACCTACCTGGGGAAAGAAGATACCTATAATATTGTAGCTTTTTAAGTTTATGTATGATTCACGTAAACATGGTAAGAAAATCTGCTTCTAAGTCAGCTCTTAATAAACCTACAAGCACCGACAAAAAGTAAAATAGCGCAATAACGTGAATTTCCTAAAAGCGTTTTTTGGAGAATACGAAGCGTTAGCAACATCTAAAAACTTACGATTTTCCGAAAGAACTGGTCAATATCGGCGTTGACCGATATTGACCGGTTTTTACTCCATCGGTAGATTTCTCCTATGCCGTGACCATGTTTCACTAAGCCCAAAAAGTATTTTTGTTTTTAGTTTTGTTGTTAGTTGTGTTGTGACATGGTTTTTTTAATATTACACCGAAACAACGAATTTCGCCTGAGGGAATACGAGGGGGTATTGCCTCAGTTTTGACAAAAATGTATCAGGAAACTTAATATAACTTTTATAAGAGTATTACCTAAAGATTGTAATTTTCTTTGTCAATAAAGTGTATATACTTTTACATTAACTACATCATAGGACACATTTATTTTCATATTTATCTCTAAATGCTCTTCGGCGAAAAACCCAGTTCAAGGCAGGGTCAAGCGTTTTTATATATTAAGGAAAGCCCCCGCTGCCTGGAGGAAGCATGTACAACTGTGGACGCATATGTGCTGATGAGGAAGAGGAGAAATAATACAATGGAAGGCGTAAAATGGAATTGAAAAAGCACCCATACATGCTACATTTACAGAGCTGAATCTAAACAATCAAAAATACATTAGCAATAAGATTTTTTGCGGCGAAAGATTAATGACGTGAGTACTCATTACGAGTTGATTTGTTTTCTTGACCTTTCTGGCATATTATTGGGTGGTCAGAATGAATCGTTTTATTGTAGCTTTATCCACAATGTAGGATGTTTCGTTGGTATATTCTTAACGTTCTAGTGATTATGTAGGTTGGTCTTTTCTGTTACCACTCCTGTCACTGACTAGATGATAAGTAAGCGAGTTAATTTATCCCTCGGTAGTGAAACTATTGATAAGCATATTCATATGAGAATTAGATATGTTACTGTTTGCTATATATACAGGAAACTTTAAGACATTGTTAAGTTGTTGGTATATGATATTTTTTTTCTTTGCGACAAAGTATTATCGTTATCTACTGATTTAACTAGGTTAAACCACAGAAGTAGTTTAGTTACTAAGGTAATACAAGGTATTACCAAGGTATTCGAGTAACACCTAGCGGCAAGCTGAAGACAGGGCGCTATGGCGCTCTTCAGGGAAGGCCTATGCCAGCAGTGGACTAAGATAGGTTGATGATGATGATGATGATGATGAGTAACACTAAGAGAAAGGTGGAACTTAAGAAATCACTTCTGCGGATTAAGTCACAGACATTTCACTAGTTATCATAACTCGGCTTTAATTCTATGAATGTGCGGCGTGCCTAATACTCTAAACCAACTTCAAGCTCCGACTTTAAAACTAAAGATAAGATTTAATTCCGTTTTAGACATTAAATACCTACTTAAGAATTAGTTTAGACGTAAAGCAACTTCCTTAAGATTTCCCTAGCCGCTGTTTATGACGCAATATTAATCTGGACCGGTCTACCAGCCTACCACAAGTTCGTAATAGTATCGTGACCACATTTCAGAGTAATCCTTTGAAGTATTAAACTCCCAGTTTAATATAAGTTGAACAATGCGGGACCATGGCTCAGCAGTAACAATGACAAAGTTTTCCCTCTAAGATTCCGTTTTATATGTGCTCGGACCCTTTTGTTGTCTCTTCGGGAACGGGTTGAAACTCGGGACCCTTGTTATTATGACAACACTAATTTTACTGGAACTTTATGCAAACTATGAACATGCTCCACACAAGTATTTTTGTGTTTAAATTAGTTTTCGCTTGGGTACGTAAGTTTTGCTTTTGTTTAAGTTTGGCGACGTTTGGTACCTACGCCTTGGGTCTTGCTTGGGGGAAAATCTTCCCACCCTTTTAAGAATAGATTTTGCGTCCTATTGTCTTACTTGGCGTATGAAATTAAATTGGTTATTTTCGCAAAATAGGCAGCCCTACAGGCTTAAAGGATTTTGGAATATCAATTCTTCCAAACCTTTTTATGTTCTGTTTTAAATATCAACCAAATTCAATTGATTGAGAGAACGGCATCATCATCGATTTCTTATTTTCTCATAATGCGACATCTTGGCGAAATTCGTAACCTTCTAAAGTTTCTATCACGACGTAGTTTTCATCAAGACGTGGTCTACGTAATAGTGCTCATTAAGGCCAAGAAAAGGTCTAAAGACGGCAGCTGAGTGGCTACTTTGGCACATTTCAATGCAAATGTGCATTGCAAAAGCGTGTAAGTTTCTGAGCAGCTTAGTCCCTAAGGCAGGCTACACACGTTAATATTCAAGACATTTTCGAACATTTTTACCGAATTAAACATGACTTACCTACTCGGCTGCTACGACACAAAGAAATTATGCATTTCACAACATGTTGTACATAATCAAGTCTCGGATTAGGCAAGACAGGACTGTGTTCAAGCAATAGGTGAGTTCTAGTGTAAACTTATAACCCGATCCTTGGTAATTTCTCTTACTCACTCCACATCATCTGCACTCCCACACTTTGTGTGCATAGTGCACGACATGCTTACACAAGAGACTAGACTAGATCGAGCTATTGTCACTGTCTCACTGAGCGTGGGCTTAATACACTATTCGAGGTTTTTCTCAAATATGGCTTAAGCCTTTGTTCTCTTAACCTAGTATTGGCACGTATATTTTAGAGCCAGTAAACTTACAAATAGGTACCACTTTTTAGTAGAGGTAAAATAAATTTCATTTTAGCAGATTACGCCTATTTCTGCGTTATATAACTTCAGTCTATACAAGAACGTATTAATAAAAATAATATTTTACACGTCTATTGTTAATTTTATAATTATACTACATTACAATTAATGAATTAATAATATTATGATTAATCTTGTGAAATATTATAAATTTATATATTATAACATTTATATGTACATAGACAAGATCTATTCTAACAAACTGTCAATAAATGTTATTTACAAGTGAGTACAAAAAGCTAAAACTATTCACGAGTTCACATTTCTAAAACTATCGATATTAAATCACTTTGGCAAAGTTTCACACTACAGACAAGTTTCTCCCCAGAGAAAGATCGTCCCATTCACCGAAATCAACAGACATCCGCCAAACTTGAGCAACTTTGTCTAATTAGTCGCTAAACAAACAGGCTCCGTGATAATATCCACTGGAACTGGCATCGGGAAAAATCGAAAATGACTTCAAAAGACTCGTTCAGTCAGTGGGTAATTAATAGGAAACATCTGATCGCGCGATTGTATCGCTAGGAATCACTAGCGGACCAGCAAAACGGAAAAATGTAAGCCAAATCACAAAAAAAAGCAGCTCGCACGGCTCGCCGAGAACTTTTTCGGCTTTGGGTGCGTTCGAATTTGATCAAGCCCCTCGCAACGTCACTGCTAGGAATCATCTTGTTGTCCCACTTCCTCGACTTTATGAGCACTAAAGCCAAGAATAGAGTCAGATGTAAGAATTTACTCGACAAGACCAAGACCCACCCGCCCTTAGAGTAAACAGATCCGTCAAGTGCGAGTGTGGCTCGGGTTTCGAACGGTTGTCAAGTACACCAATATGTACTATAGGTACTGGTTAGAGACTTAGCTATTTGATGAATACCAAAAAATTAAAGGTTTAGGTTATTAAAGGTTATATTTCAGATGTATCGGTTTGCAAACTTCGGAGTACAGAAAGTAATATTAAAATTTTCGAGTTTTTCAAAATATTTGAAAAAGTATGTAACCTACAGGAATATCTATCACTATTTTGATATGTACAAACTGATACCTAATATTTGATACACCACTCGGTGAGATAGCCCCCCTTTTGAAAATTATCCCCCCCCCCCCCTGTTTAGACCATTTTTCAAAAAGTGGTACTTACAGACCTCTCTATATTTTTTCTGTAAAATATAGATCCATATCTACATACCTACATCATTTTCATTTAGTTTAATTTTTTTCCTTTTTAATCTGTACAGGCGCACGAAATGTATTATTATTTTAAGTTATTTGCACTCAAGCTCAAGCAACTACAGCAAGTTGCTGAGATATTAAAGACGGAAAAAAGGACAGAAAAAGCGAGACCATAATGGTTTCGAAACCAGGAATTCTATACTTTCGACTCAATTTTACGATTCAATTCAGGTGCACTTCTACATGGCATACTCATAGGTAGGTTAGGTAGGTATATCAGGAAACAGAAATATATTCTTTAGGTACAACCTAAGTTTACAACAGGTGAATATATACTTCTCAGTAGGTACTACTTGGGACTTTGAAATAAACATAAATCCTTAAAAATGTAATTTTTTACATCCGGGTTGAGTTCCTAAAAATGCTAAAGTCGTTATTTTCCATCAAGTAATAAGCTAAATACCTACCAATACCAATTTTCATGGTATAACGGGATAAAAACCTAACGGGTTTCGTTGCCAAACTATGCCTATAAGATCTCAGTGCTCACTGAATCCACGTGGTAATAAACTCGAATTACATAAAATTCCGAAGATCAGTATACAGGACTAACCACGCCAACGCCGTCGGAGATCAAGGTCCAGAAACCTATTATAGATTGTCTGTCTATTTCCCTATGTTGGACGAAGTTCAAAATGACCTAAGCAATCGTCTCTCTGAAGAAATACTTAAAACCTTCGACCTTTGCCTGCTTATGCCCGTAGTCATACTGAAAACTGTCGAAGATACAAATAATATAACAGAAGTGAAATGTGACCTCATGAGAAGGATTACAATGTTCGGTCCGGACTACACAAATGCTTTGGGTAACCATGGAGTCAGTCTGGAGCCAGAATATCTTGTATGGATGGAGAAGTGGCAGCGATCAAAAATACAGGATGAGCATAACCAAGCACTGCTCTGGAGGTCCTGAAGGCAACAGATGGGCAAATGTTTCCTGCAATTAAAACGCTGATGCATTTTTTAGCCACATTGCCAATAAGTGTTGCCACAGCCGAAGGGTCATTTTCCACTCTACGTCGCTTAATTCTTGGCTGCGTACGCGGACAGGGGAGGAGTGGCTTTGCGGACTTGCACTCCTACACATCCACAGGGATGTCCCGGTTAATATAGATAATATTATAGACAGGTTTGCCAAAAGCGGCACAATCCGCGTCAACTTTATTTTGTAAAAATGCTAATAAAAACTTGATTTTTTGTTTACTTGTGATTTTAACCCTATCTCCGAACTTTGTCAAAATGCAATGTAAGTCTCTTCGGATAAAAGAGTAACATTTCCACTTAAATTGGTTTAGTTATATTTCAGTATTCACAGGCATTTACACCCACTTTATTGCTGTGTTGCGCCTCGAGTGGAATGGAAACCAATATTACGTGGAGATTGGGAAAGTTTCGTTTATTAAATTTATACTCTGCTTCTTCAACTCTACAATTGAAGCCTTATTGTGCAGAAAAGAGAGTTAGTTTTAGCTTAGTACATTTTCTAAAAAAACTTAACGATGATAATATAAAGTTGTAGGTAGTTGTTTATTATTGTTTAAATCCTATTTTTTTTTATGGCTATGGCCTTTATTAGCAATGAAAATGACATTCAAATAATAGAAACAAATTAGAACTAGTATTTACAAATGAAACAATTAAGCTAACTGCAATTCAAATCCAAATTGAAATAATATTTTATGTTCATTATTTTCAAAAATACTTGATCGAGGCAAATAAGTAGTCTTTATCTGACACAGCGCTTTATTTTGGAATGTAGGTACCTAAAGTTATATATATATATATATATTATATCAGAAAAATCATCATTATCAAGTTAATTATTTAATAAAGAAATTGAGACCTTAATAACTGATTTGTACTAGGTACATGGTCTACATGAGCCCTTATATTTCAGGAAAAACATTATCAGAGTTCCGTATTTCACGCTGAAACTGTTTTTGGGGATACTTTATCTCAGTTAGCAAAAGTTGCGTAAGCCAACAAGATTAAATGCAAAGTTAAATTAATTCTAGGCTGGTAGGTATACATTTTTGACGTAACTCCTCGATAAGAATTTATTTTGGTGTGGAGAGTAACCAAAAATTTATCAAAATTTCTTAAAGCTAAATTAGTTTGGAAGAAACAAGAGAAGTAAATTATAAAGAACAAAACTTTGTCAAAACAAGAATTCATTAAGCTGAATGAACTTCTCAGAAGCTATGAACTCCGTTTTGCCTAGTTATCAACTAAAATCAAGACTTCCGCTAAGTTCACCTAATGTGACTGGCACAGCCGACCTAAATATGAATAGTTATAGTGAACAAGGCCCCAGTTTATATTATTGGCTCCCAAACCGTCACTAAATTGAAAAACACCCTCAAATCCTTTATCAGTAGCGCGCACGCCTGCTTTGCCATCGCCACCCACCGCTAAATTTCCATACACTTATCGATACGCCGACACTCTATTGGAAACTCGCATTGCCGTCATCACAATAAATATTTATGATTTGTTTGAATTTCAATTGAATAAGTCCTATGGATAGGACTAAGGTTAGATGACATGAGTGCTAGATAGATTTTTATTATACATAATATCACTCTTGAAAGGTGTTAATAAAAAAAAAAATTCGGATAACATGATCCATAATTTGTTAGTAGCAGAAATCTCTCTTATATTAAATGTTAGTATTCTTAGTGTACCTACCTACAGCAAAGTTCATTAAATTAAATATACGAGTTAAATTAAATCAAATCCATTAAATTAAATTACATAGAGAAGCAAATTGTAATTTGCTCTAATATAATTCTAAATATTATGTATAATATTAAAAGCAAGCACTGGAAGTTGATAAAATTAAACAACGAGAAACGTTAAGTACCTGTGAATAACCTAACAATAGAACAATGTAATAATATGACAGCAGTTGGTAAGTTCTGCAAGAAGCTTAACCAGTCGACTTATTGAGTGAAAGTTATCGGCCTTAACAATGCGGCCGAAGTGGAGATAGAATAGTAAATCTTAGTTTACAGAGAGAAGGTCCATTTTCTCAAACATTCTGAATGATTTCAGGGACCAATCAGTGCTGGAAATAGAGAATATTCCAGACAAGCAGACAACAAAGAAGTTAGAGCACTGTATGCAGATCCGTTAATCACGCAAACTCAGGGCCCAATCACTCGGAAAGCAGGGCCCAATCACTCGGAAAGCAGGGCCTAATCACTCGGAAAGCGGGGCCCATAGTTCTAGAACAATTGTGATTGCAAACAAAATGGCAGGGCTGACTCTTAATATGGGGCTATAATCTGTAGCGTTTTTATACAAGGTGTTTGGCAGACCGTGTGGTTACTGAGCCTACCCTTTGGCACAAGTTCTACCGAACTAAACATGTTTACATCACGATTACCAGACAAAAGTTAGTAACTTTCAGGGTAATCAAAATTACAGTTTTTTTGAATAAACGGTTGTTTAGTTAGTTAGTTTTGACACATGCACCATACCGTTGGAATAGCCATAAACTAGTTTTCAATGAATTGAAAGATCACAAACAGACTAATTTATTTTTAATTCAATTTAAAGTTAAACTCTTCTTTTTAGGGTTTCGTACCCAAAGGGTGAAAATGGAACCCTATTACTAAGCCTCCGCTGTCCGTCCGTCCGTCTGTCACGTAGCTATATCTCATGAACCGTAAGAAGTAGACAGTTGAAATTTTCAGATAATGTGTATTTCTCTTGCCGCTATAACAACAATTCATAAAAATAAAGTAAATATCAAAATTAAAGGGGGCTCCGATACAACAAACGTGATTTTTTGGCTATTTTTTCTTGACTCTTAATTTGTCTAGGCTATTGAACCAAAACAGGTAAACACATGAAACTCTCTATAATTAAGCAACTTCAACTGTAATAATAAAAAATAGTAAAAATAAAATAAAGATGAAAATTTAAAGGGTTCGGGAAAAGTTTCCAAACAAGTAAAAATTTGATGTTCTTTAAAAAAGTTGCCTGATTTTTACGGTACGGAACCCTTCGTGTGCGAGTCGACTCGCACTTGGTAGTTTATTTACTTAGATCGATGCTTTCTCAATTATAGAGTAAAGCAGCAGCGGGTAGATACCGGTGTCCACCAATATCCACCGGTATCCGCCATTTGGATAGGTACCAGTAAAAAGCAGCAGTAACCCGACTGTGGAACGAAGAAATGAATTGGTTATGATTGACAACCGTTCTGCAATGGGTTTTGTACGGAACCCTTCGTGTGCGAGTCGACTTGCACTTGGCGGTTTATTTAATTTTAATTTTTCAAAACTTTGCATGGCCATAGCGGCTTTATTTACGTAACTCTCACGTTAATATTAATTTTAAAAGTATGTACTAACATGCTTAATGAAATAATAGTAGATTGTATCTTGTATCATAAGGGAGCAAAATAATATTTTTACTGCAAGGGCGCTTTTTTGAATCCAGAGCGAAGTGAGGGATTCTAGAGTAGAATCCCGAGCGTAGCGAGATCACCCTCTATGAGAAAATAAATGGCGCCTTATATTTTATATATTATTATTTAATAAAACATAGAGTAACAACTAAATTGAAATTAAATAGTATCTAATAATAAAACAACTAAAAACTTATATTTACATAAGAGACATTTTCGCAATTATGAAAATTGATTGTTACAGTTTTATTAGGATTAGAGATTGTTGTAGATTTTATATTCTGCGTGTTTGAAATAATATCCGAATCTTGCTCATTAAAACGCTTCAACGCACGATTCAACGCAATGCAATTCAATGCATGGTTAGAGCGAGAGTTATTTGTTGTATCTGATCTTCCAGTGGCGGCAAATATCACCTATTAGTCGCCACTGGAAGGAATTAAAAAGAGCTTTATGTATGAGTATATTATGGCCACATAGAATTAGGTCTTTACCTATGAAGTTGCCATTTCTTATGAAATATTTTGTTCTATATTTTTTATTTCTATTAATCAAAGTAATCGCCCATGCAACTGATGCATCTTTGCCAACGCAGTGGCAATTTATTGATGCCTTTCTTGAAGAAATCAGCTGGACGGGAGGCAACGATTTCTTCAAAGGCATTTTTCACTGCCTCTTCGGTATTGAACTTTTTTCCAGCCAAAAACTTATCCAAATTCTGGAAAAAGTAGATGTCTGTAGATGCAAGGTCTGGTGAGTATGGCGGATGACGGTGAGCCTCCAACCCCAGCTCTTGTAACTTGGAGACCATCTGTTGTGCAGTATGAGGTCGCGCGACAACGCAACCTGACGCGACGGTATAGGAGCAGTGGGGAGGAGCGATAGACCAAAGCTGGTTAGAAACGTGCGAGCTTCTCCATTATTGTCTTCAGTTCTTCACAGTACACATCTGCAGTAATGCTCCTCCCATTTGGTAAGAAGCTGTGATGAATCACACCGGCGCTAGACCACCAAATAGTGACCATCACTTTTCTAGGGGTAAGTTTTCGTTTAGGGACATTGTTTAGGTGCTGAACCAGGATCCAACCAACTTGCTGAGCACTTGCGATTGTCAAACAGAACACATTTTTTGTTGCAAGTAACAATGCGTTTCAAAATTCCTTCGTTTGTGTGCCTGTTGAGCAATGCAAGGCACGTCTTGACGCGTACTTCGCGCTGGCAAACATTGTTTTCGTGGGGAAACCATTTGTATTTTTTTTACCTTGCCAAGTTGACGCAAATGGACCAATAATTGTTTTGATACTAATGTCGAAATCTGCTGCTAATTCAGACGTACGTTCGATACTAATATCGAAAGCTGCTGCTTATTCAGACATACGTTCGTAAACTGAGTATCATCTGCTTCCACTTTAATTTGTCAATGTCGATCAAACTTTTGACCAAACAAGGCAATTTCATAAGTAAAGACCTTTTCGATGCACAGAATGGAATAAAGCTTTTGTAAACAATCTACCCATTGCCAATCTGTTTTTTCTTTACATTTCCTAAGGTTTTGACGCTCAATGACTTTAAAATATACTAATGAAGGTACTAATCCTTAAAACTATAAGTAGGTACTCTAAGAATAGCTTACTTGCATTATTGTTTTATGTTTGAATTGTTCGCAGATGTGGCGTGGTGGCCTGCTTTCTGTCTGAGACTAGAATCGGACTTGGACTTTCAAGCGAAGGGATCAAAGAGAGCTTCAGCGTTTTCAGTCTAATTAAAAAGGACTCAGCAGAAACCTGAATAAATTCCATAAAGATACTGTACTATCTAGAATCCAAAAGTAGAAAAACTAATCTTAAAAATTAGCAGTTTATCATTACTACATATGTTACAGACATCTAGATATTAGGAAATCTAACCGAAGCTTTACTATTTCACAGAATTTAGAGCTGCTGAAAACTCTAACCTATATTCAGACTCCATCATGATGAACATTCATTTCATTTTATTTCATTTATTCATTTAATTAGAACGGTCATACTACTTACACTAAATACAATAAAAATACAAATTTCACATAAAAAGTACTAATAAAATCTGGATTAAATAAATCAATAAAAACAACAAATTTCAAATAAAAATCAGTAGAATTCAAAAACAAAATATCCAAATTCAAAAAGTAAAATGTACAATAAATAACGTAAAATTTTCAATCTATTTATTATGATATATTATTATTATATTATGATGATGATGTCTTCCTTGCCGATTTTCGGCTAGGAGGCAGCCAGTCTCAACGAAGACTAGCGTTGTGCGCAGGACATAATACAGTGCACAAGTGTGTGCGCAAACACAGGTGCACGCTCTATTCCTTAAATCCCATAAATAATTAATACTCCACTCTCGATTTGCTGATAGGTTACCTTATAAATGTGAAAGTAACTCTATGTTCATCCATCTGACACCTATTCACGGCAAAACGATGAAAGGATCATAATAAGCTGCAATAATATAGAATGTATCATGGGGAGCGAGGGAAGACACGGACTATACACTAACTAGGAAAACTTACCCTGTTCTTTCTGTAAACAGACGGGCGCTGTTGCGATTACCAACGCCTTCACCAGTAGCCCATCAAACTAAATCAGGATGATGGTTAGGCTTAAGAATACGACAAAAAGTATTTCAGCAGCAGCAAGCAAAGCCTTTGTAACTGTATTACGTAAGTTATTTAGAGAGGGAGATTAAAAAGTGACAGAGCCCCGGCGCGGCCGAACACCGCAAAGTTGGTGGGGTGTAATAAAAAGTTAATACATTGCGGGTCGGCTGGATTGCGCATTACTTGCTACATTATAAACAAGCTTGACAGGGCTGGCGGTAGGATGTACTTTTTGGGGATTGGTTCAACATAAGCACCTGGGATAGCTTTTAAGCATTCTGTTCAAGGGTGCGTTTTGGGTGGTGGCGAAAGCGGCTTTGTAGTTGTCAAGAGGACTTTTGATCAGATAATAAATAGTTTTCGTAGCAAAATGTCAAAAATCCGCTTTCGCTGCCCACCGTAAACTCGCCCTTGTCGTCTTATCATAATGCAGTCAAAGACGTCAAAAAAGTATCGTTTTTATAAATCGACTGGATGGAAGTGATTTAAGGTCCATGACCCCAAAATTCAGTTTTAGTTAGCTTGCTCTTGAATTTCACGTCATTTCACAAACTTGATTCTAGGTCAACTTCTAGTAAGTTATTTATAAATAAATAAATAAATAGATATATATTATATTATTTGATAAATAAGCAGATCCACTTTTTTTTTCAAATAATGTTGGACAATTCCCACGGAATTATCAAGCCCCAAGCTAAGCAGAGCTAATGTTATGGGTATTAACGAACTAATACATGTAATACAATACATTACATTATTTTTCTTCGGTCGTTATTGTACGACTGATAATTATTTTTAGTAGGTATACATAGAATACCTTCTCCCAGAACACCCGGAACAAATATCTGCAGATCGTACATACATTTGCCCAGAGGAGGGAATCGAACCCGCAACCTCCTGCGACGCAGGCCTTCACCCGCCGCGCCTCAAAGATCGTCATAATATACCTACCTATTCTAAGAGCCATTGCTTTATCAAAGGTAACCCCAAACCGCATTCTGAGTGCACCCCTGGCCCACCGGTGACACCGCTCCTTTATGAGCCCTCTCCCCGGACGGCATGCATAATTAAATCTACGCGGTCAAATTAGCAATTTGGAACCCTACAATAGCACATAGTTCAGTTTAAGTGTCTTTGTTGTCCGAACGAGTTTAATCAACCATTACTGGACTCAATTAGTGCACGGAATGACGGGAAAGCAAAGCGAAAGCAAAGTTGTAGGTATAAACTAGTACCTTTGTTTTGTCTTTTGTTGGCAACACTACAACGAGCTGCAATCTTGCTAATTAACGTGCAAGCAGCGTGCGAGTTAGCGCGAATTTAATTGCTCACGACATGTCTTGGAAATATGCTAAGGCAGGTACTTAACCTACGAAAGTAGGTATATGATCACATACTAAATTAATTAATTAATTTAAGGCATAAGTTATTGTAACAATCACAATAACTTACGATAATTGAAAATGTGACGCTGAACAGTTTTCAGCAATTACACTTTAGTAGCTACCATGGCATGCCTAACTAAAGAGCGCTTATTGTCTAACCTAATCCAGTCGTCGAGTTATGTTGCCGGAAACACAATAAATACCTAATAATTTTACGAATCTCTGACAAAATCGGCCATCATACAGCATGTGCTATGACAGAGCAAATCCTGCCATAGCGTTTGGTATTCCGTGATGATGACCATGGTAGCAAGTCACTGAGTAATTCACCTTAAAGAGAAATGGTACTAGGTGGAATATCTAAAAGGTAAGCTTTTCAATAGCAGATTATGTTAGATTATCTGCTTAGATCAAAGAACTTCAATATCCAAGAAAATTGTACCCTAAAGTCTAAAGCATAACGAGCTTCTAAGACGTTCTCTAGTCCGTGAAAGTCCATTCTTTCTAACAAACTGCACACAGATCTAGGTCAAACGCCGAGATAACATCACTGATACTTCAAAGATGTTGCATCAGGATCCGCCATCTCAATTGCAACGATTAAATTATAAAACTGGGTTGATACTTGATATAGTCGACATCAAAGAAATACTTGTACTGCGACGATGCCCGAGTTTTTAAAGAAAAATGGAACTAGATATTTTCAATTACTTTGCTTTGCAATGATATTTATTTATGAGTTTTTAATTTGGATTCCTCTATGTTTTTGTCTCCCACGGAACGGCGAAGGTATGTACTATATACTAGGTATAATATGAAAAATAAGTGGTACTACGAGTATGTATAACGCACGGTGAGAGGGTTGCTGTGTTTGTTTGTGAAGACCAATGTTCCCATTATTCTCCGAAACGGATGAACCGATTATTGCAAGAAAGCCAAATTTTCTCGTTTAATGAATTTTTTTTTAAGCTGTGTAGATACTTTTATTAACAAAGAAAATTACAATCAAATAATAGAAACAAATTAGAAGTAACTAGTATTTACAATTGAGCTAATTGCAGACTGTTGCAATTAATCTACAGGTAGCTCAACTGATCCATATCAATACCAGTCGGAAGCGTCCCCATGACGCTGGCTGCATTACCCCGCTGTATGGCAATGCCTATGCGCTGCGCCAGAGTATCTGGCCAGCTCTCGGGTCACGCGTCGCTTCGACCAGACATCCAGATGTTTTTTTTTTAAACCCGGAGAGCCTTGGTACCCCGCGGACCTAGGGTCTCGACTCCAAGGGGAGCAAATGAGTAGGCTTTGTCGTGACCTACATATTTGCGCCTCTTGAGATCCTTGAGCCGTTTAGTTTATGATGGTTTTTGTAAAAATTTTTAGTCCGCAACAAAAATCGCTTATCGTAGTAATTTTTCCAAAATTGTTTATTGGTATTACGTGTTTTTTAAAATAGGCAACGTTCCATTTTTTTAGTGTAGTAAGTTTGTACTGTACATACATTGGATGAGAAATTACAGAATCATAGAAGCATAATGCATTTACGAACCCCGGGCGCGGATGAACGCTCAAGTATTTATGATCGTCGCTGTGAATGTTTGAAAAGATACAACTCAACATGGTTAAAACATTGACAGACATTGTAAAATTCTCGAATATTTTATGCGCCATAAGTAGATATAATGTCTTTAGTGTGGAAATTGGACCGCTTTTTTATATATTTTATATTTTTTTTGCTATATATATTTTTGCAAAGGTCGCAGTCAAGTACGCGATCCACCTGATGGGAAGCGGTTACCGAAGCTTATGGGCTCCTGGCTAGACGAAAAGAAGAAAGATGGATCACAGTAATAATGAAACGGTGGAAACATTCGCTTCAACGAACTCCTACAACTCTCCTGGTTTTCTGAGGTTTTCCCTCAGGACTACAATAGAGGGTTATTCAAAAAGAGTTTTCTAAGACATTTAATGGGTAGACAACGCGCATTTAATGTTGCTGATGTGGCAGACGTCCATATGCTGCGGTAGCCGCTTTCCATCAGGCGGGCCGCATGCCTGTTTGCCACCTTGGTGGTATAAAAACAAGATCCGTCAAGTGCGAGTGTGACTCGCGCACCGAGGGTTTCGAAAGTTTGTCAAGTATAGGTATACCAATATGTACTAATAGGTACCGGTTAGAGACTTTGCTATTTAATGAATAACTAAAAATTAAAGAAACCTACATTTCAGATGTATCGGTTTGCAAACTTCGGAATAAAGAGGGTAATAGTAAACATTTCGAGTTTTTTCAAAATATTTCGAAATGTACGTAACCTACAGGATTTTTTTTCATTTCCTCCATTAGTCATAAATAATATAATAATATAGAAAAATATTAAAAAAAATATTAAAATAATATAGAAAAATATTTAGGTTTGTGGATCGATGACAAGTTGACATGGAAAAAAACATATTGAACACGTAAAAGCAAAACTAAACTCCTCCATACCAGGAGCACTATACAAAGTCTCAAAATGTATACCAAAAACTGTGCGTTTTTATAACTGTTGCGGCGAGTGCAATAGGTTCAAGATACCAGCTTCTGCACTCAATCGCCAGGCCAAGGGTCAGTGCAGGCAATGCCAAGCTTCGCGGGTTGCGAGCTCAAAGCTTCAACTCGGTGATCTACACGTGGCACTCGGCAAACCCGGTCTGCGTCTGCTGTCCGGTGACGTAGTCGAGGGGCGTGAAGTAGATGACTTACAAGCAGCTGTTTTACCAGCCACCCAGCGCTGTAGTGGAATTGAACCTAGCTACCGGCGTATACTAGAAGGAATCCCTGATGATGCAGTGAAAGTCCAACCTTCCAATTATATGTGTTTATTCCGCACACACAAACACTAAAGCTCTACTGAAACTTTCAGGAATTCACACAAGACTAAGAATACTTTTCTTCAGGCTCGGGCCTTGAGAGAAGATCAGAACTTGTTCACTTTTCCGTATTAGATCACTTCACATTGACTGCTAAAATAGAACTCCCTGACCGTCGGACAAGCTCAGGTTTTTATACCTCCGTCGGCCCTTTCAAAAGTTACTAGAATATTCTCCAATTCTCTAGTGAACTAGCTCTGTCTCACTCACACATCCTACGCATTATCATCCGTCCTTGTCTAACATTTCCATTCGTTCTAGAACTTTTGACAAATAACTACATGAAAGGCTAGATTCTCGAACATTCCACAAGGTTCTAAATCCTTACATGGTTTTCCAGAATGTTCTACGGACTTCCATAACGTTCCATAGGCATCCATAAGTTTCTAGAAAGTTCTCACATGTTCCTGACTATTCTAGAATATTCTAGGACTTTCCAAAGCTTTCTACGCGTTTATTCACGTCTCTCGAAAGCTCTAGAATGAGACTGACAATGCGTGGAAATAAAATCTTAAAACTAGCTTAACCGAATTAATCTATACTTAAGTATATCCGTCGCCGACAATAACTCTCTTGCTAAATCACATTTAGAGTATTTGGTAGAAATTTGAGGAACGGCTACTGCTACAAATTTAACACCCCTTCAAATAATCTAAAACAAAGTTATTAAAGTATTGTACCATTATGACTACGAGTATATTACGCCGACTAAAGAATTATACAATAAAGCTAATATTTTCAACATAGAGAAACTGTAAAATATAGATCCATATCTACAAACGCTTCATACATTTCAGATGAATCACTTGAATCACTCTGCAAACTTCGTAGATAGCGCCCCCCTATCTATGCGTATTTTTTCGACTTTTTTCAAAATATTTCAAAAAGTATGAATACTACAGAAATTTCAAAAACAGTTTTGAGATGTACAAACCGATACCTTTCTTTGATACCCCATTCGGTGAGGTAGCCCCTCCTTTTTGAAAATTGGTAATTTTTCGACTTTTTTCAAAATACTTCAAAAAGTATGAAACCTACAGAAATTTCAAAAACTGTTTTGAAATGCTCAAATTACCTTCCATTTAATACCTCACTTGTAGATCGCTTTTAAAATTTCGACATCACAATTTGTACTGAAAATTTTCATTTTCATTTCTTTTTAATTTTTTTCTTTTCATCTGTGCAAGCGCACGAAATGTAATATTATTTTAAATTTGAATAGTTGCTGTGATATTAAGGACGGAAAAAAGAACAAAAAAAGCGAGACCCGGGTTTCGAAACCGATCTCTGATCTTCGAAACCCTAAAAAACTGGTTTTTGGAAACCAACCCACATTCTTCTGTCCCAGTCGGACTTCACTGTCTGAGCCACAAAGGTCGTCAAATTTATTATTTCCGTTCTAACTGCGGTTCATGTACAAATGCCAAGAGCTCTATGTTGCCGCAGCATACATAGGCAGGTCTAAAGAAGCTTACAGCCACCTGGATCGCCCACAAGCTTCCAAACTACACTTTAAGCTGATTATGACGGGTGTACCGCTGTTCTTCCTCACAGGACTTTGCTTTCAAAGGATTGTGTGGTTATGTTTGTTGAATAAGATCTTTGTACTACATATTATGTATGTGGCCTACGTTCAGCGGCTTGCCGCGAGTCTATACAAATCGTATCGACTTTTAAGATAAAGTTTTATAAACATACGCGATCAGAACACATTCTAATTATAACTATTTAACGTAACGGGTGCAATCCTGTTGAATCGTCGGGAAAAATAAATAAATAAACGCGATTAATCCCCGTTATTATACTACTTAAGTTCTTGGTACTTACGAGGTGTTGCAATTAGATTCCCTTATGAAACAACGCGTGACAATTTGCGGGGTGAGGGGGTGTTAAAACCCGCCCACTTTTTTATTTTCTATCTACCGGTCAATAGCAAAACTGCTCGACTCATTATGTGTCGATGGTACTACGTAGTTTAACTACCTCACACTAGATGTCACTAAGTGTATAATAGGGACGAACTCAGAATTTTCGTACCAGGGTGTGGAGGGACCTAAACAAGTAATACCCGCCTAAATCAAAAGTCGCATGCTGCCTTTTTTGTCACTATAAATATACTATTTTATTTGTCACTATAAAGCCTTCATCATTAAGGCAAGAACAAATATTTGTATATTTTGTCGGAGTCCAGTCTTGTCATTGATAGACAAGACTGGACTCCGACAATTTTTGTGATCCATTGCTGTTTAAGATTCTCTTCGGATGGAAATCTAGAACACACTTAATTTAAAATTTAATTAATGGGGCCCACCCATTAATTAAATTTTAAATTACACTTCACGTACTTTAAATTTACTAAACATCAACTGTTATAAATGTTGCAATACTTGTCTCACGGATGGAAAGTACCTACTTTCAATAATATAGATAGAATATTTAATTTAAAGGAGGCTTTTTTTTATTGCCTGCATATTTTATTGGTTGCCTGGAAGAAATCGCTTTAAGCGATAAGGCCGCCAGTTCCATTGCTGTTCCCTGCATTATATTTAATGAGTACTATCTGTTTTATAAGGTGATGAATAAAGTATTATCTATCTATCTATCTTTATATTTTTTAAGACACTTTCCATTGATGAAGCATAGCCGTGGGACAATCGGTAAAATAATTGGAATCTGATTACGGTCCTGTCTTTTTGTTGTATTCATGTTGTGCACAGGACGAATGCCGACAGTACACTGACTTAGGCCACGCCTACTGTGATGACGTCAGGACCTAGTTGTGAATCACAATGTACAGTTGCTTAGGCCGCCTCCTCTCTGTATCTGCTCCGTGTTGGCACTATGTGGTGATGTTTTCTCGTCTTGCCGCGAGTCTAAAACATTATCGTAGTGGTCTTCCTGAAACACGGAACGTTAACAGATTCGCTTTCCGTGATAGGATAACCATTTGAAACACACCCAGAGCCGGAATTTTTTGCAGATAATACAAAGATGAAATCGAACATTAGCTTAGATCCGGGCTATTAGGTAGGTACGTTATTCTAGGCCCAGAACTTCATGCGCGTAGAAATGCAAATTTCAGATAAATCCATTCAGTAGTATTGGCGTAGTCTATGCCCAAACCTCTCACAACGGCACAAAGTTTCGCTTCACAATGTTACTAGGATTAAAATACAATTACACGATTGTCTGTAACAAATTCATCCAAAACTTGTCTAAAACTAACCAGCTGGCCAATTTGTATTCAGGGTACAAGAAAGCTCCACTTTGGCATGTAAACTACACATAACAAGAAGACCCACGGCCATCCTAATAAACTAATTTAAACTTGCACATCGCTGTTGCCACCCGAGAGTTTCGCTTGATGGATGGAACTTCAAAAATCCTTGTCAACCTAGTTTGAGAACAAAGTGATTGGTTAGTAGGTTTAACAAAAGGTTTTAGGAGTTAGGTTCAGTTCAAAGTACAATATTTAATTTAAAAAAAAAAAAGATTTTATATTTTGCTTGAACCCGCAACAAGTCCCGTGTGAGTCGTAAATTTTTAGGATTTATAAATTTTTAGAATATAACCCGAGGCCTGGGTAAACACTAAAAATAAATATATTTTTATTAAAAAAATTATGTTCACGGAGCAGTCATCTGGGATCGATTACTTCCTTTATTGTTCAATCTCTTTTCAAGATCTGCTTAGTTTGAGACTGGTTTGCGTCCGTTTTTCATTATTTTATTTACGTAATGAGTTAATAAACCGTGTAGTTACCGAACCTAAATAATAATATAACAATAACCTGCAGCCAGCGTCTTGGGGACGCTTCCGACTGCTATTGATATGGATCAGTTGAGCTACCTGTAGATTGTTTGCAACAGTCTGCATTTAGCTTAATTGTTTCAATTGTAAATACTAGTTCTAATTTGTTTTTATTATTAACATTCTTTATTGACAAAGTAAATTACAATTCAATAATAAAAACAAATTAGAACTAGTATTTACAATTGAAACAATTAAGCTAGCTGCAGACTGTTGCAAACAATCTACAGGTAGCTCAACAGATCCATATCAATACCAATCGGAAGCGTCCCCAAGAAGCTGGCTGCATTGCCCCGCTGTATGGCAATGCTGATTATTATCGATTTTATTATTTGATTGTAATTTACCTTAACATAGGTACCTAATTTTATTGTTTTTAATAAACTAAAAACCGACTTCGAATCTCTTAATTTTACACTGATAACTTAATTAACTTAATTTACTTAATTTTTGCGGGACTAATACTAATCCCTCGGATATAATATTCCACCATCTTCAGGATCATCTTCTATACAATAGTGAAAAAATCATCCAAATCGGTTTACAATTGACGGAGTAATCGACGAACAACATAAAAAATATTTGAAAAAAAACATACACCTATAGCCGAACGTAGTTCGAAACAAGGAGGAGGTACCTCCTTGTTTCGAAGTTGGTTAAAAAAGAGTAAACCGATCTCTAGCCTTCCGAGATGAAAATAATACAAATCTGGGCATTCACTTACACCTAATTGTCAAAGGCCAGAGACCCCCCATTTAATAACCACGTCTGTACCTAATTACCCATCATTTTAATGTACAAAAGCATCAACGAGGAAATGAAAAAATATACGGGTCTAACGATGTCATAAAACAAATGATAATGAAACATGAACCCGTCCTTTCCCTTCGAATATAAAACAATGAGCGTCATAACGTTACGGAGACAGGTAGATTTGGAAGGAAACGACATCATATTTATCAAAATTCTTCTCGTAGGGGCTCACTCACAGGGACATTTTACTCAAATCCTCCACCCGTTTAAGGCGGTTCTCCTCTACATCTATCATTTGTATCATTTTAATTTCAGTCGTGTGCCTATTTTTTTTTCTGCCTCGGAAATTCGTTTACGAATAGACTGGTCTGGGGGGGATTATATATATGTAGGCTTAACATAAAACAATGTAATTAAGGTGAGAATTAAAATAAGGCTGGCCTCTTGTTTAGTTAAAAAATAATGTGAGTTTCGTTGCTACGAAAGGGCCACGTTGCTACGTAAGTGCTACGTCGTCGCTTCGATTGCCCTACTTTGCTACGAATATGCAACAATTACCTATTATTCGAGTTTAATACGAAAGTGCTAACAACATCGATGTGCGCTACGTTGCCGTTGCTGCGACTGCTCAAAAGGTCAGCGTTTCTTGGATTGCTCTACGGTGCTACGAATGTGCTACGATGCTACGATTGCCCTATTATGCTACGAAAGTACTCCGTTGCTACGATTGCTCTATATTGCTGCGAAAATGCTACGTTGCTACGTAAGCACTACTTTGCTACGCATATGCTACAATTATTTGACTTTACTTCGCATTATGTGCTTCGTTGATATCTAGCACACACCAACTTACGTGCCACGTTTCAATGAGCGTTACGCAAATTTCGCCAATTCACAAGCGAAAACCGCCTCTTCATAAAATTGCCTTTAGAAAGGTACGCGTGAATTCGATTTGTCCCTTTCTATAACCGTATGCCCGCTATGCGGGGACTTAATAATAAATTCCTTTGTGCAAAAAGGAACAAAAAATTAAAATTCCTTTCGCGTTCCGCATCCTCCTCAGACGCAGTTTTGTCATCTTGTTTAAAAGGGACCTTGCGTGATTTGAGTATGCGAATATTACTCTACTCAGAGAAACTTAGAAAATAATTAGAAACTGTATATTTTCATCAAAATTTACAGAAAAGTTATGACAATCGAAACAAGTCTTAAAATTATATTATCTAGCACTAGTTTCTGCCCGTGGCTTCGCACACGTTTAGTCGAGTAAAAAAGCCTATGTTATTCCAGCTCTAAGCCCTCTTCTACACACATACATTTTCAGACTGATCCGTTCGTTTAGGCGTGAAGAGGTAACAGAGATCCATTCATTCATAGTTTCGCATTCTTAATATTAGTATGATGCTTTTCCTCACAACAAGCGAAAAATAAACAACAAAATTAGAAACAAAAAAGAAATACAGCATATGCCCAGGACAGGACGCACGCACAGGATCGAAAGACTCGTCGTGGGGTAGATAAACATTAAATTTACATAAAACTATGGCAACCAAACTGTCTTAAAATCATCTAGAATTCTTTTTCTAGTAAAAAGTAAAAAATAAACAACAACAAACTACTGTTCAAAGAAGAAATACCGCACATGCCTACTCGCAGGATCGAAATACTCATCGTGTGGTAGATCCAAGGCGGAAAGAGCAGAGCCGAAGTAATGTCTGGTGAAGTGTAGAGTGTCGTTGGGTCGTATGAGCAGTATGGCTTGCAGGTAATCGCGGATGATGCCCGTCAAAGCACCGTTCTCAGCGACGTAGCGGGCGCCTTCCGAGGAGCGGCAGCTCTGAAGGTTTAAATACATCGTGTGAACGTGAAGCCAGTTGGCTCAGGATCAAGATGTGTAATTTTGTGAAATTTTAAGTGTCCACCTATTAGGAACGGTTTAAAAGATGACAGGTATTGTGCCGTCATCTTTTAAAAGGCCTGGTCTTAGCTACCAGGCCTTTTAAAAGATGACGGCACCATGACATAAAATCCATATAGGTACAGCCAGAACCATAATATGAAATAATAATATAATAGTTCTGGAAAAACTATAAACCGACTTCGAATCCCTTAGTTTTAAACTGTTTTATTTTTATTCTCGAGAAAAAGAAATTATGGGACCACCGAAATCGTCTTTTATACAACTTCAAAAAAAAAACAATCAAATCAGTCCATAAATGACGGAGAAATCGACATACAAAACAAAACATACATACAGCTGACAATAGACCTCCTCATTTTTTCGAAATCAGTTAAAAATACTTGTTTAAGTCGTGTAGATAAAGGATGGGATTGAAAGTGACAGCGGGACAGCATGCTGTTATACTGGCACAGGAAAGAAGCCGGTTGCACTTAGAGGTTGTTGCGCCAGGATGCGTAAGTAAGAATAACATTATGTACCAAATATGTCTTATTTATTTATGTTTTTACATAAAATAAGCTGTTATTTTAAGAGTTCATAATTTTATTTTCTAAGAAGCAATTTCACCCCTTTTTCCAGTATACTTTAAATTTGATTTAGAATTTAAGTCATAATTTATATATTTCTTTTTTATACTACACGTCAAGTACCTACTAGTGTTATAAACCTAAATAATATTCAGAAATTTAGTGCTATTGACATTAACTACTTGGAGATGGTGAAATGGCTGCATCGTTTACATTTATTGTTAAGTATTTAGTTGTTCCTCTGATAACCTAGTATTTAGCATGCAGTGTCCACCTATAACTGGTTGTGCAATTAGCTACCTTATTACGTGTGTATTTTTATAAGATTAATTTATTATTGTAACACCCACTGGTCGACCAAATAAACAAAAATAAAATAAGCACGTTACCTTGAAATTCAAGTAATCAGACAGAAGCTGCAAGTCTTGCCTCCAGGTCTCCCGAAGCGGCGCATGAGTCTCGATCTCATCCTTCTCAGGGATGATGCTTAAGAGTGGGTTTAGGTGGCAGATGTAGCAGTTATTTGCCCACTCGTGGGAAACTATGTAACCTGGATAGAAGGGGTTCAATGTACAATGATAATTATTGAAATACACACTGAACTCTGGTACGTATGTAATAATAATTCAATGTGTATTTTGTAGGAGATAACGACTTCGTCATCATCCTTCTTGGGAGACTTGACGCACTACAGGGTCTTTGAACTCTTGTGCCACACCATACGGCCTATAGGACCTTTAGACCCTATGGGATATAAAAAAACTCTATCTACGAGGTCTTGTTTCTTGTAAGGATATTTTTTTTATTTGCTTTAAATGGCTTTCGTGTCACTGCGGCCATGATGAGGCCTATTGTGATCGCCACTTCTACTAAGGAATTAAATTTTTATTATATACGAGCTGAATGGTATATTTTGAGTTTCCCCGACTCTAAGTTCTAGCGTTATTGCATTTCTATATTTCGCACACAAGTGAGTTTTTTTTTATACGGTTCATAGAAATTGTATAGTAATCGTTATTAATTTACTTTTAGCAAAATCATACGATTTGATTTAGTATATTATTTTAGGAAAAGTATTCCTAATGGAAAATAGAGTCGATTGGAACCAACAGTTTTTTTGACTTAGGTAATTTTCTAGGCTATGTATACCTAGGCTAGCCTGTATGTGTGAGGCTTTACGTGTACATTTAAAAAAAACCCGAAAATTCAGTAATTTTTCTTCAAATAAACCAAAAAGATTCTGTGAATAAAACCTTCTAACTTCAAAAGAAAAGTTAGCTGCCCTAAAGGTCGTTAAATTTTACCCCAGCCTGTAATATAGTAGTAGTAATTTCCTCATTATGTACATACTTTATTGACAAATTTCCTCATTAGTTACATTGTTCTACTAGCTAGATTCTAGATCCCCAAAGTGCTGTTCCTAGCTAACCTTTAAGTGTAAGCACCGTCAATGTCTGATGGATGAAGCCGGACGGCTCAATAATGTGGCGTTCCACCTTCACCACAAACAGCGGAGTGTTGTTCACGATGGCTTGGCTGACGCCCAGACATGCCTGCAAAAGTGATTAGCTATTACACGACACGCTAAATTGATAATGTATTGAATGTCATATGCGTGTCTTTAAGACGAAGATGCAAGCCAAACTAGTGCGGTCTGCCATTTTATAAAAGAATTTTCGCGGCTAACGTAGTTTAAAATAGTTAGGCTATTAGGATGGCAGTGAGAATGTTTCCAAAATCGAGCCTTGTATGATTGGTTTTTAATAATCGACGAGAAGTACCGTACGGGGCTGTTTGGAATGCCTGATAAAATTAGTCTGTAGGTATTAATTTATAGATAAGTCAGTATTGGCATAACCAAGCGAGTAAATAGGCAAAAGAAGATTAATTATCTCGCTACTAGATAATCTTCATATATATTATATATATATATATATATATATATATATATATATATATACACATTTTCGTTAGAGACTGACTGATTGACTTAAGTATATTTCTCGCAAGATAGCTGTGAAGTCTAAAATGAAACGAACATCTTGATCTCTCTGTCTTGATATTTGCTGTTTTCATGTAAAGTTATGAAAACTTTTATTTATTTTAGTTTTATGAGCTGTGGATATAGCTGTGGAGTTATACAGGGTGTAAAAAAAACTTTCAGGGTAGGTACAAGTTCGATCACAGAATGCGGGAAATCACGGGCACAGGATACAGGTACGTAGGCCTTTTTACTTTATTTTCTAGGACAAATAGACACACGCATCAGTTCAGGTGGACATTTCGTTCCATAATTTTTTTCTAAAACTTGAACTTTAACTTTTTTCTAAGTTATTTTCGTGTATTCCGTGATCGAACCACCAGGGTAGGTAGGTACACCTACCTACCATGAAGTTTTGTTACACCCTGTATAAATAAAGATGGCATATTCATTTTTGCCTTACAGGCTTACCGCATACCGATCGAAAAAAAAAATGGAAGAAGGAAAGTTAATAAGCGATAAGGCTAAGCGCCGCACATTGTACTTTAGCCTTAATTTTTTTACGCTATTTTTATTTATAATTTGTTTTATTGCCTTGTGTGATGAAATAAATATTTAAAAAAAAGACGTGTTAAAGGGTTGAGCAGGAATAAGGGGCGTCCTGCTAGTTCATCTGATAAAGCATACAAGAAAGACTCATTAGCTGTGCAAACTCAGCCTGTCAACAGTCATCACATCAGGGCCCCAACTACGAGGAAGCGATTTAATTATATTCAACACGATTAGTACCAGTGGACACAATAAAGATTACGATAAAAGTTGTCAAAAACCATTGACGTCTTAGAAGAAGAAGGCTTAAGGTGTAGCCAAAAATATGGGACAAATACGTCTCATTTTTCTATTCGAGTCCACGTATACGTAGGCTCGTAGGTATGCGTAAAAGCCCTGAAGTTATATGGTTGTCAACTCACACATAATATTGGTTTTTGACTTCAAAATCCAGAGAATTGATGAGTGACACTATCCCTCTGCTGTGACATTAGCGTGTTTAACGTCCATTGGTAGGTAAACAATAAAACATAAACAATAGAAGATTATATTTCACTAAAATTTTAATGTTTTTCCGTGTGTTCTTATTTTTCTTAAAGCCCGAATTGAAGGCATTTCTATGAATGTTTCAGTAAGTTTTATTTTTGTTATGATTGGTGACGACTTGTGTCCGAGGCTATGACGAGTTCCGTGCGGTACTGAGAGTGAAACCCTGGACTAACTTCAGTCGGACCAAGCGCTTTTGGTAGTGCTCTGTCTACTTACTTTTATAATATCAATGCCACGAACGTGACTGCCGCGCTGTCTTGTCAAAATTCTTGTTTTTCATGAGCTAATTTAAAAATGAACAACATCGTCTCGCTACGTCCAAGAGATTAGCTAAGCTGGACGCTAGCAATGTCGCCGATCCTTGCATTTTCACTCGTACATTTTTTTCTCATCTACCATTTACCATCTAGGTTTATTTTGACCATCTTGGAGTGCGGCCGTGACCTAGCCTTTGCATCGTGTTTTTTCGAAATTGCAATGTTGAGACTGCAAGATCGCGCGTCGAGCGACGACGCGACGGTGCCCTTATAATATTTCAGATTTCAAGAACTGTTGTTCTTTAGGCTTACAAAATAAGCACTTGGACAAGTAAAATTTATAATGTAAATTATGAGTAAGAAATAAGGGGTTATTGATTTTCTCTGTCCTATATACCGGGTGCGGCGATTGAACTGTCCGTATGTGAAAATGAAATATTTCTGTTAATTTTCAATATTTATTTATACACTTTTGGCATGTGAAAATAGAAAGTTCAAAGTTTTATTATCACTTATTCCGAAGGAATAAAACCGCCTTTAGCCTTTACTACAAGCTGAAGTCTCTTTCTGAAAGAAGCGCAGGCTGCTCGAATGACATCGTCACTCAAACAATTCCATTCTCGCGTAAGAGTAACTTTGAGCGCTTCCAGCGAAGTGTGTTTATTAGCACAGGCCCTGGCCTGTAAAACACCCCAAATACAAAAGTCCAACGGATTCAAGTCGGGTGATGACGACGGCCACATATCACGGTCGATCAGCACTGGAACGTTTGCTTTTAACCAATTTTGCGTTCCAATTGCTCTGTGCGATGGTGCCGAGTCTTGCTGGAAAGTCCAACGCTCAGAACCGAATGTGTTGCGTGCCCACGGTATCAGACCTGGTCGCAAGACTTTATCTTGATAGATTTGTTGATTTATTTTGACTTGGTTGCGACCCATTGGAAGAAAAACAAGCGGAGAACGGCCTTTTTCAGACACCGCCGCCCAGACCATGATTTGGTCGGCTCCTTAGCGTCGAGTGACTTGCAATTCGTCTGAATGGTCGCTGACACGTCCCTCCAACCAAACACGGTCATTTTGTTTGTTTAAAAACTGTTTTCTTTTCTCATCTGAAAACACCAAGCTGGGAATCTCGCCAGAGTCGAGCAAGCGAATCAGCTCTTTCGATCGATCCAACCGTTTGCTACGCTGTAAAGCAGTGAGTTCCTGAGAAAGGTTTTTTTTTTACTGTTTTGACTTTAAGCTTTTCCTTTAATATGCGACGAACTCTGCGTTCGCTCACCTTGAGATCCTTCGCGAGCTGGTTTGCTGAGCGCGCTGGATTTCTGTCTAATCGATGATGCACCTTTTCTACAACTGCTGGCCCTGTTGCAGTACAGCGTCGTTCGCCACCGTAGCGTTTCTTAACGCTACCAGTCTCATTATATCGTTGAATAGTGCGATGCACAAATTTCTCGTTCAATTGAAGATTTGGCAGCGCTCGACGTATTTCAATATTCGATTTTCCCCCAAATGAAGAGCAATCACTGAATTTCGTTTTAAATTCATTGTTCTAAATTCGAATGTGTTTTTCTCACAACAAAATCACTTCAAATGATGATAAAGAATATGTCAAAGACCAACATTTGAAATTTTGGCGGCGTTCGATTCAGTGGTTCGAATTTTAAAACAGTTAGATAGAGACGGACAGTTCAATCGCCGCACCCGGTAGTATCTATCTACCTACCTAAGGTGCTGGCGTATATATTTAGGGCAGAATTAGTCCAAGCTATCGAAATCATTCGCTCGGAAAACAAAATCGCCACTCGTAGTCGCAGCCTCAAACTATGGCTATTCATCAAATTTAACTTGTCGGAATTGATTGGTGAATATTCAATGATAGTAGGTAAACACCTAATTGATACTGGCTAATCCACTCTGCTGTGGATTATTTAAATCCGCAGCATGCGAATTCCATTTCTCTGCCAATTTACACAAAGTATCATTGGGATTTACATAGTAGGATCGGTACACATTAGGTGTATCTTGTGTACAAGTTTATTTTAGGTAAATAATGAATTTGACAGGATCTTTGTGACGGTCGCGCCATAAGTATTGACACCTCCAGCTCAGCCTAAGGATGTCGTAAAAGGCGACTGAGGAAATCTACCCGAGAAAGGGCAGCAGCTTCCTCCTGTGTATATTTAACGCCTCCACTGTGATCCTCACCCCACATGACCAGAGCGTGGGGATTATGGCATGACCCCCTGTTAAGAGCGACGGCGCTTATCTGGTGAGGCACGTGTGCAGTAGTGAAATAGTATTATGCTGTAGATGTGAGACGTGAATGAATTTGAATGAGTGTACAATCCATGTGTTTCAAACCAGTGGGCCACGCATGACTCATAATAGTCTTCAATAAACGTCCCCGTGCGGGCATCGAATCTGGAAGTACATACTTATTTATTTATTAAGCAAAACTATAACTATCCTCAATAATTGAAGCTGAAGTAACAGCCTTTTCTAAATGCATTTTTTTCTCGTATAGTTCGTTCCTACGCTTGGTAGATGGTCTACACTCGTAGACGTGCGTAGAGCAGCTACGCTTGTAGATGTGCGTAGAGCCTCTACACTGGTAGATGTTTGTAAAACAGCTACGCTTGCAGATATTCGTAGAACAGCTACGCTTGTAGATGTTCGTAGACCAGCTACGCTTGTAAATGTTCGTAGAGCAGCTACGCTTGTAGATGTTCGTAGAGCAACTAAGCTTGTAGATGTTCGTAAACCAGCTACGCTTTTAGATGTGCGTAGAGCCTCTACACTGGTAGATGTTCGTAGAGCAGCTACGCCTCTAGATGTTCGTAGACCAGCTACGCTTGTAGATGTGCGTAGAGCCTCTACACTGGTAGACGTTCGTAGAGCACATACCTACGCTTGTAGGTGTTCGTAGAGCCTCTACACTTGTAGACGTTCGTAGAGCAGCTACGCTTGTAGCTACTCTCGTAGACTTAGGAATAATAATAATCACGCTTGTACTCGTAGGCTGTTGTTTGTAGAAATTAGAAATTCCCTCAATTTCTAATCTTTGACAATCTCTGTGGCGCAGTGAGCGAAGGTCCGCTTGCGACGCAGGAGGTTGCGGGTTCTATTCCCGCCTCGGGGCAAATGGTTCTACGATCTGCAGGTAGTTGTTACGGATGTTCTGGGTGTTTTATAAGCATAGTATAAAATATATATAAAGCATTGTATATTAGTTATCTAATAGGTACCCATAACACAAGCTCCGCTGCGTTTGGGGCTAGATGATGCTGTGTGAATTGTCTATCATTATTTATATTTATTTTATTTATTTTTAAATCTACTCTAGCCTCTACGCTCGTAGGCGTTCGTAGCCATTTCTACCATTCTGTGTGAAAACCTAACAGCCCTAATAAGCCCTTTGTAAAGTACCATAGAAATAACTAGATGTAAAAATTTTAAACACTCACGATTTTTAAACATCCTCACCAGCACACATGGGCGCATAGCTGAACACGCCTTCTCCGAACAAGTGGGGAAGGGGGTATTAAATATTCATACGTCCACTGCTGGACATAAACCTCCCCCATACGTACGATATCACAAATAATGTCATCGGTAAATCCAGTATATGGACTTCCAACACTCCGTTTGAAGTTGCATCGAGACAGTAAGATTATTTTTCGGGTATCCTTGATGTACTCACATAAATACTTTCACAAACAATTCCATCCATCATAATTGTTTCAGTTTTTATATTTCCGCGGTATCTTCTAAGACCGATATATCGCAATAAGACGACATTGGCTGCTTCCAGGAGAAATTGGCGGGAGCTTGCGAAGTCGTGGTACAATCGCTTCACAACATGATGTTCGCCGCAGATCCGAGTCACTTTATTATAGTAGCCGCTGTCGCATATTGCCAGGTAGCTACGATGCTCTCTTATCTTCTCTTTCTTAGTGAGGTGCCTAAATTTTAGTATGATTGAGGAATTAGTGGCCTTCATCGTCATCATCATCATTGGTCTTTAACATCCATGAAGATGGCTTATGTAGTCATAGTTTTTCGGCACTTACGTAGAAGACTTGTAAGGCCCATACGGAAACGACCGATGCGGCCTTAGTCTCATCGAAAAGCATAAAAACGTTTGCTTGCTTTCGACGGCGCTAATCGCGGCGAGCCCGCTGCGCAATCACCTCGCTTTGAAATCGGGGATTTCAATTTAATAATCGCCAGTGTGATAAGGCTCTAAATCTATTACAAAAATGCAAGCGCACGTTTTCACGCTTTTTGACAGACTAAGGCCGCATCTGTCTTCTATCCCAATATTGTACAATCAATTTATTGTGAGTAGCGATTTTGAAAAAAAAAATGTTGTTCGAAGTTAGGGCAACCCTCTATGCAAAAATCACAATAATAGTTTGATAGAAGACACAAAAACAAATAAAAAATGTTCTTTATCATAATGTCCTAAAGCGTCAGCTTTCTGAGATATTCTTGTTATTATGAATGTACAGTTATTTTCATCTGTAAATATCGCTTTAGGCAATTATTTAAGATTTTTTTTATTCTGTCTTCTATCCAAAATGTATAATTTAAAGCGCGCGGCGATTTTGGAGAAAAAACAAAATGGTGACAGATGTTAGGGCCAAAATCTTCAAAGAAGTTTGTTACCACATCACGCCAAAACTATCGAACGGATCAGGCTGACATTTTGCACTGATGTAGGTCTTGACCTGGAATAACATAGTATTCTAGTTGCTATCCCGAAAAAACGCATGCAGAGCTACGGGTAGAAGCTGGAGATTATAACGATGATAATGTGGCCGTAAGTTTTGTAAGTATACAGAGTGGCTTTACGAGATGAGTGTGGATGGCCAAATCCGAAACTTCATTGTGAGAGGAGTCATGGGCTAAATTAATAAGAAAACAAAACCTGCATACTTGCCTATTATCATTATTATTTTATTGCGGTTTTTTTATTAAAATATATAAAATTCATTACGTATCGATGTTTTATCGAAGATAAACCCTATTACGGGCTATATCCTAGTTAGGCGCAAGTACTGGTTGTGTACCGAGTGTGTACCGAACACGAGCCGCGTAGGTATGACTCACATTCCGGCCGTTTGTATGAAGATATAATACTTTATAGATATCATTACCGTGGTCATATTTTTAAATCAATCGGTTTGATTTACTGCAAACGTAAAACATTTAAAAAATAACTTAATAACTTGTAAATCGAGGTCATGAGTCCTTTCACGACTTTTCACTAACGTGAGAGTTTCTCAGATTTGGCCATTCACTCCCATCTCAAAAAGTCACCCTGTATAATATTAGAATAACTCGTATTATGGGCTGCGGATTTTGTTATAACAATAAATAAATAAATTGTAGAAAACTTACTCAATCCTATTTTCTTCCAACGTATGCAAGTTGCAGTCCAGGATGCCCACGAGCTTCGACCCAGCTTTAGCTCCCTCCTTCGATGAATGTGATACGACTTGCACTAGGAACTTGTCTTTGTCTTCGCCCAGAGTTTCCACGGAAATGCTGATGCCTGACCACAAAAATATTGAAGTATACTTACCTTTTAACCGACTTCAAAAAAAGTAGGAGGATCTGTCTGGATGTTCAGCTGTATGTATGTTTTTTTTGTTCGTCGATTTCTCCGTTAATTACTTACCGATAATTTTTTTTTTTCGCTGTTATGTAGAGAAGTAGCTGTACCCGCGACTTTGTTCGCGATTGCTATACCTACAGACTAATTATTCACATTTGTTTTACCACAGTTTCTCCCATATTAAGAAGCGTTGAATGGTGTTGTGTGCTTTTGTTCACCTATGTACTTTACTTTATCAGTCATTGGTTTGTTATACTATATAAGGTACAGAGTATAAAAAAGTTGACACGTGAGCATTATACAGGAATCTTTACCCGACTTCTAGTTAGGTAACTCAACCATCTTTTTAACTTTTTGTGATTTTTGTTGCTACCTTTCTTCATTAAAACATTGTAAGTACCTATTATAATATATATAGATATTATATGTATTGCAAGTTTTATTATTAACTGCTGTAGTTTACATAAACTACAGCAATTAATAATAAAACTTGCTTGCTTATTTTAATTATAGCACGCCTTTTTGTATTATTTCTACCATGTTTGGTAGGCAGGTAGAAAATGCCATCGGCATCAAGCCCACCTTTTGTATACTTTTGTTAAATGTGTGCAATAAAGTATTTAAATAAATAAATAAATAATAAAAATAAGAGCGTTGTTTATGTCTTGCAACACTGTTTCTAACAAAAATTAATGAAGTCGGACAACGCGTTCGTAAATTACAACTTATGTACTAAGTTTTTGATATTCATTCCCTCTCCCAACGGAACCGAAATGAATTCCGGGATAAAAAGTATCCTATGTCCTTCCCCGTAGTATGAACTTGGCTCATAATATGCCAAGTTTCATTTGAATTCATTTAGTTAGTAGTTTCAGTGTGATGTGCTGCCAAGGAATTTGACTTCCATCCCCTCTCCCAAGGGAAAATGTCACACTTAAGGAAAAGAAACTGGAATGGAGACGGACGTAAACTAATGCACAACTTATACTGAGGACTGTGTTTGCAATCTCTTTTCTTCTTTCTTTAAGCAATAGTAATAAGTAGACAGATTCTATTTATCTAAAAAAGGGCTTAATATTAAATTAAATGAATGGTGCTTACCGCCAACGGCGCTGCAACAGTCAATGGATGGTCTCCTGACCTTTTTCTCATAAGGAGGAGCTTTCACCCCGTGCACTGGACACACGTCATCGTCAGCAGCCTCTTTCTCTGCCTCTGCCACCTCATCCTTGTGCAGTCCGAGGATCTTAAACTTCTCTTTTTCCTGCTCCTTGTAATCTACTTTGTCGTGGCGCCCGTACGCGTAGTCAAAGTACGTGTGTCGCGGGTCCACGTCGTGACACCAGCGGTAGCCTTCTTTACCAGCACGAACTTTTTTCATTTTCCTGGACAATTCGATACCTTTGGTACGTTTACAAGTACATACCGCATTTTTTGGGTCACGCTTAGGCGACTTATCCAAGCAAATGCATTCCTCGGGTTTTGGTGGTTCAAGTTCGCACGTGCAAGGTGCTTCGCAGGTGCAACTTTTAAAGCATTTGCAGTTGTCACGATCACCGCAAGTGCAAAGTGTCGGTGGAGGGTGAAAGCATTTGCAGTTATTGGGATCTTCACATGTGCACAGTTGCGTACAGGCACAAATTGATTTACTATCTCCAGTTTTACAGCTTATGTCGCTATGGCTACTGGTTGGTTCACAGACACATGCATTGAGCAGTCCGCAAACGCATATTCCACCTTTACAAACGCAATCCCTGCCTTTTAGACAAAAACATTGGGGAGGCGTGTCTGGCTTCTGACAATCACACGGCGACTGCTCACTGAATGTACTTCCGACCATGCTTTCCCCAATACCTTCAACGCCTGCATCAGCGTGTTCCTCAGAACCTTCCAGACTTCTAACTTCTTCCGTATTCTCCTCTCCATGAATTTCGCCGATGCTCTTTAGCTCATCAAAATTAAATTTCGGCTTGTGTTTGCACGAGCAAATAGGGCTCGCGTATTTTGCCCGATGGCAAAAGCAAGGTTTACCCACTTGATTGCATGTGCAAAGAGGGCTAGGGTACTTTCCCGGGTGGCAAATGCAAGGTTTATCCACTTGATCGCACGTGCAAATTGCTCTAAGTTTTCCATCTGGATAGCACAAGCAAACATCACTGCCTTTGCACAGGCATTCCGGCATCGGCTCGCCGTCGCGACAGATGCAGACCTCTTCTAGTTGGAGACAGGTGCATTCAAGTTTTGTTTTGGCCCCACACTTGCATGGCAGACTCGCGTAACATACGCACTTGCCTCGTTTATCGACACCACATGTGCACAATTTCTTTTCTTTAACTGCAGGATTTACTTGTGGTAAGCCATCTACTATCAAGAGACTGGCTTGGCTATGCTGTGGCGGCAGTGGCTTTTTGCAGTCGGGAAAGAAATAGAAATGAAAGTCATCGTCGTCTTCATCGTCTGGTGGAGGCGGTTCTTCAACAAAGTCTTTGATCTCGACGGGTGGTTGCTCTACCACTTTGTGTGAAGATGCTGATGCCACAGTGGTGTCGTCGCATTCGGAATCAGAGGAGTCACTTTCGATTTGCCCGTCAAAATGACCGCAACTTATGATCAGAGTTTCACCGAAGCATATTTCTTTTTTTATTGCATCATCTGAGAATTTAATGCAAAATAAGTATTTATAATAAGTACCTACTATTATAACCTATACAGTGTTTTTTAAAGGGGACTCCATAGTCTTCGTTAACAAACACTGTACTACTGTGGGGACAGTAGTACAGTGTATGGGGTACAGCCATACAGCCACATGTAACCAGAGGACGTACAAGTGCACTTCCTTGGGGCCTTATCACACTAGCAATTGGCGAGCGAATTCAAAGCGAGGCGATTGCGCAGCGAGCTCGCTGTGATTCGCGCTGAACCCGCCGCGAAGACACCGCGAGCGCCAAACCTTCTTCCCATGCTTCCTTCCTAATCGCGGCGTCTTCACGGCGTGTTCGCCGCGCCCACGCTACGAACTCGCAGTGAGCTCGCTGTGCACTCGTCTTGCTTTGGACTCGCTTGCAAATAGATAGATAGATAGATAATACTTTATTCAGAGAACTTATATGTAAAACAGTATGGTAAAAGAATTGGCAGCCTTATCGCTTAAAGTAAATCGCCAGTACGATAGCGCTCTTGAAACATCAGCTCTTTTTTGGAGAAAACCATTTTGGCATAAAAAATATCGAGTGAAAAACAACTGAGCATCAGACTACAGATGTCGGGTTTTAGGTAGGTAGACCTACCCCGGTCCTTACCTGGGTAGGTCTAGAGTCTGAACCTGAACCTTGGACATGCGCTGAATTTCAACATCAATGGGCTTCTAATACCAAGTACATGGCAATCACAATAGAACTATACGGTATATGTAGTTCTAGTTTGATTCCTATGTACTTGCTTGGGGAAAAGAGTTAACAGGTATAGACTATACCTGCTAACTCTTCCCCTAAGCAAGTACATAGCAATCAAACTAGCGGAAATGTGTACAAGAGGATCCTCCTTAGTACGGTCAACAAAGAAATTAGGGGGGAAAATAGGAATAATATCACTATTTACCATTTTATAGAAAAAATATCAATCACCGTCTCTATTAAATCTCTAATTTATCTTTGAAATAATAATGTAATAAATTAATTGATGTGCAATATTTTAAATTTACTAACAAATCTAACAATAATAATTATAATGAACATCAATTAAGTTGACGCACGGCGACTCGCAGAGTCGTTCGTCAACTCACACCATCAGTCTTGTTCCAACTGGTGTGAGCTGACGAATCTTAAAAATGCTATAAGTACTTACTCTTCGTTCTGCAACTCGCACCACTTACTCGCACACGTCGTAGCAAGCACGCGGAATCACGAACGCGCCGGTCGCGGTCCGACTATGACTGAGGTGGGGTAACCTAATTGGCCCTAATTTGAGCCTGCCACTTTCGAGAAGCTAGTGCCTGATCTCCCCTTTATTACTTTTATCGAAAGTCCTATCATAGGTATTTGTTATGCGGCTTCGCTGTCTTGGGGGATTAGCAGGTTTAGGAATGGTGAAATTTAGCGGTTTTTGTTGCTTTGTTTGTAGGTAGGTACACTAGGTACACGGTGTTTTAGAGTCTGCATCTCTTCAACACTCAACACTTTGGCGCTAACTGTAGGTACGCTTTTCTGGCTAGCTTACGGCACACTCAGATTTCTACAATCTACCTAATTTAAAACCTTACCTTACCGAGGTACTTAGGTAGGTAGGTAGGTAGGTATATAAGTACTACATAATGGAAGTAGGAGGCAGGTAGGTACCTACCTACCTAGGTGGTGGGTAGTGAAGGTTGGTAGGTGTACAATACAAACCTATATCAAAGGGGAACTGTGCAGAAAGGTCGATCAGTGATACATTTGAAATGTGTGAAGCCATTTCACAGATTTTTCAATTTTTATCCACAAATTACCTAGGTAGGTACATTTATAGGTAGGTAGTTATTTTTTCTATTTTCTTTGTTAATTATTGTTTCGGTTAAGTAATACTTAGAAACAGAGTAGGTAGGTATGTAAACATTAAAAAACTGTTTATTTATTATTGCTAAAATTAGAAAGTTGTTTGAAACTTGTTTGGACTTTGTTTTGGATGTTTTTGACAACTTTGACAAGTGATAGGTAGGTTGGCGTGGACGGAGAAAATCATAATGTTGAATTTTATAGTAAAAATCATAAGCCACTGAGCACAATTAATGCTCGAAAATGTTATTACAAAGTAAAATTCAATGGTAAGTAGGTATTACCATTGAATTAGAGTTTGTATCTAATAAAAGAACCTAAGTAGTATAATAGAAAGGTAGCCTAGTGCGAGGGTCATAGGTAGCTGTTCATTAATCTAGTCACCATTGCACACAAGTCTAAAACCTATGTAATCCATTGTTAATACCTAATACAAATACAAAACGTTTATTTCAAAAATATGTGTTTCAATGGAGTTTGAACCTATTTAAGGTGTTTTGATCTTGTTTTGTTCTGCTTTTGGAACTAAACTTTTGTATTTGTCTAAAATGGGTTGCTAGATTTGCGGCGAACCACTTTTCCGTTAGTTTTATTCCTTGGTTCGCTCACTACACTTCAAATAGTTTTAGTTCACTGAATCAAAGGGGTTTTCATTTTTAGGGTTCCGTATCCGAAGGGTGAAAATGGAACCCTATTACTAAGCCTCCGCTGTCCGTCTGTCCTTCCGTCCGCCCGTCTGTCACAGGGCTCTATCTCATGAATGTATGTATGTGGTAGAAAGTTTTAATTTTCAGAGAATGTGTATTTCTCTTGCCGCTATAGCAACAAATAATAAAAATAAAATAAATATTTAAATTAAAGGGAGCTTCCACACAACAAACGTGTTTTTTGGCTATTTTTGATCTTTATTTATGTCTAGGCTGTATCTCTTGAACCAACAGGATCCATGTTTCTTCCAGGTAGAAACATGGATCTTTTTATGAATAAGTAACACTTCAACTGTAATAACAACAAATACCTACTAAAAATTTATTAAAGTTGAAAATTTAAAGGGGTCCCCAAACAGGTGATGTTCTTTGAAAAGTTGCCTTATTTTTACGGTACGGAACCCTTTGTGTGCGAGGGACTCGCACTTGGCGGTTTATTCATTGATCAATATAGGTACCTAAAAATTACCCCATCCTTAATTTAGCATGACATCTATCAACTTGAATTAGTTTCTTGAATTTTAGTTAACACCGCTATGACCACCGCTACTCGACGCTAGATGTCACTCACTTTTAATTTTAAATAAAATGAAAATCTATTTTGTGAAAGTGAAGACATTTTTTCGGCTGGTTTACAACCTGCCTGACATTGACAAAAAATATTTACGCTCCGTTCCGGTCAAATTCAATTCATAAAATACTTCGACTAAATCCCATACAAAGTTTATCAAAAAATAAGTTTAGACAAATCAATTGAAAATATTAAATCAAATATAATTATGAAATAGATGTATTCTAATAAAATTTAAATAAAATTCTGAAAAGAGATTTATTGTCTGCTCGCTCACTGCGTGAAACTAAACGACCGAACGAACGATCGGCTTGACATGACTGACTGACAGATGATGTGGCTGATGTCTTGTGAATTTTCTGATTATTTTATTGAAATTCAAATACAATGCAAAGATGCTCTTGCATAGGGTTATTTTATTTATGTTTTACGTAGCAATAATACAATGCAAGCTTCCTGACAAAGTAAAGTGTGTGGACAAGGAATGCAGGCGTAAGTACAGCTGTTAATGTCAAGTGGAATCACTTCGATATCTTTCACGGTGCTTTTATGTGTTTTCTCTCATTTCAGAACCCATATCGAAAGCCAAAACTTTAATGGCTTACAACAGTGGAGATGCAGACTTTATGTCCTTTCGCGGAAACGCCGAAGCTATTGTATACATGAAATCAGCTGACCCAAAGTCCGACGTCTGGTATGTTACCATCAACGGAAAACCTGGTTTTGTACCCTCCAAATTTTTAAGAGAAAATAAAATACTGCAGAAAAATCTTATAGAAACCGACCGCGTAGTGTTCACAAAAGAAGCGTCCACTGTTCCTGATGTTCAACCAGATAAAGTCCAAGAAGCTCATGAGGTGATTGAAGGGACTACTATATATCCAACTAAAGCAATTCCTGGACCAGTGAGTACCACCGAAAGCCCTGACACATTGAAAAGCAAAGAGGCACATGCTGGTGAAAGTGGTATGCCCATCATCAGTGAAAATAGTGCTGCCATTGATCAAAGCCCTGACATACCTGCCACATCCACTGAGACTCCTCTCTTATTCCCCTTAGATGATACAAACCAAAGTTCTGAGACATCAACGGAAGGAACACCGAATATTGTAGACAGTGAAGTGGTGATTGAAAGTGACCCAGTTGTTCCAAACTTATTGGCCCTCTCCCCACAAGAAAGTGCTAGTTCTAGTGAAAAATTTGAAGTGCCTGACCTAAACCATGTACAAACATCATTTCATGAACCAAAACATGTAGATAGTAATGAATTAAATACATCCTTGCCTAATTCAAATGAAGACGATAAAAGTACAGAAACACTAATTATACCTGACAATAATGAAATAGAAAACAGAAGCTCAGATAAAAGTATTATAGAACAAAATTCTCAAAATGTGAACGGGATAAATGAAGATAGTGTAATAGAAAATTTACTCTCTGATTTGATAAAGGATGATTTTGTAAATAAAGATTCTAAAGAAGATACTGTATTTAGGGAAACTGAACAAGTTAGTGACACTTTGAAAGGTATGACTGTAATTGAAACTCAAAGTGAACAAATAAATGATAATGCTAAAGGAAATACTGAAAATGAGCATAAAAACCTAAATAATTTAGGTAAATCTGTGTTTGAACCTGAAAAAGCAGTGTTAGATCAGAATTCTGGAGAAAGAACGCAAAGTGAACAAATAAATGTTAGTACTGAAAGAAATACTGTACATAAATCTGAAAATGACCAGATAAATGTAAATCATTTAGGTAAATCTGGTTCAGAACCTGAAAAAGCAGTGGTAGATCCTAATTCTGAAGAAAAACCTGTGTATAAACAAGAAATTGAAAAGAATATTCAAAATGCTAAGGATAAAGAAGATGAAAATGACAAAAAAAATCCAAATACTAAAGAAAAAACAACACTAGGAGCTAAAAATGATAAGACAAAACTAAATGCTCAAGAAATTGTAGCAGAAAATAACCAGATTACTCCAAATTCTAAAGGAAGTGAAGGTAAAAATGACCAGAATAATTCAAATGCTGAAGGGAATACTGTAGTTGAAGCTAACAATGATAAGATAAATGAAAATACTCCAAAAAAAACTGAGATTGAAACAAATAGTCAGCAATCTCTTCATAACTCTAATGAAAAACCTAGTATTACTAATCCAATAGTCGAAAATCAAATTTCCGAAGAAAGTATATATCCATCAAATAATCATTACACCACAGAAACTCCTATGATACTTCCACTGCTTGCTCCAGAAACAGTGCCACCGATTGTAACAGAAACTATACCTGCCTCTATTCCCGAAGTCAAAATCACAACTTCAAGCAATCCCCCACCTACTCAGGCTAATACTGACACTCTCCCACCGATTTTCTCTTACCCTGAAGTTATAACTCAGCCTCCACCGAGCACCCCAGACCCCGTTCAAAACTACTATTTGCAAGAACAGGTCAACAATCCCAATAGTGAAGAAATCATTCCAGATGTATATGAGCCATCAGAGCCAATAGATGATATTAATATGTCAACTGAAACATCAAAAGAAGATACAACCATGGAAATACCAATAGAAGACGAAAACACCCAAGGATTTTTGTCAAGCATGTACACAACTATTGCTGACATGTGGCCGACTACAACTGAAGCTCCCCCTAGTTTATTCAATGAGGAAGTCCCAAAATATGAAGACAAGGTTGAACTTAAAAGTTCTGAAGGCTTTTCTTTTTTGAGCTATATCATGTCAACTTACTATTCAGTTATGGGCCCAAGTGAAGATATAAAAGCATTGTTCCCATCTCATGGTAAGCAATTCATAATACATTTTATCCTATTATGCCAAAGGGAATAAAATATTCCTTGAGCATCCTGTAGATATCATGATTATAAAGTTTTAACACAGCTCAGTACTTATAGAACAATTTAAATTGTTTGATTACAAACATAGTTGCTTTCCAAAACATTAACAAGACACTGTTTGAGATGATTCAAACAGAGTCTTGTTTAATGATATAATTGTTTACTTGTGGTACATACTTACTTAACAATACATTGATCAAACAAATTATATGTATTTGCACAATTGGTCATTGATATTTTTATATAATAATAGATATTTATTTGGGAAATTACATATTATTTATTTGTAGGAAATTACTATTTAGACACTAAATAGTATTAAAAACAGCTTATATAATATTAACTAAAAAGATTTAGATCGTAATTTGTTTGATCTTTTTTGAACATAATTCAATTAATTTACCAGTAGAAATTTCCTTTGATAGTCTTTTGCAATGAATTTACAAATGATAGAGAGATCTTATGTGCAATGTCAAATGGCTGTCTTTATTTTGTAAAGGGGATCCTAGATGTGGCATGAAGACCCTTCATTTCTTATCCCTAAGTGAAGTGAGTAAAGTAGAGGTATCACAACCATCATTTCACAGAATTTGCTAAGTTAAATAAAAATTGTTCTATTTTGTTATAGGAGAAACCTGTTTTACGGACGAATACTGTGATGGAAAAGGCAATGGAAAGACCAACCGTCTGCTCACATTCCTTGTGACCACTGCATCATCAGTCCTTCTCTTCACCCTGGGCTATTACTACATTGACAGCAAGAGGCAAGATGGCAGACTCATTAGGAACATAAACGCTTTGCAAAGAGATTTGCTGTTTACTAGTAAGGTTTGTAATTTCCATTTCAAAGTAGTACAAGGACAAAATAATACTCGCTGAGGCAATAAGGTCTATTCAAATGGCAGAAACAAAATGATGACGTCTGTTTTATTTCGATCATTAAGAAGAGATGGCATAATTTTTTGTGCTGTCAAATTAGTTAAGTTTTTGATCTATCTGAATTGTGAACAGAATTCTCACAGAACCATATTTCAATTCTACATCATCCTCACCTGGAACGGAGTTCCCCAATCCAGCAATACCAAGTGTGCACCCGCTCATTCATATAGGCCTTTCTAGTGGGAACGCACATTAAACGACTCTAGTTCAAATTTGTTAAACAATTTCGTCTAACATTTTACTAGTTAGAGTCTTTAATAACAAAAAAAATTACAAATCAAATAATAGAAACAAATTAGAACTAGTATTTACAATTGAAACAATTGAGCTAACTGCAGACTGTTGCAAGCAAACAAAACATTCTATCAATTTAAATATGTAATCAGTCTTAATGAGCTTTACTCTCTCTTGTGAAAATGTAGCCAACATTTACAACCAAAGTAAAATTTTTGGAAGTTCTGGAGATAATCTGTAACAAACGAACCTACAAACTTTACTTTTTTATAATACTGCTACCTGCAGCTTCACACTCTCCTTTCCGAGATAGAAAGTAGCCTATGTCCATCCCCGGGATACCATCTATCGCCATGCCAAATTTCAAAGATCCGTTCAGCCGTTTAGGCGTGAAAAGGTAACAGACTGACAGATAGACAGACAGAGCTACTTTCGAATTTATAATTTTAGTGTGGATTAGTTAAAATAAACACACATCGTTTCAGGAGTGTGAAATCCTCAAAGAGGAGCTTACAACTACCAAAAGCAAGCTGGCCGGTATAGAAGATAGCTCCTTTGGCATGGACGACATGGTCCTATCTCTGAAAGAAGAAATCAACGAACACAAAGCACAGAACGAGAGGCTAAGAAACTCCTTGGACGACAACGAAAAGCTGCTCAGGGTATCTGAGAATACCGCCGGGGAATTGCAGAATACTCTGAGCGAAGTGGAGAATACTCTCAGTGAGCTCTGGGGCGAAAGAGCTAACTTTGAAGAGCAGATTGCCGAGCTGAATGGTATGTTCACAATATGTTGTATACTATTAATATTTCGTGACTCTGCTCTCTCTCTGGGATGATGACCTGCGAAAGACTGCTGGCAGATACTAGATGCGATTTATTACGGCGCTATGACGCTCCTTCATCATCATCAGCCTATATTAGTCCGCTGCTGGACATAGGCCTCACCTAATGAGCGCCATAGCGCCCTGTCTTCAGCTTGCCGCATCCAGCATCTGCCTGCAGTCTTTCGTAATGTCCAGCAGTAGACTCTTATGGAATGATGATTATGAAGCGTGAGAATAATCATATATTTCATGGTTAGACATCCAGCTATTACCGTCACGCTCAGAGCACTTTAAACACTCGTCAACAATTTAGTGCACCAATCGATAATACTAAAATACCTTTTTTTTCTCCTGAGCTGGTTTGTTAGATATTGAATGTAGAATTTTTATTTGGTATTTTATCTATTTATAAAAGTATAGTTTTTGATTTATTTTCAGGAAAAATCCAAGCATTCGAAGAGGAACTAATAGCAGTATCGAGAGACAGAGATAGCTACCAGTTAAAGTATGTGTCCGCTGAGACGGCCTTAGAGGAGTCAAATAAGTTGAAGAAACAGTTACAGGTTGTGAACCAACAGTTAGCGGACGCTAAGAACACTATTGAGCTTCAAAAGCATGAGCTGACCGCGTTGAAGGTAAAACTAGAACAATGTTACCTCAATACTCCAACCAAGATATAACGTACCTTTTCACAATGTTTGTGAGGAAGCATCAACACAGTAATCTATAATTCTCTTTGGCGTCGAGTTTGAGATAAGTGTCAGTATTACACGTTGCGGGAAATATTGGAAAATGACAAGTGGTGCAAGTTGTGTTAAAAATCGTACCAAGAATTTAATTTTTAAGGGTTTTCATTTACAAGGGGGAGATTTGTTTTCAAATATTGTATCTTGAGTTTCGCTGGAGTAGGTCTTTGTAGCAAACTCTATGTAATCCAACCTCTATGGATTGCATATAGTTTAAAATCAAAGCAACGGAGAATGTCAGGTATCATTCATACAAATATCTATAAAAATATATAATACTGATAATTTCACACAAACTTATCTAGACCCAAACTAAGCAGAGCTTTTTAACACTTTAATAGCCTAAGGCTCACATGGTCCAGTGAATGCGCTAATATGGGAACCAGATGGTATATTTTTAAATCAATACAAAGGTTAGGCAACACCCCAACAACAACCAAATAGTTGCATATCATTCGAACATTTGTCCCGAACCGAGAATCGAACCCACCATCTTCAGTGTCTCAGAGGGGCGTGTACCCGCTGCGCCACAGTGATCTTATAAAACCTACGCTTTCAGGATGCCATGAAGGAATTGAAGAGTAGTAGCGGGGACAATGTGGACGTCTTATCACTGATAGACCACACAGAAATAAAGGCCAAGTTGAGCAAGACTTTAGAGGAGAAGAACTTATTGTCTAGCAAGTACGAGGTAAGGTTTGTTAGTCTCTTTATAAGTTAATAAGCTTCCGCCCGCGCCTTGCACGCGTATAAGAATGATTGAATGAATACTTTATTGCACTAAAAAATAACAAAATAAAAACCTTATATCTACATTTATATCATAATCAGTACAATAGGCGGCCTTATCGCTGAGAGTGATTCATTGCAGGCAACTTAGGGAGAAAAAGATATAAGCTTAATAAGAGTTGGTAGAGTATATAGAAGAAAATTGTCCCTAAAATACATACCATAAAATACAATGCAGAACTAACTTAGGAGCTTACCTAGAAGTATGCCTAGAACTAACTTAATACAATAGGCCAGTAGGTACAGGCTAATAAAAAAACAGGTCTAGAACTACATCTGTGCACAATGTTACCGCAATCCGCTCAGTAGTTTTTGCGTGAGCGCAAACATCTTAACATCATTCATAAGCTTTATGTGATGTGATTTTTGATTTTTGATTTTTGTTACATATTTTTGGGGCGCCATCTAGTTAACGATTAAAATACTGGAATTGCCAAAAAAGCGTGATTGTAAAAGTAATTACTACTCTGGTTGAAAAATAATAAATTAGGACATCCTAAGGACATCCTGAGCCAAACTTTGGACCTAAAGAAATTATAGAAGGTTATAGTCCGTCCACGAATTTATTTACGGTTTGTTATATGCACGACTATGAAGTTCCCTAATTGTTGACAGGTGAGTGAATGAAGACTGAATGACAAAATGAAGTATTTCATGAACACAGTTACTTTTGACAGACAGAGATGCGAATCTGTCGACTCGAAAAATATGGGACTAACGTTAGTTTCGATTTATATCGAGCCGACATCCATCATCTTAAATATTCTAGATTATATAATACATCTACATTTTATACACATCTAGATTATTCTAGATGATTTTCTCATTAAAAAGTATTAGAAAATAGTATAAAAATTATAGTTTACCACAGTATCCGTCTTACTTTTTATCACGGAAATCGCGTGTAAAACCGCGGGCAGAAGCAAGTAGCAAATAAAACAACACAAATAATACTATTTTATTCTATTGAATATTCTGATCCAAAAATAAAAAAAAATAAAGCAATTTAGACGCCTGAGTATGTCTGTAAAATAATACAAAATGTTAAATTATTATTGCAATAATACCAAAATCGATTACAACTTCTTCGTAAACAAAACGCATCGTCATAAATAATCGAATTGGTAAAGCATTAGGACATTATGACTATTTGATTGCCAGTCGATCTACCAAACAGCAAATAAGAGAGTAGAATAATTATAATTTATATTATAATATAAGAACAGTGGTGTCGATTCTGTTATCACCAAAACCTAAACTAAGTAGCCTAAAATATTAGGTCCTTACATATGAAATTGGCGTTTTTCGTACTGGCCACTTTAATCACAAATTTCTCCTCTTTGGTAAGGAATTCCAAATTCAAATTTGTACAGCTATAGACTCATGTATTTGTGCTTCGATGATCGTCATTCATTTGTTTTTTTTCTTGTTTTTTTCTGTTTGCGTCACTCATTTTACAAAATGGAAAACTTAAAATATCGCATTATTTACGAGTACGAGTTCCGCCGTGGCACTAGTGCTGCGGAAACAACTCGAAGGGTGAATGATGTGTATGGCGGTCGTGTTGCAAAAGAAAACACAGTTCGTTTTTGGTTCCAACGTTTTCGTTCTGGAAATTTTGACCTGCAGAACAAGCCCCGTGGACGGCCTGAGACTCAAGTTGATAATGAAGAGTTGAAGGCTATTGTGGAAGCGGATCCATCGCAAACCACGTCCGAGTTAGCTGCAGGCTGCGATGTTAGTGATAAAACTGTTTTAATTCACTTGAAGCAAATTGGGAAGATTAAAAGGCTTGAAAGGTGGGTACCTCACGAATTGACTGAAGCAAACCGGCAAACGCGCGTCGACTGCTGCGTTACATTACTAAACCGGCACAATAATGAAGGTATTTTAAACCGAATCATTACCTGTGATGAAAAATGGGTTCTTTACGATAATCGGAAGCGCTCAGCGCAATGGTTGGATCCTGGCCAGCCAGCCAAATCCTGCCCCAAGCGAAAATTAACCCCAAAAAAGTTACTTGTAAGCGTTTGGTGGACTAGTGCCGGTATTTTTCATTACAGTTTTCTCAAATCTGGCCAGACTATTACGGCTGATGTCTATTGTCAGCAATTGCAAACCATGATGGAAAAGCTAGCGGCTAAACAACCTAGGCTGGTCAATCGCTCCACGCCACTGCTGCTTCACGACAACGCTAGACCACACACTGCGCAACAGACGGCTACTAAATTAGAAGAGCTTCAATTGGAAAGTCTAAGACATGCTCCGTACTCCCCGGACCTTGCTCCAACAGATTAACATTTTTTTCGAAATTTGGATAACTTCTTGCAAGGGAAAAAATTCAACTCCGATGGGGCAGTCCAAATCGCCTTCAAAGATTTTATTGATTCCCGTCCGACTGGTTTTTTTAGTAAAGGGATCAATGAACTACCTATAAGATGGTAAAAGTGCATAGAAAATAATGGTTCATACTTTGATTAATTAAATATATTATATTAAAAAATATTCGACTTTTTGTTCCTCCCATACAAAACGCCAATTTCATATGTAAGGACCTAATATAACCATTTGGTGCCAACAGAATCCACACTAATGTTCAGATTGTATAACAATTTGTCTATTGAATTTCTACTAAAAATAACTGTTTCCATGTTCGTATTACTAGATGGAACTAGCTGAAAGGAAGCGGCTAGCCGAAGAGCTGCAAACCGCACAAGAGTCGTTCCGCAGCACTAGTCAGCAAGCGACGGAGGCTATGACCAGGCTCGAGGTGCTAGGGAAGTACTTCCAGGAGAGAGAGAGTGAACTTATGAAGTAAGTATACCTATGTCTATTCCCCTTATTCATAATGCTCCGGTAACTTAAAACAAGTTGCTAAGCAGTGTTTTTTCTCACTCTGACTTATGTCAATAGAAGAAGACAGAGTGAGAGATAGCAATGCTCTAAGGTAGCAGACTATTATGAATAAGATGGTAAGGGTTTTTGTGCCTATAGTATGACTTTCTCTGTACCGATGCTTACTCCCTTATTCATAATGGTCCGCTAACTTAAAACAGTTGCTAAGCAGCGTTGTTTCTCACTCTGACTTATGTCAATAGAAGAAGACAGAGTGAGAGATAGCAATGCTCTAAGTCAAAGTCAAAGTCAAAAACTCTTTATTTCCATAAATACAATAAATGTACACTTAGAAAAGGTCAAATTCTTAATAATTAAACACTGACACGGAAATAAAGTGATATTTTTAATTTCAGTCGCTTCGGTATGTTGACTAAAGTAAAGAAGCGACGAAGAAACCTTTAGCCTGTTAGTTGTTATTTTTCGAGTTGGAGCAAATCCCGTCCCAAGCTTTTTTATCCTCTAGATAATCTGATATTTTATAGTAGGCCTTTTTACACAAGAAGGTTTTGACAATTTGTTTGAATTTATTTACTGATAATTTTTGCAACTCACTAGGAGTTTTGTTGTAGAAGCGTATACATTGCCCTTTAAAAGATACATTGATTTTGTGTAGTCTAGTTGTGGGCACAGCGAGTTTATGTTTATTTCTTGTATTCAAATTATGTACATCGCTATTTTTAGGGAAGCGATTGATATTTCTATGAGTGTACAATAGGTTTTCATAAATATATTGACATGGTACTGTCATTATGTTTATTTCCTTGAATTTTTCACGTAGGCTTTCTCTGGGACCCATATTATAGATTGCACGAACAGCCCTCTTCTGCAGCACAAATACGGTGTTAATATCTGCAGCGTTCCCCCATAGCAGTATGCCATAAGACATAACAAGTTAGCAGACTATTATGAAGAAGGGGGTTAGAATTTCCACCTCCCAAACTCTTCCTGCGGGTAAGGTGAAGGTAAATAAATAATGCTGGACAATTCACACAACACCATCTAGCAGTAATCTAAATGCAGATAACATTTGGACTGCCGCACCGATTTTTATCACAGTCACATCCCTGACACGCGTTGGCCCTGCAGTAGCATGACTCAGACTAAATGAAAATCTTAGTCAAGAACACCAATTGAACAATAAGTTTTAGATTGCGTGGTTTTAAAACAATTTAGTTCGAATTCTGATTGTTATATTGCAGAGAACTGAACGCCAAAGAGTCCTTATACCTGGGCAAGCAAGGCGAATCGGCAAGCACTGTGGAGAAAATAGAGTTACTACAGCAGGAAGTGCAGAGATTCAAGTAAGTTTAACGAACAACTTATTGGTAAATATTTTAAATTCATCATGGTTATTAAAATCAAAGTTATTTACAACGGGATGTTTACCATGATTTTAGTTTTGAGTTTTCCAAAAACTCAATTTATGGTAAATATCCCGGTTTAAATGATTTTAGCTTTTTGATATCTGCCTGCACAGATTTTACAGTGTAGGCTATATCCCAGGTCTAGAACTGCAGAATTTCAGTCCGTTTCATTCCCTAGATTTGGGACAAAGAAGCAACTGTTGCTTTGTGTTACTTGAACCTTAATATGAATCGAACTTAGACATCGATAACTCAAGATAACTTTGGACTTATAATAAGTCGAGAAAACGAAAACTAAAAATACCTTTCTAACCTGTATTTTTTATTTTCAGAGAGAAATGTGACGCCCTAACCCTAGAACTAGCCGAACAAGAGTCAAGTAGACGCACGGCAATCAGCGATATGGAGACCAAAGTGCACTCAGCGTGGCTCGAGGCAAGAACGGCGAGACGCGACGCCGACGCAGCTAAGGATGAGGCCGCTACGTTACGGAGGAAACTAGCGGCTGTCACCAGCGCGGATATCATAGACCCACATCTCAGTACGTACGATAGTCAGATCTAATAGAGTGTCAATAGAGCTGCATTCAGTGTGGCTCGTGGCGCGACGCTGACGCAGCCAAGGACGAGGCCGCTACGTTACGGAGGAAACTAGCGGCTGTCACCAGCGCGGATATCATAGACCCACATCTCAGTACGTACGATAGTCAGATCTAATAGAGTGTCAATAGAGCTGCATTCAGTGTAGCTCGTGGCGCGACGCTGACGCAGCCAAGGACGAGGCCGCTACGTTACGGAGGAAACTAGGGGCTGTCACCAGCGCGGATATCATAGACCCACATCTCAGTACGTACGATAGTCAGATCTAATAGAGTGTCAATATAGTGTAAATAGATATAGAGGCGCGCGATAGAGCGTCAAGCCAAGTTCGGAAAAAAACGGGCGACGCAATAGCTGTGAGTATCTTTACACGAACCATTGGGCACGCTTTTGGTCCCACCTGTATCTTAGACATTATCAAACCTTGCAATTTTGCATGTCTAGTAAGATCCATAAAAATAGTTAGAATAGAATTAAGATTATGAACTTGGCACCTACATATCTATATGAATGAGATAATGAATGAACACTTTATTGTACAAATTAATTAAAAGAAAAAAATAATTCTTATACCTAATGTTAAATGTTATATCTTAAATGATCTCAGGTCTTTTATCGGTGAAGCCACACATTTATGTTTTTGATTAGATTAATATTATTGGCATAACATTTAAAAGATCGTACTCTGTTACAGAAGTGGTATCGCCACTAGGCAGTTCTGAAGGTGCGGTGATCCCTCCACCATTACCACTGGCGTTCCTTCCGCCGCTGCTGCCGCCGTTGCCGCGACCGCCGCCACTTGGCAGGTTGCCGTCACCGCATCCACCTAGGTACGTACTCTGTTACAGAAGTGGTATCGCCACTAGGCAGTTCTGAAGGTGCGGTGATCCCTCCACCATTACCACTGGCGTTCCATCCGCCGCTGCTGCCGCCGCTGCCGCGACCGCCGCCACTTGGCAGGTTGCCGTCACCGCATCCACCTAGGTACGTACTCTGTTACAGAAGTGGTATCGCCACTAGGCAGTTCTGAAGGTGCGGTGATCCCTCCACCATTACCACTGGCGTTCCTTCCGCCGCTGCTGCCGCCGCTGCCGCGACCGCCGCCACTTGGCAGGTTGCCGTCACCGCATCCACCTAGGTACGTACTCTGTTACAGAAGTGGTATCGCCACTAGGCAGTTCTGAAGGTGCGGTGATCCCTCCACCATTACCACTGGCGTTCCTTCCGCCGCTGCTGCCGCCGCTGCCGCGACCGCCGCCACTTGGCAGGTTGCCGTCACCGCATCCACCTAGGTACGTACTCTGTTACAGAAGTGGTATCGCCACTAGGCAGTTCTGAAGGTGCGGTGATCCCTCCACCATTACCACTGGCGTTCCATCCGCCGCTGCTGCCGCCGCTGCCGCGACCGCCGCCACTTGGCAGGTTGCCGTCACCGCATCCACCTAGGTACGTACTCTGTTACAGAAGTGGTATCGCCACTAGGCAGTTCTGAAGGTGCGGTGATCCCTCCACCATTACCACTGGCGTTCCTTCCGCCGCTGCTGCCGCCGCTGCCGCGACCGCCGCCACTTGGCAGGTTGCCGTCACCGCATCCACCTAGGTACGTACTCTGTTACAGAAGTGGTATCGCCACTAGGCAGTTCTGAAGGTGCGGTGATCCCTCCACCATTACCACTGGCGTTCCTTCCGCCGCTGCTGCCGCCGCTGCCGCGACCGCCGCCACTTGGCAGGTTGCCGTCACCGCATCCACCTAGGTACGTACTCTGTTACAGAAGTGGTATCGCCACTAGGCAGTTCTGAAGGTGCGGTGATCCCTCCACCATTACCACTGGCGTTCCTTCCGCCGCTGCTGCCGCCGCTGCCGCGACCGCCGCCACTTGGCAGGTTGCCGTCACCGCATCCACCTAGGTACGTACTCTGTTACAGAAGTGGTATCGCCACTAGGCAGTTCTGAAGGTGCGGTGATCCCTCCACCATTACCACTGGCGTTCCTTCCGCCGCTGCTGCCGCCGCTGCCGCGACCGCCGCCACTTGGCAGGTTGCCGTCACCGCATCCACCTAGGTACGTACTCTGTTACAGAAGTGGTATCGCCACTAGGCAGTTCTGAAGGTGCGGTGATCCCTCCACCATTACCACTGGCGTTCCTTCCGCCGCTGCTGCCGCCGCTGCCGCGACCGCCGCCACTTGGCAGGTTGCCGTCACCGCATCCACCTAGGTACGTACTCTGTTACAGAAGTGGTATCGCCACTAGGCAGTTCTGAAGGTGCGGTGATCCCTCCACCATTACCACTGGCGTTCCTTCCGCCGCTGCTGCCGCGACCGCCGCCACTTGGCAGGTTGCCGTCACCGCATCCACCTAGGTACGTACTCTGTTACAGAAGTGGTATCGCCACTAGGCAGTTCTGAAGGTGCGGTGATCCCTCCACCATTACCACTGGCGTTCCTTCCGCCGCTGCTGCCGCCGCTGCCGCGACCGCCGCCACTTGGCAGGTTGCCGTCACCGCATCCACCTAGGTACGTACTCTGTTACAGAAGTGGTATCGCCACTAGGCAGTTCTGAAGGTGCGGTGATCCCTCCACCATTACCACTGGCGTTCCTTCCGCCGCTGCTGCCGCGACCGCCGCCACTTGGCAGGTTGCCGTCACCGCATCCACCTAGGTACGTACTCTGTTACAGAAGTGGTATCGCCACTAGGCAGTTCTGAAGGTGCGGTGATCCCTCCACCATTACCACTGGCGTTCCATCCGCCGCTGCTGCCGCCGCTGCCGCGACCGCCGCCGCTTAGCAGGTTGCCGTCACCGCACCCTCCTAGGTAAAGTTGCCGCCAAACTTATTTGACTTGACCTGACTTCTTTGTTATTTTCAATGGTGTCTGGTTTGCCACTTTTCTGCCAGTGGCCAAACATATTTTCCGTTGACGGGCAGCGAGAGAGGGAAATTTGCAGGTACACTGACGAATATTATTCATATGCCGCCGACGCAGCAGGCGAACGAGATAGGCACAGCTTTGTATTGTAGCTCTGTCTCGCTCTTTCATTGTTCACTCAACAAAAACTCTCGATGAATAATCGACGCGACTGTTCCAAAGGTAGCCGCCCACCAATTTGTCTTTTTAATTGCTTTCTGCGCATCTTTGTCACGTGGTTCGCCATAGGACAAGAAGATTGTCGGTAATTATACGTGATTTGTTGTTTGGTATGTTGAACTAAACTGCCCTTTTTTAGAAAATTAATTCGTGTACTACTCGGCTAGTAAATAACACTCCTTTACAAACGTCTATGGTTTACTTAGTGTTATTAATATAAGTTTTTTTATGTAACATTATTTTAAATTGATAAATATGTATGTTTAAAAAAATATTTTGTTTGACAATAATCTCATTTGATGTCAAATTTGCAAACAAGAAAAAAAATGTATTAAATTCAAAAAAGCGTAGAACAAACTTCAACGTTTAACGTTGACCCCTCGATGTTCAGTATCACCCCCTTTCGGCTTAGTACACTCTTACCGTGGCACCCTGTATAAATAAGTATACGATATTATCTAGGGTTACAGTCATCAAAATCGATTAAGAGCTATAAATGTCACGATGTATCACGAAGGACTAGAAGACAACGAAGCTACTCAATCGCACGTTGCACCATACTTCAACTTCTTCGCAGACACTAACAATAATGATTATTCCCACGTTCAGGTACGGGAGTGACCGCCGCTACAGTCCTGAGAGCCGCTACTCACCAGAAAGCCGCTACTCGCCCGAGAGCCGCTACTCGCCCGAGACAGTCCGCTACTCGCCCGACAGTCGGTACTCGCCGCGGCGGCGCTCGCCTTACTCGCCCAGGCGGAGACGGTCAAGTAGAGAGAGGTGAGACGCCGAATATTATACCTATACTAGAGTAATTCTCAAGAAATAATGTTTGTGACTCACAACCCAGATCCAAAATTCTCATTTTGGCGAAGAGTTCAAAATATAATTACTAAGCATTGTAGGAAATAGCTCAAATCTATATACGATATGGAGTTTACAAACATTGTATCTTCAGTTTGGCCAGAATATAGTTTACTTGTTCCAAAGCCGCTACTCGTCTCAAAGTCACACAACTCGGCCCAGAGCGACTTGTGCGCACGTTGGCTGGCCTCATGCACAGCTAAATAAATCATCATGTAAACCGCGCGGTTGTTCTCTATCTCTTCAGCTTACTCTTGAAATAATACCAATATCATTTTCAATCATAATCTGGATTTTGAAGAATTAGCACTCGTTCATTATCATTAGCACCCTCATTATCATAATATGATAATGAGGGTCGCATTTGATTGAAAACATAATTTCATTTTGTTCCAATTCTAAATTACCTTCAAACATTAGATGGATTATTGGACTAAGAAATGAGATTGGAACTGTTTTCAAGAGAAGCACCTCGGTCCTTTGTATACAATCGTCTGTTTAAAGATTGTAAGTTTTATCGGCAGAATTTATAATCTCTGGGATTGGTTAGTCAAATATGTTAATTTCTACTTTTTCTCCCGTAGATATACCTCAGGCGGCAGTCGAAACACCCGCAGTAGAAACGGCCCTGCGCCGGCGCCGGCGCCGCCGCTCGACACAGAGACAGAATACAACTCGGACAGCCCTACGCGCGACCGCAGGCGCAGATACTCACGGCATTCAGGTTAGTCTGTACTTGATGTAACGAGAGCACAAGCGCTATGGTCCACCTATGGGAAGATGCAGCAGTAGAAATGGCCTGGCGCGGGCGGCGCCGCTCGACAGAGAAACTGGGACAGCCCTTTGCGCGCCCGCCTGCGCAGATAGGCAGATACTCACGGCATTAAGGCTAGCCTGTACTTGATGTAGTGAGCACAAGCGCTATGGTCCACCTATGGGAAGATGCAGCAGTAGAAATGGCCTGGCGCGGGCGGCGCCGCTCGACAAGGAGACGAATACGATGTAGGTATCTTATGTCATAGAGGAATAAGGTCCCGGCCGCGACAGAGACTGGAGACGAGACCATACTAGACATAAAGTCTCTCCCTGCGTTGTAATTTTATGTTGTATGCGTTGCAAATCTTCTATATATATAAAAGAAAGTCGTGTTAGTTACACTATTTATACCTCAAGAACGGCTGAACGGATCTCGGTGAAATTTGGCAGCGAGGTAGATGGTATCCCGGGGCTGGACATAGGCTACCTTTTATTCCGGAAAAAAGCGTGCGAAGCCGCGGGCTGCAGCTAGTTATACATAAACTGACCGCCATCGCGGGTCGAGTCTGTCCGGGAGAGGCTTAATGCGTTCACTGCCGAGCTTGACCCGAAACGGCGCGTCGCTGTGAAACGAGCTGTCCTACAACACCGTGTGAGTCGGTGGCAGTAAAAATGTTGTTTTTCGCGAGCGAGACAGAGACAACAGCCAGCATAGTATAGAGTATTGGTCCAATTTACGTGACATCGAGGTGAATCAGAATAGACGCGAAGACCTGGAGCGAATCTTGACCCTTGACACAGCGGCTACTCTGTCCTATTTTTCAGTCCAATCGACAGATTTTCTCAAAATTATGTTTTCCTTTCAGGAGCTAGCTCAGGATCTGGGTGTTCTACGGCATCGGATAATTGACTCAATTGAATAATATATAAGTACCTTAAAGTTAAATGCGATGTTTCAAAACGCCAAATGTGGTTTACTTTGTAGGCTGGTTATTCGTTAAAAATATCACGGGAAATGAATAAATAGAATGTTATTGATGATTTTATTTCTATGTATTTATTTGTTTATTATAAAGTGGCAATCAAATTTTCTTCTCTTCTATTTCTGATCGTATCTTTCTATCTAATCTTTTATTTCTTATTTCTATTGAAATAATTAATTTTTTTTTATGCTTGGCATAAAAAAAAATGAAACACACTTTTTGTTAAATCGCAAAATAATAAGTGCCTACCATTGTTTTTAGATAAATAAATACAATAGGTGATATACGAGTACACAATTTAATAGTTATTTCTGCTGAAGTAAACCATTAGGGTAAATGTTAGTTTTGGTGTATTTATTTTAAATCTAATTTTGTCATTGTTAAACATAGATCTATTAGTATACATTATTATTATTATTATCTGAGCGTCTGGTCGACGCGACGCGTGACCCGAGAGCTGGCGGGTATCTGGCACAGCGCATCAGCATTGCCATACAGCGGGGCAATGCAGCCAGCGTCTTGGGGACGCTTCCGACTGGTATTGATATGGATCAGTTAAGCTACCTGTAGATTGTTTGCAACAGTCTGCAGTTAGCTTAATTGTTTCGATTTTAAATACTAGTTCTAATTTGTTTTTATTTTTGAATTGTAATTTTCTTTGTCAATAAAATATAATTTTCTCTGTATTATACATTACCTTCAATAGTTCCTTGATTAATGAATTTATTTCCCTTGACCATTCTTATTTTTTTACGTTGTTTTTACTCATTTCATATTATAGTGCCTATATGTCAGCAAGTTCTTCCTATAGTATTTAATTTCTCTTGTATACATGTACTTATGCTAGTTTATATAGCTGTAGAGTAAAATAATATAGAAAAATGGCTTTCAAGCAATAAGCAGACCTGTCCTAAGCATCGATTGAAATCTTTAAATTATTGAACACATAGTTGTTTTATTAGTCAGTTAATGTATAATAGTAATTTTTAGCTAATTATAATTATGATTTAAATAAATAATTTTATCTATTCAAACGTTTTTTAGACCAATTTCCAACGTATTTTACGTTGTACAAATATTTAAATAGTACAAATATTTAAATTACCTATACTTATTCTTACCTTGTTTTTAATTAGTAATCTCCGGAACTGTGTAGCCTGATTTGAAAATAAATCACAACTATAAATAAAAAAACATTAAGCCTGCGAGTTATAACTATCCAGGTACCACGTGAACGAGTCCGCGGGCATAAGCTAGCTGTATAATGACATGGTTAAGATAAGGCAAGGCAAACTGCATCCATTCTCTTATGAGCTCTAGGCCACACTTCCGCATTTTAGGTAGATAATATGCTATATTGTGCCACATTATATATAATTAGTATTAAGTTCTTGTTTTATAAGTGTATTGATGGTGCAATAAAGTGATAATCTATCTATCTATCTATCTATGCTTCCGCGAGAGGAACCGCCTTCAGAAATACATAAATCCTTACTAATATTATGTTTTACATATAAGTTCTGTGAATAAAGTATTATCTATCTGTTATAAATTCTAAAGTAACTCTGCCTGTTACATTTTTACGCCTAAACGGCTGAACGGATCTTAATGAAATTTGGCATGGAGATAGGTGGTATCCCAGAGACAGACATAGGCTACTTTCTATCTCGGAAAAGAGGGTGCGAAGCCGCGGGCAGCAGCTAGTAAATAAATAAAATGTATAATGGTGAACCATTCACAACTAATTTTTATTTTTAATTAAAAACTCATTAGAAATAAATAAATAATCTAGCCCCTAAACAAGCAGAGCTTATGTTACGGGTACTAGATAACTGATATGTTTAATACATTACATAATAATACATAGATATTTTTTATCATACATAGAAAATACCCAGAACATCTCTAACAATTATTTGCTGATCGTGCATACAAACATTTATCCCGAGGCGGGATCGAACCCGTAATCTTCTGCGTCGCAGGCGGACCACAGGACTTCGCCCGCCGCGCCACAGAGGTCATCGAAATGCATGCGCGGACGTTAAATTTTTGTCCGCAGTGGACTAAAATCACCGTACCAACCGTAAAAAAAATCGTTAAGAACTAAGCCAGGTCTTCACCGCGAGCGGAGCGGACCCATTCAAACTCGCGAGAATAAACTGCATACTTGTAGTTCCACCAACAAATAGTAGAGCGGAAAGGACTGAGCGAGCAGAAAGCGTTGAAATTAAATCCGCCCACTCATATCTCATTTCCCGCTCATTACCCTTTGGCGGCAGAAACCCAGCTTTACCACAGACTCGACACGCCGCCGCGCCGTGTGAATGTTAAGACGCGTCCCGGCATGTTGTTTCTATTTATTTTGGTGACTCCCGCGTACTTTATGGCTATCTATATATTCGACATATGACACACGTGTCTAACAAGTAAGCTATTTCTATAATTATTGTTGTTATGTTTATAAATAACATCACTATTTAGTACCAAACTAAGTAGAGCTTGTGTTTATGGGTACTGGATAACTATAGTTTAGAGAACTCTAGTGCCTAGCTAAATAAAACTAATACGCTAATAACCACTAAACTTTTGCTTAATAAAAATATAAATAAATAATGCTGGACAATCCACACAGCATCATCTAGCCCCAAAGTAAGCAGAGCTTGTGTTATGGGTACTAGATGACTGATAAACTTAATACAATACATAACATAGATAGATATTTTTTATTATATATAGAAAATACCCAGAACACCCGGAACAAATATTTGCAGATCGTACAAACATTTGTCCCAAGGCGGGAATCGAACCCGCAACCTACTGCGTCGCAGACGGACCTTCGCCCAAAAACAAAATCAAAAAAAAAATCTAATGAAATAAAAGAAAATTATAAAGTAACATGTAATATAATTTAAAATGCATAATCTCAGTTTCTCATAACTTCTACGTGTTCACTATGAAATATTGTATTAACTAAATGCTAGTTAGCTTCCTTTTATAGGCAAGAATTTAGGCGGAGGCTAGTGTTCGATACCCTTTATTGACCAATGGGACGATGCATATTGTTATGGGACCATATTCCATGGAACGAAGCTGTTTGGATCCGGTTGGTCCAGCTGCAACAAACAAACCATCTGATAAGTTATGGTTACCATATAACATACCTCACCTCACCAGCCTATATTGGTCCACTGCTGGACGCAGGCCTCCCCCTGATAAGCGCCCTATTGGATTTTGTCTCCTGGGGGGTAACGCCCATAATCCCCACGCTGAGCATGCGAGTTGGGGATCGCAGTTCAGTGGTAGAATAGTTCTGCAGGGGGCGCTGCTGCAGAGGAAGAGCATCTGCTTCCTTCAGTGTATTTTTAACACCTCAACAGCGTTCACCAATCCGCCATCCATGCGTGGTGATTATGGCAAAGCCCTGCCTGTTTGCGGGAGGCACGTTGAGCAATGCTAACGAAGAATTACCTTCTTAGTGATATGATCCTCGCACGCCATACGGATCCTGGCCGACGTCGCGGGCGCATCCAGCCTGAAGTCCACTGACGCTCCAGTTTCAGCGCGAGCCGCTCGTATCGCCTCCTTTATAGCGAAGAAGGCTGCGGATCCCAGAAACAGAGGTGGCTCGCCTACAGCCTGAAAAAATGGTAAGATTTTAAATCGAATTATATTTTTTCTGCTAACACATCTTCGAACATAAAGGAGGGAAGCACTATAATTAAATTGCACCGAACACCCTCCCTCCAATTTTCTAACAGGGAGGTGCGGTAAACACGTGTAGCACACAGAGGCGGGATTAGGCATAAAATCGCAAAAAAATATATGTCAGCACTACGCAGAACGTTTGTACCTATGTATTTTGCTGAGGAGAAGCGAGATAGTACATCATTTCCTTCCCTTTATGTTTGAAGTAACACATTGAGTGCCCTGCCATCGCCCCTCCCGGTCGAATCGCTAAAGCTTGACGATGAACGCATTATAATGGACCATGGGGAAAAAAACGTAAAAAAGCCGTCTTAACAGGGAAATACGTTAGCGGAACTGAGCACGTAATGAGATAGAATTATTTTTGTAATAATTTCACCACTAGAGACGATAGATCGGCCCATAAAAATGTTTAAACATTTTTCCAATCAGCTTTATCTAGCCTCAAAGTATGCAGTACAGAAGATTGAAAACATCCAGACCATATTCAGAATAAATATCCTGATATTAAGAGGTAGGTAAATAATAAGAAATCCAATTTACCTTCGAAGAATAAACAGCTCTGACGTTCGGAGCTCCCTTCAACAAAGAAACGTTGAACTCCAACGGTATATCCCCAAACCCTGGGATCTTGTACGCACCAGGACCTCTAGAGTACAACGTTCCCGTGGGCGAGTAAATCAGCTCCTCCATCGTAAAGAGACCATAGCCTTGAATGTACGCGCCTTCGATCTGCCCAATATCTATAGCGGGGTTCAAGCTCTCACCCAAATCCATTACAATATCAGTTCTTATCACTTGGTGATCGCCGCTCAAGCAGTCGATCTCAACTTCGGTGCAAGCAACGCCGTATGTAAAGTAGTTGAATGCTAAACCGGTATTGGTATTAATGTTGTACCCGATTTCAGGTGTTGCGTAGAACCCTGTAGCGGAGAGGCCGCAGCGATCAAAATACGCGGCTGAGCACCAATTCTCCCATGTACCGTTAGGGTTCTTCTCTTTGTACGGCTGTAGCCTTTTAGACAGTTTCTGACAAGCTTGCAAGACCGCCATCCCGTTCAAATCTGAGCCAGCACTAGCGGCTGTTGCTGAAGTGTTAGGAACTTTGTCCGTCGATGTTTCGCTGATATGAATCTTGGATATATCGATTCCTAACGTTCTTGAAGCGACTTGTAACATCTTTGTGTGTAGTCCCTGTCCCATTTCTGTGCCTCCGTGGGATAGTAAGACAGATCCGTCCATGTAGATGTGCACTAGAGCTCCGGCTTGATTCAGGAACTTTTCTGTGAATGCGATACCGAATTTTGTAGGGATCACTGACATTCCACGCTTACGCCATCTGTGCTGCCTGAAAAGAAACATCGTGATACAGTGAAGAAAAAATTATATGCGTTTACTATACGTTTTATACCACTGATATTTGATGTTTCCAGACGATTCGAACGCTTTGCCTGTATCTAAGAGCCCTAAGAGAAGGTATCCATTGCTTTTAGAGGTTTTTTTCTATCGGTTCCTTCGAATATTTTGAAAAGTCTAATAAAAGAATACATTAAACAGAACATATTGATAAGAATAATAAAATGGAATATGTGCTTTCCATGCATTTTCGACTTCGACTATGATCGTACGTAAGTTTCCAGCAAGCGTTCAACTTACTTATTGAACTCTTCCACTTTCTGTTTCCTCTCTGAATAGTTGCTCTTCTCCAGACATTCGTCCCAGCAGCGCTGCATCGTGCAATGCACCAACGTTTGCCCGTAATGAGTCGTCAAGTTCTCTTGGTACAAGTTTATTTGGCGAATCTCTTTGACACTCTTTCCTAAAAAAAAAAACAATTGTTAGGTACTTCAAACCATAACCGGCATTTATACAGGGTTATTGGTAATTCACTAACACTGTGCGAACTGCAGGTCCCGATAATCATCACGAACACGTTCGTGAAGACGCTGGGTCTAACGATACTTATTATTTTTTTGTAAATCACCTCTGATGCAAAATGAAAAAACACGCTTGTCCGGAACCCAATGAATGACTGAAGACCGATCTCCCACTCCCACACCCAATGTTAATTCAGAGCAGGGCAGTTTTTAAGTTTAGTTTCAAATAAACTTGAACGGAGGAGAGCACCTACAAAGGGGCTTAAAGATTTTACGCATCATATTTTATATTTTTTTTTATTAATCTAGTGTCTACTATCCAAATATGTAACATATTTTTACATATTTTTTTTGTTGTTTTAACAACAAAAAAAAATAATACACAATAATATCCTAAAGCGACAGGTTTCTAAGATATTTACACATGAAAATAAGTTTATTTTTTGTTCATAAGTGAATATCTCATAAACCTGACTCTTTAGGACATTATGTTATTGAACATTTTTTGAACCTAACCTAATAAGTGAAAAAAAATATTTTTATTTAGCATATTTTTTAATATTTTTTAGTGCCCTCTATCCAAATATTATGTCCTTACATATGAAATTGGCGTTTTTCGTACTGGCCACTTTAATCACAAATTTCTCCTCTTTGGTAAGGAATTCCAAATTCAAATTTGTACAGCTATAGACTCATGTATTTGTGCTTCGATGATCGTCATTCATTTGTTTTTTTTCTTCTGTTTTTTTCTGTTTGCGTCACTCATTTTACAAAATGGAAAACTTAAAATATCGCATTATTTACGAGTACGAGTTCCGCCGTGGCACTAGTGCTGCGGAAACAACTCGAAGGGTGAATGATGTGTATGGCGGTCGTGTTGCAAAAGAAAACACAGTTCGTTTTTGGTTCCAACGTTTTCGTTCTGGAAATTTTGACCTGCAGAACAAGCCCCGTGGACGGCCTGAGACTCAAGTTGATAATGAAGAGTTGAAGGCTATTGTGGAAGCGGATCCATCGCAAACCACGTCCGAGTTAGCTGCAGGCTGCGATGTTAGTGATAAAACTGTTTTAATTCACTTGAAGCAAATTGGGAAGATTAAAAAGCTTGAAAGGTGGGTACCTCACGAATTGACTGAAGCAAACCGGCAAACGCGCGTCGACTGCTGCGTTACATTACTAAACCGGCACAATAATGAAGGTATTTTAAACCGAATCATTACCTGTGATGAAAAATGGGTTCTTTACGATAAGCGGAAGCGCTCAGCGCAATGGTTGGATCCTGGCCAGCCAGCCAAATCCTGCCCCAAGCGAAAATTAACCCCAAAAAAGTTACTTGTAAGCGTTTGGTGGACTAGTGCCGGTATTGTTCATTACAGTTTTCTCAAATCTGGCCAGACTATTACGGCTGATGTCTATTGTCAGCAATTGCAAACCATGATGGAAAAGCTAGCGGCTAAACAACCTAGGCTGGTCAATCGCTCCACGCCACTGCTGCTTCACGACAACGCTAGACCACACACTGCGCAACAGACGGCTACTATATTAGAAGAGCTTCAATTGGAAAGTCTAAGACATCCTCCGTACTCCCCGGACCTTGCTCCAACAGATTACCATTTTTTTCGAAATTTGGATAACTTCTTGCAAGGGAAAAAATTCAACTCCGATGGGGCAGTCCAAATCGCCTTCAAAGATTTTATTGATTCCCGTCCGACTGGTTTTTTTAGTAAAGGGATCAATGAACTACCTATAAGATGGCAAAAGTGCATAGAAAATAATGGTTCATACTTTGATTAATTAAATATATTATATTAAAAAATATTCGACTTTTTGTTCCTCCCATACAAAACGCCAATTTCATATGTAAGGACCTAATATATAACTATTGTGATTTGCGTGGATGGTGGCCCTAACATCGGTCACCATTTTTTTTCAATATCACGGCGCACTACGTAAGTTATTCAAATCTTCAAACCCCTTTAACAATTACGTGTTTGTGATGATGGGCAGAACCTGCAGTTCACACATTATCAGTGAATTACCAATAACCCTGTATAAAATATCTCACGAGTGCTAGTCTGGTCTGGGAGTTGGGCGTAAGGATGCGCAAGCCATCCTCTGATCGGGCATTCATCATCATGATAAATCGCTGGATTTTACCCGCTGCTAGTTATAATAGGCTTAAGTGTGTGTCATCTATCATGGTCATAGCCACATCCAGACAAAACATTAATTACAATGTCAATAGGTAATTTATTTGAGCGGAAATATGTCCCAAAGATCGGTCTGCCGTCTAAGGACGTCACGGATAAGGATCCAGCTGTTTCGAAAACGTACAATACGCGGCCTTGTTGCCTTATTCTGGTATGTGGTCTTCCGAAGCTTGAACCAAGCTTGAACCCAACAACCATCGGTTCTGCGAGCTATATGTGTCCTGGCGCTTGAGTTTTACAATTCAAAGAACTATGTCGTTTAGAATCCTTGGTTTTTCTACGGGTCTCTTCATTTCATGTGCTCTTAGAGAGACTTCGAGCGTAGCCCTCTCCATTGCATTACGATCTAACTTTACCTAATTTAAAAGCGATATCCTCAATCATGCTTTCCGCGCCGAACATTCCCTGCGGGCCGCCGAAGCCTCGGAACGCCGTGTTTGAGGGTAGATTCGTTTTGCAAACGTGCCCAGTCACCGACGCGTGGGGAATGTAGTAAGCATTCTCATAGTGGAACATAGCTCTTTCCACCACCTGTAACCATAAGTACATAGCACGATTGTTATGTCGTAAAACGCTTAGCGTACAACGGTACAACTCTTTCGAACACCTTACAATTATAGTCTTTTAAATAAAAGACTATTATAATTCATTGCACCGGCGGTCTGCCCTCAGTACCGCGCGAGCGCGAATTATACGTGAATATACAGTATTTTATATAATTCATTAAAAAAAAATTTGCAGTGATTAGGGGTTAAAAAATAGACTGCATATTGTAGTTCAAGTAAATGTTGATAATTATTTTGGTATAAATATTATGTCAAAATGATGTAGAATTTTGGAGATATTGGGGTTTGTTTCAAAGCCTTTTCGGTCGATAATCGAGTTCCGTTAAGATTTTCTTCCTTTACATAAAGGCGTGTAACGAAAATGTATTCTATTATTATTCAAGTATAGGATATTCACACAAGAAAAAAAATTATGGTGGTCTTTATTGAATAGAATCTACAAATTAGAGCTTCACAAAAACAGGTCTCCGAGAGTTTTTGCCTAAACATTCATCGGGAGAATGACTATAACTACATAAAAAAGAAGTTTTCTAAAATTTGTTTTATTATTATTGTAGTAGAGAAAACGAAGTCTCAAGTGATCAAGTGATTATTATTTCAAGAAACAAACAAAAATCATACAATTTGACTATGAAACCGTGCAATTTCTCGTTTTTTTTTGTAATAGCCCTCTTAATGTTTCAATATTGCGGTATGAGATATTTAACAGTAAGAATACTCCTACATATTTTGAACATAAACCCACTCCTGGGCAAATGCTTCCCCCATTAAATTGGGGATTTATAGCGGAAGGAGAAAAAAATGAGACAATTCCCTCCATTTTGTCTACTAGGTTTTTAGGAACAAGCCTAGTGGACTTTGCTAATATCTTATTGATTAGCTAATCTAATACAACATCATAGTTCAATTAAATATACCTACATAATAAAATAATATAATACACAATTCAAATAAACTCTGCAACTGAACTTTTGCAAAAACCGAAGAAAACAGTGATAACGAACTCGTTGATGCTTTTTTTAACTTTATTGAGGAACATTTTGACCTCTTTATCTCCTGTAGGAAGCAAACCTAAATACCTATATAATATATAAAAATAGCTGAACAATGTAAGTAAAGGACCGCTACCGTACGTCACAACAATAAATCATGCAAATTTGGGCTTAAACTCGTCATCTTTAGATACATTTTACAGTGACATCATTGCTCACCGCAAACTTCAAGAGAGTGGCGCTGTCTGCTTTTTTATGCTGTCATTGTAAAATGTATCCAAATGTCACGAATTAAAGCCCATATTTGAATGCACATTTTTGTGCTGTACGGCAGCGGTGCGGTCCTGATCTACGACAACCTTTAACCTTCCAAAAGCGTTGTTAGGTTCAGGTATGTCCTCCTAGCCGAATTTTCAGCCACGGACGGATCCCAGTTTCAACGGATCAACGAACCGTCTCAACGGAGCCAGTGCGCAGGCCATGCTTATAGAGCACACGTGTGCGTAAACACTGATGCACGTAGGTACGTACGAGTACCTACGCATACAATGTTCACAAATCTTTATTGTTTATTATTGACATCAAAAAACAAAACTTACCGGCCCAGACAAATCCATTGAATACCCTCCATTATTGTAAATATTAACTTCAGCGCCCTGGATCTTCCCTTCACTATTCACAGCCACTTTGTACTTCACCAAGAACGGGTGCCTTGTGCCTGTCATTATCATATCTTCGTCCCTGTCTAGCATGCAGCGCACTGGTCTGTTAAGCTTGTGGGCGGCCAATGCGACTGGTAACGCAATAAGCATGCCTCGGGACTCCTTGCCTCCGAATCCGCCGCCTAAACGTTTGACTCGGGCTATGATCTTGCTCATTGGTACGTGGATTACGTGACTTACTAGTTTCTGGAAAGAAAACATTGTATAAAGTACACGCCACAACTACTTAATGGATCAAGTTGAATTTGTAGCTTTAATCCTGAATCCAAACTAATTTTTATCTTATAAATCAGTTCCCATGAGATAGAAATAACCTTTTAATGTTTCCATAGAAACAACGCGTGCGAAGCCGCGTGCAGAAACTAGTTTATAACATTAGCGTGCGTGATAAATCTTCTACATATACATATATACATATAAAAGAAAGTCGTGTTAGTTACACTATTTTTTTTGTAACTCAAGAACGGCTGAACGGATCTCGGTGAAATTTGGCAGCGAGGTAGATGGTATCTCGGGGCCAAACATAGGCTACCTTTTATTCCGGAAAAAAGCGTGCAAAGCCGCGGGCTGCAGCTAGTACGTTATACAACTGAGTGCCACGGGTTTGGTTGTCAAACTAGGCCTAGATCACAGTACTCACGGAATCCCCGTGGTTAAAAACTAGAAATAGGTAGTATTACGTAAAATTATTATTTTTTTCTTTGGTTCCTTTTATGTGAAATAACGATTGAGAAAAAAAATACTATAAAAAAAATCAAGAAAGTGCAATGTTTCGCACAAGATTTGGTTGAGACCTCAATAACCCTGTGGTCTATTGAAATGACTTATGTTTGTTTCGTAGGTTATTACTAATTATTTGGTTCCTTGAACCAGTTTCTTCGTAAGTTGCGTAGTTTTCTTGTAAATAAACAAACACTTTATTTTTGCGCTTACACCGTTCCAAAAACGTATGCTTTGTCGCGGGACATTAGGATTGAGGATTTCGCAGGATTCCCTATCCTTTTTACAAAATAGAGCGCATTGCGGTTTATCTATGCACTGGGTTCCACCTCAAGAGCTTGTGTTATGGGTACCAGATGACTACTTTACTAGTTGCAATGAATATTTTTAGTCTAGGTACTGTTCGAATAGATTGTGCGTGTTATTGTAAAAAACTACAGACATAATTAAAAACATTTCAGAATAATCTTACCGCGATTTCCGTAGGATGCTGGCTTGAGATAAACAGCTCTAATTCATCGTCTTCCTTTTTAGGGATAGCGAAAGCGGCATGCGTTTCCAGATAGAAATGCTCCTGCCCGCCCATCCGGCATTCTCCTTCGATAATAGTTAGGCTCTTATCTTGAAACACAGCTTCAACATCTCCTCTCGATATAGTCTTCGGGAATTGAGGGAAGAAGGAATTCTGCTTTATTGCGTCCTCAATACTGACGATAATTGGTTGTATATCCTCATACTCGATTTTCACCATTCGCGCCGCGGCTTGCGCGGTTGCTTGATCGTTTGCTACGATCACGCCGATAGTCTGCCCTTGACTGGTAACCTTTTCACTGATAAACAATTCTTCGTCGTGGAAAATTGGTCCTATTTCATTTTGTTCGGGAGTGAGGTCTTTCGCTGAGAAGAACGCTACCACTCCCGGTTGTGCTAAAGCTTTTGTTGCGTCTATACTTAGTATCTTCGCGTGTGCTTTTGTGCTCAGGACATATGCCAAGTATAGTTCTCCTTCCGCTGTCGGCATGTCGTCACAGTAGACGGCTTCACCCGTCGTCTGTTTGAAAGCAGACATGTGCTGCACTGGCCTTCCTACCATGTCACTCTTGAGTTGCTTGTCGCCAATCAGCTCGAAGTATTGCGAGCTTTTAGGCATACTACCGTGGAATTGTTCAGCGCCGCTGCTATGGTATGGCAGTACGAGATCCTTGTGAATATAGTCCTTACTGATGTCCTTACAAATCGCCAAATAAGCTTTCAGAAACAGACTCATAGTGAGAGCTCTTCGGAAACCGATATTGCCACCGGGCGCCGAAGGGCTTAATGGCAATTCTCCGACCAAATGATCAAATGCTTTGTCTACCATACTTTCCTCCCATTTTAACCCAATCAGAGATTTGCTTGTTTTAGTTGCTATGATTGTGACCGGTGCCATACCACCAAACGCCAAATTTATGTTACGAATTATATTAGTTTTATCTTCAAATTCTACATTTATCGCGGCGGTTACGATAGAAATATCGTCTTCCCGCCTCTTGGCTTGTTTATACGCCTTCACATATTGATATCTTGTCGAGTAAGGAATTTCTATTGACAGTAAAATCTCGTCTGGTTTTACTACATTCCTTCTGTAGCCCGTAAAAAAGGTTTCGTCCATGAGCACGGAGCGATGTCCTCCTTGTCGGCTCAGAAGGTTGAGCTTGACTTTTAAAGACATTAAAATCGGGTTGAGATCAGATATCGGACTGCCCGTCATAATATTGCCACCTATTGCGGCAACATTTCTTATTTGTTTGCCGGCAAACCAGTTCAACATGTTTTTTATAGTGTCCAACGTCCTTGTCTTATAATAAGGCAACGCCTCTATATACTTTTTAAATGTATTTTCTACTTCCATTAAAGTAACACTAGCCCCGATCGTCAAACCAGTTTCTGATTCCGTAATCGCATTCATCTCGGGCACGCAATTTGGCATAATTATCACTGGATAGACAAAGTGCTTGAATTTCACTTCGACACCGATTTCCGTGTTTCCTACGACTATTTTAGCATTGGGAAACCGTTCTTTTAGTTTAAGTACAGTGTTTAGTTCTGTTGGACGGTACCATGTAACATTTGCGCCTTCGAATTTTAGATATTGTTCGTCGTAGTGTGAGTTTAGTTTCAGCTCAGGTGGAAAGATCGGTTCTTGACTCGGATCGTACGGTAAAAAGGTCGATTTGTCGAATATGAATTTCGTTTCACTGTTATCTTCTTCAGTCTTATTTTTGCAGCAATCCTTGCCCATTGCGCAGACACCATGTCCATTGGCAGTTCCATTGCTCTTGGCAACTCCATTGCCGTTTAAACTATTAGCAACTTGGTGCGTTTCCCAGTCCTCTATAAATGTCTTGTAGCCTTCTATAATAGCCCTGTACCCTGTGCATCTGCAAAGGTTTCCTTGGAAAGCGACCTCCATGTCTTCGTATTTTATTTTACTGTTACTTCTTACTAATGAGTACATAGACATTACGATTCCGGGTGTGCAAAATCCGCATTGTGAACCGTGTGCTTTGGCGATTCTTTCTTGGACGGGGTGGAGTTTGGTCTTCGTTGATCCTATGCCTTCTACCGTGGTAACTGCCAAGCCATGCATGGCACACACAGGGGCCAGACATGCGTTGACTGCTAGATGACTAATTACTGAGTTAAAGAACAATATTTTAGAACATGGGTTGAATATGGCACAGTGTTATTCAAACATCTGTTAGAAAGTACAATAATCAGTCTCCTTGCTGCTTTAACTGATTGAGTCAAGCATTAACGTCAAAAAGAAAGATCTTCGTGGAAATTGAGAACTACTTTGCAACGAAGTCTAGGCCACCCATTCTTATGCATATCACGTAGTCTATTAAAAAGGATACATGACTTTCTTCTCCTTTCTGTTGTACTTGGAGACCATCACAGTGCAGGCACCACAGCCTCCCTCGGCACACCCCAGCTTCGTCCCCGTGAGACGGAGCTTCTTCCGAAGGTAGAACATCAACGTGCATTCTGGGTCTGGATTCGGCTCTACCACCTATAACATATAACGAAGATAGAATAACATACGACACACACATACAAAATTTATCAAAGAAATGGAAATGTAGGTCTATAAGCTAAGAGACACAAATCGAGCTTTGCCCCCATGTCACTGTCGAAATAGGTGTTGGCTCAGTGGTGTTTTTCAGCCAAAAACCTTTAATGTTGGCGGTACGGATCTCTAGTTTGGTGACAAGCTATTTATGAGGCAAAAATAACCCTGTATAAATCCTACTGTCTGACGTTATACACGAGTAGCCTATGGACCACATATACTTAAAAAGCGATTAACACCCTTCGCGTCCAGTATAATAATGCATTCAGGATGCTACTGGGGCACCCGCGGTTCTGCAGCGCGCCCGGCATGTTCGCGGAGGCGTGCACGGACGGCTTCCACGCATGCATGCGAAAGAAAGTCGCCTCCTTGCTGTGCAGGCTGCACGGGTGTACCAACACATCTTGAATGCATTATCTAATAAATGGGATAGCCCGTTCCTCAAGCACTGTAATCGAATAATGATGCAATAGTTTCATCATTAAGCGATTGCAGTGTTTGAAATTATATTACTTAAACATGTGTCATGACTAGGTACTACTAACATAGAATTATTATTAATTTTGACTAACATAATTATCGACCTAAATTGATTTTTGTGTTGTCTGAACTAAAATAATTTTATTTATTTATTATTTTATTTAAGACAAGTGACGTAGTATATACGAGTACTTTACCTGGTGGTGTTCTTCGTGAAAGTACCATCCGAAAGTCTATCTGGCTGTAGGTAGGTGTATTTATAAAACGTAACTTATGCCTAGTTAGATCAATGACGTTTACTAGAGCTCTTTGTGAAAATGCTTGGTCAAAAGTATTTTTCATTTCTCTTGCTCCAAAAAGTGTGTCTAAGCGGGACTAAAACTGAGTTTAGGCTGTAGGGCTAAAAGTACTTTTTGGTATTAATTTTTGTCTGAAATCATCAGCCAGTACATGACAATTGTCCTCTTACATAAACTCGACTTTTTGGTGTTCCTTAATGGTACAAAGAACATACATTTTATATGAATTTATTTTTGAAAATGGAACTGAAAGTGCCTTCTTGGTGATTGTTGGGTAATAAGAAGGTTGATTCTTCAACCACGGTAGAATGCGTACTTTGCGTTGCGCGTAACAAAGACATAAAAACAATTTGGTATTAGCGCGAAATCTTTGATTTTTTTGTTTACCTACTACCAATTTAATTGAAGGCGAACGTGGCTTATTTAAATTAATAATTAAGAATGTCATCAAGCTAAAATTAAAATTATAATAATGTAAATAGTGCAGAAAGGCAAATAAATAATTAACGTGAATCTGTTGCGGTCGAAATCACGTGAAATATATTAAAGACTTAGGTACGAAAAATTCGCGAAGCCTCTGCTTCCCGAATTTTTCGTATGATAAACGTGTGCATTATTTTACTAAAGGTTTCATTGTTTTATTTACTCGCAATCGAAGTGAAAAGTAGTGTTAATCTCACCAAATTAGAGAGTTATAAATGTTATAATGGGTGGACCAAAACCACCCATTATAACTCTCGCTGCGCTCGGGGGTATAACAACCTTGTATATAATGAAAACGTACAACAAACGTTAACTTATTTAAAAAACGTGGGTATACATCATCAATCTAAGTAAAGCGAAGATACTAGCGTCTCGAAAGTGACAGGCTCAACTTAGTTCCAATTGGGTCCTCCCACCTCAGTCATAGTCGGACCGGGGCGGCGGCGCCGCCGGCGCGGCGTTCGTGTTACGTGAAAAGGGTATTGATTGGGGGTTGTGGTAGATGGTGCTGGTTGATCCCCAAACTGCCCTTTGAGATTGGTAATTGGTATGGTGCTTGGTTGGAGGTCAAGGAAACTCACTGGTGTGGTATGGTACGGAATAGATTCACAAGACACGTTATTTATGGTTAATTAAACTACTGCCGCCAACTTATGGTATTAATGGTAAAATGGTACGAAATGGCTGAGATGGTATTATTGATTTGAACCCGCGACGATGGCGGTCGATCGCGAACTGAGTAAATTTAGGTAACCGCGAGCAAATACGCATTCAACTGCAAGCGCAGCTAAACGCATATCTGCTGCGTGGTCGGTTTACCCAAACATTACGCCTGCTTGCTACGACGTACCTACTCTAGTGTCATTTTTGACTAAACGACTACAGCAATGCCCTCGTGTTTGTTTATTATAATTATTGCACAATATTGGAAATGTAACTGTGAGCGAGTGTTTGCGTGCAATTGTAACACAGGCCAGTTGTTGAGTAAGCGTTCGGAGAACGTACCTACCATATCTACAGATTTTATTTATATCTATGGTACATCCTAATAATATGACTTACGGTCAGTAAAGTTAAATATCAATTTTCAGGGTAAGCAAAAAGTGTCATCGAATGCGTGACTTACAACGATCAATATAGCTGTTCTATATTGATCGTTCGAAACCAGCGGCGTTCGAAAACAGCTAATATTAATCGTATCAAATAGCTCATTGTTATGATTCGCTGCTCAGTTAGGCCAAGGGTCAATATTATCAGGGCCAAGAGGGGCCAGAACGGTCCAAGAACAGAGACATTCGCTGATGTCGGGATGACGCAATGATAATATGACATGTTATTTTTCTTTGACGCAGTAACAACAAAAATGCATTCTCGTCTTGATAAATTTATCTATGGGTACATCCTCGATGATTTATCTACACAACAATGTAATAAAACGGCTTAGTGCATGTGACACACTGTGTGGGGTCCCGTGTCTATACCTAGTTTTCAAAGGTTTTTCCTGCTGACCGAATATTTAAAATAAATACCAATAAATTTACTTCCGTTTTCAACAAGTACTATTGTGCAAAATTACATCTTCTCGCTTAACTTTTTTGAGTTAAAACAGAGAATCACCTTCCATCATTTGTATGGCCAACCCACTTGACCAGTTGATAAATTGCTCTAAATGGTACAGATAAATCATCATTATTATACTCAAATGATAAGTAGTATAGATAGAAATCAGCACTTAAAAGAAATGTCAGTAGCTAAGATTCGTATTCTGTTTCTGTAAGTGGGAACTTGTTAATATCCAGGTGTCTTCACACATCGCTATTATGTACCTACCTATATTGTGCTGAAAGCTCCCCTTATATAAATAAATAAATTAAAGTAGATATGCACCTAGATTATTTATTTATTAAGAAAGGAACGCCAACAGCGTATATACATGAAGCATCCCTATAGATATACTTATATAAGCAGATTCTAATATATACGCTTATAACAGGCGAACACAACATTGTTCAAAAATTACCGACCAAAATTAAATAAATGGTGTAGGTATGTTTAAATTATTATTGTTATTCAAATGGCATTATGATAAGATGAATGCAGATAAACAGGTCGATGAGAGAAACAGATAAAACTACTATCTTATTAGGTATCTCATATTTTGTAAAAATATTTTTTTGAATTGACTGAATTAAATTTCGGTTTTCTAGCTAGACAAAGTACCTACTATGCATAGAATTCATTCCATATGAGTTGCTGACACACCGAAGTATATTAATTGAATAACAAACATAGTACCTATCGTAAGCCTAACTAATATTCATGGAAAAACAATTACTTATAGCTTTATTGCGCATTATGTAGTATTGGTTTATGTTAAAGATTCCCTCGGCCTACCTATTTACACTCATGAATTCAAAACGCATGTTGTGATAAAATGTACCTCTGTATTTTAAATAACAAGTCCATAACTCACACGGACCCATTAAATAATCGCGATGCACCACACAACATTATCTCTAAGTCAACAATACAATCATTATATGTAAAATAAACATGAAATAAGTAGTAAATATTTACCCTTTTTCCGTTAACGTAGAAAACCAGCTCTGTGCCAACTTCGCCTAGCTCCTCTTCTGCGTTTAGCAATCCCATTTTTATCGGCAATTTGTTTAACTTTTATAAAACACGTCTGTCTCGCACAAGCATCAAATTTCAACTGGCGGTATTATTTTATTGGATAGGATAGCTCGATAAGATAGATTGTTCGCTGCGTATGTGCAACTTGGTTCAATAATCTTGGAATAACAATCGAATAGTTTATTCATATCGTTTTGAAATACCTATTATGTCCTATGTTTGATTGGTATTGTCTGTCGGTTTAGTTTGAAGTTGGTTTTGAGAATAAAAACCCCACAGGCGCTAGACTCTTCTAGAATCCAAGATATTTTTTATCTTATCAAGCACTGATAACAACAGAAAACTGCATGGTACCTAACAACAAAACTTTCAACGACGCATAATTGCACACACGCAGCGTAAAAGGTGCAAATTGTAGTTCGAAAATGAACAGAGACAATAAAATGATGAATGAAAACTGTCAAAACCAAATATTGTTTGAACTGTTTTTCACCCATATTTCTTTGATATTGTAACCCCTTTGATTAGATAAACTATCTAGGATGATATACACTAGCCAAATCGATGTAGAATGTTTGTAAACAAACCGCCCATGCTACACCTAAAATTCACTATGATGCCGCGTCTTTTTAAATGGAATTTACATTACTTGTGAGTTTTGGTTTTGGTGTCGTGGTTCGTTTACACACATTTCACATCTTGTTTGGCTAGTGTATAGAAACGAGTATAGCTTCATGCAATGCAAGTGATGGACAATTAAGGCAATTGGTGACCAATTTTACAATTTACTGTCTTACTTTGAGCTCGGGTCATTAGGTGAAGGAAGTGCGCCGCATGTGATTAAAACAGCTGTTTGCTTATCTTTTATTTTTCGAAAGTCATTATGATAATGCGTAGAAATATATTCGGGATATATTTCAGTCTATTTGATTTTTCTGGCCTTTTATCTTATAACGGCTGGGGTAAACGTGTCCTTGAGTGAAGACCGCGACTCGGCAAACGTACTGTAGGACGCCCTCCGGCCAGTTGGGATGACGATCTGCGAAAGACTGCAGGCAGATGCTGGATGCGACAAGCATCAGGGCGCTATGGCGCTCATTAGGGGAGGCCTATGATGCTATGGCCTATGTCCTGCAGTGAACTAATATAGGCTGATGATGATGATTCGAATTTTCTACACGCGTTACATATTCGAAATTATATCATTTCTATAACGTAACGCGTGTAGAAAAGTCGAATTTACTACTTACTGTACGTAGTAGATTCGACTTTTCTGTGTATTATGTACGTAACGTACATAATACACTTCTAACTTCTAAAAACATGAAGATTTAAACCTTAGTAAATAGTTAGACGCTTAATAATTAATTACTCACAATGTTAGCTTGAAAATAATAAGGTTATATAATTGGTTATCAGAGAGCTTGCTTAGTTACAAATATTGATAGTATACGATGGATTGCACAAACTAATGAAAGGGCATTAGTTTGTGCAATCCATCGTATAAACTTTAAATTACCTACTACTATAATCTAGTCTACTTTAGCTGTTGGTCCTGCACCTAACCTCTCCCCGGTCGTGTCACTCTGCTGTCCCATTGGATTATGAGAGTGAGGGAATAGAGACCGCACCTGGCTAAGTCTTCGTTGAGACTGGCCGCCCTGGCCGAAATTCGGCTAGTAGGGCATCATAATTATTTGGGTTAGTTTTAGATATAATTTAGTTTTAAATAGTAGGTAGTTTGTTTGTAAAAAAATATGGGACTGACATAGTCATACCAATTACTCAAAGTCCCTTAAATTACTGAGAATTAAAAAAAAACATTATCAGCTCTTGTGGGTTAGCGACGCAATGGATCTTGGCCTTCGACGCAATTTACATAACTTCTCGATTTGAGATCCTTCCTTGAATAAATATTTCTTTCAATTATATGCATCTGAAACTCCACGCCAAGCAAGTGAATTTAGTTATTGGTGTCGTGATTTGTTTACAAACATCCTACATCGAGTTTGGCTAGTGTATTGTTCAATAACCTCTGAATCAGTTAGATGAGAAATACGATAATATGAGAAGTACTCTTAACATTACCTTTTTTTATCATTGTTTAGCCGACTGGTTCGTTCTATTCACACCTGATAGTACCTATACCGAGAGAACAAACTACAATTAAACTAAGATGAATAAAAATAACTTCAGATTGGGGTGAATTTCACTAGTTCTTCTAGAAGGTAATTTGATTTTTTTAAAAAAAACTTAAAACCGACTTCAAATTCCTTAATATTTACACTGGTTTTTTGTTTTAAGTTTTGCGGGACAAATACTAATCCATCGGGAATCAAATTTTCTCCATGCAGTAGCGAAATAATTTTCAAAATCGGCTCTCGAACATACACTACATAAAAAATAATTAAAAAAACATACACACAGCCGAACATAGAACCTTCACCTTTTTTGAAGTCGGATATTATAAGTTAGTTATTATATTATTGTGGGCCCGTATTATAAAAGCTTGCTCAGTCATTAATCTCTGCTTGAGTAACGCTTTTCTATGGCATAAACGTCACTCAAGCAATGATCTATGACTGAGCAAGCTTTTATGCCCTACAGTGTTTCACAATACCCATATTGCACAAGGCGCAGTACAGGAGCATGGAGCCCCGCGCGCGCCCCTGCTGCGGATCGCACTGATAATGCTGGCAGTGAATGTGATAATAAATAACAAAAAGGCAGTCTTCAGATCAATATATTTTTATTTTGCAAGTAACATCACTATATTATTTTTATCACTTCTTTAAAAATAGTTAAAGAGGGCGCCATGCCCGCTTTTTTTGTGAAAAGGATAGGCATAGGATTTTGCGTTCAAAGGAGCGGGACAGAGCATATGTTTTTAAACTTTTTTGTGTACGCCGCGGCGTAAACAAAAAAGTTATTGCTTATTTACAAGAAAACTTCACAACTTAAGAAGAAAGTGGTTCAAGGAACCAAATAATTAGAAATAACCTGCGAATCAAATATAAGTATTTTCAAAAGACCTAAGATCTTGACCAAATTATGTGAAAAAACAGTGCACTTTCAAGGTTTTTTTATCTTATTTGTTTTCATAATCGTGTTTTCACATACAAGGAACTAAAGAAACCATCCTGAATTTTATGTAATTCAAGTTTATTACTACGATATCCTTTTTGAGTACTGAGATCTAGGCGTAGTTCGGCAATCAAACCCGTTACCTTCGCCCGGTTAGGTTAATACATGCATAAAAAAGTTATACCAATAAATATTTGAGTATATGGTACTGTTGTAACTTTTGAAAAACTTCTATGTACTTACATAAATCTGTTATGTTCTAGTACTTTTCACTACATCACAGCTACATTTGCCTACTTTACTACTTGTAGTAGGTACTATAATTTCTAATTAATGTAAAATACTGAAGGATGTTATTCACCTGCTACCATATTCAGTGAACAAACCAAGCCGGGAACGATTATTTTTTTGCATTATATTTAATTTTATAACAAACGATGCTTTATTATTGTATTTAGCTATCCCAAACTTGACGAACTCTTTGCGCCTCCCCTTCTCACCTCACCTGACGGCGACACGGGGCGACCGCAGTCAATGACCGCGCCGCCGCCGGCGCCGCCTTAAGGGGCGAACCTAACGGGGTTGGTTGTCAAGTCAAACTAGGCCTAGATCTCAGTACTAACGCGATCTCCATGGTAATAAACTCGAATAAAATAAAATACAACATTTCTATTTTAGTTCCTTGAATGTGAAACACGATTGAGAAAAAAACATTACGATAAAAAAAAATATAAAAGTTTCGCACATTTGGTCGAGGTCTCAGGAACCCGGCGGACTATTGACTTGTTTTACATATTGAATGACTTATGTTTTGATTCGTAGGTTAGTAGTCTACTAATTATTTGGTTTCTTGAACCAGTTTCTTCATAAGTAGCGTAGTTTTCTTGTAAATAAACAATAATTTTATTTTTGCGCTTACGCTATTCCAAAAACGTACGCTTTGTCCCGCTCCTATGAACGCGAAATCCTATACCTATCCTTTTCACAAAATGGCGCGCATAGCGCCCTTTTAATAAAGCATTGTTAGTACAGAAAATTCTACAAAAATTTGGTTTGCGGCTTGGTTTATTCACTGAATATTAATCTGTGGGAGCAGGTGAATCCTTCAGTATTTTACACAAATTTGAAAACACCCTGTATATAATCTACTCAACAGGCTACATATCTAACTAGGTACATATCAATTGAATCAATTTGAAGAATCCTTACGCTATCACATTCCAGGGTTGTCCACTTCCACTTATGGTCGGCTTCACCTGCAAATAAATAAAAAACATTTCAAATTCAACCAAAACAAAAGTATTCAATATCACTAGCATTGTTTTTTGTTAACTTAGTATGATAATCCAGGTCCAAAGTTTTAATATTTTTTGTTGTAGTTATAAAAATGAAATTCAGATAGTATCTAAATCACGCATTCAGTATTAATTTACTAAAATAAAAAGACGTAAATAAATAGAGTTGATATTATTATTCTCAAACGACGAAGACTTTTCCACGTTGCACAATGTTAGATCACCACTTCAGTTAAAAAGTTAATGTTAACGTTGCTTAAAAGTAATAAATAAACCGCCAAGTGCGAGTCGACTCGCACACGAAGGGTGCCGTGCCGTAAAAATCTTTTTCAAAGAACATTAATGTTTCACTTGTCCGGAGACCCCTTTAAATTTTCAACTTTATTTTATTTTTAGTATTTGTTATTATTACAGTTGAAGTGTTACATTATAGAAAGTTTCATGTGTCTACCTATTCTGGTTCAAGAGATACAGCCTTGACAAATTAAGAGCAAAAATAGCAAAAAAATATCATTTGTTGTCTGGGAGCCCCATTTAATTTTGATATTTAGTTTGTGTTTATTATTTGTTGTTATAGCGGCAAGAGAAATACACATTACCTGAAAATTTCAACAGTCTACCCCTTACAGTACATGAGATATAGCCGCGTGACAGACGGACGGACGGATGGACAGCGGAGGCTTAGTAATAGGGTTCCGTTTTCACCCTTCGGGTACGGAACCCTAAAAAAGATAATAGCTTTAAATAAAAACAGCTTCGGACATAAAAAGGTAACTGCGACATACTGGTACTAGAAATACAATTTGTTTTTAAAGAATACTATCTTCTGCCCGCGGCTTCACACGCGCTTTTCCTTTATAATTATTAAGATTATTTTCTCTGCTTGCTATCCGTCTAATTATTAAAAAAAATGTTTCATGTTTTGTGTTCTTTGTATTGATGATAAAATAAAATTATTATTAATTTTCCCTTTTTTATTTCTATGACCAAATTTTTGTTAGACAAATTTCATCCTGAACAATAATCCTACTGATTCGCTTAATAAAATAGCGAGGCTTTCTTTTTTTAATTTTTAGTTGGTTCGATTCCCAGGCAAGTTTTAGAAGATATTTGAATGCGATTTTGTTTGTTTTTAAAAATAAAGGAATGTTTCCTTTCAGTAAAATGAGCTAACTAAAGGGTTAAAGGTAGTTCCCCTCCAGGGCCCATAGATTTTTTCCACCCTGTATAGTAAAACCGGTGGTAGTGGTACCGTTCGTAACAAAAGACAAAAAATAAGGTAGATCGGTAAATAAATAAATAAATATATACATGTCTGCCAATAAAAATTCACTCGCAGTGCCTTCAGTTATTCCGTGATCATGGCGCATGAAACTGTGCCGAAATAATGGCATACCATCAGTTTGTTTTTGAATGAATATAAGCTAGGTGCGGTAATAACATATCTAGATCTATCTAGGTACAGATGTTTAGGTAAAACTTACTTAGGATTTAAGACACTATCATCAACGAATCATCTTTTTGATAATAAACGATATCTATCTATAGAACAAAGAAAACAGTAAAGTAAGTCAAGAGAAGTCAAACAATGGAAATTATCTTATCGGAGGCAGATTTGGCCGAGGATCTCAAGAGACGCAAATATGCAGGTCTCGACAGAGCCCACACATTTGCTCCCTTTGGGGTCGAGACCCTGGGTCCGAAGAGTACCGAGGCTCTCCGAGTTTTCAAAAAGTTATCTGAGCGTCTGGTCGACGCGACGCGAGACCCGAGAGCTGGCGGGTATCTGGCGCAGCGCATCAGCATTGCCATACAGCGGGGCAATGCAGCCAGCGTCTTGGGGACGCTTCCGACTGGTATTGATATGGATCAGTTGAGCTACCTGTAGATTATTTGCAACAGTCTGCAGTTAGCTTAATTGTTGCAATTGTAAATACTAGTTCTAATTTGTTTTTATTTTTGAATTGTAATTTTCTTTGTCAATAAAGATTTAAGAATTAAAAAAAAAAATATCTTAAAAATATATAAACTATACACTAGCCAAACTCGATGTGGAATGTTTGTAGACAAACCACGATACTCAAACTAAAACTCACTTGCTTGTCGTCGAGTTTCAGATATAATTGTAAGCAATATTTATTGAAGCAAAAAAAGACACTCAAATCGTCAAGTAACTTAAATTCCGTTTAATACGACAAGGCAACAGAGTGAATTTTAGGTTAAGTATGGGCGGTTTGTTTACAAACACTCCACATCGTTTTTGGCTACTGTATAAATAAGTCATACTCAAACTAGGATGCTTTTTTTAGTAAGATAGCTAACCTGTTTAGTAATATCATCCTCGCAGGCCATTCTTATCCGCTCACAGGTGGCCGGTACATTCAACTCGAACTGTTCTGCAACGCCGCTGTCCCTCCGAGCGGACTTGATCGCCTCTTTGATAGCGAAGTAGATTGAAGAAGCTAGGAATAGAGGAGGCTCGCCTACTGCCTGAAAATCACACAGGAGTTATTAGTTTTGGGGTTTCTTTGCACAATTACTATGGCCCGTATTATGAAGGCTTGATTTGTCATCCATCTATGCTTGAGTAACGCTTTTCTATGGCATAAACGTTACTCAAGTATAGATTTATGACGCAAGCTTTTATAATATGGACCTTAGAGTACTAGATGGACATGAACCGCTGCTCAACTTCTGCAATGACATGTTTTATTTTATTACATTATGGCATGAACCGTGAAATACAGCTCAGAACCGAGACGCCTGGATTAGTCTTGTGTCGGAGGCCAAGATTCACTTTGGTTTGCTGAACCACAGCTGGTCTATTAGGGTTCCGTACCCGAGGGGTGAAAACGGAAACCTATATAACTAAGCCTCCGCTGTCCGTCCGTCCGTCCGTTGTCCGTCTGTCACAGGGCTCTATCTCATGAACCGCTTACGGTTCATGAGATAGAGCCCTGTGACATCACATCTGAAAATCATCTGAAAATTTCAACTGTCTACCTCTTAAGGTAGACAGTTGAAATTTTCAGAGAATATGTAATTCGCTTGCCGCTAGAACAAAAGATAATAAAAAAACAGGGGGGCCCATACAAAAAACGGGGTTATTTCGCCTTTTTTGCTCTTAATTTGTCAAGGCTGTATCTCTTGAGCTACAATAGGTAGGCACATTAAACTTTCTTTAAATAAGTAACACTTCAACTGTAATAACAACAAATAATAAAAATAAAATAAAGCTGGAACTTTAAAGGGGTCTCCGAACAAGTGAAAATTTAATGTTCTTTAAAAAGTTGCCTGATTTTACGGTACGGAACCTTTCGTGTGCGAATCGACTCGCACTTGGCGGTTTATTCTCTCTATACGAGCATTCGTAAGTGTCTGACTAGTACTATTTTCACTGCTCATTGGTACGTTTTATTTTGTTTGTATTACGAATGTTATCGAACCCAACATCATCGGCGAAACGAAGGCACATCGAGTCCGCTGGCTCGGCCACTTAGAGAGGATGGGAGAGGACCGAACCGTCTACAACGCCTATCTCCTCCTCTCTGTCCTATCGACGACCCGTGGGACGCCCGCGGTACCGCTGGAAAGATGTGGTGGAAGCGGACCTGCGTGAGCTAGCGTAGTACTGGCGGGAAACTGCGCAGGACAAGGAAAAATGGCGACTTCTCTTATCGGAAGTCAAGACACACTTCGGATCGCTGAGCCATAGGAGTAAGTAAGAACGCTTTCAATGACCGGCGTAAATAGTATAAGTGGTACACTCACGAATATGCACGTAAATAAGTCAGAAAGAACATAAGTCATAAACGAAGAACGGCCGAAAAGGGTGGTAGCACAGAGGATAAAACTATTGAGAGGTAGTAGAATTATTTAAGTACCTTAGATGAATAAACAGCCCGTGGATTAGGAGCGCCTTTGAGCAAAGAAACGTTGAACACTTTCGGTATATCTGAGAAGGCAGGGATCTTGTACGCGCCGGGCCCTCGCGACAACGCCTCGCCGCGCGAAGAAAACACCATCTCTTCGATCGTGTAGAAACCGTAGCCTTGCATGAAAGCACCTAGAAATAAGACACGTATTTAAGGTAAGCGCGTCACTGAATATTGTAGTCTAAGGAGATAGATGGTATTTCGGGGAAGTTTTCTACTGTTTACGGGGGAAAAGCGTGCGATGTCGCAGAAGCCAGTTTCTTATATAGTCTCGATACTACAGTCCGAATTAAATTGTTTTTTTAGGAAAAGTATCTCCATTGATGGTGTTCCTCCAACACAAACAAGGTTCGTAGTTAACCCGCTTAAATTCATTTATTATTATTATTAATTTATTATGCAACTAATACGAATAAATTATACAAAATAAAATGATAATTAATGTAGAGGTAGATAGATAGATTAGACTATCTACACCAATAGAATAAAAACGTTACACAAGTCAAATTAAATGGAAAACATAATGAATTCGTGAAACTACGATAGTTTTTATAGTAAAACCTCCATGGATTTTAGTCCTGCTATCGAGCAAACCTCGGCACTGGCCCCTCTCTATTTCGCATCTACTTTGACAACCCAACCATGGACCATGGCCGGCCATTTCTCGCGAAGAACCCTTATCCATAACAATGTACGAGTGTGTTTATTATAACTATTATTTTTAATGTTTTGTATAATATTTAGGATTATTTATATATCTAAGCGACTTTTTTACAATATTTAGGCAATTTAATTGTAGGTATGTTAAACTACAGAAGAAGAGAACCCGGCGCTTAGACAAACCTAACATAGGCTTTAGTTAGACATTGATAACCAATTAAAAAAAATATGCATATCGCTGAGGTTAACATGTTCTCAAGTGGAGTGCAAATCGCGACTCGTGCAGCCGTGGATTAGTATTCTGATGATGAACCCAAGGTCCGAAAAAAATATTACCTTCAATCTGCCCAATATCAATAGCAGGGTTCAAACTTGATCCGACATCCATGACAATATCCGTCCTGAGGACCTGATGATCGCCCGTCAAGCAGTCCACGATAACTTCGGAACACGCCACCCCGTATGTGAAATACTCGAAGAGGTTCCCGGAATTCGTCGCCGGGTCGTATGTTATCTTTGGCGCGGCGTAGAAACCTGTAACAGTGGTTATCATGAAGGAAGTACAACTTTAGACCGAAGCACGTCTCTTTTCAGGAAGTAAAATTCGAAAGTAACTCTGTCTGTCAGTCTGTTATAGGTCGCGTCACGTAAAAAGAACGCTGGCCTTCACCTGCGCATTCAGCGCTTTATCGCGATTTACCCGTGCGCAGAAACTTCCCCTCTACCCCCCCTCAGCGTTCATTTTACGTGACGCGTACATTTTCACGCTCTAACGACTGAACGGATCTTAATAAAATTTTATTAAGATTGTTCAGCCGTTTAGGCATGGAGTTAGATGGTATCCCGGGAAAGGACAGTAGTTATAGTATATAGCGTTTATGGTGTTGGCTAGTTTTAAGTAATTTACATTTCTCATGCTATAAATAAAAATTTCTTTCTTTTCTATCTCGGAAAATAGAATGCGAATCCGCGGGAAGCAGCTAGTTTATTACAATTTTTGAGGATCGAAGCTGAGGTGTTTAAATATACAAAGAAGGATGCTGCTCCCCTTCTTTTGATAGGTTTCCTAAGTCGGCTCATACGACATTAACAGGCTAGGATGGGTTCGAGTCTTCTGTCGCGACCGCCAAAGGGCAGCAGCTTTAGGGCTTAGCTGTAATCTGTAATGCTGTAATACAAATACAAAACGTTTATTTCAAAAATGTGTATAACAATGGAGTTAGAACTCTGTCTCTTGTGGTAGCTACAAATCAGCTGTGTTATAGGCCAAACAGCTTCTTCCCATAAGTTGACGTATTTATCTTAATAATAACTTAATTTTTATAATGAGGAAGTTAATCTTATCTACACTTAGCTGGTAATATCTTATGAGTGCCTACTGGTCTGAGTGCTAATCATTTGCTTTATATAGGCACTAGGTTTTTATTTATAATTATTAGCAAAGAAATAGTTCATTATCTTAAACATGATGTAGGTATGAGTATGGAGTGGTGATTCTTAAACGTAACGCAAGCAAAACAAACTCTTATGTCACTTGCATAAGATAGCGTTTTACATGAATCAGTAACTTCGATTTTCGTTATGAGTATTATTAATAAACATTTCAATTACTATGTGTATTATTCTACACCTCCACGGCGACTACCAATTCGTCTGCCATGCGTGGGCGAAACCTTGCTTGAGGGAGGCACGTTCAACAATGCACGTGTGGTTGCTGTAGAGGAAGTATGCGTTTATATCTTTTAAAAAGCTAGACGATACTAGATAAGTAAGCCAGTTTGTAATCTTAATATATAACAGAACAAGCTATTTTCTGGTGACAACGCCCAGCCCAAGCCGCTGAAGCTAGAAAGCTGAAATTTGAAAAGCAAATACCTGTTACTACACAACCTCCCCGCTAAGAAGATTTTAGAAAATTCCACTAGTAAGAGGTTGAAGTTTTTTTTGGTGTTCTTTGTAACTCTTTAACCAGTAGCCCAATTAGTTTGAAACCTACAGAGAATACTAAGGTACAAAACTACTGAATAGGTGTTTCAGGATTTTTCAAAATTTCCTGAAAATGTGGTAAATCGACGTATTAAAGTTTGTGATTCGTAATTTGGCTCCGTACTGTAATGTCTGTAACTTTTTAATGCATAATGCTATTGATCTGAAATTTTCTGTATATATCAAAAATATAATAAAGTAAATAACGATACACAAATTTTTAATTTTTACAAAACTACCCCTAGGGGTTGTGCAATCAATTTCCACGCGGCCTAAGCCGCGCGGCGCAGCTAGTTGTGAATAAATTTCATTTTATTTCAACTATCATGTCGTAGAGGTCAGAACTGATACTGCCGGCTGTGGGTGAACTGTGGCTGGACAAGCTCGTAATAAACACAAACCTGTAGCAAACAAACTAATTCTGTCAGCGTACGCCGCAAACACCCAATCCTCCCATTTCCCATCAGGTTGTTTCTCTTTGTACGGAGCCAGTCTCGCGGTGAGCTTGTTGCATGCGTCTATGACTGCCATGCCACAGAGATCAGAACTGATACTGCCGGCTGTGGGTGAACTGTTTGGCACCTTTAAGAAATCACACTAATATTATAAATGCGAATGTTTGGATGTATAGATCTTTAGTACCTAACTATAATATTTCAATGGCTTAAATGTTACCTGAATAGGTAACAGAGGCAATGCCTTTGTTACCACTTTATGCCAATAGCACTGAACGGATCAGGCTTCAATTTTGCATAGATGTAGGTATAGACCTGAAAAAACATATTCGATTTTTTCCCATACATCGGTGCCCATGGTGTAGTATTACAATAACCTACAAAAAACGTTTCCAAAAATAACATATTTGTTGACCTAGATTGGATTGTGTATCCATCCATAGGCTACATTTTATCCCGAATCGTACCCGCAATCTTCTACGTCATTCGCCCGCTGCGCCGCTGGGGTCATCATATTTAATCTAGCGTCGACTCTGAATTGCTATGTGTTTCGGATAGATTAACACCAAGTCATATAAGTACCCTCTTTCGTTATAATTATAACTATAAACAAGACAGACCACATTCTACAAAACAAATCTCACCTTATCAGTAGACATCTCACTGATATGAATCCTCTGATAGTCAACACCCAACGCCTTCGAAGCTACTTGAATCATCTTCGTGAACAAGCCCTGGCCCATCTCGATGCCTCCTATGGACAGCAGTACGGAACCGTCGTTGTAGATCAAAATTAATGCTCCAGCCTGCATCAGAATGTCCACTTGGAATGATATTCCGTATTTTGTTGGTACTAGGGCGATGCCTTTCTTCTTCCATCGGTTTTGACTGGAAAAATGCAAGATGATTTAGGTACTTATGTATATTATATCTATATATACTATAAAAGAAAGTCGTGTTAGTTACACTATTTATAACTCAAGAACGGCTGAACGGATTTCGGTGAAATTTGGCAGCGAGGTAGATGATATCCCGGGGCTGGACATAGGCTACCTTTTATTCCGAAAAAAGCGTGCGAAGCCGCGGGCTGCAGCTAGTAATTTAATACAAAAGGCATGTCTCGGCACATGCATACACGTGCAACTGTGTGTGTGACGTCCAGGATCAGTTCATGAACATATTGCGAATGAGATAGTTGCAAAACAACTCAAAGACATTTTATTTTCCTCTAACAAAAGGTGAAGTTCGGTTGAACTCAAACCAAAAGAAATTTCGTATGTCCATGATAAACAAACAAAAAAATGGTCGTCTGTCACAATCATGACTCGCCATCATCGTCCCGTGAGTGCGCCTTAGGTAGGTACATCCCGTGCATTTGGAACGCAAACCGAACTCGACTAGGGGCCGGCGGGGTAAGGAAGCTCGGTCAGGTGGAGAACGAGAAGTGTCCATTCTATACATTAGTATTATTATATTTATTACATATTCTCTGCTTATGGTCTGTCTTACGATGTATAATTAACATAACAATCGCTATTGAAGCTCGAAAATAATATTTTAAAAATTGTGAGCTAGTTCTTTGTCGTTAGAGGAAATAGATTATTTTTTTAGGATTTGGTAGGCTGGAGGAGCGTAGTAGGTAAATTATTATAGGTACCTGTTGAATTCCTCCACCCCCTTCTTCCGCTCCCAATAACTCGACGTCTCAATACAGTCACTCCAACACCTAGACAGCGTACAATACGTCAACACCTGGTTATAATGCGTTAACGACCCTTCCTTGTATAGGTTTATCTCTGCGATTTCTTCGTACGACTTTCCTAGGCAGTCTGATATACTTCGGATCATGGCTTCTGCGGCGAGCATTGCTTTGGGGGCTCCGAAGCCGCGGAATGCTGTGAAAGAAAAAAAAGGGTTTTTCACTATTTTAGGAACTTGTGGAACGTTACTGTACCTATAACAGTATACAGCGCCTCTACCGTACGGATATAGAATTACTCTCATCCCATACAAAAAGAGAACCTCTCTATGTCGATAACATACTAACGAGTAACCGAACTCAGGGCTCAGATCACAGTGCACTTAATTTTATTTTTGTATCTCTGCATCATCATTATATGACAAATTAATATCAGTATTTAACTAATCTGAGCTAAGAGTTTTTTTGGGAGTATGTGAAAAGGGGGCTTACCTGTGTTTGAAGGCATGTTGGTTCGGCACACGTGTCCGTCGATTTCTACGGCGGGTATGTAGTAGCAGTTGTCTACGTGAGCTATTGCACGCTCCATCATCTGAAGCAACAAGGATTTAATTACATATATGACGTTGCCATTGTTTTCCTCACTGCACTTTACAGCAAATTAATCAAGTTAATCTTGAAAGCAGTTTCGATAATGCTTCCAATTCATAAAACTTCACCATCACCAATCTTTTGCAGCTAAACGAACTGTGCACAAGCTTTTATCTACTGAACGTTTTGAGGATTCCTCTTTGTCAGTAAAATGCTAGTTCCATCAGCAAAACTAGATGACGTTGCAAAAATTGTTATTTCTAATTTAATTTCTAGCAAGACGGTTTCTGAGAAACCGCAGAAAACGTCTTCCTTGAAATTTAGAATTTTTTATAAGTATGAACCTTAATCTCAAAAGCCTACATTGGTCTACTACTGGACATACATATGTCTCCCCCTGAGATACGCTTTATTGGCTTTTATCTCATGGGGGTAGTGCCTATAATCCCCCCGCTGTGCATGCGGGTTTGGGATCGCAGTTCGGTGGTAGAATTGTTCTGCAGGAGGCGCTGCTGCCCGCCCCCTGGTGGATATCCCTATGTCGCCTCTTACGACAATCGCGGTAAGAGTTTGGGAGCCGGCACCACACGGCAATAACTAGCATATGAATAATAATTTCATAAGTATGAAGTTATTTCTTTATTCTCACCGAGCAAGATATATCCATAGAGTTCCCAGCATTGCTATACACCTGGAACTTCGCACCTTGTATCTTTCCATCGTCATTGAACGCCACTTCATACTCTATCAGACAAGGATGCCTATAGCCAGTGACTTGCATATCCTCGTCTCTGTCTAGCACAGCTCGGACTGGTTTCTTCAGTTTGTAAGCAGCAATAGCAACTGGCACTGCTAAAAGGGATGCTCTGGTTTCTTTTCCACCGAAACCTCCGCCTATTCTTTTGACTTTGGCTATGACTTTATGGTTTGGTATTCTTAGAGCTTCTGCTATTAAATGCTGAAAAATAGACATAATTACCATCATCATCCTTGTCTCTTTTTAATATTAACACACTTGCATTAACTCCGATATAAGACGGTTTGGAATTATATAGCTACGTATTTGAGATAACTTTAGGTCTGACTAAGGCCTAAGTGGTACTTACAGCAACTTCAGACGGGTTCTGCGAAGTCGAAACAACCTCCAGTTCGTCTTCTTTCCTCACAGCGTACGCTGAAATAGTCTCTAAATAAAAATGCTCCTGCGCTCCACTCCTAATCTTTCCTTTAGCAATATAACTAGAAGACTCAAACGCTGTTTTGACATCACCTTTTACTAGCTTTTTAGGGTATCCAGAATAGTAGGAGTTATGTGCTATGGCGTCTTCTAAACTCACTATCACAGGCGTAAGCTTTTCATAATCCACGACTACCAAGTCTTTAGCTCTTCTGGCTGCTTTTTCACAGTTAGCCACAACAGCACCTATGACGCAAGCGCGACTAGTAACTACTTTCTTTGCGAATATATCCTCGTCTTTGAATATTGGTCCCATTTTGTTACATTCTTCTTCTAAATCCGCCGCTGAAAGAAATGCTACCACCCCAGGTGTATCTAAAGCTTTACTAGCATCTATGGACTTGATTTCGGCGTGTGGTTCTGAACTGAAGACTAATGTAAGGTACAATTCTCCTTCCAGATGTGGTATGTCATCACAATAGATAGCTTCTCCCGTAGCCTGTTTTAACGCAGAAGCGTGGTGTATAGGCATCCCTACCGCGTCAGTTTTAGCTCTATCTTTGTTAATAATTTCAAAGTACTGAGACCCTGTCGGTTCTCTAATAGGTATTTCATCTACTCCACTTAAAATTTTCTTCTCTATTTTGTAGCCATTTGTCGGTATCTGGTGTAGAACGTGTAAATAGAATCTGAAGAACAGACTTAAGCATAAAGATTTGCGATAGTCAGCCATTCCACCGGGCACCGATACATCCAATTCCAATTCTTCTGTAAGGCAATCGAATGTAGAACATAGAAGTGACTGACCCCAGTTTCGACCGACCAATTGACTTGAGGATTTTAAGGCGCACTTAGTAGAAGGTCCCATACCACCAAAGCATAACTTAGCTTCAGAAACGACGTTTGCATCATTCAATTTCACATTGAAAGCTGCTGTTACTATGGAAATATCGTCATCGCGACGTCTTGCCTGTTTGTAAGCTTTTACAAATTGTTTTTTCTCTGTGAAAGGAATAACCACTGATAGAACCACTTCGTCGTTCGCTATTGCTGTGGTTCGGTAACATGTGAAGAAATTTTCATTGACGATTATTTCCCTTATTCCTCGTTTCAAGCTGCATACTTTAAGTTTAGCGGAGGATGCCATGAGAATCGGATTGAGATCTGATATAGGACTAGCAGTCATTATGTTACCAACTAATGATGCTACGTTACGAACTTGTGTGCCGGCAAACCAATGCAACATTTCCTTTATACTCTCAAAAGTCTTGGATTTATAACAATCTTTAGCTATTTCTTCCTCTAGAAAGCTTAGCAAATCTGTAAGTGTAGTAGTACCACCAACAACAATGCCTTCATCGGTTACATTACAGAAATTCATATCTGCTATTGAATACGGGGATAGTAACACGGGATATGTCTTTTTCTTGAATTTCATTTCCACGCCTATCTCTGTGTTACCCATAACAATTTTACTTTCCGGAAACTTAGACTTTAACATAACCAATTCTTGCAGAGAGTTTGGTCGTATCCACACTACGTTTTCGTTTTGAAAAACTAAATAGGATTCATCGTAGTCATTACACAATCTAAGTTCTGGTGGAAAAATTGGTTCTTGCGTAGGATCATACGGTCTAAAATCAGATTTTACGTACAACTCATTGTCGACGGCTTCATGTTTGTTTCTGCAGCAAGCTTCTCCCATCATGCAAAGAGATCCATCATCTCCGCTCGTGTAATGTTTCTCCCAACCTTCCATGAAGGTTTTTAAGCCTTCAATGATTGGTCTGTAGCCAGTGCATCTACAAAGGTTTCCCTGGAGCGCGGTTTCTATGTCATCGTATTGTATTTTGTTGTTGTTTCTGAGTAAGGCGTACATGGACATGACAATGCCGGGTGTACAGAACCCGCATTGAGATCCGTGTGCTTTGGCGATTCTTTCTTGGACGGGATGCAGTTTGCTTTCTGTTGAACCGATGCCTTCGACTGTGGTGACGGCTAGCCCATGCATGGCACATAGGGGAGTCAAGCAGGCGTTAACCGCTACATGTCTGAATAAACGGTTACAGAAATTATAACTATGAGTAGATTAAAACTTTCGAATGCTGAGAAGTATTAGCATCAAAAATGCCTGGCGTAGGTACCATTTCTGCGTTAGTATTTGCTTCAGAGAAATGAATAAATCCTGTGCATAACTAATAGCATTTACTCTTATGAAGTTATCACACACTTTGTATGTATTTGGTACATACGATTAGAGTAAAAACGTCTATCTCGGCATTCTAAGTTCATGTTTATCGATGAAAGGTCAATATTTAACAATTCCGCTTCAATGTATGGAAACATTGCAAATTATTATGCAAGGGTAGAAGAACATTAGACACAGATTAGTGCACCAGCGTGTGGGTGCCTTTACGCCACAGATGACTACGTAGGTAAGCAGTGGAATCTTAGATCAGGGGGCAGCGAATACCTTGATCGGATCAAAATCAGCTCATTTGGGTTAAGTTTGACTAATTCTTCGAATACATAAAACATGTAACAGTTCCCATGGGATAGAAGTAACGTAAGTAACCGTTTCCATAGAAACAACGTGTGCGAAGCCGCGGGCAGAAACTAGTAATACATATTAAACATTATTACATAGTATCATCTGGCCCCGAAGAAAAGGATACTTGACAATATCTTCGCTTCTAATATACTTTGAGAGCATGACAGTGCAAGCGCCGCATCCGCCTTCCCCGCAGCCATACTTGGTGCCGGTCAGCTGAAGCCGGTTACGAAGGTACCAGAGCAACGTGCATTCAGGGTCTGGATGTGCTTCTGTAACCTGGAAGAGATTGCTTCTAGTAATAAGACGACTCATCTTAAGGCAACTTGTAGTTTACGCTATTGAACGCGATGGTCGCATCTCAACAGCTGCTCAGCTGCATGGTAGGTAAGGTACCTGCGTGGTAGCGTAAGTATACACTAAACAATATTATACATCTCGGTAACAACGAAACGATAGCATAGACAACAGGCAACTATGGCTCCCGCGAAAGTTGCTGTGCTGCTGTCAGTCTTTGTATTTTTTTGTTATTCTGTTTTGTTATACGTAAGTAAGTATCAAGAAAATTATGGTAGGTCGATAACTAAACCCTATTCCAGTTCTAACAAAGCTGTTGTGGTCACAGGCAATGCTAGTTAGAAATAATACGTAGGTTCTGCTATGCTGTTGGGTTGACAAAGATCGTATTACAAATCTTACTTCCTATTGTGTCATATTAGTAAACCGGTAACAAAAGAATAGTTTAATGAACCTGTATCGTGCTAATGACATTCCAATGATATAATTAGATAGGAACCTATTTTAATTACTATCGATGCGCAGTTTAAGAGTCAATCTTATAGCTGCGGTAGAGCGAAACTGCTCGATTAGGCAAAGATTGTTAACCTTTAACTGCGTCCTAAGCAAGAATGTAGGTCCTTAGGTGCATGGATATATCCAGTCAGTTATTATCACCTAGTGCTGTGGTGAGGACCCGTCCATTTGTTTCCGCCTGAACAAATTGTTTACCTCGAGTTTTGTCATACAGATAAATTCCAATCTTCCATAGAAGCAATAAAACAAGCTTTAACAAGACAAAGTTATTAAAACAATAATGATTATTTAATGCACTTACCTACATATGTTGCTAATGTACAAATGTAGGTACTCTTTACTCACCTTTTTCCCATTCACGAAAAACACCAAAGTAGTGTGGGTTTTATCCGGCACTAAACCTTCTAAAGCCACCATTTTAAAAACAAACCTAAATACATTTGATTTTACAAACGTAAATAAACTGATCGCAATTTTAACACTAATAAACGTGACCAACTTGGAGGCATGCCCTCCAACCACTGCCTGCCTGCACAAACTTTAAGCGGTTATGAATGAAATGAATGAACCACTGACTGAGTGTTGCCAACTGTACCATCATCTCAGTAGCTAGAACTTTTGCGGAAACTGGCCAGATCACCACATTATATTACCTCAAAAAGTAGCTAGAAGTAGCCAAAGTTAAAAATATAGTATAAAAATCGTTTGCTTACATTTAAACTACAATGTGTATTGAAGAAGGGTAAATTTACGTTAGTTATAATATTTACAGGTACATAGGTACATTATGTAACATCACATAATTAATCTATAGAAGATGATGTAAATAAATGGTTGTGCATCCAGTGATTTGTTATATTTTTCCCTGTTTCCCATTTATTGGAGAACCGAACAGAGAATTATAGTGCTATTGAAACAACATGCCTTTTTTTCAAACGAGTCTAATACATTATGAATGTGTTGGAAAAACAACAACGTTTTTATAATAAAAGAGTCTTAACTAAATACCTAAACAAAATGGAATTTAGAGTAATCTGACTGTAACGATTTCCCAGCTTATTCTTAACTAAATTAATTAGAGAGAACCTCTCTTCCTCTGCATTTGAGTGCGGAAGTAAAAGGCCAGCTCACTTATGTCATTAAATTACAAACAAATAACATCATACCCTAAACGCATATACCGTCTCCGATCCTTCACGGTTAAAAAGGTGTAAAATAGACAAATAACAGGTAATTTTATTTTATTTTATGTCCAATAATCTCGAAAACGGTTTTGTTTGGGGTATGGTGATCCATAGTCAAATCCGTCAGTAATGGAAACAACTACACTCAAGGATCTAGTTCGACTTAACCCAGTAACCCTGTATATTCACCAGAGGCATTTATGGTTTCTGACCTCTACCCAAAATTGCACTATTTCTTGTTGAACCATTTTATTTATGATTTCTGAGGTAAATCCTAAGATCTCTGTAAGGCTTAGGATGGAGTTTGATTTCGCAGTTTTTTTTGCCTCTTCTGGCCTCATTATTGCCATCATTTATAATTGTCTATATTACCTATTTGGCAATCTTTGCGGCACCTCTTTGTAAAATAGTAAAATATTAAAAAGATGCTAGCAAAAATAGATAAATACTTTAGCTACAATTTTTTTGAAGTTGTAGCTGACAGTGGTTCAAAAATTGCTAGATCCAGCTATAAAATAGCTATGTTGGCATCACTGTGACTGTGAGAGGAGTAAGTAGGTACATATAACGGCATAGTAACTAACTGTCATTTAAATCTGTGACATAGCCAAAGCTCGTACACGTACACAAACACAAAGTAACTTATTTGTCGTGAACGAAGGTACCTTTTGCCTTGCAATCTTGTTTCAATTGACGAGATGTGTTTGATTGGTGTGTTGCGGAAGTACTAACATAATGCTAAACGCGCACCTGTCCGCGCCGCCGCAGTCATCGCATTTTACAAATCTTTAAATGAAAAAGTATACACTATCGCGCACCTATCCGCACCGAACGCGTCGCATTTCAGTAAAACCCTGTATTATACGGAGTCCATCAAAAACAATCGGCACCGCAATATCATCATCATCAGCCTATGTTAGTCCACTGCTGGACAGAGTAATAATCCTAAAAAATCGTAATATAGTAATCATAAGTTCCATAATACTTAACAGTAATAATGATATACATTATGTTCCCTACATATGTATATCATTATTACCTAATAATCTGCGGACAAGTGCGCGAGGCCATAAGAAAATTCAATGAATGTGGCGTGGCTGCGAGCAGCGGCGGCGGGGCGGGGCGGCGCGGCGGCGCGTGCAGCTCCTGCGGCGCGGAAATGTGTGCGTTCAGCTTAATATTGCTAAGGCGAACTTTCGGCAAGCTCATGGCTGCCTTTCCATCAGAGTTCTGTAGGCGAGCCACTTGGGAAAATCAGGCGATCCTATTGATGGATTTTAAGCAGCGTTTCGGTCGCGTTCGTTTCTCGTAAATTTTTCATTCTTACGACGCGTTACGTGATGCGTGAAATAAAAAATTGTAGCGCCTGATATTTGTTAAGAGCAATTATAATGTACACATAAATTCATTTTACAAGGCTCTCTAAGTTTCTTATCCAGCTCACCCAAGGAATAGGATTAATAACTTAAAATTATTTGTAAAAAAAACTTACAGATAAAAAAAATCATAATAAATAAATATGGTAAACAAAAATTACATTTCACTTTATTTACATTGTTTATCTTACTTATAAAATCATCAAATAATTGTATGCAGCTGTTATGATATTAAGACAGTAGTAGGTACTCTATGTTTTTAAATGCCATTCAATTTGATAGAAATCATTTGAGCTAGAGTGTTTGCAAGAGTGTGCAAATAGCTCAGGTGTTTCAATTGTAAATACTAGTCCTAATTTATTTCTATTACGTAGTTAGCTGTTTAAACATAAGTAGTTACCTAAGCAATACAAAGTAATGTGTAAATTTGAATGCATCAAATGGTAGGGGATGCATTAAAGGAACACTATTTCTATAAGCCCCTACCATCCCATGGTTGGGCATAGGAGGGTGTGCACTTGCTCAGTCAAGTACTAAACAGCCATTTTCTATCCATAATCTATCTAATTATTTTTTGTAAAACATCACCCAAATAAACCAAATTCTTGAACAAGAATAATCTCTACACTGACTTTAGTATACCTTTCTGTTCCAAGTCTCTTTCTACCTGGGTCCCTTCATATATAATTTTATCTTTGAGAGCATCTTGCATTAACTGTGCATCAAACCTTTGTTGTGACCATCGCATCCTACAGTACGACCAGTAGACCATTGTGCTTATTGTAAAGGTTCCAATTCCGACATGCTGAGCCAGCATAGGTTTTGATGTTTTTAGGAATGCAACCAAGCCTCCTCCGACTCCTGTTGCGATCCCGTAGAGGAAACTCTCCCGGAAACATGGTATCTTTGATAGATCTCTTCCAAACAGCACCAATCCCTAAAAAATATTGATACCATTAAAAATTTACCTTTCAACTAAACTGAAAAGACTTAGAAGGGTGTTTGAGTTGCGTTGTAGCAAACCTTAGTAGGTACTTTCTGGCTCTAATGCTTTAAGTAGGTACTTACTTGGTTTTATAAATATTAGTTAGATAACTAGCTAAGTATTTTTATCTAACTTGAGGAGGACTAGCAAACTTTCTGGTTGTTAGGGTATAAAACATAAGTAATCAATCTACAAGCTGAAGTATAATTTTTTGTATAATTTAGATTTCGTGAGCCACTTTGAAACTAGGGAACGAATGGTAGTTCTTTGTGTAATATCTTTTCAGAAACTTGCACCTTGTCATTGTTTACATAACATCGGAGGAAAGGTTTACCTTTGGCTCCTCATCTTCCTCATCCAGCATGCTTTTGACGACTGTGTCCATTTCAAAAACTATTTTTGTGGGTCGTTCTAATATCAATAAACAGTCTCTTTAGTCAGTAGTACACACAGAAAAATAACTAGGTACTCAGGCAGGTCCAGGCTCGGCTCACTCGGCTCGGGTTTTCCAATTCTGTTTTCAACTTCAACTTCTTTATTTTTAGCACCGCTTGCTTTTCGCTACGACTCTGCCAGTGTCAGTAAGGATTGTCATAAACTTCAAAAATAATATGATCGGTTCAAAAATAATGTGATCGATATAGTAAAAGCAGAGAAAAATTTAAATTTTGCATCCAATTGATTTATCTAATTTTAAAAGCACAATGATTAAAGCAGCAAAGATAATATACAAATTTATACACAAAACTTTACAACCTAATATTATTGTTTTTTACAAATTTACAGAGTATAAAATTTATAATGGGGAAAAGGTTGAGGATAATATTATTTTGAATGAAGTAGGACGACGGATTTCAGGGGGAGGACATCATAGAGAGCACTGCAATTCTTGGCATTTGAAGAAAATGTGTTCCACATCTCCTTCTTCAAGCCCGCATTCACATTGAACTGGTTAAAAACTGTGTCTATCAGAAGCCAGTGGCTTCTCCAACTAATATATATCTATATATATAAAAGAAAGTCGTGTTAGTTACACTATTTATAACTCAAGAACGGCTGAACGGATCTCGGTGAAATTTAGCAGCGAGGTAGATGGTATCCCGGGGCCGGACATAGGCTACCTTTTATTCCGGAAAAAAGCGTGTGAAGCCGCGGGCTGCAGCTAGTATACAGATAATTATGTCAAAGCAACATAATAAATAACTAATCATAATTGTAGGTAGGTACAGAGGAAATAAGTTAAAAAGAAAAACATTAGAGAAAACATTTTTATGACAACCACTGTCTTGTGCTGACAGTGGTTGTCATAAAAAAAAAGCTGTTTATCAAACATGGCGCTAAATGCGATTAGCATAAATAATGGCCATTTCTGGGCATTTAACTTTGACAGATTGCTAATTATGTTTAGAGCTTAATTTTTGTTGTGCAAGACAGGAATCGTACTTAAATCATGAAATTCATCAGCGTCTATTTAAATATCCTTACGCTAGCGGAACTTAATGTCTCTTTAACTATTTTTTTTATTTTATGTATTAAAATAAAATAACAAATTAAAGGGGGCTTCCATATAAAAAAAACGTGATTTATAAGCTATTTTCGCACTTCGTTTCTCAAGGCTGGTATGTCTTGAACCACAATAGGTACTAAAAAAAGATATTCAAATTTTCAGTAGGTAGCTGATGTCGAAATTTTTAAAGAAACCTTTAAGGTCATGTGGGCTATCAAATGAAATGTATCAGTTTCTACATTCTCAGTTTCGAATTTTTTGTAGGTTTCATACTTTTTGATATATATAGAAAAAAGTCAAAAATTGAATCCCCTCTTCCATCTCCAAAGTCTGACAAAGCAATGCTCAATTGCATAAGCAATCTGTAGGTAATGTATTTACCACAGGTTATCCCCAATAGATTCCGCATGAAAAACGACGACCGCGCACAACACATCGATGCAAATGCCTAGATATAAATCGCTACTTCAAAGCGTGCTTCGAAGCCGTGGCTCACCCGTGGCTTCAGATTCGACCAAGTGTCAGAGCCGTGAGCTCCTTTACGTTTTTGTTTTCTAACGCTAGTGAAAATTGGTTTTGTGTTAGCAAAAAGGATAAAATGACTACTTGCTCAGTCAAATGGTGTTGAAAGTCATCTAGAAATTCAAACTACCAAAAGGACGGAACAATATTTCATCGATAAGTAAAATTATTACAATTTTACCAATCAAAGAAAAGGTCAGCTTATAAAGTTATAATGGTCGGTGGTACCTACGTAACGACGGTTACTTGTTTCTTTTCCATATAGCTGTTATTGTACTCGTCCCTTTTCGGCGAAAGCACGTGTTACGCTAGTGTTGTGAATTTCATTACTTTATTTATTTCATTCTTTTATTTATTAGATTAGCTACGATAAAACAACACTAGAAAATGCTGGGAAAAATTGCAAAAAGATCTGGAACTGTATTAAAAATGTAACTCATACCTCGAAGCAACGTGAGTCACCTTTATGTTTATTGCAAGCTGGCTCCACACCGCTTGAATCTGCTAACATAGCAAATAATTTTTTCATTAACGTAGGTAAGTGTTTGGCGGATAAAGGTCACCCGCAACTTCCTAGTAGCACACATTTTTCGTGTTATTCCACACTAACCTCATTTGCTCTGCTTAACACTGATGAGACTGAAATACATGGAATAATAATGAGCCTTAAGGACGAATGCGCAGTAGTTTGGGACAATATACATATCTACCAAATTGATAAAGCAAAACAGACACATTCTTACCCCACCACTGGCACATATTTTTAATAAATGCCTGAGCCAAGGGCATTTCCCCAAATGCCTTAAAAAAGCTGTGGTTGTACCGGTCTACAAATCTGGCCCTAAAGATCAAATCACCAATTACAGACCGATATCCCTTCTTCCTGCGTTTTCCAAAATATTAGAAAAAGTTATAAATAAACGGTTAGTCAAGTATCTAGAGGAAAAGTCTGTTCTGTCAACAACGCAATTCGGGTTAAGAGCTAAGGTATCTACTGCAGATGCAGTTCATCACCTTACTCACCATCTTGAACAAGAACTGGATCAGGGTAACCACACACTTGGAATATTTTTAGACCTAGCTAAAGCCTTTGACACCGTTTCCGTACCCATACTATTGCACAAGCTTGAAACACTCGGTATCAGAGACACTCAGCTGAAACTTTTAACGAGCTATCTCGAAGAACGTACACAGTGCGTTAGGATAGGTGATTTCCTTAGCAATGATCAGAAAAACACTGAGTTTGGTGTTCCCCAGGGCAGTGTTTTAGGACCTACTTTGTTTTTAATCTACATCAATGATCTTTGCAATTTAAAATTAGATCATGGAAAAATCATATCATATGCTGACGATACTGCCCTCCTTTTTTCAGCTGACTCTGTAGAAGAACTGTATAAGTTCGCGCAATGTGGATTCAATATTGTAAATAAATGGCTTGAGCACAACTTACTAACTCTTAATGCAGATATGACAAAGTATATTAGGTTTTCGATGCGCAAACTGCCGTCAACCGAGATTATCCCCAAATTGTATGCGCATTATTGCGGAGGTGCTAATAAAGTATGTAAGTGCCCTACAATAAATAATACAAATAAAATTACATACCTTGGCATTATATTGGATGAATCACTTTCATTTAAAACTCATTTAGAAGCTTTAGTAAGTAGAGTACGCAAGTTAATTTTTGTCTTTAAAAATCTACGTCATATTGCAGATCGAAAACTTATTATACAAGTTTATCGTGCCCTATGCGAATCCATTTTGACCTACTGCATTACATCATGGGGTGGGGTGGGTAAAACATTATTACTAACTGTCGAAAGAGCACAGAGAGCGATACTTAAAGTATCAACTTTCCGTCCTTTTATTTTTTCTACTAACCTCCTATTTAAATCATGTGGAGTTTTATCAGTTCGACAGTTATTCATAATGAACATAGTACTTAAACAACACGCAGCCCTTCCATATGTCACTGAATGCGCTAACAAAAGGAGGAACAATAACGTTTGCCCTAAACTACTGGGCCGGAGACATACTTTTTCAAATAAATTTTACAGTATCCTTGGTCCTTTATTATATAATAGAATGAATGTGTTAGCCAATATTTATCCCTTAAATTATAATAGTTGTAAGAAAAAACTTATGGATACATTGCAATGTATGTCATATGATGACACAGAAAATTTATTGAGTGTTTTAAAGTAGGCCAATAAATTTTTGCAATCAACTTTTGTTATTAAAACTAGTTTAGTGTAGTTAGCATAAGTAACTATTTTAAAGCATGCACCTTCGCCTTGTATAGTTAATAAGTTCTATTTGATTATTTTATGTGATGTTAGAACTCTTTTTGCCTGAAAAACAGGTTTTTACTTAGTTCAGGCACACTTAGAATTTTATATGAACTTTGTTATCTTTTAGTCGTAAGTTATTTTGAATAAAATATTATTATTATTATTATTACTTTCTAGTCGATATCGATATAAAAGTTGGATGACGTAGATGTGGGACTCTCGGAATTTTTGTATGGAAAGCACTAAAATAAATTAGTTAGTCATACACCCGCTAAATGGCCGATAATACGTATTGGTTTAATCTTATTCAAGGATACTAAAAGAAATGCTATCTATGTAGTGTATTGTATTATGTATATCTGTTAACTAGTACCCATAACACAAGCTCTGCTTAGCTTCGGGCTAGATAACACTGTATGAATTGGACAACATGTCATTATATATTTAATTAAAATCAAAATGGAAAAGACTAGTGGAGGGGAGGGGGGTTATGGTGTCAAATACAAAAATCAAATACAGAAATAAATAAATGTTATTATTAAGGTGGTTATTTTAATGAGTTTTTTTTTAAGAGGAAAAAAGAATGGATAGACGCAACCAGACGGATGGTTAGGGAACCATCCGTCTGGTTGCGTCTATCCATTCTTTTTTCCTTTCGGTGCAAAAATTACACTGTTATTGGTAGGGACCAATAACAGTGTAATTTCCTCAAGAGATTACACCGAAGATAGTTTTCATATAATGAAAAATCGCCGTCGTGTCATGAAGTCTGCTGTGCCAACATTATACTACCAATTTTGGTATGTTTGCAAATAACGCAATTACCTAATGTTTTTTTTTTTGTATAATACAATACAATTATTTAATAATAGTATTTCAGGCACCCACTCCAATAACTAAACAAGAGGATGATGAAAATTTCGTCAAAATAACGAAAACTCAATTACCGAGCTCATCGTGTAGGTACGGAATTGATATGTTTTCGCAATTAAATAATTTTAGAGTATTAATTTAAAAATAAATGCTACTAAAATGCTAGTTGCTGCGACTTGTCGGTATAGTATGTCTTTTGCTAACCCAACACACATCTAATTTGTTGTTTTGTGATTTCAGATTCCTTTAAATCTCCGTTTACGTTTAGGTTATGATAGGACTGACATACTTTACATAGTAAAAGTCCTTAACAATAAATTAGATTAAAAAAAAAAAGACTAAGATGCCGTCGTCGACATCCGAAATTACACTTTGTGACACGCCAATGAAAAGAAGAAAACGATCTCTTTTTCCAATAGCTGGAACACCTTCCGCAAACACCCCGGTGAAAAAACGTCTATGTAGAAGAATAATTGAATTAGACAACATTGTGAAGACAAAAAACGAACAGTTATGAATAGTCCGCGACTGTAACAGAAGATTAAAAAGAAAAAAGGTTTCATTAAAGTCATTATTGGCAGCGCTGGAAAAAAAATAACTAATATTTTAAGTGTAGATTTATTGTATTTATGGAAATAAAGAATTTTTGATTTGATTTGACTTGACTGCAAACAATGTACAGGTAGCTCAAAATATGTAATCTTTCATCATTATTGTGTACGATATAAAAAAATATTTAATGAAATGGTAATTTCCTTACCTACCTATAAAATGATTATATATGTATATAATACGTAATCCATAAATAATTGATTGAAAGGGTGTTAATTTCATTCTTGTTTTATATATGTTTTTCAATACGAAATTTACAAACTTATCGTTTTTAATCTACAGAATTAAGGCCGCATCATAAAACGATTAAATTAATATTCATGTTTTATGTTCAATTCTAACAACATGGTATCGAAATGAGTTATCGACTAAATTTCTTTTGTTTTCCAGCTTTCCCAACCCTAGTTATTAGTGCGACCTTGAAATAGCCAATCACAACGCCTTCCCCGCAAACCGCAACGTCCGCCAATTTTGGCGCGCTAGGATCCGAACAAAAGTCCCTTAATGCGGAATCTATTGGGGGTTATCGGTATTTACAAACGTAGATAAATTTATTTATTTTTCCGAAAAAAATATAGAGGAGTCTGTCTGTAATTAGAACATTTTTTGATTTGATTTGATTGCTCCCTTCGGAGGTAAGGAGGGGGCCCTTATCTCCGAAGTTTACAGAGCATCTGTTTGCATCTGAAATGTAGGTATTATTTTTAGGTATTCAGCGAAGTATAAAATTATTACAATAGTATCTGTTAGTAGCTACCCGCTGCTTTACTTCTGGAAGGCAATTCTCGCCAAAATCACTCGATAAATATGGCAAGAACTGATAAATTTGACAGTTCTTTTGATATTTGATTAATTTGATACGCTATAGCGAGTGATAATTTAAGATAGGTAGAGTGCTCGCCACCACTGAAGTCTTACGGCAAAAGCGGGAACTAAATTTGACAGTTAAGTCTTTTGTCAGGAGTGCTTGCGGAGAGTATCGGTCTTGAAAATCTTTCGTATTTATGTGAAATAAACAGCAATAATGGAGCGTAAAGTGTTGAAAAGTGCAGCCCGTGAACTGATTCTTAAAGTGAATGAATTTTGTAATTTGGAACAGAAGAATAAAGAAGTATTAATCCCGCTAAATAAAGTGCAGATGAGAGTCGCCGCCATGACAGGTAAACTTTAGGGGTACCATAGCCGCTCATTTTTGCCTAATTTATGGGTAAAATATTGTTGTCATATGTTTCATTTGATTGTGTAAATACTTTGATGTTTTTTTATTTTAGGTATTTCCGTGAAAACGGTTTCCCGAATCACAAAAGAAGGATAAATAGCGGCAAGTTCTACAAAGAAAGTTGTCACCCCCGGAAAAAGCCGACCGCAACCGAAACAGATTGATTTGGACGATTTTGACTTATGTGCTATACGTCAAAAAATCCATTTTTTCTACGTTGTTAAGAAGGAGCTGCCGACGATAAACAAGCTGCGTTTGGAACTAAAAGAAGATATAAATTTTCAAGGGAGTAATACAAAACTACGAAGAATATTGAAAAAGTTAGGATTCCAGTTCAAGCGCTGTCAGTCTAAACGCAAAGTGTTGATGGAGCGTTATGATATAACGGCATGGCGAGCCAGATATATTGAAAGGATTAGAAAAAATAGATTAGTAGACAAGAGACCTGTGGTGTATTTAGATGAAACCTATATTCATCCCACTTATCATGCCAAGAGTTGGTTTCAAAAATGATAGACTAGTTGATGTGAAAATGGAGAGATTCATCATATGTACAGAAAGTGACAGCGACTCTGATTCCGATCACGATAGTGAGTTAATGGATACGAGCGATAGTGAATGCGATATGTCCGGAATAAGACCTCTGAGACAAGAGGAGCATAATTATTGTACCAAGTTAACTAGAGGTGATTAAAAACGAAATAAATTCAAAATATTTGTTTTATTATCTGTATCATCCTCATTTATTCAAGGTCGTTCAGTTGTTCTGGTGTGTAGAATGAGCGAACGTACAAACTTGCATAATTATTAGTTCAAGCCTTTTTGGAAAATTGGTAATTTTTTACCTATCTTACCGGCAACATTTAGTTCTGCGAAAGCAGCGCCGCGTCTATCGGACTTCAGTGGTGGCGCAGACTCTACCTACCTACATTCGATAGGTACACACACCTTTTTAACGAACAATGACAGTTTTTTGTTCCTTCCACGACGATGACAGTTTTATGGCTTTGTGTCATTTATCATAAATCTGTCAGTGTAAGTCCAACGTAAATACCTATTGACATTGACAGTTTTTACTTATGTCTCACTCAAAGCTTTGAGAGAAGAGAACAAACTCCTTGTGAGTGGAGTGGAGTGAAAATGAAATGAAATCTCAAAATTCGGATCAGTCGGAAAGTCGAAAATTGCTTGCCTATAAATATAACATAGAAACATTGAACTTAATTATTAGAAAAATATAAAATTGCCAGTGTTCTTCATTGCAGTTAGAGTTAGTAACCTAAAGTAAAGCGTAAAAACCTGTAATCCATTAATTTCTTCCGAATCTGAAAGCTCCCTGAAGATAAGCTCAAACGTAACTCCATCAAATATCATTACCCAGTGCCTCAAAATGCTTCAATAAACCCTTTCTCGGTAAGTGCCTAATAATTTCTGGTTGTACACGATCCAATACACAGGTGCCTAGTACCTACCAACTTATATAGGTAGCTTAGCTACCTGCTATCTCTATTACAAGATATCATATCTCTGTAAATATGTGAACTCATCTGAAGTTTCTGTGTATCCAGGACTAGAATATTTTTTGAATAGCTAAATTATGTCCTCAGGATTAGGAATCTCTTATTAGAATCTTCTTAGATTAGAAAACCGGTTTAAGTAAAAACTAAGGTTCAAACCAGTAGTTACTTTAGAACCAGTTTAGAAAATCAGATTTAGATTTGGAAAGGGCAAGTATTATAAAAAACATACAGGAGTAGGTAATTCATCTTCAAAAATGAATTGAACAGTCAATGCCAATGAATTTAATAGTAATGTAAAATCAAGAAAAATTGTGTCAAAAGTTAAATAAAAGTAGGAGATACATATAATTATAACAACTATAATTATTTAGGTAGAATCAAATAATTACTCACAAGGAAAAATAAGCATGCACTGCATGTGGTGTGGTGAGCGAAGGTCCTCCTGCGACGCAGAAGGTTGCGGGTTCAATTCCCGCCTTAGGACAAATGTTTGTATGATTTGCAAATATTTGTGCCGGGTGTTCTTAGTATTTTTTATGTATAATAAAAAATATCTTTGTAATTTATTGTATTAAGTATCAGTCATCAAGTATCCATAACACAAACTCTGCTTAGCTTGGGGTTAGATGATGCTGTGTGGATTGTCCAGCATTATTTATTTATTCACTGAACCAGCCCTTCATGGAAATGGAAGGAAGGAAAAATAGCCTATGCTGATTAGGTACTATCCTGGGTTATGAATCCCAAAGTATGAAAAATAAATCATTGTTTATTAGCTTCCGTCTGTACTTAGGTCTGCAAATTTATTTTAAAGTTTGTAATTATGTTCTTTCCCGGGATACCAACTAAATATATCCTTGACAAATTTTATTAAAATCCATTAAGCAGTTTAGTCATGAAAAGGTAGCAGGCCGACAGACATACATACATTAGAAAATGCAATAAATATATAATTGTCAGTAAGAATTGCTTTCCGATTTATAAGTTACTAGCTGCTGCCTGCGGCTTTCGCACGCGCTTTTTATGTAGTCTATGTCTGTCCCCAGGATGCCATTTACCTCCCTGTCAAATTTCATTGAGATCCATTCAGCTGTTAGGCGTGAAACGGTAACAGACAGATAGACAGAGTTACTTTCGAATTTATAATATTATAGTGTGGATTATTAGTTATTTTATTGGTATAGATCAGATTATTATTAGTAGGTAGGTATAGAAAGAGTAAACTCGCTGTGCCCACAACTAGGCTACACAAGATTAATGTATCTTTTAAAGGGAAATGTATACGCTTCTACAACAAAATACCAAATGAGTTGAAAAAATTATCAATAAATAAATTCAAACAAATTGTCAAACATATCCTTTGTAGGCTTATTACAAAATATCAGATTATATAGAGGATAAAAAAGCTTGGGACAAGTTTTGCTCCAAATCGAAAACTAGCAACCTACTCGTAACAAGGTAAATATTTCTTGTTCGCTTCTTTGCTTTACCTTAAAAATATTGAAGTGAGCAAAAATCAAAGTGATCACTTTATTTTGTAGTTTTAATTATGTAATTTGAATTTTGTGACGTGTCCAAGAGTCCTGTAAGGTCTAAAGGAAATAAAGCACTTTGACTTTTGAATTTTGATCACCCACAGTCTGCATTGTCCTTGTCCAATGGAAAATTTCGAAGCTTCTTTCATGATATTTATAGCATTATGTCATCTGCAATGCTGTAGTCAATGAGCCTCGTTTAAGTAATTATTATTTGTGTAATTTTTATCTTTTTTATTGTGTATTAGCCAGCTTAACAACAGAGTGTCTGTGTACCAAAGATATTATGATTTGACGTCACTTATGATAATCATATTTTCTTAACCATATTAATTGTGGACTATGCTCATAAAAAAATATTGTAAGTCAGGTTTTTGCTCAGAGCAATAAAGTACCCATTTAAAACTGGCTTTTGATAAAATAAAAAACGAAGCTTGCTTGACCTTTAGGGTACCAGATTTTGCAATATTATTCAACAAAAACTCTTAGGGTAACAGGACAATTCAAGGTTTTCCTTAAATTAAATTTGAATTAAGCAAAATGTGGGTAAAGAGGGGTTCAATCGCCATCAAACAAACCCCAATATACCCCAACATGTTTTATTTTTTAATTTGCTTCATAGTCTGTGATTTTTTCGCGTAAAATGGGAGATGATTTTCATAAAGTGAAATAGTTAATAGTATCAGATTTAGATTACGATTTTTAAATTTTTTTATGTAACTTGAACAAAATTTTACAAAAAAAACGCTTTCTTCAAAAATCCTGAAAAGTATTCAAAAAACTACCTTTTTATTATAATTACATTCTCATAATGACGTCATATACAATATAGGTGATCCACCTCTGGAGGTCCACAGCTGACCTTTAATCCACTTGGCGGGAATTTAATTTACGTTTAATTAACTTTAAGCGGCCGGCGGCGGGCGATCTCGCTCCCGTATTAAGTTAGCTTGGATTATCTAGGACAATTTATTAGTAGGTATCCCATGTACCCGACACGCGACGATGATGTATAAAAAAATACTTGTCACAATGCAGAAAATTACACATCTTATCTCAGAGGCATTAAGACTTTCCAATTTCACATCGTAACGTAACACAAAGACATCAAAATATACGTAATCTTTCGCATAATACGAGGTACGAATGCCTTAGATTTATTTCTTTAGAAACCCAATTTTAATCACAGAGAAGAACTAAGAATTTATAACTACCTCTATATAAAAAATATATAATTTCTTTGTTTTATAATTAATCACCTTCTGCCCGCGGCTTCGCTCGCGCTTTTCCGGCATAAAAATAGCGTTTGTCCGTCCCCGGGATATCGTCTACCTCCCTGCTTAATTTTATTAAAATCGGTACAGCCGTTTAGACGTGAAAAGGTAACAGACAGAGTTACTTTCGAATTTATAATTAGGATGGATGTATTAGTTTCCTACTCCTCCCTCACCGAAATTCTGGGACCCTTGGAAAACGAAAATCGAAATCAGGAGGTCTACTTTGAAAAACGAACGAGGTTGACGGATGACGTCGGATCGCACAAAACGAAGGACGGCCGATTCGTTCTTTCGATGACCGTACTATGAAAATGATTCTGACATTTATTTCTAGAGGTCCGTAACGAAAGGTGTCGGTTGGTGACACGCCCGAAGCAACTTGGTGGTAAAGGTGTTCGTTTCATGCGATCCGACGTCATCCGTCAACTTCGTTCGTTTTCAAAGTAGACCTCCATAAACTTAGATTTTCATTTTTACGAGTGGGAACCTACGCAAAGGCCCTGCTTACCTCTGTTTTGTCGAAATTTAAGAGTAACTATTATCGACAGATGTGTTCCTCCCACTCAATGAACTATTGACACTAATATTGTAGAGATTCATCAATCAGAGTAAAAACATAGCTGCAATAAAACGTGGGTAGATACATAGGTACATCAATTTACTGCTGCAGTAATAGTGTTTCTTCAATTAAAGTTGTTATCGGAACTTTGTCGTGTCTAGTGCCATAGTGTAATTTATCATGAAACAGTTCTAAGTTTATGTACCCTATTTGTTTTTATCGGGTCTAAAATGCTTTTGCCCCTTTAAGGGCCGGACTCCACCAAAGCAGAGACGAGGCAAGCGGAGAAGAGATGTGTCGACGTTCTATTGGTTGTTTAAACAACCAATAGAACGTCGTTATTCACACACCTCGTCTCCGCTCAGCTTCAGTGGATACCACCGAGCGGAGATGTATCATATTTGTATGCGAAGAAAATAAAGAAAGATCGAAACGGAGACGTGAGCTGTGCCTTGCATGCTGGCGAAGTCACGCAGCGGAGACGAGAAGAGATGTGAGCGGCGGCGTGCATGCCTTGTACATCCATATCAATAAACATCCGACGCTCGCACGCAGCTCAGTTCCGCTCTAGCCAGCACACATCTTCGCTTTAGTCTAGCCAGTCCGCATCTCCGCATGTAGGAGACACTCTAACTAAAAAAAATCTTTTCCCTTCTCCGCTTCGGACATCTCCGCATATCTCGTGCACATTGGGGCGCACACATAGATAAGCTATCGAAGAGACTTAGTTCTGCAGCATATGCTGTCAAAAAAATCCGTCACCTTACAGACGTGGATACATCTAGACTTGTTTATTTCAGCTACTTCCATAGTATTATGTCTTATGGTATTCTACTGTGGGGGAACGCTGCAGATATTAACACCGTATTTGTGTTGCAGAAGAGGGCTGTTCGTGCTATCTATAGTATGGGTCCCAGAGAATCCCTGCGTGATAAATTCAAAGAAATAAACATAATGACAGTACCATGTCAATATATTTATGAAAACCTATTGTACACTCATAGAAATATCAATCGGTTCCCTAAAAATAGCGATGTACATAATTTGAATACAAGGAATAAACATAAACTCGCTGTGCCCACAACTAGACTACACAAAATTAAAGTATCTTTTAAAGGGCAATGTATACGCTTCTACAACAAAACTCCTAGTGAGTTGCAAAAATTATCAGTAAATAAATTCAAACAAATTGTCAAAACCTTCCTGTGTAAAAAGGCCTACTATAAAATATCAGATTATCTAGAGGATAAAAAAGCGTGGGACGGAATTTGCTCCAACTCGAAAAATAACAACTAACAGGCTAAAGGTTTCTTCGTCGCTTCTTTACTTTAGTCTACGTACCGAAGCGACTGAAATCAAAAATATCACTTTATTTCCGTGTCAGTGTTTAATTATTAAGAATTTGACCTTTTCTAAAGTATACATTTATTGTATTTATGGAAATAAAGAGATTTTGACTTTAACTTTGACTCTCCGCTTTGGTGGAGTCTGGGTCTTAGGGCTTTCCTGCATGGTCTCTTAACATTCTTCTACTTCTCCCACAATAAAGACTCATAAATTTTAATGCGGGTTACAATGAAATAGTTTCCATTGTACCTCGTGAAAAATATTAGCGGGTTACATAATTATTGCAACACTAGCTACCGCTCATGGCTTACACGTTTTCCCAGCATAAATTGTAGCCTATACAATATTTCTGACGGATCCGATAGTTTTGGAGTGGTTTTCGGACAAGCATCTCGCAAATTTTTATTCATCATCAGCCCGTAATAGTTCACTGCTGGACGTAGGCCTCTTCTAATGAGCGTCAAAGCGCCCTGGTCCTGTCTTACATCTTCACAAACTTTCTTCTTTATAATATTACTATCTGGTGCCCGCGGCTTCGCACGCTCTTTTCCGGGATAAAAAGTCCCTATGTCCGTCCCCTGGATAACATCTACTTCCCTGCCGAATTTCATTGAGATCCGTTCAGCCGTTTAGGCGTGAAAAGGTAACAGACAGACATACAGTTACTTTCGAATTTATAATGTTAGTATGTATAAGTGGGATAATATTAAATATTATCCCACTTATCCATACTAACATTATAAATTCGAAAGTATTATTGGAATCAGTGTGTCTACCATGAGTTTTAACAATCTATACTCGCTAGCGACTGTAGTTAAAAAAATGTATGAAAACTTGAACAGCGCCTCTAGCGGATAGTTGGGTACTAAAATGCGCGGTACTAATATTTACGTAACTACTGTAGTAACGTCAGGCGATCTAACTGTAACAACTCATGGTAGACACACAGACACCAACCTGGCAGACTGATTTAGGTAATTTTATTGTAGATAAATTTCTAAAAGCTGGCGCGAGCCTCTTGTTTTCCGTATAGTACCGGAAGGCTGGATTTGTGACGTCCGCTTGGATAATTGTATGAAAAACAAAAGAATCTCTTCAGTTTTTTAAATTTTTCCTATACCTACCTACGAGAATCTGTGAACGAACACACAATCTTCGGATCGGTACTTCATCGGGGTTAGATATCCTAATACCTAAGCTTTCATTCTATTTTTACCAAACCGATAACGGCATTCCTTCTCTAGGGAAGTAAAGCCAATATCCAATTTCATATTTTTCGCGTTTCCCAACTCGTTCAGCGTTATTCCGCTCCATATCGATTTAGAGAAAGGTCACGAGTAGGCAGTACAAGCAAACTTGCGCTAATGATGCTGCTCGTTAATCTTTATGCCAGTTGGGGCAAACTAGGCTTCTGAATGCTCTTTCTGAAGCTTAGAGCTGTATAGAATACGAGCATCTGCCCGCAGCTTCACACGCGCTTGGCCGGGATAAAAAGTAACCTTTTTGTAAGCCAAGTCTGGAATTACATCTATGCAAAACTTCAGCCCGATCCGTTCAGTAGTTTTGGCGTGAAGAGGTTTTATTTTTAATCCTTTATTTAAGAAAATTCTGAGATAAATTATTTTTTGAATAAATCAATAAGCTGTTTAAAAGATTTGTTTTGAAAACATGAGAAATAATTATTGTTTCAAATTCGAAAGTAACTGACTGTCTGTTACCTTTTCACGGCTGAACGGATCTCAATGAAATTTGGCAGTGACGTAAATGATATCCCGGGGACGGACACTTAAAAACCGCAAAGCCACGTACTATATAAAATATTAATTAAAAAAAAAAGTTTGACTACTAAATAACGACGACCGATGTGGCGCGGCGGACGAAGGTCCGCCTGCGACGCAGAAGGTTGCGGGTTCGATTCCCGCCTTGGGACAAATGTTTGTACGATCTGCAAATATTTGTTTCGGGTGTTCTGGGTATTTTCTATATATAATAAAAAATATCTATCTATGTTATGTATTGTATTAAGTTTATCAGTCATCTAGTACCCATAACACAAGCTCTGCTTACTTTGGGGCTAGATGATGCTGTGTGGATTGTCCAGCATTATTTATTTATTTAAATAAAATAACATAAAATTTAATGAAACAGACATAATATAATATACTCTGCATCACACTATCACACTAATTCACACTATCACTGCGAAACACAACAATGCGAATGCGATGTTTAGATGAATGGATGGATGTTTTTTACCTCTTCACGCCAAAACTACTTAACGGATCGGGCTGAAATTTTGCATATAAGTAGTTCTGAGCCTGGAATAAAATATCGCCACCGTCTATATTTGTACAATAGTTACGTGTCCATCCAAAGGTTGCCTGGAAGAAATCGCTCTTAGCGATAAGGCCGCCCATTGTGCAACTTTATCTGTGTTTGTGTTTTCTGTTCTGTTTTTCTTTATCTTGGTGTGCAATAAAGAGTATTTGTATTGTATTGTATTAGTGTGATCTATTATTACTTATAAGTATCGATAGCTTTTCCGAGGATTCGATTCTCAAATGAAAGTTTCCCTTATGCTTGTTTTGCAATAGTTTGTTTGTAGAAGTAGGCACTAAGTAGGTATGTACGCATTTTCTAACATTAGACAAGTTCCGTAATGAGTTGCTAAACAAAAACATGTCATAAATCTGTTTTAAGACTTATTAAAACTCTCTCTCTCTCTATACTATTAATTTTATACCGTTAAAGCTGTATTAAAACGATCAATAACGTATGCTAGCTAGCTTACGCTATGCTCATTGGTGCCTTAACAGATTCGCTTTACCTACGTAAGTAGGTAAAGGTAGGTGTATTAATTCTATATTGCAGCAATGGTTTTTGCATGGGTGGATGAGTTGCATGTTAGTGTTAATTAATGAGTAGGCTCCTCTATTTCATCAGTCAGTTTACCTACACTAAAAAGTGAAAGGGAATATTAACGGGATATGACATTTAGAGGACTTTGTAAATAACTCTAGTATGGAAGTTGTATCATAAGAATTTATTTATTTAATAAAAGGTTCACAAACCACATAATATTAATATCAAACAATGAAGAGGACTCAATGCGCGCCATTTTGTGAATAAGATAGGCATAGGTTTTCGCGTTCATAGGAGCGGGACAGAGCCAGGGACCGCGGAAGTACTCTATGATGTTGCTGCTAACTTCCTTGGTCACCTCCTTCCTCTAATCTCTGGCTCCAGTTTCCTCCGTTCTATTTACTGAATTTACTGCAGTTTAAGACTTGCATTGTGAAATTTGTTTTTCCGAAATTCCAACTATTTAGTGCTGTAACTCTTTTTGTACGCAATATCATGGCTTATACATTTTTTTTTGTTACAAACAAGTTAAGATGAGTAATAAAAATAAATAACAGCGAGCGGAGCGAACCATTATAATTTTAAATATTGGTGGTAGACAAAAAGCCGTGAATATAAATAACGGCAAACGGAGCGAGCTAAGGTAATTTTGGAGTTCGGTGAGGTCGGGTTAGCAACAAAGACAAGGAAGCTAAGACGACAGCGAGCAGAGATATCCGCAGTAATATTGCGATTTTTTTCAGCGATTAACAAAAAAGGAAAGGAATACAAATAAAAGATACGTTTGTCAAGGCTTCAAGGCCCTTAAACCACAATAGACACAGTCATGCATGAGACTTTCTATAAATAAGTAACACTTCAACTGTAATAACAACAAATCTGAAAATATAATAAAATTGAAAATATAAAGAGGTCTTCGAACAAGTGAAATTTTGGTTTTCTTTGAAAAAGTTGCCTGATCCCTTCGTCGACTGACACTTGGCGGTTTATTCACGTTTTTCCTCGCCAAATGCCCCTCATTTGTAAAGGCCAAGGCCTACAAATGTTCCTAAGTACCTTAAATGAGTCTGGACGAGTAATTTGAGGACTTATTTATTTTATCAAAATCGCTTCTGCCGCCTGGTTGAATGCTTCGATCGAGGTAATTAAGAGTCTCAGATAACTACATAGAAACACTCGAAAAACATAACCCTCGCGTAGTGAAAAGCATGGCGCCTAATGATGCCACATGCATGACCATCACGTCTACTCAGTATTTACGAATCTACTCATAATATAACTCACAAGATTTTAATCTTTAAATACTCATTAAGTAATTAACTGTGTACCTAATTAACTAATTTAAATATTAGTTTCATGTATCGCTTCGTTAATTAAGTACTTTCCGTCCACGTTATTAATAGCTATGTGTTTGTTCCTTCAGTTACTGTTACCATTGAGCACTACTTACCTATTGATTATTTGCTGACTGATAACGAGGAATTAATTGCCGTACTTTGCTATTGTCTCTCTAATTGTAGAATCTCTACGAAATTATACCAGGTACATCACAAAGGTCAAAAACTACGCCACATCTATCTATCACGAATTGAATTTGACATAAGCTGACATAAATGATGTTCTCCTAGCCAAATCTTCGGCCACGACGACAGCCAGTCTCAGCGGAGACTAGCCTGGTGCTCAGGACATATTACAGTGCCCAAGTGTGTACGCAAACACAGTTGCACTCTCTATTCCCTAACTCCGCGCCGTCCCATCAGATTATGACAATGAATACTTATTGGTTAAAAGTCAAAAATATATCTTTGTTTGTAGTAGGTATACTTATTCATCTAATTTGAACGGCTCTAGGCTCTACAATATCCCAAATATGGGTAATGGGATAGGGGATATGTAGGGGATATTCGTTAGTCTAATAATGATATATTCTAAAACCCGTAACGTTATCGATGGATAATATTGCATTCATCATTGATTAGAATACAACGATTTGTACTATAACTAGATCAAGGCAATGATATCAAGTAGATAGGCGAGTCAACTTATCGACTATTCTATGTTTGTTCGAATGCAAGCAATACACCTAGATAGTACCTAAATATTTATCGCATTGGTTTTGAAACACTAGCCTCACTTTTGCTCTTTCTTAAAACCGATTGTTATTAAAACGTACAAGTAGGTAGATTTGACCTTCGTTTGTGTTGAGAGTTGGAACCGCCGCCGCCGCCGTCTCGATCAGTGAATCAGAGTGTGCTGGTGTTTGACTCGGAACGCCTGAAATAGTGGCGGTGCATTTACTGCCCTAATACATTTGACGCGCGAACTTGGCACATACCTTCGTTTATTTTAGGTCTTGTTAGTATCTGGGTAGTTTCAGTGCGAGGCGGAAGTGCTGCAAGCCTATTGAAGTGACTTAAGCCCGAGCCTGTTGCGTGCTCTTTAAATATCCCTACAGTTATGTTTTTGTAAACAATCTTGTGTTGGTTACGACAGTGTTGCTATTCCTGAAATCAGTGAATCGAGTCTCGTGGTAAAGTTTTCTGGGTTATGTCAGTATTGTAATAATTCTTGTTGCTTCATAAGCGGTGTATAATACAACATTGGGTTCGTGTTTATGAATAAGCAATTGTTTATTTTTGGCAGATTTTGCACGGCTTGTCTGCTTTGAAAGTTGTTGATTGTCCAGCTCATAACTAAAACTATTTGCGCAAGGATAAATCAGTGAGTTAGGAACTAGGAACGCCAAGCAAATTGCAACATAGCCGTAACATAGACTGACTGTTATTAGCAGCAGCAACGTTATTGGAACTCTACAACCAACCAACGCCCTAGAAACGTCCTGGCTTTGTCTTGAAATGTTTAATTTTATTTGTGACTAGCTGCTGCCCGCGGCTTCGCACGCGCTTTTTAAGTAGTCTATGTACGGACATTTGGCAGAATGGTAAATGGTATCCCGGGGACGGCCCGGGATACCATTTACCATTCTGCCAAATTTCATTGAGATCCTGTCAGCCGGTTTAGGCGTGAATGGGTAACAGACAGACAGATTTACTTTCGAATCTATACTTATAATAGAACGTTAACAAGTCCAATTCTGTTCATTGAAGATCTTTTGAATGTTTTTTTCTGGAGGGCACTCTATTTGTCATCAACAAATCGACTGAAGCCAAAACTGTATATTTTTTTAATTTTTGTCTGTGTGTCTATATCTTGAAAACTACTCAATGAATTTATATGAAACTTTGCATGATTCGAGTTTATACTACGAGGGAGGACATAGGGTACTTTTTATCCCGGAATTTAGTACGGTCCCCTTGAGAGAGGGGATAAAAGTCAAATTCCTTGGCCGCGCATCACGTCGAGTCTACTGGATGAATTCAAATGAAACTTTGCATGATTTGAGTTTATACTACGAGGGAGGACATAGGATACTTTTTATCCCGGAATTCATTACGGTTCCTTTGGGAGAGTAGATGAAAGTCAAATTCCTTGACCGCGCGTCATACCGAGAAACTGTGGTCAATTTATGAATAATTAGTCAGCAGGTATGGCAATCGCGAACGAAGTCGCGGGTACAGCTAGTTTATAGAATTAGTATGGAAGAATGGATGAGGAAAAAGGAGGTAAGTATTATGAAATGCGTTCGGTACTATTTTACTTTATTTATTATTGGACTATAAATATTAACCCTTATATTAATAAGATTACAATCTGACCATATAAATTATAATGCAACTCGTTCCTATCAATAAATTAATATTACCTTACCTACATTCTAGACTGAACAATAATACGAATATATAATATGGGTGGCTTGTACTGAGATAATTGGCAGGTTTCCGATGTTGGATTTGAATGGTTATTATTTCCAAAAGAATTAATAACTTACTAGGCCTACGTGTTAGTTGAGTTAAAGTATTTTTACACCGGTCGTTTAGATAGGCAGTTATAGTAGACGTTATCATCAAAATCTGGTTTATTTCTAACGAAATGCGAATAAATAACATCAACGTACCTTCTGACACTGACATGATTTACTTGCAATATTCTCAGCCTTCACGGTAATAATCTTTAACATAGGGACTTTTATATTATATTCTATATAAGCAGCACAGCCTTGCATTGTCCATAGCTTCATTCAGTTTTGTCTCCTAATTAATCTACAACGCAAAGCATCTTTGCTCTAATAGTCTGGCACTTCCTTGTTTCATTCACGACCTGTATTTGTCTCTAATAATGTCTGCCACGATATCTCTAGGCAGCATGGTCGCGCTCGCAGTCTTTGACAAGGCTACCTTAGCGCTCCTGCCTGGCCGTCGGGAGAAATACATGTACACGTTGTATACCAGCTGCCTCGTGTCAGCTGGTAGTTCCACTTGCGAGTCTTCCATTCCGTTCTTTCCGTTGCTGTACAGCCTCCTCCAGCTAAACATTGTCCATGCAGTCATTGGTTGATCCCCGTACTGTGCCATTCTCAAACACGCACGGTTAAACACGTTTCCATCTGTATTTCGGAAATATCTCGAGGTTAACACTTATTTTTAAACAGACACTTTTTGACACGTCCTCCTACGTTTTCTGAATAGATTTATTTTTTCGTAGCGATATATATCGTGAATGTGTACCTGCGAGCGGAGCGATGTACGTCGACTGGTGTCACTAAGGCCCCTGGAGGATACATTCGCAAGCTGGTCACACGCGCATGACATCCGTTGTGTTTTAAACGTGCTCACTATGCTACAGTGGGTACATCAAGTAGACCAAGAAGACTTTGTATGCAAGCTCGTGCACTACATTGACAACCTTGGTCATACACTGTACGATCTATCCGTTAGAAATAATAAACTGCGACAAGCAAAACACATCTCCTTTTTGAGGATCACCGTTGCTTTCAAACAATACTAATTTGGCATAACAATGCAACACGGTCCTAGATAGCAAATAATTGGTAACTTGAGGTAAATACCGTTAAATTGGCAATGAAACAATCATGTTCAAGGCCTTGGACCGTGAAATCTCGACTACGAACGCAGAATAAACAAGGTTCTTTGATTGTCATCAATTGATATTGATGTTGTTATTCTTATGTGCTTAATTCCTGGGAACCCTATTCCAACTCTATTTAAAAATATTTTTTCTCATGTCAGGCTTGTGAAGTATCTACCTGATCTATAATGACGAGTACTCTGGCATCACCAAATCATAAAACCTACATCGAATTCTCACCACTCGAACATTTCTTGCAATTTCTGACTCTACCGTAATCTCAGTATCATTGTAGAAACTACGAAATCCACACTTAATGAAAAGATTACTCACGGACGTGGCTTCTTTCATCTACACCTACACTTGCTTGCTTCATTTGCTCAATTTTAATTAATTGAGTCGGATTGTTCACATCGGTGTCGCCTAACGGTGTTCCGATTGCAATGAGATATTTGGCGGAAATAGTTGCTAAGTAGACAATGGAGCCGGTAGTTTTACGGTGGTTAGGCCCGGAACAGTGTCACTGCCCTCAGTACAGATCTCCTGCAAGCGAGCTAGGACGTGAACAAGTAGGTACAAGTAGGTAATAATTCTTGACATAGTAATGTCCTGGTTGCTTAATTTTTATTGCAATACATATTTGTGTTTCTCGGGTTTTTTACTTAGAGACTTCTGTCTCTTTTTTTTATAATAACATTAATAACCCAATCAATGTCCATAATTGACAAAAAACGTTCACAAATGCATGGCATTGAGTTTACCTTGAGCTGAGATACATAAAAATTACCTGTAGCATAGGTACATAGAACAATATTCCTGAGCTGGTGCATTATTCTTTTGTGTGACCCCTTTGGGAGTCCTGTTAGACTTCACAGTTGCTCTTGTTTAATGAGGGGTGCATTAATTTATTAGAGGTGTTTTGCTTGATGATGTGAACCAGACATTTTATTTTAGAATTCACTTTTATGTTGCAAAATATACATTGCCGTCGGAGATAATTTAATAACAAGTAAAGAAAATACTCAAATCATGGTAAATATCCCGTTGTAAATGACTTTAACAAGAAAAAGGGTCATTAATCCTTCATAACCGCTTCACCGAAACAAATTGCCTCTGGGTTAAGAAAATTATAAATTCCTTACGGTCCCTGCAATTAGAAAGGTCCAATTTTCGGATTTATCTTGCTGTGGTAATCGAATAAAAAAATATTCAGTCTGGGCTGGACCGAATTTTTTTTTTTTATGAAATATGTAAGTATATGTATTTCGAGATATTCAATGCATAACAGCAATACAGACAATACGGACAGAAACCGATTTTCTATTTTTTTATCATGACATGAATGGTAATAATAAGTTGTCGCTAATGAATGAATGACAGCTGATGAAGAGAAAGCTTTTATTTGTGCATTTTACACATCTTCAATTGCCGTCTTCATTTTCAAACTAATACCAAAATTTCACAAACTGTTTACCCAACACGATATCTTTGGTACGACTTGGTGTCTCATTCTCATCTCCTGCCATGTCGTCATGATATCTAATCGTTTCGCTACAGTAACAGAATATCGAAACCAATGCATGATAGACAATCATTGGTGAAGAGAAAGCTTATATTTGTGCATTTTACACATCTTCAATTGCCGTCTTCACTTTCTTGTAATTCTTGTAATTCTTTATTGTACACAATAATACATAAGCATGATTTTATTTAATAGGATATGTACATAGGCGAGCTTAACCCTTAAAAGAGTTTTCTTCCAGCAAACCTTAGAGTTATAGGAGAGGCGATAGAACAGGTAGAGGAAGTGTACAAAAACAATTAATTGAACAAGATAAACTGAAAATTAAAGAAATAGTAGGTAGCTATTTACAATACATATAATAAACATACTTAAATTAAAATAATAATCACTAAATAAACCTAATACATACATACCTTTTATAATAATATACTATAGATAGATAATATTTATGATAGTAGAAAGTGCTCTTTTACCCTAGCTTTAAATATGTTTAGCGACGGACTGGCTCGAATATCATGGGGGATAGAGTTCCACAATCTAGCAGCTTGAGCGGCGAAAGAACCTCCAGACCTACTGGAAAGACGACTTCAAACACTTCAAACACTTTCAAACAAATACCAAAATTTCACAAATTGTTTACCCAAAACGATATCTTTGGTACGACTTGGTGTCTCATTCTCATCTCCTACCATGTCATCGTGATACCTAATTGTTACGCTACAGTAACAGAATATCGAAACCAATGCATGTTAATCATTGGTATGTGTATGTGACCTGTTGATGACTCAGAGGCGGACATGACTCAAACGCACAAAATGTGGCATTCCAGTTCGACTATTCCTCAATTTAACGCCCGATTTGGACATTACCATGTAAATGTTCGATAAGTTTTTTATTATTCAGTAAAAGTCATAATTGGTACTTGTCGAGTCGAATGCTTGTCGATGTTACATGGTGTAGGTTGTCGACGTTGTCGTCTACCTGACCGTGCTCACAGCACCTACATAGATGTAAGTTGTACCCTTTTGTACAACTTACATCTATGTCCCTTTTGTATTTTAGCGCCGTGTTCAATTTCAAAGCTTTGATGCTGAGGAGGCCATATGTTCCAGCGCCAATAATAAGCTCTTCGGTATTTGCACCTGCATCCGTCCCACTCGCGCGTGCTAATTCGTCTACTCTACCATCTGCTCTACGCTCTCACCCGATTCGTTTTATGATGTTTTGAGTCCAAATATGCGAATGTATTGGCAGGATGCCTTCGACCTGGGCTTGCCAGCTTCATCAATCATAGGCTGAGCTCTGTATTTCCAATTAAAAGACATATTGTTAGATATATGGTTATAAATATGTAATGGGCTCATCGGTTTTTGATTAAAGAGTGTCTGTCCGTTGGATGATCTCACCGATCGTCAATCTTGACAATGCAAAGGACCGGTCCGTTGCGGGGCGAGGTGCGCGAGGGGACGGGGACTACGCTGCAGGGTTTCGTGCGATTCACGACGCACACCGTACCGTACGACCCGCAGTCAGTAGTCAGCGCGACAGTTGGCCGCTCAATGTCGGCGCGCGCGCCTAACCTGATATTCCTGTAGCATTCCTCAAAACTATCTAGTCACAATATAGTTTTCTCCTAAAATCGTATATGGAGACAGTGTTTGTGCAAATATTAAAAAAGTGGATTAGTTGTTTAAATCGTCGCTCGCTACGGTCCAAAGAACAATGCTGTGGGAAAAAATAACGTTCAGCTGGCTTCAGCAGTCGTTCCCAGCTACCTACCTAACCTCTCTCCCCCCGCGAGCCGGCTGCCGGGTTCAATGCGCCGCTCTGCGTTTATTCATCGTTTGTGGGAAAAGTTGACCCCCGTTTTTAAAATTTTATTGTTAACGAATTCACACGATCAGAGGTCTGGGACTACCGTATCCTAGATTTTAAAGTGAATGTGTCAATTTAATAGGCAGTGTTTCGTGTTTACTTCTGAGGTAGGATACCTAAGAACGGGTACACTACATTCAATAAAACAGACTGCGAGGAAAATGTTAGAAAAATACTGAGGCGCCAGATAACATTTTATTATTTTTTTCTTGCCAAGGTTGGACCATTTCAAAGAACTATTTGTTCGAGGCTTTGCCATGTTTGCTGAGTTTCAACTCCAACGAAATTATTATCTTTGTGTACTACGGATAGAATGTTTTTATCAAAAGAGGACAGTAATTTAGTGTAAATCAACGTGCTGTTAAATGAATGAGTTGTTTGTCGTTGCGAAACAGTGAATTTTAAGTGATGCACAGTGAAATACAGTGAATTTGAGATTTTGTTTTGTGAAGAAAGTGTAATAATCAGTACACAATGGGGAACCAAGGATCATCGCCGCACGAGCCTTTGGATAGAGTCCAGGCTGCTTCTCAGGCTGCTGACCTTAAAATGGTACATAACCCTTTATCTATTCCTACCAATCCTGTTTTTAGCTTTATACGAAATGTGTTTGAGTCATCTACTCCAAGGTATTGTTTACTCTACGTTCCCTTGGTAGTCATTTACGTATAGCTATCACTTCAAATACGCTATGGCCAACGTTTATTGTTAGCGAGTGTACTTTGACGCACCTTTGTGCATCCATAAATGAATTGCACGGCGGCGTTGGCTGTCTGCTACCTGCGTAATTCAATTGTATTATCGAACATAATGATGTTTAGCAATGATGAATGCCTTCTGGGATCTTTCATTGGGTTAGCTCTTGCTTGCATTTGATATTAAAATGACGCAGCATCAGTTCTTTTTAGAGGAAGAATGCAGAGTCCAAAGTTTGTAATGTTTTGTTATGCACTGGGAGTCAGTGTATTATGTATACGTACTGCTAATAGTGGTTTTACCGTTCATAATATATTATAATCACGTCAACTCAAAAACTTAAAATCCTACAACATAAAATTAATTACATATGAAGCATTTATCTAAAGTGCCATGCTGCCATGCCTGTTTTTGTATCATCGTCATTATTAAACACTAAGCTGATCAACCCATCATTACGTGCCTAATCATCTTCAAATATATTCTCAAATACCTACATATTTTAAGCACAGCATCATGCCTTACTTCAATTATAAAAGCCGTGTTCCGTACCATATGCAGAAGGGGCAATACTGTTCGCGTTCCCTTTGTGTAAGACCCCAAAATTATTCCATGCTTTAACTGGGTATCTGCAACATAATCTGGTCGAGTATCCTCATAAAAAAACGCTCACTCGCGCCTCTGCTTCAAATCGTGGTTACTATTGTTGTTTCTTTTAGTTTAGTTTAGTTAGAATATATCTCGCTCTCGCTGCCCAGCCTCTGCGGCCGACCCGAAAGAGCGCAACCTGCAGCGAGTAGGACTGCTATAATAGCAGTCCTACTCGATACAATCGTGCATCGGGCCATTTTCAAAATCCAATGTTTGTAAACAAGTCACAACACATAACTCCTAAATTCTCTATTAGGCGTCTAGTTTGAAAAATATTTGTCAGCAATATGTATGTGGGAAAGAGCTCAAATCTACAAGTAATACAAAATTTGTCAAAAATCAACAACAAGAAAGTGATTTTTAGGTTACGTATGGAGACCTTGTCTACAACATTGTATTTTGAGTTTGGCCGGAGTATAAATGCACATACAATGTGCATTTATACTCCGTCGTGGGCAATGAAAGTGAGAAATGCAATAGACAATGAAGCGAATCGAATAGCTAGCATAGTAATATGATAATATTTAGATGCGAGTGTGTTATAAAATTTAACCAATCAAAGCATAGGTACCTACATTGATTATTCTAGTCGAAGTACGATGAACAATACTTGTAAAGCCAGGTTTTATATTCAGCTCAAGGACTCTTCGCTCCACGGTTCGTTTATCCATCTAGTCAACCTGTTAGCTAGCTAGCCGCTTGTTTATTTCAATGCTGTTTAACTGGTTAAAAAATCGTCGAGGCATAGTTATGTACCTGTTTACTAGTTTTGCTACAGGTGGTATGACTTAGTGTATGAAAATAATTTTATAGTTTTAAATTTGACTTGCCTTGAGCTTATTTCGTAAGCCAAAAGAAATAAACGTAATTGATTTCTGATTTTAAATTTGGGCAATATAAATATAGAAGTATTGAAAGATGATGATGATGATTCGGCCGAATACCGAATATTTTATTAAATAAAAACACAATTTAATTAAAAGTATTTATCAAAGAATCGTTTATTTATTAGGGTTGATATGAGAAGTGATAGTGTTTTTGATTAATTATTTCAAATTAGTCAAAGGCAGATTATGGCGAATAATAATACGTTTTTCGGCATTTGTTGGTAACAAACAATTGCGCTTTTCTTCGTACACAATACCTGCTTCAGAGAATAGTCTCTCTCTGTATACACTACTGCAAGGTGACGAAAGGTATTTTTAACAAAATTTATGAAGTTGTGTAGTTTAGAGGTTATTGACTACCAGTTATAAGGATCTGCCATACTGTTAAGGCGAGCACAAAGACAGCACACTCTGCAAATAAAACTACATATCTCATTTGTAATCGCAATTTTTAATATTCCCGCCGATTTCGTCAAAACAATTCCAGAAACCTGTTCGCGTGAAATGGACTGGATTTCCCGCCGAATATTCGGTATTCGGCCAAATCACTATTGGTTGCATCTCTAGGAGATATATCCTTAAAATGTTATTTCTCCATAAACATACAAAAACTTTTATAGAACGTTTGGCTTAAAAGATGCCAATCAAGGTTGTTTCATCTGATTTTCTACTTGTCACGAGCGTTCTGGAGCTCAAATTAAATTAAAACATTAATTGTTTTATTTTTTAACGAAGCTCAGTAAGGCAACATAGATAAAAAGGTAATTGTTTTGTTTACATAACCATAATTAGTTCCTAAAACGAAAATATATTGCTCTCAAATGGTGAATGACCAATCTTCACAGTAAGTAGTTCTAACAAGAATGAAAATGTGAAACCAAACGCAGCATTTACTAAATGCTCGTTCGTTACTATTAAACAAAAACTATTAAACAATTGTTACTATTAAACGCTTGTCTTCTATAGTTTCGTAGATGTTTATATTATAATATACACATATAAAACACATAATAATACACATATAATACATATATAATACACACATATATGTTTATATTATAATATAGTACATTTATAATAACACATGAACCGTATTACGTAAATTTCCGAGGCGCTTACTCGCCAACGACGAATTGAACCAATTTGGTACGGTTTTGGATGAGTAGAATTTGTGGTGATTACGATAACATTCGATAATACATAAGTAAGTGTTGTGGTAGGCTCCTTTTGAATCGAACTATCAAGTAAATGCCGTATATTCGTTATCTGAATGCGCAAAATAACTGATATAAAGATACGAGGTTACCTGCTCCGTTCCACGTGGTTTAACTCAAGTCTCTTTGTCGGATATACTCCTTTATATTTGAACAGGTAGGAAGGATTTTGCAAGTCATATCGTGTTCAGGCTACTAGCCATCGGTGAATTTAAATTAAGCTAAATCATGCACCCAAACACCTCTTGAATTACAAATTTCACCAAAGCGTATGTGAGGAACATATAGGAGTTTCAATCAAGTTCAAATCTAATATAGACAATTTTAGTTTCTTCAGTTCAATATATCGAATGAAATAATCATCATCACCAGCACTTGTCGCCCCAATGCTGGGCATAGGCCTTAATATGCCATTCGCCTCGGATTTATTAATAGTAAATCCAAAAAATAACAAAAAACCTAGGGCAACATTTTAGTATTATTTAATGAGAATAGCTCCCGCACCTGAGAATCCGCGGTAATACGAGCATATTAGGAAAGGCTTGCAAAATCTAAACCCACCAAGGTGGAATAATAATTGGAGCTGGGATACCAGGCAGGATAAGGAATACCTACTGATCTAAGGACCTGACTGACTGATCTAAGGACTTGCACAGACTGATCCGGTGGCGCCTAGGAACTTATTTTTTAAACAGAAGTTTTTTGAACTTAAATAAGGTGAGCAAAGCACTGAGCCCTGCTTAAACCATGCGTCCGGATGGCATGACAACCTCAGGGTTAACTAGTAAATCACTTTGCAAGTCGCTTTGGTGTACACACACACACACGTCACAAATACTTTGCACAAGTGGAATGGGAATCGTTCGACAATAATCCAATCATCGCGTTACGTCGAGTGACGCAACTCGCCTTGTTAGGGCGCCTTTTAAACGCGTAGGAAGGCTATTACATTGCCTTTTATCCGTTACCCCCCGGTAGGAAGCTGGAATTACTAACTCTATTACCTTTGAATAGCTAACAATATTGCGAATCAGGAGAGGCTTCTTATATATAAAGGCTTAAGATATTAGACGCCTCAAAGCGAAAGGCAGTGGGACGTTAATTTTTAGAGGCTATCAGGGAATTAACACAACTGTCTCTTTAAAATAGGTACCGTTAACATGTCTGAGTCTGATATTCTCGTAATGTTAGCAGGAAACCCGCTAACGTTGGTAGGTAAATCAATGAACACGATTTGTGACCCGCATTCTAAATATACTACTTTATCTTGTTACAAAAGCTGCGACACAAACTGAATAAGATATGCAAAGTTACGAGTTCCTATAACGATCTCGTTTTCCCTGCTGGGGAGTTTATATAAATTATTGCGAGACGAAAACTGTTTTCCGGAGACCGTAACTTTGGAAATTAAGTGAACTTTTTCCGACCACCAACGGAGGATAGTTATGAGATTGTGTTAGACAGATCATCGTTGTGTGGTGTACGTAAATTACCAAGATGTCTATAATTTTGTTCTGGTCAAATGCTGTTTATTGCACACAACAGTGATAATCTGACCGAGATAGACATCACCCTTATCGACCATTCGCTCGTCAACCAATTCAGCTGCATAAATAACTTGTGTATTTATCGACTGAACCGCATTCTCCTGGAATAGCTTTCGCAAAATGCCGTTTCTAGAATTAACAACTACAATACAATGCTGTTGTAACTTGTAAAATCAGGATCCGTTAAATGATTCAAATTTATCTGTCGAATGGAAAGCAATTTAAAACATCTTCAAAAAACTGCTTCATCAGTATTATTTATTAGTGTAAAAATTTAATAATTTTTATGTCTATGTAAGTTTATTATTATAAAGTAGGTAGTTTAAGACATGATAGGTATACATGATAGGTACGTAGTGTAGGTATATGTAATTGTTTTAATTTCCTTAAGTTTTTCAAACACCACCGTCTATATTGTTCTCATAAGTCCAGTTCATCCCAAGGTTGCCTGGAAGAGATTGCTCAAAGCGATAAGGCCGCCCTTTGTACTTCCTTGTTTCTCAGCATTTTCTTCTGTATTATATTTTGTGTTTGTGTGGTACAATAAAGAGTTATCTATCTATCTATCTTTACTCTTGTACTTCCACTGAAGAAAGTAGCAAAAGCTGCGATGACGGTTAATGCCAATCCAGTCCTTTTTATGCTGTCATTGACTCAGTGAAAGGCCATGGACCTTTCACTAAGGCTTTCATCACTACCATGTACCAGCCTTGTGATAAGTTTCTTATCGGTGTTCAAACATTTCAGAAATCGTCCGTGCGGAGTTCGTTCCGCCGAGCGCGCGCGGGCGCCGCGTTGTCGCCGCCGCGCGCCGGCATGGAGCGTCTGCGCCGGTCCTTCCGAGAGTCCTTTAGGCGGCGGAAAGGAGGCTCGCCGCCTGAGTCCGCCCGCCCTCACCAGTGGCATGCGGACGAGGCTGCAGTCAGGGTCGGGACTTGCACCTTCCCGGTCAAGTATTTGGGATGTGTCGAGGTCTTCGAGTCGCGGGGAATGCAGGTCTGCGAGGAGGCGCTCAAAGTGCTCAGGGTAAGTCAAAAAATTATCTTAGGTACACTTGTAAAGTTGTGAGTAGTATGCAATTTTTTTAGAGGACGCAATTTTTTGTCGTCACACTAACTGTAAGCAGGTACACGCAAACGCAAGGTGCGGACAGATAAGTGCTTAGAAACACTCGCACAAGTGAATATTTCTAGACAAAACAAAAAAACATCTTTCATTAGTGCCTCAATAGTAGTTACTTTTAAATTTTTTCGTAAAATTTTGTGTAACTTCTGACATTTAGTCCTGTGAGGATTAATGGCTGCATAAAATGCATCGACTATCTTGAAATCCTCAATCCTCACTTCTGCTAACGGCCCCTCCATTATCAGAAGTAAATTACCTATTTCATTACTCCTGCGGTAAATGAGAAGCTTCAGTGAAGTGCAAAGGTGGTCGTAATAACGTATTACTAATCAGTAGTAAATGCCTCATCAAACGCCATAATGGTATGATTGAGTATCCGGATATTCGTCTAAAAGCTTTTATGGAAGCAAGAAAACTAGTAGTTCTGAAGGTTGACGCGTTGCTGGTTTCCAATATCCATAATAGGTCAGTCAACTCTCAGCATCAAAGAAAGAGTAAGACAAAATATTTATAAAGGCGAAAGTTTTGATGTTTGTAACTCCTTTACGCCAAACGCCTACTGAAAAACTGGTGTTTTGCACTTTAACTTGCACACAGTTCTGAACCTGGAATATCGTAATTAATATAGATTTTTTGTTTAGAAAAAGCGTGCGTGGCTTGTTTAACCTGAGTGAAAATTCAATATGAATATATGTACAGGACTCTTCGGTACATCAGAAGTTTATATGTGAAGCGTTCGTATCCTTCCAAAGACCTTCACATTTACGGACCCGGGCGCGCTAGCACTAGTATAAAAGTCACGTTTGCAAGGTCATCGGTCTGCTAGGGATTATTCGATTCTCATGCCACATTATCTACGAGATACGACTTGTACACAGAAGTCAAGTCAGTCATAAATGTTTCTAAAATCTAGCAGAGACTGTTTAATCGTTCCTAAATTATTTAAGTAAAACAGTCACAGTTCCGGCAATTGACTTCAAGACGCCATAACATAATGTTGCAATTTGTATCGAGTTTTGGCATGATTTCAATTTCACTCTAGTAAATAATACTGAACTGCATGCAACAACAGGCATGACACAAAACCTAGCTCATAATGGCCAGACAATTTTTTCCCAAACACGCTAACAATATTACACAAAAATTATGTTCTTGGCCTGTTTCCACCCTCTGCTGGACATTAATAATAGGGTGCTTCTCTCCGCCCTTCTACTCAATAAATAAATCTAAGCATAAATTATCGTAACACCTGATATTTCAAGATGTCCTTGTTGCAACATCCCTATAAAATATTACGACCGGCGAACATTATCTTATCTGCGCTACGGCGCCAGGCACATCTGCTAAATAGGTTGCATCTATCGTCAATGCGACTTCTGTTAGCCGTAATTAACGAAGTCACGCAACCGTCAGCGGTAATAAACTTTGATTGGAGACCTGCTGTTTGTCTTTAGGATAGTCAAACAAAGTAATAGCACAGCCTACTTATATTTATACGGTCGTTCGACGAAGGCGTTTTGCGCGAAACGCCTTCGCCTTCAAGGGACGAGACGGGGGAATGACGACGCTCCCGGGCTGCATACAGCCACTGCCTTCATTGCTTGGGAGCTATTTTTCAGGGCTGACGGCAGCTTGTTTTTTAGCTCGACCATTGTTTGTGTTTCATATTCTCGAAGGTGTAGATTACGAATAATAAAAGATAAAGATAAAGATAAAATACATTTTATTTACCCAAAAAACATAATAGCATAACAAAAGTAAAGTACATTAAAAGGAAGGGTAAAAAGGTGTCCCTAACTCAGCATTTTGCAGTATTAGGCATTTGCCCAATACTGCGCTGGTTTTCAGTTAGGGCCCTTACGAGTAATAGTCTGAATCGCAATTTTTTTTTATATAATTTTATTTTATAATGGTTGTCGTTTTCGATTACTAACTAGAGGGCGTCGAGACACCGCCTATTCGAATACACGGTGTTTATTAAAATCCAAGATGGCGGATTTTAGTAAACACCGGAATGGGGTTTATTATAATTTTAATTATGGGTGTCGTTTTCGACTAACTCGAGGGCGTAGATTACGATCATGAGTGAAAAAAACTACTATTTTCTACCACCTTAAGTTCCTCTAAGTTCTATTCATTAAAGTTATAATATTAGGTCCTTACATATGAAATTGGCGTTTTTCGTACTGGCCACTTTAATCACAAATTTCTCCTCTTTGGTAAGGAATTCCAAATTCAAATTTGTACAGCTATAGACTCATGTATTTGTGCTTCGATGATCGTCATTCATTTGTTTTGTTTTCTTCTGTTTTTTTCTGTTTGCGTCACTCATTTTACAAAATGGAAAACTTAAAATATCGCATTATTTACGTGTACGAGTTCCGCCGTGGCACTAGTGCTGCGGAAACAACTCGAAGGGTGAATGATGTGTATGGCGGTCGTGTTGCAAAAGAAAACACAGTTCGTTTTTGGTTCCAACGTTTTCGTTCTGGAAATTTTGACCTGCAGAACAAGCCCCGTGGACGGCCTGAGACTCAAGTTGATAATGAAGAGTTGAAGGCTATTGTGGAAGCGGATCCATCGCAAACCACGTCCGAGTTAGCTGCAGGCTGCGATGTTAGTGATAAAACTGTTTTAATTCACTTGAAGCAAATTGGGAAGATTAAAAAGCTTGAAAGGTGGGTACCTCACGAATTGACTGAAGCAAACCGGCAAACGCGCGTCGACTGCTGCGTTACATTACTAAACCGGCACAATAATGAAGGTATTTTAAACCGAATCATTACCTGTGATGAAAAATGGGTTCTTTACGATAATCGGAAGCGCTCAGCGCAATGGTTGGATCCTGGCCAGCCAGCCAAATCCTGCCCCAAGCGAAAATTAACCCCAAAAAAGTTACTTGTAAGCGTTTGGTGGACTAGTGCCGGTATTATTCATTACAGTTTTCTCAAATCTGGCCAGACTATTACGGCTGATGTCTATTGTCAGCAATTGCAAACCATTATGGAAAAGCTAGCGGCTAAACAACCTAGGCTGGTCAATCGCTCCACGCCACTGCTGCTTCACGACAACGCTAGACCACACACTGCGCAACAGACGGCTACTAAATTAGAAGAGCTTCAATTGGAAAGTCTAAGACATCCTCCGTACTCCCCGGACCTTGCTCCAACAGATTACCATTTTTTTCGAAATTTGGATAACTTCTTGCAAGGGAAAAAATTCAACTCCGACGGGGCAGTCCAAATCGCCTTCAAAGATTTTATTGATTCCCGTCCGACTGGTTTTTTTAGTAAAGGGATCAATGAACTACCTATAAGATGGCAAAAGTGCATAGAAAATAATGGTTCATACTTTGATTAATTAAATATATTATATTAAAAAATATTCGACTTTTTGTTCCTCCCATACAAAACGCCAATTTCATATGTAAGGACCTAATATAATGTAAAAACTGTTTATTTTCCAAATAAAAAAATAATAATATATACAGTTTTTTACGAGCTATTGTTTTTTTTTTTAAATATATAAATAAAATATACTACTATAGATAGACTTTGAAGTGTACATTTAATAGTTTTTTTTCCAATTATTATACTTAATCGCGTAAAAATTAGACATTGAATTTAGTCTGTTATATAGGAACGGACCAAGAAATAGATAAAATTTGTTCGCAAAGGAAAATTTTGGGGTTGTTGGTTGAGGGCAAACTTTAGCATTCCGTCTCTTGTTTATAGTAAATTCAGTGCTGTAGGGAAGGGCTGCGTGCTGTCTTAGTACTGTATTCATTATAAATAGCTGCCGGACTGTTAACACATCACAGGACTCGTATAAAAGATTAGTGGGAAAGATGAAAGGACGAAAAGTTGCCACTTTAAGTATTGCTCTTTGTGCTCTTTCTGCTGTTAGTAACAATGTTTTCCCCGCTCCACCCCATGTGGTAATGCAATAAGTTAAAATTGATTGGCACAGGGCAAAGTAAACTTGTCGAATTATAGATAGATATGGCGTAGCTTTTTAAAGATAAATATTAACTTTCGCACTCTACCACATAGGGTGTTTATGTGGGGCTTAAACGAAAGATTATCATCTAGTATGATACCTAAGTATTTTATTTGATTTATACTTTTAATGACGGGACATAAGCATTGTGTGTTGTTTGAGCTATAGCAATGATGTGCGTATATTTTAGAATTAGATCGAAAACTTAGTATAAGGTCTTCTCAGCATTTAATGTTAGTAGGTTGTACTGTAGCCATTTGTTAACAACATTAAATCCATTTTGCGCAAACTCGAAGACTTCCTTATCAGAATCAGCTGAAAAAAGGAGGGCAGTGTCATCAGCGTATGATACGAGTATAATTATGCCGTGGTCTAGTTTTAAGTTACACAGCCCTGGGGAACCCCGAAGGACGAATTTTCCTGTTCCTCGCTCAGGATACTCCCAATTCTCACGGATTGAGTGCGGTGTTCCAGGTAGCTTGTAAAGAGCTTTAACTGAGTGTCTCTGATTCCTAGAAGTTCTAGCTTGCGCAAAAGAATAGTATAGAAACTGTGTCAAAAGCTTTAGCAAGGTCGAGGAAAATTCCTACTGTGTGTTTTCCTTTAACGAGATAATTGGTCAGGTGATGGACAGCATCGGCAGTGGAAATTTTGGGTCTAAAACCAAATTGAGTCTTAGATAAAATCAATTTATCCTCCAAGTAATTCACCAACCTTGTATTGATAATTTTTTCTAATATTTTAGATATAGAAGATAGTAAAGAAATCGGTCTATAATTTGTGACTTGGTCCTTACTGCCAGATTTGAATACCGGAACAACTATGGCTTTTTTCAAACATGCAGGGAAAACACCCGAAGTCAAGCATTTGTTGAAAATGTGTTTCAATGGAGGGATTAAAGTGTGCCTTAATTGTTTTAGTATTTTAGTTGTGATATGTATGTTTGAGTTACGACCTTTGAGTTAGTCAATAAGGACAGCCATTATGTAAAACTAGAGGTAGTTTCTGCCCGCGGCGTCGCACGCGCTGTTTCTATAGAAACGTTTAAAGGTTATTTCTATCCCATGGGAGTACCCATAAAATTTTGGGAAAACATAGACAACTTTTTATTTCATAAAACAGTAGTTTTATGAAATAAAAAGTTGTCTATGTTTGATTCCAGGCTTAAGACTATTTTAGCCTGATCGGTTTAGTCGTTATGGCGTGAAGAAGTAAAAAACATCAATCAAAACATTTTAACATCCAAACTTTCGCATTTATAATTTATAATATATGTGTGATTTTAAATTTAAAATATTGGGCATTTTGGATTTGAAACGTCATCAAATTCGTAATCTTCGCCCTCTATTTAGTTGAAAGCAATACCTTTTCAGAGTAAAATCTGAAATAAATAACTATCCGCCATCTTAGATTTGAAAAAACACCGCATGTCGTAATTAACGCCCTGGAGAGATGATCGAAAACGACACCCATGAGTAAAATTTGTAATAAATAAAAAATGCCATCTTGGAATTTGAAAAAAAAAAATACTTTGCATATTCATAATGTTGGTGATGATGTTCACCTAAGATCAATATGTTTTCCTTTGACACTAACACGTGACAACCCTGGTCAACATACGCTGTCGCATCTCTTGTTGGAATTTACCGCGAGATCAAAGGCGTCGGCCTACTGTAAGTTTTGTTTATACTGTGGTAATAGCATTCAAGCAGCCTAGGAATATACATTTTCTTACCGGTCTAGTATGACATTACTTTTGCAGAGGATGGATCCTTGAGTTCAGCCAGTGAGTCGATAATATCGTCTCGACGAAACGTTCCATTTTTGTATAGGTCTGGCTCACATTTTTTCGTTGCGTTTCTACCGTACGGACATGGTACTACGCTAATCCCATACAAAAATGGAACGTATCGCCGTCGAGGCAATACTATCGACTCACCGAACTCAGAACAGCACAGAAAACTGTTAAAAATTACTAGCGTAAACTATTATACCATGTTATTATTTGGTAAAGACATCCTCGTTTCTGTCACTCACCCGTCACGATCTTGTGCCACCATTTGCCCAGTCCCGTCAAGTTATGGTTAGCCATTGCAGTCACATAGGCTGCTTAGTTAGATGTACCTATCACCAATACAACATGCATAGTTCATTCGAGGCGTCGAAAGCTTTAATGCGACATCAATGACTGTTTTATGTAAATTTAATTCCCTGTAGTAAAAACTTATCAGACGCTTAGTGGTGGTTCGGACAAGGGAAATGTTGTCTGATATCTAAAGTACCTTACTGCTTAGGTTTCTTGACTGACATGTCTGTTCATAACAATTTTTTGTATTTAGAATAGAATAGAAAATCATTTATTGCCTTAATATACAAAACACACAATATAAAATTAGATATTATAAGGAAGCGTCCCCAAGACGCTTCCTTACGCTTCATTGCCCCGCTATATGGCAATGCTGATGCGCTGCGCCAGACACCCACTATCCATATCAAGACCCATTCCTACTGGTCCAGTCGGAATGGGTATTGATATGGATAGTGGGTCAACAGTCTGCAGTTAGCTTAATTGTTTCAATTGTAAATACTAGTTCTAATTTGTTTTTATTATTGAATTGTAATTTTCTTTGTCAATAAGGTTTTCTAGATATTATACAGGGTGGTTTTTTGAGAAGGGCGGTGATGGCCAACTCTGAAACCACGAGAGTTAGGGAAAAGTCGTGAAAGGAGTCATGCCCTCGATTTATAAGAAAACAATAACTGCATATTTATTTTTTTCAAAAATCTTTTAGTTTTGACGGAAATGGACCCGAGTGATTTTTGAAAAAAAATTACACCCTGTATTATTAAACTAATCGATTCTGTTGCTGATAAGGATCAATCTTTGCAAATAAATGTTGTACTAAAAATTAATGGAAATAGCAAATTTTCACTTTTTTATTTTTACACGGAAGAAAACTCACCTCCTATTTATACTTTTTGGTCGTTATGTGTGAAGATTTGAAGGAGGCCTATTTTTTAAAATTTGATCTGTATTTCCAGCAAGACGGGGCCCCAGCTCACAACAGCCGTGTGGTTAGAGATATGCTGAATGAACATTTTGGGGATAGATGGATGGGCACTCATGGTCCGGTGAGATGGCCGGCAAGATCACCCGATCTCACACCGCTTGATTATTTCCTATGGGGTTACGTCAAGAACGAACTTTACAAAGCTCGTTACAATACAGTTGAGAGCTTACAAAGCTCATTGCTTGATATTTTATCGAGGATAAATCCTGTCATGATATCAAATGCAGTTAAGTCTCTAGAGAGACGTATAAACTTATGCATTGGAGTCAATGGAAACCATTTTGAGCAACTTATTAGTTAGGTAAAATTGAGATACTAAAAGTAAAATGTAAAAATTTGCTATTTCCTTTCATTTTTAGTAAAACATTTATTTGCAAAGATTAATACTTATCAGCAACAGAATCGATTAGTTTAATAATACAGGGTGTAATTTTTTTTCAAAAATCACTCGGATCCATTTCCGTCAAAAGTAAAAGATTTTTGAAAAAAATAAATATGCAGTTATTGTTTTCTTATAAATCGAGGGCATGACTCCTTTCACGACTTTTCCCTAACTCTCGTGGTTTCAGAGTTTGCCATCACCGCCCTTCTCAAAAAACCACCCTGTATATTATTGAATATTTAATGAAACAAAAGAATTAAACAAAAGGAGTAAATTTAGCATTTGCTGTAATGCAATTAATATGGGTAGCTGGCTCTCGGGTAGCTGGTCACCGAGAGGTTAAAGCACTGATTGCGGGATTTTAACGAAAATATAATAAAAATAACATTCAGATCTCTATTTATGACACGCTCACGATTAATTTAACTTTGATTAGACTCATAAACGTGGTACGTGTGTAATGAACTTTAGATTGGTTTCATGTGCTAATTTATACAAGCACCCAAGCTGGGAGACTGGTTTTTATGACACCACAAAAGTGTTTATTTATGTGACATATGTGATACAAGGTGTTATATTAAAATTTAATAAACACCATAAAGACATTCTTCTAGTTCGTAACTGGTATTTAATGTAGCAGAATCTGCCATGGTTAGATTTATATTCGTATATTTTTTTTTCCGCTGATGATGGAACGGAGGCGGCCTATGCGCCTAGTCTAGAGCGAGAGGTTTGTGCAAACTGATTTTCCTGTTTATCTCTGAAACGGATGATATGAATAGATTTTTTTTAAGTATCCCATATTTCTAGGTGTTATCTTAGCTAATATGATTAAAATCGGTGAATCCGTTAATGTTATTTTGGGGTGTGAAAACCCCCGAAAAACTGTATTTGCTTTCTCCCAAGATTCAATTGAGGTCGATATTGCGTGCACCGTCAGTCACTTTCCAGGAAATTAAATAATTCTGATTATTTTACCACAAAACATTAAGATAGTTCCACGGCCATCAGCCATTTAGGGTAAGCACGCATTACCAGGCAGACATGCGTCATCGATGTTTAAAGTTTTAAATAGATTATCATAATTATTATACCATTTGATTAGGTGAACTGGTTTGTATGAGGTTCGTTATTTTTCTTACAAAAAATTAGATATTTGTGGTGGTTAAATAACGTTTTAGTATTATGGGAGTATCAATAAATATCACGTAGATAGAAAACACTTTATTATACCACACAAAGACAGGAAACAATACAGAAAAAAATGCTTAGAATAGAGGAAGTACAAAGGGCGGCCTTATCGCTGAGAGCGATCTCTTCCAGGCAACCTTAGGTTGGACTGGACATGAAAAAGCAATATAGACGTTGGCACTGAATAAATCTATTTCGATAGGTAGGTACTTACAGAAAAAGAAAATAAATACTTACACCAGCTACCATAATACCTACATAACCTACGAACATTATAATAAACTGACATACAGGGTTATTGGAAATTAGACCGGATCCTTTTAGGGGGTGGCCGTTTGCAACTATTTTGAACCCATATTGTATTATGCAAAAGTGAACCATTTTTGAGATAATAATAATAATAAAGATATTTATTTACAAAATGGTACAGATAGAATATACAAAGTAGGTACTATGGGTACTTACCTATAATAAATAAATAATAAATAAATAATGCTGGACAATCCACACAATATCATCTAGCCCCAAGCTAAGCAGAGCTTGTGTTATGGGTACTAGATGACTGATAAACTTAATACAATACATTACATAGATAGATATTTTTTATTATACATAGAAAATACCCAGAACATATGAGATATGAGATATTCGCATATTCGTATTTTTTTGGGAAAACCCCGTTTTACGTTTTAAATAAAAAAAAAGGATCACCCAAATAAAATTTTAGTGACAGGTTTAGATAGCCTAAGTCTATAAACACTAATATAAACGATAAACACTAACAAAATCGTATAAATCAGTATCCTTTAGGAAGCTAAAGGACATGTTTATAAAAATAAGGTACATTTTTTTTAGTAAATTCGTAACAATAACCCCATGTAAAAAAAAATATCCTTGTGAATTTGGTCGGCATGTTATTTTAAAAACATCTACACATCTTTAGCTATCCAACGAGTTATAAATCAATGCACTTAGTTTCACTATTGCAGAAAAAATACATCATAAATCAGATCCCATGCGAAATAAATAACATTTCCATAGAAACAACACGTGCAAAGCCGCGGGCAGAAGTTAGTACAAAATAAATAATAGAAAAACATGTACCTATTTAAGATAATACTGAAGATATAAGTGACGGTCTAATTTTGAGAATTCTAATTTGCCTCCTTGATCCATTGCCACAGGCGTTGACACACGCTCAACGCTTTAAAGCTTTGCGTACTTTAACCCAACGCCACTACCGCACAACACAAAAATGTGCATTAAAATATGGGCTTAAACTCGTTACCTTTAAACACATTTTCTTTGCTTATAATATAATTTTATACATTATTTTTAGTATAGTTTGACAATGCAGCACACACACACAACACACATTGACACAGCATTTGGGTACAGCAGCATAGATTGACATACCTTTTAATTTATTTTTATTCATTTAAGTCTGACCAATTATTTTTATTTAATTTGCAGAAGTTTGTGTGTGATTGTTATAATATAAATTATATAGTCTAACGACATTAAGTGCAATATGTGTACCTACGATGGAATAAGATAAATACAAATACAGTGACACAATGGCTGTCCGCAAGCTTTAAACGAGTAGCCCGCGAGCTGTCTGTAACCTGATGCCGTCAATATGAAATGCATTTACATATTTTGAGTTGAAGTCTATATTTGAATGCATATTTTTGTGTTGAGCGGTAGCGGTGCGTCTTTAACCTGCGACAACCATTACGCCACGGTCAGTGTACACTGTTCCAGCTATTTTTGCTAATCAAAGCGTTGTTATTCCAGAATTCCCGCCGTCGTCCAGTAAGGGCTGTGTTACACGTCGGTGGCGACGGTCTCCGGGTGGTCGAGGAGGAAACCAAGGGTCTCATTGTTGACCAGACTATCGAGAAGGTCTCATTCTGCGCGCCTGACAGGAACCATGAGAGAGGATTCAGGTAAGGACTTTTGCTAAATCTTTACAAGCGATATGTTAAAGACTGAATGTGGTTTCTGAGTAGTGGTGATTTTCTTTTCACTTCTTTCGCTATTGTCCCGCTCATATGAATGCGAAATCCTATGCTTCCTATCCTATCCTTTTCACAAAATGGCGCGCATTGCGCCCTTTTAAGTCAAAAGTGATTATGTTTCTTCTAGAAATGTGTGACATAGGCCTACACCTGCCCTTAACAATGTGAGATGGTGACTCAACGCTATGCGATAATAATAAACAAAAATGCACGTCCCTGGCCTGGCCATAGCCGATAAGGCGACTTTGCGATGGATATGGCCTGGTTTTATCAGGCAAATAGATGCGTATAACTGGATCAAAAACAACAATATCGTCTGGAATTTGACAATGAATTGTAGTTAATAAATAATGAACGTAGGTACGATGTCTGCCTTTTTGCTTCGTCATATAATCGTAATTATTTATTAGACAATGGAATCAGTATTTTTATCAAGTTGAAGGGCTCGGCCACCATCTCGTTTGGATAAGTAAAAATGTGGCCTAAGATTTGCACGCTTTCACAGAACGAACTTATTCACTCTAGACTTGAAGACGAGATTGAGATTGTATTCTACCTGGATAACAGACGCAGGTGGTTCTTGAGATCAATCAGTTGTTTAATCGATTATATTTGTGCCCACAGCTACATCTGTCGTGATGGCACCACCCGCCGCTGGATGTGCCACGGCTTCCTCGCATCGCGCGATAGCGGCGAGCGTCTATCCCACGCGGTGGGCTGCGCGTTCGCGGCCTGCTTGGAACGCAAGCAGAGGCGGGACAAGGAATGTGCGGTGTCCATGAGCATAGACGCGGCTAGTCACGCGTTCACTCGCCAGGGGTCTTTTAGGAAGTCAGGTTAGTGTCTTCGAATAGCGTAGTCTTGGGGATCAAAAGTATTAGGTAACGCGATGTGTCAAAATATAAGACCACGGCGCTCGTTTATCCCACGTGGTGGGCTGCGCGTTCGCGGCCTGTTTGCAACGCAAGAAGAGGGACAAGGAATGCGCGGCTAGTCACGCGTTCGTCAGGGATCTGTTGGGAACTCAGGTTAGTGTCTTCGACTGGCGTAGTCTTTGGAATATAAAGGATTAGGTAACTCCGTGTGTCAAAACACATGACAGCGGTAAGCTTGTTTCTCACTATGAGCTGCGCGTTCGCGGCGTGCTTGGTATGCAAATGGAGAAGAGACAAGGAGTCCGGTTAGTGAATTTACTGGTGGAGTGGAGCCAGCATAGCCACCTTTGGTGGGTTCGAAAGTGTCAAAAAACAAGAACCTACGATCGACAAATATAGATGATGGTTATCAAACCCGTTGAAACTTAATTATTATTTGGTTTATGTATAGGATCGACGAACCACCGAAATCTCAAACGCAAATGTGAGCTCGTCTCAGATTTTTATTGAAAACTGTTAAAAAATCATGAATTGTGAAGTGCCTAAATCAGATACGCGTTTGAGTATTCGGAGGGAATCAAATAGGTAGAAGTTACCAAATAAAAAAACCTCTATAAAATAGTTGCAAAACCTTTGCGTCACGCGATCGTGTGTGATCGGGGAATTTCTACAGCCCTTCGTAAAAACACCCTTCTGAGTTTCAGGAACGGCCTAATGCAGGTTCATGCTTTGTAACCATCGATTAATTCCTTCGATACTTGTGATCACAGAATTTCATTATTCTATCGTTTCTGTTACCGATTTCGGTAACAGACATACATACATATTTATGTAGGCTGTCAAATAAAAGTTGAAATGGGTGCTGCTACAAAAAGTCACAGCAGGAGACACGCACACACAAAGTATGTGTGTTGTGTAGTGTACTACACAACACACATACTTAACGAAGACTAACTAAACACACCACGCACGAGTATAATCACTTAACACTAATAATTATAAATGCGAAAGTTTGGATGTTCTATACATTCAAACATTCGCATTTGTTACCTCTTTACGCCATAACGACTGAACCGATCCGGCTGACATTTTGAATAGATGCAGCTCTGAGCCCGGAATCAAATATAGGCTACTTTTTATGCCATATGTCAGTTCTCATGGGATATAAATAACCATACAACGTGTCCATAGAAACATCGAATGTGAAGCGGAGAAACTAGTACAATATAATACACCCAGTTAACTAACTAATTGGATCAGTTGAGCTACCTGTAGATTGTTTGCAACAGTCTGCAGTTAGCTTAATTGTTTCAATTGTAAATACTTGTTCTAATTTGTTTTTACTATTTGATTGTAATTTTCTTTGTTACAATCCAAATATTTCTTAGCGTTTTGTTGTTCTTAATTATTGCATGCATGTTCATTATGTAATTAATCATATTCATATATTCAGTTGTTGTAGGTACATCCAGTTCAGTATCTTCTTGTTATTATCTTAACATTCATAGTACATACTTAAGTACCTATGAAAGAATAAGTAATGTTTGAGTTCTAGCCTAAGGTACGGGCACTGGAAGCTGCAATGCAACACCGTTTTATACTAAAGCAGTTTCCAATGTGCTTTTAATAGTAAAACCCATGTCGTAATCGGTACGCTTCGCACAACTAACGTGCACTTTAATTATGCACTTAGTTACACGAATAGATAACTCACGCATGTGAGTCACGCATGAAATGCGAACACGTGGTATCAACACGTGAAAAGGGTAGTGTGGGGGGTAGATGGTGCTGGTGGATCCCCAAACTGCCCTTTGAGATTGGTATTTGGTATGGTGTTTGGTTGGTGGTCAAGGAAAGTCACTGGCGTGGTGTACAGACTATATTCACAAGACACACGTATTTTATGGTATAATTAAACTACTGCCGCCCGCTTATGGTATAAATGGTACGAAATGGTTGAGATGGTAATAAGTATTGGTTTGAACCCGCGAGGTTGGCGGTCGATCGCGAACTGAGTAAGTTTAGGTAATCGCGACCAAATACGCATTCAACTGCAAGCGCAGCTAAAATTAGAAAACCTAAATATTATGTTTAAGTAAGTTTATTATAATGTTTGTAGGTACCTATTATAGTATGTAGTTTAACTATTATTGATTTTCTTTTATTCTTCGAGTGCCACCGTCTATTTTGTTCTTACATGTCCAGTCCATCCCAAGGTTGCCTGGAAGAGATCGATCATAGCGATAAGGCCGCCTTTGTACTTCGTCTACTCTTAGCATCTATTTCTGTATTGTTTTCTGTCTTTGTGTGGTACAATAAAGAATTATCTATCTATCTAGCTAAATGCATATCTGCTGCGTGGTCGGGTTACCCGAACACGTGGTATCAATACGGAAAACTGTACATTTATTGATTCGCAGAAGTAATGTCATTGACTATTGAATCACAATCAGGCAAATACAGGAAATAGTTGGACATAACTCGATCAAAAATATAACAAAATTGTGTGGACAATGATTTGAAGTTTGTAATGTACATAGGTAGGTACAGTGTCGTTCATGATAGGTAAACACCCCCCCCCCCCCCTTGTCAAACTTAAGGTAAATTTATATTAATTCAGAAATGTGTTATAACTAAAATCGCAGGCTTTAATGAAGATAGCAAGCTTTTCAAGCCAGCGATTTATATTATAAAAACAAATTTAAGATTATAAAACCAAAACTAATGTAATTACGAAACTGGAAACTGCTGGGTGTTACCTAACGATGAACGTCACTGTACTCTGCTTTGTCATATGATTCTAATTATTAGACAATGGAAGCATTGTTTTAATGAGGATGGTCCAATTTACTCTTATAATGTTATGGTAAATACCTATCAAATTAATATTTAGCTCCTAAAGCTAAAACGCTTAAGGCGGTTAGTAGTTCACGAGAGGCTGCAGAGTGAATAATCCCTTAGTCATTCTGCAACACCAGCCGTTCTTGTCGCCGTACCGGGTGCCATACCGGACCGTACCGGGAACCGTACGTAAATAAAGTTGTAGTTATATTATGATATAAAAATAATTTATATCCATATTAAACTATTATTGAAGATGCATATTGAATCAACGCAACGTGTAAAAATGGGCGAGAGGGATTTACGCACATAAACAACTTAGACCTATTACTTCACCCAAATCTCTTAAAGATATATATTATGCATACATTCACTCGATTATGTCATATGGCATTATTTTATTTGGGAGCTCAAAGGATAATGAGAGAGTACTTAAACTGCGAAAGCGTGCCATACGAGTGTTAGTAAAAGCAAAATACAGGGAATCATGTCGCGAGCATTTAAAAAAACTTCGCATATTAACATCAATGGCAGTCTCCATAATGGAGGTCATAGAGTATGTCAGACTACATTTAGATGAATATACTAGAGGGGGTAGTAATAAATGCGCCGCGCGAAATAAAATGATGATACAGCCGATCCAGCACCGACTCAACATGCTATAACAGCTCCCGAAAATAATGGGCAAAAAACTTTATAATTAGCTCCCTCTAGAGTTGAAATTAATTACAAATCAAAATGGGTTTAACACTGAATTACGGAATCTTCTACTTGACAAAACGCTGTATAGCATCAAAGAGTTATTAGAGAATGATTACAGTCAGTTTAATGACAAACCCTCTAAATTACCTGAAATCCTCGTGAAAGCACCTAACCTAAAGTGATGGATTTACAAGAAGCTGAGTTTTAAGCATATACATAATCGTACTTTGACTATTGCCTCTCTACAGCAAAATTGTATTTAGCGTGTTTTGGACGAGTCATAGCCTCATCATAGGTATAAAAAAAAAAAAATATTTTAAGTTTATTACGCACGCTGACTTTGGCAAGTACCTACCTACAAGCTGTCGTAAAACAGGTTATTTATCGTATTATGGGATTGTGGAATATCGAGTTTCTATCTTTTGTCTCGTAGATTATAATAAGCGATCCAAATGCAATGTATGTACTGTACATTTATGTATAAGACGAGCGTGAGCACACCAATACAAACCTATTGTGGTTTAATGGTGCAACATTGATAAACACATATAGAAATTCTAAATAAATAATAAAAAAGAGGCGCTGGAAAAAAAAATTAGAAAATATTCTACAAGTAATTTAGATCCGGAGATTTCGAGTAATTTAGTTAAGTAATTTGAGAGTAGGTAATTTAGAGGTTCCGTTCAGCAGTTTTGCACACATTCACACTGTATAAATAAATTGCCGCAGCTGGAAGAGAATCCACATCCATATTTATCAAAGCGCCAATGCAGAATGGTCAGTACGTCAATGTGTAAACAAAATCCCATATTTTGGCCCAGCACCTTGGCCCAATGTGTACAGCGCCCTTCAAATGCGTGGGCCAGCGTAGTGCGTGTGCGTCCCAGTTTATTATGGAAAGAAAACGAAAATTCTTCTGATTTGATAAATCCGGCAAGGTCAGTCGCACCTTGCTGGATTGATCAGTCGGAATTCCGGAATTTCGGATCGGCTGGATCCGAAATTCCGATCCCGTCCCGGCAGGATTTAAAATGTCAACGGATTGCAATCCCTGACCAGAATTTCACGTAAGCCGCGAGTTCGGTTACTCGGTAGCAATTTTGTATGGGATTTGGTATGTCACCTCTACCCTCTAGCTACCCTCTGTTAGTAAGTTTTCACATGTGTAATGAAATGTTTGTACGCCTAAGCGGCAGAATTCAGCGATCTAAAATAAGTCTTATGTACCGACTGTAAAATTACCTGATGTGAATCAGGTACCAACAATAAATGAATTATGAATTAAATTATGAAACTACCACCTTACCGTGCGGACATATACTCATAAATAACTTCCACTGCTGAACGGAACGTGCCTCCCCCAAACATACAAAAGTACAGTTCTAGTAAAGTATAGACGACGACGGGAGCGTGGACGAGACGGGCTCTTTCGTATGTATAATAGTACCGTTTCTTCCGGGACGAATAAAAACACGTCACGTATGCGGATAGGTACTTGTAGAAAGATACTACCAAATCTAAATTTAATTATAATCTACCAAAAAAATATATTTTATACTTGGAAACACAAAGTTAAGTCAGATGTCTTTTGTTTGTTGTTTGAAAGTTTGTTGAATTGTGGTGCAGGTACCGTAGTCTTTGTTTTGAGATTCTCTCTAAAAACAAGACTGATCCCTGCATTGAAAACTACATTGTAAGAAAGGTGATAGATATACTATTAGGGTTCGGACCGTATTTGTAGCTCAGGTACTGCGGGGTTTGCTATAATTACCACGCTTGGCAGGCGGATTGGTGATCGCAGTAGAGGTGTTAAAATACGCAGAAAGAAGCTGCTACCCTTCCTCTGGTATGTTTCCTTAGTCGCCTCAAACGACGTCTACGGGCTGACTTGGAGTGGTCGATTCTTGGAATTACGCAAAACCGCACAAATGGAACGTCTCGTCGTCGTGACGATTATGGATTACCGACTCTGGGGGTATTCTATTGTGAATAGAATACCCCCAGAATGAAAGAGAATGAGAATTCTAATGTGTTGTTGATAATTGAAATATGTCCAATATTTCATAGTATAACGTATTATGTATGGATTTAAAACTAAATTAAAGCGGTTTCTAATTCAGGAACAAAGAAAGTGAGACGGCATCAATAACAATGATGCTTCGATAATTTGAGTGTCTTAGCTTATCTGATTATAGAGGAAAAATACATTACGTTAATATGTTACGAAAGTTTCAGAAATGGCGTTTTTGTTCATTTTCTAGTTCTAATTTGATTTTATTATTTGATTGTAAGTTTCTTTGTTAATAAAGGCCGTTCAGTTGGTAGGCAAATAGTTAAGTACCTATTCAAATGTATTTTATAATGTATATTTTGTTGTAGTTGTCCATTACTTTAGATAAGCTACATGGTAGGCATGTATGCATAGATCCAGATAATATTGCTAATATAAAAAGTTATATAAAGCCCTTACTTCATTCACTTTATGCTAAACATACATGGAGCAGTGTACGTAGAGGTTTGTCGTTGGTGATGTAATTTACCTCACGAGGGTCAACATAATAGCAGCGCTGAGTAGGTAATTTTTTGTTTATTTATCTACTCAGCAACATGCTGAGTTGATTCCTTTTTGACTCGACACTCGGTGGTTTGCCAAGAAGGGTGCGGAACTTATTATGTAGGTACCTACTGATAACCTATGTACCTAATGTCATACTAATAAATTTGTACCTAGTTTAGTTCTTTTTCCATAAATGTTTAATAAGTGTAATGTGTCGTGTCGTGTCAAATAAATCTTTTTCATTTCATTCATTTCATTTTTTATTAAGTATATCGGCCATCTAGTACCCATAACACAAGCTCTGCTTAGCTTGGCTAGACGATGCTGTGTGAATTGTCCAGCATTATTTATATACATATTTTATATCTACTATTCTATTACAGGAGTATTTCGACGCGCGTCTGAAGCCGACGCCGCCAACGGTCCCCCACCACTACCGCCGGCGCCCTCTGTCCCTGCGCTGCCGAACCACGTGGCGCCCTCTGCTGTCAGTGTTGCTAACGCAGTTGTGCCGGTACCGCGCCCCGCGCCCTCCCCTCACAACCCCTTCGCGGTGGAGCGTCCGCACGCCGCGCCGCATCTACTGGAGCGGCAAGGCTCTTTCCGCGGGTTCACGCATCTTAACAACAGGTATGGTGTAGTTATTTCTGATGCCGACGCCATTACCTCCAGCGCCCTCTGTTCCGGCGTTACTGAACAACGCCGTCTGACGCAGTAGTCGGCCTAGATTTCGAAACATATATTCTTACACACGGTGCCGCTTGACGTGCTGACGTCTATGACGCAGGTTTTTAACCGCCCATTTCTTCCGTATTTGTTTCAGTTCACCGTTCAAGCGTCAGATGTCGCTTCGTATCAGTGAGTTGCCTTCTAACCTGGAGCGGCAACGCGCCGGGCTCGGCTCTCCGCCGCGCGACTCGCCGCCCGGGCACCAGCCGCGCCCCGACCTCAGTGCTAACGATGTACGTTCACTATCTACTGTCAGATGTTGCTCCGTATCAGTGAGTTGCGCGGTACAACCCGGAGCGGCAACGCGCTGGTCTTGGCTCGATATTTATTGATTTTGATATTTATTCACTTGATAGATTTCGGTATAAAATAAATCGCCTGAGTCGATTCTAAGGCTCTGGCAAAAATATGTCACACTACATTCGGAGACAATAAAATCCTTTGTTATAGGAACGCGAAAGCTCCGACCCAGTGGCAGCGATGTGCCAGCAGCTGTCGCTTGGGCTGCGCGCGCTCACAGAGGAGGCGGTCGAGACGGTGCAGCCGGTACAAGCCGCGCAGGTAAGTTTAACTAGCATAGACCAACGTGACAGCTCCGACCTAGCGGCAGCGATGTGCCAGCAGCTGTCGCTTGGGCTGCGCGCGCTCACAGAGGAGGCGGTCGAGACGGTGCAGCCGGTACAAGCCGCGCAGGTAAGTTTAACTAGCATAGACTAACGTGACAGCTCCGACCTAGCGGCAGCGATGTGCCAGCAGCTGTCGCTCGGGCTGCGCGCACTCACAGAGGAGGCGGTCGAGACGGTGCAGCCGGTACAAGCCGCGCAGGTAAGTTTAACTAGCATAGACTAACGTGACAGCTCCGACCCAGTGGCAGCGATGTGCCAGCAGCTGTCGCTCGGGCTGCGCGCGCTCACAGAGGAGGCGGTCGAGACGGTGCAGCCGGTACAAGCCGCGCAGGTAAGTTTAACTAGTATAGACTAACGTGACAGCTCCGACCCAGTGGCAGCGATGTGCCAGCAGCTGTCGCTCGGGCTGCGCGCACTCACAGAGGAGGCGGTCGAGACGGTGCAGCCGGTACACACACACTTGGGCTGCGCGCGCTCACAGAGGAGGCGGTCGAGACGGTGCAGCCGGTACAAGCCGCGCAGGTAAGTTTAACTAGCATAGACTAACGTGACAGCTCCGACCCAGTGGCAGCGATGTGCCAGCAGCTGTCGCTTGGGCTGCGCGCGCTCACAGAGGAGGCGGTCGAGACGGTGCAGCCGGTACATGCCGCGCAGGTAAGTTTAACTAGCATAGACTAACTTGACAGCTCCGACCCAGTGGCAGCGATGTGCCAGCAGCTGTCGCTTGGGCTGCGCGCGCTCACAGAGGAGGCGGTCGAGACGGTGCAGCCGGTACATGCCGCGCAGTTAAGTTTAACTAGCATAGACTAACGTGACAGCTCCGACCCAGTGGCAGCGATGTGCCAGCAGCTGTCGCTTGGGCTGCGCGCGCTCACAGAGGAGGCGGTCGAGACGGTGCAGCCGGTACAAGCCGCGCAGGTAAGTTTAACTAGCATAGACCAACGTGACAGCTCCAACCCAATAAAGAAAACTCGTCGGGCCTTTCGTTTCGCGCTTTTTAAGTAGCCTATGTCCAATCCCCGGGATACCTACCATTTACCTCCCTGCCAAATTTCATTGACATCCCGTGCCATGAGCGGTTTGATTGAGCCGTTTAGGCGTGAAAAGTTTATAATATAAATATGGATACTAAACGCAATCCGTTCTGTTGTTTTTGTCAAAATTATAGTTTGTAACAGTGTAATGTGAATAATCTTATTTTGTTCCCCAGCCACTGCCCCACCCAGACGCCTGGCTCGGTCGAGTGGTCGGCGTGCGCGCTCCGAATCTCGCCGCAACGGGAAGATCCTCTACATTCGCGGGCCACGCTGCTGTTAGCACCAACCCTTTCCTAACGCCTGTGCCGGAACCATTGGCACAACTGTAATCCTACAGTGTCATGCAAAATGACAAAAAGATAATGCAAGTACTTACCCATTTAAGCATTGCAATGATCGAAAAATGGAAGGGATAATGCACTCGCAAGTAGCCACGATAGCAGCATGATCGTTATAAATACAATCCTTTCAACAGTTTCCTAACGCCTGCGCCGCGGCCGAAGCATTGGCAGCTGTAAGCGTGGAGATTCATGTGAAATGCGGCAGAAATATACGAAAATTCATGTAAATTAAGAGTATAATATATACAAACAACCATTTTGGCATTGCAATGCCGCCTCGCTACAGATTAATGAAATTTTTAGTCGCTGTAGGAAAGATAAAGAGGACAGAATGTACGCTGAGGAGTTTAAAGGGAAGACCAGAAAAAGATAACGTACACAGAAGTAAACATTTTGTAGCGAAAAAGAGATCTAACGAAAGATTATTGGCATGTTAGAACGCTGCAATCTTAGCTTGGACCTAGTTCTTTAAGAGAGGTTATATTCACGCTGATGATTTAGATAATGAGGAGAAAGACACAGAAATAATCATTTTACCTTTGCATTGATCGAAAAACGAAAATGGCGCTTCATCAGCCTTTTATGGTTTGATATGTTTGGCCGCGGTTCAGAGAGACCCTTTTCTCAACAGTGAGAAGTTCTGGGCTATTTGTAATTGTTTGGACGCTGCAGTCTTGGCTTGGATTAGCTCTGCAAGAGAAAGAGGTCACATACACGCCAAGGAGTTTAATAAAATTATACAGAGATTGACTGGCTAATTGATTTGTACTTATAATAAAATTGTTTAGCCGCTGAAGTCTGGAGAAGCACTGCTAGAGAAAGAGGTACAATGCACTCTTGAGATGTTTTTAAGGAATACTACAGAATTTCATCAAACACCAGAGAAAGGGATAAATCTCTCTTTGAAGTTTGAAAGAAATAAAAGATAGTGTCGAGGTAACGTACTTTCACTTATTTCAAATTATACATAATTAATATTGATACGTTACAAGGCAAAGGATATAAATTAAGCCGGCTACTGACCGGTGTTACAGGGCGTTATAGTATACTATTCGCAGCGAGCATAATACGTTACGCCCTGTGCTAAAATCCGTCTCGTTGCTCATTCCGCCGTCTTTCCCCGGACTGGCTGAACGAACTCTCGCTGTATCACGCGTTACATTACGCCGCGTAACGCCAGCCAGTACCCACCTGTATGTTGAGATTATTAGATTACGCGTCTTGAATGTTAGTATCCGCAACTAAATAATTAATAATCTTATCTATTAATGATATAGGTACCTTATGCTTGACATTGTGGTCTTTAACGTTTATGCATTTCATTTATTACCAATTTGTAATAATTAAAAAACCATTTGTTGTTTGATGGGAAATTGCAGTAAATTCCATTTGACGACCGATGTGGCGCGGCGGACGAAGGTCCGCCTGCGACGCAGAAGGTTGCGGGTTCGATTCTCGCCTTGGGACAAATGTTTGTACGATCTGCAAATATTTGTTTCGGGTGTTCTGGGTATTTTCTATATATAATAAAAAATATCTATCTATGTTATGTATTGTATTAAGTTTATCAGTCATCTAGTACCCATAACACAAGCTCTGCTTACTTTGGGGCTAGATGATGCTGTGTGGATTGTCCAGCATTATTTATTTTATTTATTATTATTTATTATTCCTCACGCAAGACATGGAACCGTAATGTAGCGTTATTTTCATGATTCGCAGAAGTGATTCAAGATACGAAATGTCTAGTTTAATGATTTGGCGATACGTCTAGTACTTATTGCAGATCTTGAGACTAATAAATTGACGGTCATCTATTCGTCACAGCGTTATAAAGATATAAATCATGGAGAATATTAATGGGAGATATAGGATTCACATCACACGTTAAAAACTGTATTTCGATTAAACTGTCGATTATAGCCAGTGTCTTATACAAGGTGCTACGTCATTGGTGAACTAAGCGGAAAGGGGGTGGTCCACACCCCCTTCCCGGTCCCACGAACATGTTTTGTTCTAGCACTTTCCGGGTTTCAAGGTTTTTTACTGAAAAAAATATCTCCAAACTTTCATCCCAACTAGCGCATTTCTTTGTCAGTGACAACCTTACATCAGCAAAGTGATTGACCTTTCAATCGCTTTTCTTTAGTCAAAGCCGACAATTTTATGGTGGTTCCGTACATTTTTCTTCTAAGTTATTATTTTAACTTACAATGTTTAATGTTTATCTGTAGGTATGTTTGTTTCGTGGTAGGTACGTGTACGTAGGTAACTAATAAAGATTATTTATCGATATTTTAATAAAAGTTACGCGATAAAAAATAATCTTCATTAGCTACCTAATGAAGATTATTTTACGTTAGAAACGTTAGAAAATCGCGAAATTTTAAAAAGTGCTACATACGTGCCTAGTTTTATTAGCATTAATGAATGTATTTTTTATTTGCACATGATAAAGGAACCTTAAAATTTTGTTGGCGAAATGGCCGGCCTTACGTGTTTTTGCGTTAGTGATAGGGTTCTCATTTACTATGGAAACTTAAAAAAACTTATTTCTGAAAATCAACCAAAATGCGGATCAGTTGGGCATAGGGTGCACAACGAACCCGTTTCGGCTTAGTACACCAATAACGTGGCAGCTTGTATAACCTGCACTCAGATACCCCTGGTAATCTGACACTTGTTATTTATTTAGTTTTTATTTGGAGTAAAAGTTTTAGAAAATGTTATTCGATTACGTAATATTGATGGATGATTTTTTTTAATATTCGGTGCCAGAAAAGTAAAACTTGAGGTTAGGGAAATCTAGTAGTTTTAAGTAGCTTAATTATTAATCAATGTACTTAAACGCACTGCTCTGTGCTTATGCGATGCACGCTAATACTTGCCGTGTACTTTAATACGCTATTCCGTTATTACTTCGTCCATCCAGTATTATTGGACCGAAAGTTTTTTTAACGGTGTTATACGAACAAACAACAATGCAGTATTTTATTGTTAAATCAATTCACGTTGTTACATAATTTTTGGACGTATTTTTTGTATATAGCTGTAAATTTGTAGGATATTTGACTTTTAGATTTGTGGATCTGTTTTTTATACTTTTTTATCAATGGCGATTTCTAACAAACTTCTTAATTATTTAGTTAAATCATATTTGCGTACTTAAGTTTAGTTCTTAATGTGGTATCCGCCTTGAACGAGTCTAAAGCTTCAACCATACTGCGAGCCTAGCGCGGGCGCGACGGCTAGCGCGAAGTATCAAACATGTGAACCCGCCGTTTGCGTTCATACTAAGTGACTAAGGCGGGCGCCTAGCGCGACGGACTTGTGCGAGTTAGCACGAGTAATTTTCAAACGTTCCTATCCGCTCGTTATGGCCTAGTCAACAATCGACCTAATGAGCTGGTTGGTGGGTATCAGTTCTTTTGGGTCTTGTCGCGCACGTCTTCAAAACAGCATATTATAAGATTTAGCATATCTATATTTTAATCATGAGTATAGTCTATAAGATAAGGTATGCAGGTCAAGAACTCTCAAGTTTCAGCCCGACCTTTATTAAACAAATAAATATAATTTGTGTCCAACTTCATTTATTTCGCGCTCACCGTCTCTTGCGTTCAACACCTCCCATATCAGGACCGAACTGTCTAGTAAAAATAACAAATCTTCATCCATGGTTTGCCACACCTGCAATACGTCTAATCGCTACTACAGCCCGCGCGTCACAGTGGCCACCGCACACGCCCGCCGTCGCGGCCGCCGCCTTAGCCCTAGCCACCGCGCATTCACAGTGAACGCACACTAAGCTAAGTTAAGCTCAGCGCATACACCGTCAAGTCTGACAAGTTTTATTTGACTTCGTTTGGGGAGGACACCACTTTGTATATTTTTGTTATACGTTATTGGTTTTTGTTTACGTTAAACATTTATATGAGTAGGGTGTTACATTTATTCGGCATTCAATATTTTAATGGTATCTACATGTCAGTTTTGTCCGAAACTGACAGATGTAGGTCGCTGTTACCTACGCCAATAATTACAACCCAAGATCAAACAATTATGGTTAGGTTAGGTTTATTCTTAACTATAAGTAGGCTTTGACAAGATTTCAAAGTGTCTTTAATCCTAACTTGAGATTAATTTCGTTTATTGAGGAACAATTTTGCAATTGTATTTCACACCCTACGTCAGTTTTGGAATCATAATATTGTTTTTAATTTCTACATTCCAGCTTGGTTTTCATCATCTTTTTAATTAAATATAACGAAAATATAAATGCATATCACTAGCCTTGCGTACCTTTAATAAACACCGCACTTGTACTTACGATTTTGATAAAAAAAAGTAAATAATAAAACAAAAATATTCACTAAAAGGGTGTGTCTAAGCCGGCAGTGAACGCATTAATTAGAGATGCTTAAATGTATGTATGACTCAAGAGAAAATTCGAAATGTGATAATTTAAGAAGTATTGTATGTTGTAGTTATCCTTTTTGCAGTCTGATCTGGTTGTGCTTCTTTTCCGAATCCCGGAAAGGGAACGCAAATCGGCAAGCACCGTGTATCATATTGCGACGGTATTCAATGTTATTGCACCAATTATAAATATTCGCTGTTGTTATATTTTAGTAGACCTTTGTACTTATAAATGACGATGTCGTAAAATCAAATATATTTTTCGTGTGCTTTAAATTGACGAAATTGTACTTAATATTTCTGGATTATTTGTTCGGTGTTATTTGTGTAAATTATACAGTGATTTATTGTCTAAAGCATGTAAATATCAGCAAAATTGTGTAGATATTTTAGGTAACAAGAGTTCAAATATTATGAAAAATAATAAATTATATTTAGTTGAAATAGCCGTTTTTGTTATTGACAACCAAGACCTTAACAAGGATCATCATCATCATCATCATCAAACTATCTTAGTCCACTGCTGGACATAGGCCTCCCCCAATGAGCGGCATAGCGCCCTGTCTTCAGCTTGCCGCATCTGCAGTCTTTCGCAGATCGTCATCCCACCTGGCCGGAGCGCGTCCTACACTAAGTTTGCCGAGCCGCGGTCTCCTCTCGAGAACTCGTTTACCCCAGCGGTTGTCGGTTCTTCGCGAGATATGGCCAGCCCACTGCCACTTCAGCTTGCTAATTCTCTGAGCTATGTCGATAACTTTGGTTCTCTGTCGGATGTATTTGTTACGAATCCTATCCTTCAGAGAAACTCCGAGCATAGCCCTTTCCATAGATCGCTGAGCGACTTTGAACTGGTGCTGGTCCACCAGTTCAAAGTCGCTCAGAGAAACTCCTAGCATAGCTCTTTCTAAGGCTCGCTGAGCGACTTTGAACTGTTGGACCAGCCCTACCGTGAGTGTCCACGTCTCAGCTCCGTAGGTCATAACGGGTAGGACGCACTGGTTGTAGTTTCCCGAACGCTGCCCAGCCTAGCTGAATCCTCCTCTTGGCCTCCTTCTCGAAATTGTTCTTACCTAACTGCAGAATCTGCCCGAGGTAAGTGTACTCTGAAACAATTTCGAGAAGGTGGCCATGTACGACAACCGGTCCTGGATCAATGTGGCCATTGAATGAATGAATGAATGAATGAATGAACACTTTATTGTACAAAAAAAATAACATAATATAAACCTTATATCTACATTTACCAAATACTTAGTACAATAGGCCCTTATCGCTGAGAGCGATTTCTCCCAGGCAACCTAGGGATGTAGAAAAAGATATAAGTACACATAAGAGTTGGTAGAGCACAAACAAATAGAATAAAAAAAAATATTCTTAAAATACATACTACATACAATAAAAATGGCCATTGTCATCACCTTGGTTTTATCCAAATTCCTGCCAAGACCGATGCATCGCGAGGCTGTGGCTGGCCATCCAGCATCCGGTTCAGCTCCTCTAGCGACTCCGCCATTAAGACTATGTCATCAGCGAATCGTAGGTGCGAGATGTAATCGCCGTTTATGTTAATGCCCTTCCTTTTCCAGTCCAGCGTCTTAAAAATATCTTCCAACGCGCTCGTGTACAGTTTTGGGTTATGACATCCCCCTGTCTCACTCCTCTGCGCAATTGGATGGGTTTAGACTTCTGGCCCTGTACTTGGACACTCATGGTGGCGGCCTCGTAGAGACATCTCAGCACCTCGATATAACGATAGTCTACTTGGCAACGCTGTAAGGATTCCAGTACAGCCCAGGTTTCGACTGAGTCGAAGGCCTTCTCATAGTCCACAAAAGCGAGACACAGGGGCTGGTTATAATCTTCGGACTTCTGTATAATCTGCCTTACTGTGTGAATGTGGTCTATGGTGCGATATCCTCCTCGGAACCCAGCCTGTTCCGGTGGCTGGAACTCGTCAAGTACTCCTGGCGAAACGATTCGCGAGAACAGCTTATAGACGTGGCTCAGAAGTGTGATGGGTATGTAGTTTGGAGGGTTTTATCTCCCTTCTTAAAAAAGAGCACCACCAAACTCCCGCTCCACGCCTTAGGAGTTCTCCCACTGTGAAGGACGGTGTTAGAGGTTCTGTAGCTCCTGTATTACAGGGCTCCTCCGGCTTTCAGAAGCTCTAATGTAATTCCGTCCTAATGGGGGCTTTTCCATTTTTAGCCTGCCTCTGAGCTAACACGATCTCGTCTTGACTAATATCAGGCAGTTCGTCGGTACAGTGGCGTGTCAGGGTGGCTCTGGAATCGTGGTCGTCTCGTCGGGAACGACAAGGATAGCATAAAAGAAAAGACAAGTTTGCTGCATCGCTTTATTAATTTCATAGGTACACGAATACATCCAATAGTCAACTGCATAAACTTCAGTGCCTACAAACTACCTAAACAACGTAAATATTGTCCGTAACATTTTCTACAGCTCAAGGGAAATATTAATACATTACATTTACTTTAATACTACCTGATACTACTGAGACCAAGAGTAGCTTTGTCTCCGTTTCATGTATTTATTAGTAGTTTAAGTTGAGTAGTCTCTAGATCGTGACAAGACTCGATTCTAGCTAATATAATCATAATTTGAAAGCCAATAAATGTATTTTGAATATTCGAGTTCTTTTATAAATATAGAAAACTTTTATTTGACTTTAGATAGCTTCAACGCACTGATTCCACCATAGCGGAGACATGCAACACCAATCAATGGAATCACCATCACACCATGGTCTTGTAACAATATAATTAATAAATTTAATAATTATTTAATGTGTGCTTTGGTAGGAAACCGGCCCTTATTCATTTTACTTTACATGTATTCCTACTTACATGTATCCATTATCACAAATAATGGCAACTATGGGAGCAAAATAACCAACAGCATTGATAATTGGCCAGTCAAACGATTTAATTAGAACAGTAACGCTGCTCTGATAATTTTCAAAATTCCGTATCAGAAATTGGAAAATGCGTATTTTTGAACGGGGTTCAGAGACTGACTATGAAGGCGCGACAAAATGGTACTATTCATACAAACTTTAATAGGTAATATAATAATTGAGCCGAGTACATAGTAACAACAGTTATATCTTAGGGGTAACCAAGTGCATGAACCATAAAGGGGAATACAAACTATCTACTGTGATTATCAGCACATTTTCGGATAAAATCTAGACAAGTCCACAAACCGTAGCTTCCAATAACATTGAACATGTACTAAATGATTATTATATTAATAATTAATATTCTGTTAATATATTGTTACTATACGACAAAGCAGGTTTATAGGTTGAGTTGATATACATTGTTTAAATTTTTTATCAACCAGTAAAGCTCATAAAGCATTATTTTCGTAGCTTGACTATTTATTAAAGGAACTTAGCAAAAGGTCCAATTTGTGCTACTTCATACACATTTTTTCAACCAAAGAACAGGATTTTTAATATCATAGGGTACTGTATATAAACAGATAGGTAAATGTCACAGAGATCATCTCTCTGAGACTAGGAATGTTATCTACAAATGCAATAACATAACTATAATCTTAATATATAACTTAAATTAACTAATACATACTAGTTTAGTGGTTTAAGCTAAGCGACAGTTCATAATTTACCACATATATAACAACAATAAAACATATAAAAATATGACTAGCACTACTATATTTTATTCACATCAAATTCCATTTCGATTATGGAATGATCCATAATGAATGATCAATATGATCATCTTCCTGAGTGAAATCAATTTTTTGACTAAATTATATCACAATTCAAAAAACAAACCCAAAAAAAAGACATCAAATAATATCTTATTTATTACATAAAAAATTGCAAAACTTTAACTTGATTTACAAATAAATAAAAATATTATAATCAATAAATAAAAAGTTCATCTTACACAATTTACTAATACTGATTCACGTATGATAGAAACTATAGATATTTGATTAAAATAGGCATCGAAATAGCGTTGGCGAAAAATAAGTATATATTCACTATTTACCATAAAAACACTTATGTATCTGGATCTGCATCTTGATCTGATATTATTTTAACAAAAAAATATTTTCATTAGAAAATTTTAATAACAACGATATACAAAATAATAAATTTTGTAAATTTAATCGTGGATTATCAATTAATAAACAGCTTCCTCTTTATAAACTAAAGTAGTTTTTTTGAATAAAACTAATAATTAGAAAGGAAATGTTAAAATAATGTCTAAAATGATTAACTAAAATTATAAAAAAATATTATATGAAATACCTGCCATTTTTGCTAAAACAAATAATAACGAGATTCTTCAATAATATATCTCTATTAATAGACCATAAACCATATCTCTAACAATCAGAAATCAGGATTGCGATTATAGCAACCTCAGAATTGGTTTGGGATATACTAACAGATTTTTAAAAAGCGCACTATTCTGTAGCAATGGTTATGCCTCACGTTTTTATTAATTTTACAAAATAATTTTCAGACGTTTTCGGTAAATATAAAATACCATTCTACGATCGCTAATGATGGTCATACAAAAGTTACGGAAGTATATATTTTATTTTAGAAGACGGTTCTCATTGACGTTTGTACTTAGATAATTTTTTTTATTGATTTTGTAGGAGATATTTTTTATAATTGGTAATAATTTACAAATGATAGATAATATACATTTTTTCAAGAGCATTATGACAGTACAGGCTAAAGACCTTATTTAGAATAACTTGTTTTTAGTACGCTTTAATTAGAAAAGCGTACGCAAAATAAATTATATAACTCTACTCATTTTTATAAGTGCTTCACATTTTTATTTTCAAGGCATTTCACACTAGATTTTTACCTACCAAATTACCTAAGTCAACGAACTACGAGTACATCCCGCGAAATGGCTAACTAAGTACGGGCTCAAAATCCTGTATATTTATTAATTAAGTTGACATAGCGTTTAAGAATCCTCTTAGCAGAAATCAAATACATCACGGCTTGTCAAGCTGTTCAGACGGCTGGAGAAAATTATACATTCCATAGAAAATGTGTAACACAGTAAAGATAGTACTTATATGAAAATACCTGCGTATCCAGCCACATGTTAGATAGTTTTGATAAATTAATGAATTCCCATTTGGATATTTTTAGCGTTGCGACGCATCTGAAAAAACAAAAAACTAGTAAATAAAGGAACGACTGCCACGGTCTGTTATTACAGGTGAGTGGGTAAAAAACATCATAATCAATATCCGCTGGTTATAGGCCTCACGAAGTGTGTGCCACCCATCCTAGTCCTGTGCTAGCCTTGATCACCACCCGTAATCAACAACAGTTCGTAATAATAATGATTCGAATTACGTTAATTAGCAACACGAATATCGAACTGGTCGACAGCTTTTGAAGCGGAAAGACTAGAGAGCGGGCCGGATGGATTATTGTCCCTCTCGGTGGCACATTATAGTTTTGCGATCCTCTACCGGTGCGTTTCGTCTCTCGATTTCCGTCTTTGTTCCGCGTGCGACTCCAGAATATCGCTCCACATTCATTGGACATTACATTCCACGTCACTCTGAGGCCGTCAAAGCCGGCAGACAGAGTAGGTGACTCGCACAGTACTTGTTGTCACAATGTAGGTTACTTACACAGTACGTTCAGTCCTTCCTCGCTTGTATGTTGTTGTGGCAGCGCTGGCAGACGCGTACGGGCCGCAGCGCGCGGAGTCGCCGCACCGGCGCCTCGTACCGCGTGCAGCGACCGCAGAATATCGCCCCACATTCTCGGCAGTGGTGGCGCCGTTCCAGGGCCGTGAATCTCACCTGAGGGTAGGAAGTGAATTTTATGGTGTGTACGGTAAGTGTCATATGGAGTGCTACTTAGATCTTAGAGCAATCAGGGTATTCGTGTCTTCTATAAATGTCTAAAACGTGAAGGAAATAAAGAAGTACTTGTAAAGGCGTAATCTATTATAATATTTCTTGTATAAAAATGTGTCTAAATTTTACTGTAGATATAGAGATAAAGAGCCAGATCAATGTTAGTTTGGATGTACAAAATAGCTCGAAGTCAAGTTAGAAGTGATCATAGTCCAGGCGTCTAAAAAGGCGGTAGGTAGGTTACTAACCTGGCATTGCGTGCAATGTGGGGCAGTGTCGTCTCTTATCCAGTGATCCGCGGGGCCGCCCTTAGCGCCCGCCGCAGTCGTCATGTCGGGAGCGGACCACCGGAATATCTGAAATTAAGAAGTCTGAAATTAAAATTGGAACGGATCCTCTCGCTCGTCTATTGAGCGTATGCGGCGTAATTTTTTGTATGACTTGAAATTTCTTTTAAATAGGTTAATAGGGGGTCACTTGCAAAAATGATAGATGTAACTTGTTCATTACGTATGTAAGCGGACTAACTACGAACCTTAAACCAAAACCTGAAGAAGTCCCTTGTTAAGAGGTAAATAAATAAATAAGATGAAACCTAATACCTAACCTTATTGGTGTTCTTCCAACACAAATAAGGTTCGTAGTTAACCCGCTTACATCCGTAATGAATATGTCAAACTACGCTAGTTTTCATAATAAAATATGTAACTTGTGTTAATGTGAATGTTCTGACAAGATCGCTTATAAGTTTAAAAGTCTAGCTCTTGCCGGCATTATTTTAAGGCTGGTCTATGCCCCAACGGCTTTGAGAAGAAAAATACACAAACTCAATAGCGTTTAGAAGAAATATCCAACATTAAAAAAAATATTCGGATTTCGGAGATTTCTTCTAAACGCTGTTGATCTTGAGTATTTTTCTTAAACTCAAATATTTGTCAAAAAAGTATTTTACACAAATCGAACATTTCACGAATAAAACAAATGATTTATACGGCTACAGATAATTATTTTGTGTTCTCAAGGCCGTTGGGGCATAAACCAGCCCTAACATCGTAATTTAGAGGAAAGAAGCAATTAAACGGAAGTGTATAATATTCGGAACGAAATTTACCATTGTGCGCGCTGTTATTATTAAATAATTACTCACATCACGCAGCAGTGGTCGCGTCAGACAGAGCCCAAGACTATTCCAGGCGCAGCAAGCTAAGCGAGTCTCGCTGTATGTATGGGCATGCTGCGCTAGTGCACCCCCACAATACTTTCTAGAACGCACGAGACGTTTCACGTACCCCTCTGCGGCTGCGTCCCTGATACAAGTAGTATACCATAAGGGAGTGACTCACCCGGCCTCTCGCGTCCCCGACGGCGAGCCCGCGGCCGGCGCGCGCGGCGCAGAGCGCGGTCACGGACGCGGGGCTCGCGTTGTCGCGTCTCTCATAAGCCGTGTGCATCGTGAGTCGGCCGCGGGCGACCAGGCGCCGCTTCCACGTTACTGTGCATTCTGGAACACAATCACGACCTTGCAAACTAGGTATTCGGTATTAGGTATTAGGATGTTTGTCTGTCTGTAACCTTTTCACGCCTAAACGGCTGAACGGATCTCAATTAAATTTGGCAGGGAGGTAAATGGTATCCCGAGGACGGACATAGGGTACTTAAAAAGCGCGTGCGAAGCCGCGGGCAGCAGCTGGTAATAGATATAAACGCGTAGACAGCGACCCAACCCACATTCAGCGGCCTCCCACGGCTATCACATCGTCGTCGATCATCGTTAATATTTATACTAGTTTCTGCCCGCTGCTTCGCATGCCTTGTTTATATGGAAACGTTTTAAAGTTTTTTTCTATAGAGACACTCATTGTCTTTTGATAATAAAGAGTCGAACGGGAAGCGATAACGATTTTTCAAGGCAGTTTGATATTCGTGTTTTTACGCGTTGATGATAACATTATGGTATACTAGCTTGGGGAAATGCACTGACATCTAATAGTATTTTTGTTGCCGAAGCAGGCGATGGAGTTCTTATAACTTACTTTAACTTTGTCTATAGTTAAGTATTGTATCGTCAGATTACCTGTATCTATTGTAGTGATAGGCGGCTTAGGTTTCGGCACACGGGCGGGCGAAACAGGCGCAGATATGACCACGAACGACTCTGTTAGACTGGTATCAGACTTGCTGGTCCTTAGTCCGCCGTCTGTCGCCGTTTCTATGGAGACGTGCGGTGTTTCCATGGAGCCGGACTCGTTGGAATCGCCGATGTTGCCGCCACCTAGGAAAATACAATGTTTTTATTTCCTTACTAACAAGAAATGGATATATAAGAAAATGATGTATTCAGACTGATTTTTGTAAATAACAATAAGTGTTATACATACATAACTAACAGCGCACTGACGAATTTCTTGTGTATTAGCTTGCTGTTAAAAAATGTATTTCATCATGTTTCTGTGTCATTCAAAATTCAAAGTGCTTTATTTCCATACACCTTACAGGACTCTTGGACACGTCACAAAATTCAAATTACATAAGTAAAAATAGAAAATAAAGTGATCACTTTGATTTTGGCTCACTTCAATATTTTTAAGGTAAAGTAAAGAAGCGAACAAGAAACATTTTGTATAGAATTATAAAAAAGTTACATCAAAATAATATTTTGATAATTACTTCTCCTGCATATTAGAATTTAATGAGTGAGATTCTACTTACTTTTCCTATAAAGCGGATTGGTCTTCGACTTTCGCCTCAGCACAACATTGCCTTGCTTCTGCAGTTTGTTTCGTTGCTCATCCTTTTCTCTATCGAAGTCTTTCTCATTATCGGACTCAGTCTTGGCCTCGTCACATAAGTCGATGACGTCATTGGCTTGTGCTACGTCATCACTTGCTACGTCATCAGTGGCTAAGTCGCCAGTGGCTACGTCACCGGTTGCTACGTCGTTTTGGAATGGTTCGTCGTTATCACTGCAGGTGTCCTTTTCGTCGTGTCGCTGAGCTGATTCTTTAGCGGATGTTTCGCACGCTTCGGAAAGGGAGCTTTCTGAGCCAGATTTCGTGATGCTTCCTATGGGAAATTTTGATTGGTTTACACATTGTTAAACAAACGACAATTAAAAAAAAATACTATATATTTATTTTTGTTTCGTTAGTAAATAAGTTATAAAGCTACGTACTATTTGATAGATAATTTTAGACACATCAGCATAGAAGTAAATATAACAAACATGTACCTGCATTTTCCTGTTCTTGCGACAGGCTCATCTGCTTGACTAGCGCCTCGACCCGTTTGATAGCTGCCTCTCTGTCGCACTCTGCCTCTCTCTCTGTCTGCTCCTCAGTCTTTGTCTCAATCTCTGCCTCTTCTGTTTTATCTTCGCTGTTTTGTGACAGATCTTTGTCCACCTGATAACCATGATGAACGTGATCTGTTTAGTATGAATGTGAACAGAGTAGTTTGTGTACCCATTTTTTGTTTTTTTATTATTTAGATTTTGCAACCTTTTAACAATGTTAATGTCGGTTGACTATATGAAAGTAACAATAAAAGTAAACAAAATAACACTTCTGGAATGAACAAAACCAGTTTCTGTACCTTGTGTTTTTTGTTACCAAATACTTTCTTCACAGTTTGGTAGTTTGATTTTACGCATGATACTCGTAAGTATCACCTCTCAAAACACTAAAAAAAAATATTGGATTGAAAGTATAATTTGTAACTCTGAATCTTTACCTCTATAGATGAAGCCGGCTCAGCGTTGCCGATGTCTATGCTCTCTGGTTCTTCAGAATTCTCTACCACGTAGTCAATGGACCACATCTGTAGAGATAAAAATGGTTATAGTGATGATTCGCGATTATATTATTTGCCTAGTATGAATGTATCCAGTAAATTGTTGGTATATTTACCCTTCTTTATTTCACATCAACCCGTACCACGTGTCATTCTATATTATACCATTGAGTCGTTATAATAAACTGCACATTACCCTGACGACGCCGTCCGTGGAGCCAGTCATGATGACATTGAGCGGGTCCCACTCCCTAGTTTGGCTGAATGCGACGCACAGCACTTGCTGCGTGCGTTCTCTGCCGCCGGCGGTGTCGATGGAGCCTAGAAGATCGCCGTTGATCGACCACGCGTGAAGCCAGCTGCCGCTGCAAGTCGCTATGTCACCCTGCCAACAATAATTGACATCACAACATCATTTAGACTAAGGGATGCTCTCTGCGTCTTTACATATTGTTACAAGTAGGAAAACATTGGCGACTTACATAATTTGTGCCACCGACACCAATTGTTTCGATCTTAAAATAATTCAAGTTTATAAACTGAAAACTTGGATTATTATAGAATTTAAAATGGAAACTACATTATTAGTGAGAGTTTAATCCAGGTAGCACGTAAGCGAACTCGCCGACAGAATATATTAATATTATTGAAGGCACTACGTTTCAGAGATATAACTCACAGTAAGGTCGTCTATAGCCAGCGCGGACACGGGCGGCTGAGGCGCGGCCATCTGCGGCGGGACCAACTGACGGACGAAGGCACCTCGCTCCACGTCCCATACTATCACCTGAAATTTTAAAGTAAGTATAAGTAACTTATTGATAGTCGATGCTAGGTAAAAGCGAGCCTGTAAAATAGCCCAATACAAGTTCAAAAATGAAGTCCAGAAGTGGGACAATTTTAGTTCAGACCTGTCCGTCCCTACTGCCGCTGACGAGCAGGTTGTAAGCCGGACTGGCCGCGAGGCAGGTGACCGCTTCCTCGTGTCCGTACAGACACACCTTCACGGCTAGCCTACGTCGGCGTGCCCAGTATTGCCATACTGTTACCACCTGCAAATAAAATATAAATGTTACATGGTTCGCCTGCGGGTGATGGACAGTAAAGTTTTTGACATGGTGCATGTTAAGTTACCAGTCATCATATAGCGCATGATGGCATGGGGAGATTCCTCAGCCATTTAGAGCGTACTGTCAATCTTTTTATACGTGCAGTCTGTGGGTTAACTACACGTAGAAATGCTGGAATGCCCTGCGCGTCCAGTATAATAATGGATTCAGAGTGCTACTGGGACTGCCCCGCTTCTGAAGCGCGTCCGGGATGTTTGCAGAATCCCGCGTTGATGACTTTTACGCAATCATCCACAACAGAACAGCATCCTTGATGCGCCGGGTGAGGGGCGGTACCAGTAGCTATCTGAAACTTATAGCTGGAAGGCTGGACACGGACTGCGCTTTCGTGAAGCACTGGACGCGCACACATATGATGTGTAGTGCTATGCGCTTATTGTGTCCCAGATTGTGCGTTCCATTAATTTAAGATGTTTTTATTTTCTGAAATAAACGTATTGAATTGAATAGTACAACATTAACCCTCTAAAGGATTTTAAACATTTTGTCTGGAACTGCAACACTGGAGAATAGGTAGGCCTTGTAAAGTCATCCAAAAATTGCTTTTACAGGAAAAACAGTGCAATTCTCACCGTGCTAGTCCCAGCAGTAACAATAGTCTTGGCCGACGGACACACACACGTGACAATCTCGCCACACGCCTGCGCCACCGTCTCGCAAACGAACACCGTCTTGTCGTTATCATAGTTTCCGATCCGTAGCGAATGGTCCGCGAATCCCCACGCCACGTACTTGTTGTATGTGGGAGGCATTAGGACCTTGTTTTGTTCTACTGCTAGGATCGCTTTGTCTGTGTACAGGATTTGGCCGACTGGGCCTTTCACTTCTGGAAAAAGAAATAGTTTTTGAGATGAGTGGCAAGATGCCTGTCTTACGTTAAGGGTGGTAAAGTATCCGTAAATAGAGTTTGAGAGCTCTTGTGGGAAATAATGTAGGTCCCTAATTTTTGCGTAAGTTGTCACAACTCAAACAAACTTATCTATATGAAAATCGTTATTTAAACTACTGACTACAAGATTATCGCACCTTACGCAGCCTAGCGCAGGACCGAAGGGAATTGGCATAAACAACACAGGCTTACGCCCTGTAGAGGGTCGACAAAGATTGCTGGTGGACCACTTTAAAGAATGCCGATGTTTGGCAAATTAATCAATTATAGAGGTAATGTCTATATTGTTTTCTTATGTCCAGTCCATCCCAAGGTGGCCTGGAAGAGATCGCTTAAAGCGATAAACCGCACTTTGTACTTCCTTGATTCTCAGCATGTTCTTCTGTATTATTTTTAATTCATAATTCATATATTGTTTGTGAATCAGGTAATTTTACTGTCGGTACATAAGACTTATTTTAGATCACTGAATTCTGCCGCTTAGGCGTACAAACATTTCATTACACATGTGAAAACTTACTAACAATCCAATACGTTTTTATTTGACTTAAAAGCATGCAATTTTATAATTTATTTCCAATATTATCACTTCTAATCAATGCTAAATTATGAAATTTAATTTAAAATAAAATAGTTAATTAATTAATGTCAGCTGATGATGGTTTTTGTGTTTGTGTGGTAGGTACAATAAAGAGTTATCTATCTATCTAAGTTTCACTAAATAAGCTGTTTAAAACGTTCTATGAAAAGTTCTTCAGCTCAATTGAAAATCGTACCTTTGACTGGTTGTAGTGAAGGTCTTAGATTCTCCAGATTATGAAAGAATAGTTTCTCAGGAGGCGTGATGCCCTGAGACGGTATGATGTTGTTAGGGTCCAAAATCGTAGAACTTCTTTGAGACATTTTCTTGCTTGGATGCGCTTTTTTGAAAAGCTGTTTCGGTATCTGACCGAAGTTGTTTATGAAGCCGATTGTGGCGTTTTTCTTAAGAGGATCGTCGATGCTGTAAGTTAAAATACTTAGTGAAGAGATTCTTAAGGCACTTTTAAAAGAACTTGTTGCCAAACTATCAGTTATAACAAAGCAGGAAGTGCGCAGTGAATGGCGATGCAACGAACATAAATGATGGTTGCCTTAGGCCCATATTATAAAAGCCTGCTCAGTCATCGACCTATGCTTGAGTGACGATTTTCTATGGCAGAAGCGTTACTCGAGCATAGATCGATGACTGAGCATAGTTTCACAATATGGGCATAAGCGTGCGCACCATGAATATCCGGTTGCACGCTTAAACTCCGAAATTGATATTTATTTCACGCATCATGGCATTCGCATCGGCGGCGCTGTGTCGTCACTTAAGATACGCAGAAAACTTGCACGACTGAAAATTTGCCTTCGTGATCAAGGCAGTGTGTGTGGTGCCGGCATAGAATTTGCACCACCCCAGCTCTTCCCGCGGGTGTCGTAAGAGGCGACTAAGGGATATCCACCGGAGGTGGGCACCAGCGTTTCTGCAGAACAATTCTACCACCGAACTCCAGCGTGGGGTTTATGGGCATTACCTCCCATGGGGTAAAAGCCAATAAGGAGCTTATCAGGGGGAGGCCTGCGTTCAGCAGTGGACCATTATAGGCTGATGAGGTGAGCTGATGAAAGCAGATCTATACTTACTTGTAAATATCCACATTCCCTTCATAGAAGAGATGGTGGAACACATTGCTGGCGTCCACTGCAGCCTGTCCTTGCTGCTTGTATCCAAACACCAGGTCTATCCAGTGGTGCAGTCTATGCGACACGTAGTCTGACTCTAGAGCCGCGCGGTGTAAGCGTATGAACTCTCGCGGGTCGCCGCGCGCCCAAGGAGGTAGGACTATGTCGCCTAGTGCTACGCCTGACTGTTTGTGCCCTGAAATAAAATAAACATGTTAAGTTAGTACGTCTTTAGACAATATTCTAGAATAAAAGATTGGTTCTCGTGCAAGTGAATGTCATATTATTTAAGAAAGAGAAATAAATGTCTGTAAATATTCTCTCATTAAACAGAGAAGTTGCCTCTTTTTTCGAAAATAAGACAAAACAAACTAGGCGTTTTTCTACTGTTATGGCTGTTTTATTAACCATAGTAGCTCTAATTCTGATGTTACCTAAATGTTTTGAAAAAGATAAAGAACCTCAAATATGTATAAGATAAAATCAACTGGGCCAGCCATATCTCGCGAAGAACCGACAACCGCTGGGGTAAACGTGTTCTTGGATAGACCGCGACTCGGCAAACGTAGTGTACGACGCCCTCCAGCTAGGTGGGACGACGACCTGCGAAAGACTGCAGGCAGATGCTGGATGCGGCAAGCTGAAGATAGGGCGCTATGCCGCTCATTAGGCTAGGCATATGTCCAGTAGTATACTAACATAGGTGATGATGACGTTAAAAAGCAACTTACCTAAATCAAAATTATTCGAATTCACAAGAAACTCCGGTAAGTAAAAGAACTCCGGTATCAATTCTTTAACATCAGCCATGTTATGTCGCGAGGCCGAATTCCACCCTTCCTTTATAGAATGGAACATTCTATCGGCCAGGTCGAAGTGCCCGCCTTGCAGCCGTAGGAAGTGTTGGGTGAACGGCTCCATGCGCACTAGGTAAGAGCATACGATCATAGCGGAGGAGTAGTGGGTGCCGTAGTGGTAAGGGGGCGTTTCGCCGTGCGGGTCGTCCCATTCCTGCAACAGGGAGTGGATTGTGCTGGGCCTTTTTTCGCAATGTTATCTAACTCACAACTTGTTTTAGATTTCAGATTAAATCGTGAATAAATTAAACATTATAATTAGATATCACTTTTGGAAATTAAATTATTACGGTACATAAGTCGTTTCGTCAGCAAAATTTTCATTAGGCTTATCGCTGAAATTAAGTTATAGACGTACCTTATACCGTTTTCTAAACTGCTCCAACCGATCGGAGCTTTGCGCGCCCATCGGTTTAGTCAAATCCCTGAAGGTAGCCGGATCATTAAGGTCCAGTTCCATAGAGTCGTAGTCCGCCAGGATCCAAGGGAATACGGGATACTGCATCAGATCGTTGTACGAGCGTCCCGCTAGCGTGTTTAGGTGCATCAGGTATTGGAAGTTTGAAATTTCGCCTCTCTGCAACAATCAGATTTCAATTAGAGATAACTACTACTATGGCTCATGTAAAAGAAGTATATGTTTGCCCGCCTTATGAAACGATCCAAGGCAAGTTTTAATAAGTTAATAGAATGACAATTTCTAACTATTGTAACACCATCTGAAGATCCAACTAATAAAATAAGCAAAATCTCTAGCTATATAAAAAAATTAAGATGGCTGAAACAAATGCACTCTGACAAGTGGGGATTAAGCCTCCTTTACGCGCCCCTTTTGCCTGTAAAATGTAGGTCTCGTACCAGTCACCGCTGTATGGCGGTCAACAAGAAAATGCGAGGTAGTTTAAAGGATAAGGTAAGCATACCCTCAACTCAAGCGAAATGAAATATTTAAGGTGGCCCCCACTCTAGGGGGTGAAGCTTTACACCTCACCATTCGGTGCTGAAACGTGGTTTTACTCACCAGCCACCGCTGTATTAGTCTCCAAGACTTGATTTAGTAATTTGTAAGACACGAATTAAAATGGCCGCCCCTCTAAGGGGTGGGGATTGAGACCCCTATTTCGCCCCCGCCTGTGAAAAGTGTTAGTGCCTACTTAGCAGCCACCGCCGTATTACCAGTGCTTACCAGCCACCGCTGTGTGACGGACGTGTCTCCAATGAGCGAGGCGAGCAACCCTCCTCCCTGCTCCACCGCCACGCCCCGCTTCTGTCCCGCCACGGAGCCAGCCGCGCTGTCTGCCATGCCAGTCGCCAGTGCTGTGAAACGGCTGTACACCTGAATAATACCAGATGTACCTTTATTTTCACAAAGACAGAAGTTATTTTACAACGCGTTTTTTATACGTAAAGGTAGAAGTGATTTACCTCCAGGGGAAAATTATGTATACAGTGTGGATTATTTTGTCAGGGTTTAACGGTTTTTGCTAGGTACAGGAAAATGGTCATTGCATTTAATTTATACTGATTAATTTCTATCGGACCAACTGAGGTTAGGAGACTAAAACGCCAGACATCAAAAAACCTTTCTCATACGTTAGTACGTAGACCGTAGTCGGTCTAACCAATTAGTAGGCCAAGAAACGGAGAAGAGTAGGCGCTGTAATGTAACCCTGGTACTAAGAAGCAAAGCCAAATTATCCAATTATCTAGAGTTTAAAGCCAAACTATATAGAGTTTATGAATTATTTGTTTTATAGTTATAATACGTTTTTGAAGTGCGGTGAAGTGTTACAAGTCACACTACATAATTATTATAAATGCGAAAGTTTGGATGCATGGCTGGATTTGTGTTTGTTACTTATTCACGCCAAATCTAAGGAACGGATCAGACTGAAATTTTGCACTGATGTACGACCATAGGACAGTAAATTATAAATCAAAGAGGAGAATACCTCGTGTGTTCATAAGTCTTGAGACACAGTAAAACTAAAATATTTTTGGAGCTAAGTTGAGTATTCATTTATTGGATATTAAAATTAAAACTACTGACATCTAGATCTGTATTTAAAAATAAATCATTCAAAATGGCCGCCTTTGCATTCAATGCAGGCCTTCAAACGCGTGCGCCATTCATCTATGGCGGCACGAATCTTTTCAATGGGAATCCGTTTCGATTCTTTAATAAGGGCTCGCTTGAGAGAATCCAGGTTTGGGTGAGACTTTCTGCATGCCCTCAGCTCTAATTCCGTCCATAAAGAATAATCCAAAGGATTCAAGTCAGAGCTTGACGAGGGCCAATCTTCGCTCCGAATGAAGCCTGGCAAATTGGCCTCCAGCCAACGTTGGGTAGTCTTAGCTTTATGGGAGGGAGCAGAGTCCTGTTGGAAAACCCAGTATTTTCCAGCGAATAGCGTATCATTTAATGGTTTAACCACCGCTGCCAATATGTCGGTTTGGTAATTTTGTGCCTTCACCTTGACGCCTTGCTGGCAAAAATGAAGCGAAGTGACCCTTTCGTAGGAAACACCCCACCAAACCATCACACTTGCTGGATGATGAGTGCGCTGGACATTGCGTACAGATGGCTGGACGTCCTTTGAACTTCTGGCGTAAACCTTATTGTTCTGCCGGTTAAACTTTTCTTCCACCGTGAAGATCTTTTCATCGGTAAACAGGATATTTTTTGGATCGTGTCTCTTCAATAGGTTCCGACATCGTTCCAGTCGCAATTTACGAAGACGCTCGTTTAAATAATGCACTTTCCTTCGACTGTAGGCCTTTAGTTTAAGATCATATTTAAGTATCCTGTTCACCGATATTCGCGAAATGTTGGTCTGCAGAGCTAATTTCTTTTGAGTCCGGCAAGGGTTGCGACGAATTCGCTCTCTGATTACTTTGATGTTGGCGGGCGTCCTTACAGACCGCGGGCGGCCACATCTTCCACGGTCTTCTAAAGAGCCGGTCTCCTTATACCTCTTTATGGTATAATACACAAAGTTCCGACTACATCCCAAACTTTGGATTTCACTAAAAACTTGCATTGGTTTTTTTCCTGCTTGAAACAGTGAAATTACAGTCGCACGCAAATCTTTTGTTGGCGCCATTTTCACGGAGAATGAAACAAATATTCAAATGTATATTTTTTCTGATTCAAAACATTCGAAATTTAAAATTTTAAAAGTTTGAACAAGGTTGCATGAATTACTTTCTTTTTAAATTAATTAAATAAGTTCGTCTCAAAACTTATGAACACACGAGGTACATACAATCTATATATATTAGGTCCTTACATATGAAATTGGCATTTTTCGTACTGGCCACTTTAATCACAAATTTGTCCTCTTTGGTAAGGAATTCCAAATTCAAATTTGTACAGCTATAGACTCATGTATTTGTGCTTCGATGATCGTCATTCATTTGTTTTTTTTCTTCTGTTTTTTTCTGTTTGCGTCACTCATTTTACAAAATGGAAAACTTAAAATATCGCATTATTTACGAGTACGAGTTCCGCCGTGGCACTAGTGCTGCGGAAACAACTCGAAGGGTGAATGATGTGTATGGCGGTCGTGTTGCAAAAGAAAACACAGTTCGTTTTTGGTTCCAACGTTTTCGTTCTGGAAATTTTGACCTGCAGAACAAGCCCCGTGGACGGCCTGAGACTCAAGTTGATAATGAAGAGTTGAAGGCTATTTTGGAAGCGGATCCATCGCAAACCACGTCCGAGTTAGCTGCAGGCTGCGATGTTAGTGATAAAACTGTTTTAATTCACTTGAAGCAAATTGGGAAGATTAAAAAGCTTGAAAGGTGGGTACCTCACGAATTGACTGAAGCAAACCGGCAAACGCGCGTCGACTGCTGCGTTACATTACTAAACCGGCACAATAATGAAGGTATTTTAAACCGAATCATTACCTGTGATGAAAAATGGGTTCTTTACGATAATCGGAAGCGCTCAGCGCAATGGTTGGATCCTGGCCAGCCAGCCAAATCCTGCCCCAAGCGAAAATTAACCCCAAAAAAGTTACTTGTAAGCGTTTGGTGGACTAGTGCCGGTATTGTTCATTACAGTTTTCTCAAATCTGGCCAGACTATTACGGCTGATGTCTATTGTCAGCTATTGCAAACCATGATGGAAAAGCTAGCGGCTAAACAACCTAGGCTGGTCAATCGCTCCACGCCACTGCTGCTTCACGACAACGCTAGACCACACACTGCGCAACAGACGGCTACTAAATTAGAAGAGCTTCAATTGGAAAGTCTAAGACATCCTCCGTACTCCCCGGACCTTGCTCCAACAGATTACCATTTTTTTCGAAATTTGGATAACTTCTTGCAAGGGAAAAAATTCAACTCCGATGGAGCAGTCCAAATCGCCTTCAAAGATTTTATTGATTCCCGTCTGACTGGTTTTTTTAGTAAAGGGATCAATGAACTACCTATAAGATGGCAAAAGTGCATAGAAAATAATGGTTCATACTTTGATTAATTAAATATATTATATTAAAAAATATTCGACTTTTTGTTCCTCCCATACAAAACGCCAATTTCATATGTAAGGACCTAATATATATATATATATAGATTGTATGTATTCTCCTCTTTGAATAAAAGAAAGTCGTGTTAGTTACACAATTTATAACTCAAGAACGGCTAACGGATCTCGGTGAAATTTGGCAGCGAGGTAGATGGTATCCCGGGGCCGGACATAAGCTACCTTTTATTCCGGAAAAAAGCGTGCGAAGCCGCGGGCTGCAGCTAGTTTAAGATAGAAATAACAAAGTTTCCTTCCATCGAAACAATGCGTGCGAAGCCGCGGGAAGAAGCTAGTATTTAAAAAAATAAACCACTCAGACAGCGACAACACCCCACGCTCCCCCGAAAGGAAGTGAACGATCATCGATGGCTGGAGGTAGACTACCTCCGCCGATCTCACGCTCAGGGCGCCGCGCCACGACTCATCAACGTGGTTTGAGCTGGTCTCACATATTGTGGAAACCTGAGGAAGAGCTTACTATAGAAATGATCCTATGAAGTAAGGTCTTGCCGAGAAATATTCGCTTCGGTCAAGTGATTCTGAGCCGTGCGTTCTCGTCAGCGCGATCTAGAGCTCGTTCACTTTTACTAGCGACATCTAGTTATGCGCGGGTTGAATTTGTTTGGGTGACGTCATTGAGCCTTGCCGCCGTCGTCGCCAGCTATTGACCTTGGCCGCTTTTGGCAGACGGTAAATATTGCTTCCGGTGGTGTAGAGATAGTTCATTCTGAATAACGTTAGTGACAATTTTTAAGTTTTTTTGTACCTATATGTTTAAATTAATGTGGAACAAAATCTATATCAATTACCAAATAAATTATTAACGTGGATCAATTTATATTGCGCGGGGTTATTTTCCGATTTTAAATTTTTCTGCGTTCTCCAAGGAATAAAACTAGCGAAAAAGTAATTTACCGCATTTTTTTTTTAATAAATAGGTAGTAGATACTTGAGAATATTAGATATTTTTGACTCAATATTATATTCCTGAATTCTCCAAAAGTACTATTGAATAGAAGTTGGTAACAACAAACGAATTAAGAAAAGTGAATGTAGGTTGAGTAAATAGATGAGTAGAATAGTGAATTATTATCATTTGTGTATAATATCAAATTTTATATTATACACAAATGATAATAATTCATTCATTAATTCACTCATTACATATTTAATATGTAATCGAGTCCTGAAGAAAAGTGCTCAACATTTACCCATAATACAAGCTCTGCTTAGCTTGGGGCTAGATAATGATATGTGAATTGTCCAGCATTATTTATTTATTTATTATTATTATTCATTTTAAATCTTGTTATAAAATACATTTTTTACTATAGAAAATAAAATATTATAAAACTATTCTACAGTAAAAAATATATCAAAACGGTGAATCACCAGCCGCAAAGCTAGCCTCAAGCGGCCGGTGACTAGAGCTGCAGTATTATTATTATTTATTTTTGTTACAATACTTTTTGGTATTGAAGCTGAGGAAATGTTACCTTGTTTCGCACTTTTCTTGGGAAAGCGAGCAAGTAGTTCCTGCCGTCGCTTGAGAAAACTTCTAACGCGATGGGTTGCAGTAGGTATCTTCTCTTATGGACCTCCCTGAAAATCGGAAAACATTAGAAATAATCTAGCTTCTCTGATTTATCTGTTCTTGAGTAGTAAAGTGCTATGATATTTTTTTAGGAGGCTATACTTCATAGATACCAAAGGCCTTCCCCTTTTCTCTACTCTTTGTTTTGTGCCAATAAAGTTTATTTTATTTTTTATTTTTATTGTTTAACAAAATCAACAGCCCTTTTATCTAAACAGTTCTAACCTTAAGTTTAGATTTGGGTCTATTATTCAATAAGCGAATGGAGGCGAATGCGAAGTGACCCTAAACGGTGTCAGGTACAAATGGACTGTTACTTGAGTATTATTTTCGATGAAGTTAGGCGAACATGGTGCTTAAATATCATTATAAATGAAAAATCGGTTTTATTAAATCTTCTAGTATACCTTATATCCTCGTACAGAAACTTTGAGCACTGCCTCTGGTTGCTGCGCTGGATGCCTTGGCTCGGCAATATCGGCTCGTAATCATCGGGACAGCTGTCCAGGTCTCTGATCTCTCTGTTCTTGAGGAGAGTGAAGCCGTCTATGACGTAGCAATGCTCTCGGCCGAATAGCAGCAAGCCTTCAACAGTGTCGAGGCCCTGGATTCGCGCGCAACGGAACATGTGGGAGATCTGTTAAGGGTTAAATTTACAAGAAATTTATTTCGCACTGATTACTCTTATCAGATGTAAAGTGGTATAACTATTGCCTATAACAGGGCGATACCTCGCAGAGCAAACGCGTCAGTGCGTCAATATCCCCGCGCTCGTCGAACCTGATACAGATACTGTATAGGTGTTAATTCTTGCGCCTGTAATTTAACTGGCTTTGGCAAAAAGGCATTGGCAACTAAATTATTTCAGTATTTTCCAATGCATTCATTAAAATTATAGACCTTTGAGATGTATTCAAATATTTTTTCTTCTTGTGATGAAGTCACAGCTTCATCTCCATACCATAGATACCAAACTAGCTGGTCCAAGTTTTCAAAGCTGACCTTCTCATGATGCTCGAGTAGCCGGAGTAGTGTCTGGTTGTCTGGAGGCGGCGTTTGTTGCTCATCTTCGTCTTCGCCGTCCGGGCCGTCTTCATTGGCTGTCAACATATTATTGCTTAGCTTGGGGCTAGATGATGCTGTGTGGATTGTCCAGCATTGTTGTACTGTATTTATTATTTATTTATATTATACTTGTATTCTCGAGTTTCATTTATTTTACGGCAAAGTTCAACTCAGTTTTATGATGGAATAAAATGCTTGCAAACTGGTTTGAATGTGACGTCATGAAACTTTTGCAACAATATCGAAAGTTATTAGCTCAATAAAAAGGCTACAGAATATGAAATAGAGTATTTTTCGACCTGTTTAAAGCAATATGCCCACAACACAATCTCTGCTTACTTTGGGGCTTGATAATGCTGTAAAGTAAAGTAAAGAGTATTTATTTTGTGTCACAAAATAATACTCTTTAAGTTGGTACGAACAAATATAGTTACAACGTGACATTAAAAAAGGTTATCGCTAAGCATTGTCCAGTAACGATGACGCTACTGTGCGCTGGTTTTATGCGACACCTAGAGGGCGCAGCAGCAGCAGCTGTGTCATGCGCGTAAAACAAAGACAAAATAAAGAAAAATGATAACCTACGCTAAGTACAATACTGTGTAAATACGTCTAGCATTATTAATTTCGTCGCTTAGTTACGCAGCTTAGACTCAAGTGGATAAGCTAAATGACCCTTAAAGGCTTAAGACATTACCTTCTCCAGAACTCTGGTTATTTCCCCGGCTGACCACGCCGCTACTAACGAGATCTGATGGGGAACCATCCTCGTTTGTCACTTCCATTGATGTGGTATCTCTGCTGTTACTGTGAACAAAATATTTGTAATAAACTCTGTTCAACTTTATTTTTAATTCCAAAATGGATCCTTTGATCTTTAAAATACAAATTCATTTGCGATATCTTTAAAAGTCTATGAATCACTTCACTTTCTCTATCTGCCAAATCAGAGTGTTTTTAACTTCAATTTAAACTTAATATTTTTTTAAAGATGAGTTCCTACCCTCTTTTGAAAGCCAAACAACGTAAATTGTACTAATTGTAACTTTATATTATACATTTAATGCAGTGGTGCTTGTAATTTAAAGTTAAACCTCATGTCCTTAAAAAAGCTTATTTAGTAATTTCATCTTCTTCAGTCTGTAAATTGAAAGTCTACACTGAGCTATTAACTAAACTAAACTAATGACCTTAAAATTTAGCTTACTTAGTGATTTCCTCCTCGTAAGTCTGCAGATCGGAACACTCCACTCCATCGGCCTCGCCGAGGTCATTGCCCGCCGCCCGCCATTGCTGGTAAGTGCGGTAATACTCCTTACTGTCCAAACTTTGTGCCACTTTGTATTTCAGTTGTTTCTGGAAGGAAAAGGACGGTTCAATAAAAACTTGTTACAAGAACAAAAGGGAGAAAAACTGTGTGATTAGGTATGTCTCAGATATACTTCTATCAAGATATGGGATCGATCCCGCTGATGCATATTATGAGGGGCCAAATTCTGCTAACCATTCGCTTTACTATGACACGCATCCCTCGATCTGCAGTTTCTGCCATCAAAGGTAAAATTCAAAAATGTGTAATTCTGAGACGATACCACTGTTATGGTGAAGCAATATTAGGATGAGGGCCCAGGTTTGGCTCAGGCAAAATCAGCCTGCCATCTCTCCCGCCTGTAATCAGCGGTGACAGGATTTATGGGAAACGCTTTTTTTTTTTGCAATATCGTACGCTTTGATTTGGTATGTTACTTAACGTCGTTTTCTAGGCTGACTGCATTTTATTTAAATCACTAATATACACATGTTTCTTCGAAATAAACTTCAAAAGGCCTTCAACCAAGATTGTTCGATTTTGCCCCACCCTGTAGAAGTATTGACATACATTATCAGGATTATCCAGCTCCGGCCTGTAGGGATAGTGAAGATAGAACAGATAGTTCCGGCGCAGCATCTTCCGCATGCGACACGGCCCCTCCGTGCTGTCCAGCGCCCACTTGTCGAGCGCAGACGGGGTGGGCGGGCCCCACAGTGCCCGCTCCCGGGTCAGCTCGCGCCATGCGCCGGCCCATTCTGCTTGTACATAGCGAGTAGTGTGGGCACTTGTATTAGCGGAGCTGGCTAGGGCTGCGCACCAGGATTGTCTGAAAGGAAGATGATAGAACAACGGTGAAATTGGCTGTGGCATCCCTCTTTTTCCCACTTTTAGTAAGCCATGTTTTTTAAGAAAATATGCGAAACATGTAATTATTATAAACATGTAACATCTTTGCGGTCGTGGCGTTAGCGCCACGACCGCAAAGATGGTAGATCAGACAACAAACGTATGAAAATGTACAGGACTAGCCATACTGCAAGCCTCTATTTTTAGCTTGTTGCGATGCGATGTCGACACAAGCGTATCATATATTAATAAACGCATGGGAGCATTTCTTACCTGACCAATTGCACATGATCCTGCATATAAGCCATGGCGTGGTCTTTAGGCACGTTGAGCCGTTGTTTCGCGGAGTCGTCTTTCTTCACCTTAGTTCGAGATGCGAGGCGCGTCAGCCCGCCGGTCACCTTTTGTATCTTTGACTGAATTTGGTTGTGAAGTTCCCATGGAACTCTGTAGATTGCCTGTGAAAAAAAATGTTTTTTTTTTTCAAATATTGGTAGCTGGCAAATTTGCAGCGGATTTAGGAAGGATGCTTTTAATTGGTTTGTAGTTACAATTTTTTATTTACTTACTGACATCATACACTAACAAAACACCTGACATGGCTAAAATCATAATAGAATGTATTGAGTTTATTATCTTATTATTATATTAGCATTGCCATTCAACGTGGCAATGCTGCCAGCATTCTGGGCACACTGCCTTCTGGTGACGGCTTAGATTTTTAAGAAATAGATATAAGTGTAAATACTAGTTGTAATTTTTGTATTCTGTTATTGTAACATCATTCAGTTTTCTGAATAAAGCATTATTGATAGAATGTTTTTAATAGGTATATCAGTTATCTAATACCCATATCACAAGCTCTGCTGAGCTTGGATCTGAAGATGCTGTGTGAATTGTCCAGCATAATTTTTTATTTATTTATTATCGCTCTTATTTCCGCTTTAGAAAAAAAAGCGCCCACGCGTTTCCGACAGCCAATAGGAGTGTTATCTTCAACACTTCTTCAATAGCCGGCTTCTTACACGTACCTACCTAACTTATTCTAGAAAGATCGACAAGTGACGCACCTTCCTCTCAGTATCAATATAGTTGAGCCAGAGTTTATGCGCTGCCTCGTTCAGTTGTTCCCTCACAGCGGTCAGATCAGGCGCCCGCGCGTTCCCCACGGGCAGTAGCAGTGTTATCTTGAACACCTCTTCTATAGCAGGCTTCTTACACGCGTACAGCTCCTCCCAAACGCGACGTGCCGCGCCCGCCATAAGGTTTCGACCTGGAGTTGAAAGTAGTGAAATTAAGTATTCGTATTTTGTATTTATTTGTCCAAAAATTTACATTATTCGTAACTTACTAGTCACTGTGTAAACCAGAGAGGTGCATTGTCTCAGTGTCAGGTGTGTTTTAGCTTGGGCTAATTTCCAGGCTTATAGAAAATTTTTAGGATGGCAAGTAAGATTCGTATAGCAAGTGTTTCGAGGTACTATATGATTTGGTGAATGAGTCACTTCGACTCTATGTACCCAATAACTACCTACGGGGCAGGAAACATAGACTCTTTGCTCCACCTCCGAGCAGCACGGTTGCGCGCGTCCGCTCCTAGAACCCTCGCAGCCCTAAATAAACTCCTGGAGGCCCTCACGGACACCGATATATTCGCGGACGAGTGGAGAACTCTTATATGCTTACGTGTCTAACTTTTTGTGAATGTCATTTTTGACAAATGTTTTACTTTATTTTTAGATTTTGCCCTATTTAGACATATATTTAATTCTTAAATTTCATTGTTCATTGTTTATTATTTGACATAGGTAGGTATTTACTATTTCTAGCACTATGTACCTACGTAATTTAACTATACCTAAATAATATTAATACCTAATTAGTATAGCCCTGTAATTAGTATAATTGGCCTAAGGTCGTTCTAATTATATAAATAAATAAATATAAAAAAATAGCAGACTAGAACATTGCAGTTAGCGACAAAATTCAGTAGCGACGGCCATAGTAGTAGCAAATAGGCGTAGGCCAACTTTTCTATTAGGTACCTGCTACTACCCCCCAAAGACGTATGCTATATCCTAGATGGAAAAGTAAAATGTAAATGTCATAGTTTTGAATTTAAACGAGGGCAATAATACCATATAGTGTGTGTCTCTTCTCACTTCTATTGATTATAAAATAACTTGATGCGTAGCTTGTCATCCCTAAACTAGAGGTCTCCGCTCGAGTTGACGTGCCACGTGGTCCGCATGTGTAAATCTAACGCTATCTTCATGTTGGAGCTAAGCTGGAGTAGGCAGTATACGAGACAACACATTCACACCGGTCTACATTCGCTATTTGAAGTATACCTTGATGCGTAGTAAGCTTGTCATCCCTAGACTCGAGGTCTCCGCTCGGGTTGACGTGTCACGTGGTCCGCATGTGTAAATCTAACGCTATCTTCATGTTGGAGCTAAGCTGGAGTAGGTAGTATACGAGACAACACATTCACACCGGTCTACATTCGCTATTTGAAGTATACCTTGATGCGTAGTAAGCTTGTCATCCCTAGACTCGAGGTCTCCGCTCGGGTTGACGTGTCACGTGGTCCGCATGTGTAAATCTAACGCTATCTTCATGTTGGAGCTAAGCTGGAGTAGGCAGTATACGAGACAACACATTCACACCGGTCTACATTCGCTATTTGAAGTATACCTTGATGCGTAGTAAGCTTGTCATCCCTAGACTCGAGGTCTCCGCTCGGGTTGACGTGTCACGTGGTCCGCATGTGTAAATCTAACGCTATCTTCATGTTGGAGCTAAGCTGGAGTAGGTAGTATACGAGACAACACATTCACACCGGTCTACATTCGCTATTTGAAGTATACCTTGATGCGTAGTAAGCTTGTCATCCCTAGACTCGAGGTCTCCGCTCGGGTTGACGTGTCACGTGGTCCGCATGTGTAAATCTAACGCTATCTTCATGTTGGAGCTAAGCTGGAGTAGGTAGTATACGAGACAACACATTCACACCGGTCTACATTCGCTATTTGAAGTATACCTTGATGCGTAGTAAGCTTGTCATCCCTAGACTCGAGGTCTCCGCTCGGGTTGACGTGTCACGTGGTCCGCATGTGTAAATCTAACGCTATCTTCATGTTGGAGCTAAGCTGGAGTAGGTAGTATACGAGACAACACATTCACACCGGTCTACATTCGCTATTTGAAGTATACCTTGATGCGTAGTAAGCTTGTCATCCCTAGACTCGAGGTCTCCGCTCGGGTTGACGTGTCACGTGGTCCGCATGTGTAAATCTAACGCTATCTTCATGTTGGAGCTAAGCTGGAGTAGGCAGTATACGAGACAACACATTCACACCGGTCTACATTCGCTATTTGAAGTATACCTTGATGCGTAGTAAGCTTGTCATCCCTAGACTCGAGGTCTCCGCTCGGGTTGACGTGTCACGTGGTCCGCATGTGTAAATCTAACGCTATCTTCATGTTGGAGCTAAGCTGGAGTAGGCAGTATACGAGACAACACATTCACACCGGTCTACATTCGCTATTTGAAGTATACCTTGATGCGTAGTAAGCTTGTCATCCCTAGACTCGAGGTCTCCGCTCGGGTTGACGTGTCACGTGGTCCGCATGTGTAAATCTAACGCTATCTTCATGTTGGAGCTAAGCTGGAGTAGGCAGTATACGAGACAACACATTCACACCGGTCTACATTCGCTATTTGAAGTATACCTTGATGCGTAGTAAGCTTGTCATCCCTAGACTCGAGGTCTCCGCTCGGGTTGACGTGCCACGTGGTCCGCATGTGGGAATCTAACGCTATCTTCATGTTGGAGCTCAGCTGAAGTAGGCAGTAGACGAGGGATCCTATAAACTCTAGCTCGTGGTTTCCCGCGCCGAATATTAGAAGCCTGTAAAAGATGGGTATTGTAAATCATCCGATGTTTAAATACAGAAAAAGGATTGTATTGCAGTCAGATTGAATTATATTCAATCTGACTGCAATACAATCCTTGCAAAAAATGCAAGGCAAGACTGTCCCTGTTTCTTCAACTTCTACTACTGCGTTTTTGATTTTGATTGAATGGACGAGTAAAAAAAGAGTTTACAGCAGTGGGTGTTGCAAGCTGAGATGATGATTATATGAATTTCTTTACTGAACTTGTAGTAAAAATCTATTCTGTAACGTTACGTTTTTCTATAATATCATCATCATCAATATTATTAGCCCTGGAGTTGGGTCATATACAGCAGGGAAATATTACTTTACTCTTTGAGGAAAACTCTCTTTTTACTACTGTGGGTTTGAAAATTCCAAACTTAATTTTGCATTAGGTTTAAACGAAATACACCAGAATTAGAATCTATCTTACCTATTAGTAGTGAGTTTATGTAGCGCCTCCAACACCGACATTTGATCGGCGATCGACTCCGTTGATCGAGAGAGGAGGAACAGGATCGTTCGGTTCAAGCAGTGGTGCAGACCTTCGAGGGATATCACGGAGGATTTTTTTTTTGCTTGCGTTACTAGTTTTACTATGAAGTCAAACACCTGTAATATAATGGATGAAATATGAAATTATACAAAAATTCAGTTTTTAAAGGCACCAATTCAAGAATGAAAACGCTCGTCTTAAATAAGTATGTATTCGTGAAATTATGAAAGCGGTAGGTTATAATACCGTTACCCTGTGGCAAAAGCTGTGCGATTTTATTGTAACGTTTTAGCCCGCGGCTTCACTCGCGCTTTTCTCGGATAAAAAGAATTAGTTCTGTTTTTCTAGGTCTGGTCTAGAGCTACATTCATGCAAAATTCGAGCTGATAGATTCGTTTAGTAGTTTTTTTGTGAAGGCGCGCCGAAAATACATACTTTTGTGTTTATAATATTAGTGTGATACATTAAATATAACCTTTTAATAATATAAGAGAGGCAGCTGTAACTGTAACCGAAAAACCCAAGAAAAACTGTGTAACCCTTACCTCATGCGGATCTCTAGACAACTGGCCTTGCCAAAGCTTATCGACCAGCCTCGCTGCCAGATAACAAACGTTAGATATGTTAGACTCCGTCCCAAAGAGTTCAGTGTTCAGTAGGTTTTCCATGAGCGTCGTGAGTACTTCCGTTTGGTACTCTATTTGCTGTTGACTTGTGGAGTTTGCTGGCGACGCGTCGAGGACTAGATCTATCACCTGCAAACGTTTAAAGTTGAGTAAAAAGTATTTAACAAGTGTAAAACATGAGTTTAGTCATGAGGTGTGATTATTTACCAGAGGCTTCCGACAACCGAGCGTAATTTTTTGATTTATGTTGTGAGTTGCCAACAGAAACTACAACTAATTTTGCGTCGCTGTGCGGCACAAGGACATTTGTATGAACCTGAATGAATCGTAAATAACGTGACACATTTTATGCGACAAAAACTTCAAAAAATTAGCACTGGCCGAGGCCTAAACGTATGGTTTTCTTGGTGGAGTAATAGCCCAAAGTGGGTCCACAGTGACGATGATTATGATGGTAATTTTGTCGAATTGTTTAATAAATTATTAAGGACCCGCGGCTTCGCATGCATTGTTTCTATGAAAACGATTAAAGGCTATTTCTATACCATGGAACCTGATTTATGGGATAAAAAGCCTGTTTTATTCCAGGCCTAAAACTTTCTTTATGCAAAATTTCAGCCCGATGCGTTCAGTGGTTTTAAGAATAAGGTAACAAACATCCATGCATCCAAACATTCGCATTTATAAAATTATTATTAGTGTGATGTGATAGTAATAGAATACGATCAGCTGCACGTGGCCTAGAGAAGCGTAGGACAGAGAATGGGAAAATACAGAGGCCTGCAGTGGCAAGGGCTGAAAGAGAAGGAAATGCCATCGTGTAGATAACTAAAGATATATTATGATTCGCGTGATTCGTGTGAAAGCACGTTATTGTTTTAGTCACATGAGGTTGCATTATAAAAACATAGTGAACTGTGTCTTCTGTAACTAGACTCTATTTCTCTGTCGTCTCTTCAAAAAAATTGTTTGTAATTGGTAATCGAAGGACAAGCTATAAAGTTTTATTTCGTGGTAAAGCTTTGCGTCCATTATTATGTAGCAGTAGCATATCACGTTGCGTGCCCATCGTCATGCCCGTGAAGCCTAAATTTACCCGGGGTGAACGCCGGGTTAACATGCAACCGAACTTTAAAATACAGTCAGTCAGACGTCTCAAGGAATTGTTAGCACATGTTAGTTGTTAAGATATAAAAATGTCCATAATTACGCTATAAAAGTAGGATCTTGAGCCGGAGCACGGACTACATGGCGTACAAAGTATTGACGAGGGCACAGAGTCCGCCAGTTCCGTCTAGAAACCAAGCTTGTCAGTTTGTTATGTGATCACTTTTAGAATGATTTTCTACTCAAAAGACTATGTCGGTTTTAGTCTTCAGAAAAATACTCATAAACAAAATTTTTACATTACAGTCGATTCTCTTGGCACAAACCAACAGACTAACTAGATGGGACTAACTGACTTATTATTTTACGATCGAAAAAAGGACTGTAACATTTTTAGGCCAGTTTTGGTGCTAACAGAATCGACACAATTATGCGTTACTATTTCTACAGTAAAATTCTGTCCTTCGGTCGGAGGCCAAGATCCACTTCGGACCGAGAGTAAGGCTACGTTTTCTCTTACTCGAAATCGACATTGGATCCGAAATACACACACTCATCTTCCGCTGGTTCCGGATTATTAAATTCTGCTCTGCTCTGCGTCAATGGTAACGCACCTTTAGTAAATAAGTTTCTACGATACCTACTCTACACTGGACACTGTCGCCTTAACAAGCTCATGTTCAAACTAGGTCTAAGCGACACACAATCCTACAGATTCTGCGAAGAGGCGGAGGAAACGACTCTTCATCTGCTAGGCGAGTGCGGAGCACTGATGCAAAAACATAGCATCCATCTGGGCAAGCACCTGCACAGCCCAGACGAGCTACGAGCCCCATCACCCTGAAGAAACTAAGCACTAACTAACTAGCTAACTAGAAAGTAGCTGCACGGGTTAGTGTGGGCGAACTATGAACGTCGCAGCTTCAGGGCTGAACACTCGAGTGGCGATCACATTAGGCCTATCATGGCCGTAGTGACACGAAAACCACCTATAGCAAATAAAAAATATAAAAAAATATACTCTACACTGAGATGCTTTTGACCCATGCTGCGTCAATCCTGCTGCTCTTGTAACTGGTATCACTACGTAATTTCCTGAGCCGGGTTTGTCTCCACGCTGATTCTATAGTGGCTACTAGCCCTTAGTAACCCTAGATTCTAGATGCCTAGATATAAAGGTTGACTTACAGGTGCGGTTTTCCCGGTCACATTCAGCGGCAGGGAGTCCAAAACAATAACTTTGAGGAAATCCATAACGGCCTGTCTTGCAGCATGCTGCGTCAATCCGGCCGCGCTTGTAGCTGGTATCACCACGTCCTTTTCTGAGCCGGGAGTGGAGGCGCCAGAGCTTTCGCCGCTTTCGCATATTGCTGTGGATGGTGGCAACATTATTTTGGAATTAGAAACGCATTATGTATGTGAAGTAAAATCAAACATTTGGTGATTTGATGATATTTGCGTGCATGTGCTAGTGTCTCGGTTTTTTTTTTTTTTTTTTTTACTGAGGGAACTATTATATTTTCTATTTAAATGTGGATTTTTAGTCATCAAATGAAATGTTCTTTATCTGTTCTAATATATTTTTTAAATTCGGATTAGAATTTGGATCACGTTTCTTTTACAAATTTGCTCAAACGACTTGAAACCAAAGGAGAAGTACAATAATTAATATAATAAGGAAATTTGTACTCACGCATAGTGATATCATCTGATGAATTCGGCGGGAAGAGCGTAGAAGCCAATGCAGTCAAAACTTCAGCCGTCATCATTATCGGGACAAAGTCCGGCAGAGTGTTGTATAGGGAAAACAGCACCTTAGGACAAACATTTATTTAATTAACATTTATATTACGATACTAGTTTCTGCCCGCAGCTTGGTCCGCGTTGTTGCTCGGATCGTCCCCAGTAGAATGACTACGGCTTCCGGACAGAGCGTGATCCTCGTGGCAATGGCGGCCAAAGGTTGCCGAGAAGTGCCTGAAGAGATCCAAGCGGCGGCCACAAACTGCATTCTGTAGACACGACTGCGCGGTCCAATGTGAACTCTCCAGCACACGGTCTAAAATCACCTGCACAAACCCCAGTTGATGATCAACCAACCACTCGGGCAGACTCCCATGCTCCGTATGTATCAACGCTCGGACCGTGCCCAGTAGAATGACTACTGCTACAGGACAGATTGCGTGGTCCTCGCGGCGACGGCGGCCGAAGGTTGCCGAGAGGGGGCTGAAGATAGCCAAGCGGCGGCACACACTCTTCACATTCTACTGACATTACTCCGCGGTCCAATGTAGACTCTACAATCCACATTATAAGGTCTAAATCTATACTCACCTTTACTATCCCCAGCGGGTGATCAACCAGCCACTCAGCCAGTCTTCCTTGCTCCATATGTATCAACGCTGGGACCGTGCCCAGTAGAAAGACTACTGCTTCAGGACCGATTGTGATCCTCGCTGCGAAGGCGGCTGAAGGTTGCCGAGAGGGAGCCGAGTGGCGGCCCACATGACTCCGTGGTCTAATGTGGACTCTACAGCACTTTTTATAAGATCTTAACTCACCTGCACTATCCCCAGTGGATGATCAACCAGCCACTCCGGTAGACTCCCTTGCTCCGTATGTATGAGCGCTCGGGCTGTGCCCAGTAGAATGACTACTGCTTCGGGACAGAGTGTTATTCTCGCGGCGACAGCTGCCGAAGGTTGCCGAGAGGGAGCTGAAGATCCCCAAGCGGCTGCCCACACTCGTTCTATAGACATGGCCTTGTCAGGGCCGATGTTTCGCATCGGTTGGCCGAGGGTAAGGCCGAAGAGTAGGTAGTAGAGCTCCGGAATATGCAGATGGGAAAGCACCAGCCTGAAAAGTGTTAAGGTACAGTTATACCAAATCAATTCGTGCTTCGTGATATATTCATCATGATACTGTTCTTGATTATAACACAGAAATAGAGGATAGTGGGTCTTATGTCGTTAATCCACTTCGCATCTTTTGCTCATTCTCGATTATCATAAGTTATGAACTTCCGGAAGCCTACACCCAGCGGTGGGTTAAATACGGCCGTAAGTTATGATGATGAAGGATTCTAAGGATCCTGAACAAAAATAATAGTTTGTTCACCAACGTCGCATTTTTATGGGTTTGACAGTAAGGTGAATTTAGACTTATTCAGACGTATGCAGTACTGTCGTGTACAGATGCGAATGCGAGTGTACAGTCACGGTAAGCAGTACGACATGCTGCGGCAACTTTATCCTTTTTCTTTCGCCTATCCTCGACCACTAATCAGTCAGCGATGGTATAAATACCGTTTATTTTACTTTCACGTACGGCTTCAGACTTACTCATTAGCACAAATACGTCCGCTGCTAAACATACCTCCCCAAACTGGGTTTTTCATTATCACCACGCTTGGAAGGTAGATTCGTGATCGCAGTAGAGGTGTTAAAAATACACAGAAGAAAGTTGCCTCTGGTAGATTCCCTTTTACGACATCCACAGTTGAGTTGAAGGGGTCGATTCTAAAGCGACGACTTCAGACTTACCAAGCCAGTAACGTGAATCCCGACGTATGCAGTACAGTCATGTGCAGATGTGAGTGCGAGTGTACAGTCGCGGTCAGCACGACGCCGGCTTGCTGCGGCGACGCTATCATCTCTGTGTGGCGGAGCCAGCCGCCATTGCCAGATCCTTCGCGAAACCTAGAACAAACTTTGTATTTAGACATGTTTACTTTTTTTTTTTTTATTGTTTAACAAAATCAACAGCCTTATATCTAAATGATTATATAATCTCAATAATAATTACGCGGTTCTAAATAGTCAAAAATTCTATAAAATTTGCTTTAACTTCTAAACTGAATAAAATAGTAGCGTATTGGAATTGGAACTTGGAACCCCACAACACCTACTTCGTTTCTACTTTATAAATAGTACCTTGTACAATAGTGTAACAGGGGAATTTCTTTTTCTTACCTATGCATAATGGCATTCTGCTGGCCTTGCCCAGAGCAAAGAATCACCATAATCCGCAGCGCCCAAAGCACCGTCGTATGATGAACATTCTCCTGCATAAAGCTGAGCAGCCAATCCATGCCTACCAAACACAAAAACAAAATCATTTATTTGCCGAAGAAACGTAGGTATATCTAGAAATGCAAATTAATGGCGGTCCCCGGACGAGGCTTACCTGTACTAAGCATGAACGCAAAGACAGGGCCAATAACAAAAAATAATCTAGTTAAAGTGAAGTATTTAAAAAGTATTAAAACAATATCCCACATCTAGTCCACTGCTGGAAATAGTCACTCAGCAGCAAACAGCGCGTCAATGGCTTTTATCAATCTGATTATCTAGAGGATAAAAAAGCTTGGGACAGGATTTGCTCCAAATAGAAAAATAACAACTAACTAACAGGCTAAAGGTTTCTTCGTCGCTTCTTTTCTTTTTTCTACATACCTAAGCGACTGAAATCAAAAATATCACTTTATTTCCGTGTCAGTGTTCAATTATTAAGAATTTGACCTTTTCTACGTGTACATTTATTGTATTTATGGAAATAAAGAGTTTTTGACTTTGAAATAGGTAATGCCACAAACCCCACGCATGGGCATGCGTTTCGTTCGGGATTCGCAGTGGAAGTGTTAAATATACATACACAGAAGGCAGTTGCTGCCTTCTTCTGGTAGAATCCCTTAATCGCCTTTTACGACATCGACTGGCTGAGCTGGATGAATCTATTCTACAATATCTGCAGTATGCATATTAATATTATACATTCGGAAGTAACTCTGTCTGTCTGTTACATTTTCACGCCTAAACGGCTGAACAGACCTCAATAAAATTTGCCAAAGAGGTAACTGGTATCCCGGGGACGGAAATAGACTACTTAAAAAGCGCGTGCGAAGCCGCGGGCAGTAGCTAGCAATAAATAACTATTGCATGAGTTAAGCGGTGTTACCTACCCAACACTCTAGATATCTCCTCACACACAATCGTATTCACGAGGTTCCGCTGAGTGAAGAGCAATGTATGCAGTACATTGAAACATTTGTTGCGAAGGATTATTTGATCGCCTTCGCTTTCCTTTTCGCAGTCGCTCTCCTTGAGATTTGTGTTTTTCTCCGTTTGCGACGGTAGGGGGAGAGTGTATGCCATGAATTGTCCTAGAATAAAACACAATAACGTGAATATTGTTTTATATCATAGAGTAGTGCAATATTTAGTCGATTTATATTATGTATTAAACTTTTTTATTTTAAGGTACCTGCGAAGATCAATGAGAACGGGTAGCATTTATTTGAACTTTGGAGTATGCAATGGTCCGTGTATGGACCGGTTTCCAAGCGGAGATGTTTAAAAATAATAAATAGTGTGGTGTCAAAGCAGCGACATATTTATCAAGATAAAGAGAAGAGATGTATCCAAGATTTTATCCCCTTCTCTCCGTTTGTTCATTCTCTCGTTTTCTCCTCCTTCCTACGTTTTGGTGGAAACTGAGATTTTATTACCAAAAAGCAGAGTTGCAGGTGTGATATTTTTAGGCCGCGACCTCATGCTCATACATACATGACCTCATACATGTGCGGAGTAAAGAAACAGACATAAATTATTTTTAATTACCTAAACACAGCAGATCGCTAGGCCTCGGCTGACCCCCGAGCAACGCAGACAGCAGTTGTATAAGAACGTTTTTTGTGGTCACGACTTTAACTTCATTTATAATATACAGTAGTTTAGAGACCAGCTGAAGCTCTCTCATTGTGCGTAGGTTGTGCGTGCGGTGAGCGGTTTCTGTCGCCAGCTCTAATAGATGCTCGAGGAGAGATTTGATAAGGCCGCCTGGAGCGCCCAGCCAGACTTCAAGCTCGCATATTAGATCCTGAAATGATATTATACGTCAAGAGTTTATTCTCGTAATAGCTACACCAAAAACATTGAGGCACTTATTCCTCAATTATCCCACTCTAGGGGGTTGCCACAACGTGTAATTTTCTTCCGTTCTCTATTAGCCGTCATATCCACAGTCACAACACGGCTTAGACCGTGCATAACATTTTATACAATCCATTCATATTTATTTTTAGTTTAAACGTCATACATTTAGGCCTATATCCTTACGTGTAAAAACACCGTGGGCCTTGATTTATTAAATATTCCAATAGGCAGCAGGTACCGCTCAAATATATTGCCCATCAGACAGTTAGTATAAGGTGACTGTTTTTGTGACCTAAACGAACACCGGTCAAGATAAATGGTGACAAGTTTATAGCCAAGTTAGAGTAATTTATGTACTCCTTTGTATTTTCCTGGTTAGGCCGATTTTCTTTTAACAATATAGTTTAAACAAAAGATAAACTCAATTAAAAGTATATTGTTCACCGAGGTGAGAAAGTGACTGATTCCTATCGAGTGTATCATTTGAGGCCCGAGGCGCAGCCGAGGACCTTAAAACACACGAGGTTTTAACATTCACTTTCTCCTGAGTGATAAGATAGTTGAGGTGCTTTATACTACACCTACGAGGAAAACATTTTCCGAAAAAGAAGTTGCTCTCTTCTCGTTTTTCCAATACACGAAATCTTCATAAGTCTTGTTGTATTTATTTCTGGATTTCTCGGTTAATAGGTTCTCAATTTGAGCAGTTTCTTTTATTACTGGCGGTGTCATAAAATCTTCACAGTCACTCCACGACATTCTGTAGAATTAATAAAATTACCTAACCCAAATGTAAAATTAGAAATTCTCGCGAATGCCTCAGTTCCGAGAACGGAAGAGGCCGATATCACATGGCGGATTCAGAGGCGTTTCCAAAGTAGGGGAAATAAAAAAAATAGATAAATAGTATTTAATTATGTTACCAAATCCCAAAAGTTTAAAAGAATAACTCACCTGAAAAGCAGTCAAATTGGGTATCGAAGAGGTTTCCTTATGACTGTCAACCGTCCCCACCAATCCGAATATCAGATGCAGTATATGTGAGTTTAGAAGCTGTTTCTTTCTCTTCAATAGCATTGCTAAAGTCTGGTACCCTTTCCGCCGGTCCATTTCAGCCTGAGCCGCCTTGTTGGAGCGTACTACGCAAACTAGGGCTTTTACTCCCGCGTATAGACATTCTACGTCTTGTGCCATTGCAATAAGACCTAGGAGAACTGAACAACCGCCTACTGTGTCAATCTGTAACAACGTTTCAGGCTAATTTATCAAACTATGCAAACCTATATGAATATAACTCGAGTACTTCGTGTAATGCATATGTGAGAGATAAGGAGAATAGGTCATCTATGTACCGTCCTAATTAAGTAATTAAATAAATAGATTATCACACTGACTTATGTTGATGCATGTAAACATCACATGTCGAATTTAGTTTCATTGCAGTCAGAGCGCTATCAAATGATTAGGAACAGTGGGGTAATAAGAGGAAGCATCGGTTAAAAATAAGCCCAGCTGTGGCTAAGGGCGTGTCCAGACTGAATAACGGGGATCGCGCAAGCAATATCCGCAGTGCACGAAACATTCGACAAGTTTGAACTTATCGCGCGTGCCTTTACACGCATTACAGAAGGGCTGTTGCGATAATGATAATAAAGAACAACGATAATGATAATAAAGAAGTAATATCAAAGCAGGTAAACTCACCATTATAGCAGCAGGTTTCGAGCAAAACACCCTTACACCCAGATACCCGACCACAGTGCCGCCGAGACAGCGCGCCGGCCCCATCAGGTGGCCGGCGGAGTTGTGCAGGATGCGTATGGGCGTCGCGTTCTCGTGTGACGACATGCCTGGAAAGATTTCAGTAGTGCTTGAACGAGTTATGGTTTAAGCAATCAAATCAAATCAAAATCTCTTTATTCCATAAATACAATAAATGTGCACGTACACTTAGAAAAGGTCCAATTCTTAAAAATTAAACACTGACACGGAAATATAGCGATATTTTTGATTTCTGTCGCTTCGGTAAGTAAACTAAAAGTAAAGAAGCTACGAAGAAACCTTTAGTCTGTTAGTCGTTATTTTTCGAGTTGGAGCAAATCCCGTCCCAAGATTTTTTATCCTCTAGCTAGATAATCTGATATTTTATAGTAAGTCGCAATCGCATTGTTATAATACATTTCCGCTGGTTCATTATTGGAATATTCGTTAATGGGAACGAACCTTTATTTATACTGTGACGTTGTGACCCTTTTGACGTCATTCTCATAATTAAATCGCTAGATATCATTCAAGCGCACAGTTCGCTTGAACCTTTATAAAATACCTAACCATAGTGGTATTTCGTAAACACTTCTATTGAATAGGTACGTTTTGTCTCATTTGGGTAACTTTTCAAGGAGTGTTTTGTCATTTGCTTGAATGGTACAGTCGTGTAGAAAAAATATCAAATCAACGTAATTGACTGCAACGTAGTCAACAACTTGACCAGGTAAGTGTTCCCTGTGAGAGGATAGTAGGAATAAAATAATTAAATTAAACTTATCTAAATTACTATAATAAAATAAATAAATATAAACTAACAAATAAATAATAAACTTACTAAATTCAAAACAACATACCTAGTTGTTTCGCAATAGCCTTATTATCGTTTTTGCTATAGACTTTGCGTATTTTCGCCAAAGTCAGCTGAGACATGGCCCGCGCGTTCAATCCAAAAACAACCTTCTCTTCAGCCACTAAAGGTCCAAGCGGTTCCTGGTTCTGTCCGGGCGCCGGCGGCGCTTGGAGTGTGCCGACGTAGTGTGGACCGAGCTGGTAGATTATTGCCACGGTGGCTGCTGGTAATACCTGGAATAATAATATCACTTGTGAATAAAAAGTTATGCCGGAACGAATTACATACATCACAACACAGAATAATAATAATATAATGTAATAGTACATTGTTCACCGAGGTGGGAAAGTGACTGATTCCTGATCGAGTTTGTCATTTGAGCCTTAAATAAAATACACGAGGTAGGAATCGCAATTTCTCCTGAGTGGTAGGTGTAGTATAAAGCACTATGCTTTATACTACACCTACGAGGAAAATAAAACATTTTCCGAAAAAGAAGTTGCACTCTTCGCTTTTTTCCAATACACGAAATCGTCATAAGTCTTGTTGTATTTATTTCCGGATTTCTCGGGTAATAGGTTCTCAATACTTGAGCAGTTTCTTTTATTAGTTGCGGTGTCATAAAATCTTCACTATCGCTCGACGACTTTCCGTAGAATTAATAAAATTACCTAACTCAAATGTAAATTTCGAAGAAATTCCCTCGATTGGAACGGAAGAGGCCGGTATCATTTTGGCGGACTCGGAGTAAAAACTTTTTGTATTTTAACCTATAATGAAAATAACCATAGCTAAAGGCTGAAACTTCAGAAAAAAAAATAACACGTTAGAAATGGCTTTCCATACATTATTCTCTCCCGGCAAACGCGTGAGAAATGAAATTCCATAGAGTTTTTCGACCCGCATTCTAGTACGCATGCAATGACGTACTTTCTAGCTCAAGTTTGGAAAAGAAATAAGTCACTTTCCGAACAGGTGTAGTATAAATAATATTACTGTCCGCCTGTTTGGGTAGGCCCAAAAGGTCGGCTTTGCTCGAAGAAGGGTATCGAAATAATCAGCAGATTACATGCTATGTTTGAGTAAATAAATAATACTGGTCAATTTGCAAAGCACCATCTGGCCTCAAAGTAAGCAGAGCTTCTGTTATGGGTACCAGATGACTGTCATATTATAATAAGCACAGACCCAAAACTAATTCTTGCAGGAAAAATCTGATGAAACTTTACTCCGTGAACTTTATTCCGAAGCAGGAATCGAATCCGAAACCTTCTGCGACACAGGCGGGGATTTCCGCCCACTGCGCCATAGAGCACCTACCGGCAATAATTTATAACCAAAATTCAGACGACAGAAGCCATTGCTGGGTAGTGGGTATATCATCACGCGGGCATGGCGGTGTATTCGAGCGCGTCGTGCAGTGCGCGCGAATACTGCCGAATTTGGAACGGCGTGCCTAGAACGCAGTAGACATTGGACGCGCCGGAGAGTGGCCGCGCCGCCGCCGCCTGGGTTCGGCTTACGTAGTGTAGCTTGCAGTATTTATACTAACGTCTTCTAACAGGGCGGCGGGTCCCTGGCGCCACACGAGGCGCGAGTACCGCCTCCACTGCGGGGGCGTGCCTAGGACGCAGTAGACACTGGACGCGCCGGAGAGAGTAGCCGCGCCGCCGCCTGGGTTCGCGCTTACGTAGTGTAGCTTTCCGGAGTGCATGTGTTGACCTGGCAAGGGTTAAACAAGATAAAATATAAGGCTAAAATCCAAGGTCTTTGGAGGTCATATCAGAATATGATAGTCTACTGCTAAAAAAAGGCGAGAATTGAACGCCATAGTGCCCTATCATTAGCCTGCCGCATCCAGCGAAATACTGCCAGTCAGTTCGTAGATCGTCATCCCACATCTAGTCATAACTACGTTGCCGTAGCGGTCTCATGGAAATAATGATATAAGATTTTATTTCTCAATCCAAGAAAGTCAATACTTGCCATCAAGGTAAAGCGCGAAAGAAGAGTTCTTCAGCACGGCTCTGTTCAATACCAACACGAGATGATGCCACTGGCCCTCGTGCTGCAGGTCCGGACACCAAACCCGCGCCCCGCACTCCCCAAAACCGTCCGGCTCCCAGGAACCAACATCTGTAATAGAACAACTTTTAACACACGTGTCCTAAGATTCTAAGTAAGGTCTTAAGCTGATAAAATTGTAGATTTATTTCAAAACACTCATATAAGGTAAGGATTCTTATTTTATAGTAAAAAGCGTTTATAGAGACACACACCCGAGTGCTAGCGTGAACTGAACTAAAGAAGCGCGCTCATAGCTAAAAATGAAGTAAATGGGCCGACGCTTGAGGGCTAGACAGGGCGGTTTGACCAAACAGTCTAAGTGTATTAAGCTTTGTAAATTCCGGCCCCCTTAGAACTAACTTCTGTTAAGATGCGCCTGCTCGTCGCGGCTGTTGTTTATATTCCTGACTAGCGTGAGCAGTCGGCTCCTACTTTACTTTAACAATAGAAACTTGTAAGAAATCAAATGATATCCCATAAAATTTTCGACTTCGACGGGACTTGAACCCTCATCCTTCCCTCAGTACGGGAATGTGCTAACCAATTACACCACGAGGTCAAGTGACGTAGGAGTCGAATAACTTTAGGACTCTAGCGCCGTTAGCTCCACCTACAGGGTAAACATTGAAGTTTATCCAATCCTGTTCAGGGACTAAAGTTACATTTAGTTCATGTGACGAGAGGTGTTTCTAATAGATTACCCCGAGTGTGAGGGCTAACGCACTATAATAATAAAAACCTTGCAGTCAGAGAGACGAGATGCTCGTCGCTGCTGTTGTTTGTATTCCCGACTGGCGTGAACAGTCGGCTCCTACTTTACTTTGACAACATAATCTTGTGTCATGTCTATACTTACTCTGAGGCACAACAGTTTCCTGCGTAGAAACAATGATGGCCTTGTCCCTCGCAGACAGCACTACAGTCAGACAGACGAGATGCTCGTCGCGGCTGTTGTTTATATTCCTGACTAGTGTTAGCAGGCGGACGCAGTGCGGGTCGCAGCGAGGGTCGGAGTATTTTTCCACACAGATCCAGGTTGAGTAGGTAAGCCCGGTTTGTGGAGGGAATACTCTGTCGCCTGGAAAAAGATATGTTTTATGTGTGTTACAAAATAACACGTGAAGGTAATGAGCGGAAAATAATTGAGAAGAAAAGATGCATCACACATTCTTCTCGCACACGTCCACTGAATGCAATAGAATAGAATATCATTTATTGTCCGATGTACAGAGCTACAACAAAATTGTCTGATGAACCTACCCCAAACAAGATGATTCTGCCATAATCAAGAAGCTTGTCAGATTAATGATCGCAGTAATTATGATAAAAATACACAGAAGGAATAGACTGCTGCATCACACATCATCCTTGAAAATTTTCATGCGTACACAATCACGGCCTTGTGTCTTTAAGGGGCGAACCTAAAGGGTTTGGTCGTCAAACTAGGCCTAGATCTCAGTATCCACAGGATCCCCGTGGTATAAAACTCGAATTAATAAAATTCAGCATTTATTCTTTGGTTCCTTAAATGTGAAAAAACGATTAAAAAAGAAAATACGATAAAAAATATCATGAAAGTGCAGTGTGTCGCACATAATTTGGTCGAAATCTCAGGTACCCTGCGGTGTATTGAAATTACTTAGTTTTGATTCGTAGATTATTACTAATTATTTAGTTCCTTGAACCAGTTTCTTCATAACTTTTGTAGTTTTCTTGTAAATAAGAAAAAACTAGATTTTTGCGCTTACGCCGCGCCGTTCCAAAAACGTATGATCTGTCCCGCTCCTATGAACGGGAAATCCTATGCCTATCCTTTTCACAAAATGGCGCGCATAGCGCCCTCTTAACGATATCAATGTCCCCGTGATTAGAGACAGCCTTCCACTATGTACATATCGTTGAGGATATTTCTTGACTCACCTGAGCCGATGCCCCCCAACGTAGCGTTATCCTGAGTGCCAAGTGCGTTCAGATTGGCAGACTGCGGCGCGATGCTCGGTAGATAGAGGCAGCCGAAGCCTTCTACTGACATATCGAACTCGACGAATGGAGGCAGAGTGCATGAGTTTTGGGACCTGGAGAAAATAAGTGTATTTAGGTAAGGTCTTATTGAAGGAGATGAAAACTATAAGAGCGCGTTCAATACGGCACCGCTCTGCGTCATTCGGAGCGCATTGTTAGGAATAGATTTAGCATGCGTTTGGTGTACGTTAATTAACTCTGGTAGTACAGAGCTGAAACAAAAGGTACTATAGTCCTCGCGCAAGAGCTAATCAACATTTGCAGTAAGCAAGTAGAGGGAGGGGGTGTGTTACACAGATGTGGCCAATTACTTACGAAGAACAAAATGTACGTCTTCGAGCGTGAGTTGAGTTTTCGTAGCGAAAGCTGTATGTATTTATTTTACTTTTTCGCCCCCTCTTGACGTTCGTTTATGCGTGGGGGTGAGCATGAGCAATAGCGCCAGTACTATACAACTTATACATATGAGCAAGCAATATAGAAAATTATAGAAAAGTTAAATATATTTTACCTGTAATCCCTAGGCGTGGTCATAGACACCAATGTCTTTATCCGGGTGAGGGGCACGGGACCACCCGGCTTGCACATCCGGCCCGGTTCCGGCGCTATGCAGTTTAGAGGGTTACCCATTCGGAGGAACTCCCTAGTAAAAGAAATATAGCTTTTATTTATAAGAGTTTACAGCTTAGGATTAACAGTCCGAACAAGTAGTTTTGGATTTTAAAATATATTTTACAACAAACGCAGCAGTAGTAGATTTGAGAGGAGGTTTCAGGAAATTCATTGCAACACTGAACGATAATGAGCATAAAACTAAGAATCAACTGACGGAACAATTCGGTTAGACATTATAACATTGTGGTGCAACATGCACTACAAACGCGTAGAACTACGCCGTCTGGGGTCATCACTATTATCAGCTTTTGCTAGTCTACCGCTGGACTCCTTTCTAATATGCGCCAAGCTCACCGCATTCATTTCACTGTTCGTCATACCATTTGGCGTCCTACGTTAACCAAGTCACGGTCTCAACTAAACAACACGTTTGTCGGTTCTTCGGAGGATATGGCCGCTGCAGCTGTAGCTTTACCTCAACTCAATCGGACGTAGCGCGTGTGCCGCCAACCTCTCTAACATGTACATAGCAGGCGCGTGTAGAGGATGCTTCTCGCAGCGTAGTGCTGCGCCGCAAACACGTAGGACTACGCCAGCGAGGCCGCATACACACATCACTTGTTGGTTACGCTCACTGCAAAATCATACGATGATGTTAATCCAACAACTGAATCCATGATAAGCTAATTTTACTTATGTTCGTGGATTGTCCAGCATTATTTATTTATTTATCATAAAAGTGACCTGAGGACTTATAATTGATAATCCACCATGTTTCAAAGGAATGTATACCATCATACACCGAGAATGTTCACCAAACATAGCTAAGAAGACTCTCAATCAAGTCACCTTCATACGAAAAAACTAAACTAACATTGCCTTATCCTTTTGGATGTTACGATGGGAAGACAGCCACAAAATATATACAGCCGCTTTATTATTGTCAGGGGTTAACGCGTTTACTGCTAAGCTTCAGCGATGCGACCCGGAAGGGGCGCAACGCTGCAATACAAGCAGATGGAGAGGAGAACGATGTGTGCGTCGATGGTACCTACTCATGTGTTAAAAAGTGATATTCTTGATGAGCCACTGTTTACCTGTGTTTTGTATTGTTTTAAGTAGACCGTACCGTGCTAAAGTAGTCTCTTTGTGTTATGTTATTATATGTTTTATTGTAATTTTAGTTATAGTTATTGTACGTGCCTAACTTTGTATGTGTGTGCCTTGTATTGTCTAATAAACTATTTCATTTCATTTATATTTGGCCTCCTTTCTTGCGTCGGGTGTTAAAAATATATAATTTGACTCACGTTCTCACAAGACTCTTGAGTACATTCGCCAGATAGTCCCTGAGAGCTCTAGCATAGTCCTCCTGTCCGCTCGGCCGTGGCAGAGCGGGCAACAGCCTCGCTAGCACAATGACTACGCCCGCGTGCACCACCCATGCTTCGCCAATGTTGCCGCTGCCCGCTGAGAGGTTTAGAGGCGCGGTTCGACCGGCGGGTTTCGTCTGTGGAGGGAAATTAAAACTTATTTTACGTGTTTTTGTGGTCGTGAGGGATAGCGCATAAATGCCCCATAATGACCCCTTGCCATACTAACATGGCAAGGGGTCAAGATCCACCAAAACAAGCCACGTGATCATTTATGGGAATGTATTTCGTCTTGAAAAGAGATCAAACAAAAATACCGAAAAATACGGCTTCCTTACTGGAGGCTAAGACACTCAGCCCATCCACAGCCGCACTGCAAGATGATAGCTAGGACATCGCCTCGCTGTATCTAAGCTACTAGCTAAGCTAGACGCTTGCAGTGTGCGCGGTCCCGTACTGTTCTTACGTGTGTTTTCTTATCTACCATCCAAGCTACCATATTGCAGTGCTACCGTGGTCGAAGGGTCGCTGAACCAAAGGTGTAAAGCATAGTTTAATAACATTACCTCATTGATAGCAGAGCTAGGTCTTGGGAAGCTGGGAGACATATTGTCGAGAAACCCGCAAAATGTCGGCTTGTCGAAGGAATCCAACGCCACGTCGTAAAGCATTCGAAGCACGATGCATGCGTTGACAAACACTCCTGGAACCCTTTTTGGGAATCTGCAAGGTAAAATAGACTGTAAATTACGTATGCTCAGATATTGTTTTAGTTAAACTAGGTTCGACACGCGGCTGCGTTTTCCTAGATTTTTTATTCAAATGTATATCCGTCCAATTGGTAGGTAGTCACTTTCGCACCTAACTGCTGGGCAAACGGCTCCCCCAAATACATCCAGTAATCTCTCCTCTTTATTTCGATTTTTCGTCTTTTTTCCTAAACTACGTAACCAAAATGGCAAAATTGACACTAACACTGAAAAGTGTTTACATAAAATACGCATGACTTACGTCATGCTTACGTCATCATTATCATATCAGCCCACCACCACCGTCCACAGCTGGACATATGCCTCCCCCATACAGCGCCACTGATAGCAAAAAGCACTTACGTCATTTCCAAAATATTCCCCGTGAATATCTCGTGGATTGTTTCATACAGCTCCGGATGGCCTGCCTCGGTGTCGTTCTGTAGTTCCGTGTCGTCTTCGAAGCAGCCGAGCAAACGGATCGTGTCGCAGAGAGTTGTTAGGCAAATCTGAAAAAAAAATAACCAAAGTATAATCTGGGGCTGTTTTTGAAGTGAAACTTCTGTAGGCGCACTTTTTCTGTCTAGTAAATGGTTAATCGTCACGCTCGGGTCGGTTACGCTGAACCGCGTATACTCGGCTCCAGTAGGCAATTTTAACGTTTTCGCATCTATCTAAATTAGATAAGTCATTGATAGTGTCCATCAGATTTTTTATGTTTGATACAAAATAAATCACAAAGATTGCGCATTCGTAATTAAATAGATTATTTGTCAAACGAGTGGCTGTCCGTCTGGTGACATGTAGATTATGCAGTCTATGTCAGTGTAGATTATGGACACAGGCAGAATTACGATAATCAGACGCAGAGTCATTAAGTAAGAAGTTGAAGTATGGGGCGGGACGTCACTTGGCAGGAGACTTACTATTTTGAGCCTATTTTTCTGTTTAATTCGATTGTATAACTAATAGATCTTACCTCGTGATGAAAAAACTTTGCATTAGCGGGCTCAAAGCGCATAGCGGTGCTGATGGTGTAGAAGACAATATGCATGAGGTTCAGCATGTCACTGTCCATGGGCTTATCCCCTTTGAGCTTCCCCTCGAGAGAAACCAGCACGCTCGTAACGTAGACGAAACCGCTGACCTGAAAGCATTTAATGTTATCGAGAAGCGCCCATACGTTTTTAATTTAATTTCCATTCTTTTCATATTTTGCTTAATTTTACTGTATATTGTAGTTTTTGTGTCTATTTGGCATACCGAATTAACCGGTGAATTATGTGGAACTATTTTTAAGCCTTTTTTCATGCACCTTTATAAACCTATTTTTTATGCAATAAAGTAATTATGATGATATTATTTTATGGAAACCTACCGCTCAGATGTGAATCTAAAGTTAAAGGAGTGGAAGCGAAATCTGTGAACACAGGGGCCCAACGAGTTAAAAGAATATGAAGTCTACTACTGGTGATTTATTAATATTATAAATTAAAGACCCTTTTTTTATAAATTGCCTAGCTCTTCTCGTTCCAATGATGCAATTTCCTCCACATTTCTCTTTCCAATGCGGTATATTTTACTTCTTTATACGACATCACATGACTACTAGTACAAGACAAACAAATAACACGAGATAGTATCAAGTCAGCTTCCTGTGAAACGTTTTCTTGGTTGAATACAAAACTATTATCTCCGCTCCGCTCATTACGTTATCCCAGAGGAAAGTTGGTTTCCGCACGGTACGTACCAGATAAATCCCATATAAAAATGGAACGACTCGTTTTCGAGTCGATATTATCAGTAACTGAATTCGGGTCAGATTGTATGGAGCTTAGCAATTTTATTGGCACTATTCTAAAGTTGGGTTTCCACTACTAAAGGGTAATTAGCGGGAAATGAGAGATGAGTGGGCGGAGTTAATATCAACGCTTTCTGCTCGCTCACTCCTTTCCGCTTGACTATCTTTCTGTTCGCTCACTCCTTTCCGCTTGACTATCTTTCTGCTCGCTCAGTCCTTTCCGCTCAACTATTTGTTGGTGGAAATACAGCAGTTTACTCTTGCGAGTTATAATGGGTCCGCTCCGCTCGCGGTGGAAACCCGGCTTAAGGCTTTATAAGTGTCCTAACCTTTCTAAATATAGTCCTAGTACGGTGTGAATCACGTAGGCAGGTCAGCAAAGCTCTCAGTATGTTCAGCTTCAGTTTCAGCGCGTCATTGGGCGCTGCATGCATTCCGCACAGCAATGCTGACATATCCTCCTCACCGGAACCGCTTACGATAAGTGCTCTTATCACATCTGAAATTAACAAATAGAGTGAACATAATGTTCATCAGTGAAAATTTAAGCGTTCGTTCATTCATTCATTCAGTTCCAATGACGCACATGTAGATGGTATATCAATCAATCAATCAATCATTTATTTGCAAGAATACATAATTATTTTACAATGTCAGGTCTTATAACTATATTAGTAACTGTATTCAGCCTGCATGCAGGCGTGCAAATATTGTGTGAGTCATATTATTATTAAAAGTACTAGTCATTTATGTTACAAATCATATTCTAAATATTCGTTTACATTATAGAAACATGTTTCAAGCAACCATCCAATTAACTTCTTCCTAAATATATTTCCATTAAGTTTCTTTAAGTCTTCTGGTAATTTATTGTAAATAGTAATGCACATTATAAACATTTCTTGTATATATATATCTTTACGACATTGGGGTTTGTAGACTAAATTGTTAAATTTGATCCGATTTTGTCGAGTAATCACATCTTTACGCTTCTTAAAATAGATTGGGTGTGTTTTCACAAATAGACAAATGTCCCTAATATACATGCAGGCGAGAGGTAGGATCTTACAATTCCTGAAGAGAGGCCTGCAACTATCAAGGAACCAATAAAATATAGATATACAGTTGTCTTTTGAGGCTTGGCAGTGAACACCTTAACACTGAGAGCCTTATCCATGACGCACATGTACAAATAGACGGTACAATTGTGCAGTGTTGTGAATACGTTAACATATAGTGCCCATCAGGGCTAAGATGCGCGCCACGAGAAGCGTTTTTCTTCTCGTTAACTCGAGAAAAATGGCGGTATCTCGATTTATCGACCGATGCTAGCATGCAGCACCAAATGTCATCACGTCTCGTCACGTGAACGATTTTAGTGAATGTATATCTTATCTGTGGTAACCTTTCTCGTCAAACGCTAAGATGCGCACCAAATTTTCTCAACTTTTAGCTATGTAGAGCTATGTAGTTCTACTTTAAGCGCTAAGGATGAAGCACATCATGTACTTGCTCACATTTTTCTAGGCCTTGTTATAAGATAGGTCATCTATAAATAATACATAGTGTAGCTACTAAAACTGAAGCGTAGATTTTCGCCCGCCAATGTTGAAATAGCTTCTCCTTCTTTTTTTTTTGTTTGGTTGTGTTTCGACTGCTTACCACCATTCTACAAGTCAAAATGTTCAAACTACCAATAACAAGGTGAAAACTAAGGTCAGTTTATTTCTATCGTGCAGTTCACAAAAACCATAGACAATTGAATGAACTAAACGGGTGTTCGTCTGGGTGGCTGTCTCTACGCGAGAAAGACTACTCGACAACGAGTATTATGCCTTTGTGATGCGCATGTTAGAGTAAACGAGAAAACCACTGACGACGACAAAAATAGACGTCACGCGCGCGACGTCTTTCGTGGCGCGCATCTTAGCCCCCCATGTCGCACATGTACAAATAGATGGCATAGTTTACACAGGTCGCTTCCCTGCGGCCGGGCAGTGAGCACGTAAACACATAGAGTGCCCAAGACGCACATACACAAGTAGATAGTGTAGTTGTGCTGTGGTGCGCCCTTGAAGTTCGCGCCCCTGAGGGCGCATTGAACACGTTAACACAGAGAGTGCCCATGACGCACATACACAAGTAGATAGTGTAGTTGTGCTGTGGTGCGCCCTTGAAGTTCGCACCCCTGAGGGCGCATTGAACACGTTAACACAGAGAGTGCCCATGACGCACATACACAAGTAGATAGTGTAGCTGTGCTGTGGTGCGCCCTTGAAGTTCGCACCCCTGAAGGCGCATTGAACACGTTAACACAGAGAGTGCCCATGACGCACATACACAAGTAGATAGTGTAGCTGTGCTGTGGTGCGCCCTTGAAGTTCGCACCCCTGAGGGCGCATTGAACACGTTAACACAGAGAGTGCCCATGTCGCACATACACAAGTAGATAGTGTAGTTGTGCCGTGGTGCGCCCTTGAAGTTCGCGCCTCTGAGGGCGCATTGAACACGTTAACACAGAGAGTGCCCATGTCGCACATACACAAGTAGATAGTGTAGTTGTGCCGTGGTGCGCCCTTGAAGTTCGCGCCTCTGAGGGCGCATTGAACACGTTAACACAGAGAGTGCCCATGTCGCACATACACAAGTAGATAGTGTAGTTGTGCTGTGGTGCGCTCTTGAAGTTCGCGCCTCTGAGGGCGCATTGAACACGTTAACACAGAGAGTGCCCATGTCGCACATACACAAGTAGATAGTGTAGTTGTGCCGTGGTGCGCCCTTGAAGTTCGCGCCTCTGAGGGCGCATTGAACACGTTAACACAGAGAGTGCCCATGACGCACATACACAAGTAGATAGTGTAGCTGTGCTGTGGTGCGCCCTTGAAGTTCGCACCCCTGAGGGCGCATTGAACACGTTAACACAGAGAGTGCCCATGACGCACATACACAAGTAGATAGTGTAGCTGTGCTGTGGTGCGCCCTTGAAGTTCGCACCCCTGAGGGCGCATTGAACACGTTAACACTGAGAGTGCCCATGTCGCACATACACAAGTAGATAGTGTAGTTGTGCCGTGGTGCGCCCTTGAAGTTCGCGCCTCTGAGGGCGCATTGAACACGTTAACACAGAGAGTGCCCATGTCGCACATACACAAGTAGATAGTGTAGTTGTGCCGTGGTGCGCCCTTGAAGTTCGCGCCTCTGAGGGCGCATTGAACACGTTAACACAGAGAGTGCCCATGTCGCACATACACAAGTAGATAGTGTAGTTGTGCTGTGGTGCGCTCTTGAAGTTCGCGCCCCTGAGGCAGGGCATTGAATACGTTAACACAGAATGCCCATGACAAACAAGTATATGTAACCCAATAAATAAATCATGCTGGACAATTCACACAGTAGAACAGTGCTCATGACAAACAAGTAGGTACATGTAACCCAATAGATAAATATAATGTAAAAGGAATGGAGTAATCATTACTTTTGCTGGTTTTCTGAATCCGTTCCCAAAGATCGGTACTTAACTCATCCATTTGCATGTCTGAAATGGACAATCTGCATAAACACTTATCTCACGAGTACAACAGATATGCATCACAAAAATTCTGGTTCTGAAGTATTATTTTGCGGGTTTTATTTGTTGTTTTATGCGTTTGGATTGTTTGGCTTTTCCTACTCTTTAAAGGCCTGTTTAGATCTACGCTATATTCGCTACCCAGAGCGTTAGTGGTAACTTTCGCTTGGAATTCCCGTTCGGTTTCGCGCGGTCCGCGGTATTCCGCAAGTTTTTTCGTGACATTAGGATAGCCGCATACCCACTCGGTTTTCGCTACCGCATTGGGTAGCGAATACTGCGTACGTCTTAACAGGCCTTACTTCTGTATACATAATAGAGCAATAAGAATCGTTCCATAACTAATCACAAAGCCAGTTTCGACACTTTCGACAAATAATCAATTTTTCTCACTCACCCAAAGCCGCTCTTCGACAAGAATCATGCACCACTATGCCATGCACGCATTTAGCTCCACCGATATCCCTGAATACGGTGCAGTTATTAGCGTTCCCATTCAAAAGCGCCTGAAGACCTTCTAACACGTAGAAGCCGAGAGTTTCATGCTCACACGCCGCTTTGTTATCACTGATGAGCAGTGAATCAAGTTTAGACAACCTCTTCTTTCTATCTGGGGGTATGGGAGAGTCGCTCGGCGATTCGCTGTGACTCTCTTTAAGTTTTTCTTCGTCTAGTAATTGTCTGTCTTTTAGGAAGACAGCGTAGCGAGATAGGCAGGTCACGAACACTTCCAGCATGCCGACCTCTCTGTACACATCTTTGAATACCACGTTGTGCCTGAAAATGATAATGAGTTCAGTGTGTATGTAGGTTTAAGTCTGACATAGGCATACAGGCTGGCGTTTTGAGATAAGGCTGTGTGGCCTAATCAGAAACTATGAGAAACTAGCTACTGCCCGCGGCTTCGCACGCGTTTTTAAAATACCTATGTCCGTCCCCTGGATAGCATTTACCTCCCTGCCAAATTTCATTAACATCTGATCAGCCGATTAGGTGTGAAAAGGTAACAGACAGACAGATAGACTAACTTTTGAATTTATAATATAAGATAGAGATATAAAACTAGGTATGCAGTTTTTGTTTACTCGTAAATTGAGCTGATGCCTCCTTTATATTTTTATATCTTGTTTATTGGTAAATAACAGCGTAGCTTACTTAACTCTAATGATTATAGCTCTCATGGTTTCGGATTTATCCATTCACTCCCATATCTCAAAAAGTCGCCCTGTGTAGCATGTTTTCCATGTACTCACGCGAGAATGGTCAAAAGCGTCTTGATACATTTTATGCTGCAATCCCTCGATCGATTCGCCTTTAAGAGCAGGGACAATGAGATCAGCTCCTTACAAGGCACAAAGTTTAACTGGAACACTATAAACTCGAGCATTTCGAAGAACTTATCCTGTATTTCAGGGTTTTTGGTGTGGATTTTTTCTGCGAATTGACTGAGCGAGTTCTGGTTTTCTAGTATAAAGTAGTTCGCGTTGTCTGCGTGGTAGACACTTGAGATTGCGTCTAGTATTGTGCAGCATAATTCTGGAGAGATTGACTTCAAGAATACTGATTGTAAGACCTGAAATATAAAATAAACGTAGGTAGGTACTTAACATTATGTAGGTAAGTACCTACTTAAATGTATTGTTGTAACCAGTTAATAAGAACTGCCGTAGTTTGACGAATTCATTATCAATCAACAAGGTTTGTAGTTAACCCGCTCACATTCGATTAACGCATTCACTGCTCAGAGTCTCCGCTAGTAGGACTCGCTAGTAGGACATGCGTCGCAAAATTGACAATGACAGTTTTAATGATTATTCATGAAATGGCACCGACAAAAATTTCAGTGGATATTGTTTAACAATAGAGTGAATATGCGCACATTCTGGACTTCAACAGCTCTTAGTAACGAGAGGCATGCTTAGGCTGCGAACGCACAGATAAGCGGCTTGCTTACCGCCTATAGTCTTACGGGCCATTTGATGACTAACATTTGAAGACGCCAAGCGTGCACATTCTACGTAAAAGGGCTTTAGGCGCTAAGCAAGCTGCCTGTCAGTGCGTTTGGAACCTTACAGGTCGCGCCGCTGAGGCTGGGCATTGAATGCGGAGACTGGAGGACGCCTTTGCCCTAGAGTTCGATACTTATGGCTAAAATAATAATAGAAGAGTCACCTGAAACGCCTGCACATTCCTCACCGCCTGCCCCGAAGCCGTCGGCTGGGGCAGCACAAACCCCTGCAGCTGGAATATCTCCGTGTTATTCCGCGTGGGACGTAGCTCCGTGAAGCCACAGGAGCATAGAGACGATATCATGAGGACCAGGTTTCTGAGTGCCGCTCGCGCTTCGGTTCCGCTCACTCGCTCTTCTTCTAGCCTTTGGAGAGATAGCATTGTAAAAATGTAAGTTTTGTTGACAAAATATTTTTAAAAGGTACAGTGATGGTTGACTCGAAGGTAGAGTAGGGGTAGGGCCTAGGGGGTAGGGTACGTACATAGAAACATTAATAAACAGTAAATTGGTTACAAAACAGTTTGAAAGCGTGAAACATAGGTAGGTTAGTGAAGTACTAATAACTAATGGAGATACAGGAAGGAATGCTAAAAATAAATTAAAGCATAAAATAAAATAAATAGTGCTCACCCTGATGTCAAGTAATCAGGTACTTGCTTGTCACGTCTGTGATAAACAAAACAAAATATAAATAAAATCAAAGAAACAAATAATCATAAAAATGTATACCTACTTAGCTAAAAGCGTGTTTCGTTTGCAGCACGAGCACGGATATAAAACCATTACTTGAGCAATACTATAATAAGAAAAATCTACGAATCCTATTTGTAAGCCTTTAATTATATTATCATCAGCAGCAGCTTGGTTTTTCCCACCGGTGGGCCCCCACTGAAATTGCATCCCATGGTCTTACCCTAACTACCTACATTCAATAGCCACGAAGTTAACCAAAGAAAATACTTACTTGAGTAGAAAATCAGACAAAAATGTATATCCACGGCATTGCCGAAAATCATCCAGTAATAATTGACTGACTTCACTCGAATCTTTGAGGAAGCAGAATATAGTCACAAACATCTCAACCACCTGAAGCCAAAATAACAAAGATTAAAAGAAATTATAAACGTGTGTAAGTGTATGTATTATAATAATTAATATTTATTATATATATGTTTTTTTTTGTATATATGTAAAGTGAGTTTCTCTTTCCATACCTCAAGAGGAGTAAGCTCTGGTATTTTTTGCATGTTTTCTATGCACAGGCCGACGCAGCCCTTACCTGAAAAAATAAATAAATCAAAGAATAAATATTTACAACTAGCCTGTGCCTGCGGCTTCGCACGTGTTTTTTCGGAGTAATATGTGGCCGTAGCATGTTGTTCCAGTTCCAGAACTTTCTGTGCAAATTTTCAGCACAGTAGTATTGGCGCTGTCTTCGGTCAAAAATCTTCACAACGTCACAAGCTTTCGCCTTTATAATATTGGTAGAATAATAAGATAGATTTTCATTCAAACATAGGATTAGGTATAAGCTGGCCTGTTTACGTTTACGCCGAGTCGAGTTCTTGAGTGGAGACCACGACTCGGCAAAAGTAATGTAGGATGCCAGGTGGGATGACAACCTGCGAAAGGCAGGCAGATGCTGGATGCGGACTAACATAGGCTGATGATAATGATGGCCTGTTTACTAGCTGGGTATACTAGAGCGTAATCAGAGCTCTATATGACGCGCGTAAACCGCAAGTAATATCAAGTACTTTAGTAAGTAATAGGTCTATTAACCCACACATACCATAATAAACATTAGGGAACAACATACTACCCATTTTTTACCACCCTCCCCCCCTTGGTGACCAGTAGCATATGCCAAGACCCCCCTTCTCCTCTAGTTTTTACGTAGTAATTCATAAATACTGTTTTCGATATTTTTTTGCAAACAGAAAGTACAAAAATTAAAATGTCTTAATTTGTCTTTATTAATCAGCACTTGCCACGTGATGCCAAAAGTGCTGCATACATATAGTAACTATAAGTATGCTCGCACGTAGAAAAAATATTATAAACATGAATAAACTTATGGAAAACCATATTCTAGTAACAAGAACATTAATTACAAAAACAAGTTTTTATTTTCTTTTATAAACATTGGTTATTCATCTAAATCATCTTCAACAAAAGCGCGAGATTTCCCTAGAGGATATTGACTACGTGTAGAAAACCTAAGCCCCCCTCCTCCCCTGCAGTGACCAAGCGTTGTATTTTGAAGACCTCCCCCCCCCAAACGGGTCACGTAGTATGGGTACGGTACTACGAACCTATTCTTGTATACTTAAAGGCATTAACAAGTGTGGTCTAACACAAAATGTAAATAAGCTCTAAGTAGTTTTCATCTATTACTCAATCTGCTATATTTCATAAGGTCAGCATAATAAGTACCATATAATTATGAACTACAATACAATACTTTAAGCATACCTATAATACTATAATGGATTGTCCAGCAATATTTATTCTTTATCCGTCTTTTTATATTAAATATTCACGGGTATTTATCGCGTTTATTTACCTATTTTTTCCGACGTTTCAACAGGTTTTAACTCTATTGTGGTGGTCACAATATTTATTATAATGTGATCTGACCACGTAAGTTTAAAAATCTTGTTTTTTTCTTGCGTTCGTGTGCTTGTTAACCATAATCAATTTATATCAACTTGTAATAAGTTGTTCACAAGCATTTTACTACAAGATTCTTTTTATTATTGTAATGTGTCTCAATTCTAAAAAATCAAATAATATCCCAAAATGTTTTTGACTTAGACGGCACTTGAACCCGCATCTGTGTCTCAATTGTTTGTGATTTAAGTAAATAAATAACACTGAGCCACTTTAATGTAATACTTACTACTTATGTACTGAACCACCGATGGGGTTAGTCCATGCCTGGACAAAGTCATCAGTACTTCAGCGGCTGATTTCCTCCACATTATATTATGAGGTGCACACCATGATGTTATAGCAGCAAATAACAGACTCAAATCATCTTTTCTTGCTAGTTCCTCACAAGGGAATGGATGGCTGCATAACCTGACAAGAACCTGAAAATTTGTAAAAGTACAGTAGAGCGTCCATTATCGGAACATTGAATAATCGAACGACCGCTTAACCGAACTGAACTGACCAAATAACTGTCCTGAAAAATGTGCGTGACTGCTTCGACAGACCAAAACTAATGACTTCTTTAAACAATACTTTCATCGGAATACTGTATGTATAATATAAACATGTTTTATTCTCTAAGCTATCTGTAATTCACATATTCCTACACTGTAATAAACGAGATTCATATTAAAATATGTATGTTTTCATTGTTATATTGGAACATAAAAGTATACAGTATGATTATCCAACCAAATCAGGTTTCCAAACACTTGTGTCGCCCAATTAGTTCGGATAACCCACGCTCTACTTTATAAAAGCCCAAAGTTGTTAAAGTCAGAGGTGGTTCACCTCTAGGAACACTGGCTATGCAATCCTCAGCAGTAAAAACATAACCCTCTTTCTTGTGCTGTTGGGTAAAAATAAATAAATTTAATCTAGCTAGCTAGAGACTATACTCGATTCTAGAATCCAAGATATTTTTGAAAACTAAGAACTGTCTGCATGGGCTTGCTGTTTGTTATAGTTATAACAAACGGCTCTTAAAACATTAAAAACTGATAACCATCAGTTTTTGTTAAGCTCATACATAAATGTGTTTTTGTTTACAAAAAATCTCTTGGATTCTAGAACCATCTACGATACCAAGAAGGAGGTATTGTTAAATTTATAGGGAGACTGTATGTGATACGAAAGAAGATCCTTTTTTACCTGAGCAAATATCTTTTGCAACAATATTCTTCTTTCTCTTGGAGTGAAATCACTATTGGTATCCTGTACATCAGCTTCAGACTGTGGGATCTCCGGCAGATCAAAAAATAGATACAAACACTTGACTAGAGTTGACGGTATTGAGGCTGTGGTCATGACCTACAAACAAAAAGTTGCAGTTTAGCCTCACCTTGATCTTGATTAATCTATGTTATATTGAAGTAAAGTACCAATTAGTATTACAATTACATCAAAATGAAGAATACCTACTTGTCTTGTTTATAAACATTATTTTGTATTAATTTATTAATTGTTAAAAATGCATAAATATATATATGATATATATATATATGATGAAATATATATATGGTATAATCTGAGACAATTCTTGGTGAACTTAATAATGCACAAATGTACCATTATTGTCCACATATTTATGTATCCGTGACATAACTATGTCACATACCTACCTGAATCAAGGACTGATCACCAGCAGCCAACAGATTCAATGTAGACAGCAGCATCCATCCATTACTGGACTCCTCCGAGTTTTCAATCTCCAAGAATTTAGCGATTGCACAACTTGCTGCTTCAGTGCTCTGGTTGCTTGCCCGTTTCCGGATCTCAGACACCATGAGCTTGGAGACTTGTTGACAGAATGACAGTATATCCCAGAACTTTTCATTCATTTCACTTGATGGGCTTGTACCAAATACCTGGTTATATAAATTTGAGTTATAGTGATATTATTTAGTGTGTGAAAGGAATGCAATGATATAAAACCACTTCTCAGGATCGGATTTTTCTAAAAATAGCATAGCATAAGTTATGCACTCAAATTTTTATTCAGTATAGTAACATCAAATAGGAATTTTGTCCATTAACTTACCTTGCAGAACAGAGGCAGCATATTGTACAGCTTGTCATCTTTCTCATCTTCTGTGAGAGGCTGTGGGGGATGCGTGTACTCTGCAAACAGCTTTTTCAGGTGCATCAATCCCAGCTGGATGTGAGAGGAACTTGGTGTCTCAGCAGAGTTTTCGGCAGACATTGAGGACGTCGCCCCACGCAATTTGCGCATCAGATTCATATTGAATCTTCTGTTCAGTTGATCTTAACCGTAAAGCATCGCTTATTTCCTAATTTTACTAGTGTAATTGGAAAGTAAATACTTTATTTTGTTAGACATTTCAAAAGAAAATAAAGTGCGATTGTTAAAATGCTTGCGAAATAATATAATTACTCAGTTTAGAATAAGCACTACATAGTTATTTTGCTCTGCACATTATCGGATAGCACAAAATCAAAATAAAAATATTTTTTAGTAGAATTCAATTGATTATTTTTTTATTTTCTCAAAGAAAATTCATAGGTACGCCCACTTCGTGTAAAACGAAAACTCCAATGAACGGAATGAACACAGATACAAAATTGTAGTTTCGATTTGATTGATTGCAATACTTGTCCTTGGAAAAATATCATGTCAATGTTACTGTCAAATCAAATATAATGTTAATGTGATCCTTCAAATAACTTGGTCAAATCTGTAGATTTTTAAAGAAAAATCTGCGGGGCGCCATAAAAAAAGAAGTTAAAGTTGAAGTGCTGATTTTGCAATCAAAATATTATTTTGTTAAAAATACCTTCTACGAGTAGAAAAAACGATGCCAGAAAATAAGAAACTAGTGCCATGTTATAACCGAGGCTGCGGGAAAGATTTTGACCCGTCCAACAATCATGGTGGGTATTTTGCTTTCTCGATGTTTCCATAACCCCTTCGTATCGTAGCGATTCTAATCTTCTATGTTACCAACAGACGATTGCTGCCATCACCCCGGTCTACCTGTCTTTCATGACGCCTACAAGGGCTGGTCCTGCTGCAATAAAAAAAGCGTGGATTTTACGGAATTCCTGAACATCAAAGGTTGCAAGATATCTAAACATTCTAACGTTGTAAGTGTCTCTGTCTCAGTCTACTCAAGACTTCCAAGTAAAGTGTAAAGTAGCTACGAAAATATTTGAAGTCCCACATAACTTTTATAGTTGTTGTTGTCCTAACTAAACTAATTTTACAGCTCTAAAAATGGTGTCATCAGATTAGTTAAGTTTTGCCGACACGTGAGTTGACACCACTGTCTAAATCTTAACACTTTTTAGAAACCTGCAGAACCTGAAAAGAAGGCATTGGATAAAGAACTCGAAAAAAAAGAGGTTATTGAAGTAAGAGCCCCAATAGTCGGACCTAAATTGATGAGACCTCCTTTTGACTCCCCTCTGGTAAAAGTTGAGCCTAACATAGCAGAGTCTTTGAAGGAACTTGCCAAAAGTTATGCTACAAAATCTGCTACTGTTGAAAAAGCGTAAGTATGTTTTTAGATTTTACCGTTCATGCTATTTAAAGATCAATAATAGCCCTCAGTTAGTATTTTTAGAATAAAACATTGTTTCACAGAGAAATAGCTATTGGAACAAGTTGCAAGAATGGTGGGTGCAATACCTCCTATGAAGGCACTCACAGTAACGATACAATATGCACATACCACCCTGGAGTACCAATCTTCCACGAGGGCTTAAAATTCTGGTCCTGCTGTCAGAAAAGAACCACAGATTTCAATGTTTTTCTCAGTCAGCCGGGATGTGCAACCGGCAGTCACAAATGGACCAAAGAGGTTGGTACACTAATAGTCTAAAGCAGGAACATTACTTTTCTAAAAGAAGTTGATTAGTAGGTTATAAACTGCCTTGTTTTCCCTTTTCATGAGTGTTGATCATAGGTCTAACTATTCAACTGTTTTTTTACATAATATTTATTTCTGGAGATTTGTCTCATGATACAGATATTTATTACCTAAGAATTTAAATATACCAAAAATTATCAACTGAGGCAGTACTAGAATCCACAACCTTTCCACTCTATAAGGGGTTGTGTGGTTAATTTAAATTTAAATTTACCTCTATACTCTGTTCGCTGAAACAAGCTAATAGGGAAATCATAGACTGCACGTTATTGGTTGCAGATAACAAACATAGGGCATGTGCAAGTTAGTCTTATCTGTCTCTTGTGCGGTGCGGACGTGATGTAGTAGAGCCTGGTATGGATGTTATGGATAGGAACGTAGAAAATATATTTTATATATTTTTACAGGTTCACAGTATCATAATAAGTTGGTCAATTATCTATAACCCACTCTTCCACAAAACCCCGGGCGAAAAGCTAGTGAATAATGTAATTAATAGTTTGAAGTGAGCAATCTAAACATAGCTTTACATTTTAAAATAATGGTCTCTCCCACTGACCAATCTTAGTCTCTCACGCTAGTATAGTCCCGTCCTTTTCACATTCGTACAATTGTGCAAGAGAGCGCGCGCTATATTAGCTTGTCTCCGTGAACAGAGTATAGATGATTGCAACAGTCTGCAGTTAGCTCTATTGTTTCAATTGTAAATATTAGTTGTAATTTGTTTCTCTACTTTGATTATAATTTTCTTTGTTAATAAAGTAATTTAATATCTTGTTTCAGAGTTCTCCGTCAGGAATGGTGAAATGTCGATGGGACTGGCACCAGACCCCAGAGAATGTTATAGTTAGCGTGTATGCAAAGAAATATGATCCATCATTAAGTTTTGTAAAATTGAATCCTATCAGACTGAACACAAAGCTGGTATTCCGAGAAGAAGGTGATGCAGCGTTCGAACTGGACCTTGAATTAAGAGGGGTGAGCAAAATTTATTCTATTTCATATTAGTAGGCACCTTTAAAAGTTTCAACAGGCTGTAGTAAAGGCTTGTTATATTCAGGTATTACTCAAAACCTCCATGTTTCCATATAATCTGGTGTTTTTTTCCACTACCCACACTGTCCCACAGCTGGGCAAATGCCCTAAATGTGATGTTTAGAATAAAAAAAATAATGAGGGGTGATATTATTATATATAATATTATTATTAGCATTTTTAGTATCCCACCACATCACCTCATGAATCTCAAATTATCTAGTAACCACACAAACAAAATTTTCATGATATTTTCAGGTAGCCAACTTAGAAAAGAGTACTGTATCAATGCTTCCCTCAAAAGTCGAAATTAAGCTGAAAAAAGCTGAGCCTGGTGCTTGGGCCAGACTTGACTTCCCCAGAAAAGTTGTTGAGATGGAACCCACAAAACCGGCCGAGGAAAAAGCAGATGAGGATGATTTTGTTGACCTGTCTACAGTCGAAGCTACACAGTCAATGGAGAAAGTTACCATGACCGCATGAAACTGGTACAAAACTTTATGTTATTCGGTTTTGTAAGCACAATTTTTCCCAGTGACATTAAAAGCTGTTCCATAAGTAAATAGTTATTATTATAGTAAACTGGATGAAGGTCTTATGTTCTAATGAATATTGGTTAGATTTTTTAAGTCCTTTGCTTTTTGAGCCCTGGGCCCCGAATCAGGTTGACGATAGCCATTAAATGTAATTTTTTTTTACCATAATTTTTTTCTGTGTAATGGGGCATGGGGACCCCATGACGTTAGTATAGGGATGTGATCGTGACCTCTTGTTTTTGTATCGGAGTTGTTTAGTTCCCTGTTCGCACGATAGATACGTGTCCTATAGAAAAAGGAGACGTCACGATCACGTCTCGATACTATCGTCAACGGGACTCACCCCTCTGAACTACTGGCTCATTAGGATGGACTGTTGAATTTTCATAATTTATTTTTATAAGTTAGTGAACTAACTGTAGCTTATGGAATGCTGAAATAGAATTATCTTAATAATTTTTATCATGCCAGCATACTTATTAGAGATGCAACGATGATAATTTGCCCGAGTCGCTTTGCCGGCGCTCTCAGCCGAATACCGAAAATTCAGCCCACGAATATTCGGTGGGAGATTCGGCATTGCATTGAAAAACATGGCAGAATAGGCTGAATACCGAATAGTTGCCGATTATTCGTTGCATCTCTAATAGTTATGATAGGTATCTATGTTGTGTGTAGTTACATCAATTGCAGTGATTTGAATAAAAGGATTTACGTTATAAACATTTACTTTTTTCGATAATAAACAAAAATTTAAGTTTTAACCTATCCGAAAAATATAAACCAAGACTGCGTAAACTTAAAGTGTACAGACGTACTGGTTCTAAGCCTCATATGCTAGTAATTTCATAGGCACTTTTTTGACAGGGCTATACAAGTTTACACATGCAATAAAATCTACATAATGATTTAATCAAATAATATTTCAAAAATGTTTTGACTTCGTCGGGACTTGATCCCGCATCCTTCCCTAAGTACGGAATTGCGCTAACCAATTACACCACGAGGTCAAGTGAAGTAGGAGTCAAACATTTTTGGGACTTTCTTCGTACTCTAGCGCCGTTAGCTCCACCTACAGGGGAAACATTGAAGTTTATCCAATCCTTTTCTGTTGTTGTGCGTGTTATTTGATTTCTTAGAAATTACCCTGAGTGTGAGGGTTACGCACTATAATAACAAAAAACCTTATATTGATTTAAATACAACTTTTATTTGATTTTTATTAGTTACAATGACTAGTTAGTTACACTGTGCTTCGTTCAACAAAGCAAACTTAATTTAAATTCAAACATATTTACAAGTTCAGCTATTGACTAGTGTTTTATTCTGAAACTACTACATAACCATCGATTAAGTTAGATCTTATAAGTTTATAACCAATCCCCTTAATCATAATTGTCAGTAAAGGTGTTTATTGACGTTCGAAAAAAATGGGATTTTTCTATATTCTAGGTTCTACAAGTTTGGAGTCGTTTTGGAGTCTATTGACATTCAGAGATTTTTTACTAAATCAACATTATGTCGATAGACTTCAAAACTACAATGGATTCAAAGTTTCTTTCAGCAAAGATTCATTGCAAATGGCTTACAATGTGCGCAAAACTTCTTATCTGCTATCTAAATTACTTGTAGAACCTAGAAAATAGAATTCAATGTCATTAACCACCCTTAAGACGGTTGCTAAGCAGTTTTATTTCCCACTGTGACTTACATATGTCAATAGAAGACTGAGTGAGAAATAACAATCCTTTTAAGTTAGCACACTATTATGAATAAGGGGGTAGGTCAAACTATTTATGGAATTAATTAATTAGTTTACAGTAAATTACTTTTCTATATTTACACAGATGAAACAGTAGGTAGCTCCGACTAAATCTGACTAGAAGAGTTATTATCTCAGAAAATTATTTTGTCTATTATTTATATTAAGAAAGTCATAACATAACGTGAGCCAGGGTTTGGCAGCGTGATACGTAGTTTTTAGTTGATATATGGTTAAGGAAATTCTAGATTTGGTAAGTGCCTACCTTAGCCTCTGATCGCACTCATATCGCACCTTCAAAAATCATGTTACTTATAAAAAAGCCATGACGAATTTAGGGGGTAAAATCATAATAAGTAAATAGGTACCTACAATGTGGTTCCCAACGTAGTACAGTCAAAGACAGGTACAATCGTTCCAACCTATGATTTGGGGTTCAACGTGGTATAGTCAAGGTCAGTAAAATCGCCGACCAGCGTCCTACAAAAGTTAATATATTTATGCATGTATAAGTTTTTGATCACTGACAATGTTTTGCAACTTGTATCATTAACTGTTCGACCATTCAAACAATTTTCTCAACTAGTATATTACGGCGAAGAGCTTTGCTCTATAAAAGTCGGCGGCTGGAAGGCATGCGTAGGCGCCGGTTGCATTCGGTACATGTCGTGGAGAAGCGTGGCCACGGATACGTCTCCCACCGTGTCTTTGAAAAGCAGCAGCTCGATGGAACGCGCGCGGACCGCTCGTAATGACGGTAGCAGGAGGAGGAGGCGACCGAATCTGGAAACCATAGGATTACATAAAAATGTTAGGTATCGCATAAAACGAAGAACGACCGATCCGTTCTTTCGATCTACTATGAAAATGATTTTGAAATTTATTTCTTAGTTATCCGAAACGAAAGGTGTCTGTGACGCGTCCAAAGCAACTTGGTGGTAAAGGTTGCGATCCGTCATTCGAAAATACGTATTTCGTGTTTTAAAGTAGGCCTCCTGGATAAAAGCACTGGTTTGTAAAAGCAGCCGAAGCTATGTGCTGTTACGAAACAGAGGCAATCATCTAAAAGTGTTTAGTTGTCAGTATAATAATAGGTACCTAACCTACTTTATGGGGTTCATAAAAATATATAAAAAGTGGAATTGAATCTACTAATAGGACAATACTTTCGTACAGAAATCCAAGTTCCTAAAAGTTACTAGAAGTATTACGCACAAAAAACATAATATTCCCTCATTTAATAAAGTTTATGGCAAGCGAACCTCTCAATACTTAATACCATACCTTAAAAGTAATTTGCCATTCGAACTTAAAAATAAAATAACTCAAAATAATATTAAAGTCATATTAACAAAACATTATTTATCGTAACTTAATTTTATTTAACTGTCGAGCATCACTAGTTAGTAATTTTCCTAAAATGTTGTATATATTTTAATTGTTTTACCTTTGCCATGGAAAGGAGCATCCTATAGCTAAACTCAAGCGCAGCGTTGTCACTCACTGGTCGCTGGCCTGATGCGCGTGATTGATGGATCACGTGTGTACAACTTCACACCGCTGTTTGTTGTGTGCGTAACTGCCTACCGCCCTTACAAATTTATCTATACATACTTATTGCTATTTTTAGAGAATCCTAGTGTCTAGATAAACCTAACATAGGATTTAAGACGCTACTAACCAAAAACAAGTTATCTCTTTGACAATAAACGATATCTATCTATATGAATTTTGACAATGTTTAGTATATATTTAGCGTTGACTGTTTTACTAATCATAAAATCATCATTAGGTAATATTACCCTCCCTTATTGGGTTTAGGTCAGGCAGGTACAAAAAGGTGAAAGGAGAATATGGTAGGTACAACCTACCTATGACGGACCTACTGGGGTTACCTAAACGATGCAACAGTAGACCTTTTGTTAAATAAATGTATCTGGGTATGAACCTACCTGGTAGGTTGTCGTGTGTACCGGGTGCGCACGTAGTCAGCTAGGATGCACTGCGCTTGGTCTTGAAGCATTTCTACGGGTTGTGTCTCGGTCAAACCTGATGTATCTGTAGCATACAAAAAACAGCCATAAAACGATCTTCTGCTATATTTGCTCGATGACATTGCGCAACGAGAATTGCATGAGGCACAGAATTGAGGAGGCCTACACTCCGCAATGGCGCCTTGGCCGTCGCGGCGTAAGAATCGACCCTTTCAACTCATCCCGCGAATGTCATAAGAGTCGACTAAGATCTGCCAGAGAAAAGGCAGCAGCTTCCTTCTGTGTATTTTAACACCGCTGCAATCACCATTCCTCCTGCAGATTGTGGTGATTATGACAAAACCCCTTTTGTTTGAGGGGGGCATGTTCAGCTGTGGACGTAGGTGTACTGATGATGATGGTGACGCCCAGCCATAATGATAAATAATAATGCTGGACAATCCACACAGCATCTAGCACCAAGCTATGCAGAGCTTGTGTTAGTTAGGGGTATACTATATGACTGATATACTTAATACAATAGGTTACATATATACCTATATTATATTTTATTGCATATAGAAAATTTCCAAGACACCCGGGTCCCAAGGCGGGAATCGAACCCGCAACCTCCTGCGTCGCAGGCGGACCTTCGCCCGCCGCGTCACATCGGTTGTCAAGCATTCACTCAATGATGATGATATAATTTTGTGTCGACATCGCTATTGCGATTTTTATGAACATTCTTAGCTCGCACATTGATCTTCGTGGTCCTAGGAATAGGAACGGATTTAGAGGTGGGTGGGTGTTTACTAACCTGGTGAAAACAGTACAATAGCCTTCATACAGCCACACTCGCTTCCATCTGGTGATATTTGCCGGAATCGGCATAAGATTTCCTGAAACCAACAGTTTGCGTCTTTATTTTCATATTTTTGTAATCAGGTTCGCTCTGGGAGGTAATTTTGGGCATTTATCTATTCGAAAAATTAAAACAACTAACTAAAAACTGCCAAAATTACGAGTGATTGCTCGGTTGTGAACAACAACCTTAGAAATGATCTCAGCCTTCGAGATCTAATGTAGGGAAGCTCTTATTGCGTCAGGTACTACTGATAACGCATTCACTGCCTAGCCTCAGCGGTACGACCTGCAAGAGCACATGTCCTATGTGCTAACCTGCAAAGTATTCAGCTCTAGATCCGCCAGTGGATCTGGAGGTAGCCGGCTTCTGGCCGCCGGAGCCGCCAGCAGGGGCGCCAGGTCCCAGGGCGCGGACCACTGCGCCAGGTGCAGTAGAAACAGGTCCTTCCAAGCAGCCCGCAGTAGGACCAACTGATCGGAGGCTGCGAGGGCCTGGAACGGAGCCAGGCAGCGCACCCAGCGGACTGCCATGAAAAGGAGACGGGCGCTGGTTTCCTGTGACAAACAATTAAAAGTCCAAGTCATGATGTTCACCACACTCGCTTTCCTGGCGTATTAACTCTTTAGTGAGTCTTGCGTTCCTTCCCACGATGTTATGAAGGTAAATTTAATTTATTACAGACACCATAGATCAAAATGATTGATTATTATGAGTCCATTCGTGCAGTTAGAGGCTCGTGTAATAAAGGAAAACTTTTATATTCAGTTATAGAGTTAGAATAGGGCATAGCCTGTCTACAGTATTTATCGCGGCGTTGGGTTCCGTAACCAAGATCGCTGTAACGCTGTGGAAATTTTGTGAAATAAAAACAAATGATATGCGAGTTACAATTGTTTTAGTTAGGACCACTATATCGATGGTTAGAACAAAGACTACCACAGTAGCCTAATTTCCGTGACGTGGGCTACTAATATCCTTCAAAATCCTTCAAAATCCTTGTTTTAAAATAAATATTTGCATTGAAAACATTGTGAAATGTTAGGTAGGTACCTTCCTAGAAGTAAGCGCACTTCTTATTTCGTTCGTTATTAGGTAAGAAAAGTTCTGATTGAGTGAACAGTCATATACAACAAATATATAGGCTATAAAGTTGTTGCAAAATGAAAAACCTGAGCCAGATAATATTTATATTAATACTAACCTGATCATAAATATCCTTTTGAATATAAATAGGTAAGATTCTAGTGGCCTACGACGCGACGCGCACATTGTTCCTTCAATATTCCATTTACAAGGCAAGCGCGCCTGTAGGCTGTCTCAAAGTCATGTTTTATGTACAGCGTTTGTCGCGAATCGCGATTCGTCGGGCGCAAGTCAAGTTGGCGAGAAGTCACCGCGGCCGCCCAATCCGCGCCGCGCCCGCCCCTACAGTCGAGAAGCCAACAAAGTACACACCCCTTAAGTCAATGTCCTTGGAATCAGGATTGATATCTACGCCTACCGTGCAGTAGCACGGTAGATTCTTGTAGTAACAAGCATGTTTAGTCATTCATATAATCACTAAGGCCAATTTCACCGTTTGCTGTCAAAACTAAGTTCAGCTTGATAAAGTACAAATTCGTAATAACTATTGTGTGACATGACTAGTGTAAGTGGTAAAGTGGTATGACCGTTCTAAATAAATAAATAAATTGAAATTGAATTGAAATGACAGCTCTTGAACTTGGTTTAGCGCTTGAACCGGATATACTTTATGTCGGTAAAATGCGCTGAACTCGTTTAACGCGCTAAACTGAGTTTATCTTATATATTGAACGCGTTTAATTGATACGGTGAAATCAGAACTTAATCATCACATCCTGTCTTTTCGGGTCAAGCTGAGTATAAACGAGACTCGTCTAAAACAAAATAATATTTTACTCAAATAACGACCGCCGCGACGGCTTTATAAAAATCGATCAAACATCAACGTAGCATTTCGTAACAATGGCGTAGAATATAGAACACAATAAAAAGCCAGCTTACTTGCTACGCCGCGGCGCCATAGCCTTTCATTGCAGCTACAACTTAGTAATTTGCTACAACGATAATCTAGACTTCTAGAGCTTAATAATAATTTGTTGACTTCGGTTACCTACTCGATTGTATTATGGTACTAATAAGAAGTGTCGTCGTCATCGAGACGTTCCATTTTTCTATGAGATTACTACATAAACAAGATCCGTCAAGTGCGAGTGTGACTCACGCGCCGAGGGTTTCGAACGGTGGTCAAGTATACCAATATGTACTAGGTACTGGTTAGAGACTTTGCTATTTGATGAATACCAAAAATTAAAGGTTTTCAGATTTCAGATGTATCGATTTGCAAATTTCGGAGTAGTTATAGAGGGAAAATGTACAATTTTCGTCTTTTATCAAAATATTTCAAAAAGTATAAAACGTGCAGAAATTTTTGAAAATTATCCGACTTTTTTGAACATTTTTCTAAAAGCGTTCTACTTACAGACTTCTCTAATTTTCCCTGGAAAATATAGATCTATATCTACAAACACTACATACATTTCAGATGGATCGCTCTGTAAACTTCGGAGATAGCGGGGCGGAAATGGATATTTAATCGCCTTTTTTCAAAATATTTTAAAAAGTATGAAACCTACAGAAATTTCAAACACTGTTTTTAGATGTAGGTACATACCGATACCTTTAATTTGATACCTCACTCGGTGAGTTAGCCCCCTCTTTTGAAAAGTGTCCCTCCCCTTTTTGACCATTTTTTAAAAAGTGGTCTACTTACAGAGTTTTCTATATTTTTTCTGTAAAATATAGTTCTATATCTACAAACGCCTTTTTTCAAAATATTTTACAAAGTATGAAACCTACAGAAATTTCAAAAACTGTTTTGAGATGTACAAACCGATACCTTTATTTGATACCCCACTCGGTGAGGTAGAGCCCCCTTTTGTTGACTGTTGAATTTTCATAATTTATTTTTATAAGTTAGTGAACTAACTGTAGCTTATGGAATGCTGAAATAGAATTATCTTAATAATTTTTATCATGCCAGCAATCTTATTAGAGATGCAACGATGATAATTTGCCCGAGTCGCTTTGCCGGCGCTCTCAGCCCAATACCGCAAAATTCAGCCCCCGAATATTCGGTGGAAGATTCGGCATTGCATTGAAAAACATGGCAGAATAGGCTGAATACCGAATAGTTACAAACCGATACCTTTATTTGATACCCCACTCGGTGAGGTAGAGCCCCCTTTTGAAAATGATCCCCCCCTTTTTGACCATTTTTCAAAAACTGGTCTACTTACAGACTTCTCTATATTTTTCCTGTAAAATATAGTTCCATATCTACAAACGCTACATATATTTCAGATGGATCGCTCTGTAAACTTCGGAGATAGCGGGGCGGAAATGGGTATTTAATCGCCTTTTTTCAAAATATTTCAAAAAGTATGAAACCTACAGAAACTTCAAAAACTGTTTTGAAATGTACAAACTGATATCTTTCATTTAATACCCCACTTGACATTGTAGGTCAAGTGGGCTCACAGGCGCACGAAATGTTTTATTATTTTAAATTTGACTTTAATTGCTGCTGTAGTTGCTGAGATATTAAAGACTGAAAAAAGGACAGAAAAAGCGATGCCATAATGGTTTCGAAACCGATCTTCGATCTTCGAAACCCTAACAGGGGGCATAACGCAAATCCCGTTCAAAAATAGAACGTTTCGATGCTATCGAGTAACCGAACTCAGGGCTCGTACAGTAAGTAAAGAATTATTGTAAGTTACCTGCAATAACTCCCAAGACGGGGCTAGTGGCACGCCGAACGCGCTCGGCGGAGGTCGCAACAGTGTTGGATCTCCTTGAAGTTGCAGTTGCTTAGCACTCCACATCAGTTCCTACACCAAAATACTTGATTAGTGTCGTGATGATTGGAGGCACAAGTGCCTGGGACTCTACGCCTACTGATGCTACTATTCGTGTATTAGGAAGATGTCATCATCATGAGCCTGTGTGAGTCCACTGTTAGACCTCCAATAGAGAGCATTGTCTATTCGTGTCGCAGCCATCTGCCAGCTGTCTTGGCAGATCGACATTTCAAGGTTTGCCCAGTTGCGGTCAAGAAATATTTTACCTCAACTTTGTCGGTTCTTCGAGAGATAAGGACAGCCTCTAGCCATTTCGCAATTTGCTTATTCAAATATCAAATTGCTTTTTTCCTCTTGGACACGTCACAAAATTCATATTAATAAGTAAAACTAGGAAATAAAGTGATCACTTCTTATTTATTCTCGATAAATGTATTTTTACTTTGGCTCTGGACAGTATAGTCACAGATTGGGTAATGTTACTTTGTATATAGCTTCGATGATCCTACCCTATCCTTCAGATAAACTTCGAGAACTAGTAATGGACTCTACATGTGAACTCGCCAGCACAGCCCGGGGGTTGGTGCGACATTTCAGTATACATGAATTAGGCGGCCGACAGTGTGCTTGGCGGCAGTCCGCCAATTTAGGTGTGCAGACTCCATTAGCAGCAGACGTCAAAGGCGTCAAATTACCTGACACTTATCAGTGTTCATAAGCATATGCAGCAGATGAGGCGGCGGTGGCGTGAAGAACGGTTCCGGCATGAGCGGCAGCGGACTGGTAGCGCCCGCGCCGGCGCCGCTCGAGCCCGCGGAGGAGGCTGTGCTCAGCGGCGCGTTCTCGGATAAACTGCCGCTGATGCTGAACTGGAGGATATGTTTTGCGTTTACATTATGTAACTTAACACATATACCTACCAACTTTGCCGTTCATACGCATTTTTTGTATACTCGTACAGCCCGTTGATGCCGTAGGTACGTTGTATGAACTTTTGCCGTGATTACCTATAAGCTGTGACTTTATACGTCTACTAGAGGTCTAATATAATGTTTTTTGTAACAAATTTACCGCGGCAGTATGTAAGGTACCTACTTTCAACGTTAATAGTCAAGGCTTTTAAAGAAACTTAGGTATTTGAAAGTTTAACGGCGACTACACTGCGAATACGCGAACCGTATGGCGACGGCGGCGCCGGCGAGAGCTTCAGCGCGTGCGGCTTGTGCGCGTGCGGTGGTTGCAGCGCAAGCATGCCGCTTGCGATCAGCGAGCTTCAACGTGAACTGTTCTTAGGTAAAGGCTACTACAGACACTTACTTGGAAGCTGAACGGCGGCTGCAGCGGGCCGTACGGCGACGGAGGCGAAAGTTTCAGAGCGTGAGGTTTGTGCGCGTGCGGTGGCGGAGGCTGCAGTGCTAGCAGGCCGCCTGCGTGCAGCTTGGGCTTTCGCGGGCCTCGCTCGTGCTGCACTGCTGTTGATAACACAGGTTTATAGTTAAAATAAGCAGTCGATGCCCTAACGCTGAGCGTAGAGATAGCGTTGAGACAATTTTAAGGAAAATAGTAATTGAAATAAATTAATTCCGACGTTTCGACTAGTGTTGTTGTAGGTACCTACAACTTCTAAAATATGATTTCATCGTTTCTCTCGGTGCATGTGGAATTCGATTGGAAATACAATACTTATCAAAGACCGTAGGAGCAATATTTTCTCTTGATGAGATTTCACTAATACCTCATTAAATTAGTATTAACTTTATTACAGCGTTGAGAAAACAAACGTGGTTTTTGTAGACGACTCTACTTCCTCAAACTCTATATGTTTTGAGGGTATGGACTACTTCCCAAAATGTCAGCTTTTAATTATAATGTTTAACTATTTTTTGCCCGCGGTTTTGCGTACAAAAATAGCCTATTATGTTATTCCGGGTCCATCTTTATGTGTGCAAAATTTCAGTTGGATCCGTTCAGTTGTTTTGGCGTTATTGCAATCAAATAACTTACAACAATACTAAGCCTCGGCTGTCCGCCCGTCCGTTCGTCTGTCACAGGGCTCTATCTTATACTTACACAACTGTAAGAGGTAGATAGTTGAAATTTTCGGAGAATGTGTATTTCTCTTGCCGCTATGCTATAACAGTTCAACAAATAATAATAATAAAATAAAAATAAAAATTATAGAGGGTTTCATACAAAAAACGTGATTTTTTTGGCCATATTTGCTCCTAATTTGTCAAGGCTGTATGTTTTGAACCACAATAGGTAGACATGAAACTATAAATAAGTAACAGTAACTGTAATAACAACATAATATACTAAAAATATAATAAAATTGAACATTTATAGGGGTCTCCGAAGAAGTGAAAATTTAATGTTCTTTAAAAAGTTGCCTGATTTTTACGGTACGGAACCCTTCGTGTGCGAGTCGACTCGCACTTGGCGGTTTATTTAGTTATATAATGAACCCAGGCATTCTAAATGGCTTACAATGGTCGCAAAACTACCTATTTGCTAGCCAAATCTCCAGTAAGTAGTCAAAGAAATTATATTATAAAGAGCTTAAAGCAGAGGTTAATCGAGCATTGCACTTTGAGAAAATTGCTTATTTTAATTTACACATTAATAATAAAATCAAGGAGCCCAAAACCCTTTGGAAAAACTTAAAAACATCAATTTTGCCCCCTCAATCTAATGAACTCCCGCCCCAATTTAGTGATCCTAATTTAATTATATTCCCATTTTATTGATGTTCCTGGTGTTCTCAGTACTGACATATCTTTGCTTACCTTTTTTGAGTACAATCGATACGGAGAAGCCGTTTTCGACTTAAATACAATGAATTGCCAACAGATAACGAAAATCATTACTTCGCTTAAATCGAACGCTGAAGGTACTGACAAAATTAATCTTAAAATGTTACTTTTAACTCTACCGGAAACTCTCGAAGTGATTACATCAATTGTTAATACGTCAATCACCACGTCTACTTTCCCCGATTCCTGGAATACTGCGATTGTCTTGCCGCTACCTAAAACTTCACAACCGGTAGTAGTCAAAGATCTCCGGCCTATAAGTGTACTGCCTTGCACATCGAAAATACTCGAAAAAGCAGTCAGCAATCAGTTGTCAGAGTTTCTTGAAAAGAATAAACTATTACCGGAAGCTCAATCAGGTTTTAGAAAGGGTCGCAGCACCACAACTGCCCTTTTAGATATTACTGATAACATACTCAGTGCACAGGATGAAGGATTGATAACCCTACTGGTTCTCCTTGACTTTTCACGCGCGTTTGATTCATTAAATATCACCCTGCTATTATCTATGTTGAGTTATTTTGGATTTAGTGCTGGCGCTGTCAAATGGTTTAATAGTTATCTAAGCGGGCGTCGTCAGTATGTTAAATTACCTAAGTTTGATGGCACCTCGAGTGTATCTGTTGAAGTATCAGTTGAGCGAGGCGTACCCCAAGGGCCTATCTTAGGTCCTATCCTCTTTATTTTATACTCTGCGGATATTTCAAAATGAATAGAGAACTGCAAATTTCATATATACGCTGATGACGTCCAATTATACATTTCCTTTAAGCCTGATGATGCGAGTGCCGCTATTTGTAAGCTAAATAAAGACCTGACTAGGATTGCAGATTGGGCAGGCCAAAACAGTTTAGTGCTCAATCCTTTAAAAACCAAATATTTGGCTATTGGTACTAAAAATAGGCTTGGTAAATTTAATCCGCCATTGGATATTTTGCTGATGGGAGAGCCTATTGAGAGAATGTATGAGGCACGCAACTTGGGTCTTCTGTTTGACTCAAATTTAAGGTTTGAGAAACATATCTCTGAGTCCGTTAGATCTTGTTTTTATAAGCTTAAAATACTTTATAATATCAGACCTTATGTACAATGTGTTATTCAGTCTATGCGTGTGATATCAAGCTTCCTATGTTATTATAGCTTAGCGATGTACGAAGTACAATGTGTCAGGTCAGGCCGAGAATGTAGTTCACCTAAAGTCCTAAATTATAATGTCTACTTGCAAAACGTGATCTTTGTAATGTATGGAATCTTAAGTAATTTCATTTACAATTGTACACTTTTACTTGAATACTTTGTTTTTGTCATGTTTTAATAGATACTTGTTTCCTTTTGCGAGTGGCCAGGATGTACGAAGTACAATGTAGTGGCATTATCAGCGAAGAATCCTAGTCGTTTCTGGAATCTTGTTCTTACACATTACATTGTTTTCCCTTTTTCTAGTGGCCAAGATGTACAAGGTACAATGTGTTATTCAGTCTATGCGTGTGATATCAAGGTTACCTAGCTTCCTATGTTATTATAGCTTAGCGATGTACGAAGTATAATGTGTCAGGTCAGGCCGAGAATCTAGTTCACCTAAAGTCCTAAATTATAATGTCTACTTGCAAAACGTGATCTTTGTTGTTCCGTATTGAAGCTTCATGTATCTTAAATCTAATTAATAAATCAGTTACGAACTATCAGCGTTGGAGTTATTATTTCACGGTACCTCTAACACCTTACTTAAGTGAGGAACTACGTGTTCAGCTCGTTGAGTCACTGATACTCTCCAGACTTAACTACGTGGACACTGTAACAGGACCTCGATTGCTGGGCCGTACGCAGCGTCTGATTCAGAGAGTGCAAAATGCGTGCGCTCGCTTTTGTTTTAAAATTCCTCCCTGGACTCACGTCACCCCCTTTCTGAATCAGAACTTTATACTTGTATGAAAGCGCGTCGGGGGCTCCACCTCGCCTGCTTACTTTTTGGCGTGATAAAGTACCGTACGCCTGGGTATTTACATGAGAGACTCAGTTGGATGTCCAAGACGAGATCTTTGCGCAAATGCTCTAAGCAGCTGTCGACACATCGGCACCACTCGGCAGCTTTTAGAGGCAGTTTCCGGTACGCTGCAACCAAGTGCTGGAACAACATTCCACCTCCTATATGGGAGCTTCAGTGTTTTTCAAATTTTAGGGCTAAACTTAAAAAGTTTATTTTAGATCACCAAAAAACCGTTGAAGATCTCAGAAATGAAATTTCAATTTTGTAGTACATATATTTTGTAATGTGACAATTTTTGTATTATGTGCTCCACCTACACTAGCCTCACTCATCAGAAAACCACTGAAGATTTCTGTGGTTAGTTCACATAATATTATGTGCTCTACCTACACAAGCCTCTCTTCTCGCCCTCTTGCTCGGGTCACCTACTGGCTAATATTTTGAGAACCTAGGTATAATTTTTTTATTAATTGTGTTTAGTCTGTTTTACTGTACATGCTTGTTTCTTTGTTTTCTTTTTTAAGTTTCGTTTTATTGGTAATTTTTCTTTGTATAGTCGCGTACGTGACGTAATGTTATCGTTTCGACGGAAGATCAGCGTTGTAGTAGCTATAACCTATAGCTATCACAACATATGCTGAGTCGAACGCCATTTTGTAGCTTTAAGGTATTTTATAAGTGTGTAATATTATAATATAGTTTATATGGGTTTGGTAATTTTATTAGTTTTTGTACATGTTTCAATTCATAGCTACAAATAAAGTATATCTTTCTTTCTTTCTTCAGTAAACCGCGAGATTACAAAAAACCAGACAATAAAATTATGCTAATAAATACCTATGTAAAGTTTTGTTTCTTACAAGCCACAAATAGGTAAGACAAAACTTGTATCACCACTGAACCCTTCTGTACCTACACTACGCTAAAGGTCCAAACACACCCAATTTCATACATCAACTGAAATGCAAAACGCGTGATCCGCACAAAAAGTTTTTGACTGTGAAATGTAGCTTCATCGTTGTCTACACGGCGGATTACGGAGCCATGAACCGATGATTCAGACTATCCCTCGGTAATCCGGGATCGACGCACATTACTGTCAATGTGTGGAGTGAATGAGGGTTGAACGGAAAACGGTGCGCAAAAGTTTGATTATTGATTAAAAAGTTCTGTTATAAACTTTGTTAGCTAGCAGACCTGTTATCTTGTTTGATAACTAATTTAATTATTATAATCTGTTCTGACTGCCCCTAGGAGTTGCAGGTTCCTTGCTCCTCTCTGATCCTTCTCCCTAGTCCTTCTATCTATCTGCTTCTGGTCCTAAAGGTGTTAGCTGGAACACCCAACGCGAGGCGGTATGTTCTGATCACGAAAGTGTACAAAACTTTAACGGCTACCTGAGTTATTCATCTGACCCTGAGCTTATGCGTAAATTGAATTGCTTTACTACAAAACTGCTACACCTTTTTGTTTATCTGTAATTGTGTGACTTAAACTACTCTAATCTATAGATCTTTGTCTTGTCTGAATCAATAAATTAATTTAATTTATACTTACATCAGAGTTAAACAACCTCTTTAATATTCTTGTCGTGATTTCAAAATTCTCCTTTACCCTTCCTCATCTAAAAATCATTAAGCTGGGGCTTAATAAGTAATGTTATTTTAATATTGCAATGGGTGCAGCCCTGTGACGTCACGCAATCAGCTTACCGCGGCTGAGTCCATGGGAATGCGGCCATTGTGCCCGCACATGGCGGCGAGGTGCATACGTTCCGCGCAGGGGCGGATCTAGGCAATCTTTTGATTGGGGATGACTAAACTATGCTGTCTCAAAATTGGTATACTTAGTTCTTCCTATGTATGCTTAGAGTCGTTAGGGGCGGGGCGTGTTCCATTATTTTTTGCCATGCACAGCTTGATCCGTTCTATTGTTCTGTTCGCGCGTAAAAACAAATTTTCGTACCTAACCTCTGCATTTAAAATATTATTACGATAAACATGTTTAGATTCCAACTTAACTAGTACTTTGATTTGCAAAGCTGTCCATTCTCAGAGCCCAGCTACAACTCTGGCACTCGCGTCCACTACCTATATGTACATATACGCGGCACTGTCTACTCGGCTTAATGCCGATACCGATCACTTCCAGTTCAACTGATATGACGCTTCACAGCAAATTATTTCATTAACATTTTCACTGGACTTGAAACGTAGGCTTTGTCTATTCTACCTTCTATAAGTGCACAAACCTGACTAAGCACATAAACTTTTTACCGAAAAAAATCGCTAGACAACCTTCCAAATGCGTTTTTAAATGTAAACTTGGCGTACCCAAACGCACATTTTTATGTTGTTTTTGAAAAAAAAAATATCGTTGCTAACGTGGTGTGGGTGTGTGGCAATCGGCAAGAGTTTGCAAAGCTGCCCATTTTTTAACCCTGACTACAACTCTGCCAGAGTTGCAGTCATGCCCACTATGCGCGGCGCTGTCTACTCGGCTTAATGCCGATACCGATCGCTTCCAATTCACCGACAACGACGGTTCAATTGATACTCGCTTCACAGCAAATTATTTCATTAACATTTTCACTGGACTTGAAACTTAGGCTTTGTTTTTCCCGTTTGTATTAATAAACCTGACTGAATAACGCTGAAAAGGTCGAACCTTCGAAAAGCGTTATTTGGTAGGTCCTACGAATAAGCTTTTTTGAACATGGGAGTTTTCTCTTTCTTGTGACGGAAACGTAAGTAGAAAGTAACTGAAGTGCCAGTCCAACAAACCTTTGTATAAATTATTCGCCTCGATTCTAGTTTTTCAAAGTCATATCAAACTTATTTCTTTAACACCAAATAATAAGTTACCCTTCTAATACCAAACTATAACCCACTACCTAGTCACTGGCCGCGGCTTCGTACGCACTTATAAAAAGTAGCCTATGTACCCTGGGATACCGTCTACCTCCCTGCCAAATTTCGTTAGGATCCGTTCAGCCGTTTAGGCGTGAAAAGGTAACAGACAGTCCGACAGAGTTACATTCGAATATATAATATTAGTATGGGTAACCACACATTTGAACCCACTTTACTCATATTATTTTGATTCAATAGCCCTATAGGCCCAAACCTAGCTGCCTCTTACAAAATTATATCGCGTGATGCTACCCTCGCAACTGATGCAACGCTAACCTTTTGTTTATGGGGCGCGTGTAATCCCAAATAGAACACGTGCTTTTTTTCTCGACGTCATCTCGACCCTCTTCCTGTAGTTTCATACAAAAACGTACCTTTAGTGCATGTGTAATAAGGTGCAAAACCCTAGGCTTATAGTTGTTTAAGGGTTGATCAAGCCAAAGGGCTTAGTTTCCAGTATGACGCGGATAAGCGAGATTTTAATTAAAGCGAGGTGAATTTTAGAAAGTTTTAGATGCATGATTTATAGCATTAATCTTAAAAAATTTACTTAAAAAGAGTTTGAAAACTTCCTGTCTACTTCACCTACTTCAAGGACATCATGTTCAGAATTAATGATTTTGCGATTATTTTGCTGTTCTAAGTGATCACAGATGTCCAAGATTAGTTTAGACCGGGTGAAAGAATAAGTTTCCTTATTTCCTGGGTTTATGTTAAACGTTGTTTTTATTAATGTTGTCTTGAAAAAACTGGATATGAATGTAAAAAAATATGGTTTACTTACTCATTGCCATCAGAAGGCGTAAGAGAAACTCAAATAAAAGTAAGAAAGGGGTATCAGAGTCGGTAAATAGAGCCCATTGATACACTTAAGTCGACGCTAAGCTGCTTCAAAAAGGCGTCTCCGAATCACATTTGAAGCGTTTAAAAGGGAGATTTAACTTCAAACATCTATCAGAAAAAGCCCCTTGCTCGCGAATTGAAACCAAACAATGGCGTATTTTTTAAAAAGGCACCTTTAAAAACGACATATTTGTTTACTTTTTTCCCGCGAGGCATCAGCTTGTGGGCGTAATTAAAACGGGTACCTGCTGTTTTAAATTGACTAGTAATGGAAACAAAACATTGTATTTTATTCAGACATTACCGTACACAAGTGCGCTATGATTTATTATAGCTTCTGCCCGCGGAACGAACGCGTTTTTCCGGAGTATAAAGATGCTTTTGTTATTCCAGGCCCAAACATTAATGCGTGAAAAAATCCGCCCGCTCCGTCCAGTATTCTTGGCGTTGTCTTCGCCAAAACATCTCAAAATTTTACATCTATCTTCTCAAATTTTCGTCTTTTTAATAAGTAGGATAGCCATATTTTGAAAAACTATATCAAATCAAAACTTATCCAGTATTTAGCCTTGAATCTCTATGATTTAACTCTTTATTAGTTTGACCCAGTAGGTAAGGTGGCACCCCTTTTCTGTGTGCTAGCTAGACCATTAGTTTTTAGACAACTTCAATGTAGTCATTTTTATCTGAATGCTGAATAGCACCCTAGTAGCTAAAACAGTGCAACAGCGATCGATCATGAAACAGTGGTGGTAGGAGTCCTACACGTAGGATAAAGAGGCGTTTTCCAAAAAAGAAAAAACACCATTTACCTTAGAACTCAATAGAAGGTAGGCAAAGATCATAGCGGCCTACAGGATAAGGATCTTTGGCGAAAGAATAGAGGTTGCCATTGGGATGTCATTTGAAACTCTGCAAGATCTATGCAGAATCTATGACGTAGGCTGCTATGATATTTGGATCTATGCAATTCTAATTTTACGAGCCCAAACTCAAAGCGCCATCTTTTCCGTCTGGTCGAATTATAAAGAATTTCTTCTTTATAATTCGACAAAACGACGTTTAGCTATTACTAACAGTTAAAATAAGTTTATAAGTCCCTGGAAGAGATCGCTCAAAGCGATAAGGCCGCCCTTTGTACTTGCTTGTTTCTCAGCATTTTCTTCTGTATTATATTTTGTGTTGGTGTGATGTGTTGTGTGTGATTTCCACACGAAATCTATAAGTATAAAATAAGGCTATCTCCAGCGGTATTTAGCCGGATATTTTATTTAGCTCTGTAATTAGTAGTTTAGGTCACACACCCTCGTTCTGTGTGCTAGCTAGATCATTGGTTTCAAAACAAAGAGTCAAACTCAATGTAGAGTCCCTTTTTCTGAACGCTGAATAACACCCGAGCAGATCAAACAGTGCAACAGCGCAAGATATAGCAGATATTTCAAAATCAGCACTATCCTCACCCCCCTGAGACGGTGGGGGTGGGCGTCCTACAAGTATGAACAGATGATATTAGGTACCTACCTAACGTGTGCAGAAGTTTTTGGTCGATACTGTAAGGATGTACCTTTTTATCGATATCTGCCAATTACTCTTTGTTCAATTTACGTTTTTCATACTTGCTATTACAGAGATCTGATTGGATTGAACTTACATTTATGTTGGGCTTATAATACCTACTCAAAGACGTGGACTGGCTCCTTCCCAACAACAGAGCTAGATACCTCTCTAAGCATTAATTTATGCTTTATTTGATGCTGTTTACAATTGTCCAGCATTATTTCTAATTAGTTATTTATATTATACAAGCTTTTATTCGTTAAATTTATTATCAAACATTATTAAAAGAACACCTTTCGTTTGCTAAAATTATAAGTAAAACCAACAGAAAAGCCACACTCATTACATCGACACGACCCGGGTCTCAAGCTCTCCGCCCTGAGGTCGCAGGTTTGATTAATGACCCAATAATCCGCCCGCCCTGCTCCATGAAGCTGAACGCTGGGCGGTCAAAAGGTTTACTGACTCGAGGAGCTATTTCTTAGTTGTTTGGAACTTTAGGGCTGAATTTTGCTGAAACTAGCAATTACAGAAGATTTACTACCGTTATTTTTAGCTAGAACGGAGTAACTATACGGTATTACCGAAAATCGGATAGATTTTATTGAAATAAAGTTGTTGCTTTTCATAGTTTATAGCCTCCTATCATACATTCGCAAAAGAACTGCGCGGGCACGTTTTTGTATACAATATTGAGTCATGATGGCCGACCGGTTAAATTGTAATTCAAAGTTTATCTAACGATATCAGTTTTCATATTGAGAAAGTTATTAATATAATTAGAGGTCATCTACAATGTTGGCGTAAACAGCTGTCAGTTCAACACTAATCGAGCTAAGGAGCGTTAATCGGGTTTTAAACGTACGGTGAAATCAACCCAATGTTATCTACAACCCGAGAAAAGATCTACGCGTTCCTTGATTACACTGCTTGGCCACTTGCTTGTAGCTGCGCTACGAATGTGCTACGGCGTAGAACACTACGCTCGTAGCCGCTACGAATTTAAGTCGCAGGCTTTTCAATAAGTATAAATAAATAGCTTTTTGAAGCTATTTATTTATACTTATTGAAAAGCCTAGCGTACTAGTTTTGACTAGTACGAAATAATTCCGTTTACATTCACACATACATATCTGGTAAACGATTAGCAGAACCTTAATAAAGCGCTCATCATCAGCATTTCTAAAGAGAATGACTCAGCTTCTAAGAAAGCAGGATTCTCCCTCCGCGATCAAGATGTTAAATTCGATATTTTTACTTCACCAGCTTCTGTGAATGGAATAAGGTGAATTGATTTGGGAACTATTATTTCCACAGGCTTTATGCCTTGTTTTTTTATGTAGATTATGCAACAAAATTCAGTGAAACGTTCAAACATTAGGTAAAACACAGACTATTAATAAATAAAATAAGTTTCGAGTGATTTTAAACCAAAGCATTTGGAAGGCTCAACGTAATCGTATCAAAGGTTCAGAGATCAAAATACAGATATCAATACACAATTTACTGAATAGCAACTCTACCTCTAGAGTTACCCGAGTGTTCAAACATTAATGCCACAAACGATATTACGGTATCAAAACCATTGCGCGGAAAATATACGAAGAACGAACCGTGTCTCGACATTCGTTCTGACGTTAATTCCTGCCGCATTTGTTCCATTACATTTCCGACACAAAGTAGATACGCGTTTGCCGAATTGACTAGGTGGATGCGCCCAGGCGAGCGAAGTGCGAGCGGGACGGGGCGAGGGAATGGGTGCGAGTGACAGGGACCGAGCATCAAAAGTGAGAAAGATGTATTCAGAAGTGAAATAGTCTGCTGGCTGAGCACATCATCATTAACGAGCCGGGAGGGCGGAGGGCAGCGAAGAGGCAGGGGCGCAGGTGGGCGCTGTCCCACGCTCGCAGCCACCTGCGCGCGATATTGCTCCTTACCGCAACCACCTTTAGAGAACTTATACGTTTAAAGCCGAAGCACGACCTCAGGGAATATTTTCGAGTGCACCGATATAAATATGAGAAATATCCAGGTTTTTATTCATCTCCCCGTGGGGTCGCCGGGCGCGGACAAACATCCTTTAATACATGTCCGACAATGTCGAGATGACAATGTGTTTTCACGCAGGCTTTCTGTTATTGAATTCATTTTAGTGAGAGGTGTCAGGCATGGCATGCTTAATTATTTTATTCTGTCAATTCTATCTAAACAGTAGGGCGACATAATGGCATTGTGATTGTGTTATCTGGAAACTATGATCCAAATTGCAGTGCCCCACCTGGGCTCTTGTTGAAGCTTGTACCTAATTTTAGGACCTTAATGTACCTACAACATGATTGCAATTAAAATTTGAATCTTGAATCTTAAATTAGAGATGAAAATAAAAAAGTAAACGTAAATTTTTCAGTCTAGAGAAGAAATTCAGGCAGTAATTTTCCTGTAGAGGAACATTTTCGCCCTTTGAATTTACTAAATTTAAAACCTACCTATTTTACAACAAAGAAGTCAAGTCATTAATTATGACATTTTACTGATAAAGAAATTTAAATATTATATATATATATAATAAAAATTACTTTAAAACTAATGTCATCACTAAGAAATGAATTTCATTTGTGGTCGACTTTATTATAGCATACGTATAAATAAACCTATAAGAGAACCGCTAAAATTCCCTGGCTGTACAAAGTTATCTCAAAGTTAGCGAGCCTGGCCCGAAACGAACAAGTTTAGTTCGCCGCAAGCATCGCTTTATTTCCAACTATAAATAACTTCGTTCTCGAAACCACAAAGTTTATGGGAAACTTTATAACGCTGCAGCTATGAAGTGTGGGAGTTCTTCGCGGTTTATAATGAACAACCTCTGTTTCTAATAAATTTGGTTTGTTAATAATCCAGTGAACTTGAAACGTACCTACTAAATGTATTTAGAATTCCCGCCTCGGGAAAAATGCTTGTACGATCTGCAGACAATAGTTCTGGGTGTTTATATGTATAATAAAAAAAAAGATTGTACTGTAAGGTACAGGGTGTCTAAAAATAAAGGACATATTTGTTTAGCTTACTGCATGAACGCAACGCTTCGGAGGGGTGGGGGGGGCGGGGATATGTCAATCGGTAGCTTGGCTCTTGGGAGTCACTATGGAGGTTTCTCGGGAGCGGATCGCGCGTTTTGCTTACGTGGATTTTACAAAAATCTAATTCTGCGACTATAGCGCGAAGAAATTTCTGCAATGTTCGAGGTTTTCGGCACTTAAATGAAGCGCCAAACATTTCTGCCATTTGGAAATGGATAAAAAAGTTTGAGGAGATCGGTTCAACACTAGATAAACTGAAATCCGCGCGCCCAAGGTGATCGAGAGCGGAAGAGAACGTTAAACGGGTTAATCAGTCCGTTCGTGATGCTCCCGACCTCTCCGTTCGGAAGCGTGCAAGGGCTTTGAATGTGCATAGATCATTGCTACACCGCATTTTGCACTAAGATCTGAAGCTGCACCCCTATAAAATTCAATTGATTGAAGATTGAATGAGTGTCGCGAACGCGAGGGTAAACATTTTTTTTTATTATAAAATATATGAGTGCGTTTTAATAATAAATAAAAAAAAAATCAATAAACGGCTTATATTTTTTAAATCGATTTGATACATTTTGTCCTTGGTTTTGAGGCACCCAGTTTAGTATATCTGTTATCAAGTACCCTTAAGTTACCTAGATATAGCATCGGCTTAGGGCTAAAAAAAAACCTGTTAAGATGCTATGTTTCTAAATATATAAATAGCACAAGCACTGCTTAGTTTAAGGCTAGATGATGGATGCTGTGTGAATTGTCCAGCATTATATAATTATTCACTCAGAGGAATAAGTTCTGGCTGGCGTTCGTGGCGTGTTTTGAGGGAGACCTATGTCTAGCTGTAACGTTTATGGGCTGATGATGAAGTTTTAGCTTAAGGCTGGTCTATGCCCCAACGGCCTTGAGAACACAAAATAATTATCTGTAGCCGTATAAGTAATTTGTTTTATTTGTGAAATGTTCAATTTGTGTAAAATACTTTGACTAATATTTGAGTGAAAGAAAAATACTCAAACTAATTAGCGTTAAGAAGAAATATCCAGAGTTTGAGTATTTTTCTTTCACGCAAATATATGTATGTCAAAGTATTTTACACAAATTGACCATTCCACGCATAAAACAAATTATGTATACGGCTACAGATAATTATTTTGTGTTCTCAAGGCTGTTGGGGCATAGACCAGCCTTAAGCCCCCGGCTTCGCTTACACGTTACGTAGTTACGAGTAAAAGGTGGAACGCAGGAAAAATATGTTAGTAGTGGAAATTACCCAATAAATACCTACAAAATAAGTTTACCTATGTACAATATTAATTTTAAGCATTGATAAACACAGCCTATGTTCAGATTGCTCAGTAGTGAACGTAGATACGGGCTGATGATGAACCGGACAGGATTGGTTTAATAATATTTTATCTATAAGACATTTGTTATTATTTTATTTATTCGTCACACAATAGAAAAACCCTGCCATAGCAGCACACAGGTTGTATAGATAAATAGATGTTAGGGAACACTACCCACTACAATACAATACAATAATACAATACAATATCTTTATTGACAACACCATGTTATAAGTCAAGTAGGTACCAATGTAGGTACATATTTCTTAAATAACAATAATCTATATTATAATTATAATAAATTCAAAATAAAAACATAATAGTTATTGATACACACTTATTGATTTAACTATAAGCATTACTATTACTAAAGAATTGGCAGTTCATAAAACTCTTTTACAGAGTAGAACGAATTTTCGAGAACCCACTTGCGTAGCCTTAATCTGAAGGCCGTTGTGGAGGTTGCATCCCCTCGGATTGTGTCCGGCAGCCTGTTATATACAGAGGTACCCATGACGTACACGGACCTCTCCGATTTGCACAGCTTATGAGTGGGTGTACTATAAATCTATTAAGTTTCATATGTAGTCAATAATCAGCTTTAGTTTTCAATCACTCCGAATCAAATCAAACTTAATTTTACTACAAAAACAAATCACAAATGGGCCGCAACTAATCCATTCGTGTATAATGCAATTAGCTCGCCCACCAGCGAGCGCGAAAATTAATTAACTATAACTACTACTACCTACAAAAAATCCCCTAACTGAACCAGATGCAGCGATTATCACATTAAACTTATTTTGTTCTCTATGACAGTGCAATAATTTGTTCACGCACGTTATGAAAAAGTATTAAGGTAGGTGGGTGGAAGAGATGCCTCGGGTTAAAATAGTAACACTTTGCTAGTACCTAACTAAACTACTTTGGGTGATCTGACTGTCAGTTATGTAATAACAGTCAGATCAACCATTCAAAAAACGCATCTTCGTACATTAGGGCCTTATCATACTAGCGGGTTGCGAGGGGAGTCGGGGCGGAGCGGCCACGCAGCGAATACGTCGCGGACGCGCAACGAACCCGCAGCGAATACGTCGCGAACGCGCATCGTGATCGCTGCGAATAGCAGCGTGGATGCCATTTTTTACACTCTCATACAAATGGCAGGAACGAAATTTTTAGCATTATTTTTTATTCGTTTGCAAAACAACACAAATTAGTCGCTCTCTTCCAGTCGATTAATTGATAATGGATCCTCCCAAAATCGTCGATGCTTTCGTTTTCGTCTCCTGCGTCTTCGAAGTAACAAAACCAACAGCAGTGTTTCCTCGTCGGAATCCATTTTGTTTACTGAGTGTACTGTACGTCGTAAACTCGCTGCGAACACGCGACGAAAACGTTGCGTATCCGCCACCCGTCCACGACGTCTTCGCTGCAACCGCGGCGCAACCGCAACCGCGGCGTGTTCGCCACGTATTCGCTGCGCGCCCTCTCCGCCCGCTAGTATGGTAAGGTCCTTACTCCTTTTCGACCGGTTATTAGAGCCACTTGTCAAGCTGCCTTGTCATATAATATTTAAAAAAAATGGAAGGTAGATACTGAATCGGTGATGAAAATGGAATACTTTTTTGGGAAGAATCACATCACACTAATACAGGTAGTTCTAGGCCTGGAATAAAATATAGGCAACTTATTATCCCATAAATCAGTTCCCATGGGATAGAAATAACCTTGTCATAACAGTGTAGCACCAACGCGATAAGGAAATATAAAATTAGATACAAAATACACTTAACATTAATAAAATTATACCAACTATAACTTAATACACAGCTTAAAATAAACAACTTAACTTATTACTATGCGTCCTATTCAAAAATTTTTAAACCGCATCCCTGAGCTTTGGCAAGGACATACAAAATAAATCAACATCCTCATCTGCACATAAACTATTAATAGCGCGAAGGGCCTGTGTGAACGGGGACTTGCTCAGGAGATTAGTCCTTGCCCTCGGAATTGCAAGTTGCCTAGGTCTTTGGCGCGCGTATACATACCTACTTGTTAGGTACGTACAGTCCTACGTTCATTAAAACCAGAGGGTTGCGTATCATTCCTCTAATCAAACTAAAAATGTACGTAATTAACATCATTTCCCTTCTAATTTTAAGTTAAAAATGCCTCACCATACCTAGAACGAATAAAGTGGGATACATTATTGGGGAAAATGGGTAGTATAAACGCGTATGTTTACATGGATGTTTGCTACCTCTTCACGCCATAACGACTGGACCGATCGGACTGAAATTTTGCATAGATGTAGCTCTAAGCCTGGAATCAAACATGCTACTTTTTATCTCATAAAACAGTTCCTATGGGATAGAAATAACCTTTAAACGTTTCCATAGAAATAACGCGTGCGAAGCCACGGGCAGAAACTAGTAAAATATAAGACTACCGTTTTGTCTTTTGCTTTTTGAGATAAATACTAGAACCATACGTCAAAGTTAACAGACGAAGCAGCAGATTGTCCTATAATCTTTTAATCAGAAGGAAGTTCTTGATCAAGATTTGACTAAGAACTCTCTTATGTTTTAATTTCAACCGAATCACTTTGTTTATTTCTAAATTTATTAGTACTTCGGTTATTTTAAATGAAGTGTTAAGCTAAAATCTCTTTAATGTTTCTGTAGGTTATTGATGTTGTGCCCGAGGGTCGGTGTGTCAAAATATCGACCACATTTGAGTTGACCTCGAGAACATTGGTAAAAATGGAAAAGAAATCCGTTATCGTGTAATCGGACCGAAGGCGAGTCGGATCGGATCCGAATCATCCACTTACCTATTCATAGGGATGAATAGGAATAGGGCGGATAATGACGAAATAAAATCTTCTATTTATTTCAGACATCTTATTTAGTCTGTAATAAACGCACAAATTACACATAAAAGTGTAAAAATAGAATAAAAGAATAATCAATTCGCTTTAACAATCGTCTAGTTATTGTACACTTAAGCCGATTTAATATTACCTTGATAGAATACAGTAAATCAATAAAGCACTAAAAAAAACTTAACTACGTCATAGCACCCTTTTAAAAATGTTCTTAAATTATTTCTAGAGTTTAAATGAATATGCCTCTCATTTATCAATTACCCCAGATCCCCATAACCGAATGTTATGGGGATGATAATTAAATGTAACAAATAATCACAAGCGTTGCTAAAGTTGCCATTATGGAGCAATTGTAGGGATCACCCTTCAGCCAGGGCGCCGATAGCAAACGTAGTATACGGATTTGGAACCAGTAGGCCAACTTTATTGAGTTCAAAAATTTGTTGTTGTTTTTTACAAAAGGATACACGTTTTTCATTACAATGATAGTAACATTACACGTACACTTGCAAAAAAATCTGCAAGTAGGTACATCGAGCATTATCTTTTAATTTGATAAGTTAGGCTTCGGAAGACGACATCGAGGATAGAGCGAATTGTAGGAGATTAATGTAGAAAGCTGACCCTCTTAAACATACATGGGATAAGCTGGGAGGAGAGAGAGAGAGAGAGAGATAGTTTTCGTTTTAATAATTTTTGCATTTGATCTTGGTATTTCAGAAAAACGACTCCCTTTTATAGGTTCAAAACTTTAGTAGGTTATTAACGCTCTATGTTTAAAGTCTTACTACTGATTGTTGTATACTATGTAGTCATGAGGTGTTGAACACGTGTTACGGATCCTTAGGGAGCGATACAAAACTACTTGAGATTAACATTCGCTTCACATTTTTGTGGGTGCGCGTTCAACCTTGAGCTTTATTTGTGAAGTGTAGTTGGCTTACGTTCTTTCTATTTTTCTCAACAAATAAGAACGTATTTGTATTAACTTTTCGTTTTTAGTTTGGTTTGCCTACTCCACTTAGGTAAATGTTTTTAGTTTAAGTTATACTTACCCATGTTTGTGTCTCGTGTTTCTTTTGTTATTGGTCCAATCAAATCAGCTTATGCATTTTAATGGCTGTTTTAACTCTGTGCCAGCTGCACTGTACACTTAGGTATAGCCTTTTTGTGGACACAGATGGCTGTAGATGTAGGTAGGTACTTTACTTACACTAAACCAGAGAATGCAAATAAATAAATATTAAATAATGCTAGACAATCCACACAGCATCATTCACTCTTTTTAGGGTTAAGCTCGCCTTTGCCACTCCTTCTCTAGTTGTATGTTTTTTAATGCATGTTTTATTTAGTGCAATAAAGAATTAAACTACTTTAAACTACATCATTTAGCCCCAAACTAAGCAGAGATTGTGCTAAGGGTACTAACTGCATTAGTACTACTAACATACTTAGTGGATTACTTAATAAAATACATTAATTTTTATTATACATAGATAATACCCAGAATTTATAACATTCAATACTAATCTAAAGAGCTTATTGACAGACCGGGCGGGGTCACCGAGTTTAGTCGACACATCGAATAAGTTTTAGGTTCAATAATATAGCTTACATCATTAAAAATGTATTATTTAAAATAGTTCTGTTGTGTTCCTGTATTGTTTGATTATTTGAAACTGTGTGACATTTACTACTCTTATCCATGGATCTTTGTGTTGTCTGAATTAATAAATGAATTTTATTTTCTTTCATTACATCTCCTCTCCATCTAATTGTATAAAAATGTAGGTACTCGCATCACGCTGAGCTCTGGCTTAGGTATTGCAGTATAAAGAAACAGCATCTGTATCAGAAGGATCGCTGAACGCCGCCGTCGCCCCTTGACCACAAGCGATCTACTCAATTTGTCACGCGATGCAGCACGCAAGGGTGCGTTTACCTATAAATAATTTACTATGAAGGGTCATAATAGTATAATCATTTTGAATTTAATAGGTTTAATAAATATTTTGACAGTATTGAATAATACGTAATAAAACCCTTGAATAAATCGTTCGACCCAAACCTAACACAATAAAGTGTTAGATTTTGGTCTGATATTTTGATTGTTAATTAGAAGGTACAATTTAATATTTTCACATTTAGTAAATTCGTAAAAACGAAACCTTGGTGTTTTATTAAATTAAATTGATCAATAAGAAAAAAATCTAAATGGAGGAGAGAACAAAACCTAAATACATTATTATGAGCAGCCGTGCTGAAAACACGCACCTTTTGGCAAAGAATACTAAAATATAGGTAGAAAGCACTTAACCAATGAGCTTATAAGAGCGATCAAATAAATTTAATCCCCCAATTTAACTTCATAAAATTAATTAAAAATCGATCAGATCTGAGTAAGCCAGCCATAAGCTTCTAGAAGTTATTTGTGCTTTTCGGTCTCAATGAAAAAGTTAAAGGTTTTACTGTATTTAGAAAAGATTTTCTTTGAACATTGGTGAGAAGACAAATTTGTTTTTCAAATTAAAAATGTTAAAATATTTTCATCAAATGGTAGACACATATAAAGATAAACATTATCAATCAATTGTTTTAATGAATAGCTATTTGCTACGCCGCCGTAGCTAGTAGAGCCGTTAAACCGTATACACAATTCTACGACTCGCTGGCTGTCGGAAAGACATCAACGCGTTTTTATACTTTTAGTTATATCGATCTATCATTTTTTAATTCACTTTGAGCTCACAAACTTTTCCAAAAGACAATTCTTTCTTCTGAATCAGTCTGTAAAGTACAAATGTGAGCAAACCAACGGCGCATCGCCGACGGCGTCAAGGGGCGAACTTTTCAATTACCATCGTGTCGTGTAACCTCGCAGCGGGTTAAATTAATTCCCTCCACTTCACAAAAAGATTCACCTCTGGTTCCACCCACCCCTGCTTTGTTCAGACTGTTCTCTTCGATTTTTTCACCGTAACATTGTGACGTCCCGTAATATTTATTTTTAATTTAACGGTTCGCGTGTAAGGTTTTGATTCCATCGCTACCTTTTTGGTGTATTTTTGTGATGATACTCAATTTGCAGGTATCGTGTAATTAGGCGTATATTCCAAGAAAAGAGGGACCAATTTCCCCGCGTAATTGGAAAACGTTGCTTGGTCTATTGAAGTTAAAGCGTTATTGTTACTGAATAAAGATTTTAGGCATTGGCTGACCCCCTTTATAGTGAGTTTGTTTTTTACACATACATAAATTAACTTACAAACACTTGTGACGCAGGAGGTTGCGGGTTCGATTCCTGCCTTGGAACAAAATTTTGTATGATCTGCAGTAGAAACTGATCTACATGTTTTATGTTTAATAAAAAATTTATCTTGGTATATCAGTTATCTAGTACCCATAACACAAGCTCTGCTTAGCTTGGGGCTAGATGATACTGTGTGAATTATCCAGCATTATTTATTTATTTATCTCTAGACTGTTACAATGAGGTGTGTCATAGGGAATTAATTCCTTGATCAATATTTTTTATTTCACTTTTAATCACTTTTTATCACTTATCATAACTTTTTGTCATTATCATGTTTAATCACTTTTCGTATTCGTATTTCGTAGTCGTCAAATACGTGCGTGAGAAACGTGACCAGTACTTACTGGGTACGTAAGTATGGAGTATGGATGCAACCGTGGTAGGTATAACTGGCAAGTTGCCGGCTCCATGTTGACGCATCGGCCGACATCAATTCTCTCTGTTTGCGAACCGATATTGGATTTAGCTGATTGGCTCCCTGTCTGTTGGACTTGACAAACTTAATGATCCCTTTGAAATTGGCTGCCGTTTTGGCATACCAATTCAATTTTAATATCTGGGTGGAATGGGGGAGACGGCTTTTGTAAAGACATTAATTTTGTTTTGAACAGCAAGTGATTTTTTCTTGATATGGTCAAGAAAAGAAACTGGTGGGGGTAGCTAAAGAAGATAGAACTTAGCTAAAAAAGAAGCTTTAGCTAAAAATTAAGAGACTAGTGATGTGATCCTGTGGCTTAACCATATAAGTGATGGGGATTGAACCATTTTTATTAAATTGTGTTTTAACTGACTGAATTCTGTAGAGGCATAAGTAAATTAACCTATTAAAGCCACTTTTGTGTACGGGGGTAAAACTCTACATTGTTTTATAATGATAAGGTCATATAGTTAAATGCTAAGTTATATGCTAAGAAATAAGTCTTTGTTAAACTTAGTCGATGGGGGGAAGAGTTTGGTATTGAGTTGTGGTACTGAACGCTCCGGACTCGATTAGCTTGCTCCGTTACTCCGGAAGCTCGCTCTCTTTCCTACAACCCTTCACATTGTAAGTGTGTATCTTACGGAACAAAACAGTAAGTATTTAATTAATAACAGTGTTTTCCTAAGGATACAACATCAACTGAACCTTCGTAAATTGAAAACTATATTCCCATCCATCGCATCGCATTGCGAAAACAGTTCACGCAACACAATAGACTCATAACAAAAGAGGACTTATACCCATACCGGAGTTCATTCTACAGCGATGCAAGATCCATCAGGCTCCCAGCAGGTCGTTTTGTCCACCCGCTGAAATATCGAGTGAAATATAGCCTCGCAGTACCCGGTTCTCTACATTTCCGATCCTATTGTCATTATGTCAGTGTGGCAAAATGTTTTCTCATTTTGTAACATACATGCCTACGTGCTCGTATATTGAAACTATTCGCTGTCCTCTTCTCGCTTGAAACTCTATGCACTTAGATAAAAAGAATAGACATTTTTACTAGCGCTTATTTTGTATGTTGCAAAAATATAAAGTACTAGCGCAGCCCGCGCCTTCGCACGCTCTTTCCCGAGATCAAAAGTAGCCTATGCCCATCCCTGGGATACCGTCTACCTCCCTGCCAACTTTCATTTATATCCGTTCCGCCGTTTAAGCGTTAGAAGCTAACAGACAGACAGACAAAGTTACTTTAGAATTTATAACATTAGTACGGATCGTAGGGTAGGGAGTCACTTCCTTACAAGAGTATCGAGGCCTATACCTACTCTCTCAGGTGTGAGTTGCAAATTATGATGAAGATATAAAATAATGATGTCCCCAAGCCGCATTATCGGCCGCGGCCGCCGGTCTTAACGGAGACTAGCCATGTGCGCAGGACTTTATTATGGTGCACAAGTGTGTGTGCAAACACAGGTGCACTCTCCGATCGATGGGACGGCAGACCGACACGATCGGTGAGAGGTCAGGCGGAGTAACAACGGGCTTACGTGCAAGATGTGAAATAAGCAAAGATAAAACTACTTTAAATTTATCATTGAATTTAACCCCGCCAATCCTCAGTAAAGTGCGCATAATGTATTGAATCTGTTTAAATCAGAATTGTGTGAGTAAAATCTTGTGAATTTGAATATTCATCGAGTAGGTCGGCCGCAAGTCGGTTCCATCTCTCATGTGACGAAGCCTCTAGGCTTAAAGTAGCTACGCCACTGTATATACAAGGTTCCTATACGTGTGTGCTTTAATCTAGGGTTGGCACGTCATACGCATGCATTCATAGTTTTTTTTTAACTTTCGTCATTTGTTAACACGTGCTTTGAATAGGTATACCCTAGCCGTAACTTTATCGTCAATCCATCTTGCGAGAGGACGACCCTGTTTCCTTCGACCTATTCTGCCAAGAATAGGTCGAAGGAAACAGGGACAAAAGATATTCTTTCTGACGATTTCAAGATTTTTACCACTGACTGACTGTAGCTGTAGTCAGTGGTAAAAATCTTGAAATCGTCAGAAAGAATATCTTTTGTCCTTTACTTAATAAACTGAGTGAGAAGGTCAACGATAGAGCTGTTTACAGCTAACTCATTCTACCTCGTAGCAAGGTATTATATTATTGCAGGGATGTGTGTTTTTTCTCATAAGATGCTGTAATATTTTTTTCTTTTATTTTTGTTAACTGGTTTTTCTATCTATCTAGAGTAGGTACACACACACAGATCAAAAAAGCTTGGGACGGGATTGGCTCCAACTCAAAAAATAACAACTAACTAACAGGCTAAAGGTTTCTTCGTCGCTTCTTTACATACCGAAGCGACTGAAATAAAAAATATCACTTTATTTCCGTGTCAGTGTTTAATTATTAAGAATTTGACCTTTTCTAAGTGTACATTTATTGTATTTATGGAAATAAAGAGTTTTTGACTTTGACTTTGATCCCCATGTACTTTCCAATACTCCTATACATTTAAGGTGTGATAGAGATCGTTTTTGAGCTGTAAGATCGCCAATTGTCACTGAGTATTTTAGGTTTGTTTTATTGTATATTATTTGTATGTGATAAGTTGGTTAGAACTCTAAGGCGCGTATTATGAAATCTTGCTCAGTCATCGATCTATGCTTGAGTACCGCTTCCCTATGGAATAAACGTCACTCAAGCATAGATCTATGACTGAGCAAGCTTTCATAATACGAGCCTAAGTATTGCGAATGTTTAATTTATTGCAACAATTTATTCAGTTGTTTCATGTGTACATCGAGTTCTTAGGATATAGGTAGTGAGAGAAGAGAGACACATAACATGCGTGACTATGTAATAATTTAAGTGGGTAAAAATGTATTTTCTGTATATCTACGTAGTGTTGTGAGGCAGCCCTGGGTCCGCCCCGCCAGCAAAGCGCGAACAGCGGTCGCGGCGCAGGTGCTCAGTCGCTAATTTATTCACGAGCATCACTTTGTGCCGCCGCGACCCGGATTACCTTTATATGTTTACCCGGTCGCGTAATTATTCGCCCTCACGAAACTTACCCGGCGCTGTTTGTTAAATACCCAGAGAGCAAACACAGATCGCATCTTACGGATTTTGATGGTAATATTCCGCATAAATATCAAGAATATTAATTTCATTTAATTCTTGGTTTGACAAAAACATTTGCAACGCGCTTGGAAAGCGCGGTCTAGCTCTGGGTCAAATTTAAAAGCGCCATCTACTAGATGTCAACATAACAATCGCATATAAAATGTCAATTACATTACTTTCACGGGTATTTATCACGTTAATTTACCTATTCACAACGTTTCAGCAGATTTACATGTTCTGATTGCGTAAGTTTATCGCACATATTTTGCAGATACAAGTGTTTAAAATGGTCAATATTCGGAGCTGAAATGAAAAGGAAATTAATTACACATATACACCAACAACCAATATTGACTTGCCTGAAAATAAATGACATTTTCTTTATAAATATATAAAAATTCGATTAATTGTATTATTGTTGATTTCAATGCAGAAATATTTAATAAAGAAAACTATAATTATAAATAAAAACAAATTAGAACTTGTATTTACAATAATAATTGAAGCTGGGCTGAAAACAGTTCATTATACTACGGACCTATTTCGTTGAACTTCCTCATTTCCATGAGAGCTAAATAAATGAGCATCGAAAGACAGAAAGAGCGCCTCATTACTAATAAATGTGCAGTGGCGTTGCGGCTGGCAAGCGACTGCCGAGCTGAGTACCCAGTACATTTTTAATGATTCAAAGTCGGGAGTGCTCGACTTTAATCCGGGTCCAATCCTGGTTCGATTTTATTTAAAAATTGTAATGGAGTCTGCACACCAAATTCACTAACACCGCCGACACAGCCTGCGGCGGCGTCGGTGGGTTCGGTATGTAGAGTCCATAAATTTGTAGATAGCTTCTATACATTGCACTGCAATCCCTACAATGCTTCTCACAGTACTAGGAGAACAGGAGAAACAAGATCCGTCAAGTGCGAGTGTGAAAAAATTAAAGATACCTACATTTCAAATGTATCGGTTTGCAAACTTCAAGGGTAATAGTAAAATTTTTGTCTTTTTTCAAAATATTTCAAAAAGTATGAAACCTACAGAAATTTCAAAACCTGTTTTGAGATGTAAATACCGATAACTTTCATTTGATACCCCTTCAATGAGGTAGCCCCCCTTTTAAAAATGATGCCCCCTTTCATTGACCATTTTTTAAAAAGTGGTCCACCTACAGACTTCTCCATACTTTTCCTGTAAATTATAGTTCCACATCTACAAACGCTACATACATTTCAGATGGATCGCTCTGCAAACTTCGGAGATAGGGGGGAATGGGTATTTTTTTAACCTTTTTCAAAATATTTCAAAAAGTATGAAACCTACAGAAATTTCAAAAACTGTTTTGAAATGTACAATCTGATACCTTTCATTTGATAACCCATTCGGTGAGGTAGCCCCCCTTTTTGAAAATTATTCCTCCCCTTTTTGACCATTTTTCAAAAAGTGTTCTACTTACAGACTTCTGTATATTTTTCCTGTAAAATATAGTTCCATATCTACAAACGCTACATACATTTTAGATGGATCGCTCTGCAAACTTTGGAGATAGGGAATATATAATAATTAGGAAGGTATCTGTAGCCGTATATAGGTAGGTACCTATAATTTGATTAATTCTTGAAATGTTAAATTTGTGTAAAATACTTTGAGAAATATTTGAGTGAGAGAAAAATACTCAAACTCAATAGCATTGAGAAGAAATATCCAAACTTCAAATAAAAAAATATGTTCGAAATTTGTATATATGTCAAAGTATTTTACACAAATTGAACATTTCACGAATAAAACAAATTATTTATACGGCTACAGATAATTATTTTGTGTTCTCAAGGCTGTTGGGCCATACAACAACAGGATATTACAAAATAGAATTTCGCGTTCATAGGAGCGGGACAAAGCATACGTTTTTGGAACGGCACACAACAAACTGACATTTGGAAACGCCAAAGTCGAGAAAACACTTACCATCCTTGTTCATATTGGCCTGGAAGCACTTGGCAAGGCGGCAGGCGCGGCACTGGTTGCGATGCGTCTTGTCCACTGGACAGCGCCCTTTCATCTCGCCGCCTGCCTTGCAGGTGTATACTCGGTTGCGGTGGATGGACCGCTTGAAGAACCCGGAACAACCTTGCGGGTTACAATACAATACTTAAATACTTTTTTGGACACCAACAAAAATACAATGCAAAAGACTTTACATAAGACACAAGTACAATGGGTGGCCTTATCGCTTAGAAGCGATCTCTTCCAGACATCCTTTGGATGGAAATAATTATGTGAATTTAAGAACGGCAGGGAGTGTACCAAAGATAATCTTAAATAAATATTGACAACATTATAAATACCTAATAACAAGAACAATTAAATATAATAAATACCTAACTATATACAAGGTGCCATGTTATTCATGTACCAAGCCGAAACTGGGTTGTTGTACACCCTATACCCAACTGATCCGCATGGTTGATTTTCAGAAATACGTTGTTTAAATTTTCATAGTAAAAAAAACTTTACGCATACGCTTAGAAAATGACAACCCTGTCACTAACGCAAAACCGACAAAATTTTAGAAACCGCCCTTAGGGGGCGCGTTCAGCAGTGGATGTATTTGTTCTGATGAGTCTGTTACGGTTATTAAATGTGTCCTCACCATCGCAGCTGTAGATGCCATAGTGTTTTCCAGAACTCCTGTCTCCACAGACGTTGCACGGTATGTCCAGTAGCCGGTCACCTGAATACAATATTAAATCCTGAGTAAGGTAATTTACACAACATACTGATAAAAATGCAACTAATAGATACAAGAATGCAGAATGCAAAAGCTTTGCAAGGTAATTCTTTGACATTTTTAGGTATCTTGTTGAAAATGCGTCCACACATCGCATGACAACTTTTTTGGTAAAGAGCAGTTCTGGGCGTTCTAGATAAAACAATTCTATCTGGGTTCCTAACGGTCCTTGGGTAAATATCCCGTGCTTTCGTAAAAAGTTGCATATCACAGAAGTTCAAAAATAGCGTGTGTACTAAAATCTCATGTTGTCAATATTAGATATCATGATAGGCGAAAGATCCGCGGGTTGATTATTAATTTCAGGCGTTAGAGGAATCGTTTTTATTTATCAATTGACACCTCTAAGCACCAGCGGCCCCTTTCGCAAAATAGATTAGTCAGATTACACCAATCTCGCTAATAACGTTGGTGTTTTTGTTCCGCTTACGGAGGTCTTCCCCTTCGCCTCTTTCTTTAACGCTTAATGGCGGAAGTCACACCGGAAATTACGTCACGACTTAGTACGATCCGTTTCAGCAATGAAGTGGGTATTTTATTTATTTTACAACTTTTATGAAAACTTTTTACAACATGGGATAACATGCATATGCTGCATGCTAATTACAAGTTTCCATTATAGTTAGTAAAAACTCAGGGTTCAGTCATTTAAGTATTATAGCAACTTGTCTATAGTGAGCAGCTCACTGTTGATGCATTATTGCTAGGAAGTGGTTTATGGTAACACAGCAAAGTAAAAATATCGGACGCAGGTTTATTCTACGGCAGAAATAATGATTTTTATTCAAAAGTTGCGCCATGCGGTGAATTTCGATAGGGAGGTTTTTATGTGTTTCCGTGAAATTTTTCTCACATGAACCATCTTCGGATTTCAAGAAATACCTATTGATTTGTTTTTTTGCTAAATTGGCTGTTCTCGAGTTTTGCGCTTAGCAACACATTAGCGATTTATTTTTATTTAAGTTTATAGATTTAAATTTTCGGAACTGAATTGTTTCATTTTTATCTGGACATCCTATTACGTTCCACTGGAACGATTCTTGCAACGCAAAATTTGTAGGTAAAGTGCATATAGGTAAAATGCTTAGATACAGTTATATAAAGAAATAAACACGGTGTGACTGCGTCAACGTTAATGCCCTGAATCCTTTAAGAAAAGATCTTTTTATTTTTCTCTGAAACGGCCTTAGACGACTTTGCCTCGTCTTTGGGGCTCGAGGAAAGCCGCGAAGTGTCGTAATTATACTCTTTCATGTAGGTACTTTGCTAAGGGTTTTGAGGTGAATAAAGAAGGTATGTTGGTATATATTACACTAGTGGTAAATATTAATGTTGCTGAGGCTAGTTCGGGATCCTGCGGACTCTATGAATAGACATTGTAAACATTTTATTGTGTCAGAAATAAACGGGTGTAAATATTATATGATTGTTATCCTAGCTTTTATATATATGTATGTAATTCATGATATAATCGCAGAAATCGAACGTGTATACCAAATCCATGGACCGTTTTCTAGTTATAAGGAAGAGTGGAGAAGAGTCGTCATTGTCATATTATACTATAATGGAATAGAATGGAATTTAATAAATAATTGGGTCTAAATAAGTAGATGATGCTGCCATGGTCGCATGTCAGCCTCGACGATGTCTCGCTCATACCGGTCCTCCTCAATGGCGGTGAGGGTCGGACGACATCGTCGGGGTCGACAGTGTGTATGTGTATGAGACGTCACTAACGGCGTAAAAGGAATGGGGGGGGGGGTCAGCCCCGAGTACCAAGCTCCGAGGGGTGCCATCTTTGCACCCCATGGGGTGACCTGGGGCACCCCATGGGGTATCGCGGCTCGCTCCGCTCGCCGTTATTTTATTCATAGATTTTAGTCTACCAGCGCAAAGTCTATAATATTTTCGGGGCTTGTTTCGCTCGCTATCATTTCGTTTGTCATGGGTACTCTGTTTAAATTTTCCCCAAACATCAGAAAAAATCTAAAAAATGTCGCAGCTCGCCCCGCTGAATATTTTTCCTGTTAATACTAAGGTATGCGAAGGTAAGAAACTGCCTTTTACGAATAACTAATGTAATGATTGCCAACTTCGAAAACAAATAAATAAATAATGCTGGCTATAAAATATCAGATTATCTAGAGGATAAAAAAGCATGGGACGAGATTTGCTCCAACTCGAAACATAACAACAAACTAACAGGCTAAAGGTTTCTTCGTCGCTTATTTACTTTAGTCTACATACCGAAGCGACTGAAATCAAAAATATCACTTTATTTCCGTGTCAGTGTTTAATTATTAAGAATTTGACCTTTTCTAAGTGTACATTTATTGTATTTATAGAAATAAAGAGTTTTTGACTTTGACTTTGACTTTGAATCCACAAAGCATCATTTAACCCCAAGCTAAGCAGAGCTTGTGTTATGGGTACCAAATTATCTGTTTATAGTAATAATTGCGAAATTGAACTCGTTACTATAATATAAGGACTAATTACTATCTATATATACATATATGTAGATAGTACTTATTCCTTATTTTAAAGTAGATACTACGTACATACCTATATTAAGGTAGGTAGGTAGGTAGTAATATCAAATTTACCCTAACTTAGGTATTCCTTATTTTAAAGTAGTTCAATTCAATTCAAGTTCAATTTCGCAATTATTTATTTATAGATGACCAACATACTGTACACTAAAACAAGCTTTGAGTGACCTTTTTAAAAATCATGTCAAGTGTCAGTATAATTATAATTATTAGTATAAACAGATAATTTGGTCGCAATGTGCAGAGGGCAACACACATCGATGCACAGTCCATGTCACCCCTGTGAATTAGTAAAGTTTTACTTGTATTTGATGACTAGATGGAATACCTATCAGGCAGCATCACTAAACAATATCTATCTATGTAGTGTATTGTATGAAGTATATTTGTCATCTAGTACCTACCCATAACACAAGCTCTGCTTAGCTTGGGGCTAGGTGATGCTGTGTTGTCTGTCCAGTATTATTTATTATTATTACAATCGAGTGACCAAACTCAGGGCACAAATAAGCATGCTTCCCTACATGCCCGTGAGAATCGACACACCCGCTAATACACCTCAAATTAATACTGTGATCCTGTTTATCAATGTCAAATTGAATTATAAGGGTGAAAGCATGGTGAAAGGCAAAGGCATCGCGCGCTGTGTTATAAATGTTAGATGTAGATGTGTGTGAATCATTTAAGAACTACAACTTATCAAAACATAACTATTTTGCAATATTTTTTTAGACTAGGTATAACGTTTGCACTATATGTACATATACACTATGTGATCATACTCTGCCATTTAGTTCTGGTGCCCGATTGACAAACGAACTAAGAGATCAAGGAAGGTAAGAAATTAAATAAAAACTCGTTAGTTAGACCGCCTTTGTACCTATACATCAAAAGCAAATAACATAACTATACATGCATTATCCTTCTATGAATACGTTCGAAAAAGTGGAGAAACATGTTTGTTACTGATCTCCAACACAACTACTGAACGGATAAAGATGAAATTAAGCGTGGGTACTCGTAGAACACAAATAATAAGCTCCTTTTTTCCGAGAATAATGTGTGCGAAGCCGCGGGCAGACGGCAGTAGTTAAGATAAGATTGGCCCTATTCAACGATTGCTGCCGTAGTTAACTCTATATAAAAAAAACATACTATAACTGTTAAATACATTAAACTATCTCACTTCACCGAAATTCATTCAGATACCTCTCTAACCAACCCTTTCGAAGCCGATTATTCAGTAAAATAGTGAGCGATTAAGTTATCCGAGAATCAGGGTCCGGTATGGGAGGCAAACCAAGTTTTGGGTACGTCCCTAAGTTACGGTGTACGAGACAAGGGATCCCAGCTTTGCTCCCTCACTGGTCTTGATCTTGTTTGTTGAAGACAATAGACTACTTATGGACTTGTAGCTAGTAGCTTCATACATGTGGGACATTTAAATACATATAATTCTGTAAACTTGTAGCTAGTAACTACATACGTGCTTGTGCATGGGACATTTAAATACATATAATTCTGTGGACTTGTGGCTAGTGGCTACATACGTGATTGTGCAAGAGAAATTTTAAATTCTGTGGACTTGTAGCTAGTAGCTACATACGTGATTGTGCAAGAGAAATTTTAAATTCTGTGGACTTGTAGCTAGTAGCTACATACGTGATTGTGCAAGAGAAATTTTAAATTCTGTATACTTGTAGCTAGTAGCTACATACGTGATTGTGCAAGAGAAATTTTAAATTCTGTATACTTGTAGCTAGTAGCTACATACGTGATTGTGCAAGAGAAATTTTAAATTCTGTGGACTTGTAGCTAGTAGCTACATACGTGATTGTGCAAGAGAAATTTTAAATTCTGTATACTTGTAGCTAGTAGCTACATACGTGATTGTGCAAGAGAAATTTTAAATTCTGTATACTTGTAGCTAGTAGCTACATACGTGATTGTGCAAGAGAAATTTTAAATTCTGTGGACTTGTAGCTAGTAGCTACATACGTGATTGTGCAAGAGAAATTTTAAATTCTGTATACTTGTAGCTAGTAGCTACATACGTGATTGTGCAAGAGAAATTTTAAATTCTGTATACTTGTAGCTAGTAGCTACATACATGATGATGGTGCAAGAGAAATTTTAAATTCTGTATACTTGTAGCTAGTAGCTACATACGTGATTGTGCAAGAGAAATTTTAAATTCTGTAGACTTGTAGCTAGTAGCTACATAAGTGATTGTGAAAGAGAAATTTTAAATTCTGTAGACTTGTAGCTAGTGGCTACATATACGTATCTATTTGCGCATGGGATATTTAATACAATACATATAATTCTGTGCTGAGTAAAGTTTTTCTACTATGAGTTCAGTTGGCGCTGGGCAAATAAAAAGTACCTATTGCATTTACATTTTCAAATAAGAGAAACAAACATTATTAGTTAGGTCGGTATTTAGTTTGAAAAGTTGCTGGTCTTTTTATTACTCAGTACCTTACCCAATAGAAAAAATAAAATGTAAAACCTGCGTTAGTAACAGCATTTCAGCAGGTATTTTTTCAGGTTTATAAGCACATTAGGAAAATTCACAAATTATTGGTTTCATTCTTATTATTTACCTACCTACCTGATATGAATACTTGGACCTATTTAGGTAGAATGATAAATATTTTTTACTGACTTTTTGTTTATGTACCTATTTATTCTGTTTAAATAGCGAGGTAGAGCTTTAAACCTAGGTATCCACTGAAATATGAATAGTATTTTCAAGCGTAGGTGTTAAAAATTTGTGTAGGTATAAAATGGTAAATATCTGAATATTAAGCATACCCAGATCTGCCAAAATTTAAAGTCTACAATTTACTTAAAACTACAATTTAAATTTAGTTACAGATTTCATAGAATTGGGGGGCCTTGTGGTAATATTTTATTTGAATGATCATAAGTATTAAATAGATAGATAGATATATAGTTTATTGTCAAAGAGATTACATGTATTTGGTTAGTAGTGTCTTAAATCCTATATTAAGTTTATCTAGAAACTATGGTTCTCTAAAAATAGCTATAAGTATAAATTTGTACACACGGAATGACTCTATGTAGCATGAAAATCAACATATTACCTCTATATAAAAATATCTATGTTATATAACTCTAACCTGTTCCCATCCTTCGGACGGGTACCGCCGGACTGCGTTGCTTGTCCCAAAAGGATGACAGCTCTACCGATGCCATTCACCTCCAACTTTTAATCACTTTAGTTTAACTATCATTATAGAATCTTCAATTAAAATATTAACAAGAAAGCGTAGTTTATTTAAATAACTAACATTAACTTAGTTTTATATCGAACGATAGTAGACCACAATTTTGTTGCTAGTCATTGACTTGCTTGACCCGAAAGTTGCAAACGACTTTCATAGGTGACTTCTACACCGACCCACGGCTTTCGACAGACTGCTCTGATAATTGTGATCTTTGAAGCCGCTGCGGAGATCGCAGTCACATCATCCCCTGATTACATCGAGACCCACCCCTTGAGAGGGACGGGGATACGGCGAGGCTTGACGAGAGAGGGAGATAGATGTGATCCCATCTTGTATCCCAGTCTACAGGCTACATTGTCAGGGCTTCGCTAGCGGTATCTGACCGAGTTACGTGCAAACATAATAGTAGCGATACATGATAAGGCCGCGTCTACGCTCGCGAAAGTTGCCCCAATATTATGAGTGGCTTGGTATTTTACCTTGTTTTCTCTATTACTTTTTCGTACATTAAGAACCCACTTACCAAGATATACATATTTACCGAGATAATAAAGGGCAGGGACACCTAACCTACATTTTAAGACTTGACAGAATATATAAAGCCAACTAAAGAAAACATAAAATTTTCCATTTCTTAGTTAGGGACATAATTAATAGGTAGGTATAGCTTTGTCCAGGTGCTTTATTTCATAATTATTTTATTTTTATTCTAACTTATTGATAGAATGTCTAATGTCAACTCAATAATATTTTAAAAGGCCTCAAATAAAATAAATTCAAGAAAAAAACTAAATTTCGTGTGGTGCCTACCTGTCACAGCAAACATTAAAATGTCAAGTAGCACGGGTGTGAGAAAGGGAGCTAATTGCCGGGGCGTCGCGCGGAGCCAATGGGAGCGCGCCTTGCGGGCGAGGGGCGGTGCGCAGCTTCTATTGAAAGCGAGCTACGAAGCGAAGTCAGCGTGGCGAGTGTAGCGCGACGACGTCAGAGCGTAGCGCCATGGCGTAGCCTGTAGCATGCTGTAGCGCTACGGATACGTAGAGGGACCTATTGTACTCTCAAAGAAATATCAACCGGTTTCCTAAAAATAGCGATGTACATAATTTTAATACTAGAAATAAACATAAACTCGCTGTACCCACAATTATACTACACAAGATTAATATATCTTTTAAAGGGAAATGCTACAACAAAACTCCTAGTGAGTTGCAAATATTATCAGCAATTTTTTTTTATTTATACTTATTTATAATACTAGAAATAAATTCAAACAAATTGTCAAAACCTTCTTGGGCAAAAAGGCTTACTATAAAGTATCAGATTATCTAGAGGATAAAAAACCATGGGACGGGATTTGCTCCAACTCGAAAAATAACATACAGGTTTATTCGTCGTTTCTTTACTTTAGTCTACATACCTACCGAAGCGACAGAAATAAAAAATATCACTTTATTTTCGTGTCAGTGATTAAGTGACGTCAGCAAGCCAATTATTAAGAATTTGACCTTTTCTAAGTGTAACTTATTGTATTTATGGAAATAAAAAGTTTTTGACTTTGACTTGATTTTGACTTTGATTTGAATTTTCGTAGCACTGTCTTCCCTTCTCTTCCGTTTGCGGAGTTGCAATTTAGCACTGCGTTAAAAATAAATATTCATTTATTTTTAAACTGTGTAGCACAGTTCGTCCTAAAACTGTAAAATGGTCTCAACAGTTTGTCCTTTCGGTCAAACAATACTTTTAACAAATTTATGTTTAAGTGGTGCGTCGTACGTACATAATATGTAGTTTTCGTCAGAGCATAGAGCCGGCATCGTAGGATGCTCTAGGAACGTGTATCGGTACGGCTACTTAGAGGATTTAAATCTTCGTAGCTTTTATTCGTCGCACTGTCTTTCCTACTCTTAGTAGCTTTTTAAAACGGATGTACTATGTTGTTAGTACCTATTGACGAATCAGGATTTGTTTTTTTTTGTATTGGGTCTCGAATGTGATCTTTTAATTTTATGTTGTACTAGCTGTTGCCCGCGGCTTCGCACGCTCTTTTCCGGGATAAAAAGTAGCCTATGTTCGTCTCCGGGATACCATATAGGTACCTCCCTGCCAAATTTCATTAAGATCCGTTCAGCCGTGAAGGCGTGAAAAGGTAACAGACAGACGACGGATAGATAGACAGGCAGACAGAGCTACTTTCGAATTTAAAATATTAGTATGGAGTTATTTTATGTTGTAGTATAGAAGTAATTTAGTTTTTAACGAACTAAAAGGCCTTGGCTTTCACCAAACTTACACAAAAAAAAATTTAGATCACACGAATTTTAAAGAACGGTATACTAAAAATATCAACAATACACATTGCGCCAATAGAATAATAATTGGTACAGTCCTTGTGAAAATATCTATAAACGTGAGGGCAGCGTGCGCGTAATCCGCGATGATTCAAGCATGTTGTTTTGCCGCGGCCGTATCCATCGACACTGCACGGACTGTCTATGATTCTATGGAAGGTTATGGGAATAGCGATATTGACGTAGGGAAAGGTGGTTCAATTGCACAACTTTCAATAGTCAATCAAAAACTTTCAATAGCTATTCTAATTTACTTTCTTCTGCTATGAAGAAGAAAGTAAATTAGAATAGCTATCTTCTATCTATCTAGCTATCTTCTGCAATGTCAAAATAAAAAATTCTTAAAAACTCCGAATAAAAGATACGGAACGTAGGCTACTAGAAGCTTTGCCTAATACTCTACTAAATTTAATATAAGTTATAGTAAGGAAAAATAAAAAATTCTACTAAAAAAAAGGAAAATCACTGACGAATTAACCCTGAAATGATAAGATTTACCCACCTCTTTAGTTCTTGCTGCACTGGCCATAAATAAACTAGGCTGAGTTGCGGACACAGTATAGCAATAAACAATACAGTACCTAGTTCAAGTGGGGAGATTTGACACGTGGACTACGCGTGGCCAGCGGCAAGGAAGCGTATTTGTAAAGATTAAGGGCACGCGGCGGCAAATCTGATTCGGATTTGGTGTTCAAATTATTGTTTATCAACGCTTGGAGCAAATTTATGATAAATTGCGTTAAAGCGAGCTGTGATATTTTAAATAATACCAATGTCAAAGGCTAGGAATATGTTTATTGTGGCCATCATGGTCCTTTATGCAATTTAAAGACATTTATTTATAAATATGTACATTACCTGGAGGAACAGCAGGTAGGCCCTACATTTGTTTTAATATTAATTTACTAAGTAATGTTAATTTATTAAGTTATGAAATTGGAAACACTTTAGTGTTACTTTTTTCAGTACACTATAGGTCAATAAACATAAGTAAAGAGATTTGAACTGTGACAAGGCGTGGGATTTTCACACGAAACAATCAAAAAACAATCCCACAATGAAATTTTTAATTCAAAACACTTAAAAATTTAAGAAAACATTCAAAACGTAATTCGCATTGGCACCTCTTTTGTTCCTGTTCAAAACATATGCACGGCAAATTATGAAAGGGGTGAAGATAAGTTGGGGTGAGACTTTTTGGTCATTTAAAAAAAATAAAAGAACACTTGGACGACAGACAGATTGGATAAAGAGCAACACGCGGCGTCTATTCATTTAGAACGTGGTGTTAAAAAAAAATTAGCCACACTCAATAAACATTTCATGTTTTTAAAATGTTAGGTTTGTTTAATTAAATTACCTACTTAGTTATTTGGTTAGTCAAATTAATATTTGACAATATTAATTTGACTGACAAAGATCTCAGTTGAGCTAGAGTTATGGAGTTTTGGGATAAGTATGTGGGTAATTATGGCCAATACGAGTACAACAATAAATGTAGGTACCTACAAATAATGAATAGACAAAAAATTGCCTGCACTGTTGCAATAATGCAATTGCTGAAAAACAATAGGAAAAACAAAATAAAGTTGAAAACAATGTTTTTACCTAAAATGTTTTCCTACACATCCATAAAGTTTTGTAGAGTATTATGAAACGACAACTCATTTAACATCACGAGACAACTTACCCTTTAGAAATGTAGGTGTATCATTATGGCGCCCACGAATTACGATTTACCAGAATTTTGGATAAGATTGGAAATTAGAGTTTCATGGAATTTAATATACTTAAGTACCAACACAGCAACAGCGACAGATGAGATTTATTTATTAAATACAGGGTGTCTCAAAAGAAAGGACATATGTATGTAAGAAACGATTATAAAACAATAAGCAGTTTATCGAAAAAATATTTATTATATAAACCTTTTTGTTTTAAACCTGTTTATAGGTATTTTTGTCGTTCGGGAGAGGCTTATGTTCAGCAGTGGTACATACGGGCTGATGATGACGATGGTGATGGTAGGTAAAGAGAGTTAGGTGGAGAGTAGGTTATAAAAGTTAGAAGCAGTCAGGGAAAAGAGGTCGTAGCCTACTTTGCTGAAATCACTGTTAAGCTGTATAAACAGCACTGCGTGTCAGCATTTCAGTCACGAACTGCGGATTTTTATAAGTTTTTGCAATAAAATAATAGCAGGTAGGTAGAAGCATAGCAGATCATTTTTTGTTAATCTACTAGCTGCGCCCCGCGGCTTCGCCCGCGTGGAAATTGATTGCACACCACCTAGGGATAGTTTTGTAAAATAAAAATACTTGTATCATTATTTACTTTATAGTTTATTTATACCGAGTTTTGAGTGAGTCGAACTAAGGAATAATAATTTTCCATAGAAACTTTATCACATTATTTAACACCCTCAGAGGTTAATTTTTGAAAATTACACTAAGCTATGTGACCTAGAACTTAACATACTAAATTTCATTTAAATAGGTTAATTAGTTACGGAGATACGTGGTAACAAACATTCACACGAACTTTCGCATTTATAACATAACTAGCTGCTGCCCGCGGCTTCGCACGCTCTTTTCCCAGATAGACAGTAGCCTATGTAAGAAGATAACTTTCTACCCCTTTTTAACCCCGTAGGGGATGAATTTCCCCGTAGGGTTTAGGCTGTGCATTGATCCGTCAGTCAGTCATTCAGGACAAAGCATTTCATATAAATTAAATAAATAAATAATGCTGGAAAATCCACACAGCATCATCTGGCCCCAAGCTAAGATGTATAGAATGTATATGATGTATGTGTAGTAGATGATGTTGACACCCGGTTTCTCTACCGCCAAAGGTTACTTTACTCTACCGTAGCGAAGAGATTTGTTATTATTTCCATAAAGTTAAAAATAATTTCATACATTGTTATATTTATTATACCACATCCATAAAACATTACCAATTCTTGCGAGCTTTTAGCGCAGCGACGGTTCGCACCTGCACGCTTACCACAAGGGTAGGCAGTAAGGGAATGTTGACAAATGAGCACTAGAGGCAAAAATCTGCGCCTCACTTGGCGAATTAATTCGTCTCGCGATGTCTCACAAGCGCTGTGCTCGCGGGAAGAGCTACGAAAGATTAGACAGAACAGTGTTCATAGGGCTAAAACCAAAAACCAAATAACCATGGAGATAGAGTAGATTTTCAAAGTAAAAGTAGCAAATGGGTTACCTTGCCAAGAAATCTTAAATGTAGGGAATTTTCTTCTCTCTAATCTTTTACTTTTCGGGTATCTTCGTTATGCTCTACTAGGTATACCTCGCATCGAAGCGCAAATACTCGTATTTCAAATATTTATTAAGTTTTTAAAAACCTTAGTCGGATCCGTAGTATTAGGAGAAAAGAAGGAAGGAAAACTTTGTGTGATTAATGATTATAGAGCGAAAAAATAGCAAAATTACTGTAGGAATCATATTATACCTACCTACTACCTACGCAGGCTCCTATGTAGACGCGTGCAGAAGCTTGTATTTTAGCTAGTCCACGTGTAGGCAAAGTTTAAACAAAACTAGGTTTTTATTGGCTGCCAAATCAAATCTGTCATCATCACCACACGTCACGTTTGCAATAACGTTTGTAGTGATGGCCACAATGACGGTCAACAAGAGGACAGGTTAAGTTAAGATACCTCCTTACCATGTCTAGGGTTACAGATTAAAGCTTCTAGTCATCACAAAGGACGTTTGTGATGGCCACAATAATTGTCTATATGAAAAGGATTGACTATGTGCAACTAATAGCATCCTTGCCATGTCTACCGGTTCTAAGCCCCCTGCCCCAGTATCAGGCACTTAGGTGGCACGCCCGAGGCGCCTGATTTATGCCCGGCCGGCCTCGGCGGTGACAATTTATTTCAATTAACGCCATCACGCCTCGAGCGACCACTCTGTTACTCTGTTCCATCCGTATTTCATTTACTTCGCTAATTTAGATCATGTTCGGAAGCACTGATATTGTAAATGTTGAAGTTTGTTACTGCTGCAACTAAGCTGAGCGAGAAATCATGTACTCGGTTCAGCCAGCGGGCTTACAGTGTGTTTAAAAACTTGGAGACACCGCTTTAATAAACTCTTAAATCACCTACCACCTACTCACCTGCTTATCTATACTTACGTCAACTTATTCTCATAAATTACTTCTACGTTTTCTATAACTACATCTGCCGTTCTCTACCTTCGTTACAGTAAAACTTAGGTACCTATCTACCTACAACTGTAACGAACTTGTAGAAGACAGAGAAGTAATAAGGTTCCTAGTAATATCACTATTGGCCAGTTTGTTTTTGTCTCTTAAGCCGCCAAGCCCAATAGCTGAGTTGTGATTAGGTAGGTATTTAGGTACGTACAACTCACAACGCGCCAAACTCATTGAACAATAAAAACAACAAAATGAAAAAACCTTGCACCTACTTTGTAAAATAAAATTATTGTTTAAAAAACACAAAACCGTCCCCTAAAAGGTTTCATTTTTCCTATCAATCGAGCGCTAAACGGTTTACTCAACCAATCCCAATCATTCGGAAGAATTCATTTGTTCGGTAAAAGCGTCACTGCGCTCAATCCAGCCCGCGCAAGCAAACATAGGACGGCGTTTTGCGAAAAAGTCCTTTGAAAAGTGTTGCGGCACGTACGGGAAGGCACCCATTACTGTGAAGTGGCGATTGTTGGTTTAGAGATTTAGCCGCGAACAACGAACGCTGCCGTGGAATGCAGGGATCGCGGTTTTTTGGAAGCGACTCTATTTGTTTAGCTTGAGGCTCTGTGAATTGTCCATCATAATTTATTTATTTATATATCATGTTTTTTTTTTTCAATTCTCTCTCAATCTTGAAGGTCTTTCCCAGGGCATCACATTTCGACACACTGGTTGGTTCAGAGCGATGTATCTTTATTCCTTATAGATACATTGGTACACATGGAAAAGTAAATTTTCATACATTAATGTTACAAAGGAAACACGAGTTAATATTAAATAAAATCGGTAGGTACAAGCAGAGTACATAAATATACCTTCTTAAATTAGGTAGGTTTACCAGTAAGATCATCAGCAATAGCTTCGCCGGGTGTATAATATGACTTTTCTATTAACATTTTTTTCATTGCAATACTCAAATTGTTTTTATCTGTATTACGAATGACATATTCACGACGAGAACGACGAACGCTGCTATAGAGGACAGCTATCGCGGTTTTTTAGAAGCGGCTCTACATTTTTCATATATACCTACGCGTTAAAGTCAATTGTGGCCACACAGGTGGCGAGTGTTGGTTCAAACCTTAACCCGCGACGACGAGTAAAACGAACGTTTTCATGGAGGACGTGATGGATTTGAAAGCAACTGTCGAATGGCGACGATGAAAATAAATTATGAGTGGGAGTGGCGCAATTAATTACTGGGTCCACGTCTGTACTAGACTTCTGTCAAAGCCGTGGCCACGTTTAGAGTAGAAGAACGTATGTACCTACCCACATTTCTAATTCTAATCTTATCGGAATTCTATACATCATTCATCTAGTACCCATAACACAAGCTCTGCTTACTTTGGGGCTAGATGATGCTGTGTGGATTGTCCAGCATTATTTATTTATTTATTTATTTATTTATACCTTCCTACCTGGGTCTGAAATTTTCAAATGTCTGATACCATTGATGTATATAGGTAGGCTATAGATAGACGCTGTGGATAATTCTATAGAAATAACTTTTTAATCTAGGTTATTGTTTATTTATGATTATTATAAACATTGATTTAGTATGACGTTCTCCTCCTCCACCTCCACAGCCTATATTGGTCCACTACTGGACCTAGACCTCACCCCGATAAGCGCCTTATTGGCTTTTAACTCAGGGGGGGTAATTCCCATAATTCCGATGCTGAGCATGCGGTTTGGGGATCGCAATTCAGTGGTAGAATTGTTCTGCACGGTTCGCTGCTGCCCGCCCCCTGATGGATATCCCTTAGTCGCCTCTTACGACACCCGCTGGAAGAGTTGGGGTGGTGCAAATTCTAAGCCGGCACACAGCAAATACAACTAGTATTTGCAAATATTAGTGCTAATTTGTTTTTATTATTTTATTGTAATTTTCTATGTTAATAATATTTATGGATTAATTTTATTATGTAAAAACTACAAGGTGTCAAGGTCAAAAAGAAACCTACTCAGTATTTTTACAGTATTTTTAGTTATTGGAGTCACACTTTATTGACTACGTAAGGCCACTGTATCTACCCATTTAGGGTGTTGCCATTGCAACACCCTACTCTTTTTTTTTTCAATTCAGTCCATTGATTGAATTGGAGAAGAGTCGGGCGCAAGACAAATAAATTAATCGTTACGGAAATAGCGAAGCGTTTAATTTGTAGATACACAATTCAATAGATAGAAAAGGTTTTCACACAACGTTGTTCCTTGTCCTTTCTAGAATAGCAAAGGATCTGTGTCTCGCCTTCGTTTCACAACATTAGCTGTCCGAGTGCCACGAGGCTGAATTAATGTCTAATTCGAGTGAATGCCTCATCAAATAAGAACTGGAATTTTATTTAAATAAATTTTTAGTTTATTTAAATAAGTATCCATTATATCCTCTCTTATACGCGGCCTGTTGTGGCGGCCAGTTGTATTCGCTTGCAAATTACAAGCGACTATACTAACGTTGAGCTAAAATTGCATTTATTCACATTGTACCTATCTACAGTTTTACGAAAAACTATTACGGGTACTTATATGTATACCGGAATATTTATTGATATGATGATTTTGGTAGATATCCCGGGTTATTCTAGTGTTGCTAGCCATGTCAGGGGAGAAGCCGGTAGTGCAATAGTGGCACATTTTTTTGATAAAAATACTAAAATTACTTCCAAGGAATTAAGCATTAGGCTTTGTCAAATCAAACAAGAATTTATTTAAGTTAACTTTTTATGATCAGCGGTGTAGATTAACCAAATGATTTATATAATTGACCTTTTGAGCCAAAAAAAAACATTTATTGACACTTATTTCGCCGAATACAAATATCACTTTCTTTTACTGTACTGTGTTATAATGGGGTATTTAATGATTTTGGTAAATATCCCGGTATAGTATTGTGATCAGCTAGAAACTCTATAATGTTGCCAGCAAACTATGACAGCTTCAAAAGTCCTACGTAGAAGTCGTAGCTACCAAATAGTTAAACCCGTTTGCGGAAGTGTCTTCAGCAGGGATATTGGCTAGGTTCCATATGATGCGTTTGTAGACTTCGATGCCATCGAGATAGGTCTTAACGCTGAGGTGTTCGTCGACCGCGTGAAGTAATAAAGTCGTGTTCGGCATAGGGGAGAAGCCGAAGGCGGGAGTGCCTGAGGATCTGACGAAGCGGGCGTCGGTGGAGCCAGGAGCAACTATTGGCACGTATGTGAGGTTGCTGGGGAAAAAAGTCTCCGTCAGTAAATAGATAACTTACAGGCGTTCATGTTCAGTGACATAAGGCGCTAGGTTAATTTTCTGAAAAAAAATTTAAGAAAAGCATTTTAAAGTTTTATAAAATTGGCATTATTAATTGTCTAAAAAAAACACTGAAACACACACAAAAATGACACTGTTAAAAAAATCGCGACGTGCTGCGTTTGAGTATTCGAGAATCGGGGGTGACCAATCATTATCGTATAAGTTTATAATAATTTTTGAAAAGCTTGCGCGATCCCACTTTGTTTTTCGTTTACTGGAGGCCTGTATTTGTGACGTCAGCGTGGATAATTGTATGAAAAAACAAAAGACAACCGTGCCAGCTTTATGCACTATCTTTGAAAACCAAGAAAAGGATTGAACAGATTGTCGACGGGCTTATTTTATGTTGTCAAGTATTCTAAACAAGGTTATAAAGTGCATAGCGACGAATTATCCATGCTAATATTATAAATTTGAAAGTAACTCTGTCTATCTGTCAATCTGTCTGTCTGGATGTCTGTATGTCTGTCTGTCTGTTACCTTTTCACACCTAAACGGTAACGGATGTTAATGAAATTTGGTAGGGCGGTAAACAATATCCCTGCGACGGACATAGGCTACTTGAAAAGCGCGTGCGAAGCCGCGGGCAGCAGCTAGTACTTTATACACTGTAGGTATGTGCACCTACAATGTATAATATGTATACTCGTGCCTTCACGGTCATCACAAAACTATTAAAATTAACTTACACTTCAGCAAATGCTTTTTCAATGGCGACCATGTAGGGGTTTTCGGAAGTGGTCAAAGTGGCTGGCGACTGCGCGTTCTTCAGAATGTAAGAGAGGGTGATATTGTCCCCGGCCTCAGCGATCCACTCTCTCAACTATAGTGGAAAAAGGGTAACTCATTAAAAAATTATAATATCATCCATCAACAAGTTGCATCTTTCCTCTAAAATCTTCTTTAACAAATATTTATTTCTTCTTTTCTAGTTCATGTAGGTATTCTAGGCCTTTTTTTGCGAGCCTGTCACGTAGGTTCCCCATGCTCTTGAAAAACTCAAATCAGACATGGAACTACGCTCTCGATCGCTTTACATTCGTACTACAAAGATGTAGAAAATCCCTAGGAAAATATCAGATTTTGACATGAATTCCGAGTCCGAATGATGCTTACGTTACTAACGTAAGAATGTAGGTACTTTAAGATTTTTGTCGGAATATCAAACTTCGAGGCAAACTTCTAGTAGATGTAGAGTAAGGAGAGATCATGGTAGAGTAGAGATAGTCGCCTCGGTTGAAATAAGTGACGCAACATCGCCAAAAAGCTAACATATGAAAATCGCAATCAAGAACCTATCAATACTTGATTGCGATTTTGCACGCATGATTCATAATATCATACAGATAACTGACCGTGCGGGCGCTACGCGAATAATCCCTCATTCGCGTTAAAGCTTGTCGTACACCTGAAAAGCACCGCTGCAGCACAGCACAAAAATGTGCATTTAAATATAGACTTTAACTCGTAACATAAGATTAATTTTATGTTGACGGCATCATGACACATTCGCTCGCGCCATTTTGTTAGTGTAAAATGTATCTCAAGTTAACGAGTTTAAGGGTGATAGTCACGGGTTGGCGCGAGATTCATATTTATTTGTAGTTTTAATTTTTTTCTGGTTTCTATAAGGAATAAAACTTACTGAAAATAAAAAATAATCATTTGCCACAAATTGTAAACCATTTCCTATTAACGCATGAAAAAACCATTGTGGGGATCTCCCCATAATTTACAGATTAAATGTTTTATATAAGTACATTATTTATTTATTTATTCGGTATATAATATCTACATTACAAATTTACACGTTCACACACTGTTCATACACTGTCCATACAATCTCCCGTTCATACTTGCTTAACGTTCGTACTCATACACCCTGTCCATACTCTCTACTCCCACATGTTTACTTCACATTTATTTTCACTACCCTCAATGATTTTCTACTCGCTATTTTATTGCTTCAATTATATTCATTACACAAAGGTTTGCTACCTGGTTTATTAAATAATAATAGATTCAGATTTAATTGTAATCGATTTACCTATCTATCTCATAACAGCACTAAGCTCTCGATATTCGGCCGCTTACATAGGCCGACCGGTATTGTACCAGTGCGCGGGAACCCCCCGCGCCTCGTACCTCTTTCCGCCTGTCACACGAGCCAGTCGTACGGAATCTGTTGACGGCGCGCACTACCTTGCTATGAATTGTTTTGTAAAAGCTATTGTTTCGCACCGCTCTCGCTATAACTCTTCCTATCATTATTCTATCTTCTACTGTGAACTCTGATCTATTCTACTGTGCCTTCCACTCCTTCTATCTATAACTGTAGCCTTCAAATAAACCTGCCTGTGAACTGGAATGTGTGTTGCCTTCATTCATCAACCACCACAACACCGGCCCCGCTACAACTGGTGACCCCTGGATTGGAACAAACCAAGAAGGTACCTAATTATAAATCGCAGAATATCATAGCTAGAGATATAATTTTACATATACCTAAATGAGCGACTCATCGGATTCAGTAAAATCCGCACAGAGTGATAAGGTGACCAAGCGGTGTAGTGCGCGTAAGCAAAGGATGCAGTTACATAGCGACACCGAGGGCAAAATAAATATTAAGATACCCCAGTTTTACCCTGAAGAGCCGGAACTATGGTTCGCGCAAGTCGAGGGACAGTTTGTTGTATCCAACGTCACAGACGACACAACAAAATTTTACTTTGTGACGGGCCATCTGGATCCTCAATACGCAAAAGAGGTGAAAGACATAATAACATCCCCTCCTGCCACTAATAAGTACGAGAAGCTAAGGGAAGAACTGATTAAACGTCTTTCTGCGTCAAGAGAGCGCAAGATACAGCAGCTCCTTATGCACGAAGAGCTAGGGAGCCGGAAACCATCGCAGTTCCTTCGGCATCTGCAAAGCCTTGCTGGAAGTACTGTACCCAACGATTTCATACGTAGCATCTGGTGCAGCCGTCTCCCCAGTAACCTGCAAACCCTCATCGCATCGCAGCCTGCCTCTTCACTAGAAGCCTCTGCAGATCTGGCGGACCGTGTACATGACATCGTCGCACCCGTCGCACACGTAGCTTCGACCTCCCCAGCAGCCGTCCCAGGATCCATGGAGTCGATGGCAAACGACATCGCAGAGTTGAAAGCAGCCTTCAGGAACCTCACCACGCAGCTCAACCAACAGCCGCAGTCAGGAAATCGTTCTCGCACTAACTATCGCCGGCAGAATAACGACCAACGCAGGCGCTCGAGATCGAGATCCCAGTCCAGCTACCGTCGGTTCCCGATCTGCTGGTACCACGACCGGCACGGCAGCAAGGCGAACCACTGCGTCAAGCCCTGCGACTATGAGAAGTCGGGAAACGCCCAAGGCAGTCAGTAATGGCGACAGACGACTGCCCCGCTTCACCTGGTCGCCTCTTCGTTACTGACCGCCGTTCGAAGATACCCTTCCTAGTAGACACCGGAAGCGACGTCTGCGTCTTCCCTCGGTCTGCACTTCAGGAGCGTCGAGTCAAGACCGGATACGAGCTGAGAGCCGCCAACGGTAGCGTCATCCACACCTACGGCCTGACCCAGCTCAACTTAGACTTAGGTCTTAGGCGCGATTTCCCGTGGAGCTTCATTGTTGCCGATGTCACTAAAGCCATAATAGGAGTCGATTTTATGAGTCACTATGGCCTTATTGTCGATATTCGCAACAAACGCATAGGACGTATCATCGATAATGTCACTTCTTTATCTACCGAAGCTTATTTTGATAATACTCCTAATTCTAATATTTTTTCTGTAAAGATTCCTTCGGCGACTCGCGTTTTCACAAGCTTTTGTCAAAGTTTATTGATTTAACCAAACCAGCTGGCACTCCTCACACTCACAAACACACCACCGTACACCACATACGCACCACACCCGGCCCCCCTATCTTTTGTTCCCCTCGCAGGTTAGCGCCTGATAAGCTCAAGTTGGCGAAGCAGGAGTTCGATTTGATGCTGAGCAGCGGTACGGCGCGTCCGTCTGAGAGTCCGTGGTCGTCCCCTTTGCATTTGGCCCCCAAAAAGGACAACGGATGGCGCCCATGCGGAGACTACAGACTTCTCAACGCTCGGACCATCGCCGACAGGTACCCTATCAGGCACATTCATGACTTTGCCCATAGCATCTCCGGTTGTAAGGTCTTCTCCACCATTGACTTGGTCAAAGCCTACAACCAGATCCCTGTGTACGAGGAAGACATCCCGAAGGCCGCCATAACGACCCCGTTTGGCCTCTTTGAGTTCCCGTACATGAGTTTCGGACTCAGGAATGCGGGACAAACGTTCCAGAGGTTCGTGGACGAGGTAACGCGTGGTCTGAACTTTTGTTACTGCTACCTTGATGACTTCTTGGTCTTTAGCCGAACGGAGGAAGAACATGAAAGTCATCTCAGGCAGTTGTTCGAGCGTATGCAGAAGTACGGCATTGTCGTGAACACCACGAAATGCGTTTTCGGCGTCCCAGAGGTAAACTTTTTAGGTTACAATATCTCTGCCGCTGGAACAAAGCCGCTGGATTCCAAGGTTCAGGCAATCAAGGAGTTCCCTGCGCCGACAACGATCCGGCAATTGAGGCGATTTCTGGGTATGATGAATTTTTACAGGCGTTTCATCCCGAATGCCGCAAAAATTCAAACCCCCCTAAACGCCCTACTTGCTGGCTCGGTAAAGGCCAATGACCCCGTGAATCTGGTGGGTGAATCCCTCGCAGCTTTCGAACTTACCAAAGAGAGCCTCTGCAATGCTGCACTGCTAGCCCACCCCGATTGTCAAGCCGAACTAGCGTTAGTCACTGACGCTAGCGACCTCGCATTGGGAGCGGTACTCCAGCAGCTTAAGGATGAGGAATGGCAACCGCTGGCATTCTTCTCACGGAAACTCAGTCCGTCCCAGCAGAAGTACTCTCCTTATGACCGCGAACTACTCGCCATCTATGAAGGTATCAAGTACTTCCGTCACATGCTGGAAGCAAGAGACTTTACGGTCTACACAGACCACAAGCCTCTTTGCCACGCCTTCAGCGAGCGGAAGAACACTTGTTCGCCGCGACAATATAGGCATCTGGACTTCATCTCGCAATTCACAAGCGACATTCGGCACATATCTGGCAAGGATAATGTCGTTGCCGATACGCTTTCGAGAATTGAAGAGCTTCAAAATCCAGTTGACCTGGAAGTCCTTGCCAAGTCCCAAACCGCTGATGCCGAGCTGTCTTCTTTTCTCTATGACGAACCTACGTCTCTTCGCTTAGAGAAAATTAAAGATCCCGGTAGCAGCGTGGAAATTTACTGTGACACGAGCACTGGTACTCCAAGACCTTTCGTCACCAAACCCCTGCGAAAGCAAGTCTTTGACAGCCTCCACTGCTTGAGTCACCCTGGCGCAAACGCTACTGCAAAACTAATAGCGCAGCGATACGTTTGGCCGGGAGTTAGGAGAGACTGTCGTGATTGGTCACGAGCGTGCTTGGATTGCCAGCGCTCCAAGATCAACCGTCACGTCTCCGCTCCATTAGGCTCGTTCGACTTGCCGAAAGCTCGATTCGCCTATATTCACATAGACCTCATTGGCCCTATGCCAATCTCCAATGGCTTCCGCTATTGCCTTACTGCCGTAGATCGGTTTACCAGATGGCCTGAGGCCATACCTATCGCGGACATCACGGCAGAAACGGTAGCCAAGGCTCTTCTATTCGGGTGGATTGCCCGATTCGGCTGCCCAACGGACATCGTAACTGACCGTGGGCGACAGTTTGAATCCGAGCTATTCGGATTCCTGGCTAAATTAGCTGGATTCAAGCACCGCAAGACGACTGCATACCATCCTGCCTGCAACGGTCTTGTGGAGAGATTTCACCGCCAGCTAAAGGCAGCAATCACTTGCCACGCTGACAGCAATTGGACAGAATCTCTCCCACTAGTCCTACTAGGCATACGTAGCGCAGTCAAGGAGGACCTAAAGTCATCTTCGGCCGAATTGGTGTATGGTGAGCCTTTACGACTCCCTGGTGAGTTCTTTTACAGCGCCATCACCGGCACGACCGACATTACAGACTTCACCGCTAGGCTGCGCACCATTGCAGGTAAATTACAACCCGCTCCTGCGTCTCGCCATACAGTTAGCAAAAGTTTTGTTTTCAAAGACCTCGTTTCCTCGTCGCACGTATTTCTTCGGGAAGAAACGCAACGAGGAGCTTTCCAGCCTGCGTACTCAGGCCCACACGAAGTCCTTCAGCGTGGCGACAAAGTGTTCAAAATTTTGTTCAAGGGCAAGGCGCTGAATGTGTCGATAGACCGCCTAAAGCCGGCTTTCATCTTGTCGAACTCCTCGCATCCCGAGCCTATCTCCAATCCCGAGCCTATCCTGAATCCCGAGCCAATCCCAGTTCCCGACCTTTCCCCAGCCGAGCGCACTACACGTTCCGGTAGAAGAGTCCGGTTCCCGGATTTCTATCGCCCGTAGCGACGGTCTTCGGAAGAGAGTGATGTGGGGATCTCCCCATAATTTACAGATTAAATGTTTTATATAAGTACATTATTTATTTATTTATTCGGTATATAATATCTACATTACAAATTTACACGTTCACACACTGTTCATACTATGTTCATACACTGTCCATACAATCTCCCGTTCATACTTGCTTAACGTTCGTACTCATACACCCTGTCCATACTCTCTACTCCCACATGTTTACTTCACATTTATTTTCACTACCCTCAATGATTTTCTACTCGCTATTTTATTGCTTCAATTATATTCATTACACAAAGGTTTGCTACCTGGTTTATTAAATAATAATAGATTCAGATTTAATTGTAATCGATTTACCTATCTATCTCATAACAGCACTAAGCTCTCGATATTCGGCCGCTTACTTAGGCCGACCGGTATTGTACCAGTGCGCGGGAACCCCCCGCGCCTCGTACCTCTTTCCGCCTGTCACACGAGCCAGTCGTACGGAATCTGTTGACGGCGCGCACTACCTTGCTATGAATTGTTTTGTAAAAGCTATTGTTTCGCACCGCTCTCGCTATAACTCTTCCTATCATTATTCTATCTTCTACTGTGAACTCTGATCTATTCTACTGTGCCTTCCACTCCTTCTATCTATAACTGTAGCCTTCAAATAAACCTGCCTGTGAACTGGAATGTGTGTTGCCTTCATTCATCAACCACCACAACACCGGCCCCGCTACAACCATGAAAAAACTAACTTCGGTTCACTGGTATTTTTACAGCATTTGGACACCTTTACTTTACCTTTTTGGGAAAATAAGAAATTTTGGGCTAAAAATCAACATTTTCCCAAATGCTCCCAAAATACAATTAAATCAAAGTTGGCTTTATCATGGGTTCATAGAAAATGTTTTACAATTTGCGGCGAATTACTTTTCCGTGGTTTTATTCCTCGTAGAACGCAGTAATAAATTAAAAACCACGAAAAAATCTCGCGCCAACCCGTGACGATCAACCTTAAGCCGTTACCTTATTTAAATGCACGTTTTTATGCTGTGTGGTTGGATTAATGAGCGCAGAACTCAAGGCTTGTGTTATTTTGAAAGATAATCGGAATTACCTATGTTTTAGAAAGATTTCATACACTAAACGTCAAAGTTAATTGTCAAAGCTGCTGATCGTCCTTGCAAAGAGCACCACCCCAAATATTTAGCCTCTTACTTCTTATGCTAAGGTTTTTTTTCCCCTAGAATATAATCACCTCTGCGTCAAATGTTTCCTCGTTGACCTTTGTGCCAGGTCGAATGTCATAGACCTGTGTGACAGATCCAGGGACGATGTTGTTCGCGGTGCCACCCTGAAAATTGATGTAGTGCTTATTTTATTGTTCAAATAGTTGTTCGTTTTACCTATTATGAACTAGTTTCTGCCCGCGGCTTCGCACGCGTTGTTTCTAGGGAACCGTTCAGAGGTTATTTCTATCACATGGGAACTGATTTATGGGGTAAAAATTTTTATTAACATTAACTACACGTATGCAAAATTGCAGCCCGATTCGGTCGGCAGCTTTGGCGCCAAGAAGTAGCTAACGAACATCCATACAATCTTTCGTAAGTAAGTCACACTCCTCCTCCACCTCCACCAGCCTATATTGGTCCACTGGCTGGACCCAGGCCTCCCCCTGATAAGCGCCTTATTGGCTTTTATCTCTCGGGGGGTCCATAATCCCCACGCTGGGCATGCGGGTTGGGGATCGCAGTTCGGTGGTAGAATTGTTCTGAAGGGGGCGCTGCTGCCCAACCTCGGTGGATATCCCTTAGTCGCCTCTTACAACACCCGCGGGAAGAGTTGGGGTGGTGCAAATACTAAGCCGGCACCACAGCAAGCAAGTACGCATTGTCACACTAATATTATAAATGCAATAGTTTGGATGTTTGGATGAATGTTTTTACTTCTTCACGCCAAAACTACTGAATGGACCGGGCTGAAAATTTGCATAGATGTAGTTCTAGGTCTGAAATAAAACAAAGCCTACGTTTTATCCCATAAATCAGTTCCCATGGGATATAAATATCATTTAAACGTTTCTATAAAAAACACGCGTGCGAAGCCGCGGGCAGAAACTAGTTTATAATATTAGTGTGATCTGATGTGACCGGGTTAACTTCAAACATTGTTTGTGTTGGAAGAACACCAACGTAGAAAACCAACCCTTAACGAGGGTGAGTGCGATTCTGGTCGTACTTTTGTGCTAGTTTATAAATAGTTTTAAACAACCTATGTAGTTAGAAAGAAGACACCCAGAACACCCGGAACAAATATCTGCAGATCGTACTTTTGTCCGCTGGAATCGAACTCGCAACCTCCTGCATCGCAGGCGGACCTTCACCCGGTGTACCACTGAGTCATTTGTGTAATTGTCTATAGATTATCATTATTTTAAGGTTTTTAAACCGAAACTGTTAGAAGGTATGTTCAGACCTACGCGGTATTCGCTACTCAGAATGGCAGCGACCGGATCAGAAATCAATATCTTTTATTTCTTAAGGCTTACAAAATAAACACTAAGAAAAAACAAATTTGTAACTATAAATTATTATTAAGAAATAAAGTGCTAATAGATTTTCTCTTCACTTAAATTTTTTTGTCTACTCCTAGTTGTAAGTAGTGTAAATGATATGCGATATAATTTTCCCTTCTATGGGATATGTGGTAGTCCTTCTGTTTACTCTGCTCCGAACCGAGCGAAATTTGTCGCTCCCGCTCTGGGTAGCGAACCTAGTTAGAAAGAATGAGAAAGAAGACCTGGGTACCGCGTAGGTCTAATTTCTCACTACAACTGGTAGTGGACAAAAAATTGTACTGAAGAGAAAATCAATTAGCACTTTATTTCTTGATAATAAATGATAGTTAAAAATTTGTCTCGTCTTAGTGCTTATTTTGTAAGCCTTAAGAAATAAAAGTTATTGATTTCTGATCCGGCCGCTGCCACTCTGAGTAGCGAATACCGCGTAGGTCTGAACATACCTTCTAACAGTTTCGGTTTAAAAACCCTAAATTAATGATAATCTATACACAATTACACAAACGATTCAGTGGCGCACCGGGCGAAAGTCCGCCTGCGATGCAGGAGGTTGCAAGTTCCATTCCCGCCTAGGGACACCTGTTTGTACGATCTGCAGATACTTGTTCCGGGTATTTTCTGTGTACAATAAAGTAAAAGTTTATCAGTCATCTAGTACACACATGCTGTGTGAATTGTCAAGCACTTTTTTGTTGTTTTTTTTTAATGTCAATAACTTACGTCTAACTTGTTCAAGTTTATAGAAGTGTACGCTCCGGCATTGAATAAAGTAGCGACTTTCGCAATTTCGTACTGTTGATCTCGAAACTCGAATAGGCGGTCCATAACATTTCGACACTGGAAACAAACAAAAACATAATTTATAAAGTACTTATTACCTATAAGAAAAGGGGAGGGGAGAGGGGGGGGGCAAAACACGCTTATGCCCAGTAGTTCTGTGCGAAGTTCTTTACAGAACTGTTTCACATTTATTGTCAAATATTAAAAATACAGAAAATCTTTGAAAAAAAATGATTTTTACGCCGACCGGCTATTAATAACTACCAAGACCTTTCTTAGGGTTTCGAAGATCGGACATCGGTTCGAAACCGTTATGGCATCGCTTTTTCTGTCCTTTTTTCCGTCTTTAATATCTCAGCAACTACAGCAGGAAATAACGCGATATATAAAATAGTAATACATTTTGTGCGCCTGTACAGAATAAAAAAAATATAAAAAGGAAATAAATGAAAAATGAAAATGAAAAGTTTTTGTATAAATTGTCATGTCTAAATTTTAAAAGAGACCTACAATGTCAAGTGGGGTATCAAATGAAAGGTATCAGTTTGTACATTTAAAAACAGTTTTTGAAACCTGGGCCCATTCCCAAATATGGAGATGTCTGTAATTAAACCACTTTTTGAAAAATACTAAAAGGGGGGGGGGGGGTAGAGGATAATTTTCAAAGGGGTCTACCTCACCGAATGGGGTATCAAAAGAAAGGTATCGGTTTGTACAACTCAGAACAGTTTTTGAAATTCCTGCATACTTTTTGAAATAACATGAAAAAACTCGAAAATTTTACCATTACCCTCTGTACTCCGAAGTTTGCAAACCGAATATCTGAAATGTTTTTTGCCTTTAATTTTTTGCTATTCATCAAATACCAAAGTCGGTAACCAGTACCTACAGTACATATTGGTATACTTGACAACCGTTCGAACCCCTCGGCGCGCGAGTGACACTCGCACTTGACGGATCTTGTTTATAAAAAAATTAATAATATCTCAAAAGTTCACGACCTCGACAAAAAGATGATGATGATTTTCGACTCGTCGGTTACTTGACCTCGTACCGCAATGGGTATCGCAAGGTTGCGGATTAGGTAATTTCCTAGAAGTTTCCCTGGTTAGTATTATCTATCTTCTATCTATATATATAACAATGAATCCCTATTTCCCTCGGCCACGGCATCACGCGTGAACGGCTGGACCGATTTCACTAATTATTTTTTCGTTGTATTTTTATTGTCAGTAGGTTCTTATGAAAGAAAAAGTTAGGAAAGTTGCGAGGAAAATAAAAATAAAGTTAAGAAAACTTAACGACCATAATACCAATTCCAATTCAATTTTCATAGTTAAGACAGGACAACGTCTGTCGGGCCAGCTAGTTATAATACAGGGTGAAATTTAATTCACGTGCAAACTTTTGAAATCGGACACTAATAATGATGCTCAATGCATTAGAGTTAATAGCATGCAATTTTTTTTATCATAATATAAGTATGGAAAACGCAAAATAAAACACAAGTATTAAGTAGTTGTGATCGCGCTACCCCACCCAGCCCGTGCCGGCCGCGCCTCAGTAGGCACTGTAGTAGATAGACAGACGCGCGTAAGTGCGCGTGACCTTCCTATGTAGGTAGGTATGAACCCGTCCGAGAAGTAGGCACCTAACTTCATATTTTTTTAAATTTTTAACTTTCCCTTCATACTTGACCGGCTTAGGACAAACAAGTTTAAAATGAAATGTTTAGATTATACCTACCGTCTACTGCGTGGTCCTTAATAATAGGTCCCGCGAAGGTATAGGGGCAGTTGGGTAGCGACGATGGAACAGTCCCCTGGTGTGAGCAAGCAGTAAATAAAGAAATAAACATTATTTAAAGTTACAAACGTTACCTTTCCAGTAGCAGTAGTGTTGGTAGCTGAGAAGGTAGATCCATGGGAAGCAACACCGTAACACGTGACAAGTATTTCTGAAATAAATGTGATGACGTCAGGTCACACACGTACACGATACACACAGGATACACGAGATAAATGTAACTTTTAAAGGGCAATGTATGCTTGTACAACTAAACTCGAATTATCAATAAATAAATTCAAACAAATTGTCAAACATATCCTTTGTTAAAATGGCTATTATATTATCTAGAGGCTAAAAAACTTAGGACTGGCTTTGTTCCAACTCGTAAACTAAGAACATCATAAGGTAAAGGTTTCTTGTTCGCATCTTTACTTTACCATGAAGTGAACAAAAAATCAAAGTAACCACTTTACTTTCTACTTTTACTTACCTTATATAATTTGAATTTTGTGATGTGTCCAAGAGTCCTGTAGCTAAAGGTCTAAAGGAAATAAAGCATTTTGATATTTGATATTTGTATATGATTGCTCTACAACTTGAAGTGTATTGTGTATTGTATTGCCTTGTGCACATCCACAAGGCAACTAGTTTCCACTAGTTTTTGCCCGCGGCTTCGCAAGTTTTTCCGGGTTAATAGCAGCCTATACTAAATTTATAGGTTGCTAAGAGTTCTAAATAACATATGTTATTTAGAACTCTTAGTAGGTACTTATGTTAGAACTTGTATTTCAAGTCTGTAGATAGAAGTAAACACGTGGAAGAAACTGAAGAACCCTAGAGCTTCTTTTTTGACGATTCCTAGAAGTCATGATTTTAGAATTTTCCCTTATTTTGACCCTGAATTCTAACAATATTCCAAATTTCATATTTGCAGGCCTGCCAGAAGTACCTAAACATTTATATATGATTCGTCACTCAGGCAGTTAGTGAGTGATGGATGACACAATGGCAATACTTTGAGGGTTGATTTTTCCTAAACTAAATTGATAAGAGTTGGTTAAATAATTTTTTTTTACTTAAAATAATTTTCAGGCCCTAGGTTTATTTTTCTACAATAGCTGAAAAGTGCCTCGAGATGGTTCAAGAAAAGGGTTCCAGGTGGCGGCTGTCTACTCGAATTGGCAGAGCCACTTCCGTGGCCTCTGGTCCACTGGATCGGTATCGGAGCGTAAGGATTTATTGCTTTGTATTGTTCTATATGAAACAGCGTGCACTGGATCGCCATATCTGCCGATATCGATGCAGGGGACCGGTATTGCTGCCAATGACGTCATTCGCAACAATATCCTCGTACTTACGCCACACAACTTTGTCCTGCACGAAGAGAGGCACCTGCGGTAGTGGGTAGGAACATCCCTCGTCCATCTCAACCCCCACGTTCAATGCTGCGTACTCCTCGCTCGCCAGGAACGGAATCATGCCGTTCTCAGCCCCTACCTCCTCGTCTGTAGGAATTTGTATTAGAACATACAGAAACACAAAAAAGAAGTATTTATATAAAGATTGTTGATTACACAGGCTGCCACGTAAAATGTGTACTAAGAAGAAAGGGCCATCCACTTTCGGACCACGAGGATATCAACTTTTGTTCTACGATTCCATATACTATATATTTTTTGAATTACCTATAGACTTTTCAACTTTGAATTCGTGTTCTTTTACGCGTATTCTTATATGATTATTTATTGTTTTAAAATGTCAAAGGATCTACAACAATTTTAATGTAATGATTTTATGACAAAACAAGCACAAAACATTTGTGAATTATGGTTATTGGTAATTCACTGACACTTCGTGAACTGCAGGTCCTGCCCATCACCACGAACACGTTTGTGAAGACGCCAGGTCCTAATTCTTAAATTTGGTATTGATAGTAGGTTATTGAAAAATCTAAAGAAGGATTGTTGAATCTCCATTCAACAATCCTTCTTTAAATTTTTCCCCCCTCCGCTCCGGGGGTCCTCCATTCAATAATCATTCTTTAGAGAGGCTATATTTGAAACTAAACTTAAAAACAGGTCTGCCCGGAATTAACAGTGGGAGTGCGAGATCGGGTTTTAGTAATTCCTTGTATTCCGGACAAACGTGTTGTTCAGTTTGTATTAAAGGAGATTTAGTAACAAATTAATAATGAATACCTCACGATTGCGTTAATGAGGATGGGCTGGACCTGCAGTTTACGCAGTGGCAGTAAATTACCAATAATAGGGTTTCGTAGCATCGTGCTAGGAGTCTCTAAGGGTAAATGGGTTCCAGATTTTCATAAACCAAGTTTTTTTAACTGATAGTATCGAGACGTTACATTTTCGTATGGGTCTTCGTAGTTCCTTGTTCGCACGGTAGAGGCACTGTCCCAAATCCTATACAAAAATGGAACGAAAAGATCGATGACGTCTCGAGAGATTTCAGAATTTTAATCCATTACAAACCAAAAACACTTCAGCTCAATCACTCCTTCTTCCCATATTAGATTGTGCTGGCTCTTGTTTCCTTGACGCCGCGCAGGAAATTCTCAACATATTGGAACGTCTTCAGAGCCCTGTATTTTTTACAAACTTACCAGGCATTATAGTCATGTAAACATCCCGAAGCAAGGTACTTGTGTTTGTCAGTTCCTGGAGAGCGTTGAAGTATTGGACGGTAACTGACTTCATGTCCTGAGATCCACGCCCGTAAATTTCGCATTCATTAGTCAGGGTTGCGGCGAAAGGAGGGTAAGACCAGCCATCCTGTAAATAAATAAATAACCTGTGTACCTAGATTTCTCTTTAAATGTCTTGCAGAAAGTGTGAAAAGAAGAGTAGGTACTAGGTAAATCTCCTTGTAATAAAACGACACTATCTTGAGGCGAACCTAGCAAGTTTGGTTGTCAAACTAGGCCGAGATCTCAGTACTCACGGGATCCCGGTGGTAAAAAACTCAAATTACATAAAATACAATCTTTTTTGTTTGGTTCTATAATTGTAAAAACATGATTGCGAAAAATAACTATAAAAATATCATAAAAGTGCACTGTTACGCACATAACTTGGTCGAGATCTCAGGAACACTGCGGTCCATTGAAATGATTTATGTTTTGATTCGTAGGTTACTACTAATTATTTAGTTCGTTTATTCATAATTGTGTAGTTTTCTTGTAATAAACAATAATTTGATTTGGCGCTTACGCCTTTTCTTAGAGTAAGTCTCTGTCCCACTTTTATGAACGCAAAATCCTTTATACGCTAACGCCTTCCCTCACTTCGCTTCGCTCGCTCAGTCTGCTGTGATATTTGTGCGGGACGGACGTGTCGCGTATAGTGAAGTGATACATGTACGAGTAAAATGGGAAAACCCAAAAAAATTAATTCCAGAGAGTATCGAAAATATTTGAAGGAAAGCGCTCGTAAAATGAGAGAAAAAAGGGATAAAAAAATACCCAATGTTAAAGTAGACTTACTTACTTTGACATTGGGTATTTTTTTATTTATATTTTGAAAGTAGTACCTACCTATTGATACCGTGTGTGTCTGTATACTACCTACCAAACGACACAACGTAGAGAAACAAATAGGTAGGTAGGTACCTACCTACCTATTATTATTTTGTTCTAGTAACTAGGTAGGTAGGTATTTACTTACTAGGTATGTACAATACCTAGTACCTACTTGGATGCTTACATAACTCAAACCAATAAAAGCAATAGGGAACCTGCAGTTAGAATAGAACCCACTAAATTATTGCAAAGAACGGAACGACAATGCGGGGGCGATTCAGGTGTTGACACCGCCAGCGGCGGCAATTCCGGTGTCGCAACCGCCAGCCTTATTTTTTGCCGACGCATTGCGCCCTCTTAAGCGTGCTTAAATCCCTCCATCACTTAGAATTCTTGTAACAGGCTCGCTTCGCTCGTGAGTTATCCTTCGAATCCTTAATCTAATAGAATCATTAGAATCTTAAAATTATACGGTCAGTATTTAATATGACGCCCGTGTCAGACATTGCTAATTCCTTTGGTAATAATAATCTTCAATTAACTGCACTATAAAGAGGTTTAATTGATTGCCCGCAAACACGTGATTTTTTATCAATCAATATCAAAAGAATAGAACGTCCGCTTTTGCTATCTTAGTTTATAATATGTTGTAAAATGTATCTTTAATACATTTGTCGAGACCGATACGCACCGTAGAAATAGCTGATGGTTTGATTAACGTTATAAGCAGTGGCGTAGCTACCTAGGGGCTAGGCGGGGCAGTGCACCGGGGCCCTCAAGCTCAGGGGGCCCTCGAATCCTTACCAGAAAAAAATAAATTGAAAATTTCTCCCATTTTCAATCATGGCAACTCAGTTGACAGAAATTCGAAAGTTATACCAAGGGAATTCCCCTAAATTCTTTCTGTGGGTTGGCAGTGTTGTCAATTTGATGGATAGCGATATGTGCGTTTTATTATTCATCGATGTGCGTTTTATTATTCATCTATGTGCGTTTTATTATTCATCTATGTGCGTTTTAATATTCATCTATGTGCGTTTTATTATTCGTCTATGTGCGTTTTATTGTGAATTCGAGTCAAGAATGAAAAGTGCAGTCAGTCAAATATTCGAGTTTCTAACACCAACATTTTTATTACATGTTGATGAAGCAACTTTATTACAAAAGTGTGACAAATTCCAAAGAAAATATTCAGATATAATAGGCCCTAGCTTTCAAATATTAATATTTACCACCTAGTTTTACCTCAAATAACTCAAGCATGGACTGTTCACCAATTATGTAAGGAAATAATGAGCAAATATGGAGTGCTAGATTGCGACCTAACGGAAGTATTTACAGCAATGTTATTATTCTTTACAATTCCTGTCACTTCTGCATCAGCTGAAAGGTCATTCAAAATAAAAAATAATAAAAAATTATTTAAGAAATAGTATGGGCCAAACTCGACTCCGACATTTATCGCTAATAGCGATTGAAAACAAAACCGCATCAAGCCTGGATTTAACCAAAATCATTGATACTTTTGCGAAAATTAAAGCCAGGAAAAGATTGTAAATATAATTGTTATTTAGTCAGTCGGTAGGTCCGACCTTTATATAATAAACCATTTAATCTTTTCTATTTCGTTTCATTGCCCAATACCTACACCAAGTATTAATTGTAATTTATGTTGTCACTGTTTAATATTTTTATTACCTGCCCTGCAGTGCACGAAAAAGAGCTGATGATAAGTTAGCAGGTAGGTAGATAGTAGTGGGGCCCCATTTTTTGATTTGCCCTAGGGCCCTTAGTTACCTAGCTACGCCACTGGTTATAAGTGACTAGCTCACTCCTCCCTACTTTTTTCTTATGAACCTACATTCTAATAAACATTCTCGAGCAAACAAAACAAAAATTATAAAATCGGTCAGGCGGTTTTTAAGTTTTAGCGAGACTAACGAACATGAATTGATTTTTATTATCAGTTAAAACGTGTTTATTGCTTATTTACTTGTACTTACAGGACGTGGGACGTGATCGTGACGTATCCTTTTTAACCGACTTCAAAAAGGAGGAGGTTCTCAGTTCGTCTGTATATATATTTTTTTAATGTATGAATATTACTTGATATCTCCGCCTATGGGTAACTGATTTCACTGAATCTTCCACTATTGTATAGAGAATGATCCCGAGGTGGTCCCATAAAATTTTATTCCCGAGGGATTAGTATTTATCCCGTGAAACTTAAAAAACAATTTAATATTTTTGGAGAATCACGACTAGCTACAACAGTTTTGGTGATATCTGCGCCAATTGTTAATAGATTTTGATGATTCTTTCGTTGTTGTATCAAAATTGATTTTGAGGTGTTATCCTATAAATTTGATTCTCTAGGAATCGCTATGTGCGCCGTAAAATTCAAAAATTCAAAATTCAAATTTGATTTTTGCTCACTTCAATATTTTTATGGTAAAGCAAAGAAGCGAACAAGAAACCTTTACCTTGTTAGGTTGTTAGTTTTCGAGTTGGAGCAAAACTTGTCCCAAGCTTTTTTTATCCTCTAGATAATCTGATATTTTGTAGTAAGCCTTTTTACGCCCTAGCCTTTTTTTTAAGGATATATTTGACAATTTGTTTCAACTTATTTATTGATAATTTTTTCAACTCATTTGGTATTTTGTTGCATTGCCCTTTATAAGATACATTAATCTTGTGTAGCCTAGTTGTGAGCACAGCGAGTTTATTCTTATTTAAGTTATGTATGTCGCTTTTTTTAGGGAACCGATTGATATTCCTATGAGTGTACAACAAGTTTTCATAAATATATTGACATGGTACTGTCATTATGTTTATTTCTTTGAATTTTTGACGTAGGCTTACTCTGGGACCCATATTATAGATTGCAGGAACAGCCCTCTTCTGCAGCACAAATACGGTGTTAATATCTGCAGCGTTCCCCCACAGCAGTATGCCATAAGACATAGGTAACACTATGAAAGTAGCTGAAATAAACTAGTCTAGAAGTATAACGCCTGTAAGATGACGGATTTTTTTGACTGCATACCTACGCTGCAGAACTAAGTCTCTTCGATAGCTTGTCTATGTGTAGGCCCCATTGAAGTTTACTATCTAAGGTTATTCCTAAGAATATGGTACTGTTAACAATTTCTAACGTCTCCTTTGACGGTTACATCAGACTTAACTTGTTTTACATTAGGTAGTATAAATCTAATACATTTCGTTTTGGTTTCATTAAGCAAAAGGTTATTGACATTAAACCAATGGAGCACATTTAAGATTGCTTTCACATCGTCAAAACTTGTGTTTTGTCGTTTTATTTTAAAAATTAATGAAGTATCATCAGCAAACAATACGATCTCGTGATTATCCTTTACAAGATGAGGCAGGTCGTTAATATAAAGTAAAAATAGGAAAGGACCGGGGATAGAACCTTGTGGTACACCCATTGTAACTACATACCCCGAAGACCGTTTCCCAGTAATGTCAACTCTTTGTATCCTATCACATCACTCAAGTAAGATGTAAGAAGATCCAAAGAGGTGTCTCTTATTCCGTAGTGATGTAGGTTTGTAAAAATTCTTCAGAATATGATAATTTCATTATCACCTAATTAATGGTTTCCATGGCAACGGGCGTCAACAGCTTCATCCATGTGTCATCAAACTAAATTAGACTTAATTAAGAATTATAACTAGATGTCGCCCCAGTGTAAACAAATTTTTTTGCACGTGAACATAGACCTTCGGTCAGGGAAAGTAAGAGAGGTGTGATTTCGTTCGTCCGAGACATAGATGAATATTATCTATAAATCGGAATTTGAAGTCGGTTTATCGTTTTTTAAAATACGCCAAATTATTCCATACAATTTGGTACAGCGCCTCTATCGTGCGGCAAATCCCATACAAAAAGAAGACGTCACGAACACGTCTCGTTACTAACGTCAAATAGACTCACCTCTCTAAGCACATGATAATACACCGTAGGCAATAAACTTGCTGCACAACATATTGATGTAAAATTAGTTATTGACTTTATAAGGTTGTTTTGTTTTGAAAAAAAATATTAATCTTTAATTTTTTTAGTCCAACTACAACAAAAGCGTCCTCTCATGGTACCAGACTACCAGTATGGGTTAAAATTAACACTCAACATTAACACTTAACAATGCCCATGACGAGTTCGAGTTGGCCGAGCTACCACTGGCCGCAGAGCTGAGGCTGGGCAGTGAATGCGAAATGCGTGAAAATGCCATTGTTATTGTCTAGATAAACCTAATTTAGGATTTAAGAAACTACTTACAAAAAAAAAATCTTTTTACAATCCGTAGTTACTAATATTATAAATTCGATAAAAATTTTGTCGGACAGACTGGGGCCTTTTCACACCTAAACGGCTGATCGGATCTTAATGAAATTTGGCAGGGAGGTAGACGGTATCCCAGAGACGGACAACAGCTATTTTTTATCCCGCTAAAGTGCGTGCGAAGCCGCGGGCAGAAGGTAGTAAATAGCAGCAGTAGGTAGCAATCTATCTGTCTGTAAAACTTACACTTTCATCAGCAGGCACGACGTCCATATGCGAGTTGAGCATGATGCTGGGCGCGGAGGAGTTACAGCCGGCCCATTTGATCACCACGATGGGGAAACCCTCGGTGAAGTTGTACACGGCGAACGGAAGGGATGCTGTTGCAGCCAGGTTTCGCCATAACTCCACCGCTGGGGCTGTTATTTATAAACATTTTAATTTAAAAAAAAAATTTGCTATTATTTGCTTTTATACTAATACATGATGCCCTCATAGCCGAGTACGCCTTTTTTTTCTTTTGTTATGTTTCGGTCCGTCTCAACGAAGACTAGCCTGGTGCGCAGGACTAATTATTATTATTGCCAATGGCGACGTAGCGTGGGTTGGTACCCGGAGCAGTTTTCTACCAAGGACCCAGGCGGTCCCTCAAGAGGGCTTGGGGAATCGCCTTGGGTCAACAATCACAACCCCACAACTTCTAACAATAGTATCTAAGTATGTAAACGAAATAAATAATAGCTAAGACATTTGCGATTTTTTTAACATTAATTTTTTACCATAAATGTTAGAAATACAAAAATAATACCTACAAAGATACCTATAACGGGACGAGCGGAGCGAGCTCCTGATGTTTTTGTTACTTTTACGGGAGAACACAAACAGTTTAAGAAGAGCATGAAAAAATAATCAGAAGGCCTATTTTTATTCTCCAAAATACGCACTCATTTGTTTCGATTCGTTTTTTTTTTGTACAAATTGGTAGGTACTCTAATTCGGTGTGTAAGAGTACACACATTGGCCGAAACGAAACACGGAATTTCGTGTTGGAGAATAAATTATATTCAACAATTCGTTTCAGATTACTTAATCTACTCAAAAAATTTAAGCATGACAAAAACCGTGTGTGACACTTGTGATAACAGACTTGTCGTTGTTTCTTGCTAATAAACAATACAAAATAACTACGTCACTAACCAAGATGACATTGACTTATAGCTTATAGGAACCTACTTGGTTCTAGAATCCAAGATTTTTAATGTCAACAAAGATATTTTTAAATGAAATATCTGATAGATAACTACAGCAAAACAACAAGGTAATCACTAAAACGCACACTCCAGTAAAGCATAACTGCACAAGCGCAGCGAAAAAGGTTCAAATTCGAAGTCGAAACGGACGACAGACGAACGACATGATGAATGAAAGCTTTCAAAACAATTTCGTTAACATTTAGGCGTGTAAAGTTGTGTGGTGCGGGCTTAAAGTTCGAACCACCCCAACTTTTCCCGCGGGTGTCGTAAGAGGCGACTAAGGGATATCCACCGGGGGTGGGCAGCAGCACGCCCTGCAGAACCATTCTACCACCAAACTGCGATCCCCAACCCGCATGCACAGCGTGGGGATTATGGGCATTACCCCCGTAAGATAAAAATCAAAAAGGCGCTTATCAGGGGGAGGCCTGGGTCCAGCGACCAATATAGGCTGTGGAGGTGGAGGTTTAGGCGTGAAAATGTAACAGATAGACAAATAGAGTTACTTTCGTTTTTTTAATATTAGTATGGACTAATATGAATATGATAAATTATAACTTACTCAGATCATTGTAAGTGGTAGTGTTTATTCGGATGTATTCTTGGAGGAGCTGAACAGCTGGGTTCGAGGCATACTCCGAGCAGTTCTGTCCTTGGGCGGTGGTTAGCGTCAGAAGCACCACCAGAAATATCACGAAATCACGCATTCTACTAATCTAAGGAAACAAAACATAATAAAATGATAACACAAAACTTCGAAAACAGGTTGCGATACTACTAAGTGTGTGTTAGTTTTTTTGTAATAGCCCTCTTAAGAGGGCTATTACAAAAAAAATGAGAAATTGCACGACTTCATCGTCCAGATTGTATGATATTCGTTTGTTGCTTGAAATAGTTATCACTTGATAATAATAGTTCGTTTTCTCTACTACAATAATAATAGAATAAATTTTAGAAAACTTATTTTTTTATGTAGTTATAGTCATTCTCTCGATACATGTTTAGGCAAAAACTCTCGGAGACCTGTTTTGGGAGCTCTAATTTGTAGATTCTATTGAATAAATACCACCAAAAAAGTATTTTTTTTTGCAACGAATATCCTATACTTGAATAATAATAGAATACATTTTCGTTACACGCCTTTATGTAAAGGAAGAAAAACTGAACCGAACTCGATTATCGACCGAAAAGGCTTCGAAACAAACCCTAATATCTCCGAAGTTCATTTTAACATAATATTTATACCAAAATAATTATCAACATTTGCTTTAACTACAATATGAAGTCTATTTTTGAAATCACAGCTGGTGCCTAAACATGCATCGGGAGAATAATTATAACTACATAAAAAAAGAAGTTTTCTAAATTTTGTTTTATTATTATTGTAGTAGAGAAAACGAACTAATATACAAGTGATTATTATTTCAAGCAACAAACGAAAATCATACAATTTGGACGATGAAACCGTGCAAATTCTCGTTTTTATTGTAATAGCCCTCTAGTACACTAGCCAAACTCGATGTGGAATGTTAGTAAGCAAACCACGACACAAAAACTAAAACTCAATCGCTTGGCGTCGAGTTTTAGATAAATAATTGTAAGCAATATTTAATACGAACCTAATGTAAATTTCGTATAAAAAAACGCGTTAACAGAGTGAATTTTAGGTTAAGTATGGGCGGTGTATAGAACTAACAACATTTTAACAATTATGTACCTAGTTAAGAATAATTTGAATGAAAGCACCATTTAAACAAAATTGTAATTTTTACCATAGATAATGTTTTTAGGTACCTACATAGATTGTTCTATATTAATAGTAGGTAGGTAATTGTTTTTTGTACTTTTAGAATAAGCAATGTATTTATCTATCTACGGAATGCAAATTAACAAATTAGGTACAAAAATTAGATAATGCTACATCTACAAGGTGTTTTTAAAACATATATCTTCCAACCCAATTCCAAACAAAAATGTTTTATTAGAAAATTATGTCCTTCTAGTCGAATTACAACCACGGCTGCCAGTCTCAATGGAGACTAGACACGAAGACTTTATTATCTAAAAAGTCTCCGACAAAAATCTAAGAATAACAGAAATGTCTTATACAGTCAAAGACATTCATAGTCGAGCTTACGGTCGTGCCTTATTTTCAAAGCTTGCTCAGTTATCATAATACGTACCTTAGTATAGTCATGCTCATGCATTATCAAAATGTTATGTATTTCATCTTGGAGTCGGTAAAAAGGTATTTTTTATCTGAATACTGGCCAAACCACTGAATTATACATAATACCTAATGAAAAAGTATGCTAAAGCAGTTTCTACCCGCGGCTTAGCACACTTTTTTTTACGTAAACGAAGGGTTTAGGGGAGGGATTTTTTTTTGGTTTTTTTTTTAGGGGAGGGATTTATAGGGCTACATCTATGCATATTCAGCCCGATTCGTTCAGTAGTTTTATCGTGTAACTTTTGCATTTTCACAATAAGTATATTATAGAGGTAAATGCGAAACTTTGGATGGATGGAGATGGAAGTTTGTTACTTTTTTACGACAAAACTACTGAACGGATCGGGTTGAAATTTTGCATAGATGTAGGGCTAAGCCTCGATTAAAATAAATGCCACTTTTTATCCCACAAATCAGTTCCAATATAGGTATATAAACTTTTAACGTTTCCATAGAAACAAAGCACGCAGCCGCGGGCAGAAACTAGTTACTAGAAGTGTGATTGTAGCTTAAAATACGTTGTACCTATTTACATGAACATTTATTAAACTCTTAAGTGGTTTAAATAAGTATTTTACGAGTTTTACACTACATATGTAATTTAACGAATAGAAACAAACAGAATAAACTCGGGGCCTCTTAGCCGTTTTATTTATTAATATTTAATAATATTAATATATAATGTTTAAAATAAAACACCCTACAAGTGAGACAATACATTTGTTCTTACCTGGTGACCAACCGGCACTGACAACTTTTGCCATATCGTTCCGTAATTTATTGCAAAATTTTACAGCATAGCTTTATGAGACCTAAGATATCTACTTATTTAATTTTTATTGTCATTGGTACTAAACATTGCAAGTTGCTTAATATTAGGTACCAAGTGCCTAATTTATGTTTGTTATTGCGACCGACATAATTTTTTTAGGGAGTTGGGGGCGTCATGGGCTACATTTCTCCGGTAAAATGAATGTCCTATCCTAAGTGTCACGGCTGCTGAGATATATGTTATTTAATAAAGTTTTTTTAATCACCCAAAAACTCACCTTTTAATCGATAAACGAGTATCTCTTTTTATTGTGTATGTAATGCCACAAAAAAACTTGTGCCGTATTTTTTGTGATTTTAAAAATCTATAAAAAAGTATATCGTGGCAACCGTGACACCTAAGACATTCATTCTCTAATAATTTATGTCGGTCGCAATACCAAACACCCTATTTTAAAATATAATACTTAATATCAAACTAGCTGCGCCCCGCGGTGTTAACCGCGTTGATACATTTATTTGATATTTTGCGAATGATTTCAAGGCGAGTGCACAGCGAGCTGCGACTGCGGCGAGCTCGCTGCGTGCCCGCGGCGTCGTCGTCAAGGCGTGTTCGCTACACTCTCGCCTCGCTTTGAAATCACTCGCAATGCGCCAGTGTGATAAGGCTCTAACAGGGCCCCGAGTCCCGCCTGACGTTAGTAACGAGACGTAAGCGTGACATCTCCTTTTTCCATACAATTTGGTATAGCGCTTCTATCGTGCGGACACGGAACTATACGCTCGATCGCTTTACGTTACTAAAGTAAAATATTTATATTTATAATTAAAATAATATAAAACTGTTTAAAGGTCCAAATCATGTCTGAAAATGCTTATCATATTTTTAGTAGCAAGAATTGAGGTAAAAATATTTTTTCTCTATGGTAAGTAACAAAATAATATTTTGTAAGATGTTGCATTTTTCATATTAAAAATAAGAAAATAATTGGTAACGATTGATTTGAAATGAAGATTTGATATAATCTACTATCTTTATTATTTTTGCAATATTATGACGCGGCTAGTTTTCTAAATTACCTTAATTTGGAGTTTGTTGATTAGCAACTAAATAATTCGTAGATTATTTAGTTGCTAATCAAAGGCGGGACTCGGGGCTCTGAAACTTTTCTATCGTAGTCTGAAATAAATGAATTATAATTATTGTGGTAAAGGGATTGTGGCATATGCTGATGCTACAAGCTGAAGGCAATGGACTAATATAGGCTGATCATGACAAACAAAATAACGAAAACTCTCTTACCACCAGGCCCGGATACCTATTATAAGGTTTTTGAAAGCTTTTGTAATGTTTTTTATTTTATTTTAATACACAAATTATCGTAGAAGTTTTAGTGCGTGCACGCATAGGGACGCGGAACGCGCGCGATTAGAACGAACCGCACTTACACTGAAAAAGTCTCTTGGAAAGGGATGAAACGTTGGTGTTTTTTCAACACAAGCAAGGTTGGACGTGGACATCTAGCTCCAAGCTAAGCAGATAAATGTTTGAAACAAGAAATATTATGTAATGGCGGCGCTAGTTTTGCTTGTACCTAAGGTCTATGGACTTTAACAAAATCCTACGCCATAAGGTCCATCAGGGCCATTGTGTGCTTCGGGTGAAATAAACGCAGATGGTGTTTATTTTATTACCTAAATATTAAATATTACATATTTCCGTATCCACGGTAACTAACAAAAATTGAGGATTGGGTAAATGCATTCATACATACTCCATGTATGAATGTATTTACCCAATCCTTCAAAAGATTTAATATTTTCTCTCAGACGACCGACACAAAATATAATCTACCATGTCAAACAGTTTATTGACATGTTTATCTTTAGATTATCTTGATTCGACTTTGGCACAGTTATAATAAAGTCACTTTAGGCTTTAGTTAAGTATAGATAAATATGATAGGATACTTTTTGTTTTATTGGCAATAAATATTCTAGTTTTTGGTGATACGTGTTACTATGGCTATGATAAAATAAAATAAAATATTTCTTAAAAAGTATAGTACCTATATATAAAAATTTATAATATATTTAGTATTAATAAATCTCTCTTGTATCCAAAAAAAATCAACAAAAGTTAAGAAGGGAGTGTAATGCGAATGGAAAGATATATTGATTACTGACATATTTTATTTAAAACTGTAAATTAACATATTTAAAGGGTATTTATCGCATTTATTTACCTATTTTTCCGACGTTTCAACAGGTTTACACACTGTCGTGTAGTATGGAAACCAAGCAAGTTTATCAAAAAACAGCAACAAAACATCGAACGTCACTCACACTTGACTAGTCTTATACATATGTACATACTTAATACTATACTATAAAAATCTGTCCTTACCATTGACTTACAAGAAAGTGTAATTTAACCGTATCACACATGTTCACACAGCAGTCCGATTTATCGTAAGTACCTATATCTACGTTTTTATTCGGCGATGGCGGATGTAGATAAATGAGCGAGTTCACGAACACATTACTGAATCTGGAATACTGTAACATGTGCGAACTCGCTCATACAACTACATCCGCCATCGACGAATAAAAACGTATACGATAAAACGCGCCAGTAAAATTGTCTGCTGTGTGAATGTACCCTCATACATAAGATATGAATTTCAATAAGCTATTCCTACGTCAAAGGCTAATTTTCAACCACAGATAGGCCCAAGAAAGTTTCTAGCTCACAAGTTTGTACCAAAAGGGTTTTATTTCTTCAGATGATAAATCAGAATCATCAGAATCAGGATCATTATCGGAACGAACACGTTGAGATATTTTAACCTCATTACAGTTCCTATCCATGCCAGTACCTGGCACGTTCGCCATATTCTTTATAACATTGTAGTATATTTGAATGCCTTCAAGGAACGTGTCTATGTTAAGGTATTCGTTTTTCCCGTGTATCCGAGAGGTGGTGAACGTTTTTGGCGCGAATCCCACTGCTGGGAAGCCGAGGTTCCTGAGGACCATCGCGTCGGTGGTTGCTGGACAAACTATCTCGATCACATCGTAAGCCCTGGAACGAAATATACTTTTGGAAATTGTAGTTGAGATATATTTATTTATTTATTTAAAATATTGTTCAGCTATTCTTACAGCATTACTTGTTTCCTTCAGTTATGGGATTTGATCAAATCAGTGATTTCTTATGACAATGACCTAAAGAAGTTAGCATTCTATAATTTCCCACTGAGCTCCATTATAGATACAAGTACGCTGGAGGCTTGGAGGTCATAATGTCCATGACATGATTGAGGCCATTTGATTTTCGCCATTTTGGCGCTGAGCGTTTGCGTGAGCGGCGTGACCGTCTACAGAACTTATATTAGGGTTGTCATTTTGTTTGGTACGCATCAACTTTTATACCAGAGACGGTTGAGAGGGGCTTTCTGAATCGGAACAAAACACAACTGTCATTGTATAAAGTGAGAAGGGGCTTGCATAAGGTGGCCAATTTGATCAAATTTTGTGATTTAAATTCATTCAGAAGAACAGAACATTAAAAAGTGTCTGCTTAATTATGAGGTGCGTAGCTGGCTTACAATGGTTTCCACCAATTGGTGTTCACCTGCTGTTAACGGTGGACAGCTATAAAACCACAGTAAACACTGGGGTTTGTAATACTGTTTAAAAATTTCGATACCACAATTTGTACTGAAAATTTTAATTTAAATTTTTGTGTTCTATAATATTTTTTCTTTTAGTCTGTACAGGCGTCTTACATTGAACAATGCAGTACAAGATACTTTGTGGCATTACAACCACAAACAAAGAAGATATGACGATTTAAATACACCCGAAATCTCGCATTTAAATCGTCATATCTTCTTTGTTTGATAGGTACGGTCATTGATGCTACCGGAGAAATGTAGCCCATGACGCAACTCACCAAAAAATTGTGTCGGTCCCAATACTAAACACCCTGTATACATGGTATAGAAAGACACATTGCGACGTATGTAGGTACTATACTTACATGTCATCCAGAGCGGATTTCATCGCCATCCAATAGAGGTTAGATTCGTCTAGCAAAGTCTTTTCGGAAACCTCTTCGCGACGTATAAATGATACTAGAGTGTCATTGCCGGCTTCGTCCATCCACGATTTCACCTGTTAATCAAATATCACTTGTACTAATATCTTATTAAGCGCTGTATTTGAACAACAAGTTTTTATTAAATGTAGACCACATTGTAATGTTTGAACCTGTCTTACGACTACGTTCCACTATCTTTGGTCTGAACAAAGTCTGGCGCAGAGCATCAGCATTGCCATACAACAGGCAATGCAGCCAGCAGTCTTGGGGACGCTTTCGACTGATATTGATAAGGATCAGATGAGCTACCTCTAGATTGTATGCTAGTCTGCAGTTAGCTCAATTGTTTCAATTGTAAATACTGGTTCTAATTTGTTTCTGTTCAATAATAAATTATAAATAATGCTGGACAATCCACACAATTGACTGAAAAAAGTGAACATCTTAAAAAAGTACTAAAAATGTTCGGTTTTGCCTTTGACATGATTTGAACACAATTGGTTATCTCTATTGGTTATAGAATTACTGTATATCTTAGAATACTTAGATTATCATAAATGGTCTACCCATTTAAAACGTATAGGCTGCGGAGCTGAGACTATTAATGTTCCATGCGGGAGTGGATTCAAGTCTCATTACCTTTATTTTTGACAAATAACTTTAATGGCGTTTTTTTCACAATTTCTGCTTTCGTAAAGCCGGTGTTCCACTTCAGGACTTCATTTTACTCGCTAGACTGCATACTTGTTTTTCCACCAACAAATAGTCGAGCGGAAAGGACTGAGCGAGCAGAAAGCTTTGAAATGAACTCCGCTCACTCATCTCTCATTTCCCGCTCATTGCCCTTACGCGGTGGAAACCCGGCTTAAGGCTTGTGTAAACTTTTCAGTAATAGGTGACCTACCATGTTATACACTTGTGTGGCGTCACTGTCGGGAGTTAGCCGCATGTCTACACTCACTGTAACGTTCCCCGGAATCACATTCACGGCATACCCACCCTGGAAATAAGAACAAAATAAATAATTAAATAATAATAATAATCTCCGGGTTTTTAAAAAGTTATCTGAGCGTCTGGTCGACGCGACGCGTGACCCGAGAGCTGGCGGGTATCTGGCGCAGCGCATCAGCATTGCCATACAGCGGGGCAATGCAGCCAGCGTCTTGGGGACGCTTCCGACTGGTATTGATATGGATCAGTTGAGATACCTGTAGAATGTATGCAACAGTCTGCAGTTAGCTCAATTGTTTTAATTGTAAATACTTTAATTATTTGATAATATATATTATATTAATTGATAATATAATATATATTAATTGATAATATTAATTGATAATACTTTAAATATACGTTTTTATTATTGAAATAATTAAAATAAATATAAATAATGCTGGACAATTCACACAGCATCATCTAGTCTAGCTCCAAGCTAATCAGAGCCTGTGTTGAGGGTACTAGATGACTGGTTTATTTAATACAATACATTACATAGATAGTTATCTTTTATTATACATAGAAAATACCCAGAATTCGGATTCGGAAGAAATATTTGCACATCGTACAAACATTTGTCCTAAAGCGGGAATCGAACCTGTAACCTCCTGCGTCGCAGGCGGACCTTCGCTCGCCGCGCCACAGAGGTCCTCATAAATTGGTCCTAGAATCCGTGATATTCTATGTTTACATACTTAATCTACAGCTAACATAAACCGTTAATCGGTTTGTCCGTAGGCCGTGAGCGTTTGTATGTGAACACAGACAATTTTATATCAAAACTTAACTTAACACAACCTGATAAGAATATCTTAAATCTAAGGAGTAACATCAAGGTAACTAAAAACAAGAACAAAAACTTGAAACAGCAAAAAAAAAGCAAATTCGAGTTAAGCAACAGATGAAAGACAAATTAAATGATGAATGCGATTTACTCCGATGAAACCAGTGTCAAAATTACCCACCAATTTTCCTTTAAATTTGATTTAAATAATGTTTTTTGGTCGATGAAATTATGTTAGACTTTTCATAAAACTTTTAGATCGAACCAAGAAAATTTCTAGTTGCAGTGCAACTACAGGAAAATTTTACAAAAATATAAATTAACTACACTGCCTTACAAAATTGTTTTTTTTGTTTAGAATGAGGAAATACTTTATTGACAAAGAAAATTACAATCAAATAATAAAAACAAATTAGAACTAGTATTTACAATTGAAACAATTAAGCTAACTGCAGAATGTTGCAAACAATCTACAGTCGGAAGCGTCCCCAAGACGCTGGCTGCATTGCCCAGCTGAAAAAAAAATTATTGTGTAGCTCAAGATGATGTAAAGATAGCCCATTAAGTACCTACTGGGGTCCCCACCCCAGTTTTTCGTAGTTCGTGTAGGTGTGTAAGCGAGCTGCTTTCTTCCACGATAACTTTCAAATGCCTGAACAGATTTGGATGTTTTTTTGGGCAGTCGAGTAACAAAACATCATACCTAACAAAAGCGATAAGAATCAATGAGATGCAAATCGGATTCAAAAATTCAGAATATGTCATCCAAATACAGATTCAACACGGAATCGACATTATTAAAGATATTTTTTGTATATATATATAGGTGTAGTATGCTCCGTCCACGCATTTATTTTCTTTGACAGAATGAAGGAATCCAATATTTCATAGACTGCTTCTTTTAAAGAATATTGATGCGGATCTATCGTCTCGAAAAATATCGGGTCTAACGAGAGCTTCGATATTAGGTATCGAGCTGACAGGTAACGTATGTATAAAAATGTTTATTCTTTCCAAATAAATGCACGGACGGAGTATAGGAGTAGGTATAGGTACCTACATAAAGTCAATGCCATTATATGAAGGACAGGTTGTAGATAACCGTGAGACAACTTTAGTCCTTATCTCGTCTTAGTCTTTATCTAGTTTAAGATGGATATGAAATGTCCAAGTAGTTTTGTTTTTTCCGTATTTTTTCACTGGCAACCGAACAAAAACAGAGCAACGGTACTTGAAGAAATAAATGGACGATAGTACGGTCCCGTAACTCGGATGTTTACCGTCTCTGTACACTAGCCAAACTCGATTTCGAAAGTTTGTAAACAAACCGCCCATACTTATCCTAAAGTTCACTCTGTTGCCGCGTCTTTTTATACGGAATTTACATTACCTACTTGTCGATTTGAGATCCTTCCTATAATAAATATTGCTTACAATAATTGTATCTGAAACTCGACGTCAAACAAGTGAATTTTAGTTTATGTGTCGTGGTTTGTTCACAATACATTCCACATCGAGTTTGGCTAGTGTATAGTAGGTACGTGGTCTGTCTTTTCGTGCCTAGAGTACCTCAGAACACACAAGTCCACAGCTGAACTTGCCTTTCCCAAACAAGGGGTTGACATAATCACCACGCTTGGCTGGTGAATTGGTGATCGCAAGAGAGGCGTTAAAAATACACAGAAGGAAGCTGCTGCCCTTCCTCTGATAGATTCCTTCAGTCGGCTCTTCGATGTACACGGGCTGAGTTGGAGGGGTCGATCTTTAAGTCACGCCAAAGCATGCCCAGATTACCATACCAAGGTCTCGATTAGGTATTTTAATATTTTTTGACAGAAGCACAAACATCAGTGTAATCGGGATCCAGTGTTAAGAAATCGCATACCACAGCTTTTGTACGTATATTGTATGAAGTTAAACTAGGCTTGGTATGCAGGGTGTCTCTTCTTCCCTGTATAGCTATTTAATAGGTAGAGGTAGAGTTCCTCATACATAGCGTAGGTATTAGAAAACATGGTCTTCTGGTAGAAATACTAATACATGCGAGGGATATGTCCGTCAATTACAGGATATCCTTTAGTGATTAGGCTTACGCCCATTCAAATGATGAACTATTGACACATTTTCATTGAAAAATGTCGTAAAATCACGTTTTTGACGACCGATATGGCGCGGCGGGCGAAGGTCTGCCTGCGACGCAGGAGGTTGCATGTTCGATTCCCGCCTTGGCACAAATAAATAAATAATGCTGGACAATCCACACAGCATCATCTAGCCCCAAGCTAAGCAGAGCTTGTGTTATGGGTACTGGATGACTGATATACTTAATACAATAAATTACATGTTTGAACGATCTGCAAATATTTGTTTGAAATCCGAGAGTCGTCATCATCGAAGTGCCGACATCAATGCCCGAAAAAGAAGTTTTCTCCTGCCTCTTTCATCAAAATTTAGCCGAGACTTTCAAAAACTGCGACCTGGAAATGTTTTTGAACACCATAAAGCTAAGCCACAAGTCGGGCAGGAAGAGTGCAGAGTTGTGCAATTATATTATTGAAGTTCCAGCCACCATACGTAAAGCACTCATCACTAAGGACAGGGTTTTCGTGAACTGGTCCTTGTGCCCTGTGAGGGATTTCACCCTGGTTACTCGCTGCTACAAGTGCCTACAGGCACTTGTTCACGCGGCAAAGTTTTGTCGCGAGGCAGCTCATACTTGCAGACACTGTCGGCATCGGCCACACAAACAAAGAATGCCAGAAGTTAGCTGAAGATCCTAAGTGTGCCACCTGCTTGGTCTTTAAGAAGCCAGGTAACCATGAAACTGGATCCGCCGACTGTCCGGCAAAATTAGCGGCTGGAAAGAGATATATAAATTCCATAGATTATGGGGGAGCCTAAGGACACAGCTTAGTTTTCGTTTTAGGTTGATATTTTTTTATAATTTTAGTTTTACTCAGAATTTTGATGAATCTAACTAAGTATTGTGCAAAGTATGTCAATACGATGACACAGAGTAGTCATTGGCCTTGTTAGAGTAGGCTAATCATTTTTGTACCGAAGCATCTTTATTACATATAAGTTTAGCGTATTTAGCATAATTAAATTATTTTACAAATCTGCACCGCTGCTTTGTTTTATTATGTTATGACTACTGATTGATGTGATTATTAATTTTTCGTTTTAAGCACTTTCTGTCTGAGATATAGGATTACCTAGTTCAGGCACATGTATTATATTATACCTATATTAGATATTTTACTCTTTTGTAATCCAAATAACTTAGGTTATTTTGAATAAATTATTATTATTTATTTAAGCATGTCTCAACTGACGAATTTCTCATCCCAGTTGAATTTGAATATTCGGGCGTTAACTTCTGTCCATATTTCCTGCAAGAAACATTATTCTGAGACTTACGTGAATCATATTAACATTGACGCTCGTATATTTCCCGTAGTCGTAGGGATGATGATTTTTCTTTATCTGCATGTTTTTCCTCCTGAACTCGAGAACTCGGCTCATGAACCTATTCGCCTGAAAACAACATGCCTGAAATGTAGTGTGACACTTAGCACCATCACGACATGAACATAGCAAAGCTTGTGTTATTCTTAACCGACTTCGAAAAAAGGAGGAGGTTCTATGTTCGGCTATATGTATGTTTTATTTTTTTAATGTATTTTCGTCGATTACTCCGTCAATTATGGGTCCATGTTTGAAATTTTTTTCGCTATTGCTGAGCTATTTTTATTGCCGAGGGATTATTGTTTATCCCGCAAGACATAAAAACAGTCTAAAATTAGGGGGTTCAAAGACTGTTTTTAGCTTTCTCATTACAATGTTGTTTGTAAAACAACACTCAAACTAGTGTCGGCAGGTACCTATCAACTTTAGTAGGACGCGACGTTAAGCTAGCATATTTGACATATTATAATTTTTATTATTTTATTCAATTATATATCAATTTCATATTATTCACACCTTTTTATATAGACAAATTAATGAATTCAGCAAGACCTAAGTATATATTAATTTATACAACGTTATTGTTAATTTAATTAGAATTAAGAACATGACATGTAACTTAAAAACGTTATCAATAAACAAAACTAAACTAAACATAAGCTAGCTAAGCATAGTAAGATTTTCCCGCCCATATATTATTATTATTATTTTTATAGTTCATATTCATTTGTTTTTAAAAAGCAGGCAATGAGCGGCGAATAAGTATGAGTGATACACTCACATATATCTGAATGGACCAGCTGTTTAGCCAAGCACACAGGGAAAGATTAATTTTACCTATAATAGGACTCTACACGAGTTTTACTCAAGTTAAAACCCATTAAGTGTAGACCTTGTTATTTACTTAGTATAGTATATCCACCTGTAGATAGAAAGTATGCTAAAAAAAAATTGCACTTACTTTTTCTGCTGCATTATTTACAGGCATTGTGAAACCGTGGCCACTGTCACCGAATATCGTAAACGTCATTTCTGAAACAAAATCATTTTGCACGTTCATGAGCTTTGTTCTAGTTAATGGTCAAAAACCATGAACAAATTATACAGGGTGTTCGGCACAACGTTTTTCACATGTAAACTGAGGGTAGGTGAAACCACGTGCAATATCATGGCGGCTTTTTAAACTTGTTTTAACATTTTACGTATTTTTTCCGAAATTTTGTCTATTATAAGTGCTGGAACTTTAATTGTAAGTAATATGAAATCGTATATATTTTTTTAATAACATTTGGCATGTTAGCCCTCACTAATAATATCAATATTTACTTGAGGTCTAGATTAATGAAGCAGTTATGGGCATACAAAGTGTTAAAAAGTGAATATTTAAAACAAATTAGGAAAAAATAATAAATAAAACTAAGTCCGATCTTCCAATTCACTGAACTCTTTCATTCGATGCAAAGCGTCGACAAAGAAACCGCTGGCACCAAACAAAATCTCCGCAAGACAAAAACAAATGAATTTACTTACAAAGAAACTTAAAAGGCAAATCCAAAAACACAACACTTACACAAAAAAATTGTTATCTACAAAGTGTAACCGATGACCGCAGTCAGACTACTCTCTTTGGAAAGCTACAAAGAACATGAAACTACATATTAATCAGATCCCACTAGTTAAAATAGGATCCGGGGAATGGGCCGTTAGCAATGAGCAAAAAGCACATATTATTACAGAGTATTTGCTGAACATTTAGAGAACATTTTCAAGCCAAATGAAAGCCAAGAAAACTGTAACCCTAATGCAACCGAAATCTACCCCTAAAACCTAGATATAAAGCTTGTTTCACTTAAAGAAGTTTGACGTGAAATAACGCAAAAAATAAAAACAAGAAAACTTCCTGGGTTTGATCTTATTTCTGGATAAATACATACATAATCTACCAAATAAAGTGTTAGTTAGTACTTTAGCAACACTTTGTAGCTGCTTTATTTACCTAGATCTCACGTAAATATTGACTTTATTAGTAAGGGTTTACATGGCAAATGTAATTAAAAAACTGTAAGTGATGTTATTTCCTACAAACAAAGTTACATCACTAAATAGATTAAATTTAGGTAAAAACTAAAAAAATACTTAAAAATAGATGAGAGGCTTTTCAGGGTTAAAAAAGCCGCCGCACTTGGTTCCATCTACCCCCAGTTTCCATATGACAAACGTTGTGCCGAACACTCTGTATAATATAGATTTTAGAGTAGTAGGTATACAGGGTGGAACTAACGACTACCTGGAGGACAAGTACCTGAAATATTCAAGATTTTTCTCAAAAGAAACATTACTTTAGTTTAAAAAATAAAGTAGAACTGCATTCGCCGACTTTTAAAAATTACTTGCCTTATCGGGTAATCAAACCCACTGAGATCTAAAAATTACACTCCTATTTTTCTGACATTTATCGCCAGAGTCAATCATAAGAAACATATTAGTCTATTAAGCATTGCTTCTTCGATCAATATTGTTAATATAAGCATTGCTTATTAAATTAAAGGAAGGCCATGAAATCTGCCAAAAACGGTAAGAGACGAAGCACTTTGTATAGATCGCTTACACCAGTTATTCTGCCGCCTGACGCCTTTGCCGTACTGCATGCCGCGCACTACACAGCGGAATAACACGTATAATTTTTATCCCATAAATCAGTTCCCATGGGATAGAAATAAATTTTAAACGTTTACCAAAGCGTGCGAAGTCGCGGGCAAAAGCTATCATTAATATAACTTACGCCAAGGTCTTCTGTCTACATTCACAACGATCAGAGTGCCGTTTTCAGATGCAGACCCTTCGTCCAGTACGAAACCTACGTTCAGCTCTTCAAACTCCTTTGTCTTCACGAACGCTTTCATTCCCTTGTAGCCGCCAGTTTCTTCGTCTGAAAACAAGTTTTTACATAAATACCTACCTATATTGGTTTTTATAGATAAACTAGATCTTCCGTTCAGTTCAGGCGGAATAAATTACATAATTTATTCCGTCTGAAATGAACGGCAGAACTCAGATAAGAGAAAATAGAATACCTTCCGAGAAGAATAACTTTTTTACCGACTTCGAAAAAGGAGGAGGTTCTATTGTTTTTTTTATTTGACTATATTCGCTGATGTCTCCGTTAATTTGAACCGATTTTAATGATTCTTTTTGATTTGTATAGTGAAAAATAAATTTTACTCTTGAGGGATTAGGTACTATTTGTCTCGCAAAAAAATTCCGCACTAATATTCAAATCCGTTTACTACGTTAACTAACTAACAAATTCACGAAGACACCCAAACTTTTGGATTTATAACAATGTGATACATTGCTATACAGGGTGCTACGAAACGTGTGCACTAAGCCGAAAGGGGGTGAACTTTTGTTCTGCAATTTTTTGAATTTCGAATTATTATTTACTCTTTTTGAAAAAATAATGGATGTTTTTCTTCATATTCGTGTTGTTTTACGTGTATTCTTACATAATTATAGTTTTTTGTAATAATTTCATGACAAAACACTGGTTTTGCTGAAAAAATAAGCAAAAAACATTTGTGATATATTTTATAATGTTAAATAATGCAAGAGTGCGTAAAGAACAGGAATAGGAAGAAAACGACTTTAAAAATAAAAACGTTATTTATCCCCTTTTGGGGTCCAGAATCACCCCCTTTCGGATTAGTACACATGTTACGTGGCACCCTGTATTTGACGCACTTTTTCTAAACTTATAAGACCGTTTACCTGGCATCAAAGTCATATGCACAGTCCTCAGTAGAGTCTCATTGTTTATCTTTAGCCTCCTTATTGCCTCGAAGTATTGTATGCCGACATCTTTGGTGTCCTGTGTGCCTCGGCCAAAGATATTACGGTCAGAATCAATGTGGGCCAAAAATGGAGGGTAACTCCATTCATTCTGAAATATTATTTGTAGATGAAGAGTATTTTAAGAATGTGACTTTTTCTAAGTGTTTGTAGATAGATAATACAGTGGTTACATCGTCCTAGATAATACATAATTGCACACTTATATCAAATAGTACAATGTACAACCAAACCACTTAAAAGTTAATTGACAATTGACGGTATTATCGCTCAAGAGCGATCTCTACACACAGCAGCCTAGAATAGAGAGGATTATTGAATAGTACCTACATTCATTAGACTGTATCGACGACAATAAAGAATTTTAGATTTTGGCTGGAATTTGAACTGGTTATCCTGGAAACATGTCTGGAAACACAGTATAAATTTTTACATAAATTGCTTGGGTATTTCGATATAAGTACCGGTAAAGAGTGGAACAAACCTGCGTCCATTTTTACGGTAGAGTACAATCTCGGAGTCTTATAATCCCGAGTGAATGTTCCTTATGGAAAGCCGTGCTCCATCTTAAGTCACATCTTGACTTTCTTAAGTGTGATGGTGGTCAAATTCTTTGCCATCACCAATAAATATTTAAAAAAATGTAAGAATCCATACTTACCTAACTCTACTTAATACTAAAAATGCGAAAGTAACTCTGTATCTCTGTATATCTGTGACCTAGTAACGACTTAAGCGCAAGACAAATTTAAACAAAAGTTGGCAGAGAGATAGCTCATATCCGGGAAGGACTTATGCTACTGTTTATCCCGGTTTTTTAGTAACTTTGAACGATAATATTGGTAAGTATACCTAAAACTTTGTTACAAATCATTTTTGGGGTTAGATGCTGTCAAGTGGCTGTGAAGTGTTCAGTAGAAAGGATGGATTAACATGGATATAGTATGGATGGTTTAGTATCGAAATAAAAATAGAAGTATGGATATAATAACTAACATCGTCAGCCGGAACCACGTCCATATGCGAGTTGAGCATGATGCTCGGTAGGGTGGGATCCTCCCCTGCCCATGTTATCACCACTACGGGCTTCCCAGCAGGCCTGTGCACTGCCACTGGCAGATTGATCTCGTTCGCCAGAGCCTTCCAAAACTCGACGGCTTTTTCTGAAATAATAATTACCTAGTTCATAGTTCATTTACTTATAACATTCATAGGTTACAAGTCACATATTCACTAATCATAGAGGTACAGTATGTAAAAACTACATAAATGATTAAATTAATAAAACAATTGTTAAAATTAAAATTACATAATAAAGTCATCAGTTAGGTACATTTTAAAATCATAAATTCGTTAAAATCATAAATTGATTGGGTCATCAGCCACTTTTTAACCTTATTTTAAAAGACTGTGTGGATTGTGCGCTGGTAATAGAAGTTGGGATACGGTTGTACACAGCCGTCCCCATGACGTTTTGCAACTTGGAGGTCTTATCCAGTCATCGTGAAAGAGCTCTCACCCGGTGTGCGTGCTTCGTGTTGTATCTATGACCATCCCCGCACCTTACATATTTGTCCAAGTTGTCACGCACAAACAGCGCGGACTGGTATAATATGACAAGGGCGGGCACGGTCAATATTCCTAGGGACTCACTTCACTCGAAACTTCTTCACTTCACTTCGAAAAATACGGCCGCGCAGACTCATCCTGAGGTATTCTCACTATCGCTCTTATTGCGCGCTTTTGGAGTCTGAAGCCGCGCTCCCAATCTGATGCACGCCCCCAAAGCTCCACACCATACTGTAGGAGCGAATGCACGTTGGCAAAGTAGTTACACCTCACCATAGATCTGACTAGTGTAGGCGAGAGGCGCCATAGAGCAAAACATGACCCGTCTATCTTTTTACATAGTTTGTCTATGTGCGCTCCCGACTACTTTTCAAGGTGAAACCTAGAAAAGTAGTCGTGTGGACTTGGTTGACTACTTTGCTTCCCAGATTCACAGCCACCGGCATACAACTGTGTCCTGCAAGGTTTGAAATGCATGAAGTTGGTTTTTGTGATATTCAGAATGAGACCATTCCCATGAAACCAGTTGTGCAATTCACCTGCAACGTTATTTAATTTTGCTGCAAAGCATCCTGATCAGAAGCTTCCACGATGGCCGCATTATCATCCGCATACATATCTATGTGTGCATCGTTAATAAATTCGGGTAGGTCGTTCATCAGGAGGCAGAAAAGTATGTTCGACATCGAGGACCCCTGCGCAACACCAATAGTGGTTGACATCAGGCTCGATTTGACCTTCTCTCCTCTATCAGTGACATGGAGCTGAGCAGCAGTCGCAGAGCCGGACCATCAACGCCGTAGTGTACCAGTTTCGCCGCAAGGACGGCATGATCCGCGAGGTCGAAGGCTTTCGATAAGTCGCTGAACATGACCGCCACCTGCATCCTGCGCTCTTTGGCCTGCATTACGCAGCACTCGACCTCTCCCACGACATCTGTCGTAGATCTCCTCGCTCGATAGGCGTATTGGTCGTACAGGATTATTCAAACCTATTCACTCCCAGCCTCTGCGGTGCAAACCGGAGGGCATTTATTAACACTTTATTGTACGCATAAATAATATTAAAAAGCCGAAAGAGGAATATAGAGCAATAGCTGGCCTGATTGCTAAAAGTTATGTCTTTTCTCTCAATATGATGGTTGGAACTTTTTTTTATCATTGACATTATAAATAAATATGACCCTTTAATTGTGCCAAAACTATATTAACAGTTATAAAATATACTTCGCCTCAAACACTTAAAAAAAACGTTATCCTAAAATTCAGAACTCAAAATATTTGCAACTACAAAAGGTCTATAATGAACCCGTTTCAAATAATACAATCAAATTAAAACTAGTATTTATAATTGAAACAATTATGCTAACTGCAGACTAGAAATAGGTAGTCGGTATAATAAATAATTAACATATTACCTCTATAATAGGTAGGTATCCGGTGAATGAAAAAGTTATTTTCATTCACCGTAGGTATCAACAAAAACTCACCAATATTTTCATCCTTGCTCGTGTCTATTTTTATATACTCTCGAAAATTTACAACCGCCTGTTTTTCCAAGACACTACCTTTATTTGGAGATACTATCGTCACACAAACCAACAATAACGTTAGAGATATCATATCGTGTCTTCTTGCGAGTGGCTTTTGTATAAATGTAGGTAAGTATTCGTCAACACTGTATATAAAGTCACACTGTGTAGATAAATGTAGGTAATATACACGTAATTTATACAAGATTTGAATGCTACTGGGATCGATTTTTGTTTCACGCATAATGCTGATGTAGTTACTGATGAATTGTCCATTGTTAAATCGGAGTGCAGGTAGGTATTTTATATTTTAAGGTTTAATGTTAATTAGACGTATAAGAGGTTTCTACGCAAAGCAATAATCCATTGTAATTAAATAATGCTACACATCTTACACTTATATGTAAATATTTATACAGGGTGTTTGGTATTGTGACCCACTGAATTTTTTTGGGAGTTGATGGGTGATGGGCTACATTTCTCACACACTGAGATGTATTTTTTTAAATAATTCAAAATGTCTAGTATCTCTTAGTTTGTTCACCTAATAAATAGTTTCTTATGTCATGTAGCATGTGCATGTGTGTCATGTGCATGTCGTTGGATAGGTTTATTATAACTGAAGAACTTGAAATAAGAGTAAAAGAGATGCTCTTGGAATAATGCTATTTCGAAAAAAAATATTTTTAATGTGATAGGTACTTTTGGTGACTTGTAATTGAAATTTTGCATTAATTTTATTTGACATACTTACCTTTTATACCATTTTATTGCATTAGTATTTTATAAAGTATCTGGCCGTCTCCCATTGCAACACCCTAAATGGGTAAATATTGTGTGTATTCCTTAATATAGTCAATAAGTCCTGATAAATGTATGTACCAAAATATGTTGCAATAAATGAATGAAATAAACTTTTTAAAATAAATTAAATTCAACATGACTTTTAGTTTTTTTAAATTAATTTAGAAGTTGTCACAATGTATAAATTTTACACAGATTTTTGACTTGTTCGTATCTTATCTTTTGAAGTGAATTTTATCAAGTAATAATTTATTTAGAATACATTGAAAAATACAGCAAAAGTTATTTTGTGGCATTACAACCACAAACAAAAATGAGATGACGATTCATCTTGAATCGTCAAAACTGAAAATCATATCTCAGCAAACGTGACACTTATGTTTGGCAACACAGAGTCTACCAGAGAAATGTTGCCCATGGCCACCCAACTCCCCAAAAACTTACGTCATCGGTCGCAATACCAAAAATCCTGTATAATTTGTAAGTTTTCTTCAGATTAAGGTCTCTATAAGTTTTAAGTAGATGTAGTGTATAAACTATTGGTTAACCTTAATATACCTTACAATAAACTATACCTATGGAAATAAACCGCCAAGTTTGACTTGACTTGCACACGAAGGGTTCCGTACCTACCGTAAAAATCAGGCAACTTTTTCAGAGAACAACAGTTTCCACTTGCTTAGAGACCATTTTAAATTTTCAACTGTAATATTTTTAGTATTTGTTGTTTTTACAGTTGAAGTGTTACTTATTTATAGAAAGTTTCATGTGTCCACCTATTGTGGTTTAAGTAATACATCCTTGACAAACGAAGAGCAAAAAATAGCCACAACAAAATCACGTTTTTTGTAAGCCCCCTTTAATTTTGATATTTATTTTATTTTTATTATTTGTTGTTATAGCGGCAAGAGGAATACACATTCTATGAAAATTTCAACTGTCTACCTCTTACGGTTCATGAGATATAGCCCTGTGACAGACGGACGGACAGACAGCGGAGGCTTAGTATTAGGATTCTGTTTTCACCCTTCGGGTACGGAACCCTAAAAATGCACAAAAGCAAAGAAGTATGCAGATATGGTTTCCTATAAAATAAGCCCTCCTTTCCCGAATTTTGTCTAACTCTCATGGTTTCGAATTTGGTCATCTACTCTAATCTTAAAAAAGCCACCATGTATAAAATTAAAATAGTTATTAAACATACCTACTTTATATTGTCATATTCCATTTAGGTACTTCATATTGTCACCACAACAATGATAAAATTACTCTTCTGTGGGTCACCCATAAATGAGGTCAGAGCTCTTTCCATTCAAAATGTTTCCATACAAAATGGTTGATGGACCCGATCACAGACATTAATCACACTAATTTATAAATGCGAAGCTTTGGATGGATTGATGTATGTTTGTTACTTTTTCTCCAAAACTACTGCACGGATCGAGGTGAAATTTTGTATAGATTTAGTTCTAAAACACTGTTTTCCTCATAATTTGGTCTCTATATGTTATTATTATAAGTAGCTGTGAGAACTCTGTGTATACACCATTCGTGACAAATATAACAAGTAAAAATTAAAAATAATGTAAAAATAATTAAAACAGAAAAATAATTTATAAAATATAAAAAACAAAATAAGCAGTTATTTAATCTACTTAATAGTGTCTTACTACAACAACGATGACCTACAGAATGAAATCGTTGACCTTAATTGCAATATGCACCTAATTAAGATCATGGCATTTTTGTTAAGTATAATAGAACTGCTTTATATTGCTGAACATCTCAATTTTAATTCTAATTTAAAATTACAATTGTTTTTGTTTCACACACTACCTATTAACCGAAATTTCAGACAGATAGCGCAGTGGATACAGATTTTTAAACAATGATGTGAAGGAGTTTGCTGATTTTATTATTTTTTTCCTTTGTAGACGTCTGATTGATATAATTATTATTATATATATTATTATAAATTTATAGAACCTAGCTTTAGTCGGTGTCATGATGCAATTTCCTCAACTTTTCTCTCTCCAATGCAATGCTTTTTAACTTCTATAAACAACATGACAGCGACTTTCTCCTTGATCTGACTCATATAGCTAATTATCATTCTTCCTTTCCTCGTCTTCCATCTACTTTTCCTGTTTTGAACGGTGTTCATCAACTCTTTTCATTACGCCTTATTAGTACCTCCTCATTCGTAGCCTTCTCCGTCCAGCTAATCCTTTCCGTCCATATTATTCAGGTAAAACATTACATAAGTAATTGGTTAGTTAGATATTAATTAGGTACCTAGTTAAGATTCATAGATCTAAGTAATATCTGTAGATATGGTACGTTTTCCCAACGCTTACTCAACATCTGGCCTGTGTTACAATTACACGCAAACACTCGCTAACAGTTACATATCCAATCTTTTGCAATAATAATAATGAACAAACACGACGGCATTTAATAACTCACACTAAAGTACGTCGTCGGACCTAATTGCACCTAATTTGAGGCTTCCACTTTCGAAAAGCGTACCTCATCTCCCCTTTTTTACTTAGATCGATGTAAAGATTACATGTTTTTAGGGTTCCGTACCCGAAGGCTAAAAACGGAACCCTATTACTAAGCCTCCGCTGTCCGTCCGTCCGTCTGTCACGGGGCTCTATCTCATGAACCCCGTAAGGGGTAGACAGTTGAAATTTTCAGATAATGTGTATTTCTCTTGCCGCTTTAACATCAAATAGTAATAATAAAATAAATATTCAAATTAATGGGGACTTCCATGCATAAAACATTTTTTTTTTCTCTTTGTTTGTGTAGGATGTATCTCTTGAACCACAATAGATAGACAATTGGAACTTTCTATAAATAAGTAACACTTCAACTTAATTAACAAAAATTACTAGAAGTGTAATAAAATTTAAAATTTAAAGGGTCTCCGAACAAAATCAACTGAGTGACAAATTAAATGAACATAATTTTGTACATTATAAAAGTTAAAGATCATCATGTAAAAGAGTTACCTACCGAGAGAGAGAAAAAGTAAAAAAAATAAAATAATAAAAAAAGAAAGAAAAAAAAAGTAGTAAGTAAGAGTTATCTTTCGGAGGCAATGGAGGGAAAACAGCTGATGTAATTAATTGTCGGTATGTTTGTTTACTATCTTGTAGAGTTACTTACTGACTGATTACAGCCTTCCAAATCAAGTAAATTAGTAGTAAGTAAATTAACATGCACTAATAATATTTACCCAGCCATTATACATATAATTAATAACCAATTGAAACTATTATAGATTTCATGACTAGACAATGCCCCTATACAGCTGCATAAATGTATTTTAACTAATATGAACTTTGAAATTTTTTTGATTGTTTGTTTTGTTTAAATCAATTTGTATTTTATTGTAGGTACCTAGCTTTAACTTTATTTGTAAATACCCTAACTGCTTAGCTTTAATGACATTTCATGACATATAATATCTTATAACTAGTATTTTTTAACGGGTATTTATCGCGTTTCTTTACCTATTTTCCCGACGTTTCGTTTGTAATAATAATGTGTTCAAATCGCGTAAGTTTATAAATATTTATGTAATATCTTAATTTTATGAACATTCCTAGGCCCTTTTACAGACAACTCTTATAATTTTTATTTTGTTGTAGTACATAATAGGAATCACTGTCTGTTTGTTTTTAGGGTTTCGAAGATCGGAGATCGGGTTCGAAACCCTTATGGTCTCGCTTTTTCGTTCCTTTTTTCCGTCTTTAATATCTCAGCAACTGCAGTTCAGCAAATAACTTGAAATTTAAAATAATAATACATTTCGTACTCCTGTACAGATAAAAAAAAATAATAATAAACAAAACTGATAATTTTCAGTACAAATTGTGATATCGAAATTTTAAAAGAGACCTACAAGGTCAAATGGGGTATCAAATGAAAGGTATCAGTTTGTACATTTCAAAAAAGTTTTTTTTAAACTTCGTAAGTTTAATACTTTTTTAAATATTTTGAAAAAGGTCTAAAATTTACCCATTAAATTTTTAGGTATTCATTAAATAGCAAAGTCTCTAAGTGGTACTTATTTGTATACTTGACAAACGTTCGAAACCCTCGGCGCGCGAGTCATACTCGCACTTGACGGATCTTGTTTCTTTCTGCGTACAATCCCTTATGGTGCTTCTTTTTTCCATTTGTAATAATAACTTGTGTTTTAAATGTAATTGTCCTATTTAAATTTAGTAAACAACGACATCAATTGTACCTATATATAATACCTTCCCGTGGTGGTTACAATCTGTAATAAATTTTTTTAGGTACAATTGCATCCAAATGACGTGAATACAATGATGCCATGATGTAAAAAATGATTTTACTTATAGTCGTATTTTGAAAACGTGTCAAATAAATAAGTATTTCAAGTATGGCAGCACTTTTTCCCCCTAGTAGAAGTATGGGAAAAATAATAACGGTCACATTTTGTCAAATACTTTCCAAAAATTCAAATGCAATACAGGCACAAATCGTTAGGCGAAAAAAAAATTACTCCTTTGCAGTGGTATGGCGGCCATTGGGAACTGTCGGAAAAGTATGGCAAGGTGATTTTCTTGAATGGCTACTCGATGATGATTAGCTATGCAAAAATTAGCCTGGTACAAATGGTTGAATTGTTTTATTTAAATTAATGTATTCGCGTCGGTATGGCGGGCTGTAAGTCACACCCGCGAAGTATGGCATTACGCTACCGCCTACTTCTTTTTTTTTCGACTATCTGAAAATACAAGCATTTTTGTGGCAACAAATCGTTCGACACTCGTTATTTATCCGACGCGTTCGATTAACGCCCACGCGATTGGGCCGCCGGTGCGAGCGCTATGACCATTATTTACCTTTTTGCCTTTACGTAATTATACCCCTGAAGAACCGCCATACTGGTACAAATGACCTAATATTTTGTGTCACCATCTCCTAAAAGACTAAAAGATACCGTCAGTTTAGGTAAAGGAGGAGAAAACCAAAACACTTGATTTTCGTACAAATTTAATACAGTACAGGGGATTTACCGCAGGGTTCACATGGTAAAATAAATAGTGTAACATATTATATAACAAATTACGCGATATTAAGTAAGCTGACCTTCTGATTATGGATAGCAGACGGGGGGGAGGGGGACCTTTAATACCGCCAAATCTTATGGTAACATCACTGGTTTAGGTACCTACATTTGTTTTTGTCCATTTAGGTACGTCCATACTGGATCTAAACCTCTCCAAACGAGACGCCACAAACTGCGATTCACAACTAAATTAATTAAAATTCAAATAAGTATTTGCGTGAAACATGGTATACAGGTATAGTAACAAATATTGTGATCATGTCTCGCTATGGTCCTAGCATGCAATAATACAATTATAATCTATTTACTCTTAGCATCTATTTCTGTATTGTTTTCTGTCTGTGTGGTACAATAAAGAATGATCTATCTATCTATAATATAAGATTTTAAAATTCAATTCAATTACAATTTAAGATTAAAAAATTCATTTATGTCAGAAAAAATCCTATCATTCAGCCATTTAAACAATTTAATTTTAAATAGGTAGTTATATAATCATTTAAGTTCCTTTGGTACCTTATTATATACTTTTATACACATTGTCAAGCAGCTTTCACTATACTTGGCTGTATGTGGGGTTTGTTTTAGAATCAATCTATTTGGGTCTTTACAAAGCCTAGGGTTTGTCCCGCATGCTTTTTGGAATAAATGTCCGTGATTCCTAACAAATGAGTAGATGGTAGAGGTAACAAATTCACTATCATATTTATTTTTAATAAAGCTAAAATAAATAATAAATACGTTACTTTGCGGAAATCCATTGCCAAATATAAAGACGACTTACTTTGATAGATTTTTTCATTGTGTATTTGGTGGGGTTTTTCTCCTAAAGACGGAACAGTTGAAGAAACGTAGATATTAAACCGTCATAGTTATTTTTTTTTTATTTTTCTTAAAGAAAATAATCTTTGTACTTTAATTAATTTTTCAACTATAAATCGTCTACTACGAACATAGTAAAAAAAAGTAGCAAAATAGACAAAAAATAGGCTTTTTTTTAACTTTAAAGTTCAATATCTCGAAAACAGTTATGTTTGGGGTATTGTGTTATATAGTAAAATCAATCAGTAAAGATGGGAACTACAACCCACTCAAGGATCTAGGTCGACTAAACCAGTTACCCTGTATTATTACAATGCTAAATAAAAACAAATCCTAACAAATCAAATAATATCCAAAAAATTTTTCACCTTCGACGGGACTTGACCTCGTGGTGTAGTTGGTTAGCACATTCCCGCACTGAGGGAAGGACGCGGGTTCAAGTCCCGTCGAAGTCGATAAATTTTTGGGATTTTATTTGATTTCTTATAAATTACCCTGAGTGTGACGGCTTACGCACTATAATAATAAAAACCTTAAATCCTAACAAAAACACTCAAGGCGTCCTCACATCCGTTCCACATTCCCTACCCTTTTCAAAATGTTGTAGAAAACATCGATTCCCTTCAAAAAGGTCTCTGCATTTAGGTACTCGTCTTTCATATGAGGTCTCGCGGTAGTGCGGAACTTTGGAGAGAAGCCCAGCGCTGGGATCCCGAGGGCACGGAGCACCAGCATGTCTGTGGTCGCTGGGCACACTACAGGCATCACTGTTATACCCCTGGAAATGATAAACAGTTTCTTATCTTTGACCGTAATGGAACAGAGCTTAGCCGATTTGAACCGAATCTGCTAAGCCTGTCAGAAAAAGCTTGACTTAACGCATTCATCGCCCAGGCTCGGCAGTGCTATATGGGCGGGGGGCGCCGTTGCTACTTGGGGTCCAGATAAATGATGGGCAAGTGCGTCATGGGCAATGAAAGTGTAAGTATATCGTATTCATCGCCCAGCCTCGGCGAAGCAACAGCGAGGGGCGCGCCGCCGCCGCCGCTGCTTGACGCTTCAGGTGGTCATGTGCACAAGGGCAATGAAAGTGTTAGAGGGTGTGAAAGTTATTGTGAACATAAGGCAAAAGTAGCATAAACCAGCCGCGCTTCATCAATTTATTTAAAACTTCTGAAAATAAATTTTTGAGCACATCCCACAAACCTTAATAATCCATATCCATACTAATATTGTAATTTCGTGTCTGTTACCTATTCATGCCTAAACGGCTGCACGGATCTCAATGAAATTTGGCAGATAGGTAAATGGTATCCCGGGGACGGATATAGGCTACTTGAAACCCGGATAATGCTAGAACAAAATTGTTCATGGGAGAGGGGTGGACCACCTCCTTTCCGCTTAGTACACTAATAACGTGGCACCTTGTAGACTGATGATGTTGACAGCTTGGCAAAAAGGTTTAGAAAAAACATTTAGTAAGTTTGGTAGTACTGAGTTATTATGGCTACTAGACCCAATTTTGTTTTCAAATCATTCTTGCCAAGCTGTATGTAGATAGATTTCGTTGGGTTTAAAAAAACTAACATATCAACCATAGCGCCTCGCATCGCCACCCAGTACGGGTTGTCATCAAGCTTGGTTTTCTCGGACACATCGTCACGACGAATGTACACCAGCTCTGTTCCATTGCCAGCCGCTGCCAGCCAAGATTTCACCTAAAAACAGAGGAATTAAATAATTGAAATTACATAATAAATTACAACATATTATCTGGACGTCTGGTCGAAGCGACGTGTGACCAGAGAGCTAGTTAGTGGGTATCTGGCGCAGCGCATCAGCATTGCCATACAGCGGGGCAATGCAGCCAGCGTCTTGGGGACGCTTCCGACTGGTATTGATAAGGATCAGTTGAGCTACCTCTAGATTTTGCATAATTCTGCAGTTAGCTCAACTGTATCAATGGTAGGTAATTTGTCTCTATTCTTAAACTGTAATTTTCTTTGGTAATAAAATTACAACAAATTATTGATTATCTAGCTAATCCTACAGGGGCCGAATTCTGCTAACCAATTCAGTTCAGTACATTTATTAAACCATGGAAACACTTGGTAATGCCAAATTTACAGTTTAAAAACATATTTATAGAACAATTTATTGAAATAAACTTACAGAATGAATAGACAAATATAATTGCTAAACAAGATGCCAATGCAGCCAGCGTCTTGGCACGGTAATTTAATTATATCAATACATAACATTACCGTGGTCTTAGAGACGACTCCGACTGGTATTGATATGGATCAGTTGAGCTACCTACCTGTAGATTGTTTGCAATAGTCTGCAGTTAGTTCAATTGTTTTAATTGTAAACACTAGTTCTTATATGTTTTTATTATTTGATTGTAATTTTCTTTACAACACTAAACAACATTATAAGCTGTATAGAGGCCTTGTAAGAAAAATTACAATGACAAAAACAATATAATGAATTTGCATAAATTTAGCGGCTGTATAGAGGCCTTGTCAATAATAAAATATGTAGTTTCATAATTATGTGTGTAAATAAAGATGATGTTTTGTGCTTTTCTAAGCCTGTTGCTTTACTCGTGGATGTCCATTCGTTTTTATCGTCTGCATATTCGGCACAGGAGCAGGAGCAGGAGGATTATGCTCCCGTAGTAAGGCCAAATTTATTATGTTTATTTTTAATTGTCTTTCAGTGAGCTCAAGTACACGATTTAGTAATTTATAATATCGAATACAATTTCCAAGAAACGACTTGCTACTTTTAGTCGGTCATTTAGAAAGCTCTAGCTTGTTTTTGTTTGTCTATTGACTTGGTGTATGTCACTATTCTTCTGTAAACTGTTAATATGCTTCCGTGCGAACATAATGCATTCGTATATAGGTACATAAAGTGAAGGTAAGGTTATGATATTTAATTGACTAAGTGAAGTTCTCGGCCGTAAGTTGTTTAAAAGGTGCCTCGGAAAGGACTACTACCTTCCTGTACTAAATTTTTAAAATTTTGGAACCTTTTTCCAAAATTTTAAGGATTAAGAACATTTTTTTCTTTTTTGTTTAAATATTATTATTATTCACATCATTTAATTAAAATCTCGTTATGAAATACATTTTATATTATAGAAAATAAAATATTATCAAATTATTATACAGTAAAAAATATGTATATCAAAACGGTGAATCACCGGCCGCGAAGCTAGCCTCAAGCGGGCTAGGGCTGCAGAGAGAGGAACTTCCTGACGATGCGCGCCGAGTCCAGGAGTACCGCCTTTTGTATCTGACCCTTGATCCAACTTCCTAGCGAAAGTCTCTTGAGGTGTTGATCGAGGCTCTTCGCTATTACGCCGTTAACTGAAACGACTACCGGGACGACGGTCGCTAAATTAACATCATACATGCTGACAACCTCGCTAGCCAAGTCAAGATATTTGCTAAGTTTATCTCTCTCAGCTTTAACGAGGTTAACATTATGTGGTATGGTGACATCAGCAAGCATCGCCCTCCGTTCTAACCGATCTATCAGGTTTATTCGCAACAATAGTCCTGTCTGTAATGATAGATCGGTCCCAATAGAGCGTTGCACGGCCATTATCGAGAACTGGCGCCGGTGTGTACTTATAGTACGGAACTTCAGGACCAGTAAGGCCATATCGGAGAGCAAGTTGCTGGTGTATAATTTTGGCTACTTGGTTGTGTCTGTGCAAGTACTGAGAGTTAGCAAGGTGCGAACAACCCGAAAGTATATGACGGAGGGTCTCCCCAGGAAGATGACACGATCGACAAATATCGATCGTGCCATCTTTCATTATATACTTTCAGTAATCGTTCGCCTTTACCACCTCATCCATAATTGCACAGACAAAACCTTCGGTTTCCCCAAAGAGGTCACCGAAGCCTAGCCAGTTTACGGAGCTTCGGAGATCTACATCAGGTCTTGTGAGGATCTTGTAGAATCTCCCATGCAGCTCTTTGCTCTCCCGTATAGCCTTCCTGTCCTGAATGCTCATCACCTTAGGTTTGCGCCAGTTCTCGTTAGCTAAGGAGAGAGGCCTTACTCCTCTCTCCTTAGCTAACGAGAACTGGCTTCTTATCAACTGCAACCACATCACGATGTAACTGGTATTCGGCTTGATGAAAATGATTTCTGAGACTAATATAAGCTGTTAATGATGTGATGTAGATAGAAGATTCTTACCACTTGCTCGACCTCAGTAACATTGCTCGCTGAAGACAGTCTCATATCAGCCACAAGCACTACCTCGGTAGGTATTATGTTGGGTCTGTAACCGCCCTGAAAACAACAACTTTTTTATCACTGAAAATGTGGGTACTTACTTAAATGTAGGTGTAGGTACGTAAAGGAACTAGACAGTAGAAGTAAATTCAACAAAAATATTCAGTCCAAATATTAGGCAACAAGTTAATTTTACAAAAAAGATAAGGAATTCCAGACGATTTTGTACTTAAAGTCATTAATAACTTTGGAACTATTTATTAATATTTTTGGATTTTGGTCAAACATAACAACGAATAAATAAATGGTGGGCGAATTAGATACTCGTGGTTTTAGTTTGGCCTATTCCTATTTATTAAATTATGAATAAAAACAGCAGAACAGGGTCTAGTTTCCAAATGGATTTTTAAAATTGTCAATGTCCAGCAGATAACTGCTAATAAGCTGCTGTCTAATAAGACAGGAGTCCAATCCAGGGGATCTGTCACTAAATTATAGTCAGTAACGTCAATTTAGCTAAAAAACAACGCTGAGCATAAAATGTTCAGCACATGCTGATCTATCCCCTATTTCGGCGCTGGGTTGGGCTGTATTTTAGGCTACCACTCTTTTAAGGGTTTCGAAGATCGGAGATTGGTTTTTTTTTTATAATATTTAAATAAAATAAAATGAATAAAATAATAATACATTACGTGCGCCTGTACAGATTAAAAGAATAAAAATTAAAATAATTGAAAAATGAATATGAACATTTTCAGTACAAATTGTGAAGTCGAAATCTTAAAAGAGACCAACAATATCAAGTGGGATATCAAATAAAAGGTATTAATTTGTACATTTCAAAACATACATCATTTTCATACATTTTTAAATATATTGAAAAAAGTCGAAAAAATACCCTTTCCCCACCCCCTATCTCCACGTAGTAAGTAGCGTTTCTAGATATGGTTCTATATTTTACAGGAAAAATATAGAGAAGTCTGTAAGTAGAACACTTTTGATAAATGTTTAGAAGGCGTGGATAATTTTCTAAAGGTTGCTACCTCACCGAGTGGGATATCAAATGAAAGGTATCGGTTTGTACATCTCAAAACAGTTTTTAAAATTCCCGTAGGTTACATACTTTTTGAAATATTATGAAAAAACTTGAAAATTTTACTATTACCCTCTGTACTCCGAAGTTTGCAAACCGATACATCTGAAATGTACCATTAATTTTTTGGTATTCATCAAATAGCAAAGTCTCTAACTACCTATAGTACATATTGGTATACTTAACAACAGATCGAAACCCTCGGCGCGCGAGTCACACTCGCACTTGACGGATCTTGTTTGTCACTTATCTCCATGTTATACTGTTTTCCATTTGTTTATTTTATACTTTTTTGTACCTGTGTCCAAATAAATGGTTTTTCTATTGTTATTTTGTAGGTTTAATTACTTACTGTTAGAATGTTTACATTGATGCTAGACCAAGACTCGAAGTCCAAAGGCTTTGCAGATTTCATCTGCACCCTCATTTTGTCGCGGTAGGTGTTTACGGCATTTATGAAATGCGTTGCCTGAAAACATATTGAGAATATGAACAAGAAGTTATCAAATTTCAAATCCCAAAAACAGTAAATATATTATTACCTAATCTACATATTTACAAAGGCAATTACAAATCAATAATAAAAACAAATTAGAACTAGTATTTACAATTGAAACAATTAAGCTGACTGCAGACTGTTGCAAACAATCTACAGGTAGCTCAACAGATCCATATCAATACCAGTCGGAAGCGTTCCCAAGACGCTGGCTACATTGCCCCGCTGTATAGCAATGCTGTATAGCAACGCGTCGCGTACCCCACGGACCTAGGGTCTCGACCCCAAAGGGAGCAAATCTGCAGGCTTTATTTATATATATATAAATATATATCTAAATACCCATGACACAAACTCTGCTTAGCTTGGGGCTAGATGATGCTGTGTGGATTGTCCAGCATTATTATTATTATAAGTTTTTTTATAGTCCCTTGGTACAATTTACCAACGGCCTCAACGGCCTCCACACTAGGAAAAATATTTATTTCTTGAAATAACATAATCTTATGTTATATTTTTCATTATTTGTGTAGGAATTCCAGTACCTAGGCATCCACCATTTTTTTAGTTTTCTCTGTCTCTCGATGTTATGGGTCATTTTTAAACGATTTCAAAATAGGAGGAGGTTCTCAGTTCTGCTGTTTGTTTTTTATTTATCTATCTACAGGATGGGTTTTTGAGACAGGACAGTAAGGGCAGGTACCTTAACCGTTATAGTTTTAGGAAAATGTTCCTAGGAGACCATCCATAACTTTTTGATATATTCTGAGCTGCATTCACAGATTTTGGAAAAAAAACAGTCAGCAAGAAAATGGTAATATTACACAAAAACTTTGTTTGATGCTAATCGATCCTGTTTCTTTTAAGGGGTATCCAGAATGCCTAACATGCATTTCCGACATTGCCGTCCTTAAGATTTCTCGAAAGCGCATTTAATCTAAGTGATGAAAAATAACACATTATTTTAAAAAAATACAGCTCTACAAACAGATTATCCTTCCTTTTAAAATATTATGTTTAGTTTTATAATAAATCACTGGAGAAAAACACTTTAAAAAATCACGGGTTTTAACTCTCACAGAAAATATAATAACCAAATGAATTAAACATATTAAAATAAATACTTCAACATTTTATGTTTCCGTTAATCAATCGTATTTTTTATAGGATTTAATGCAAAAATAAAAAATCCAAAAAAATACATTTTTCTAAGGCGTTTTGCGATGTTATTGCAACAACGATAATTATTTTGCCAAAATAATTTTAACCTTATTATTCAGACATCCTTTTCAATATAATCGTTTCCACTAACTTCAGTCGGAGGCTGGATGGCTTCTCGGACGGACGCGAGGGCATGTCACTTTTTTTGTATTTTGACAGCTGGTGACGTCATACGAATTACGATGTTTGACAACTTTTATTTTCCAGTTCCTAAAGTCTCGATATCAATATATCAATGGGATAGAGTTACTACTGACATGGACATGCACGAAAGCCCAACTGTATTTGTTTTGCAAATGTTCTAAACGTAGAGTTACACATAAAATAATATTTAAAAACCTTTTCTGATCAGAAGTTACCACCAAGCTCAAGCTCAGTGTTAGCTGCAACAAAAAAAAATCACGTGTCGAGTTATAAATATTTATTGAAGAAAGGATCTCAAATCGAGAAGTTTTTTATTTGTTTTTAAAATCAACAACAAGGAAAAACTAATTTTTGTTTTAATACTTAATTAATAACACTTATTTATTAATAATACTACATAAAGCTAAATGCTGCTAAGCGCAAAACTAGAGAACAGCTGGCCCATATTTAGCTAGTGTTTTTTTATATTTTTTGAAGTCTGTGGAAGGTTTTTATGACGACAAAAATTTCAATAATTACCACGATGAACGTAAAAATCACAACTCAGGTCACACTGCGGGGCGCAGCTAGTATATGTATAATAATAATGATGCTGGACTATGCACACCGCATCATCTAGCCCCAAGCTTAGCGGTTATCAGGACACTTGCGCGAAAAATTCTAAAAACTCATATTATCTATCTCTCAAAATAGACGTCGCAGAACGTTGCGGATTTCACTATTGTGTAGAGAACTTTGTTCTCTTCGTCTTCGTTTTTCTGTGATATAACTCACTTTTCCCTACCCTTCCCACTTCCTTCCCCATAAAGAGAAACATACTTTAACGTACACCATCGTAGCACGTGCTACGATGCTACGAAGGACTGGCGTAGCACACAAAAGATTTCAACACGCACGCACTTTCTTACTACACTAAATAATAATGTTGTTTCACGCTATGAGGTACGTGCTATGAGGACCTTCATAGCACGTGCTACCAATTCTGCGTGAGTCAGATGGCTTGGTACCAATGAGTATCAATAGTGAAAGCGTTCTTGAAAAACTTTCAAACTAATAGGATAAACCCTTAGTTCTCCAGTGAAGTCTACTCTTTTTTCGACTTTTATTTTTTGTTTATTGATATAATAACGTTGTGATATTATTGCCAATAATGTAAAAAATACTACCTCATACCTTCTCACACGCACATTTATAAAATCAAACAACACTACCTACACTAGATCTTCATTTATTATTTACTATACCTATACCATTTTAGGGTTCCGTACCCGAAGGTAAAAACGGAACCCTATTAATAACCCTCCGCTGCCTGTCCGTCCGTCTGTCAGCGGGCTCATGTCTCAAGAACCGTAAAGGTAGACAGACAGATGTAATTTACACAGAATGTGTATTTCTCTTGCCGCTACAACAACGATTAATAAAAAAGAAATGTTTATTAAAATTAAAAGGGGCTCCCATACTTCCTATATTGCTCCCTATATCGACTTTTTTGGATATTTGGTTCTACTTTTACAAGGCTGTATCTCTTGAATCGTAACAGGTAGACAGTTGAAATTTTGACAGGGTGTGTATAAGTATTGCCGCTAACAAATAATAAAATAAATTTAATTAAATAACTAAAACTCTGACGGCCACACCAAGGAGTGTACATATAACTGAAGTTAAGCAACGTTTATGTTACAATTTATGTTTTTTGATTAAATTGTTTTTACTCAACTGCAGAATCTGCTCAAGGTGTACTCGGAGTTAGTTTCGAAAAGGTGCCCATGTACGACCACCGGTGTACTATTACGTATCCATACTAATAGTATACATTTGAAAGTAACTCTGTTTGTACAAAAGTCTGAAAAAAATACTTTGCTTCTTGCCAAGAAGATTTAATGTACAAGATATAAGCTTCTTGCTTCTTGCCAAACATGATTCTAGGTCAACGGAAAGTACCATGAAGGTTTTGGTGGATGACGAGAATAAAAAATGTTTTTTTCTGTGAGTTAATTACATATTTACGGATTTCGGGTTTTTTGTTTCTTGTGTTATAAAACTTTGCTTCTTGCCAAATTTCATGGATCTAGGTTAGGACTGGTAGGTGCCCTATACGTATTGTGTGCATGTGATTTTTTTGGTAATTTCAAAATATGCAGGCATAAACGTCTGTTTCTTTGCCTTAGATTGTTGACTTAGAAGTTTTATTAATATCATGGCTCCAATAGGTTACGGGCTTGATTATTTGATGTATTATACCTTTTTTGCCCCAAAGGCAAAAAAGGAAAATAATCATTATTATTATCGTGTACTAGGGCCGCCGGTCGGATATCTCGTCATGCCAGCCTTGACGACGTCATCCGGCGGGCCTTTGTCACCGCTAACGTACCAGCTATTCTCGAAACGAATGGTCTGTTGCGTGACGATAGTAAGAGGCCCGACGGCATGACACTAGTCCCATGGGAGTTGGGGAGGCCCATTGTGTGGGACGCTACATGCGTCGACACACTTGCGGCTTCCCATCTTCCGAGGACATCCGGGAGGGCTGGTGCGGCGGCAGATTTGGACGAGGATCTCAAGAGACGCAAATGTGCAGGTCTCGACAGAGTCTACACATATGCTCCATTTGGGATCGAGACCCTAGGTCCGTGGGGTACCAAGGCTCTCCGGGTTTTAAAAGTTATCTGAGCGTCTGGTCGACGCGACGCGTGACCCGAGAGCTGGTGGGTATCTGGCGCAGCGCATCAGCATTGCCATACAGTTGAGCTACCTATAAATTGTTTGCAACAGTCTGCAGTTAGCTTAATTGTTTCAATTGTAAATACTAGTTCTAATTTGTTTTTATTATTGAACTGTAATTTTCTTTGTCAATAAAGTTTTGTAGGTACTAATGTCAGTTTCAGTTGTTATTAATCCACGCGTTCCCGAGAAACGGGAGTTGACAGACAGACAGACGGACAGATTAGAGAACAAAGTAATCCTAAAAGGGTTCCTTTTTTCCTTGTGAGATACGGAACTCAATGACGGAACTCTAAAAAGGTATGTACTGAGAAAATCTGTGTGTCACGGACAACGCACAGTGTTCTCTGTAGAATAAGCCAGGTGGACAAAAGTCGTTATCAAATTCCCGGAAATGAATACTATGTACCTGTAAACAAAACCCCCAAACCCCCAATTCCAAGAACTGTTTATGTCTAACATTCCATACTAATGAGTCATCGTTTATCAAAGTGAGCTAATGAGGTAAATGCAATTTAAAATATAGGTCAGTTGCATTTTAGCGACACTTTCACTAACACCTCATTGTGGCAGTTTTTAATTTTGTGGAAAGTTTAGTGATGGATTTCAATTCTGAAGGTATGTATATTAATATTTTCTTATTAGAATCTTTTAATGTGTCTTAAAAATTATTGGAGTAGATTATCAACGAAAACACAAAAATAAACATATTTTTTCTTTGATTTCAAACTTATCGAGTATGGGAAAAGCATGTATCCTCTTGTATCCAGGCTAATTTTTTTATATGTTTTAGCTGCATGACCATAGATTATTGTGACATATATTTTACGTAGCACAAATGAGTACAACTATTTTTTTTTTTCGTTTTTGCAGAAAAGCTTCACTCTATTAATAAAATAGAGTTTTTCGAAGAATGGCTTAGACACGAAAAAGACGAAAGAAATGATCGTCTATTTGAATTTATTTCGTCTAAGTTTGAGTTTTCTGAAATTTCTGAAGATAGTCAAAGAGATATAAAGATGAAGTTAGCCAGTATTTCTTCAAAAATCGCTTCCAAATGGGTTTCTTCAGGAAAGTCAAGGGAGCGTTTTCTTATCAAGAATAAGTTGTGGCTAGAAGGCGAAGAGTTAGAGTTCTGCGTGCGGTCAATTCAACCGCAACCTTCTACCTCATCCAATGACCACTCTCGACCCGGACGACCCAAAAAAGACTTCGAAGATTCGTCTTTCAAAACTAAAAAACGTAGAGTTGAAGATTTAGTTTACTCGCGGAGTGTTGGCGAATTGATGACTGCTGCAGAAGTAGCTGCCTGCTACTGTGCATAAATTACTTATTCACAGTACGAAGGTCATAAAGACGGCAATAGTTCCGATAGGGCAGCTTTCAGAAGAAGCCCAAGAAGCTAGAAATAAAGATTGCCGGGATTCAGAGAGCACAACACGAGAAAGTGCTCGCGTCTAGCCACGAATAGAGACTTGCTCAATATGTTGAATATAACATCTGATCCTCTGATAAACAGCCTCCGGGAAGTTCAAAAAAAAAAGTCGAACAAATTGTGTGCGGATGTCCTAAAGCTCATTATAGCTCCCACCAAAGAGCCTCGACTTCCACAGCAACTAAGACCTCCGCAAAGTCAGGAAGACTATCTTGTATCGGAATCATCCGATACAGAATCCGATATTGACAATTAGTTTTATTGTAGAGATACCTTTTAGTGTTCGTATTTGTAATTTTTGTAATTAATGTAATAGTCTAAGGTTGTAAATATAATTAGCGGTAATATTTGTAGAGATTAAGGTAATTGTATTGTTATTTTAGTATTTTTTTCTGTTTTATAATAGTGTAAATATAAAATAAATTTTTCATATACATAAAACTATGTTTTTTTTTTATATTTTATATTATTATAATATATTTTCATAGTTCCGAAACAATGAAAATATATTTTTGTCCACCTGGCTTGTTCTACAGAGAACACTGTGCAACGGTCGGACAGAATCAGGCATCTTGTGTGTTCTTTTTATTATTCTGCTATGATTTTTAATCGCCGATTGACAATTTAAATGTATTTTTACTAACATTTTTTTATATTTTTGAAATCGTATAAAAATAATCAAAGTTATCTTTGTAAGAAGACTCAAATACTCCTGAGTATCAAAAAGTAGACGTTTCTAAAAGTAGTCAATTTGCATGGAAAATTTTACCGCCCGCGCCCTCTGACATCCAAATTTGTAAAATTCGCATGCTCTCTGAGCATCTGAGCGCACCATGGTAGGCCCTTATGAATCAAAAGTCTCTACTGGACTGACTGAGGCGCATTTTGTTAATTCTTTTTTTCTTGTGTTTGTTATTGCCAGGAGAAGGTTCGTAGGAAAGGAAAAATTAGGAACGTTGCGTAAAAAATTAGAATATTTAAGAAAGCTTAATATACATAATGTCAGTATCATTTCCTCTAAGCCTGAGATCTTGAAAAGTTTTAGCTTTACACCTCATCGCAAAGCCTTGTTAATAACACGGCAAGCGATGCAAGAGCCCGTTTAACCCGACACTATACTGAAGATATCCCGGACGTCCGCCTTTACGATATGAGGGCGGCTCTCAAACAGCTAATAAACAACAAGGCACCGGGAGATGACGGAATAACGACAGAACTTCTGAAAGCGGGGGGAATACCGGTACTTAAAGTCCAAATGGTCCAACTAGGTAAATCCAACTTTGATTAAGAGGTCAGCCGACGAATCCAACTCGGATGGGCAGCGTTCGGGAAACTTCGCAATATATTCTCGTCGCAGATATCACAAAACCTCAAGACGAAAGTCTTTAACTAATGTGTGTTACCAGTTATGACTTACGGATCCGAGACGTGGTCGCTGACTTTAGGCCTCGTGCATAAGCTCAAAGTCGCTCAGCAAGCTATGAAGAGATCTATGCTCGGAGATTCTCTACGCGATAGGATCCGGAATACGGAAATCCGTAGAAGAACCAAAGTAACCGACATAGCTCTCAGAGTTAGCAGGCTGAAGTGGCGATGGGCCGGCCACCTAGATCGCAGAACCGATAAACGTTGGGGAGTAAAGGTTCTCGAGTGGCGACCGCGATGCAATGCAAAACGGAGTGTAGGAAGACCTTCCACTCGATGGACCGACGACATTGTAGCGGTCGCAGGAATTCGATAGATGGAGGCGGCTCAGGACAGGCGCAGTCTGTATGGTCAGCTCGTTTATTTATAACATATCTATTGAATCTATTAATAACATTACCAACCTTCTCCATAGCACTTTGGTCTGGCATACTGAATCCGTGTCCACCTTCACCGCGAATGGTCACTTGCATTTCTGTCAACAATGAAAATAACGTTAGCCTGACACAGGTTATTCCACTTCTGGGAAAAGCTCAATTCTCATTTAGTAAGTTTGTGAGAACAATGATCATAGATCTGAATAAAATCTGTAGATATGGTACGTTCTCCCAGTGCGCTTACTCAACAACTGGCCTGTGTTACAACTAAACGCAAACACTCGCTTACAGTTACATTTCCAATCTTGTACAATAATTATAATTAACAAACACGAGGGCATTGCTGTAGTCTTTTAGTCAATATATCACACTAAAGTACGTCGTAGCAAGCACGCGCGACACGTAGGTACGCTCCGGTCCGACTATGACTTAGGTGAGTAGACCTAATTGCACCAAATTTGAGCCTTCCACTTTCGAGAAGCTAGTTCCTCGTCTCCCTTTTTTTACTAAGATCGATGGGTGCGATGCACAAAATTATTTCATTAATTGGTACCATTACGTAGCATTTTATTATGTCTGTTCTACGTGATCAAAGCCACGTGCAGAAGCTTATGTTAACACTTACAGTGACCACCCAACAAACAATAACGCATGAATTAGAGCTTGTTGTTGAACTTACGAGATATAAAGGCGCTACAGCAAAATACAACTTTACAATAACTACATTTTAGCATCAAGTTTCAGTCGGAGTAATAAAAATAAAGGTGGCGCATGTATCCTAGTACTGAAAAACCACGAATGGAGAGAAATACCTGAAATTAAAAATATGTCTTTATCTGGAATAATTGAATGTTGTGCTGTTGAATTAGTGACATATAAAATAATCGTTATTTGTTTATATAGAATACCCAAACTTACAAATAATTACTATAATATTTTCTTTAATAAATTAGATAAAATTTTGAAATATACTGGAAAGCTGAATGTTAAGAATACTATTTTATTAGGAGATTTTAATATTGACATGATGAAAACTAATAATGTGACAAGTGATTTTGAATGTAGTCTAATGCACTACAACTTAAAACTAACCCTAAAACAACCCACTCGTCTGATATCAAATTCATGCAATGATAATATTGCCCATAATTTTAAAAAACACTGTATAACTGAAGTCTTGGAATTTGCGCTCTCTGACCATACGGCTCAGATTATAAAACTGCCGGTGCGTACTCTTAAACTTAAGTCATGGCATAGAGAAGTGCGCGACTTCTGTAACGAAAATATAGAAAAATTTAAAATGTGCATTAAAAGCTTAACCTTCTCTGACATGTACAATACTTATGACCCTAACTTAGCCTATAGGTATTTTATTGATAAATTTACCCTTTTTTATGATCTATGCTTCCCAAAGAAAAATCTTTTTATTAGAACCGTAAGTAAACCGAAATGGATTTCTCGAGGGATAAAACTATGTTGCCAAAGAAAACGTAATTTATATTGGAAATTCATATCTAAACCCACTAAAACTAATAAACATATCTACAAATTATTTTCGAAACGACTGAAAAAAGTTATTACGCAAACAAAAAGATCACAAAATATGTATAAAATAATGACATCTCAAAATAAATCTAAGGCGACCTGGGATGTAATTAATAAAACTAGGATTTGTACTCCTAGGGAATCCATAGTAAAAATTAAATGTAATAATAATAAATATTTATTGAATCCTACTGACATTGCCAATCAATTTAATGATTATTTCATCAATAAAATAGAATCCATTCCCGATCGTGGAATAAACGTTACAGAAAAAATTGGTCATCATGCTAAATCAATGTTCTTGGCACCATCCGTTCCACAACAAATACATAACATTATTAAAAATTTAAAAAACTCAAACAGCACTGGTATAGACCAAATCTCTACGAAAATCATAAAAGCGGTTAATGAAACAATAAGCCCTCATCTCAGTTTCTTGATAAACTTAACAATCTCAACCGGTACGTTTCCGAAAGATCTTAAACTTGCGATTGTTAAACCGCTGTTTAAAAAAGGTAACAAAGAGTTAACTAATAGTTACAGACCAATAGCTCTACTATCAGTCTTCTCGAAAATCTTCGAGAAGTACATATATGAAGAAATATATTCTTATTTGGAAAAGCATAAATTACTATGCAATGAACAAAAAGGGTTTCGACGTAACAAATCGATAAACTTAGCAATTTATGAATTCATTGAACATATTGTCCTGTCAGTAGACAACAGAACACCTGGATCTGCTGTGTTCTGTGATATGACCCAGGCGTTTGACTGCGTAGATCACGACATCTTGATTAATAAATTAGAAGCGTATGGACTCAGAGGAAAAGTATCTCAACTACTCTGCTCATATCTTAAAAACCGTAGACAAATTACTGAGATTACAAAAATGGAAATCAAGACAAAATGTGAAAAGTCATAACGTTCTTTAGAGCGTCCAGTCCAGTTTGGCATTCCCCAGGGAAGTGTCCTAGGACCTTTACTTTTTATTATTTATATCAACGACCTGCCTAGATCAGTCAATCAACCAATGACCTTATTCGCTGACGATAGTACAATAACTATAAAATGTGATGACATTAATACATATAATTCTGACTTTAATAATTCAATAAATTCAATAATTAAATGGCTTGACAATAATAATCTGAAAATAAATATAAATAAAACAAACATTATGCATTTTAGTCAAAGAATTAAAAAATATCCTCAAATAGACTTACAGTTTAATGGTAATAAAGTAAACGTGGTAGAATCAACCAGATTTCTAGGTATTCAAATTGACTCTAAATTAAATTGGAAAATCCATATTGAATTCTTAAGTAAGCGAGTAAGTAGCTCTACCTACGCACTCTACAAACTATCCTCAACTGTTAATACAGAAACACTACTTACAGCATACTATGGAACAGTAGAGTCTATCTTAAGGTTTGGAATAATTTTTTGGGCTAACTCTACCAATACAGACTTTATATTTAAAAGACAAAAAAGGTGTATTAGATCAATGTTTAACCTGCACGTTACCGACAGTTGTAGACCTTTGTTCATTGAGCACAAGATTCTAACGCTTCCGTCGTTATATATATTTGAAATGGCAATATTTGTTAGAAAACATCCCCATCTTTTCCCACGTAAGTCTGACTTCGTAGTGCGAAATAGACGTGATAGCAGTAAACTCCAAATGCCTAACATTAAAACAGCTTTCCTACAAAAAAGTGTAGTATGTATGTCACGTAAAATCTATGATAAAATACCTAAATCATTGAAAGATCTTGACGACAATATATTCAGGACTAAATTGAAACAATTATTAATTAACAAATGCTATTACAATATTAAAGATTTTATGACAGATAAATTTTGACATCACCTGTACGCCTGTTCCTATTATAACTCTTTAATTATTTGACATTGTCTAAAATAGCATAGTTTCATTATTAACTTACTGTAACATTTGCATGCTAATCTTAGTAGAGCATAATTGAAACTTAAAATTATTAACATCTGTGTAAACTACATTGTGTTCAAGCAAATAAAATATCTTTATCTTTATCTTTACAACTCTTACAACTTTTGGCGACAAAAGAGCGTAGACAAGCAAAATATTTCACTTAGTTTTAAGGGCGATAACAAGGTGAGTTTAAAGGTTAAGGCAAAGCATCTTGTGTTATAGCCTTATGAGAATCTTAAAACTATAAGATCTAAATAGAAGTAAGCATTGACTACAACCCCTCAAAGTGCTATGCAAGCGATAATAAACTCTCGCCCAGAACCAAAAGTTGTACGAAAGCAAATTATTGCTTTCGTTATTTTTTATCATTATTTATTTTATTTTTTTAATTATACCGCTACCAGTTGTTGCTTAACACTCTTCTATAGCACCTAATGCCTAAAGAGGTACAAAACTCTCTTATATTACGTAAAGTCGAAAAGTATGATTTTTTTCGCTATCACAGAACTTCTAGAGCTTAATGTGACTTCTGTATAAGTTTAGGTTGAGTAATATTTGCCCACCATGTTTAGGTTACGAATTGATTTGACTAAGGTTAGAAAAACAGAATAAAACACGGTTTAATTAAAGTATTTTATTTTTGCTTCATTTGGGTTCTATTAAACTAGTAGTTTAATAGAACACGATACCTACCCACGGTAGCACGATACCTTAAACTGGAATAAACAACGTTTTAACAGATTATTAATTATTCACAGTGTACTTTTTCGCAGTGAAAAATCAACTTCTGTGTTCACTATGTTGAAAACGATTTCTTTAATTTTACTTTCACAAAGGAATGGATGCGTTTTGGATCCTACAATATTAATAAATAATACGCATTGTACGCAAAAACGAGAAGGGATAAAATAAAAAAATATCCTAATTTTAAAAATGTTAGCACCTTATTAAAGCCCTTGTGGATCTATACTGAGCTCAAAGCGTTAATAATCACCTATTTGCAACTACATGTATTTTCAAATATGAAACCTACAGATTTGCCACACTCATTATCACTTTAAGATATAGTGAGTGACATTGTTGTTCTACTATATCGCTTAAGGAGTTGGTATTCACCTAATTGCAGCCCTCTTTAGTAAGAGGGTTGCAATTAGGTGAATAATTAGGTGATATATTGTACCACTAAAACAGTAAATTTTCGCCTATTTACCACGTTTTTATCCCTTGTAATTTCAGTTATCGCTATTATAGCTCTCTCATACCTCTGAACCCATTCTGTAACTCTGCTGTACCGCTATTAAACAACCCAAGGTGATAAAAAAAAGTGTGCCTAATTCGGGGCTATAGTAGAGTTATAGCGCGCTCTAACTCGAATACGTAACACCTATTAAAACTTTAGATCTGATAAGCGCTCTAATAGATTTAATTTAACTCTTGTCTTAGCGCCTAAGTGTTACTTGGGCATGCATGATGCACAAGCCCAGTTCTACAGCAGGTGGCGGGCCGCCGCCGCCGGGTCTAACCGCTGAGGCTAGGCATAAATCACGCTTAATATTATAAATACGACAGCATGCATGTTTGTTATCTCTTTACGCCAAAACGACTGAACAGATTGGCCTGAAATTTAGCATAAATGTAGTTCTAGACCTGGAATTACATATAGGCTATTTATAATATCCCAGAAAAACGCGTGAGAAGCCGTGGACAGTAACTAGTGAGATAATACAACTGTATGTACCTCAAGCACTTAAATGTTACTTACGCCAAGGCCTTCTATCCTGATCAGTTACCATCAATGTATCGTCAGGGGAGACCAATCCTTCATCGAGAGCGAACCCAACATTCATTGCTTTGAATGCTTCAGTCTTTATGAAGGCCTTCATTCCTCTGAAGCCACCAGTTTCTTCATCTATAAAAAAAGTGTTCGTAAAACTAAACAAGATCTGTCAAGTGCGAGTGTGACTCGCGCGCCGAGGGTTTCGAACGATTTTCAAGTATACCAATATGTACTAGGTACTGGTTAGAGACTTTGCTATTTGATGAATACCAAAAAATTAAAGGTACCATTCAGATGTATCGGTTTGCAAACTTCGGAGTAGGTATATAGGGTAATAGGAAAATTTTCGTCTTTTTTCAAAACATTTCAAAAAGTATGAAACCTACAGAAATTTCAAAAACTGTTTTGAGATGTACATACCGATAACTTTCATTTGATACCCCACTCGATGAGGTGGGGCCCCTTTTAAAAACTATGCCCCCTTTTTTTGACCATTTTTTAAAAAGTGGTCCACTTACGACTTCTCTATTTTTTCCTGTAAAATATAGTCTAAAAACGCTACATAAATTTCAGATGGATCGCTCTACAAACTTCGGAGATAGGGGGGGGGAATGGGTAATTTTTCGATTTATTTCAAAATATTCCAAAAAGTATGAAACCTACAGAAAATTGAAAAACTGTTTTGAGATGTACAAACCGATACCTTTCATTTGATAAATATAGATCCATATCTACAAACGCTACATACGTTTCAAATGGATCGCTCTGCAAACTTCGGAGATAGGGGGGGATGGGTATTTTTTTGACCTTTTTCGAAATATTTCAAAAAGTATGAAACCTACAGAAATATCAAAAACTGTATTTATGTTTCTTTTAATCTATACCGGCGCATGAAATGTATTATTATTTAAAATTTCACGTTATTTGCTGCTGTAGTTGCTGAGATATTAAGGACGGAAAAAAGGACAGAAAAAGCGATGCCATAAGGATTTCTAAACCGATCTCCGATCTTCGAAACCCTATAAACAAATACTTTATTAAATTTTATAACCTACTTTTTATTCAGGAATACTAGTGCGAAACCAGGCGAGGTAACGCTTAAATAAATGAACTCACCAGCAGCGACACCAGCTTGGCATTTAAAAGTTATCTTCAGTCCCGCGGCCGTGGTAACTAGATGTCGCCACTAAGAAAATAATTTTCCAAAATTGTTACCTATTTTGTTAGACCACGCGGTCGGTACATGGAAGGTACGAGTATTATTTGAGAGAGTTTAATTAAATAATTTATCATACTAGGATGAAACGTTGTTGGTGCTCTCTCAATAAAAGATTCGTGGCAAATCCGTCATCGTTCCCTGGTTCTACCGGGTGCGGCGATTGAACTGTCCGTCTCTATCTAACTGTTTTAAAATTTGAACCACTGAATCGAACGCCGCCAAAATTTCAAATGTTGGTCTTTGACATATTCTTTATCATCATTTGAAGTGATTTTGTTGTGAGAAAAACACATACGAATTTAGAACAATGAATTTAAAACGAAACTCAGTGATTGCTCTTCATTTGGGGGGAAAATCGAATATTGAAATACATCGAGCGCTGCCAAATCTTCAATTGAACGAGAAATTTGTGCATCGCACTATTCAACGATATAATGAGACTGGTAGCGTTAAGAAACGCTACGGTGGCGGACGACGCTGTACTGCAACAGGGCCAGCAGTTGTTGAAAAGATGCGTCATCGATTAGACAGAAATCCAGCGCGCTCAGCAAACCAGCTCGCGAAGGATCTCAAGGTGAGCGATCGCAGCGTTCGTCGCATATTAAAGGAAAAGCTTAAAGTCAAACCATTAAAAAAAAACCTTTCTCAGGAACTCACTGCTTTACAGCGTAGCAAACGGTTGGATCGATCGAAAGAGCTGATTCGCTTGCTCGACTCTGGCGAGCTTCCCAACTTGGTGTTTTCAGATGAGAAAACTTTTTGCGTTGAACAGTTTTTAAACAAACAAAATGACCGTGTTTGGTTGAAGGGACGTGTCAGCGACCATTCAGACGAATTGCAAGTAACTCGACGCCAAGGAGCCGACCAAATCATGCTCTGGGCGGCGGTGTCTTAAAAAGGCCGTTCTCCGCTTGTTTTTCTTCCAATGGGCCGCAACCAAGTCAAAATAAATCAACAAATCTATCAAGATAAAGTCTTGCGACCAGGTCTGATACCGTGGGCACGCAACACATTCAGTTCTGAGCGTTGGACTTTCCAGCAAGACTCGGCACCATCGCACAGAGCAATTGGAACGCAAAATTGGTTAAAAGCAAACGTTCCAGTGCTGATCGACCGAGATATGTGGCCGTCGTCATCACCCGACTTGAATCCGTTGGACATTCGTAATTGGGGTGTTTTACAGGCCAGGGCCTGTGCTAAAAAACACACTTCGCTGGAAGCGCTCAAAGTTACTCTTACGCGAGAATGGAATTGTTTGAGTGACGATGTCATTCGAGCAGCCTGCGCTTCTTTCAGAAAGAAACTTCAGCTTGTAGTAAAGGCTAAAGGCGGTTTTATTCCTTCGGAATAAGTGATAATAAAACTTTGAACTTTCTATTTTCACATGCCAAAAGTGTAAAAATAATTATTGAAAATTAACAGAAATATTTCATTTTCACATACGGACAGTTCAATCGCCGCACCCGGTATATGTAGGTACGTACTAAGTATAGTAGGTAGGTATTCACCTGGCATGAAAGTGAGATGCAAGGTCCTATTCAGCGTGATTTTATCCCGTTTCAAGCGCCGCACAGCCTCAATGTACTGGATAGAGACATCTTTGTCGTCTTGCGTCCCGCGCCCGTAGATGTCGCCACTCTCGTCTATAAATGCTGAGAATGGGGGGTACTTCCATTCCTCCTAAAAGTAGACGATATTTATTGCATTCGTTGTTAGTTAGGTCCTAAAAACAATTAGTAGGTACCTACTAAACGTGAGTTAGTTAGGACGGGATGAGGTCAGGTCGTTAGATTAGGGATTCTCTTTTGCTACTTTGGACTCTGCTTCTCTGCTCCTTGCTAGGGAAGTTGTGCAGAAATAGTTTGTTTGGTGTTTTTTTATAATCTTTATATGTTTGCGAAAAATAACCGTCCAGTCAGCGGCAGAAATGGAACACGGTTTAGAACCCAGCCCAGTCCATGGTGACTTTTGCTACCATAGCATACGGTTAATACGGTTTTACTCACTTTAAGGCGTTCACTGCTCAGCCTCTATGGTGCGACAATAGGACGGGGCGCGCTACAAAATAGCGAGAAGTTCAACATGTGCGTCGTTGCAAAACAATTTCTTTCTTTTTTACAGATCCCTCTTACCTCAACAGCCGGCACCACGTCCATATGCGAGTTGAGCAATATGGACGGCAGCGAGGGTTCGCTCCCCAGCACTGAGATGACGCAAATCGGTAGCCCGGCTGGGTAAAACACGTGGAACGGAAGGCCGAGCTCTTGCGCCTGGGAACGCCAGAACGCGACTGCTCTGTCTGAAATAATTATGAGAGATTCTCATCCTCGTCAGCACAGCACACAAACGTTTACTGTTGAAAATGCTTCCCGCAAACAAGGGGGGTTTTGCCATAAAGGTCATTGTTTGGGAGGGTTTGCCATAATCGCCACGCTTGGCAGGCGGGTTGGCGATCGCAGTTCAGTGGTGAGTCTGTTGTGCAGGTGGTGCTGCTGCCCGCCTCCCGGTGTCAGTGGGTAAGTGAGCGCACACCCATCACCACGGGACGCGTGGGGTATACAGTTTGTTTTGGTAGATTGGAAACATCTATACAGAGAACTAGTTGCGATGCTTGGCTTGACCGCACTGCAGGTGTAGCACTTAGTTTTTGTGTATTTTTAAGCGAAGCGAAGCGTGTACCGTCTAAGATGCTGGGCCGATATTGGCAATGGCTTTTGCTATGGACTTGGAAGTTATCTAGGAGTATTATGCAAAATAAAGTGCTAGGCTTAGTGAATAATTTTCTGACTTGTGTGCATTCGTAATTTGTCTGAGTTTGCACGCATTATGTTAGGCATGGCATGCGGACATACCTTACAAGCCTACCCATATATACTAATCTTAATATATAAAAGAACAAGCGATTTTCTGGGGACAACGCCCAGCCCAAACCGCTGAAGCTAAAAAGCTGCAATTTGAACATCAGGTACCTGTTACTACACAACCTTTCGCTAAGAAGGGATTTTTGGAAATTCTACGCCTAAATGGGGTGAAAAGGGGTGTTGAAGTTTTTGGTGTATTTTGTAACTCTTTAACCAGTAGCCCAATTAGCTTGAAACTTACAAAGAATACTAAAAATACAAAACTATTAAAGACATGTTCCAGGATTTTTTAAAAAATTCTGATAATGGGTTTAATCAGGTTATTTAAGTTTGTGGTTTGCAATTTGGCTCCGTACTGAAATGTCTATAACTTCTTAATGCATAATGCTATTGACCTGAAATTTTCTGTATTTAACAAAATAACAAAATAATAATAAATTAAAACACTTATTTCAGGAATTTTCAAAAAAAACCCGTAAAAAGGGTAAAATGAGGGTTGAAATTACTAAGGTTTTTTTTTTTTGTAACTGTTTAAACAGTGGCCCGATTAGCTTGAAACTTACAGAGAATACTAAGAATACAAAACTATCAAACACGTATTTCAGGATTTTTCATAATCTTACTGAAAATGGAATAAGTTGGGTTATTAAATTTTGTGATTCGTAATAAACTATAAAGTAAATAATGATAAGTATACACGTATTTTTTATTTTTACAAAACTACCCCTAGGGGATGGCATCAATTTCCACGCGGGCGTAGCCGCGGGGCGCATCTAGTTACTTATATGATGATACTTTTGTCTCAAAATAACCGAACCCTATTCCAAGCTATGCTATATGCATTCTAAGTTACAAATGAACGCATATGGAGAAAGCCCTACATACGTTCAGGTACCCCATAAACCCTTATGAGCTCACTTTCCCGCAAGTCGGGGCAAATGTACGTATCCAGACTTTTCGTCTTAAAACGCATTTATTTCAAAAATGTATGTAAATGACAGCACAAATTTGGTTTATTTTATTTAACAGAGAATTTTTACACTGTTCTTAATACTGTGTCTTGAGCATAGAGAGGTTTTATAGTGAAAACTGCGCACACTTGACCCGAATGACTCTATTTTCCTAACTCGCCTCTTACGACACTTGCGGGAAGAGTTGGGGTGGTGCGAAACTGTCCAGTCATTAGGTATTTACTTATTTATTAGAATAATGATCCATTTAAAAACTTACGCAGATTATGTTCCTTGCTGGTATCGATTTGAACGTATCTTCGAAAGCTGGTAATAGCGGGGTTTGTCAGGTATTCAAAGGGGCAGTTCTTCAGCGGACTCGCAGTCACCGCCGACAGGCTTAGCAGATACAGCAAGGCTATTGGACCCATTGTTGTACTCTGAAAATTAAATTATTAATAAACTTTGATAAAAAAATCGACCAAGTAAAATATCTTGCTGTTGAGTGGTTTAGGCCACAAATAAATTAATACCTATCTGGTTACCGTAAATAATCTACCTCAATGAATTGATACGTCAATGACCTGGCTGTTATTGACAATACACACCTACAACGTCGAAGATAACGTCACGATTCGAGTATTATTAAGTTGAAAGAATTAGAAACAATTGTCTTACAACTGGGGCATTATTCTACTGGTTGTAGGTAAATTTTGCCTATTATCGACATAGGTACAGTGCGCGTCAGAATTCAGTAACCCCCTTGTCTACAAATTATTTAGTATAACTTCTATTCACTTGTAACCAATTTTCAAATGCAAAAACTAATCACGCCGCTCAGGATCGAACCTCTCACATGGGTGATAATTCAAGTCTCTAGCTAAAGAAAGAAAGAAAAAAAATCAATTTATTGGCTTACACATTAATACACAATAATTAAAAATAGGCAATTCTATGTGAACCAAAAATGTCCTGCCTCAGCTTAATGTTGCTCGTCAGAAAGATCTAGAGACTTGAATTCTTGACAGTAAACCAACTGAGCTATTAAGCTGACGAACACTTCTGATGAACACTTCGTCGAATTTTGTCTATTCTAGTCCAATTTTGTCAGCGGACAGTGCGCTGATGAGAGACTTGACCTTCCATTTAGAAAATACCTAACAAAGGCTTACTTGGTGATGAATTTATTTTGCCTCCTCAAGAAAGAATACAAAATAAAAAAAAATGAGGTGAGTAGGTACGTACAAGAGCATTGCTCAAACAAGAATAAAATAACAAAGTTTAAGTACTTACCTGAAAATTTACTGTGATAAAATCAAACCGTATCGGACGTTTTTAAAAAGCACCTTCAAAATGGACAAACAACTCGTACCAAATTATTCAAAACAATAACTATACCTACTTCTGAAAAGTATTCAAAATGATCTTATCTACTCTGGAATCTAAGAGGCATAACTATAGATGCGTAGCTGGCAAAGCGGGTGTCGCCAATTGGTTTTCACCTGCTGTTAACGGTGGACACCTATAACACCTCGATGAACATTGGGGTTTTTAGGCTGCTTTGGTTAAAAGAATCTGTTGTACATTATCATCCAATCTTAGGATAAAATAATGTAAAATAAAATTATTATTGTTAGATTTCGGAACTTATAGGTTAAGAAGCTACATAAGTACAAACAAACGTATATTTACATGTATGTATAAACAAAAGAAAAAAACCGTAAAATAAGCGTAAAGTATGAGGAATTTTATTTTCATTTATAAATTTATGGCCACGGCTTATTTATTGAATTTTATTTTATTGACATTGTTAAATTAGTAGGTACATAAAAATGTCTAATTTAAACACAAAATAATCACCCAGTATGCGTAAAAACCAATTCCAGAACGATTATCATACATAACCCACCTTTCCTCTTACTGGCACCAAATGGTATTCAGCGTGGGCTTTGGGTGTCCACCGGTGTTTACCCGCTGCTTTACATCTATAGGCACAACCAAGCAAGTAGGTATGAAGTTAGGTTAAAAATGCGTAACGCGATACGGTTGAATAAGTTTCAATTACGTATGCATTCGTAAGAATATTTATATCCATTTATATTAGCACTAACGGGATAATTGGTTTGTATGAAATGTTACTTATGAGTGTTTATATCCAAGATAGTAGGTAACTACAGAATACGTCCGTACCTATAAGAACATCTTTGTGCAAGCATAACTTACTTTGGCCGGGATTCAAAGCCACTAAACTCCAAAAAAATAGTAAGCGTGCCATCTCACACTATCAAGCTAAGACTAACCGTCAACTGTCCTATATCTTGGCCTTTCTTTAAAATGAAAACCCAGCCAACTCGTATGTTACCAGCCAGCTCGTTATGTTAATCTTCTAACACTCTTCATTTTTGAAACGCATAAACATTGCGGTTTAAATTACCGATTTTAGTCTTATAATTGGCCTGGCTCTATCGATCGGTCACATAAAAGACCATATTAGAATAGTATTTTTTTTGGATTATAATGGGTACGAATCCCGAAAAAAGCCTAATAATTTTCTTTATCCAATTCCATTAATGCATTTTTACAAGAATGCAGTTTTAAAAATAAAGGAATTTTTCATTTGAATTTAATTTGCTATGTCCAGTATTTCGGGTGGGTACCTACCTCATTGGTACCTACTTACCCTCCAGGTTACATTCGTCAATCTTAGTCCACTGCTGGACATAGGCCTCCCCCAATGAGCGCCTCAGCGGCCTGTCTTCAACTTGCTGCATCCAGCATCTGCCTGCAGTCTTTCGCAGATCGCCATACCACCTGGCCGGAGGGCGTCCAACACTACGTTTGCCGAGTCACGTTCTCCTCTCGAGAACACGTTTTCCCCAGCGGTTGTCGGTTCTTCGCGAGATATGGCCAGCCCACTGCCACTTCAGCTTGCTAATTCTCTGATGTTTATTAACCGAAATTTATTATTATTAATGTTTATTACCTACTTACTATTAAGTTTCAGTCAGCACTCCTGTCCTTTATTACTAATAGCACAACAATGAACAAAATGTAATTTATGCATATTAACCTACACTACTGACTATTTAGTTATAAAATCGAATTACGACTAACGCATCGCATGCAAGAAACGCATTCATTTAAATTTTATTGTAAGTTGATATATACAAGTACCTATCTAATAAGTAGGTATGTGTAATGTAATGAATGAAGTCTACACACCAAAGCCTGCGACACAGTCGGCAACGGGTTGCAGTTGGTGCGACATTTTAGTGTATGAATAAAAGTTGCCGGTAACACGCTAACCCCCACTGACGCTGGCGTAGGAACAACACATAAAATGAGCATAATTTAAATATTTTTACTGTGACATTTCGAGGGAGTTGCACGCCGCTGTCTGTTGGTTTATGCCGCGCCGTGTTGGTAATTTGAGCGCCAACCTTAAGGCTGGTCAGTGTATGGCCCAACGGCCTAGAGAACACAAAATATTATCAGTAGCCGTATAAATAATCTAACGGGAGGTAGTGCCCGTAATCCCATCGCTGGGCATGCGGGTTGGGGATCGCAGTACGGTGGTAGAATTGTTCTGAGATAAAAGCCAATAAGGCGCTTCAGCATCAGGGGGAGGCCTGGGTCCAGCATTGGACCAATAAAGGCTGTGGAGGTGGTGGAGTTGGTATAAATAATTTGTTTTATTAGTGAAATGTTCAATTTGTGTAAAATACTTTGACAAATATTTGAGTGAAAGGAAAATACTCCAACTCAATAGCGTTAAAATAAAATATCAAAAATTCGAAAAAATATTTTTTCGATATTTGAATATTTCTTCTAAACGCTGCACTGTTGATTATGAGTATTTTTCTTATATTTTTCACACACTATCACATCACACTAATATTATAAATGCGAAAATTTGGATGTTTGGATTTATGTATGTTATTTTTTTGTTGTTTGGTAAAAAACATCCATGTTTTTTACCTCTACAATTACTGAACGGATCGGGTAAAATTTTGTATACCAGTAATTCCTGGAATCAAACATAGGCTTCTTTTTATCCCCTAAATCAGTTCCCATGAGATAGAAATAACCTTTAAAAGATACCATAGAAACAACGCGTGCGAAGACGCGGGCAGAAACTAGTCTTCTATCTATATAATATAATACTAAACCGCCAAGTGCGACTTGATTCGCACACGAAGGGTTCCGTACCTACCTAGGTACCTACCTAGTTCTAAGTTTAATTATTTTAATAGGTACCTAATAAATTTTATGACACTTATGAATTTTATCTTTTCCCGAATAGTTATAGGTACCTACTGCATGTACTTAGGGTTATATTATTTCCTTTATTTCTAGTAAAAAGTTCTAACTTCTGTAACTTTCATTTATTTTCAAGTTATTAAAGTTCTATAAACAAATGGAACCATTTTAGATCAATATTACAACTTGGGGTAAATAAAAAAGTTCTATCTGATAATAAGCTCTGTGAACCTGGCAACCGACCTTGAGATATTCATGTTTTTTTGGTCTTATTTGATTGTACTGGGTTTGTACCCGATTGTACCGACAAAATTTTCGTTTGTACCCCTAGGGGGTAAAAGTTACGGGGACGGGGAGGTTTTTCAATACTCGATTTTGACCTAAGTGAGTAAAATAAATAATTTGATCTCAGAATATAATATTTCGCAGTACTAAGTCACAATCATCGCTTAGCCTTGAAATTGCCAACATACTAAATGTATAATCACACGTTTTCAGGAGGAAAAAAACGACAAAAATTAATGTGAAACTGAAACTTTGGCAAAATTATACCATGGTTTGTAAATTGACTAAATTTCTTCAGAAAAACATAAGTGAGGTTCTTGATAGTCACTGATTATGAGACACCTTGAGTTAAATAACATTTTTGAAGCCAAATCTCGAAGGTACAAACGGGTACAAACGAAGAACATTGACTTGAATCTGCAAAATTGTTCAAAAAATGCCGTTTTAGGATAATAGACAAAGTTTCTTTAGAATATCAAAAGTGAGGTTCTCGATAGGAAATGATTATGATAGCCCTTGAGTTTACTAACATAAGTAAAGCCTAATCTCGAAGGTACAAACGGGTACAAACGAATAACATTGACTTGAAACTTTGAAATCGTTCAAAAAATGCCGTTTTAGGATAATTGACAAAGTTTCTTCAGAAAATCACAAGTGAGGTTCTTGATAGGTAATGATTATGATAGACCTTGAGTTTACTAACATAATTAAAGCCTAATCTCGAAGGTACAAACGGGTACAAACGAATAACATTGACTTGAAACTTTGAAATTGTTCAAAAAATGCCGTTTTAGGATAATTGACAAAGTTTCTTCAGAAAATCACAAGTGAGGTTCTTGATAGGTAATGATTATGATAGACCTTGAGTGAACTAACATAAATAAAGCCTAATCTCGAAGGTACAAACGGGTACAAACGAATAACATTGACTTGAATCTGCGAAACTGTTCGAAAAATGCCGTTTTAGGTTAATTGACAAAGTTTCTTGAGAAAACCAAAAGTGAGATTCTTAATAGGTACTGATTATGATAGACCTTGAGTTGACTAACATAATAAAAGACAAATCTTGGAGGTACACGCGGGTACAAACGAAAAACATTGACTTAAATCTTTGAAATTGTTCGAAAAATGCCGTTTTAGGATAATTGACAAAGTTTCTTCAGAAAATCTAAAGTGAGGTTCTTGATAGGCAACGACTATGATAGAACTTAAGTATAATAACATAATTAAAGCCTAATCTCGAAGGTACAAACGGGTACAAACGAAGAACATTGACTTAAATCTTTAAAATTGTTCGAAAAATCCTGTTTTAGGATAATTGACAAAGTTTCTTCAGAAGTTTTTATGTTGTAATTTTTCTCTGAAACCGCTTTAGTATTTTCAGGCATTTAGACGAATTATTGTTAAGAAGCAGGCTTTATTAAAACAAGGCAACTTTTTCAAAAAACATCAAATTTTTACTTGTTCTGAGACCCCTTTAAATTTTCAACTATATTATATTTTTAGTATTTGTTGTTTAACAGTTGGAGTGTTACTTATTTATAGTAAGCGTCATGTGTCTACCTATTGTGGTTCAAGAAATACAGCCTTGAGAAACAAAGAGCAAAAATAGCCAAAAAATATACGATCTCTGTATGGTTCTCTGTATGGTATTATTTGTTGTTACAGCGGCAAGAGAAATACACATTATCAGAAAATTTCGTTTTCCGTTTTCACCCTTCGGGTACGGAACCCTAAAAATTTATCCCTGTTTCCTTGGTCACGGCATCACGCGTGAACGGCTGGACCGATTTCGCTAACTCTTTTTTTGTTGTGTTTGTTATTGTTAGAAGGTTCCTATGAAAGTAAACATTAAGAAAGCTGCGCGGGAAATTAGAAAATTTAAGAAAACTTAACGACCATAATACCAATTCGAATTCAATATTCATAGATAAGACAGGACAACGTCGTCGGGTTAGCTAGTTTAATATACAAATACATTGCACTAACTAACATACCTACTGAATCATATTCAAATCGAGTGGTAGTGCTGAGGCAAATTATGTATCCTACCTACCTTTGCTTGCAATCGTATGCGAATTAGCATTATAAAATTGATAATATAAAAGTAAAACCTACTATTCAGTATAATTTAAATATAATGAAACGATAATCACTAGTCACTTACCTATGTAGGTATTATAACTAATTAACTGGTGTATTTCAGGGTTCCATACTAAACAATAACCCTGTTAGTTTCGATAATATATTGTTATTGTATCAACTGATGATAAATCTAATTAAATATGATTGGCTTAGGAATCTATCATTTATCTACCAGAAAAGTAATAAGATTTAGGTTTTTTGAACCATTTTTTACTGCATTTAATTAAGAAGCTAGTTTACTTAATTTCAACTTCAAATAGAATGAAGATTTATAAATTTCTTGTGTAGTTTTTTTTTAGTTTTGTTTTAATACATTTTTAGGGTTCCGTACCCGAAGGGTGAAAACGGAACCCTATTACTACGCCTACGCTGTCCGTCCGTCTGTCACAGCACAGGGCCCTATCTCATGAACCGTAAGAGGTAGACAGTTGCCGCTTTAACAGCAAGTAATAAAAAAAACTATCCAATATTAAACAGGGCTTCCATAAAAAAAAAGCTATTTTTGTCTATTTTTTCTCTTCGTTTGTCAAGGCTGTACCTATCTCTTGAACCACAATAGGTAGACACATGAACATTTATATAAATAATTAATACTTCAACTGTAATAACACCAAATATTAAAAATATAATAAAGTTAAAAATTTAAAGATGTCAACCAGTGAAAATTTGATGTTCTTTGTTTATTTGTTTCATTCTTAATAAATTCCAGATCATAATCTCAAACCTATCTCAGCATAAGAAATACAATCACAAACCACTAGAGCATACAATAATACAACATTAACAATTATAATATTTATTGTAAGATAAAAACATTATTCTCATTTTAGAGCTAAATAGTAGTTTTTATCAGAAACTGAATAATTTTGTCTAAAATTACACTTAAAAACTATTATCTTAATAAAGACAAACCATTCAGTGAGTTTATTTAAAATTTTTGTATTGATAAGTATATAATAATAATTTGGTTGATTAAAAAAACTTAAAACCGACTTAAAATTCCTTAATATTTACACACTTTTTAAGTTTTTCGGGACAAATACTAATGCGATGGGAATAAAAAATTGATGGCCCTTCGCACTTGGCGGTTAATTGATGGCCCTTCGCACTTGGCGGTTAATTGATGGCCCTTCGCACTTGGCGGTTAATTGATGGCCCTTCGCACTTGGCGGTTAATTTTTATAATTATGTTCGTCGATTTCTCCGTGAATTATGGACTGAGACTGAAAATTATTTCGCTATTGTATAGAGAATAATCCCGATTTGGTCATATAATATATAATTTATTATTATTATTTATTTGGGATTAGTATTTATCCTACAAAACTTAAAAACGGTGTAAAATTAAGGGATTCAAAGTTAGTTTGTAGTTTTTTTCAAAACAATCAAATTATAGTAACTCTGAGCCTCTACTAACGAGTACAGCGTCTATAAATCATCATCAACAGCGTATACATCCAATGCTGAACACAGGACATAGATTTCAGTTATAGTGCGTAACCACGTACTTACTTAGGAAAAATTCTAAAAAATGAAGAGCTTTAAGGGATTTTTTTTGGGATATCATTTAATTTCGTAGGACATAGACGTCTATAAATTAAAACATTTTATTCACTTTAACACTTTTCACTTTTTGTTAAGTTAGTACTGCTGTTTCGTTAAAACATTTAAAATGTTGTTTCTATAACATGTAAAATAAAAAAAGAATAATTTGGGAAAGGCGACTGTTTAAAAATTTGACACGCCTTCAGCCCAAAACTAAAACGGATCGGAGTTTGGCTGAGGACAAATGTTTATATAATCTGCAAAAGCAATAGTTCAGGTTCTTATAAACGTTATGAACATTGGTTATCTGGTACCGATAACGAAAGCTCTGCTTACTTTGGGCCCAGATTTTAAGTATACACTACAGCCAAACCCAGGATACAATATTTGTAAACATTGCCCCCAAACCTAATAATCACTTTCTTGTTGTTGATTTTTGACAGAATTTGCAGTAACTTCGTGTCGATTTAAACAGATTTTTGTTGTCAGCGGTATGCATTGTTTGTATTACAATGCATAATGCACACCAAAAAAAACTCGACGCCAAAAAGAGTATATTGTAATTATTGTTGCGAGTTGTGTACCTTGAGGATGGCTTGAGTATAGATGTAGTTCTAGACCTGGAATAATCGTAGGATATTTTATCCGGGAAAAACGCGCACATGCCCGTGGTTTCCCAGGGGCAGAATTACATTTGTGATTTACTACATTCGTCAATCATCGCTTGTAGCTTTAGCAAAGGTATCTAACAGTTCTTCGTCCACCGTGATCAGCGGTGCCCTCTCCAACGCCTTCTCCTTTTCTTTGAATGCTTCCACTTCGTCCAGGGCCGAGAACACGGATTTCTTCTCAAGTTTTGCCAGAATCTTCTTATCGTGGAACGGGTGACTGTGGACATTTGCTCTGAAAAATAATCACACTAATATCATAAATGCGAAAATTTACATGTTTGTTACCTCTTCACGCAAAAACTACAGAAGGGATCGGGCTGAAATTTTGCAAAGATGTAGTTCTTAACCTGGAATCAAACCCAGGCAAGACCAAGGGTTTCGAAACCGATCTCCGATCTTCGAAACCCTAAAAACAGTAACTTGTCAAATCATAATCCTAAGTTTTAACAAAAAAAATTCAAAAACTAGAATACTATGTAGTTAGATCTTGGCGTTTTGTTGATATCGTCGTTTGTCTACATGGGTATTCTGATAGGTACCCAAGTGTTTCATACCAAAAAAATTGCCCAGATGGTCGTAAACTTTTGCCCCACCCGTATAGTACCTACTACGTTCAGTACAGTAATATCAAGAATCATACCTGTTAACAACAACATTTCCTTTGGTAACAATGAACGCCGTGCACTTATTGTTCCTGTAGTCGACGCACCGCCAGCGTCGCAAGCCGGATCTTGACGTCGTCGAGTTGAGATTGTAAATATACCGGTTCAGAATTATTTGCAGCGAGCCTCGGATTGACACCGTGAATAGTAGGTTTGAGGCGGTCGCTGGAAGATATTAAATTAAATTAAATATATTTTTATTGAGACAACTTAGTCTATCTAGAGGGCTTAGCTAGAGAGGTTAGTAATTCTTAATTCTTTATTGCACTAATAAAACAAATACATGTAAAACTTAAAAAACTAGAGAGGTTATGGCAAAGGCGAGCTTAACCCTAAAAAGAGTTCTTTTACAAACCTTATTGGGAGAGAGAGACAAATCTGTCATAATGGGTTCGTGTGCATATACAGAAAGAAGATTGAATCCTTAGCCTATAGTTAATAAACTACTACATATGTTTAACAATATATTACGCTACCTATAAAATTATATATAATACAATATAATAACAGGTCTAGTACACAGAAATATATTTAGATAGAAGCAAAGAGTTCGCCGATTTGTATTGAAAGCGAGCGTGTAACATTTTGCGTACTTTGACGTCACAAGTGTAATTTAGTGATGTAAAACACCACTAAATTGCACAATTCTCTTTATTGGTGGTTGGACAGTTAATTATAGAATACCAAGGCATTTTGTTTTTATAACCTAACGTCTCACGTGGAAAGCGGTCGGGAGAGGACTGAATTTCGCGGCGAGCAAGGAGGTTCTCCAGCCCTTCTTTTCGGCACGCGAGGTAAATAAACTTTTTGCTTCTATCCAGATAATATTTCTGTGGGTTAGTACCTAATATTAAGCAGGGATATAGTCATCTGAATGAGCTGATACATCCGAGCACAATCATATTTAGTAGATTAACATTTAGGGCGATTGCGCAGCGACCTCGCAGCGAGAGTTAATTCCACTAAATTAATTGCTTCACCATAACAATAGTATCGCCTCAGGATGACTCATTTTGGTATTCTGACCTTTGATAAAAGAAAATACAGATGAAGAGATGCGTGTCAAAAGTGTCAAGATTGAAACCATTATTTCTTTCTCTCCGTGCAAGTAGCACCGTACGCACTATCTAGAGTTTCTTTCATCTATGGACGATTCAGCGATGATACCATTGTCATAGCAAAGCGATTGTTTTGCGACAGAATTTGGACCCGGCCAGAAATCTCATAAGATCCATCGTTTTAGCTTCCTAATCTAATAATTTTATTACGTACTAGATAAAAACATACTGCGTACTTACATTTAAGCTTCTCTATATCTATGCTGTTATTCGGTGTAGATGATGGCATTCGCTGTATGCCATCATCCGAATCGTGCGTCAAACTATCATCCATTCCCATTGGATCGTTATAGTCGTCAACCGCCTCAGCCGGTTGGATTTGATCCATTGATCTGTAAATATTGACGTCTTGAGTATTTACAGATCTCTTCAAATAAAGGTAGGATTTAAAGCCTGTTCCCCACCAACGCAGTATTCGCTACACAGAGTGACAGCGGTAAATGTAGCTTGAATTTCGCGCGGTCCGCGGTAATACGTTGCGTATTTTAGTGACAGGATTACCGCATACCCATTCAGAAAGTATGGGATATTTTTAGTGTCATTACGTGAATGCGTGACCGCTCTGGGTAGCGAATACGCGTTATTCGCTACCTATTCTAATGGTGAATAAGGTTCAAAACACATAATAATTATGCACAATATTATTAGTAGGTATACTAATATGTAAAATGTAAGACCTAAACGAAATAAACGATTTATTATTATTATTATTCGTCGCCGGTCAATATCTACCTACGATTTGACTGACAACTATGCGAAAATCCGTGTAGTGGCCCAAAGAGTGTTTCTTTCTTTGGACTTTCATCATTTGACTCACTGCTGGGCATAGGTAAGTTTGCACCCTCCACCATGAGTCTTAGTTACCCGCGCCATTGGACGCCTAAAATTCGCGTAGTTCCATGTCCGCACGATAGAGGCGCCTGTACCAAATCTCATATAAAAATGAGACGTCACGATTACGTCTCGTCTCGACTCGTCAAACCGAACTCAGGCCTCTGTCTGCACTATGTTGTCAAACCGCCTCGCAATTGGGGAGCCAACGCTTTTGTCCACTCTCGGCTATAATCTAATCTCATTCATTCAATAAAAAAATGGTTATGTGAAGTATGGTGTTCTTTAACACAAACTATATTCCAGCCAATTTCGATGTACAATGTTTGTAAACAAACCGCCCATACATAACCTAAAATTCACTCTGTTGCCACGTCTTTCATACTCATTACTTATTATTGATTGAGATCCTTCCTTGATTAAATATTGCATACAATTATATCTGAAACTCAGCGCCAAGCGTGTTTTAGTTTTTTGTATCGTGGTTATCAACATTCACATCCAGTTTGGCTAGTGTATAGGTTCGTAGTTAACCCGCTGAAATAAATGTTTGGATGTAATAAATACATGCATTCCATTTAGCATAAAGTATTGATACTTACATAGGCCCTTCCGCTTTGATAAATATTTTTCTTGCTGTAGAAGGTAAAGTCTGCTTCTGAAATATTAAAGAAAATATGTTAAAAAAGTCCAGTCTTTAAAAATTTATAAATACCAACACTTTTGTAGGATTACGTAATTTATTTGCAAATAGAAAGTTGTTCAAATGGGAACACGCCTAAAGTAAAATGTTTCGATTATGTCGTAACGATCATTTATCGTTGGACGGCTATCGTCTCTATACACTAGCCAAACTCGATGTAAACTGTTTGTAAACAAACCGCCCATACTTAACCTAAAATTCACTATGTTGGCGCGTGTTTTTATACGCAATTTACATTACTAGTCGATTTAATATTTCCTTCGGGAAATTCCTTCAATAAATATTATATCTGAAACTCGACGCCGATCAAGTGAGTTCTAGTTATTTGTGTCGTGGTTTGTTTACAAACACTCTACATCGAGTTTGGCTCGTGCATAGCTGTTCCCACTGTCGACAATTCCTTGATAATCTATCGTCACAACAAAAAAAGTGTTGTGGATGACAGTTAATTGTGTCGTCCTATGAACACCTCCATTTAAACACACAAGCCACGATTCATAAGCTGCATGACTATCTGTCTTAACGACATAATGGGAACGCGCTCTTACTGACCTGATCAAAAAATTATGTAACAAAGTTCAAATGCGCTGCTGCGGTGGGTGCCTTAATTTTGAAAATTAAGGCGCACCCACACCAGCAGCGCCACCACCTATTTTATCATAATATTACATTAAAAAAAGGAATTTTCTAAAATATATTAGGCAGTTACCTATTATAAGCTTTTTTTTAAGGCCTTTGTATCAGTTTGTTTTTTTATAGTTTAGAGACAGAGATGCGAAAACAGTGTTTGGTGCTAGCTAAACATATAGTGGCTGACTAACCTGATCATAAGTTTCAATTGGAGCTTTTCTCTTAGCCGCATGTGTTTGCGTCGTCACAAAATCAGGCATACTCCGTGGTATTGATGCAGACACCTTTGCAGAGCCTCGCATGTAGTCGTTAGAGTTATTCTGAAAAAATCTCAGGTTTTGTAGTAAGTAAAAAATAGTAGATAGTAATAGTAAAGACTAGGAATACCCAAAAATTATTTTCATTACTCAAATATTAATAAATAGTTAAGACTAGACTGATGAATGAAGGCAAATAACTTGAGGAGATTAAGATATTATGATCAGTACTTACAATATTTTCCAATCCTTTGATTCGAAGTGAACAAGCTGCGTCTGCAAACTCTGCTAAGCATTCTGACGCGACAGTGGCTTCACCAGTGTAAACATATTCCAGAATGGAACTTAATACCCTGTGAGATATGTTCTGTAATATAAAAATATATAATATAAAATACCGATTTATGATCATACTGATGATATTTTAACCTTTGTATATCCAAACACAATTCACATTTAAGCATGTCTCAAGTGACAAATTTTTGATAGATTTACATTAAAATTTGTCAAAAAATCGCGACATAATACAAGCCTCTGAGTTGTGTTTGAGTATGCGGCTATAAGTCTCAAAGAAAATTGCAAATGATCCAAATAATAGCATTCATATTTTATAATCATCATATTTTTTTAGCGATAAGGCCCCCAATTCTGTTTCTTTCTACCATATTGTTTTGCACTTTAAGTTCTCTGAATAAAGTATTATCTATCTATCAATCTATAATCATGCAATTCCGCACTTGGTAAAAAGATAAGCAATATGTCATGAATATTTTACTTACATTCAGATAGATAACTGGATGAGGACATGGAGCAGAAGTGATCATATCCTTGAGGTAAGGACTAGCCAAGGCTACAAGGACTTGGTGACACTTCACTAGATGCCCGTCCGCTGCTAAAGTCATGTCCACAAACTCACCATTCTGTAAAATAAACCCATTTTTCACGGGGCCTACAACATTATATGGCGCCAATTTCATTAGCCAATGTTTTTGGATTTAGATAACTGTTATTAAATACACCTATAATTAGAGGATTAAAGTAGGAGCGTTGCTATTTAAGGATACGGTAAGGGTAATTAAAGCACAAACCTGTTGTAAACTACTAAATCCAGCGCTCAAATTGGATTTGTAGGAATCCCAAGATAAGGAGTATGCCATTTTCAGGATTTCTGGACATACGCAGGAAAACTATAAGATGTTATTGATACATGTCTGAAAAGTAAAATAATAATAACTTTAGCTGAAATAAGAGCAAGAAAGAACTGTACGAAGGTAATGCCTGTTTTATAAAAATTATTCAAAACTTACACACAACACAACAAACAACAACACGCTTTTTGACTTTGACTCGTGTTTTGATAAGTTCGAAACTTCTAATGCCACAGGATAAAAATTGAATGAAATAGTTATTGATCGTAGATAGCATAAAATATTTATAGTTTTTGCTACTCGCCAGCAGATGACACTGTTGGCACGAACGTGTGGGCACTAAAATTCAACTTCAGCTTCTTAGTAAATGGTTCTGTCTGGCTGTTTCGTTCGACACATCATCATCGATGAAGCATAGCGTCCCGTCGCGTCGTCGTCGTGTCGTCGTTGTAGCCAACGTTCGAACTTCAAATAAATAAAACGATTAACGTCGCGCCGCCGCGAGCAATGTGTTCTGTTTTTGAGCATATTGTTGCGACACCGGCCCCGCCCCCTTTTCACATCTGTAGTGTAGACTCTTTCGAGACCTTTATAGCGCCTCTTGAGATTCTCAGCCAAATTTGCCATCGCAGCGGCCCTCACGGATGTCCACGGAAGATGGGAAGGCGCAAGTGTGTCCAATAAACTAGTCTATGACCACATCTGTCCGAGAGGGTGACGTAGATTAGTCACTCACTAGTCTACTCGGCCGGCCAACGACTGATGACCGAAGGACCTTGTGTACGTCTACCTTTAAACCGTGAGAATGACGTCATCTTTTGACATACCATACAAAATTACAAATAGACCGAAAACGAAAAGCGGATGGAACTTGTAAAAAAATATTTCTTCGAGAACGAAATCTTGCCGCGTGTGGTTGTGTGCTGCAGAGGCAGCTTTGGCACCTTGGCACATTCTCCGGTCTTCTTTTGGTACCTACTTAATGTAGGGCATCTAACAACCTATTATTTCTGGGCTGAGTACAATAAAAGCATTTTTCTTGTTGTGAAGTGCATTAAAATAAGTAATGTGATGATGTGCAGAGCTAGTGGTCCGAGAATTCATACGCGACAAGTTGTAAAACTTCTGAACTGAACTTCTGCTTACCCTGTGCTAAAAATTTCAAAAAATTCTGAGTGTGTTTAGTTGGTCTTTGAACGTTTTCTGTTTGTAGAAAGTAAATGTGACCAATTGAAACAATGTCTAATGATTACAACTCCACGCTTGATGACTTCTGCGGTTCTAAATTTTGGGTAAGTACCTTGAATATAAATATTCTGAATTCCTAGGTTTTTATTAGATATTCTTGTTTTAATTTGGTCTCAAAGCATTAATTTTTTATAAAAAAAATGTGATGGGTAGGCAGAGACCTATTGCATGTTAGGTTCACTCATAAAACCTGATTTCTAGTGGCTGATGTCTTACACATCAGTTACCTCCTACATAACCAGTTTTTAGATCTAGGAGGAGTAAAGGTCAGTTAATGAATCAAATCTCAAGAATCAAGATGAAACCATGTTGAGTTTACATAAGTACTAAACACAAAATAATGCATTATTTAGGTACCAATCTACTGTTCACTACACAGCTTTGTGAAAATGTTAATGTTGCAGAAGTTTTTTTAATATCTAGGTATCCTCCAGTAAATTCCTAAGAATGATGTTATTGTAGAAATTTAATACTTTGTCATTTTCACACAGAGGCTGAATGATTAATAAATATACCGTTACACAAGAAAACTTGATGTAGATCCCTGTTTTTCTAAACTAAAAAAATACATAACAATCTAATACACTAAATAATATCCCAAAAAGTTTCAATACTATACAAACATTTTACTACCTATTTGGAAAAGTTTATCTTAGCTTAGCTAAACCCTGGAAAATTACCAAATTATGTAACAATAATAAGCCACATTATGATAAAAACTTTAAGCTACCCATTAGAATTAATAATCTTATTCAGTAATAATGATTTATAATCACAATGTCTGACCTTAGTCATAATCAGTTTTCATAAGTAAGTAATTTGTTTTATGGATGTTTGCCTTTTATATTTCATTGACCAATTGAATAAGATTGCATTTATCTCATTGAACATTTTACATGTAAACTAAGTATCATTGTTTAGTAGAACTTGTAGAAAGCAAGTTTGGAACTAAAATCATACTCATTCTTACTTTGATCTATTATTTTCAAATATTTTGGTAGTAAAAAACATTTTAATAATAATTTATATTTGTGACTAACTGAATTAATAGTACAAACATACTCGTCACATTTTATTATTTTATAAGTACTTAATCATGTGGTTAACAAAACACCCATTACTCAGTGTTTACCATACAAATTAAGTAACCACATGTTAGTTAACCACATACTAGTTCAAATTAGTTTTTATTATTGAATTGTAATTTTCTTTGTCAATAAAGATTATAAAAAAAAAAGTAATCACATTAATATATTAACAAAGCAGTAAAACAAACACCAACAAATGAGGAAGCTGTAGCTTAATGAAAATGGCAGGTTTAACTAAACTAAACAACATTACACAATCTAACTAACTAAACAACATTATCATATCAATTTTTAATTTCACCTACCTACATGAAAATTCATTCATGGTGTGTATCAAAATGTGATGTAATTTTTCCTTGATTTTAACTGAAAATTGTACCCTACACTAATACCAATACACTCCTATGCGAAATGTATATATATGCAGGTTCCCCAATTAGAATTAGTATTGCTAAAACTAGTCGTCTATGTGTGAGGATGGATGAGTCATTTTAATATTAAAATTATAATAGGGAGATATTTATTTATTTAATTTATTGGATAATCTACAGCTATGTTATCTAAATATAGACAACTTAACAGCTCAAATAATGTCAAGGGCAAAGCCCTCCTCAAAAGAATGAGAATTAATGTACTGTGTTTTTAAATCATTAAGCTCAGAATCAATTGGTATGAAGTTATCACTAATATTATAATTATGTGAAAATTTGGGTTTTAGATATATAATATGGATGTTTGTTACCTCTTCACGCCAAAACGACTGAACAGATTGGGTTGAGATTTTGCATAGGTACATATAGTTTTAGGCCTGGAAATTATAGGCTACTTTTTTCCTGTAAATCAGTTCCCATGGGATAGAAATAACTATGAAACGTGTCCATAGAAACGAGTGAAGACGCGGCAGAAGCAAGTTAATAATATAAATATGAATTGCTATTTTTTATACTATATTATGTAACACCTCAATTAATTAAACTAATTGATTGAGTTCTTTCTTATTATTTAATTCAATTATGCACTTTAGCCTTGAGACAAGCATACCTACTTTTGATTCAGTAATCACAACACAAATAATTTGTTTTGGTACTGAATGAGATGAGAGTTGAATAGTTCTTTCCACAAACTAAGTCCAAGATACTTAGGAGCGGGTTAACTTCGAACATAGTTACTCAAGATACACAACAACCATAATAAATTAGTAATGATATAGTTTTAAACTGTTTTTTAAGTTTTGCGGGATAAATACGAATCCCTCGGGAATATAATTTTTATGGGACCACCTCGTGAACTTCCTTTATACAACTGTAAAATAATTATCCAAATCGGTCCATAAATGACGGAGAAATCGACGGACAAGAAAAACATACAGCCAAACATAGAACCTCCTCCTTTTGAATTCGGTAATAAATAAACTCCACTAACTCAACTTGCTTAGAGTTAAGAGAGCTAACCTTTTTCACCTTTCTACAGGATACATCGCTGTCATGGAACACTACAAATCCACAACTAACAGAATGTTTCCAAAAAACAGTCTTAGTATGGATACCCTGTGCATACCTATGGTTTGCGGCGTTCTTCGAAGCATACAACATAATAAGCAGCAAAGAGAAGAACATACCATGGAACCCATTGAATATCACCAAACTGGTGGGCACATGCCTGTTGATTGTGCTCAAGTTTGTAGACTTGGGGGTGACGGTCCACAAGGCATCGCTTGATGAAAACAATGTGTTCAGTGCCGACTACTTCAGTCCAATCTTGAAGATTGCAACATTTGTAAGTTATTTTTATTTAGGGTAGGTTGGGTTATTTATTTATGTGACAAATGTTTTTACAATCTGCAAATATTTACTCCAGGTGTTCTCTGGGTATTTTGTATGTATAATAAAAAAAAAAAGATGATGCTGTGTGGATTGTCCAGCATTATTTATTTATTTAGGCGCAAGACTAAGTTTTTTTTTTTAATATTTTGTGCTATCTACTAGGAATGAAACTAGCGGAAAAGTTATTTTCCACAAATTTTGAATCATTTTCTATGATGAAACTAACTTTGTTAACTTTTGGAGCTTTTGGTAATTAATACCCATGTTGATTTGAATACTTCAAATTTTAATCTCGCGCCGTGTCGCGCTTAAGTAAATCGAGCCACCATAACACTTTTTTCTATGATGATAACATTTTAGAGCCTAGCGATATGAAATTGTTGATGTAGGTGTCTAACTACATCAACAATTTCCTACGTCTTGTCGTAGGAAATAGAGAATTTTTAGGCAAGAAGTAAACTTCGATGGATAAATTACAGTAGCTTAACTTTAGGGTCATTCCATTGTGTCGGTAGGACATTCTAACTCCTTATTCTCAAACTTCAAGTAACTTCTCTAAAACTACCATTGCTACCAGTTTCAAAATAATGCCATTATAAAACCAGATATGTAGTTTTAAATGAAAAAATAAACTAAATTACACAGTTTACCCAGCAAATCGACATTTTCTAAGACAAGTGTAACGGGTAGGACACCCATGGCACCCACCTATCTGAGTGGATGGAACAGTATTAAAAAGTACGACTGGTATTGTCTACACATGTAGTAATTAGTCTGCTAGAGCGTCACGGTGTGAAGAAGCCAGTTAAGTAAACCACAAGATTCAGAAGCATTCAAGTAGGCAGGGATAGATATCACATCACACTAACATTATAAAATGCGAAAGTTGGTAATTTTCATTTACTGGATGGCTACTGAACGAATCGAGCTGAATTTTTACGTCCAGTTAGTTCTAAGCCTGGATAAAAAAAAAGACTATCCCATAAATCAGTTCCCAATGGGATATAAACAACCTAGCGTTTCTATGGAAACAACGCGTGCGAAGTCGCGAGCAGAAACTTGTTATTTATAAAGGCGAGGCTGTATTCGTAATGAATGGCAGGCGAGCTTAGTTTGTTCATGTTTATTTGTTGATAGCGTTGCTACATAATGGACATACCTGTTTTTTTTTGTAAGTAATGACGATTGCAACACCTTTGCAAACTGTACAGCAATTTAAATAATAGATGATGAAAATAATGATTAAATCGTAAGCACTCGTTGAGCGTTTTGACCTTGAGTGCCGTCAAATTTGGACGACCCTATTAAACTATCTACCGCATGATTGTAGTTTAGAAAAAATATAGGGTTACGTCAGTATCCGCAATCGAGGTTTTGATTTGAACGGCCTCTGTTAGAAGCAGATTCGCTTACCTGGTATTTTGATAAATATTTTAAATCCAATAATAAAAAATATAAATAGTAATATAATCATGGTAAATATCTTTATATATATAAATGACTTTGGTATTTTGATGGAAAGTACAGCGTTATGTTTAATCTACTCGTAGCTATATAACTTAGAGTCCTTTTTCTGTACCTTTAATGTAAGTAAAGAGAAAAACAGTAATTAAAATGAAGAGAATATCATTAACACTTTATTTCTAATTTGAAAATAATTTATATATTTATTCGACTTGTTTAAGTGCTTATTTTGTAAGCCTAAAGAAATAAAGTTATTGACTTCTGACTTCTACAGCCAAACTTGCACATGTTAAACAGGCGTGACTATACATGGATTGGTGTGGTAGATGGGCAGGTACTAAGTATGTATCTGATCTACTTACTTTCAAATCAAATCAAATTAAATTCATATATTTTGCGAAACATGGGTTACAGGGATGTTAGGTTAAAATAGAATGAGCACAACCATGCATGATCAGCTTTACAGCATGCAAAGTCACTATAAATGTATATTCTTACTTTGATTGTGTGTAGTGTAGGTACACTAGATACGATATGATTTAGTTTCTCCATTTAATGTGCCTATGTGTGACTAATAAATAATTATTGATGACGTTCTTATTTCTCATTAGGTTTTACTGTTTGAATATTTTTTTCTTCTTTAATGTCATCATTTGCTCACTGCTTGTATTTGTGTCTATATATGCAAATGTACCTACTTATTAGTTCTTGTCAAATCTGTATGAACCTCTTTATGGCGAAATAAATGTATCTTTAGGTAATGGCCATTTTCCACCAATATTGACTGAACCACTAAAATATGTGTGAAATAACCAATAGCATTGTGTTCAAATAGAATTGCGTGACTATCACATGTAATCGAGTTTCTATTGGTTGTCTTTTCTTCGTTTTGATAGAAATTAGGCTACATAGAGTAGGCGTTAGTACAGTAAGCGTCAGAAAGTCCTAAGCGTCCTAAGCGTAAGAGTAGCCAAAAAAATATATATAATGGTTTTCGCTTAGATCTTTTTGACAACGATTGTACAATTTATTTCTGATTTTTAAAGTGTGACTTATTTCAGGCTCTGTCAGCAACTCTGTTGTACTACAACAGAAAGTACGGCCGGCGGGCCTCAGGCGTACTTTTCATGTTCTGGTTCCTACTTATCATTGCTGGACTATCGCAGCTGAGGTTGGAAATAGTCGCGCACGCAAACTTACTCGACGATGAGAATGTTCGGTACAGCTTCGTTAGTTACATGGTCTACTATCCGTTGATCATTTTAATGTTTGTACTGAACTGCTTCGCCGATCTACCACCGAAGGATACGCCGTACGCATATGAAAAGGTATGAAATTACATCTAAGTACATACCAAATCAGTTTATTAATAGTATTAATATAGATTAGATATATTAATCTGTTGTTGCTTCATAATAAGAGCATTGCCGTGATACAAATCAGTAATTACCGTCTCCTCACGCCATTTATTAACGCTTGTTGTCATAATTATTCATAAATTACTTTATGTAACTTAAGCAATTATAAACAGTGTTTGTTTCTTCAGTTCTTCTGTTGACAAGTCATAAAAGTACATACCTTTACCTCATTTGGTGAGGAAACTGTCTCTTGTAGCAAACTATTTTCCTTGCGTATTCAATGATACAGCGTATAACGGTAAGACTGGTCGATATCTTACTAACTAAACCTGTTTCGTACTAGAACCCGTGTCCGGAAAGATCAGCTGGCTACCCCAGTAAGCTAGTGTTCTGCTGGTTTGACCCCCTGGCTTGGACAGGGTTCCGTCGGGACTTGACTGAGAAGGATCTCTGGTCACTGAACCCTGAAGATGCCTCTAAGGATGTCGTGCAACGGTTCGATAAATATTGGGAGCGGTCTTTGCGGAAACGAGAATTGTAAGTGTATTGTTAATATTTTGACTAATATAATATTCTAAAGTATTTTATGCTTTAAATTATTATACATACTTAACCTACTATAGATTAGGGGCACGCAAATCGTGTACCCTTAATCTATTAAACGTTTAAATACATTTTATTTTGTATTTAAATAACTAAAAATAAATGTAGAACAGCAATTAATTAATTACCATAATTCAATTAAACTCATTAAGTCCAACACAGGGAATATTCCCAGAATGTTGTCTGCATTACCTACGTAGATACCTACTATACTACTAGTAGGAACTATCATTTATTAAACAGTTCGATTGACAAAACTAGGTACACTAGTCAAACTCGATGTGGAATGTTTGTAAACAAACCGACCATACTTAACCTTAAATTCACTCTATTGCCGCGTTTTTTTATACGCAATTTGCATTACTTGTCAATTTGAGATCCTTCCTTCAATAACTTGCTTATAATTATATCTGAAACTCGATGCCAAGCAAGTAAGATATTTTTTTTGGCACCGTAGTTTGTTTTCAAACATTCGACATCGAGTTTGGCTAGTGTATAGTACTTACTGTACTGGTAATTCACCTACATAAAAAATCCAACAAACTTCACATAGGTAACCATTTACTTACCATATCTATGAAAGAATATCGTGTCCACTGTCCACGTGTGGAGCCTATCAGACCGGCAAATTGTTGAATGAACATAAAAAGTAGATAACAATAAACCAAGGCCCGTATTCGTAAAAACGAAATCGAAGTTTCTGATTCGTTTTCGTGCAAACGCTAACTTTAAGCAAGCGACATGAGAGTTTGTTTTGTACGAAAACGAATCAGAAACTTCGATTTTGCTTTTCCGAGTAGGCCGCCCAGTAGTCGTAAAACAATCAAACCAAATTAAACAAAACCCAAGCGGTGCTTGTCATGATGAAGAAAGACAAATTATTATAATCTAGCAACCCGCTTGGCTTTGTTAGCGCAGTTGGAATAGATGTTTTTTTTTTTCATTAATATAACTCAGCTGGTTTATGTGACGTCAGCCAGCAAAGCTCCCGAATCGGTATGATTTCATCCGTCACCTTCAACAATCATCGTCATATTTCAGCCAATTTACACAAAAACTTAAGAAATTATACATCTAAATCTTGTTGATGAATCACTACGTCGTCGTCGCTACGTCCATTTGTGAAAACCGTATGAAAATCCGTTCAGTAGTTTTTGAGTTTATCGCGTTCAGACAGACAGAGAAACAAAAAGACAGACGCGTCTTTGTTTTATATTAATGTATTAATGACTTATGATAACCGATAAGATTATTATTTATTGCATCCAAATTCAGTGCTTTATTTCCTTTAGACCTTACAGGACTCAAGGACACGTCACAAAATACAAATTACATAAGTAAAACTAAGATTTAAAGTGATCACTTTGATTTTTTGTTCACTTTAATCTTTTTAAGGTAAAGAAGCGAACAAGAAACCTTTACCTTGTTAGGTTGTTAGTTTTCGAGTTGGAGCAAAACTTGTTCCAAACTTTCTTATCCTCTTTAGATAATCTGATATTTTTGGTATTTTTTTGTAGAAGCGTATTAATAGATACATTAATCTTGTGTAGCCTAGTTGTGGGCACAGCGAGTTTATTCTTATTTCTAGTATTTAAATTATGTACGTCGATATTTTTAGGAAACCGATTGATATTCCTATGAGTGTACAACAAGTTTTCATAAATATATTGACATGGTACTGTCATTATGTTTATTTCTATGAATTTTTCACGTAGGGTTTACGCATTCATTATTTATTTGCATTTTGTGTCTCCATTATACAGTTACATAAATTAGGAATATCTAACTAAACCAAATTGCAGACGTATAGGTATTATTTTAATCTTAACACTTTCATGGCCCATGATACACTGGTCCATGTGCCTAGAGGCTGGGCAATGAATGCATTAATCTAAGAATCGACGCAAATATACGAATTTAATGTTAAGTTTGCTTAACAACTTCACATAAACTATATCTACTTGTAGAAGTATCTACAAGTAGGTATAGTTTGACACAAGGGCATTGAATCGATCGCCAATAATCATCCCACGCTCAATACGAATTCCTTATTTAACCGAACACTAGAAACTCAATTTAGTACCTTGTCACACTAAAGAATGGACTATTGGGAGAATGAACGCGGTTGTCGAGTTAGCCGACTTGTAGCGACATGGTACATCTTAGTGCATTGGACTCTACATTGAACTTTGAACCTTCTCGTCCAAATCGCAGTTTCTGATAATTCTGTCCAATTTCTTACGCCATTTGCAACTTATACCAAGATTTTATAATGGATCTCACACTCTAGCTAGATAATCTTTACGTAAAAGTGAACACTTTTCCCTTTTCCTTTTTTCTCACTTTCCCTCACATGGGTGAAAAGTGAACACCAAAAAATATAACATTCCGACGCATTGAGAACGTCTCCCTCTTTTTTTGAAGCAGGTTAAAAATTCAAAATGATTTCTTGATGCGATGTACTTTGGCACATCGCATCAAGAAATCATTTTGCGAATCATTTTTTTTTTTTAATTTAATATTAGTATGGAACAAGATTTGTCTTGTTCCATACTAATATTAAATTCAATTCGAAAGTAACTCTATCTGTCTGTAATGGATTTCAATGAAATTTGGCAGGGAGGTCGATGGTACCTCGGGGACGGACACAGGCTACTTTTTATCCCGGAAAAGCGAAGCTGTGGGCAGAAACTATGGCGAAGCTGTGGGCAGAAACTAGTTCGCTTATAAAGTTTTATTGTAAACGTGTTAGCCACGATCGGATACAAAGTGTTTGGAACCAGACGCTTGTTTGATACATCCATCATAGTTCAAAGGCCAATGTCAAGATTGTGAAGTTATAGCATGTTGATGTCATAAAAAGACAACCTCAGCTCACGATTATTTTATCGTTTTCGTAAGTACTGTCAACGCCTAAAAGATTTGATCAGATAAACTCCGAAACCCCGTGTATGCACAAAACCACAGCAACCGCAAAACCACACCACTCCTAAAGCCGGTAAACCCTCACTCGCACCTGAATCCAGAAAGCGCTGAACAAATACCGACTTAAGAAAGGAAAAAGTCTTGTAGCAAATCAGAACTAGAATAGAACCCAAGAACGTCGAAAAATCGAAGAAATAGAGCGCACCCTCGAGTCATAAACATAACGTATTGTGATGTGATGAAATGAGCGTTCCTATTCCTACTCATGGAACGTTCAGCGCTTTCTGGAGACGAAGCGAGTTTAGCGGTTTAGAAAAGTTGTGGTTTAGCGGTTTCTGTAGTTTTTAATGTACACGGGGTTCTGGAGTCTTCATTTGTACAGCTCTTTTAGACGGTAACTTAGTATGTACTGCTTAATGCCCTTTGCTTTACGTTACGGTCTTCGCGGTTCAGTGCTTTTGTAGAACGATAACGGGCCATTCTACAGCAGAGACATTACTCTGAGGTACGATTTCTCAATCTATACTTACTTCGTATCAATATTATTAGTGGTAAGTGTTTAAGACACGAGCCTAACGGGTTTGGTTGTCAAAATAGGGCCTACATCTCAGCGCACACGGGATCCTCGTGGGAAAAAAAGGTTGTTACTTTGGTTCCTAGAAAAAAAAATACGATAACAAAAAACATGAAAGTGCACTGTTTCGCACATAATTTGGTCGAGATCTCAGGAACCCTGCGGTCTATGGAAATGATTTATGTTTGATTTGTAGGTTATTTTATTACGATTTATTTGATTCCTTGAACCAGTTTCTTCATAAGTTGTGTAGTTTTCTTGTAAATAAGCAAAAACTTGATTTTTGCGCTTTCGTCGCGTCGTTCCAAAAATGTATACTCTGTCCCGCTCCTATGAACGCGCAATCCTATGCCTTACCTTTTCACAAAATGGCGCGCAATCCGCCCTCTTAATTTTGTTTGTAAGTAGTCTGAGGAACTTCTGGTCCGATTTGCAAAACTAGGTAGCTGCAAACATTATCTCTGAAGGTAACGATTTATCTATACCACAGCCAAACTCGATGTATAATGTTTGTAAACAACCCGCCCATACTTAACCTAAAATTAACTCAATTGTATCTGAAACTATACGCCAAGCAAGTGAGTTTTAGTTTTTGTGTCGTAGTGTTACACACATACCACATCGAGTTTAGCTAGTGTATAGATAAGACATAAATAAAGTGTTCGAAGAGTTACGGCATAAAACTGCGTGCACTAGTTTTAGGAAGTCTAAAAAATCTGTTAAATTAGGTAATTTGCTGGACAGATTATACACAACTTCTATTAGATACATATGATTCCGTCATACTTGTATCGTTTCCTTCGTTATGGTACTTCGAATGGTATAGAAATCGGCCTTGTCCTTGAATAAGAGTAACCTTGATTCCCCTCGGGGTCAATGACCTACCGCCCACTGCTAAAAGCCTTAGAATAATTCTTATAATACACAAGAGGTATAACAGAACCTGATAGAGCGCTTTATTTCCATAAACGTAAGTATTAATTTTTGAAATCGCCACATCGCGTATCGTGCCCTTATTTCTTTGATACCGATTTAGATAATATGAATGGGACCGGATATAATTATTTAAATACCACTAGCGTCTGCACACGGCTCGCTTATGTGGAACCTAATAACAAAACGTAGTTTTTACTCGTTTTTAGTACGCAGGGATCTAGTGAAACAATTTTTAGAATGAGAACATTCGTTACGGTGATTAAATAATAAATGAGAGTAGATAAAATTCATTATTTAAAAACCAAAAACGATTAGTTTGATTTAAATCGGATTTATTTGATCATATCCTTTAGATTTTTATGATAATCGCTTTGGTCCATCCAGTTTTATTTATTTACGCAGTGTATTGAATTAAATATATCAGTTATCTAATTACTATTAAAGTTATCATCATATTCCTGTAGTGATCCTTTCTGTATCTTTTAATATCCGGATAACTGACTTAATATTTGTAAATTTAACTTTACTAGATCCATCGGCGCAAAAGCAACGTACCGCAAAACATCAGCGAGTGTGAACTTCAAGCCTGAAGACGCCAAGAAACCAGCCTCGATCCTGCCAGCCTTATGCTTCGCATTCGGACCCCAATTCCTATTCGGTGCTTTCCAGAAACTTCTCAACGATTGCTTCATGTTCGTCTCGCCGATGCTACTCCAGTAAGTTGCAAGTTTGTTTAGCGATAAATGATAAGAGATTGCAAATATAGGTATGCTTTGTCCATAGATCTAGAAAACATTTAAACAACATTATAATTAATGTTAATGTTTATTAAGTGTATTTTGTATTTTTTTTATATTTCCTTGTCGCTTTGGTGCTGCACTGTAATGGCAAAATTGTAAATATGTTACTAAACAAATAACGTTAATAATAACGTTAATAGCCATTGTTCTGCAGAGGGCAGCAGCGCCCCCTGCAGAACAATTCTATCACCGAACTGCGATCCCCAACCCGCATGCCCAGCATGGGGATTATGGGCATTACTCCCCATGAGATAAAGCCATTAAGGCGCTTATCAGGGGAAAGCTTGCGTCCAGCAGTGGGCCAATATAGGCTGGTGAGGTGAGGAGGAGGGTGTTGCGACTGGCCGCCGTGGTCGAAATTCAGCTACAAGGACATCATCATTGCGGCCTGTAAGCGTCAAATACCCTAATCATCCGATCTATTACAGACGTCTCATAGGATTCGTGGAAGGAAACGAACCGGACTGGAAAGGCTACCTATACACCATCGCCCTGCTCGGTTGCGCCTCCATCCAGACCCTACTGCTCGCGCATTACTTCGCAAGAATGTACCTTGTGGGCATGAGAATAAGGACTGCTTTAACCAGCGCCATCTACAGAAAATCTCTTAAGATGTCCAACTCAGCGAGGAAGGAGTCGACTGTCGGTGAAATCGTCAATCTGATGTCGGTTGACGCTCACAGGTAATTCGGCTATAATATTATTTGACACTAGGTTTTTTGCACGACTTTATTCGGATATTAAGAAAGAAAGAAAGAAAGATATACCTTATTTGTAGCTAAGAACTATAATATGTACAGAAACTAATTAAAATAACCAACACCATATAAACTATATAATAATATTACCCACTTATAAAATACCATAAAGCTACAAAATGGCGTTCGACTCAGCATATGTTGTGATAGCTATAGGTTATAGCTACTACAACGCTGATCTTCCGTCGAAACCATTACGATACGTCACGTACGCGACTATATAAAGAAAAGTTACTATAAAGAAAGAGAGAAAAGTCCAGTATTATGTAATTTTACAGGTCTAGAACTACATCTAAGCAAAAATTTTGCTTGATCCGTTCAGTCGTTTAAGCGTGACTAAGTAAAAAAATCCAAGCTTTCGCATTTATAACTCAGATAACAAATTTGTAATCACGTGTGTGTGACTCAGATCTCTTGCTGAATTTCGCTATGCCAGTAGTATCTCAATTTATAGGATTCTTTGCCTAAATGGTGCCTACATAGCCCGTTTAAGTCCGTCACAGGCCTCTATAATGCTGCTGTAATTTCAAAAATATTGGTTAAGTGTAAACGACTGAATATCAAATTCCTAATCATATGTGAAGTATGTCAATTGGCCTTCGCCCGATCATTTGGGCTTCTCGGAATCATCAGTGTGTTATTCGAAGACCGCGATTCAAGCCTCGTTGCCTACCTAGCTACATAGACTGTAGTTTTAATATTCCCCGACTCGCGCAACCGGTTTTGCGCCTCAAAGTATAATACCTATTTGTGAATGCCGGCCGGCATTTGTTTTTGGGTATAATATTGATACTGTATCAATTACATTGGCAAATGATGCAATAAATTGCAAGAGCTGAGATTTATTTATTTAGTTTTATAGATAAGTCGTATGGCTTATCTCTTAAACTTTGAAATCATCTTTGTTTTGATACAACATTATACTGAATGCGTTAACTTCGTGAGATCTTAGCATGTTCTTACCTATGCATTGTTTCGTATATTTTGCGGAGAGTTCCAGTTAAACTCGGGTCTTTCAGGAAACATGATAGAAATGTTTCCTGAAAGACACGGCTCTGGTTGCTAAATAGGCCGGTAGACAAAACACTGAATTTTGTACATAGTGTCCATTGTCATCGTTCATTATGTAACTCTAGCTGCACCCCGTGGCTTCGCCCGCGTGGAAATTGATTGCACACCACTTATGGGTAGTTTTGTAAAAATAAAAAAATACTTCATATCATTATTTACTTTATAGTTTATTTATACCGAGATTTGAGTGAATCGAACAAAGTAATAATAATTTTCCATAGAAACGTTACCATCCTTTTTAACCCCCACCGAGGTTAATATTTGAAAATTATATTAGCATGTGTTATTCTAAAACTTAAACTATTTACATACCAAATTTTATCTAAATAGGTTATGTAGTTACGGAGATACGTGGTAACAAACATTCACACGGACTTTCGCATTTATTATTTTATTATGTAATATCATGACCTTGAATTTAAGCTTTTTATACCGGTTCTTACACGCGGTTATGTAGTATGCGCAAGTGTAAAGAACTTAGAAGATAATTATGAACGTGTATTTGCCCGTATGATGCATGGTAAACTTTCAAATATTTAGATCTTTTTAGGGTTCCATACCCGAAAGGTGAAAACGGAACCCTATTACTAAGCCTCCGCTGTCCGTCCGTCTGTCTGTCACAGGGCTGTATCACATGAACCGTAAGAGGTAGACAGTTGAAATTTTCAGAGAATCTGTATTTCTCTTGCCGCTGTAACAACAAATGATAAAAATAAATAAATATCCAAATTAAAAGGGGCTTCCATACAAAAAACGTGTTTTTTTTTGGCTATTTTTGTTCTTCGTTTGTCAAGGCTGTATCTTTAAACCACAGTAGGTAGACACATGAAACTTTCTATAAATAAGTAACACTTCAACTGTAATAACAACAAATACTAAAAATATAATAAAGTTGAAAATTTAAAGGAGTCTCCAAACAAGTGAAAATTAGATGTTCTTTGAAAAAGTTGCCTGATTTTTACTGTACGGAACCCTTCGTGTGCGAGTCGACTCGCACTTAGCGATTATTTTCTGTTTTGAAATCATAACTTCGCTTCTTTGTGTTAAAAACATTGCATAATGTTTATGTTATAATTAGGTATATTTTTATCTATTTTTAATAGACTAACCTCTCACCTTATTAACTGCTCTTGCCCCTAAAAAGAAAACTACAAACAGAAGTAAAAACGTTCCATCAGGTGAGATTGTTGTCAAAAGAAGGTCTATTGACTTAAAAAAAAAACATCTTGATACGTTCGAATTTTGCAATGGGAACCATTCTTACGCCTCGACAAAACCTGGGAGCGCGAGTTTCACATGACTGAGTTAAACTGTGTGCCCTTGCCTTTACCTTGTACTATGTTGCTGGTCATTATCTCAAATAATTATAATTGATCACCACCATCAAGCACCATGTAAGGCCGAGGAATTGTCTAGTTTAGTCATTGTGTTCTGGCAAATTATTTAGTTTACTACGCTCACTTTGGAACTGTTTGATTTGCGTAGTGTGTTCTGGTAAAATGACTACAAATAAATACGCATCGTATGAAATTATCGGAATTTCCGGGCAATTTTGTGAGTTTGGGAGTTTTATGATTTTATGCGAAACGCTTTGCGGCGGTGCGGGACGGTACATTATATGTGTGTAACTGTTGTATAACATTTTAATGAATGAAGCAGGTGCCCATGACGTATATTATATCCGTCTGCAGCGCCTGGTAGCGCCCTTTTGGGTCGCACCGCAGAAGCTGGGCAGTGAACGTCTTGCCTAGCTGGTCGATAAATGCGTTTAATATAAACTATACTAGCATGTAAATTCTTATTCCAGATTTATTGAGCTGTTGGGTTACTTGAACATGATTTGGTCCGCGCCGCTCCAAATCACTCTAGCACTCTACTTCCTATGGGGTATCCTGGGAGCCTCAGTGTTGGCCGGTCTAGCGGTCATGATCATTCTCATACCAGTGAACGGACTGATCGCGAACAAAGTGAAAATCCTTCAAATCAAACAGATGAAGTACAAAGATGAAAGAGTCAAGCTCATGAATGAAGTTCTAAATGGAATTAAGGTAAGCAGGCTTATGTAGCAAAGTGTGTAGTATATTGTTAGTGATAAGGTTGATTTTTGATTGCGGTATTTATATTGATTTGTATAAAACAGTCCCGCCTCAGCGACGAAACTAATTCGTAACCGTATAAGTCCTTGACAGTTATGTTTAGACAGTATCGATGTAATCTGGCTTGGGTGGCGTTATCTATACTTTTATCTTATTTGATCAACGATCCCTTTTCTACTGATGGTAAAACATTCGATTTCATTTAGAATCGGTTCGAATAGACTTTTTCTTATAATTGGTGTTATTGATTTTGAACCGACTTCAAAAAGGAGGAGGTTCTCAGTTCGTCTGTATGTTTTGTTTTTTTTTTTATTTATATTTGTTACTTGATATCTCCTCCTATAGGTAACCGATTTTACTGATTCTGTCACTATTGTGTAGAGAATGATCCCGAGGTGGTCCCATAAAAGTTTTATTCCCGAGGGATTAGTATTTATCCCGTTAAACTTAAAAAGCAACATAATATTTTTGGAGAATCACGACTCTACAACAGTTTTGGTGATGTCTGCGGCAATTGTTAATATATTTTGATGATTCTTTCGTTGTTGTATATAAATTGATTCTCGAGGAAATGCTATGTGCTATGTAAAACGTAGGTTTGTAAAAATTCTTCAGAATATGATAATTTCATTATCATCTATTTAAAGATTTCCATGGCAACGGGCCTCAACAGTTTCATCCATGTGTCATCAAACTAAATTAGACTTGAATTATGACTAGATGTCGTCAGTGTAAACTAAATTGTTTGCACGGGCTTCGGTCAGGGAAAGTAAGGTAGGGGTGATTTCGTTCGTCCGAGACATAGGAATATTATCTATGAACCGGAATTTGAAGTCGGTTTATCGTTTTTTAAAACACTCCAAATGATTACTAAACTTGCTTATGATATTTGGCCTAATTACTCAACGTATATCCATTAAAACTCATAATATATTTTTTGTAGTGTTTCACGGACTTTTTTTATTGGTACACGTAACACCAATTTAATAAACCTTATTCATTACGGATGTAGGTAAGCGGGTTTACCACGAACCTTATTTGTGTTGGAAGAACACCAACGTTTTATCCCTTAAGAGGGACTTCTTCAGGGTGAGTGCGGTTCTAGACGCGCGCGTTCGTAGTTAACCCGCTTACATCCGTAATGAGTTCGTAAAACTTCGATAGTTTTTATACTAATAAAAAACCTTACTTTATTGTGACGGTAATTCTTTCACGGTTTTCCTTATTTTTATGCTCGCTCATCTTCTTGTAACCTCTGTGATTGTATTTAATACTAGCTGCTGCCCGCTGCTTCGCACGCGCTATTCAAGTAGCCTATGTCCGTCCCCGGGATCTTAATGAAATTTGCCAGGGAGGTACCCGGGCAAATTTCATTAAGATCCGTTCAGTTGCTTAGGCGTGAAAAGGTAACAGACAGACAGAGTTAGTGTCGAATGAATAATATTAGTATGGATTAGTACTGTAGTGTAGTGTAGATAAACGTATGCTGACAAACAACAAAACGGAGAGACTAGATAATTTTATCAGTTTTCAACTCAGTCATCAGCTGATGATGACAAGCAAAAATAACTCTAAATTTTGCTGTGTCATTCATTACTAAATATTGTTCAAAGACACGTCACGTCTTATGCTCAAAATAACTGTAAAATATTGCGTAATGTTACTACATATCTCACATTCTCGTGAAATACAATGAAATTCTTTAAATGTTTTGATGTAGGAATTTCGTAAATTCTTATGAGTTGAATCTTTTTGTTAAGAATGTTGCCAACCAACAATAAAAATGGGCTTTATTCATATATTTATGGACCAGTTGAGCTAACTGTAGATTGTGTGCAACAGTCTACAGTTAGCTTAATTGTTTCTATTGTAAATACTAGTTCTAATTTGTTTTGTTTTGTTGCAAACAATCTTCAATTGTTAATTGAAACCTAGATACGTTTATGGTGCAATATCTAAACATAAGAATTTAAGAAATCAAATAATATCCCAAAAATGTTTCTATTTCGACGGGACTTGAACCTGCATCCTTCCCTAATTATCACGGATAAGAATTTAGTTTCAACTAGCTCCTGTGGCTTCGAGTGCGTTGTATCCGGATAAAAAGCATCTTTGTTATTTCTAATCTTGAATTATTGCATCTATACAAAGTTTTAGCCCAATCCGTTTAGTAGTTATGGCGGTAACAGTAGCTACTACTAAAATTTAGAAAATAGTATATATAAAATAGTATATAGATATTCTCAAAGATTATGTTGTGTTTCTTTCAGGTACTCAAAATGTACGCATGGGAACCGAGTTTTGAGGATCAAATCCTCAAAATTAGGAATAAAGAAATGTACGTACTGAAGCAAGCGGCCTACCTCAACTCTGCTACCTCATTTATCTGGTCGTGTGCGCCATTTTTGGTAAGAACTTGAACCTTGATCTCTCGGATTCTCGAAATTACATCGAGGGCGGAACGTTATTGTTTTAGTTTAACTGCGAACCTTGTTTGTGTTCCAACACAAACTTTTTTCGTAGTTAACACGCTTAGGTACATTCATAATAAATTTCTCAACTACGATAGTTTTAAAGTTTGAATGTAAGGGGATTCTTTCCCAGCAGTGAGTTGATCAGCACCTAGTATAGTATTATAAAATATGGGCCAAGGCTAATAATAGTAGTATCAATTTGAACTTTCATATGATACAAGATAAACTTTCACATGATACAAGATAAACTTGCTTGTTGATTTTGTAATTAAAAATAATGTGGCTTTTTGAGATGGGTGTGGATGGCCAATTCCGAAACCATTAGAGTTATAGAAAAATCTTGAAAGGAAAAACCTCGATTTATGAAAAAAACAAAAACTACATATCTAGATTTTTTTAAATCTGTTTCTTTTTCTATAGATCGAACCGATATAATGAAAAAGATATGACATGAACCCTGATTTTTGCACTAACGGATTCGGTTTCTGATCTTTGCAAAGAAATGATAGGAAAGGGCTATATTTTACAATTTTAGTTTGAAAACTCCCACTATTAGGCATCAATGTGAAAATGTTTAGTATTATTTTCGAACAACTGGTGTGCTTGTCGCTAGCCAGGATACTTAGCTTGTATTTTAATGGGGTTTATCCTCGATAAAACATGTATTTTTTTTTGCAAATTTTGCATACTCAAAGAAAAATTCCGTAAAAAAATTAAGTTTTCAATTGTTATTTTCTCATAAATTGAGCACACGACTCCTTTCACGATTTTTCTCTAACTCATGGTTTCTGATTTGGCCATCCACTGCCATCTCAAAAAGCCACTCCGTATATAAATAGGTAGTATAATTTGTCTAAGCTGTTTTTTTTATCTCTCTTATCAGAGCTTACGCTGCCGCAAAAAGTACAGTAGTTTCCAAATGTAGGTAACTTATCAGTTATTAAAGTAAATATTTGTATCTGAGTAATCGTGGTTAATAACCAGCTCAGTTAGATAACGTGGCATTATTACTTAAATTAAATACTATCTATTTATCGCATTTTACTGTCAAGATACAGTAGATGGGTATTATAAAATTCGTCAGTGATTTTTCTTATCACAAATAAAATCGCTTGAAGCGATAAGTAGTATTAAACATTACTATGAAATCTAATTTCGACCTTAACACTTAATTTTAATTAGCTGTACATAATGTTATGAAATTGAATGTATATCCTCCTAATACAGGTATTATAGGAGGTGACATTTCTAAATAGATAGTAAGTAATTTATTCTTTAAATTGTATCTTCTCACAAGAGCGAACCCAAAACAATGTTCTGTACTAAGACTACACCTAAGACTGATACCTGTGCATAAAAACACATTAAATGATGTGAATTATGTATGATTTATTCTAATACTTGAAAGGTCTCGAACATTGAAGAATGTAAAATGATGTGGTCGATGGTAAAATGGAACTTAAGAGAATGATAATAAGTATTTAAATTGTATGTACAGCTGTGAAACACTGTTTTTTTATGTTCAAGGTGACATTTCTAAGCTTCTTCACATTTGTGATATCCGATCCCGAGAATAATATCCTGAACGCATCAAACATATTCGTTTCGATGTCTCTGTTTTACACCATGCATTTGCCAATAGGATTACTTCCCCTCATCATTGTATCAGCGATCGAGGTAGAGCCGCCGATGGATCCCAACTTGTTATAGTTTTAAAAGGCTATGGTTCTTTCGCATATTAACTAACATATTATAGCAAGTCATGGCAGCGATCGATTTTACGCCTTATCTTAATACTATTAGGCTATTATTTATTTATTTGTATTACAGTGCATGCTAAGGCTTAGGCTACAGGCACAATGGAGGGTGAAAAACATCCGAAAGATAGTTTCGTCACGTTTCGGTCACTTTATTGTAACTAAATCTTGGCAAACGTAACTTTGTTTTTAACAAAAGAAGCTGTTATTTATCGATGCAGCCAAGACACTAATTTATCTCCATATCCATACGCACAATATATACCATTAAATTAACATTCAAACGGTATGGTCTCTAGGTATCTCTGATGTCATTCGGGTGTTTCGTATTGGTAAACGATACTGAAGTTCTGGACTCTAAGAGAGCTTTCGTAGCGTTGTCTCTTTTCAACATTCTACGTTTTCCACTGACCATGCTGCCTAACGTAATATCGAATGTAGTACAAGTAAGTTTAATTGTGGATGTATGTATGTACGTATGTGCCGTGAAAAGCTTGCCCGTTTGCACTAACAACTCCTGCAGTAATGCGATGTTAACGCTTTAGACCGGCAATACACGTCTGATTGTCGGTTCAGATAGTCTATGCAGTGTCTGATCCGACTATCGGAAGGTATTCGAATGGTACGTTCTCCGAGCGCTTACTCAACAACTGGCCAGTGTTACAACTACACGCAAACACTCGCTCACAGTTACATTTTCAATATTGTTGCAATAATTATAATCAACAAACACAATGCCATTGATGTAGTCTTTTAGTCAATAAATCATACTAAAGTACGTCGTAGCAAGCACGCGTAACACGAACGCCGCCGGTCTGACTATGACTGAGGTGGGTGGACCAAATTGCACCTAATTTGGGCCTTCCACTTTCGAGAAGCTAGTACCTCATCTCCCTTTTTTTACCTTTTGTTCTATGTTTGATCGATGCTCAATACGATCCTTATATGAACGTTTTTCTCTGACCCAGGATATTTCAGATAAGTCCAATGAACCTCGAAAATTCACATTAAAAATATATATATTGCTTTATTACCAGAATATGATTAAAGTGGAAGTTTTTAGTGCAAGCTGGCTTTTAACAAACACTATAACCCGAAATATTTCATTATAATTTTCCGTCTAACTAACTGTTTCTACGGTTGTACAGTCAATAACATAAATCCTATAGGTAGAGGGGATATTATTTAAATTTATTTTTAGATTCGAACGAATAATAGTTGAATACAGGGTGTGGCGTAATGAGTGAATAATCCTTTACCTGCGGATGGGGGCATCACGACTGTTTGGAAAATCACAATTTGTTTTCAGTAAAAGTTTCACGGTTTTGAGTTATTGGGCATTTTTGGAAAAAAATTAGACTCTATCCACTCTTTTCAGTGCCAAATTAAAAATACTAACAATTTTCTCAGTCTGTTTTCTGAATAGCATTCCTAGATAGAGTGGTGCTATCAAACGTAAACCACCAACTTTGTACGATGGCCATAGGCTTGCTTGTTGCTCGCGTCACGCCAGTGTGCTATTATCATACTACTAAGTCGACGATCCCCAAAATCAGGTAGAGTACCCCAGGACAAACAATAGAGTCGCTACCTATCTTTTTTACTCATTACATGAAAGAAAACTACATTGGCTTTAGTCGCAGACGCAGGTGCGCTATAATTCCAAGAATAATTTTATTCGACTTGACGGAGGGGCCGGTTTTGTCAGGATAAAGGCAGATGAAGTAAAACCATTACAAAAAGTAATAGTTTTGCTAAACACAACTTCTAAGAAAGTTGACCCTGACTCATTTTACATACAATATTTTTAAATTCAGTGCTAGAAATATCGTTAGTTATACTATTTTGGAATTTTAATGAAATAGGTTATTTATTAATTAATTGGGCATTCATGTCACCCTACATTTTTTTTACACCACGAGATACCAAAGTTAGAGAAAATAAAGAACTAATCACAAATTTTGCGGTCAAAAATAAATTAAAAAAAATAGTATGGCCATCGTACAAAATTGGTAGTTTGCGTTTGATAACACCACTATCTAGGAATGCTATTCAGAAAACAGACTGAGATAATTGTTTGTATTTTTAATTTGGTACTTAAAAGAGTGGATAAAGTCTAACTTTTTAAAATTTTCAAAAATGCTCAATAACTCGAAAACCGTGAAACTTTTATTGAATACAACTTGTGATTTTCCGAACAGTCATGATGCCCCCCAGCCGTGGGTAAAGGATTATCCACTCATTACGCCACACCCTGTATATTTATATAACTCTGCTATTTTTGTTGTTGGCTGTACGTTCCTAAGCATGCCTAGAAAATAGTTAATTAAAAAGTTGCTTTTCTATAAGATGCATTGCTTCTGATGCGTTTATTTTAAATTGAAATTCGTTGAACTTTTTTGTTATATTTTCAGACATCTGTTGGTATAAAAAGATTGAATAAGTTCATGAACTGTGACGAATTAGACGTCAGCTCGGTGGAACACAATGTGAAAGAACGTAAGTGTAAATTCCCCCATTTCTGATATAACTTTCAGGTCTTTTTTCGCACGTTTTGATAACTTTGAGGCACTTTATCTCAATTTGTGTAGAGAGTGGAATCAGCATCCTGCGTCTGTTTTCCTGTCAGAGTGCAATCTTGGAATCTTCAAATCCAGGGTGAATAAGTTCCTTCTGGGAAAGCGTGCTTCATCTTAGACCACATCTTCACTTACTTAAGTGAGATGGTGGCCAAACGGTTGGCCACCTAGAAGAAGAAAAAATCAGATAACTTTGAGGCACTTTGTCCCACTTTTTCATAACTTTAAGTGGATATACTTACATTCAAACCTATCTTTGTACCATCTACTAGTATAAGATGTAGATAAAAGATAGCACGTATCAATCACCATACTCGTATGTGGAGGCAAAACCTGTCATTAAAATATACTTCCGTGTGATACGAGATTTGATAGAGTGATATGCAACCGACATGACATCGCTATACTTACACTAAAAACAAGTGATTATTATTTTTGTTATTATAGTGCGTAAGCCCTCACACTCAGGGTAATTTCTAAGAAATCAAATAATATCCTAAAAAGCGCTAGAGTCCGAAGGAAGTCCCAAAGTTTTATGGAGTCCTACTCACTTGACCTCGCGGTGTAATTGGCATTCCCGTACTGAGGGAAGGACGCGGGTTCAAGTCCCTTCGAAGTCGAAACTTTTTTGGGATATTATTTAATTTCTTAACAAGTGATTAATTGAAATCTATAAAAACCGCGACTCGGTCCCTGCTTTTTCACTTTTTAGGGTTCCGTACCTCAAAAGGAAAAAAGGAATCCTTGTAGGATCACTTTGTTGTCCGTCTGTCCGTTTTTCAACCCCCTTTTCTCAGGAACGCGTGGGAGGTATCGAATTGAATTTAACATCAATTACTCAAGTCCGTAATATCTTGGAGCCGTGATATAAATTAAACTTCTGAGTAATTGCAATCAAAAGTTACAACCGTTTATGTTCAAAAATTTTGAAAGTTCCATGGTAATCACATGCACACAAAACCTATAGCGTACTTCCCGTTGACCTAGAATCATGGTTTTTGGCAAGAAACAAGGTTTTACGAACACAATACTATACGGAATCCTTGGCGCGCGAGTCCGACTCGCACTTGACATTTTATTTTTTTATTTGAGAAGGCGAATTCTTACTATGTGTAGCTAAGGACCATATTGGATACCAACAAGTATTTTAATACTTCATTTATCAAAATCGATTTAACCGTTTTGAGGCTTATCCAACCACAGAAACACTCGAAAAGCATAACCCACGCCCCGCGGGTATTAAAAAGGTGGAATTTGTGAGATAGTTTATAATTGATAACTGGTTCGAATCATAAAAACTGTTTCAACAATAGATAATAGCTTATCTACGTCATTTCTAAGTGCGTGAGCGAAGCCGGGGGCTGAAGCTTGTAAAGAATTCTAACTTTATAGTTCTCACTGCCTCGTGTCATTGTTTAAATATGCACAAAACAAATAAACTTTAACATTTTAAAACATAGCTAGCATTTTAAAATGTTAAATTTATTTTTACAGCCAACCCCATTGTGGTAGAAAACGGTAACTTCACATGGGGAGAACAGCATGCAGACACTGTGCTCACAAATATATCCCTCAACGTGCCGCGAGGGTCATTAGTGGCCGTGGTCGGAGCTGTGGGATCTGGCAAGAGTTCGCTGCTGGCCGCCTTACTGGGAGAGATGAACAAGACCTCTGGACGGGTTAATATTAGCGGTGAGTTGGTTGACGTGCTCACAAATATATCTCTTGATGTGCCACGGGGGACATGCCAGTGGTCGGTGCCATCGGCTCTGGCAAGCGTTCGCAGCTGGCCGCCTTACAGCGGAACAAGATGAACAAGACCTCTGGACGGGTTAATATTAACGGTAAGTTGATGTGCCCGTTTGTGAGAAGTGTTGATGACATAGTAAACGTCTCAGGGTGCCATATGAATGAGGATAGCTCAGGATCTTAACGGGTGGCACAATCTTCAGCCCAGCATTGGGTAAATTTCAGATGCAAATGATAATCATAATGGGGTTTTGTGAGGGCTGTCAATATTTTGGTAAAGCTGCTGGGCTTGGAATCACTCGTATTTGTGTTAACTATAATACTTATTGGTAGTTACTATTATGAGCTTTTGTTTTGCCGCTCCATACACTATAGCCTGTTATAGTAAACAATCGATTTCGATCGGTCTATCACTAATTTCAACAGTAATATCATCGTACTGTATTGCACGTATAAAAGCTGAGTGTGGTTCATGAAAAATCAATAATCAAATAAAAAAAACAATAAATCAATATTTATCTTTATAATTGGATTGAGATAAGAGTTACCCCTGCGCTTGACTTGCTATTTATGATATAAGATTCATATCGTATTAATGACTCGCCATGTTTTTATTAAATACATTGATTGATTGCATTATGTATGACTGTCAAATAAAATAAATAATGTTGGTCATCATCACAGGACATCAATTCAACATAATAGCCAGCGAAGCTGGCCGATTCAGATTCAGTCACTTTATATCTATGGCCCTATATAAAATTACAAGAAGAAGTACATCTTTCAAACGAATTATACTAAATAGGAAATAAAGTGTCAATTGTGTGCACGACAGATTAGTTTAAGATTTTTTTATCATAATTTATTTTATGTACAAGTAGCAACACTAGCGAAATTTGTATTGGGAAAAAAATAAGATTAAACTTGGCAACCCTGTTCTCGCTTAAGCTGTTAGTGTGTTTTTTCCTCGAAATCCTTCTTTACGAATAAACCATAAAAACGTACGCTGTGAGGGCTTTAATTTTTTGTTTACTTCAATATTTGTAAGGTAAATTAAAGAAGCGAATAAGAAACCTTTACCTTGTTAGTTTTTAGTTTTCAATAGAATTCAAATTCCTTTCTAGGTTCCGTTGCTTACGTACCGCAACAAGCTTGGATACAGAACGCGACGCTGCAAGAAAACATTCTCTTCGGAAGGGATCTGGACGTCAACAAGTATGACAATGTCATCAACGTTTGCGCGCTCAAGACTGACTTCGATGTGCTGCCAGGCGGGGACCAGACGGAAATCGGAGAAAAGGGTAATAATCGTAATTATACATAGAAAACACCCAGAACCGCCGGAACCTGCAGATTGTACAAATATTTGTCCCGAGTACAAAAATATTGAACACGTTTCAGGATTTTTCAAAATTTTCCTGAAAATGGGGTAGTTTGGGTTAAAGTTTGATTCGTACTGAAATGTCTGTAACTTTTTAAAGCTATTGACCTGAAATTTTCTGTCAAAATAATAATAAATTAAAAAACGTATTTCGGAATTTTCAAAAAACCCTTATAAAAGGGTAAAACGAGGGTTGAAGTTATTGAGGCTTTTTTTTTTGTAACTCTTTAACCAGTAGCCCAATTTGCTTGAAACTTACAGAGAATACAAAACTATTCAACACGTAGCTATATCAGGATTTAAAAAAAACTGTAAATTGGTTAAATCGGGTTGTTAAAGTTTGTGATTCGTAATATAACAAACTACAAAGTAAATAATGATACACGTATTTTTTTATTTTTACAAAACTAGCCCCTAGGTGTGCTATAAATTTCCACGCGGACGAAGCCGCGGGGCGCAGCTAGTTATATATATATTTGTTATACAAACCAACAATAAAGTACTACATATTGTTATTTCTACACAGGTATTAATCTCTCTGGCGGTCAGAAACAGCGCGTGTCGCTCGCTCGCGCGGTATACTATGGAGCCGACAACTATTTCCTGGATGACCCGCTCAGCGCCGTCGACTCGCATGTCGGCAAACACATATTCGATAAGGTAAACTAAAATAAAAAATATTTTAGGAATATTTCAGACGGCGATCAATTTAATTTGGCACAAAAATTTTATACTATCCGCGTATAGTAAAATTTTATAAAGAAAGCATAAAGAAATATTGTTATACTCGATAACAATATTTCTGTGTAAGTTTCTACACGTGAAAATCTTTTATTGGCTTTCTGTTGCTATTACTTAAATTGATTATGTTAGTTTAAGCCGTTGGTTTTTAAAGTAAATAATATGTTAAGAGGTACCGGGAAATGATATCTCCAACGATGATAATTTGCAACTGGTTTATTTATTAGATTTAAGTTACATGAAGGTTCAATGCGGAACAACAAAGATCACGTATTGCAAGTAGACATTATAATGTAGGACTTGGAGGTGAACTACATTTTCGGCCTGACCTCAGACATTGTACTTTGTACAAAATAAATAAATAAAGTACTGGTACAATGCAGCTATTTTGAATGGTGTCCGAATCGACAGTATCAAAAATATTAAAATCAAAAGTGTCAATTGGGACACTGTGTTCCAATTTATTTTGTCCGAATCGACAGCAAGTCGTATTTACATGCTATCTGGACTGTTATTTAGCAATCCAGCCCTATCAAAACGTATCACCACAGTGCTTATCAAACAAAATATACGCATCCGATGGTATTTGAACCCGCATGTGTATTTTGTTAGGCTCTGTCGCTTTCCTATTTCTAATGGATGGCCTACAGTGGGATTCAGTGGGCTGATAAGATAATTTATGACGAAGGGGTTTCAAATGTCAATAAAGGATGGGAGGTTTTGCGTAATTGCACAGCTGCACTGTGAGCTGTTCTTGCAATGGGTTCAACTCAGATAGCACAAAAGCTAAACTAAACTAATTTTAAAGCAATAGAAAATAATTTAATTTAATGCCATCCGTTTTATTTTGATCGATAAGAAAGGGATAGCAATATTTTTTGTGCTGTCGTGTTGTTGTAGATTAGTTTTTGTGACATTTTAATTGATACCAGTGTTCATTGAAATGATACCGCGACGCAACATACATATATGTAGACTTAAAAGTTCAAATTCAAAACAATAAAGTTGCTGAGAAAATGTCTTACGGTCCGTATAGTCTTAGCAAGATTGACATGCCTCTGGAGTCCACTCAAAACCAGCGCTGGGTAGACACACCAGTGTTTATCCAGCACAACGCTGAGTGGTGGCCATATTTGCCCTATACTCTGCTGCGCACACAATAACGTAAATGTACATAATTTTATTGAGTACTTTAAGTTTTCGTATTGTGTAGTAGATTTTTAAGGTAAATAAAATATTTTCAATTATTTATTCAAAGTTTTGTATTATCTAGGTAATCGGACCCCAAGGCCTGCTAAAAAGCAAGACACGCATGTGGGTGACAAACAACGTGTCGTACCTAGCGCAGACTGACCTCATAGTGGTGCTGAAAGATGGAGTTATGTCTGAAGCGGGGACTTACCAACAGCTTTTGGAGAAGAAGGGGGCATTCGCCGACTTCCTACTGCATCATCTGAGTGATGCTGAGAGGACTTCGCCGGAAGGTACGTTTGTTATAATCAATAGTCTGAATATCTACTATATAAAAATAAGTCGGGTTTTCCTTCCTGACGCTATAACTCCAGAACGCACGAACCGATTTCCACGGTTTTGCATTCGTTGGAAAGGTCTCGGGCTCCGTGAGGTTTGTAGTTACATAAAACGAAGCCATCTGGTGGCGAAACGGAGTTCGCCGGGTTTGCTAGTTTCTTATATAAATGTTGTACGGTCCTCTTATTCGTTTCAAACTAGGGTCCGGGTACACAATAAAGGATTATACTATCAGATAGTATAATCCTTTATTGTGTACCCGGAGCCAATTTCATATGTAAGGACCTAATAGATTCTATTAGGTCCTTACATATGAAATTGGCGTTTTGTATGGGAGGAACAAAAAGTCGAATATTTTTTAATATAATATATTTAATTAATCAAAGTATGAACCATTATTTTCTATGCACTTTTGCCATCTTATAGGTAGTTCATTGATCCCTTTACTAAAAAAACCAGTCGGACGGGAATCAATAAAATCTTTGAAGGCGATTTGGACTGCCCCATCGGAGTTGAATTTTTTCCCTTGCAAGAAGTTATCCAAATTTCGAAAAAAATGGTAATCTGTTGGAGCAAGGTCCGGGGAGTACGGAGGATGTCTTAGACTTTCCAATTGAAGCTCTTCTAATTTAGTAGCCGTCTGTTGCGCAGTGTGTGGTCTAGCGTTGTCGTGAAGCAGCAGTGGCGTGGAGCGATTGACCAGCCTAGGTTGTTTAGCCGCTAGCTTTTCCATCATGGTTTGCAATTGCTGACAATAGACATCAGCCGTAATAGTCTGGCCAGATTTGAGAAAACTGTAATGAACAATACCGGCACTAGTCCACCAAACGCTTACAAGTAACTTTTTTGGGGTTAATTTTCGCTTGGGGCAGGATTTGGCTGGCTGGCCAGGATCCAACCATTGCGCTGAGCGCTTCCGATTATCGTAAAGAACCCATTTTTCATCACAGGTAATGATTCGGTTTAAAATACCTTCATTATTGTGCCGGTTTAGTAATGTAACGCAGCAGTCGACGCGCGTTTGCCGGTTTGCTTCAGTCAATTCGTGAGGTACCCACCTTTCAAGCTTTTTAATCTTCCCAATTTGCTTCAAGTGAATTAAAACAGTTTTATCACTAACATCGCAGCCTGCAGCTAACTCGGACGTGGTTTGCGATGGATCCGCTTCCACAATAGCCTTCAACTCTTCATTATCAACTTGAGTCTCAGGCCGTCCACGGGGCTTGTTCTGCAGGTCAAAATTTCCAGAACGAAAACGTTGGAACCAAAAACGAACTGTGTTTTTTTTTGCAACACGACCGCCATACACATCATTCACCCTTCGAGTTGTTTCCGCAGCACTAGTGCCACGGCGGAACTCGTACTCGTAAATAATGCGATATTTTAAGTTTTCCATTTTGTAAAATGAGTGACGCAAACAGAAAAAAACATAAGAAAAAAAACAAATGAATGACGATCATCGAAGCACAAATACATGAGTCTATAGCTGTACAAATTTGAATTTGGAATTCCTTACCAAAGAGGAGAAATTTGTGATTAAAGTGGCCAGTACGAAAAACGCCAATTTCATATGTAAGGACCTAATATAAAGGATTGTTAAACAAATGAATTGAATTCAATTGTTTTTAACAAAACGGAGCGGAGTTGTATAAAATAATAGCTTGGTGTCAAAAAAGCGTCATGCTTTTGAGATTTTAATGCTGGTTTCCCGTTTTATCAAAATTTTGATGGCAACTTGGAGTAAGGCTTACTTAGACCCGTATTATGAAAGCTTGCTCAGTCATCGATCTATGCTTGAGTAACGATTTTCTATGGAATAAACTTCACGTAAAGCATAGATCTATGACTGAGCAAGCTTTCGTAATACGGTAATAAACGTCACTGATTAGAATAAATGAAAAACATAGAATGCTGTTTATCCTATTCGTATTTTTAGTTTGACCCATTGACCTATCTTTCGGCCCACCAAACTATTATAAACTTTCCTATGTTCTTAAATATTGGTAAATTTATTTCAGAACTGAACGAAATCAAACAAGACTTGGAAAGTAAACTCGGATCAGAATTCCAAAATAAGTTGCAGAGGGCGAGATCTCTTTCGGAAAGCGCTTCGGAATCCGACCAAACTGCTGCAGCAGGTAAATTAGAAAGTAAATAGCATTCGTTGCATTTTGTCCCTCCAGCAGGTCAAAACAGATCATTCGTGCGTGTATAAATCGTAATATTTTCGCCGCGCGTCGGTTCACTTACTTTAGATTTTTATTCGTTATCACGAATAAAAATTAATTTGCGTTATGATTATAACGCAGCCAATAACTGACTAAAATTGTATGAATGATACGAATACGTCTGAAATGACCATCAGCATAAAGGCGAACCATCAAATCAGCATTTACAGTCCCACTGCTGGGAAAATACTTACTCATTACTCTTCCTCTCCCGCAACGCATTGGGACTTTTTTTCTCTTACACCGTAAATAAAATGATTCAAATCTTAGTTTTTATTTACAGGAGATCGCAGGGACAGTGTTAAAAGGAAAACGCCAGAAGGAATGACAGATAAGGAACGCAAAGAGAAGAATAAACTCATTGATGTAGAAAAAACAGAAACTGGCAGGGTAAGTGACAGATTGCATTAGCGCCGACGACGCTTCATTTATTGATAGTTTTGTAGTAAATAACTACGTGTTACTTGATGGACCGATGACATTGTAGCGGTCTCAGGGAGTCGATGGATGGAGGCGGCTTAGGACCGCTATTTGTGGCGTCGTTTGGGAAAGGTCCAGGAAGGCAATTCTCGCCAATATATCACTCGATAAATATATAAAATAATAATAATAAATCATTTATTTCAGACAACATAGAACAGTTATAGATCTTAATTAATTTATTCTACTGTCCATAGATATATACCTTAAATCTAACATACATAAAATATAAAAACTTAATTTATAACACGAAAATTATTATTGCGGCGACGCGACGTGTAAATGTCGTAATCAAGGTGTCAGCTGACGACGATGCACGGCGGTATCCCCTTGCAGGCGGCCGGTGAAACGTCGGAACACTTCTCGACGCGCGCAGCGAGAGTTCTCAAATATGACAAGAACTGTTAAATGTGACAGTTCTTCTAAAACTGTCAAATTTGACAATTCTTTTGATATTTATCGAGTGATATATTGGCGAGAATTGTCTTCCATTAGTGTACGTTTGTAGACGACAGGTTTTCAATACATAATACGTCAAAGTTAACCGATGTCCCTGATAATTTAAACGATACAAGAACTTAGAGTGAGACGCTCATAAACCACATGCCGAATAAAGTGTCTTGTACACAGCATTTAAAAATAAATCTATATACCCTAGAATCTAGGGTACTTTACAATGTTACCTTAATAATCTAGGCCCTAGATTATTAAGGTAACATTGTAAAGTAAAGTAAAGTAAAATTTATTGCATCAAATACATGTAAATAAGGTACATAGGTGGAGTATGTTTAAAGAAGAAACAATGTATTTCTACCGTTTCGGCGTGCAAAATCTGGGTCCAATGTCACTTATGTATAGCTAATACATCAAATTAAAAACGAATAATTAGTTGATAAGAAAACTGAATATTAAATTAAAATTGAAATTACAAAAAAATTAAAAACTAACAATTTGTCATTTACCTAAATCTAAAAAATGTCTGTCCGTCATGAAATCATTTACTGTATAGTAGCATTTACCTTCCAAAGTAATTTTTAACTTTTTCCGTAACAGTGATATTGGTAGTTCTCTAAGTGATTTTGGCAGTTTATTGTAAATGGAAGGGCCATGCAGAAAATACCCTTGCTCATCAAAGCAGTCTTTGAGTTTGGCATGCAGACTTTGTATTGATCTTGTCGATTTCGAGGAACAACTTCGGAAAGCTGACAATATAATTCAGGGTTACTTTTCACAAACACAGCCGTTTTGTAAATATACAGTGAAGGTAGAGTAAGAATATTATATTGAGCAAAGTAAGGCTTACAGTAATCTGTTACCTTAAGGCGAAACATAGCTGGTATACAGCGCTGTACCAAGTTAAGAAGTTATAAGTTAAACAACAACATTTCTTATGTTGTTGTTTAACTTATGACTTCAAAATTAATATTTTTATCTTTAACTTGGTACAATGTTATGTTATGTCCTTATTAATTTATCTGATGATGCTGTGTGAATGGTCCTGCATCATTTATTTATCTCTCAGAAAAACTCTTATTCTAATAAATTAATTGTACACAGGTAAAATGGACTGTATACAAACACTACCTGGTGAACGTCGGTATCTTGGCATCGGTGGTGACGGTGGTGATGAATCTTATACTGCAAGTGTTCCAAGTCGGCTCCAACTACTGGCTCGCGGAGTGGTCCAACGACAATAGAATGGTATGTTTCTTTTGTAAAATAGACTATATACAAACACTACCTGGTGAACGTCGGTATCTTGGCATCGGTGGTGACGCTGGTGATGAATTTCATACTGCAAGTGTTCCAAGTCGGCTCCAACTACTGGCTCGCGGAGTGGTCCAACGACAATAGAATGGTATGTTTCTTTTGTAAAATAGACTATATACAAACACTACCTGGTGAACGTCGGTATCTTGGCATCGGTGGTGACGCTGGTGATGAATTTCATACTGCAAGTGTTCCAAGTCGGCTCCAACTACTGGCTCGCGGAGTGGTCCAACGACAATAGAATGGTATGTTTCTTTTGTAAAATAGACTATATACAAACACTACCTGGTGAACGTCGGTATCTTGGCATCGGTGGTGATGCTGGTGATGAATTTAATACTGCAAGTGTTCCAAGTCGGCTCAACTACTGGCTCGCAGAGTGGTCCAACGTCAACATAATGGTATGTTACTTTTGTAAAATGGTCTGTATACAAACACTACCTGGTGAACGTCGGTATCTTGGCATCGGTGGTGATGCTGGTGATAAATTTAATACTGCAAGTGTTCCAAGTCGGCTCAACTACTGGCTCGCAGAGTGGTCCAACGTCAACATAATGGTATGTTACTTTTGTAAAATGGTCTGTATACAAACACTACCTGGTGAACGTCGGTATCTTGGCATCGGTGGTGATGCTGGTGATGAATTTAATACTGCAAGTGTTCCAAGTCGGCTCAACTACTGGCTCGCAGAGTGGTCCAACGTCAACATAATGGTATGTTACTTTTGTAAAATGGTCTGTATACAAACACTACCTGGTGAACGTCGGTATCTTGGCGTCGGTGGTGACGGTGGTGATGAATCTGATACTGCAAGTGTTCCAAGTCGGCTCCAACTACTGGCTCGCGGAGTGCAATGATAATAGGATGGTATGTTTCTTTTGTAAAATCATTATTCCCTCTCCAAGACGTGTCTTAGAAAAGTCAAGAGGACGTCCGTTAACCCACTGATCTCTGTACAGTAGGCCAAGCACAGAGATTGTTGTCTAGGGCAGAATAGAGAAAAATCGCGTCGTATCGTCATACATTGCTTATTGAAGTTGATTCAATAATTTACGCAATTTATGATGCGATGTCATTTTTGTCTATGCTACCACAAATATAGCTAGTTAGTTCATAGTTTTTTATTCATAACAAAATGTTACATGTCAGATACTTAAATCTTAGCATGATATAAAATTCTACAATTGTACGTACTTAACATACAAAGTACATAATTTCCCAAAGAAACAGAAAACGATAAATAAATAACAGCTATATAGTAATATGCTGGATATATAAATATAGCTGCGCTTGGCCTGCTGGTCAATGCCGCCCTGAAATATTATGTTGATAAGAGTTGATACTGGGAATAAAACCAACTAATTACACGAAGACTCATTGCAGGCTGAATTTATTTAAGACCTAAATATTGTAGGTACTTACCTAAATAACTTATGTTGTATTTCACAGATTGTTAATGGTACAGTGGACACGGCCCGCCGTGACATGTATCTTGGCGTTTACGGCGGCCTGGGCGTCGGACAAGGTAAGCTTTCATATTTGTAAACTGCTCTATACATGCTAATATTTCATTTTTATATCGGTGACGGGTGTCGGTTTTAATATTGCAAGTGTTCGTAATCTGTATACATTTCATATTTAATATTGCAAGTGTTCGTAATCTGTATACATTTCATATTTAAATTAGGTATTCTGTTATTCGGGATGGAATCCATTTTAAACAAATCAAAATTCAGTAAAATCGGTCCAGCCGTTATTTAGTTATAAATGGTGTAATGTAACTAACACGACTTTGTTAGAATTGTTTTCGTCCCGAATAACAGAATAACTAATAAAAAATATGGAAAATTCACGAATATAAAATTGATTATAAAATTCGTTTAATGATACATTTTTCGTATGCAACGCCATCTCTGATTCTAAGTCAGAACAAAGTTTCACGGGTCAGCTAATTATAATGAATATGTTTTATACTAAATTTCAAATTGAGTTGGTAAATACAATCTTAATAATATTTATTCCTTAGAATTTTCTAAAAAAATCTTTGTAATACCTACTAAAACTATTAACACTTCAGACTGATAAAAAAATAGCAAAAGTTAATAGAAACAAAAATATTTGTAGGTATCTATGTATGGATGAATAATGAATACATTTTTACTGGCATTAATTTGTTTACACATAAATATATATGTATTTTGATTTAGACGTATTGAAAAAAATAATTGCATGATTTGATTTCTACATACAACATATCAATAGATATGGGTGCATGTACTCGGCTATTAGAATTTTTTTAAGGATCATATTTTATATATTACAGACCTAAAATCATATAATTTTCTCTTGCATCTGGTCAATATTAGCACTATAACCATTTCGGAACTGGGAAATTTGTATACACTAGCCGAACTCGATGTGGAATGTTTGTAAACAAACCATACATCACTTTAAATTCACTCTGTCGCTGCGTATTTTTTTAATACGCAATTTACATTACTTGTCGCTTGTTTTGTTTACAAACGTTCCACATCGAGTTCGGCTAGTGTACTATACATATTTAAAACAACAATACCTACGTATTGTTACTAATTCCTATTTAAAACATTGTATTATATTAATTAAATCATCAATTATGCATGCTTGCACTGCACTTTTATAGAAATTTTAGTTTAAATATTTTTTACTAGTTACAACCTATTTACGTGATTCCTTTTTGCAAAAAGCTGACACGCTAGCTCTGTTTACATTTTTAGCTGTACTTATTTTGTTACACCGAGCTCCATTATACATGTACGCTGGAAGGAATATTTTATCTGCAATTACAGTTGTTTAATGTGCCGATTTAAAGCGACCATCTCAACTTCAACTTCTTTGTTTTGGCGCCGCTTGCTTTTCGATCTCTCGACCGTCTCTTGTATAAAAATTGACATTTGTTGAGGCGTACCAAAACAACATGACAACCGTGATATTAGTTCCGTAGACGGTCACGCCGCTCACGCTAACACTCAGCGCCAAAATGGCGAAAATCAAATGGCCTCAATATGTCTTTGATAATATGACCTCCAGCGTACTTTTATATTGGAGCTCAGTGTTTTGTTGTAATATCCCTTAGCACTGCATGCTTCTTTCTGTAGATAATTGTTTCAATCCTTCCTATTAGATATAATATAACAAAAAAGAGGTTATAATTGTAAATCAGCCTAGCCTAATTTGTTTATTGTGTTTACATCAAACATTATCAACAATTTATGGACTAGCTCAGATTTTTCTGACGGCTTTCTCACCAGCTCTAAAGCCATTCTCAATGTACAATGTTTGCAAACAACTCTCAATCTAATTGGCGTGTTTTCGATAAATTCTTGTCAGCGTTATGCAGCTAAGAGCTCAAATAGGCAAGTAGTGCAAATTCTGTCCCAAAATCGTCAGCAAGAAAGTGATTTTTAGGGTAAGTATGGGGGCAATGTTGTCAAACATTGTACATTATTCAGTGGTATACACAAATAATTACTGCATGTAAATATCCTTAGCATATATCTATGTAGCACCCTGTATAACGTGGTTTACATAGGAAAAAGCATCGCTCGACAATGCTCTCAATTTCAAAATTTTACTTTATTTCATATAATTTTGGTATATTTTGAAATTGAATTAGAAATTCATGACAAGAACGAGATTTATTAGTGCCGTATGAAATAAATAAATTTTGACTTTGTGACTAGCCGGGTCCAAAACGATGAACACAGCTTGCGACGTTCTAAAACAATTGCATTTTGAAAAAAATATAAAAAAATTATAAAATTATAATTATTATGAGATAGTGGTGCCAATTCAGATGGCACTACAACTATACTGGTACAACCAGTATAGTTTTAGTGGTTTAGTGTTTAGGTACCTATACGGAAACAAAATAATTAGTTTAGTTTCCGTTACTTGCGCCCTCTTCTTCTATGACGGCGGTATTGATGTGCCTCGGCCGGTATGTCTTCCGAGCTTCGCATGTCCAATACAATGCGTACATTCGCAAGCCGTGCTGTCTTTGGACCCGTGTAGCGAGCGTTGCTGGTTAAGGGAAATGCAGCGATGATCAGACGTAGAATTTGAGAATTGGGTGTCTGGGCGCAGTGCTCTCCGTCTCGGTGTCGTCCCTGGCGCTTTACATCGGCACTCTGTCCGCGGCGCGCACGCTGCACGCGGCCATGCTGTCCGGGGTGCTCCGCGCGCCGTCCATCGGGTTCTTCGACTGCACGCCCGTGGGCCGCGTGCTCAACCGGTTCAGCAAGGACGTCGATGTGCTGGATAACGTACTGCCTATGACCCTCAGGGGATGGACCTCCTGTTTCTTTGCGGTATGACCAGCGAAAACTGCTCTACTGAAATTACTCTGTCTGGTCTATTTTGTGAACGAGTAACGAGCACTTGTTCACAAGGATACTTTTGCGATTGAGCAACACAGCGTACGCACAAAGACAGGATTCCCTGCTTACTTGTTCACAGAATACACGGACCAATAAAGCAGTAAAATCAAATGAAATTATATAGGGGTCATAAAAATGTATTATTTTCTTCTTACAACTTAATTACTCTGTGTACTTGTTACGATTTATTTGGTGCACCCGAACAGACTGACATGTTACCACAACTAACGTTGAAAATCTCATCTTCGTGTTTTAAATGTGGATGGTTCAATAAATAGGAAGTTTGCGGATTTTAATATACCAATTTTTTAGCGGATATGTGTGTGTGAGCTGTGTAAAAGAGTATGGCTTGACGGCTATATTAAAACGATCAACTATATTATAAATCTTGTGACTATGACGCTGAACTTACTTCTCTATCGATTGGCATTGTAAAACCGTATAGTGAATCTAAAAAAACCTAAATATTGTTAATACCTATCTTAGAATGTTTTATCGCCTCAGAAGTTGTTAATAGAACTATAATTAATTTTTTTTTAAAGGGATCAGTTTATAAATTCATACACTTTTTTCTCTTTCGTAGTGCTATGTGCATGCATGCCCTTCTAGATGTTTCTGGTAGTTTTTCCTGCACTTACCTCGGTTCTATAAATCTAAAGCATAAAATTCAGTAAACAATGTATTCATTATTGTCCGCTAGTGTGTAGATAGACGAATTGTATTACGGTAACTGCGTTCTTTCAGCTATGTCTTCGGTATTCGCGGATTTGTTGCCGTATCTGGCGTGTTGGCGCGCTGCAAAAATCATCCATGAACAGTTGCTGGGGAACGTATTGCGAACGCCGTTGCAATTCTTCGAAGTCACGCCATTAGGCAGGATACTGTCACGGTTCTCTAAAGACTTAGATGTACTGGATACGATGCTTGCGTCGCAATTTACTGACGTCATGTATTGTGCTTTTGAGGTAAACGAGATGTTATGTTGCAATCAAAAGTGGGATTATCATTTTTGTGTTGTAGTTTTGCTGTTTTCTTTAATTTCAGTAAAATATATTTTGTCCTGTGAAAGCTTTTTCGACCTCTGCATATACAAACCAGGCAAGTGCTTCGGGTTTTTAGAGTCAAATAAATATACCTACTGTAGATAGAGGACAAATTTGGAAGAAATATCGCATCAAATGATCATCTTTTATCATCATCATATCTTCGACAAATCATGGGGCATTTTCATACCACTGCTTTTTAGACTAAAACACTCGAGATGTTAATGTTTGAATGCTAAGACATAGCTATATCTCAATCGAATGCACTGGCTTGTGCGCTCGATTGAATACTAGATCATGGCATCATCGTTAACAATCTGTCTGTGACTTCACCTGGGTATCATCGTCATCATTGGCCCATCCACGAACGATGTTTTATGTAGTGTTCGTTTGGCGGCACTTACGTAGATGATTTGTAAGGCTAAAGCTCGGTTTCCACCGCGAGTGGAGTGGATCTATTTTAACTCGCAATAGTAAACTGCTTACTTGTATTTCCATCAACAAATAGTCGAGCGGAAAGGAATGAGCTAGCAGAAAGCGTTGAAATTAACTCCTCCTACTCATCTATCATTTCCCGCTCTTACCCTTTCGTGGTGGAAACCCGGCTAGCTGGATCTAGGTCTTATTGAATTATGCGAAATTGTAGTAATCGAATAAACTTAGAACACTTTTACGTTACATTTTGATCGTCATATTTTCGTCCAACAGCATGATTGAGAGATATATATTCAGCGCATATTAGATTTTGGGCTTCATTTTGATTCACCACAACTTTTTACCATATTCTATCATTCTTTACTCACCCACTTTTAGCATAGCTTATTATTATTACCGTACCAACTTTCATTTTTTGTAAACTGATCCAAAATACTGATACGACCCAAAAATAAGCGTTACTTTTGTAAAATTTGCAAGGAGTGTTGGCGTCACGCGTCATGCATAAGGTCTCATCACATTTATGACGCGGAATCGACAAGCCATCAGCAATAAGGCGTTTTCCAAAAAATAAAAAGACCCTATTTACCTTAAAAGGTAAATCAAGGATCTTTCGCGGAAGATTAAAGGTAGTGGTAGTGTCACGTCAACCTAAGCAGGCACTATGCCACTTAAATTTCAAACTTAAAGCAACAAAAAGCGCCATCTTTTCAGTCTAGTCGAACTATTCTTTGATATTAAGAAAACGCTAAACCGAACTTTGATTTAAATGTTTCGTTATTCCATCATCGGAGTTTTGTGCTGACTCTGGAAATTCCTTAGTAGTTGGGTTAATATCACATTTATCGGAAACTCTTTGGAATATGGGTATGTCTGTCTGTCCGTGTGAACAAATCAACTTGTCATATACATATTTTGAAATAAATATAGGTACTAAATGCGGGTAGGTTTTTATCTGGGTGTACCAAATCAATTGGACCAATTGCTTTTAAGTATCAATTTTTTGCAAAAAGTTTCAAACGATTGAGATAGCCATACTAACATTATCTCAATTCGACAAGTAACTCTGTCTGTATGTCTGTCTGTTACCTTTTCACGCCTAAACGGCTGAACGGACCTCAATGAAATTTGGCAGGGAGGTAAATGGTGTTTCGGGGACGAACATAGGCTTGGCCAAAAGCGCGTGCGAAGCTGCGGGCATAAGCTAGCAGACAATAATTTTCACAGTGTCCTATTGATTTGTTATATAATAATATGTCCTACTCCTACCTTATGCTAAGTATATTTTTTGGATTTTTTGACCATGAATTTGATCTTTACTTTTACCCTCCTCAGCATGATTTATTTTAACGTTTGCCGTTTCTGATAATTCGATAGGTAGATAAGTCTGCCGCCGCTGTGCCAATAAATAGAAGATCAGAGGTTAAAACAACAAGTTCAAATTCATTTGTCATATGAAACGACATCCTACAACAAACCATTTCAATATAACTTACAATGTTGTGTAAACTTATATTAAAATTATAGGTATTGGGAACACTTTTCGTCATAAGTTGGTCGACGCCGATTTTTTTGGCGGTCATTCTGCCGATTGGATTCGTATACTACGTTATTCAACGGTTCTACGTAGCGACTTCGAGGCAGCTGAAGCGATTGGAGTCTGTTTCCCGGTCGCCAATCTACTCACACTTTGGCGAGAGTATCACGGGAGCTTCTACAATTCGCGCCTATGGAGTTACTGATAGGTCAGCCTCGTTGCTTTATTGATCACTCTTCCCGTAGATTTAGACCGCTCGTTTTATGAAAGCTTGCTCATTCATCGATGTATGCTTATGTAACGCTTTTTATGGCATAAACGTCACTCAAGCCTAGATCCATGACTGAGTAAGTTTTCATAATACGGGCCTAGTCTCTAGCAGCCTACTTATAGAAATTCTATTATAATACCTATTAAACTAATTTTCATGTCGTGATAAATTATCTAAACACGGTTCTAGACTGGTAAGATATTTATGTCAACACCGACATTTATGTATAGAAGCTATCTAAATTTATAACAATGACTGAAAAGAACTAGGTAGCAGCAACTTAACACTAAAAACAAATACTTCAACAAAGCATAATTGATGGAGCGCAGCGATGTCTGTTTTCAAATTTGGAACAACCAGCTAACCTACCATTCTGCAGTGCGCCCGTAGCCGTGGGTTTTAGCAGTCTACGTACTCGGTTCTCTAGAACTGAGTATACATAAACCCATATCCTAGATATTTGTTTGTAAACAAACAACGCTACAAAACTAAAGATATATTGGTGTAAAAAACTAAACGCTGGTATCATCGGAGCAAATCGCAGAAGTTCGCAACAATGATTTTGAAAGCTTTCATTCATCTCTTCGTCTCTCGTCCTCTGTCAAATTCTAATTTCAACATTTTTGCAGCGCGTATGCAATTATGCGTTGTTGAAGTTTGTTATTTTATTTTTATTGATGGCCATGCTGTTACCTTGCTGTTTTCTGTTATTGTTATCAGGTTTTGTTAAGTATTTATTCATTAATGTCTTTGATTAGAGATCAGAGACATTCAATATCTTGGATTCGATATCACACAACGAGTATTAATTGAATAGAAACGCGACAACATCCTGTAAATCCTTCGAATTGCCCCACAGATTTGTAACGATATCAGAGAGGCACGTGGACTACAACCAAGCCTGCTACTACCCCAGCACGATCGCCAACCGCTGGCTGGCGGTGCGGTTAGAGATGATGGGCAACGGGATTATATTCTTCTCTGCGCTGTTCGCGGTACTCAACAGGCATACTGTGAGCCCCGGGCTTGTTGGGCTGTCTGTCAGCTACGCATTGCAGGTACCTATCTGGCTTGATTGTGAAACTACTACTCAGTACCAAAGTCCGGTCCAATTATCAGCCTGTATAATGTTCACTGCTGGACATGGCCTCCCCATAAGACGCCACGAGTAGCTTCCTGCGCCGCCATCTATCGACTCCCCGCGACCGCTACAATGTCGTCGGTCCATCGGGTGGAAGGTCATGTCTTCCCACACTCCGTTTCACCTGCACTCCAGTCCAAGCTTAGAACCAAAACCTTAAATTTTAGCAAGAACTATATTGTTTCTTACATGTTATGGTATGAGGTTAGAGAATCTTTATTTCTCATAAAAACTATAAAAGTTAATTTACAATGAGAATAAGTAATTCGTAAATAATGTTTAAATTACATATACCTCTAGGACCTAGGTACTTATATGTAGGCATAGATAATCTAATTTTTTATATAATAGTGCTATTTAACATAATAATAATTTAGGCTAGATGAGTACAAACAAATGTTATAACAAACCGACAAATAACAATATGTTGTGGCTATGTATGTTGTGGCTTAAATATACTGTAATTTTACAAATATAACGTAGCAGTTTTTCGGTATTTGCGTTTGAAACGTACTATAGCGCTTTATTATGATAATATGAACCTATTTTTTTTTCGTCATCATAAATCGACCCACTACTGACCGAAGACCTAATAACACATAAACATTTTATTTATAATTTGTCAAATTATACGACACAATTGTTTTCACATCCATACTATATTATACACTCGAAAGTAACTCTGTCTGTTACCTTTTCACACCTAAAAGGCTGAACGGATCTCAAAGAAATTTGGCAGGGACGTAAATGGTATCGCGGGACATGGGCTACTTAAAAAGCGCGTGCGAAGCCGCGGGCAGCAGCTATTACAAAATAAAATAATAAAATTAATACACATTATTCAGAGTTTAAATGTAGGTATAAAACGTCTTTATCTTATGCATATCTATATCATATATAAAAACTTGTAGTTATTGAATTTAAACTGTAAAGTAATGAATGATGGTAAACCTATGTTTTTAGATCACACAAACCTTGAACTGGCTCGTCAGAATGACATCGGAAGTGGAAACTAACATTGTGGCCGTCGAGAGGATAAAGGAATACGCTGAAACCACTCAGGTAATTTAACATACATATTACAGCAGTTGTATTAACTAGCTTCTATTGCCGGCTTTACTCACGAGGTACTTGAATGAAACGTAGCTATCCCACTAAGGGAAAATTTAGCTTTCTATTAGAGAAATAATTTTCAAAATCGGAGCAGTAATTCCAGTGATTACCACTACACACGAATAGATAAACATTAAAGTTTTACCAAAGTTTTTAAAATGATAATAAAATAAATTAAACCTCCTAAAATGTTATAAAATAAATAAATACAAATAAAATGGTTACATTTCATACAACAATTAGTCCATAGGTTTATGACAAAATACAATCAAAGAATCATTTTAACAACACACGACAATAGAAATAGAAAAAAACAATAATAATAAACGAACAAAATAAATAATACAGATAACTGTGACAGCTGATCTGAGGATAATCAATGAAGGAAATATTTTCCTTTATTGACCACCCTCACCACAAAGTACCTCCAGAGTGGAGAAGATAGTCCTCTTCCACAGTCCTCAGGATGCTGTTGCGACTGTACCTTATTCTCCGCATCAGGGAAGCAGTGTTCTTGCGCACGATGGCATGAAAACCATCAGTGTGGTACTGCGTAAACATTCCCGACGCACTGCAGAAACGGGGCAGCATCATCCGAAATATATTATTATATTGGATTCGTAGGCCGTCCATCGATCTTTAGGTATGCCGGACCCACAGACTTCCCGTGTAAAAACTCTCACAGTAAGCTTTAAAGAGTATGACTTTAGCTTATTCAGTACGAGCCAGCATGTTACCTCGGACCGATAGAGCCCTACGCTCCCTTTTAATATCTTCATCATCTCTATGGTCTTCGGCAACTGTATGTCCCAGATGTTAACCTCAGGCACGCGATTAATGTTCAGGCCATTCAGGGTAATCTTACGTTTATTATCGGGACATTTACCGGCGGCCATAAAGACCATGTATTCGGGTTTGTCAACATTGTATATGAGCCCATGCTTAACAGGGTAGGCTTCACATACCTTTAAAAGCTCTCTATTCCCACCTACGGTCGGGCTCAGCAGCACCATATCATCGGCATAACTGATGTTATTTTTGCTAACACCGTTCATGCGCCGATACGCTTACTGCTAAGCTCGCCGATTAGGTCGTCAACATAAAATTGAAGAGCTTAGGTAACGTCATCCCCCCTGTCTCACCCCGCTCTCCAACCGATATGTTACCGATAGAGCCGGCCCACTTTTCAAAATATTAGTGTAGATTTTTACTTAACAGCCTTACATACTGCAATAACTTCGGACCTATTAAACGCTGGCTGTCAATCCTTTACTCTTAGGAGGCAGCATGGAACCTCACAGAGGGCGCCCCAAGCGCAACATGGCCGGAAAGCGGCGCCGTACAAATGGAGCGATTAACGCTCGGTTACCGCGCGAATGAGCCGGCGCTGCGTGACGTCACGTGTACAGTGGCGCCGCGAGAGAAACTGGGCATCGTCGGACGCACGGGGGCTGGCAAGTCTACGCTCACGCTCGGACTATTCAGGTAACTGCTAATAAATAAATAAAGGTACTACTACTGAGTTCAGTTTGATGTTTTTTTACAATAACTAAAAACTTTTTTTAAGTTATGAGACGCTTCCCGTCCTTGTCACTGTTGGTCACATTTGTGTGTCCTTTTCCTTGTCACACTTCGTAAATCCCCTACCTCTCTTAACGTGTGACGTAATATAAGGATGGTCCCAAGTTCTAATTTAATGAAATTTCTAAGTGGGGAACTACGATCGGCTATGCAATAACAGAAACCCACCCATTATTTATTGACAATTGTAAGCCCTTTGAATGGCCTTCATAATTTGCAACTGTATGGTGAAGGCCATGGCTTTCGAGTGTCAATTACAGGATGGGTGGTTTTTGCGTAATCGCACAGCTGCACTGTCATCTTGTGAGCATATTGTAGATAGATAATATTTTTTCGCTTTTACAACACACAGTAGGTAGTAAACCCAAATCGTTTCCAACTCAACAGGATAGTAGAAGCCCTCAGCGGTAAGATTCTGATCGATGGCGTGGACATATCGCGGATAGGGCTGCACCAGTTGCGCTCCCGAATCACAATCATCCCGCAGGACCCCGTGCTGTTTAGTGGCACTCTGAGGATGAACCTGGACCCCTTCGAGACTTACACCGACGCGGATCTGTGGCGATCGCTCGAGCTGGCCCATTTGAAGTCGTTTGTTGAAGGTATCAAAAATCAAAATATTTTATTTCTTTAACTTAATCTATATACATCTTTACTTGCTTTGGAAACCTCCTTTTAAGTATAGAGATACCTGTGTTAGGAGGTTTCGCTCCTGCCTTATGGAAAATCACTCCAACAAATTAAGTTAATTTAATGTAGGTATTATTATTATTATACATAACTTAAGCTCTATAAAAACTAAAATCTAATTACCTAATGTTGCCATTTATTTTATTGTCTTGTGTACGTGGGTGTAGTGTGTGGACGTGGGTCAATTTGTGTGCACTATCACGAAACTATCTCCAGTAGGTTTTCCGTGTCCTGGTATGTAAGGGTCAGTAGCCAGTCTGTTAGTAGTTTTTTAGAAGAATGTGTTGTTAGTGGATAAATATTTATAATCTTATTAATTTTATTATACAAATGATTCGATTGTTTGACTTATTGACGCATTGCAAATTTTGAACGAAGGTATACTACACATACTGAATGAACTGAGTGAATAGGTGTCTTCTAGACCTTCGTGATACACCGTCAGCCACATCGTCACTTTTCAACACGTGAGATTGTGGTCAAACGAAGTTCAATTGACAAAAAAAAATACTTTTGATTTGAATCACAATTCTGAAAGTCTGTGATTCCATCCGTTAACGCTCTGCACATGCAGATTTCTCCGAGGTCCGAATCAGTGGCCTAGGCACACATGGCCACATAGCTCCTGTACGCTATCTAGTTCTCTGCGATATCTGAGCATTGGGTAGTTTTAAACTAAGTACACAGGTCGTCTAGGACGACGGGATGCGACCGTCTCTAAGTCGTAAACCTAAATTAGCCTAGCTTTGGTTACTCGATAATATCGTCTCAACGTATCGTGTGGACAAGGAACTACGTAAATCCCTCACAAAATGGAACGTCGCACAGAGGATCGAACGTATGGAACAGGCCGGACATATAAATTTAAATTTTCGTAGTCGTAATTTTATAAACTTGCATATGCCATTCGATAGGTTTTTATACACACACAGTGGATCGAACGTATGGAACAGGCGTCCTGCCTGTTCCATACGTTCGATCCACTGTGCGTCGAGACGATAATATCGTGTAACCGAACTTCCATTCCTGGCCGATAATCGTCGTTAGAACCTTAGATACATTCTTACGAATTGTTACTCAAATAGATGATCAATACTTACAGGTCTACCCGCGGGTCTCAAACACGAGGTGTCGGAAGGAGGAGAGAATCTGTCAGTGGGTCAGCGTCAGTTAGTGTGTCTGGCGCGCGCGTTGCTTCGCAAGACACCGCTGCTAGTGCTGGACGAGGCAACCGCTGCTGTGGATCTGGAGACAGATGAGCTGATACAGGTATCTGACCTCGGGCACCCTTTCTAGGGCACCATAGGCCGGGGAGGATGAGTCAGCTGCTGAGCGATTACACAGAGGCCACCCGTCCTATATTGACATTTGAGCCTTCGTATTATGGATCTGACGCGCGAAGGGGCTTTCAAATTTCAATTATGGGATGGGTGGTTTTTGCGTAATCGCACAGCAGGTCGGGGATACGGCCAAGTCTTTATATGAACACTGTACTCATATCGTGTATTCGAAACTCGTAATAAGCTAGAATAGACATCAGGTTTCCCACTGAGTCTAGAAGGTCTTAATAGCAGTTAAGTCCAGTTGATGACATAATGTGCGTTGCTCAGAATCAGCTCTGCGTGGTTATAGAACCCTGTATTGGACTATACATTTTGAAGAGTGGCATCAAACCATTGTGATAATTTATCTGAGTCGACGTAAAGTTAGCCGATTAGGCTCCAAATATTTATATCTCAAGTATTTATTTGAATGGGTAAGTATGCATAGCATATTTCTGCGACGTGAAATTCACACTGGCCTATCTGTACTAGATTTCAATTAACCTTTTACTTTTTGTACCAGAAAACAATCCGATCTGAGTTTGAGTCGTGCACCGTCCTAACCATCGCGCATCGACTCAACACCATAATGGATTCCACGCGGGTGATGGTGCTGGACCGCGGGCAGTTGGTCGAGTACGCGCCGCCGCAGCAACTCTTGCAAGACCGCAACTCAATATTCTTCGGGATGGCTAAGGACGCTGGCCTCGTGAGCTAGGTGTTACCAACTTTGGTGTAGTCTATTCTATTGCAAATGTTGAACGGAATCTGGCATAAATTGGTATTGAAAGCTTATTCTTTATATCAAGTTGGTTAGATGTTTTGTCCACTGCAAATGTTTAGCGGAAATCTCTCATTAACAAAAGTATTACAAGCTGTGTTTACCATCAGAGCTAAGTTATATAGCTAAATAAAATAAAGCAAACTTAAACTACTCTCCCCCAAATGATGTATTGATATAAGTGCACCAACAACTTACGTTACATAAAGCTTCAGACAAACCTGCGCGTCAAACACGCCTGACGCGGGACGCGTAGCGGGAGCGTCAGCCGGCGCGTTTGACGCGCAGGTATGGTCGAAGCTTAAATCTTTTTCCGTCTAGCTAGCTCAATCCAATGCATCGGCTTCAGACATGATCCAAAGTTCACGCTTAATTGGCAGTTTTTCGCTCTGCGTTTGGAAGAGATTTACGCTATTACAGGTGAAAATTGTGTATGTACAAACACAATTTTCGCAAACTTAAATTTGGAACCTATTGTACGAAATTCGAATAATTTTTCAATATACTAACTATAGACTACTGCCAGAGATTTCGAACATGTTTAACTGTGTTGCCTTCGATATATATTTTTCTACTAGAGAAATATTTTTTTAAATTGTTGGAGTGTCTCCGATCAATTAATACAACAACAAATGACCAGCCTATACCAGTCCAGTGCTGGACTTAGGCCTCGCCTAAGAAGCGCCTTAGCAGTGCCATTATCCCAACGCTGCACACACATAATATGTAGAACTAAACTTGATTTAATATAACGTAACTCCAAGTGAATTGCTTTGTTTCGTTATCATTATTTCTCATAAAGGTTGTTTTTGTTGCAAAAGACACATATGTAAATGTTGCAATGTTTTAATATAATTGCTATGAATTGGCTGGCCACTAAGGTTATTATTAAGAATATCCCACATTTAAGTTGAATTTTTATTTGATTTTATAATAATATATATATAGGATGATAAATTCACATCACGTAAACCACTCGAGATTTTTACGTAATTTACTTAAAAACTTAATCTTAGAAAAGGTGCAGATTTTTTGTTTATAGTTTAGTTTTTAATAATTATTATTACTCAGCACAATTTGAAGCATATACGTATTTATTACGCGTGATATCTATCCTTTTTTAAGTTTATATTATTATCCAATAAGGTGCGATAGTTACTTAGGTATGGAGAATTTAATTTTGAATTTAATAGATTACTGCTGTAGTACATAGGAAAAGAACATTCTGTATAATGTTATGTACTTATAATTCATATCACAATACTTAATTTTTTTATATTGGTCTTGCCGATTCATGTAAACTAGTAGGTACTTAATATGTAGACATTTGCATCTAAAAATATACTAGATTTAGATTTATAATTTTCGCTGTTCATCATATTATATAAGTATTGAATTTCATGCAATTTTTTTTTCTTTTAGTGTATAAAGTTTTATTGAATTGACATGACTTATAATAGAACATCACGTAATTGTTTTCAGAGTTATATAATGTGTAGATGTAGTTGCCATAGAATGTACAAAGATATTTTGGATGACCATAGATACAACAAATTTTGGAGCGAGATTGGAGATGATCATATTTATTATTTACTGGTAATGCTGGTATGATTATGTAAAGCATATGTAAATTTATCTTTTGCAATAACAATTTTGATAAGCTATGTGCCTTAATTATAATATTTAGTGTTCCAAGTTAATTAATAATAATTATCCATGTGTATGTACAAACTACTATAAATATATTATACAGGTTGGACCAAACAACTTCATAAAAAAATGAATGCCTCACCCCCGGGGGTACCTGAAAACAGCCTATATTTGTTCCCTGATTTTTTGTAGTTTGCGCGTTATGATTTTAGCTACAAAGTTGAATTTTCAACATCAAATTTTAGTAAAAAAAAAAACGACGGACTATTTTTTTTTTATTTTCGCTCTAACGTAAATTCTTTACTTTCGATAAAAAAAAACACCTTGCATTAAGTGAGAAAGCTGATTATTTTATGCAAGAAAGTACGATTCATAGGGGTCATATTACTAAAATATAAACCCTAAAATACCACAAAAAAAAATTATATAAAACAGTTTTAACCGTTCCGGGCGAAAATTCTCAAACAAAACGTAAAAAGATCATAACCCGAAAACTTCAAAAAAATCTGGGAACATACATGGGGTATTTTCGGGAGGGTACCCCGGGGTTGAGGCATGAATTTTTTATGACGTCAATGTTTGGTCCACCCTGTTTATCTTTGTTTTATCTCATGCAATAATTTATCATTGTAATAATATACAAGCTAAATAGATCTCATGTTTTTTTGTAATTTGGGGGCTTGTAAAGATTTCTAGTGATAGATTTCCATTCAATTGGTAACTAAGTTAACAATTCAATGGAAATACTAGGAGGGAAATACTTAATATCTAATATTTTTTTTTACTCTATACCTCTTATTCACAATGTCTAGGTACTCTTTTTTTGTGACAATGACAAATCCAGTGAACCACAAGTCCTAACTCTGTCTCGAATCTAGTTGAATAGACGAAAAAACATGGTTTCGATTGAGTATTATTATTTTGTATTTACGTTTTTTAATAACTCTGGTGCTGTTTCAGAGAATTGGGGCAATTACAATGAGTGTTGTAAATAAGAAGCATTCATTGTTAAAATGTTTATCTATGTAGTTTTAACGCATTTAGGAGCATTCTGTAATGTATTTAAGATTTCTGTATTCAGTCTGTCACAATAAGTTATATTATAAAGTGATCACTGCCGTTTCTTAATAAAACATATTTTATGTTGAAAAGGCCATTTGTAGTTTCGGTCCACTTTTATTGTATGAAGTTTATTGTGTGGGCCAAAACAAAAGGTAATACCTTTTTCCATTTAAATTTTTAATATTGTAGGTATTTTTTCTGCACATTTTGAGACATGTTCTACTTTGTCATTTTACAGGTTTGTATTTTGAATTATAAAAAACATTGTAGTTATTTTAAAGTGTGCATAGTGAAAGTTATGTTATGACTAAGTATGATTAGGTGTACTTTTTTAAATTTAAGTCTTATTTGGGTACTTACAGTGTACTTAATTTTAAGTAAACACACTATTTGTGCCTATAAAATCAAATGTTTTATGTTAATGAAAATAATACATACTTTTTTAACAATTGTTACATCTGTTTTAGTATGAATGGTTTTTACAAAAAATGATGTAAACAAATAATTATAAAATGGCAGTTAATTTAAAATAAACACGTTGTTTCAACAAAGTTTCGTTGTTTTTACATTAACCTAAGATTTTGTAGCTGTAATATTATTCATCTACTAAGGGTACTATTCGCCGCTAACTGCGACAAGACCATAATTACAGTAGGGCAAGCACGGGGATTGCTATCTAGGGTCGAATATAGAAAAATTACGTCACGTTGTCATCGAATCACATAAAATATTTTAAAATCATCCTTCAATAATTTATAAAAAGAATTCTGTCTGTCTTTCCTTTTATGTCAACGTCAACTCACAGCAGGTATCTTCACTGTGACATACCACAGTGAATGTCAACTCATAATGTTATCGACACAAGCAAGCAACTTGCATTTAGGCTCCACCAAGGAACTTATACCCGGCTCCACACACATATATCCGTTTTTTTTTTGTGCAAAACGGTATTAATATGTGTTTCTACAGACAGCATTGTCGATGACCTTTTTGTCATCTACTGGTGAAAGACGGACAAACGCTAGGTACTATGTGAAAATAAAATATATGACATGTAAATAATTAGGTAGGTACCTATAAACCGATGCATTAAAGAAAGGAATCTTAGATGGCGGCTTATACTTGCGTTGTCAGATAGTACAGTTAGCAAATAAAATTGCAAGTTAAAGATTTTTTTTCAAATTGAAAATAATAAAAACATGACCGTGTCGATTTTATTTCAAACTAGTTTGTGCCAGCGGCTTCGCCCGCGTTATAATTGAAAATTTTAAAGACTTGGTTCCATCTATTATGACAAGATCGATATTGTTGTTCTTATCGGAAAAAGTAGGAACTTTTTTGGGGATGAAAGGCCTTTCTCTTTCTCTCTTTCTGTACACCTGACAAAGTATAAAACAAAATTTTAAGAGAAATTTCCTTATTATGATGTTGGTAAAAATAAAAGAACGAATATTATTTTTAACTCATTTATTAACACTGTCTATGAGACGGTCCTTCACCGGGATCATCTAAGGGTAAAGGTTCTACTCCCAACATTTCTTCATCCCATGAGTCCTCGTTTTCATTATCGTCAGATGACTTCTCGGTTTCTGTTTCAGACTCACTGCTTTCTGGACCTAAATTTTCTAAACTTTCCCTCGCTTTCGAGGAGACATAATTACTGCCCCCTCACAGTCACCAAACAACAAAACTTACCAATAAATCAAAACTCAACAACAATAACAAACAGGTAACAACGGAAAAATAACAGAAAACTCTAACAAGGAATTCGTAAAAAGCTGAGCGCGTCAAGACAGCGTGAAAGCAAATCGAGACTAATTTTTTTTCTGCCAGCGGTACGCGCGAGAATGAGTATAGACGGCACTTGTGTGCAAGCGAGATAACACGATAAGCACCGCCATTTTAGATTCCTTTCTTTAATGAACTGAGTCCTACTGACTTTATAGTACCTACATACATTATATAATATTATAGAGTAAAAAATCTAAAAACAACTTCACAGACTTTAAAACGAATGTCCAATGCCCTAATCAATTTCATTACAAATGTAATGCTTATAATAATGCCATTAGTGAAAAACATAAAATTGGCTGTTCCTAAAATCTAAAGACTACCTAAATTGTATTGATCTGGAATAAACTACCTACTTATATCTACTTAGCGTCGCACCATGTGCCCCTGAAGCACATGTAGTGGTAGATGGTCTAGCTAGCTGGATAGTGGCGGCCGACGACGACGCCGTACTGTGCCGTAGCCTGTAGGTAGGTACTGTGCATAATGCAGGTCGCCGCGTTGGTGCTGGACAATACTTGTACAATATAACTGTCCAACTAACGTATGTATATATATAAACTGTGTATACTTAAATCAGTAATCTGAATAATAAAATATATATTAATCTTCTCTTATTATCACTAACATCAATTTATTGAATCTAAATTAATATTCATAGTACCTATCACTGATCAGAAATTACTGTTAAAAAATTCGAGGTATAATGAATAATATTTAACAATCAGTGAAAACAACAATTCTATAATAAAAACAAATTAGAACTTGTATTTACAATTGTTCTTAAATAGCTTGTTGTTCGCGGATGACATCAAGCTACTCATGCCGATCAAGGAAGAAGTAGACTGTATACACCTACAACAGGACATAGATAGAGTGGCGGAGTGGACTGGTAGGAACGGACTTCAGTTCAACGTCACGAAATGCTCTTTAATAACATTCAGTAGAGCGAAAACTCCACTCCGCCACAACTACCAGTTGAAGGGTTCTCAGTTGAAGAGAGTGGCCTCGGTGAGGGATCTGGGGGTTCATCTGGACAACAAGCTGCATTTCCGGGTGCATGTTGTTAATATCTGCAAGAAAGCATTTAAGACATTAGGATTTGTACTCCGTCAGACGAATAGATTTACAAATATGAATGCATTAAAAACGCTTTACGACTCGTTAGTGAGAAGTCACTTAGAGTTTAATGCTGCAGTATGGGCTCCTCACGAAGCCAAGTATAGTCAAATGGTAGAGCGCATTCAAAATAAGTTCACCAGATTTCTATACTTGAAGCTCTACTGCATCTACACGTTCTACCCGTTGATGTATCCAACCTTGTTTGTTATAGGCATGGTTGGATACAACAAGCTGGACGTAAGAAGAGATGCAGCGCACGCTCTATATTTAATTAAGGTGTTGAGAGGGAAGATCATTAATCCAAGCATTTTAGAGAAATTGCGCCTGAATGTGCCGGACGAGTTTGTGCACCGACGGAGGCGGCCCGTCCTATTATCGGTACCAAGAGGAAGGACCAACCTCCTAAATAAAGCACCTCTGACGCGCGGCATTCACACGCTTAATCTGCTAGCTGAGAGAGTGGATCTTTTTTACTGTTCCATGAGCGAAGTCCAAAGGGCTTTGTTATTTATATTATGTTATATGAATAAGGGGTGACATTTATTATGTTTTAATATTATGAAGTTGTAATCACTTTGACAGATTTTTATTTTATTGTTTTACTAAATGATTATTATTATTTTTTCTTTCATGTAATTATTATTATTATTTTAATGGTATTTTATTTTTGTAAGGAATGTTTGTGAGGTAATCTATTGCATTGGGTGCCTGCGCCTGTAAAGATAGATTTGATGATGAATAAATAAATAAAATAAATAAATTGAAACAATTAAGTTAACTGCAGACTGTTGCAAACAATCTACAGGTAGCTCAACTGATCAATACTACTAATTGTTTAGAATAGTGTATCGGCCTGATGGTACCAGGGACGGCCATAGGTATACAAAATTTCATCTTCCGAAGGGAACTTTGAGTGACGCTCGATGAGCTTATGAGTTTACACGCTTACCTCATAATCATAATAGCCAGTGGTCGAGATTATAGCTCGGTAAGATGAGCACGAATTTTGCACAAAGTAAATCCTTGTACCTCACCGTAAACACCAAAAAACCATAAAAACTTTCAGCATGCACCGATAAAATTTTTACTTTGTAACTTCATCATCAGCCTATCTAATCTCCGTAGGTATTATGTTCTCTTGGCTATCTAAGTCCACGGTGGACTGTAGGTACACTGCGGCTGGCTATGTAGTAATCATATACTTCATATAAAAATTAAATTCTGTGTTCTATGGAATTTAATAGTGGTTTTACACCGGTTAGCGCGTCAGCTAGCTAATTGGGTTTTAGCACAGAATAACTAAAGTACTAACGATTTAGTCTCGCTCACTCTATTTACATAGCGTAGAAAGAGATGGCGTATATGATTTTTAACCTTTAACCGACTTCGAAAAAAGGAAGAGGTTTTATGTTCGGCTGTATCTACATTAAAAAATCTGTCGCTGTAGTATGTTTTTTCAGGTCTTTTTTATGTATGTCCGAATGTATGTTGAAAATTATTTCCTTGTTGTATAGGGAAGGGCCCGAGTTGGTGATTTTTATAGGTTTTTAGTTTTTTCAAAACAATTAAATTATTAGTTTCAAGCTCGACTCAGAAAGACTGTTTGCGTTGCTGCTAGAATCAAAAACGTATTTTTATTCATGTACCTATTAGAACGAAAGATCAATACAACAGGACAAGTTGTTTCAGTTAATCCGCCTGTGTGTACTTTCTTCTTTTTGAGGAGTCGAACTAGTCTGGTAGAAAATGAGAGCGATCTTGCTCGCACGAAGTCTTTGACAAGGTAAGGTCTAAGCACGAATTTTCGTCCGTGGTTGGTGTTGTGCTCCATGATTTATTTGACAGATTTCCGTCAAACCAGAGCCATCAGACAAGACAAGAAGTTGAAGTCACAACACAAACAACGAAATAGTGTTTGTAGATTTAATTTTTTATAAAATGATACAAAATCATGGATAGAACAATAGCTAAAGTAGTTGTAATCTATTTTCTCGTGGGGTTTTCTAATCTTCAACTGCTGATAAATGTAAAAAACCAGGTAAGATTGGATTTTCAGACATTTTGACTTTGGCGATGTAAACTCCCAAAATGTTGTTATTTCGTTACGTTTTAAATTCTTTTTTGTTTATTTATTTCAGGGGGGCGATGTTATGCAGGAGAATATTACCGCAAACGTAACTGAAGACACGGTCACGTTAGACTTTATGCGGCTCGATGGAGTCTATGTATCACAGCTTGTTGACTTTAGTAATGTAAGTCCCATGCATGAAACCTATTCCCCGAAACTCTGCTTGAATGAAGATTTGCTATGATTGAAGATTATTTTTATTTGTGGTGTTCCTGGGGTTTGATTTATGTGATGCACAACTACCAAAAGTTCTAGCCATTGTAAAATATTTTTTTATTGTTTCTGCACAGGAAGTTGAAGCAGTGAAAGTGATGATACCAGCAGAGGAAGAGCTCGGACAGACCGGCCACCAGACACTCTGCTTCCTCACACATGCTGCACAAGCAGACTTTATTGCCCCAGATGCTATGGCTAAACTCAGACAAGTAAGAATGCATAGCTTCTATTAATGTTCTGAGAATTGACGAGTTACCTCATTTTATGAATGTATTTTAAAAGCCTGAAGTATTGTATGTTAATTAATTAATTTACTGTAATTTTTCTGTGTATGAAACACACAGAAAAATCCTGGCACAGTGCGTATGGCCGAAGAAGACAAAGGCTGGCGGCAGACTACAGCCACAGCATGGGCCGGTCGTGCTTTACAGCTCCTGTCGCCTGCTGCCGCACGCCACTGCACCGCTGCTCGTGACCGGGTCTACCTGCGTGCTGCTGACCTAGCAAGATGGGCTCCCAGACCAGGTTACAGTTTTATCTCATTACTCTACTAGATTCTTGATTGCCAAAATATAAAGCAAACTTGAGTATACAATAGTTTATTTTGTTCCACCCATATAGTTATATGGGTTATATTACATGTTTAGTTAAACATGAAGATTAGTCATGAAAAGGATTTTTTTATAGATAACCAGTATCGAAGTAGAATATAACAGACTCAACCACTGATTACGAACGCACAATCTGACTATTATAAGAGACAAACTAGTGTAGTGAAAAACTTTAAAAGCACTGTGATATAGACATATCAGCTCTCAGCTGCTTGTCTATAATTACACTAATTATAATAAAATATTCTATTTACTTACCTTTTTGATTTGTCTGTGTTACAGGAATAGATCAATCTTCATACACATCAGCTGTGACCCCTTTTCCACCACATGTGCTATCCTCTGACTCACCTGAGGGCAAGCCATCTGTGAAAGCATGTGTTGCAGAGACTGACCCTGCCAAGGAGTGCATTTGCCACACAGAGGTAAACTAAATAAACATTTATGTCCATCTTTTATTAGTTATATCAGTTAACCACTTGATAAATTGATTTATATTATGTTAAATTCATTAGTTATCTCAGGATTCTTTTCAAGATAATCATATGCTTTTTTTAATATACTTATCTTATCATTTATGCTCATCTTACGTCTATGGCATAAGGGGTCCTGCATACTCTTGGTTTGAAAGTTATCTCAGGGGACGAAAGCAATGCACGGAAATAACAAAAATGTCTTCTGAATGTAATACACAAGAAAGCTTCAGATCTGTTTATTCTTTTATTAGCCACGGTGTGCCACAGGGCAGTGTTTTAGGTCCCATATTATTTATTATTTATATTAATGAGTTACCAAGCGCTACTGACCAGTACACAATCATGTTTGCTGATGATACTACAATATTGACGAAAGAAAAATCTATTATAAATGCTATGAGCGTAGGGAACAAATCTCTTAATGACGTAATTAATTGGCTAGATGAAAATAACTTAAAAATGAACACAACAAAAACTAAATTCATGCTACCAACCACGTATAACAATAATATTAAAGATAAAATTTACATAAATTACAAAAACAGTGATATTGAGCAGGTATTTGACATAAAATTTTTAGGAATTATTATTGATAGACATTTAAATTGGAAGAAACAAATTGATAATGTGTGTAAGAAAACTAATGAATTTATATTTGCACTGAGAAGAATAAAGGACCTCTCTAATATTGAAACTGCATTGACAGTTTACCATAGTCATGTCTGCTCTATTTTGAGATATGGCGTCATAATATGGGGCAACTCAACGGATGCTCAGAGAGCTTTCGTTGCGCAGAAAAAGTGTATTCGGGCCATATTTGGCATTAAACGGAGAGATTCTTGTAGACCTTTATTTATGAAGCATAAACTGTTAACTTTTCCTTCACTCTATATTTTCGAGATGCTAAAATTTGTCAGAAATAACATAACATTGTTTGAGAGGGATGAAAAGTTTATATACAGAAGAAAAATAGTACAAAAACCACTAAAGGTGCCTCAATTTAGACTAGAAATGTGTAAAAAGAACTGTTACGCAATGGCCATACAGTTATATAACAAACTTCCACTTGACATGAGAGAACTGACAGATAATGAATTTAATCGTAAATTATATAACTGGCTTTGTGTTAACTGTTTTTATAATATAAGTGATTATTTGAAATTTAAATGCACATAATTTTTATTTTGACATTATAGTACTTACTTAATGTTATTTAATCTATTATTCTTTATACATAGTTATTTTTAAGTTTAAACATTTGCACGACTCAAAGGTCAAATATAGTGAAACTCTATTGTAAAACCACCATTGCAAACCTATATTTATGCAAATAAATGCTATTTCATTTCATTTCATTTCATTTATATTAAGCCGTGAAATATACAGGAAGTAACAAAAAGTGAAAACCACACTTTCAAAAAACTGGAATCACAGAAGAATTTAAATAAATATCCCTGACATTTATGTTGATTTTCCTTTCTTCCATGAACCTTTAAAACTCTAACCAAAAATTTAAGGGGTAAGGGTCCTTTCTTTTTGTTACACTGTATACATTGTATGTATTCACATACATTGGATTTGGATTATATTTCAAACAAACTAACCAGTATTTTTTCCTTGAGAACACACTTCTGTGTGTTTTCAAGGAAAAAATACTGGTTTCTGGGTACACTACAGCAAATCCAATATTTATTTCAGGTTTGTGTCAACTGGTACCCATGTGGCCTAAAATATTGCAAAGGAAAGCCCCAAGGAGGCTTGAGCTACCGATGTGGCATCAAGACGTGCCGTCGTTGTTATCGATATCACTATTATGTACGGCGACGTGACATGTGCATGGCCTATACGTGACGAACCAAAGGTCCTAAAGGGGCCTATGCACAACTTATGTATCTGCCAAAGAGATTATTTTATGGGGGCTTGTATGAGGCTGAAATTAGTGCAATGAGATTTGAAAATTTTTGATCTTTTTGATGTACTGACTGATGATGGCCAGGAATAAGACTTCACACCAATATTATAAAACGCGAAAGTCTTAAATAAAGAGCATTTCATTTCAATTTTAGTTTGCTATTTATTTACAACTTCTTAATGCCAAATGGTCAGATTCTTCCTATAATTTTAACCTAACATTGTGTACATAAATAATAGCTCTCTTATTTTTAAACTTATGTGATCTGAACATATTATTATTAGTATTATTTAACGGGTATCCCGTGACCACGACAAACATATTATTATTAGTATTATTTAACGGGTATCCCATGACCACGACAGTGAGTAAACCTGTTGAAACGTCGGGAAAAATAGGTAAATAAACGCGATAAATATTTGTTAAATAATACTATTAATAAAGATAGCTTTCAGTTTCAATAAGACAAAAGATAGCTGATGTTAGTTTTGTTACATAAAAATGGAATTATTAAGCCAGTCAATTTTAAGAAAACCCTGTGGAGTAATGGTTGTACATCTACCTCACAATTTTATAATGCAGCTTAACTTGCATTGCAAACAAAAACTACAATTTATAACTATAGTTTACATATTTTGCTATAAACTGTATTAAATAAAAGCATGTAATCTTTCTACCTATTTATTGTTTTAATTTAATACCTACTTACAGAAAATTACTTAAATGAGGATATCATATTAGTGGCAGCCTGGAAATGGTTCATGTCTATTTTTTCTTAGGACAAATTGTATCTTTCTCTCCATGTCTTCATTGTATATAGCTTTGCACTTTTCATGATTTACACGCCTCCTTGTCTGCAACCAAAGAATTTACATCTTCTTGATTATGGTTCTGCATTTAGTTTAAGGAAATATGCCATTGTTTATTTCAAGGTAACATTTTAAGCTTTGAGAAGAACCTACCAATTATGAATCATGCAGTAGGTATGTCCTAAAAACAGTTGCAGTACAGGGTCTTCGGTACAACATTTGTCTTATGGAAACTTTGGGTAAGTGGAACCAAGTGCACTCAAATATTTTTAGATTTTTTTCTGAAATTGAACTATTTAGTGCTGTAACTTTATTAGTATGAATTAACATGGTGCAATTTTTTTAAATGTATAAATAAATAAACATGCAAAGTGTTGAGAAGTGAAAATTTAAAATGGAGAGTTCAAATTAGGATTAAATTAAAAACAAACTAAGTGTGTCTCTGATCTTCCAACTCACTGAAAACTTTTCTAGTTCATGGCCATTCCAATGGTATGCCACATGTGTAAGAACCACTTAAAATACATAGGTAGCAAAATAGAATCTGCTATTTTGAATACCCTGAAAATTACATACTTTTGTCTTGTAATTGTGAAGTAAGCATGTTAAGTGCGGTAGAACTAAGATATGACAAAGTGATATGAATTAAAATTAGTAGTGTAAAATGGGCATTCAAAATGAAAACTTTTTTGATGCCAATCTTATACTGATCAAAAACTTCTATTGGACCAAGGACCAGTAGGTACTAAAAAAGTCAGAAACCAAAAAGCCCATTTTTTCTGTAATTTTTTTTTAAAATCTGAGATTAAGAATGAAAATTTCTCTAACAATTACAGATAGTGTCCTAAGACCATTTTCCTGAAGCTACTCTGGTTAACCCTTTCGCTGCCCAGGTTCTTCGAGCCGAACATGGACAGGACATACGTTCGTCATGGGCACTGTAAGTGGTATGGTATGGTATGGTAACTCCCCTTACAGCCCTGTCCAAAAAATCACCCTGTAGGTATATTAGAAGTAATGAATTTGAATTACACCAGGGTTTACTTCAATTCTTAGGTGATAAAAACAAACCTGGAAAGGCTTTTCATAGTATCTGGTGAGTCTGTACTGCTGCAGAATGCCTTCCTTCCCAAGGATCCTGTTGACTAGCCTGCATGCATTGTCGATATCGTTATTCCTCACAAACACAGTTCGCCCTATGAATGATGGATGTCTGTTGGACAGTAGCCTCAAAGTGAGAAACATTTTGATGTTGCTGTGTGAATTTTACAAGTACTTGTAAAACCATTAAGCAAAATCTACAAATTTTGCATGTTTACAATTTTAAAATTCAGTTTTTTGGAGGTTAAGTTGACGACGTCAAGTTGACGTTGACGCAGTTGGTTGAGGTTTTGTCATGGTCAAATCAACCAACAACCAGCGACAACCCAGTCGCAGAAGCCATCTGACAAGAAGAAGAAGAAGAAGAACCAACAACCAATGAAAAACGAGAACCCCTCAGCAAAGATTCATTTTGGCTCTACGCGAAATGCATGTAGGAATTCAAGTAAAGCTTTTCATGTGGCGGAACATCTAGATAAACTCCGACCGAGAGTCATGTGTTACTGCTCCGAGAGTTCGGACGATTCTGTTTTTTGTTAGAATACCTACATATCATCTTCGACCACCATGTTCGTAGGTGATGTCGTAGGAGGTACAAAAAATAAACTAAACAAAGACAGCACTTAAAGGCTCTCCCTCACTGGTGTGTTCTATCGATCGATAATATCACATGCGTTATTGCGATAGTTATTGGATAGGAGGTACCTAGGTGTTTTCAGTACATTTTGTATTAGAATGGCCACGAATTTTCACACTGCTGCGATAATAACAACGCAATAGAAGTAAGACGCGGATCTACGATTTTCCCGAGGGCCGGCTTATCTACCTATCCCTACCGGGCTTACCTACCTACCTACTTACCTACATTGTTTATAAAAAACTTGCTTCTAAGCCATCGATTTAAGTAAAAAAGGGGAGATGAGGTACCAGCATCTCAAAAGTGGAAGGCTCAAATTAGGTGCAATTAGGTCCACCTACCTCAGACACAGAATGGAAATGTAGCTGTGAGCGAATGTTTGGTTGTAGTTATAACACAGGCCAGATGTTGAGTAAGCGCTAGGAGAACGTACTACCATAACTACAGATGTTACTTACAATCTATGTTCTAAGCTAACCATTTCGTTACCTACCTAGTTGTTTATAGCGGCCAGCAGAGCGAGCTTTATTCCGACCAGCACTTAGCCTCCCTACCAAAAACGTGTAGCGGTTTCTTATCTCAACTGCCCGGGGTGCTTGCCATGTTTTATTCAATGTGTATTAGTCACTCGTACTTACCATCTGATTGTATAAAAACCATTGTCGTGCCAATAGTCAAAAACAGAACCGGTGTTAAAGCAGACATAAATAATTATAGGCCAATAGCCAGTTAGGCCAGTTAAAGCAGTTAGATTGGCGCGGCCGCCCCCGCCGGCGGCGGCGGCGGCGGCGCGGGGCGGTGGATAACTTGTTCGATGGTATAGGAACATGCCTCGTAAGGGTAAGGGCCAAAATCTACGCTATGGTAAAATTAAAGCTGATGACATGTCATTCAAACTTCGATCAGGGAGTTTAGTAAGGGTTATTTTGTTCGTCCAAGCACTACACACTTATACTGATTTTGACGTAGGTAGTAGGGTTGCCACCAGTACTTTATAATAAAGTATTGTACATTATTTCGGGATAACGTAGTACTCTATACTTTATTAGAACAATAAACGCAAAATACTTTATTTGGCTTCTCAAGTTTTTTTTTATGTTCATATAAAAAACATACTCAACATTTTTTTTTGTGTAACTCAACGGATCGCATCTTGTCATTCCTTAATTCATTGCATTTTTGAAAGCGTTTTGCTAAAACGTCAAATAACAACTGTCGACTTGATTTTTTTTCAGGTTGACCAGAGTTGCCGGTGCGGACCTTTTTGCTCCGTTTTGGATATTTCTCTACCTCTGCGGATCTTTTGCGGACAAACCTTGACGCTATGCAGATCTTTTCGGACTAAAACGCCTATCAAAACATTGTAGTTCCAACAGTAGGTTTTATGCTGTCGTGCTTTGCACTTATATATATATAATCTCTTTCTTTCAGTAACAAACTCTAGTAGTTTGTTAAAGAAAGAAAGAGTTATTGAATAACTTTGTATTTTATTGTTAATTTATGATGTATTGTAGCGTTTGGTCTGTCTACTCTATAGGATGGAATCTATCCATGTCTTAGGGTGGTTACCACAGGTTTTTTTTTTTTTGTAATGAGAGTTTGAATAATTCTGTTGTTTATCTATGATGAGAAATCGTTTGATCTAGTTTAGTCTACAGTATAGAATCTATTTATGCCTAGTTGTGGTTCGTTTCACGTTACCACGAGTTTTTTTTCTGCGGTTTTGAATTTTCTCCGTTCAAGGAATAAATTCAATTTAATTTTTCTTCCTACAAGGAATAAAACTAGCGGAAAGTTAATCTTGGTAACTGCGGCAAAAAAAAATTCTAAAAAATGGTCATGGCTTCTCCGCGGTATTGCCTAAGCTTTATTGCCATTTTAGACAACAGTGAACTCAAAGCCTGAAAATTATACGTTGCTCACTTCACTCCTCGTCAACACTCCTGTCTTTATTTTCTTTCCATTCTAGTCATCAGCCACTTCAAAGTCCGAATTTTTGTGCGGCTCTTTCAGCTTGCCGTTATCAGTCCTTTTTATGGTGTTCTTGCCATTTTGGCCAATTGCCTCTAAAGTCTGAAAATTTATCGACTCACTCGCTCCAATCGCCGTTGTATCTTTTGAGTTTGTTTGCTTACCATTTCGGCTAACTACCGCCATAAATTCTATTTTTACATGGCGTACTTTTTTTTAACCAGTTACCAGGCAAATATACTCTATTTGCTCAAAAAAATGGTGGCAACCCTAGGTACTAGATACAAGTTTACTTCTACCTCAACGATCAATCGAAAATTTATTTGCTTTGATTGAGTTTATGAGTTACTATTGCTTCTTACATTATATCTTCTTACATACGTGTTTAATGTATTTATTTTTGTTTAAAGTGTATTTTTTAAAGTAGATACTTACTAGTCTATCTATTTTCTTTCCAAACATCTGCGATTATGTGTGGTACTGCTATGGATGTGAAATCGCTGTTGTCTTTAGGTTCAAAGTCAGATGGTAGCACTACTGGGCTGAACACGCACATTAGATGGCGGAATGCCCCCTTGCATGAAATATGCTCCAAGGCCACTATGGTGTTGATCAAGGAAGCCTTTCAAAAAGCATACCGAAATAAACTTTTTCCCCAGGAATTCAGAACTCTACTTAGAACGTTGCTCAGCGTGGAATACGATGATGAGTACTACAATATACTTTTTATAAAAGTAACGTTCCACTCCTGTTTCTAGTTTTAACAACATTCATGATCATCATCATCACTATCAACTTTACAAGTACCTGCCTACCCAACATTGACGATTTTGGCCATGGCATATCGGGTCGCAGCGTTAGAATCAATACCTCTAACTAAGCCCGTGGAGATCGTACCTACCTAAGATCCGACAAAGGGAATCTATCTGAGGAAGGGCAACAGCTTCCTTCTGTGAGTTTAAACACCTCCACAGCGATCACCAATATATCTGCCCAGCGTGGTGATTAGATAAAAAAAAAGATTATAGCATAACCGCCTTTGAGAGTTTGGGCATGTTCAGCAGTAGACGTACAATATGTGTGCTGATAAGATGACGTAGGAATGTAGGTACTTATCACCGTAGATTTTTTAAATGTTTATTCAAAAACTTCTCAGATTAATACAAATCGTGACGGCGAGATCGGATGGGATGAGTTGATATCCTACCTACTCCAGGGTTACTTTGGAGCGGATGGAGATTACACGAACCAGGCCTTACAGCAATACATCATGGGAGTGCCAACTGTGATGCGCTCGCATCATCGTCACCCTATCTCCCGGATATGCTTTTGTCCTGATGTTTCGAAGGTCCTTTAGAATTGATTTGTTACGTCCTTTTCAAGTTTACCTCATTCGCGTAGCTCCAGCACAGGCACGTTTTTGTATGCATATATGAGTCATGCGTGGGCGACCGGAATAATTTTGAATAAGAATAAGTTTGTGACGAGCGTCGTGTTTCACCGGAGCAATAAGCGAAGTAGTGACTGAATAGTTTAGTATGCCGGAGCATAGGTACTAAACTCTTCAGTCTATAGCGGTTGATAGCCAGACAGAGGTATCAGCTGAGTGCATGTAGTTTAAAATCTTTAATGCGTTGCAGGACCGAAAACCAGACCCCATGCAGGGCATGTACATAACGGCAAGCCGCGACGGCATGATCAACTGGTGGTCACTCAACATGGAACTTCTTCGAACTGCCTACTCCAATAGTCGTTAGTCTGCTTTTACATTGTGCTTGCTCTTTGCGTAGCCATTAAACCTTTACCTTAGCCAATCCCAAAACAGTGGATGTCATCGCATTTGTCAAAAAAAATTGGAGTTTTTTCAACTTTTTGTACAGAAGTTCAGCTTATTATGCCAAGCTCTTCGTTGTTAGGGTTTCGTGTTCGGTTACGAAACCCTTATGGTATCGCTCTGTGTGTCCTTTTTTGCCCTTTTGAATAGAGTTTGATGCTTGTTATAACAAAAGCAGCCTAAAAACCAAGTGTTTACCGGGGAGCACAGCAGCGCTTACAGCGGGTGAAAACCCTTGTAAGCCAGCTTCGCATTTATGCATCTTTTTAAGTATGACATGGTATGAGACTTCGATCAGGGAAAGTAGATCGTTATGCGGGTTGATTTTGCGTAACAATATAAACAGACAGCTGTCCGTTTATAAAGTAGTGTTGGACTACAAATTATTTCGTCGTCTATGAAAATTTGTAAGCCAAAAATTTCAGTATGGCAGTATTTAAAAATCAACATAATAATTATTCCTAAATTCTACAAAAGTAGGTACCATTGAATCGCAAGTTTGCGGGGCAGCATGGATTTATAGAAAATTGTTTACGATTTTTGGTAACCTACTTGTCCGCTACACTTAGAGAACTTCTTCTTTCTACATAAAATTTTAATATAGTGCGCAATGTAAATCGATCCTTGGGTAACAAGGATATAAATATGTCTAATGAGGTCTAATAAAAAGCAACAAGCGTATTAAGAAGAATTACGTATTTTTCACCAAAACACGAGTACCTATAGTCTGTTCACGGAAACAAGCTAATATAGCGCGCGCTCGCTTGCACAATTGTACGATAGTGAAAAGGACGGGACTACTAGCGTGAGAGACTAAGATTGGTCAGTGGGAGTGACCATTATTTTAAAATGTAAAGCTATGTTTAGATTGCTCACTTCAAACTATTGCTTACATTATTCACTAGCTTTTCGCCCGGGGTTTTGTGGATGAGTGGGTTATTGATACTTGACCTACTTAATGATACTGAGAACCTAAAAATATATAAGTATTTTGTTTAATTTGGGTAGTGTACAAAAAATAATACATCAGAAATTTTCTTACAAATTTATTCATTTGAATCTGAATCATACTCCAAGCTTATAATAAAACGTTCTGCCATATTTTATGCGTTCCTATCCATAACATCCATACCAGGCTCTAGTACACGTCTGCACCGCACAAGAGACAGATAAGAAAGACTAACTTTTGGCCACACAGCGTGAACAGTTTGAACGTGCCCTATGTTCGTTATCTACGACCAATAACGTGCAGTCTATGATTTCCCTATTAGCTTGTTTCGGCGAACAGAGTATACCTCTAGTTACTTACCTTGTCAAGTATGTAGGTAGGTAAAATAATCGAGGGTAGAAAAGATAAGTATCGTTTTGAAATATTCAATAACATTTTTCTACGAATGAATATCTGAATTGAACTCCGTTTCTTCAGGTACATATTAAAAAAAAAAGATTTTTATTATACCAGGGTTTAAAAAACTACCACCCACCCATACGGCTCTCATGTGGTTCCTTCTCGACGGGCCTTGTTAGTTTTTATTATCAATTTTAACCGATATCGAACATGATCAAGAAACAGGATTTTTGGTACTTACGTTACGTGTATGTAGGTAGGTGTTTACGAAATACAATTAAAACAGTTTCTAGAGGTAGCTCAACTCTATGTGAGTGAGACCCGTAGGCATGGTGAGAAGGAGTCAATAGAGCTGGGACGAGCCCTATAAATCATCTATTTCTTACAAAATACAATGAACATAATAAAAGGACAAGCATAGCAGCTGGATCGTTCGTTTTCGACCCCAACTACTTCCATTAACTTCCGTCGCATCAACTCATCGTGGCTCGCTTTGCTCGCCGTTATTTATACTGAATTGTACTGAAATGTAGGTACCTACTGTTTTTAGGTTCTTATTCATTAAATAGCGAAGTCTTTAACTGGTACCTATAGGAAGTACGTATTTGTATAGGTACCTACGTGACAAACGTTCGAAACCCTCGCGCGCGAGTCACACTCGCACTCGACGGATCTTGTTTCAAATGTGTTCCAGTGCATCTGAAGATGCGTACCACATGGGTGACAGACCTGGTGTGCATGCCCGATGTGAACATCGTTGTGACGAGCTCCACGGAGCGCGAGCTACGCTTCTACGACTGCACAGCCAAAACATTCACCATGAAGATCGTGATCTCCAGTTGGGAGTACATGGCTAGTGACTAATTAGTAATTACATAACTAGAATTTTGCGTTTCTACAAAAAAAGTCCTTGAATCTAGTAAGTATAAGAAGGTGCAATTTTTTTCCGGGTCTGGGATTACTTATCTAGAATTTTGCGTTTCTACAAAAAAATCCTTGTGTTTAGTAAGTTTGAAGGTGCAAGTTTTTTCCGGGTCTGGGTGCATAAATAGTAAGTAAGGCCTAAGCCTTACTTACTATTTCTGATTTTTTTTTTAGTAAGTCTGGTATCAATTATTTACAATCTACTTTTAGGGTTTCGAAGATAGGAGATCGGTTTCGAAACACATACAGTCTCGCTTTTTCTGTCCTGTTTTCCGTCTTTAATATCTCAGTAACTACAGCAGCAAATAACGTGAAATTTAAAATAATAAAACATTTCGTGTGCACAAACAAAATCATAAAAGAAAAAACAATAAATAAAATGAAAATGAAAATTTTCAGTACAAATTGTGATGTCGAAATTTTAAAAGAGACCTACAAGGTCAAACGGGATATTAAATAAAAGGTAGGTATCAGTTTGAACATTTCAAAACAGTTAAAACTTCTGTTGGTTTCATACTTATTGAAATATTTTGAAAAAAGTCGAAAGTTACTCGTTCCCTCCCCCTATCTCCGAAGTTTGCAAAGCAATCCATCTGAAATGTATCTAGCATTTGTAGATATGGATCTATAATCAAGTCTGTAAGTAGAACAATTTTTGAAAAAAGGGGGGAATCATTTTCAAAAGGAGAGCATTTTTTTAAATTTCTGTAGGCTTCATAATTTTTGAAATATTTTGAAAAAAGTCGAAAATTTTACTATTAGGTACCCTCTACAAGGTGCAATGTTATTGGTATACTAAGCGGAAAGGGGGTGGTCCACCGCCCTCCCACGAACATTTTTTGTTTTAGCACTTTCCGGGTGTCAAGCTTTTTTACAGAAAAAAAGACCTTGAAACTTTCATCTCAACCAAAGTTTACAAACCGATCCAACTGAAATGTAGATACCTTAAATTTTAGGTGTTCATTAAATAGCAAAGTCTCTAACCGGTACCTATATTACATATTGGTATACTTGATAAACGTTCGAAACCCTCGGCGCACGAGTCACACTCGCACTTGACGGATCTCGGATGGTGTAGAAAAATCAGTAGTGTGACAAACGAGAAAATATATCCTGTTTGTCATACTGGTAGGTAAGTATGTCAATCTGGTGTGACTACGAGTCGGCACTGATTATAAAATGTAATCTAGCTTCGGGAGATCCTAGTGGATTTATTATACTTGTTTTCAGATATGTACGATGTACTATCACTTCTCGGAAGATATCAACGAGGATTGTCTTCTAATTTGCGGCGACGTGGGGGGGAATGTGCGTGTGCTTAAGTTCTCTCCCAACAACAGAGGGCCCTTCCAAAACCGTGCTGAACGCCCCCTCATACAGATCAGACATGTTGAGCTACAGAAGAAGGTTTTATTATTACTCAGATTAGATTTTATTACTCACTTTTATTTTTACTAGTTAAATGTTTAGCTAGTTATATACATATTCTAATTATTCATAAACTGAATGTTCCCTAATCAAGAGGGTATAACCGTGCACAGTGCGCTCTTCTTTTTAAGGGTTTCGTGTTCGTGTACGAAACCATGCTGAAAGCTGCGTACAAACCCTCGATTATTGGCTCGCGTGGCAGCCGCGCACTAATAGAGACGGGATTGCCGTGCTCGAACGTCCCGATCGCTGTCGGGTTTTGAGACCGCATCAAAGGATGTCAGCCAGTCAGCCCAATCGCTCGCGCGCTGTCGGGCGGGACGGTTGTCGAGATTGTATTATAATATGGCTTGCGTGGCGCTCACGCCAAATAGACAACCAAAAGTGCCGTCTACTGATACAAATGTATGGCGCTTGTTTATGACTTGTTGTAGTAACCACAAATCCCCACCACAATGAATCGCAGTTTATTCCTAACTTGAAGAAGAAAATGACTATACTTTTGGCGTCAATAGAAGAAAAAAAAAGAATAGTTAAAAAGTCTATGTACCTACTGGTCTGGCTATCTGCTCCGCCCCACGCCGCGCCGCCGCGGGCTGTGAGGTGCGGCCGCGCGAGCTAGATGGATCGCTTGCCGCGCGCGGCAGCCACGCTCTACTAAAATCGTATCTATAGTGCTTTTCACGAAAGAAGTCCCGCGGCATTTAGTGGAACTAAATTTTTTTCAACGTTATTTTATTCGGTTGCACTATCTACAGCGCTGCGTCTAGGGGACTTCTTTCGTGAAAATCACTTTACATACTTACATAAGTATTGGCTCGCGCGGCAAATGGACGTCTTCTCCGGTCGAATATTGGCTCGCGCGGCTGTCGCGCGTAATTTGTACAAGCCTTTATAGTCTCGCTCTGTCTGTCTTTTTTTACCTCTTGAATATTTTGGCAACTACCAAAGCTGAAACTTGAAAAACAACATTATATCGTGCGCCTCCAAAGATTACAAGAAAAACAAAACAAAATTAATATAAAATTTTCAGTAGAAATTGTGATGTCGAAATTTTAAAAGAGTTCTACAAGGTCAAGGAGGTTCTTCTTCTTCTTCGTGTCAGATGGCTTCTGCGACTGGGTTGTCGCAATTTCGCCAATGTCCGTCTCATGACAGCATCACAACAAATAAAAGGTATCAGTTTGAACATTTCAAAACAGTTTTTAAAAATTTTGTAGGTTTATAAGTTTATTATACTTTTTTATATATAAAAAAACTAAAAAATTACCGTACTTACCCCCTTTATACGAATTTTGCAGAGAGATCCACATATTTAATTAATAAATAAGAGTTATTAATCTTTATGACTTAAAATATTTAGTTGAAGTAAAATATGCTCAGAGCAAAAAAATATTACGTACTTACCTATGTTCCTATTAGGACTGCCTTACCCGCGTGATCATGTTGGTAGCTGTAAACTATTCTTAAGACCAATTTTCACAACATGAAAGCAATAAAACTTTTGAAATTAGAACACTTTTTGAAAAATGACAAAACGGGGGATATTTTCAAAAGGGATGCTACCTACTTTATCGATGGAGTATTAAATCAAAGGTATAACCATGCACATTGCGCATATTTAAGTAATTCATTTAAAACAGATTTAAAATTTTTCTAGATGTTATACTTTTTGGAATAGATACCTACTACCAACTTTTAGAGTTGAAAAATTTGCTATTAGTTAGGTAGTAGGTAGGTATACCCTAATCTCCGAAGTTTGAAGATTGATCCATCTGAAATGCAAGTACCTACTGATTTTAGGTGAGCTAAGTTCGTAACTGGTTCCTATTTGCACAATTGACAAATGTTCGAAACCCTCGGCGTACGAGTCACACTCGCACTTGTCGGATCTTGTTCTCTCGGTACTACGAGAAGATTTTTTTTTTTTTAATTTATTTGAGGGCTTTATCGCTAGCGATAACATCGCCCGTAGAAAAATTAGATTTATGTTGTATACATACAAAAAAATATAAAACAAAATTAAAGTTATTGCTTAACTAAACCTAACTCTAATAACTTAATCAGAAACACATTATCTTCACAAGAAGGGTCGGACAATAGGCTGATCACATATACTATATCCATTGCGCGATTTTCAATAAAGCAGGTCGATCTGAAAGTTGCATTCCGAACACATTGATAGATACTATAATAATTGATTTGTTGTATAGCCGAGCCTGCTCCCTGAACTGCGACTTATTGAGATTCTGAACGTGCACACCGATTGGGTGCGGCAGGTGTCGTTCTATTCGTCTCTACATTGCGTGATGTCGTGCTCGACTTGCCCTGCCTCGCTACTTATGACCGACTTGGCCAGGTCGAAAACGCATACTATGTTTAGGACCGAGAAGGTAATTGTAAACTTTCTAATTTTCTTCAACTCTACTAGATAACAGAGTAGTTACTTGCCTACAATCACACTTTTTGTTATTGTTACCTATACAAGGTGCCGTGTAATTTGTGTACTAAGCCGAAAGGGGGTTGTTGTGCACCCTATACTCAACTAATCCGCACGGTTGATTTTCAGAAAAACGTTTTTTTAAGTTTTCATAGTAAAAAAAACTTTACTCAAACGCTACATAAAGTGACAACCTATCACTCACGCACACGCCTATCAACACTTTCACCATATGACATCGGTTGTGCCATGTGGGGAGGTCGGACGAGTCCATATCGCCGTTATTGTTTATTTACCTTCCTCTTTTGAAATGAGAATAATTTCTGACATTGTCTCTTCTATTTGACATTAGTTAAAATTCTTAGGACGTTTTGGAAGTCTGTCGTAGTGCTTTTTATTGAAAAATTAAGTTATTTTTACCAAACGTAGAGGTCTATTATATAGGACGAGTACATTGTGTTGCGGGGCGCCGGCAGCGTACGGTCGATTCTCATTGGTTGTCGGCTAAGTATGGGCGGTGACAATTGAAGATCAAGAATCTTACTGAATAACAGCTGATGTAGGGTTGTCACTAATATAGTATGTATAAATTGGCTATTTGGGATGAAAGTTGCAAGGTCTTTTTTTAGCAAAAAAACTTGAAAGCGGGAAAGTGCAAAACAAAAAATGTTCGTGGATGTTGGTGGTGGACCACCCTATTCCACTTAGTACACCAATAACGTGGCACCTTGTATAAATACATATGAACTTAATGCATAATCATGTATATAAGAAAATAGCTTTCCCCTGCAGGGTTTCCAATGTTTTGCTTTCGACGAGGAGTCGCACGTCCTGGTTACTGGCGGGCCCGACTGCTCAGTACGCGTTTGGAGCCCCTTTGTACCTTCCAAAGCCAACATAATATTCACTGGGCACCACGCCGGCGTGACTGCCATCGTTCTGCAGAATCGTGGCAGCACCATTTACTCTTTGTCTCGGGACCGCATCATTAAGGTCTGGGACGTACAGTCGCAGACGTGCTTGCAGGTAAGGACAATTATCTTCGCGTTTTCAGTTTCGTCGCTTTACTTCTTTCGCTTATTATTGAATGCGCTGCATGGTTTTTCTTTGTAGACATACATTGATATCCCCCCGCAAGTGGGCGAGCGAACACCGATCTCAGCTGTGTACAATCCGGCAACGCGCGACTTCATACTCGGCGCAATCAAGATCGCCGTGCTGGTGCTCGACGAGCAGCTGAATTCTAATCACACCGATGGTTATACGCACTCCAGAGCTGTCAGCAAGATATTGTATAATCCGTTGTTCAAGTTGGTCATCACTTGTGGAATGGACAGTATTTTCATCAACTGGGATCCTGTCACAGGTAAGTCAAATTTCCCTTTTCATATTTATCTTTGCTAAGCAAGGACCTAGAAAGTGTCCATCCATTTGATTCCAAATATTCGTGCTTTAGGCCAACTACGTTTCTGCCCAGCCATGTCTCTTCTCCAGAAATTAATTTAAAACAGGAAAGCGTAACGTGATAGTGAGAGACGCTCACACGCGGATGCTTCACGGCGAGCTTATACCCGTGGAGATCACGGCGGCTTGCTTCGATCCTGGCTTCCAGCTACTTCTCACCGGTGCCAGAAACGGAGAGCTCAAGGTGACTTATCGTCTATTCTTCATTAATGCAATATAAACGAAACAGGAAATAACAAGATGAGTAATTATGAGTTTTTCAGGTGTGGAACTTCAATTCTGGCATGTGCTTGAGAACCATGGGAATAGAATATATGAGCGAAGTCACCAACTGTTTTTGGGTCGAGGGAAGGTTAGGTACCTCTGCCATAGATTAGATAGACATTCAAAACATCGCTGTAATCAAGGGTATATTGTTAAGTTTTGAGAGGTTTTGCAGGATCTTAGCTGTGGGGTGGAACCGACATATTACTGAGTTTGAGGACACGGGCTTGGCGACGACGGGTAAGGGCTGGGAGATTAGACACACGGACGACGTGCTTGCCGCAGCCGTACGTCCTCCACTCTCTGTCGCCACCACTTCTTACAGCTCTGAGCTCATGTTGTGGAAACTTGAAACGGGGCAGCCTTACAGGTAATAAATAGTATACGCAGGGAATTTACGCGTGGTAACAAAATTTGGGCATACATATAAATAACACAATAGAGACCGAACCTGCTAATAGCCTCTCGTTGCAGGCGGTTCTCGTGCACTGAGCCGACTATGCGCATAAAGATGACATACAGTAAGCGCGAGCAGGCCAAGGCACAGCAGCAGGTCTCGGGTACTGCTCAAAAGGCCGGCGCTACCTCCAAGCCCAGGTATATTTCACTTATATCTTTGTGTGTATCGTGCGTTGCAAATTTTTTATAAGTATTATTATTAGGTATTTCTATTCAAATTATCATTATTAGGTGTCCTCATTGAAATTTCCTAGAATGGCTACTATACCTACCCGCCATTTTAGGATGTGTCAAGTTAAACTTTTATCTTATTTATGTGACAGCATCAGTGGACGCAAGAGCATGGGCACAGGTACACGCCCGAGCATGGGTATGCGTGTGAGTACGAGCGGCCGGCAGAGTGTCGCATTGAGTACTCAAGACGCCATTGCAAAGGCGCGCGCGCGGCGCGTGTCAACTGTGACACTGCCGATGGGGGCGCAGAGGATGCGCAAGCTCGCCGTGCACGCATGCATCTTCCTGGAGACGCGCCCTGTAAACATTCGCGTAGGTAGGTAAGATATCCCGTTGACCGGACTCTTAAGAGACCGGTATTTTTTACAGCGCGATCCATCTGAAATGTATGTAGCGTTTGTAGATATGGATCTTTTTTACAGGAAAAATATAGAGAAGTCTGTAAGTAGCCCACTTTTTGAAAAATGGTCAAAAAAGGGGGGGGGTATGATTTACAAAAGGGGGATATTTCTGTAGGTTACATAGTTTTTGAAATATTTTGATAACCCCGAAAATTTTACTATTACCCTCTCTCTGTACTCCGAAGTTTACAAACCGATACATCTAAAATGTAGGTGTACCTTTAATTTTTTGGTATTCATCAAAGGCAAAGTCTCTAACCAGTACCTATAGTACATTTGGTATACTTGACGACCGTTCGAAACCCTCGGCGCGTAAATCGTAAATCGCCCCGCACAATGAAAGTTGTTTAATTGAATAGAGGCTATCAGGGTTCGAGGTATTCAGCGGTGAAAATAACTACCTATCGCATTAATATTTTTTTCGTACGTGTATATGTGTGGATTGTCCAGCATTATTATTATTATTATTATATTATTATATCTCAGTTTCTTGACGCTTTAGGACATTATGATATTGAACATTTATTATTTGTATAAATAAGTGTACTATAGGTATCCAAATACAAAAAGCGACGATTTAAAAAAAAAAACAGTTTTTAGGGTCAATATCTTTAAACCCCTTTGTTAATGTCCTACATGCAGCGTAAGTAACTATGTTCCTTTGTATCTAACTCGTCCTTGTTTGTTCCAGCCTCCTTGTTCTTAGCACTGGAGAACGGCAAAATTCAGTGTTGGTCAGACCACTCTGCAGGCGGCTTTCAGGGTGCGTTTCAGAGCGTTCACTCAGCAGGGGACTACGTGTCTGCGTTAAGCACCGATGTTGAAAATGATTATCTCTTCACTGGTACAACTATGGGATACATCAAGATCTGGCTTATGAAGAATTACTTGAGGAATGAAAAAGTAGGTTGCTTCGAAATGTTTTACGCTACTAACTGATCCTATGGCTAGGGTAGGTCACCACACGAAACGGGCGGCGGTCACTTTTAAGTAAGTACCTACCAATCGTTCGTAGGCACGTGTGGGAACCTACTGGGTACCTGATGATTTGTCTGATATAGGCCAAGGCCCAGGCTAATATTGAAAGTGTTTATGCAGGTACACGTGAGCATGCCCCGGTTGCGGCTGCAGTTCCCGTTCCTCTGGAAGGACCGCATCGAAGGTCGCGCCAAGCGTTGCGTGCGTGACCAACCGCTGCCGCTGCTGCTCAACTCGTACCGCGGCCATCTGCGCTGCATCTCCACCATCGCCTACATCGACGACATGCGTCTCGTGCTCAGGTCTCATTACAAGTTCACTGAGAGCTTTTGTTTGTTGTATATTATATGATTTTACCTAACTGATTGGTGTGCGCAGTGGCAGCTCAGACTACAGCGTGCGCGTGTGGCGGCTCTCGGGCGAGTACCTACAGACACTTGGCTCCTTTTTGCCCTGGAGTCTCAAGGTGCCGCGCTGTCCGCCTGATGTCAAGAAAGTCGCCAGTTTCACCACGTTCAAGGTATCAAACACACCTTACTCCAATTTGCCACAGTTCAAAACAGATGGTTATCGATGACCAATCCCATTAAGCCTACCTACTACGTTAAAACTATTTTTTTTTTGTTTTTTTTTTTTATTTGCTTTAGGTGGCTTTCGTGTCACTGCGGCCATGATAGGCCTATTGTGATCGCCACTCGAGTGTACAGCCCTGAAGCTGCGACGTTCATAGTTCGCCACTAACCCTTGCAGCTGCTAGGAACTGCAGGATTTTCTTCGGGGTGATGGCTCGTAGCTCGTCTGGGCTGTGCAGGTGTTTGCCCAGATGGATGCTACGTTTTTGCATCAGTGCTCCACACTCTCCTAGCAGGTGGAGAGGCGTTTCCTCCGCCTCTTCGCAGAATCTGCAGGATTGTGTGTCGCTTAGACCCAGTTTTTTTTTCGTTAAAACTATATGACTGATGCACTATTCAGAAGTTAAATTTGATCATTTTGGTATAAAATTGAGTGGCAAATTCAGTTTTTTGATTTGCAAAACGGGATTATGCTAATTCTGGTCGGTGTTTTTAAATTCCTACCAACTTATAAAAATAATGTAGGTAGGTAACTACTGTATTGTGTTGTCAGGTGTGGCGCAGCGGATACGTGTCGCGCTACGTCCCAGGGCAAGTGGAAGTGGACAAACTGCGCGATATTACTGAGAACGAGCTTAAAACGAAGACGTTCGGAAAAGTGCCCGAGGAACCGCTTCTCGGGAGCAACTTCATTCTGCCCGTGCGGCCTGACCGACAAGATGCTATTATACTCGACGATTCGTTTCCGACCGTGAGTGGTTGCGTATTTCATCATGTTCATTGTTTACGTACCTACTTATTATGTTATGTAAGATCTGTTGCTTTGTCTAAAAGTATAACCATGCTTCCAGCAGTTTTTTCCTTTTTACTTTGTCTTTAGTTTCACAGTTATGTTTTTTATATCGTCGGGCCTACGGCTTCAGATCCATCTAATGCCCAGCAAGGTCAATTATAATAAATAAATAAATAATGCTGGACAATCCACACAGCATCATCTAGCCCCAAAGTAAGCAGAGCTTGTGTTATGGGTACTAGATGACTGATAAACTTAATACAATACATAACATAGATATTTTTTTATTATATATAGAAAATACCCAGAACACCCGGAACAAATATTTGCAGTTCGTACAAACATTTGTCCCAAGGCGGGAATCGAACCCGCAACCTTCTGCGTCGCAGGCGGACCTTCGCCCGCCGCGCCACAGTTTGAGAATAGGTTGAAGTCGTTTCGACCCCAATGCCTCTAATCAATCATTCGCTTTGCTTGGTTCTAATGAATGTGTGGTTCTAGATTCCGCTTTATTCGTGGCTGCGTATGGCGTCGACTCAGCCGGTGCGGCGGCCGCCGACGCCGGAGCTCGTGAAGCAGACGCGTCTAAAAGCGATGGTTCAATTGGAGCACAAGGCACATTTCGAGCGTCACTCATTGCACACGTCATCTGCACACAAAGAGCCACCGTCCGCACTTCATTCGCCGAGCCATAGTAAAGATAACAGCAAATGAGATTTCACATCGCCTAGCTTAGTACCTACTTAATATGTTTTTTAAGGACTTACCTATTTTGGGTTTTATTTTACAATAATTAGGTAGCTTATTTTTAACTCTTTGTTTTTATTATTATTTGCGTTATTTGATCTTTAGACTAGTTACAGAAAAATTAAAAATTTGTTGATCACGGTCAATCTTCTAAGTATTTACGCTTGATAGGACCTACGCGTGCATTTTTGAATGAAAATTGACAACGTTCAGCAATTTTTGTCGTTGACTGTACCCAATTTTTTTTTATTCCTTATTTTATATTGGTGATAAGATTTTTTTTGTTAAGGTATTTTACTTTATTGTTTGTAGAATAATTTATTGCTTTCATTTATTTTATTTTAGGCTGTTTAACTTACTTCCCTACGAAGTAAAACATAGGTAGGACCACTGAGTTATTTATTATGTACTACCTACTACATTAGACTTATGTATATCGATGGGTAGGACTTTATTTTATTAAACTGTTCCAGAGATTATGTTGGTTTTGCTTACATAGGTAAAAAAAAATATTTCAAAAAGTATGAAGCCTACAGATATTTCAAAAACTGTTTTGAGATGTACAAACTGATACCTTTCATTTGATAGCCCACTCAGTAAGGTACCTAGGCCCACTTTTGAAAAATAAATTCCCCTTTTTGAAAATTTTTCAAAAAGTGTTCTACGTACAGACTTCTCTATATTTTTCTTGTAAAATATAGATCCATATCTACAAACGCTACATACATTTCTGATGTTTTGCTCTGCAAACTTTAGAGATACGTAGGGGGGAATGGGTATTTTTTCGAGATTTTTTCAAAATATTCCAATAAGTATGAACCTTACCGAACTTTGAAAACTGTCTTGAGATGAACACACCAATAACTTTCATTTGATATCTCACTCGGTGAAGTAGCCCCCCCCCCCCCCTTTTGAAAAAACTCCTCCCCTTATAAATTTTTTGAAAAGTGTAGGTAGGTACTTCTTTTATTTTTTATTTTTTCCTTACAGACTTCTCTACATTGAAACGCTACATAGATTTCAGATGGATCGCTCTGCTAACTTCTGAGAAAGGGGGGGGCGAATGGGTAATTTCTCTTTTTCTTTCAAAATATTTGAAAAAGTTTGAAACCTTCTGTAGGTTTCAATTTTAAAAACGGTTTTGAAATGTAAATACCTTTCATCTGATTCCCCATTTGAACTTGTACCTAGGTCTCTTTCAAAATTTCGACGTCACCATTTGTACTGAAAATATTATTTTTTTTTTTAAATCTGTACAGGCGCACGTACTATGTTATTATTTTGCTGCTGTAGGTAGTTGCTGAGATATTACTGAATAAACCGCCAAGTACGGTTTATTCAGTAATATCGCACACGAAGCACGCGAAGGGTTCCGTACCGTAAAAATCAGGCAACTTTTTTAAAGAACATCAAATTTTCACTTGTTTGGAGACCCCTTTAAATTTTTTACTTTATTTTATTTTTAGTATTTGTTATTATTACAGTTGAAGTGTTACTTAATTATAGAAAGTTTTATGTTGTACCTATTGTAGTTCAAGAAATACAGCCTTGACAAGTAAAGAGCAAAATAATTAGTTAACAATAGCCAAATAAATCACGTTTGTTATATGGGAGCCCTCTTTAATTTTGTTTTTTTTTTTTTTTGCGTGGCCATATGTTTTTTGAATCCTATCTCCGATCTTCGAAACCCTAAAAAGGTTCCAAGACGGAAATGAGCAACTACAGACCTATAGCTCTCCTACCCAGTTTTAAAAAAATATTTGAAAACGTTAATTTTAAAGATTAAATTCATTTATGCTAATACAACAACGTTATATAGTAATCAATTGGGTTTCCAAAAGACTAGAAACACAACGTTGGCTATCTTTAAAATGTTAAAACGTGTCTGGGAAGAGATCAACAGAAAATCGTACGGAGTAGCTCTCTTCCTGGATGTCAAAAAACACACACACACACACAGTTAAAAGCGGATGTCAAAAGCTTTTAACTGTGTCAGTCACGCACGATCACCTGTTAGGTCAATTGGAAAATATAGGTTTATGAGGAACTGCATATTCTGCATAATCTCATTATGTCTTCCTAAATAAAACGTCGAAAAAATTCAATCCACATTCGAAGGAGTAAAGCTCGGCGTGCCTTGCGGTAATATTCTGGGCACTCTGTTATGTCTCTTTTAATATAAATAATAATTCAAACAATTATTAATTTAAATAAAAAAAATATATATTTTGGTAAATTAGTAATTTAGCAAAAGTCACTAATCACTTATGTACTAGCTGCTGCCCGCGGCTTCTTTTTAAGTAGCCTATGTCCGTCCCAGTTGTACAATTTACCTCCCTCCCTTTCATTGAGATACGTTCAGCCGTTTACTCGTGAAAAGGTAACAGATAGACAGACAGACAGAAATTTCGAGACAAAAATTTCAGTCTCGCTTCTCTCGCCATTATATCAGTTTTTTTGTATTGCTCACTTTTTGTAAACCGTTAAAAAACATCGCAAAAATGCTCCGCTCGTCATAAATTATCTTAGCAAGATTTAAGATAGTCCCTTAATATTTGTTTAAAATAAAAAAAAAAAAGATTTAATATTTTAGTGGTAAATAGGTGTTTGGAAGCTCGGTGCAAAGCCTTAAGGGGGTAGTAGTATAGACCATCTAGAACATTTTGAGCCACATTTATCTTAACCAAAGTCTAATTGTTTTTTTTTTAGGGACCTTTTACGATTTTTAACCAAAATCCCAAAAAATTCTAATTAAGTGCTGATAATGCAAAGTTTAAGTAGAAATGTCTATATATTTTGTATGTTTTTATTAGCCTAATGTGTGTTTAATGATATTAAATCATTCTAAAGCACAGTTTATGCTAAAAAAATGACTTTCAGACTATTTAAACTTTACAGAAAAAAAGAATATGAAAAAAAAATGTTTTTTAATGACATTTAAAAAAATAAATAAAATAGCTGCAGATGTTCAGATTATTTTAAAAACACGCTGAGTTATTGCTCTTTCTTTTAAGGTATCATTTACTTAGATATCTATACAATTTTCGAAAATACGGTGCCTAAACCAGTTAAGGGTAAGAAAATTACTGTGTACCTAATAATAAACTTACCTGAACAACAATGTAGAGAGGGACCTTAGACAACTAAACAAAGGCCGCTGTGCCGGCTGGCGGTGTACAATAACAAAGAGCTTAACCTTGATTCTTTGGTTTAGATAAAGACAACTTTGATCTCATTGCCGAGGCAGCAAAGCTTCTTTTTAAGTTTATAAATTCGTAAGTACCTGAGGTGGGTTGAATAGTCATGGACCCATTGTTTTTTTAAAGTCATCTCATCTCGTCTAGTCAGAGTCACTGCTCTGCTTTCGTGCGTTGCGTGTAGACGTGTTTGAATTGAGATCTGTGTTGTGTTTGTGATTCACCGTGTTCAGTTGTAGCTCTACGCTCCTGCACGTGTTGATTTTAGACTATTGAAGAGTTTGACTTCTGAATTGTGTGTGTGTGTACTTACGGCCATGGCTGCATTTACAAACCAGGAACAAGCGGATATCGTTTTTATGTATGGCAGAGCTGATGGTAACGGAGCTTTGGCACGACGTTTGTACCAAGAACGTTACCCGACCCGCAGGTAAAGTAATATTGAATTCTAGCATTAGTTCAATTGCCATTTTGATTTGTAACAGACGTGGTCAATAAATAAGTAATTCCATTTCAGGATACCTAATGTCCGTGTTTTCTACAACACGTTTCGCAGGCTTTCTGAATTTGGCATCCATCACGCAGGACCCGGAGTGAATCCGGGAAGACATATCCCCGCCGTTGAAGAGGAAATAATTGCAGCCTTTGAAGCGGATCCTACAACGAGTGTCAGAACTGTAGCTAGAGACTTGAACCTTTCAATATGGAAAGTTTGGAGTACCATGCACCGGGAAAAAAAGTATCCGTTTCACGGTACAGGCGTGCAAGGCTTGGTAGAAACCGATCCTGAGAGAAGGATGCGGTTCTGCCGATTTATGCTCAACAGTGATATTGATGACGGATGGTTCTTAAAATCGATCCTTTGGACTGATGAGTCCAAATTTACAAGAGAAGGCATCACGAATTTTCATAATTTACATGAATGGGCTGACAAGGACAGCAATCCGCATTGGAAAAAACAGGTACACAAATGTTTATTAAATTAATTCCAGTCGTTCAACACATCTTTAACAGAATACTTTAATTAGAATGCATTTTTGTTTTAGGAGTCTTTCCAAGCCAAATTTTCAATAAATGTATGGGCTGGAATAATCGGACGAACATTGATTGGGCCACACGTTTTACCAGATAATTTAAACGGTGAGAATTATCTGCATTTTCTGCAAAATGATTTACCAGAACTCCTGTATGAAGCCGAAGTACCCATACTAAATACGGACAGGCCAATCATCTTTCAACAAGATGGATGCCCAGCACATTGGACGTTAAGTGTCAGGGAACACCTTAACAACTGTTTTCCAGACAGCTGGATAGGCAGAGATGGGCCCATCCCTTGGCCCGCACGATCGCCCGACCTGACCCCAGTAGATTTTTTTGTGTGGGGACGGGCAAAGGATCTCGTATACACTACCGAAATATCCACGAGGGAAGAATTACTTCAAAGGATTGAAACAGCTTTCACAACTATGAAACAGGAAATGCAGCTGAAAGTCACGACGACGGAAGTTAGAAATCGTTGTCGTAAATGTATACGCAATGGTGGAAGCCATTTTGAGCATCAGAATTAAAAAAATAATCATCAAAAACGTTTTTTTCTTATCTCCTTTAAATCAGTATTTACGGACTTTAACTGGTTTAGGCACCGTATTTTCAAAAATTGTATAGATATCTAAGTAAATGATACCTTAAAAGAAAGAGCAATAACTCAGCGTGTTTTTAAAATAATCTGAACATCTGCAGCTATTTTATTTATTTTTTTAAATGTCATTAAAAAACATTTTTTTTTTCTTTTTCTTTTTTTCTGTAAAGTTTAAATAGTCTGAAAGTCATTTTTTTAGCATAAGCTGTGCTTTATAATGATTTAATATCATTAAACACACATTAGGCTAATAAAAACATACAAAATAAATAGACATTTCCACTTAAACTTTGCATTATCAGCACTTAATTAGAATTTTTTGGGATTTTGGTTAAAAATCGTAAAAGGTCCCTAAAAAAAAACAATTAGACTTTGGTTAAGACAAATGTAGCTCAAAATGTTCTAGATGGTCTATACTACTACCCCCTTAAGGCTTTGCACCGAGCTTCCAAACACCCCGTCAAATAGCTACCTTGTCTTTGTTGCTCGCCCCACCTCACTAAGCTCCAAAATTACGACTCGCTCCACTCGCCGTTATTTATATTCATAGCTTTTTATCTACCACCCCAAAGTCCTTAAAATTTTCTCGCTCCGCTCGCTGTAATATTTTTTTTTGTTAACTTGTTTGACCACTCGAAAACTTTACAAAAATTTCAAAGGCTCGCTCCGCTTGCCGTTATATCTTTTTTGTATTCGACTGATTGTAGTTACGGTTTACCTAAGTTTAGCTTGAAAGGAATAAACCTTGTTTTTATCATTACTTTTAAGGGTTCCCTACCCAAAGAGTGCCAACGGGACCCTACGTCATTCATTACCTACTCCAGCAGACAAAAGTTGCGAAAGAAGTTGTGAAAAAACAAGTTGTTAGTCAAGGTATTGACTAACAACTTGTTTTTTCCAAATGAGATGCCTCCATTCCATGGCTATGAATTCCATGGAAATTTCATGAAAGTATTCCATGAAATTTCCATGAACCGGACGGACACTGGCAGAAAAGTGGCATACCAGACCAGTTGCCATCAATTTTTAAAAACAATAATGTTATGGGATGTGATCCTGATCATGCATGATAAAAAAATCTGAACGTGAATTTAGCCATAACTTATGAAAAAAAAGATGACGTTTTACGTGTTGTGTGTGTGTGTGTGATGCATGTTGTTTTTATCGAAAGCTTACATATTGTTTCGTGGTTTAGGCAAAGATTTGCTGCTACATCTTTATCTTACTAATTTGACTCTACGTAAAACAATATGGGATCTTCAAAGAAACACAAGAAAGAGTCAAAAAAGAAGAAGCACAGGAGCAGGTCGCGATCTCCGCTGAACGGTGAGGAGCGTGAGAAGAAACGCCACAAGAAGCACAAAAACCGCAAAAAGGATCGCTCCCCAGATGGTCAGTACATCAACACTTGTTATTAAAGTGAAGCTGAGCTCCAATTACGATTTCCAACACTTTGGTAAAGGACCTTGAATGACATCTTCACTAACAGTGTTTTGGGTTATGTCACGCTAAAACGCTTTGCTGATTCCAACAACGTATTGATTCAATGATTTCAAAGTACTAATTGGGCTACAATATTCATGCAGATGGAAATCTTGATTGGAACCAGCTATTGTTTCACATGACAATGATAATGGCACAGTTTGCTCATTATTTCAGACTCGGTGGCATTCGAGAAGGGCCACCGCGTCCTCAACGCTCCTGGATAAGGTGGGTATACTCTTCAGAGGACACAAACATCTGAAACTGTTGTAAAGAGAGGTTCACCTAAAATCTTTGGCCAGGCAGGCTTTATCTTTGTTGTACCTATTTTATTTCATTTATTCTATCAAGATATACTATAGTACAATTGGAAATTATGAAAAAAGCTTGGAGTGACTGCATCACAACGAAACATACAGCAGGGCTTCGATGACCCAATGATCCTCTACCCCTGTCTAACTGCTGTTTCTCAGTCTCGCAGTAGAGTCTATACATTTTACCACCATCATCAACCCAACCATTTTATCATCCACCAAGTGCTGTTCAATTGAAATACTAGAAATAAGAACAAACTTGCTGTGCCCTTGTGGTAGCCCAGCTCGGCTACCACAGTCTTAATGTATCTTTTTAAATAAGTACTTTGTAAAAAGGACATAGGTAGGTATTTGACAATTTACATAAGAAAATCCTGTTGCGCTTGCATAAAGTTAGAAGGCAGCCAATGTGAGGAAATTTTGTCATATAAATGATTTCCCGATCCTATATTTTTGGTTTAAACAATGAAAGGCAAGCATTGCAAGCTAAAAGTACACGAGAACTCATGTTCTCGTATACTTTTAGCTTGCAAGACAAAATAGTTGATAAAAGGCAGGTGAAATGAGTTCATTTCATTCATTTGATGGAACATTTTAACATGAAAAAGTAAAATGTTGCAACCTTTAACTACTTTAAACAAATTTTTCAATTCCGGGGTTTGTTCAAACGAAATCCCGAAATTAATGGGATTAAACAATGGGATCGAATTATCTAGTCGCAATACCAAAAACCCTGTAAACAATAAAAGTTATTCTGGTGATCAGAATTTACGCCAAAATAGTTTTTATTCCACATCTGCCTAACTGTGGTACCAACACTATTTTATAGCGACAGTCAACAACAAAATAATCTAAAATATTTAAACTGGGTGACGTCTTGTATACCTACTCCCGAAAATGTTGAAATGGCCGAGTTTGAAGTCAACAAAACATCTGAACAGGGGAACTTTCAGATGTTTTGTTGACTGCTAGCTCGGCCTCAAATAACAACTTCAATTAAAACAAATTATCAAATATATCCTTTGTAAAAAGGCTTAAGTACTACAAAATATCAGATTATCTAGACTAGATTCTCTAGATTCTAGAGGATAAAAACGCCTGGCACAAGTTTTGCTCCAACTCGAAATCTAACAACCTAACAAGGTAAAATTTTCTTGTTTGCCTCTTTACTTTACCTTAAAAAGATTGAAGTGAACAAAATATTAAAGTGATCACTTTATTTCCTAGTTTTACTTATGTAATATGAATTTTGTGACGTGTCCAAGAGTCCTGTAAGGTTGAAAGGAAATAAAGCACTTTGAATTTGAATCAATAAAAAATATTCAAATTTCTTAAGTATTTTTATCAAAGTCGTCTATTATTTTTATCTCAGCAGTAGCTGAGAAATAAGTAACAAACGATAGGAATTTCACTAAAAACGATTATCTATACGATTTAATAAAAAATATTCTATTTTCCAAAGTCTGGACATTACTTTTTTCAACGTCGCCTAACGTTTTTTTGAGCTATACAAATAGTAGAAAATAAACAATTTTCCAAAGTCGGTTTCGGTTCAAGTTTAAAAAATTGCGAAAGGTCATCACGTGATGGACGACCCTTATTATGACCTAGAATCTTACAGGTTTAATTTCTGCTAGCTATTTACTAAATTCTTGTATAACCTGCAATATTGATGCAGGTCTGAGTGTATTAGTTTTTGATAACCATGGGACCATCCCATGGATGGTTATCAAAAACGAATACACTCAGAACGAAGAGACTCAGCCCTAAAGTGATTCAGATTCTTTATTAATAACGCTTGTTACAAAACTCATAAAAGTACAAAGAACAATTTTTTTATTATTTCCTCATAAGTATCAATCCAGCATATTAAATAAAATTCTTTGAATAAAGTTATAAAAAAAAAATATTGCTTATCACAAATAATAAATTCAAAAATAAATTCTCATAAAATTTAATAATTAATAACATTATTAAGGTATAAATAAATTTAGCACCGTTAAATCAATTTCTAAAGTCAAAGTCAAAAACTCCTTATTTCCATAAATACAATAAATGTACACTTAGAAAAGGTCAAATTCTTAATAATTAAACACAAACACGGAAATAAAGTGATATTTTTGATTTCAGTCGCTTCGGTATGTAGACTAAAGTAAAGAAGCGACGAAGAAACCTTTAGCCTGTTAGTTGTTATTTTTCAAACTAAACTCTGTCCCTAAACTTATGATTATTATGATATGTATTCAAGCACTTGGCCAATGTTGAGTTAGGTGTGGATAGGAGTCCTAAAATATTGTTTTCCACAAGAAGTAAGATAAGTAGAACTTCACCTTCTTGATTATTGGCTCTATAGCTGGTTTGACACAAGTCTGCCTGTGACGTTTTAAAGATAGCATCATTATCATTACGTATACACTAGCCAAAATTGACGTGGAATGTTTGTACACAAACCACCCCTAATTAAACTAAAATTCACTCTGCTGCCCGTGTCTTTTTATACGCAAATTACATTACTTGTCGCTTTGATATCCTTCCTTCAATAAATATTGCTTACAATTATATCCACAACTCGACGCCATGCTAATTTTAGTTTTTGTGTCGTGAATTATTTAGAAACACATTCCACATCGAGTTTGACTAGTTATAACATAATGAGAAAAGCACACCTTGTTTCTGTCGCTACGCTAACTAAAGCCTGCGTCTGACTGGAGCATTTCATCGAACCATCATGAGATTAGTCATTATATTCGTATAGCAAATCGAGCTACTGGTAAATGTTGCGATCACAATAGGCAGTATGGCCGCAGTGATACGAAAGCCACACAAAGGCGCTCGCCGCGATTGTTACACTTCGATGAAACTCTGGGCAGTCGCTGCTGGTCAATTCTATTGTTATTTGTGAGTGTATCACGCATACTATTTTCGCAGATGATTGGCTGCACTTTAATACTACTAATATTATAAAGGCGAAAGTTTGTGCCGTTGTGAAAATGTTTGGTTGAAGACAACACCAAAACGAATGAATGGATCGGGCTGAAATTTGCAAACGAAGATCTGGACCTGAAATAACTTAAAGACCACTATTTATTCCAAAAAATGCGCGCGAAGCGTCTGGCAGTTACGAATAAAAAACAAATTAAAATTGAGATTATGTGTGACGGGAAAATAGTATGAGTGAAATACTCCCAATACATCTGTATTGACCAGCTGGTGACAGCCAAGTACCAAGTTAAAAAGTTTATTTTCAGCATATAAATGTGAGTATTCTGCATTGTTGCAGTTGAAGAGGTGCCCGTAGACTCTCACCTCGCGAAAGGAAGTGGCTCGCGCTCCCGCAGCCGCAGTGCCAGCGCCGACCGAGACCGGCGCATGCGCGAGCAGAGGCACAAGGCGGACAGGTAAGCAAAACAACCTCGCAGGCAGACATACGACCATTGTCCAAATCAAATCAAAAACTCTTTATGTCCATACAATAAATGTACGCTTAGAATAGAATAGAATAGCATTTATTTCGTATGTACATAGAAAGCATACAAAACTAAATAAATAAATAATGCTGGACAATCCACACAGCATCATCTAGCCCCAAGCTAAGCAGAGCTTGTGTTACGGGTACTAGATGACTGATAAACTTAATACAATACATAACATAGATAGATATTTTTTATTATATACAGAAACTACGTACTAACATTTGTCCCAAGGCAAATAATAACAAATAAAGAACATGGAGGTTTATACTAAATTACGCAAATGGTGGGCGTCAGATCTAGTTTTCCCCCATGACCCTGTGCCGAAATAGGTGTTGGCTCAGCATGTGCGCGCAGTTTTTCAGCCAAAAACCTTTATGTTGGCGTTACGGACGCCTAGTCGGTGACAAGCTTACTTTATATATTATCAAAAACAATATTAAATATGTGGTAAGTCTCGGTTAATAATAATAGGTACTAATAATTATATTTTATAGGTAAAACAGAAATAAATATAATAAAGGAAGGTGTAGATATAAATAAACTTAGAAAAGGTAAAATTCTTAATAATTAAACACTGACACGGAAACAAAGTGATTTTTTTTTATTTCTGTCGCTTCGGTATGTAGACTAAAGTAAAGAAGCGATGAAGAAACCTTTAGCCTGTTAGTTGTTATTTTTCGAGTTGGAGCAAATCCCGTTCCTAGCTTTTTTATCCTCTAGATAATCTGATTTTTTTTTAGTAAGCTTTTTTGCACAGGAAGTTTTTTGGCAATTTTTTTTAATTTATATACTGATAATTTTTGCAACTCACTAGTTTTGTTGTAGAAGCGTATACATTGCCCTTTAAAAGATACATTAATTTATGCAGTCTAGTTGTGGGTACAGCGAGTTTATGATTATTTCTAGCATTTAAATTATGTGGGTATGTGTATCGCTATTTTTAGGGAACCGATTGTTGAACATGCCACCCACAGACGAGGATTTTCGCATAATCACGCTTGGGAGACAGATTGGTGATCGCATTGGAGGTGTTAAAACAATACACAGGAGGAACCTGCTGCCCTTCCTCTGGTAGATTCCCTTAGGCTCTTACGATATCCACGGGCTGAGTTGCAGGGGTCGATTCTTACGCAGCAAACGGCAAGAGGGAAACAAAACAAACATACCGGTATTAGACAAGCGTAGTAGGTTCTACACAAAATGAATTGCGTAATCTTTTCTTAACTCGATGATTAATATTACTTAGTAGCAATTATCACAAATGAACCAGAGGGATAATTTCTGTGAGTCGATTATATCATCTGTATGACGAGACATTCGATTTTTGTGTGAGATTTGGTACAGTGCCTCTATCGTACGGACATGAAACTATAAGGTATGCCATACAAAAATGGAAGTTTTCGTCGTCGATGATCCTATGGACTCAACAAAGTCAGGGCTCCGTTCTTTTATAGTGTAAAAATATTACTTACTTACTGACTTACTTACCTGGCGCATCAACCGCAAAGTAGTTCTTATTCCTTGACTTCCGAGACAATAGATCGCCACCGGCTTCTGTTCTTCTTTGTTGTAAAAATATTTAACAACTAAATATTATTTGTTCATAATATTTCACAGAGATAAAAGCCAGGACCTCAGCACCATCAGAGAGGCATCTCCGCCGGCGTCCTCCGGCGGCGGCGGCCAGGAGAGCCTCTCCGTCCAGGAAACCAACCGCCTCCGTGCTAAGCTAGGCCTGAAGCCCTTAGAAGTCCATGAAAAACCTGGAGGTGAGTCTTCATCATCAGCCCTTTTTCGATCTACTAGTTACTGGTTATAGTTTTCTAAAAGTTCAAAACTCATTTGTTTGCGAACATGAGTCATAAAGATGTAAATTAGTATACAGGTCGCGTCACGTAAAAAGAACGCTGAGGGGAGTAGAGGGGAAGTGCCTGCGCACGGGTAAATCGCGACAAATCGCTCTGTGCGCAGGTGAAGGCCAGCGTTCTTATACGTGACGCGACCTGTACTTGTAAATTTGTAACTTTGTGGTTTTTAATTTTTCTGCTTTCTTTAAGTAATAAAAATTTTAACTTACATACTGACAAACATTAGTTTTGATAAAAGATTATGCCCTCTCATATCTCGTCATACTAGACATGCCTTTAGTACATGTCTGTATGCGATTTTCCAAGCTTTTTTTATTATTATGAAGGAAGAAGGAAAAGTAATTTGCCGCAAATCGTAAACCATTTTCAATTAACCTTGAAAAAAACTAACTTCATGCAAATTTAGGTCAGTAGTTTTCTAATAAATTACAAATGAAATACATTATCAATAAAATTACATAGGTACGTGTGAAAAAAAAAATACTTGGTACTTATTACTAATCAATAAACTTTTATGCCCTTATCCATTACAAAACCATTCTCGTCGTTCTTTGTTCATTTTAATAATTTTCGTTTTGGTTCTGCACTTGCTTGTTCTGTGTCGGGTATATCTAAAACTTAACACACTAAACTGAAAAAAACCATTGAAAATTAATTTTTAACTTAGAACATGCAAAACACATAATAGCAATGGACCGTCCATTAATCAGTAAGCAACAAGAGATGAAGCTGAGCCAGTACTTTCATATGTAGGTACCGGATCTCTATGATAAAATGTATGATATGAAATATAAACGAGCGGTACGGATACTAACAAAAGCTCATTACAGAGACTCATGCAGAGACCTGTTTAAAGAACAGCGAATTCTTACGTCAGTATCTGTGTACATACTAGAAGTCTTAAAGTATGTGAAATCTAACCTAAACAAGTATGACATTATAGGCAAAAATAGGGACAACACGAGGAATAAAACCCAATTGGCAGCATTATATCATAGATTTAAATTATCCGAAAAACTTCCAAACGTAATTGGAATTAAACTTTACAATAAGCTCCCGTTAAGTATTAAATTTATTGAAAATTAAAACAGCTTCGTCTGTAACGTAAAAAATATTTTATTAGAGAAAACAGTATATACTATAAAAGAGTACTTGGAAAATGACTACAACCAGTTCAATGTCAAAAATGTTAAATGTAATACCTAACTTTAATACCGTAAGATTAAAATAGTGCCCATTTACAGCACACATCATGTGTATTTTGACAAGCCAAAGATTGTTATATATATCACAATAAAATAATCATTTGTTCGCTTATGGCCAACTTAGCAAACAGTCCACTAAAATTTTCTGCAGGAGATGAGCAATCAGTCCCTTTCGTATATAGTCAACTTCGCGATCGGGCCGCTTCTTAAACCATCCACTTCTCAAAAGGTCCGCGTATCAATCGGTCCACTTCTCAAACGGTTCCCTATTCCTTGTGTCCGGCAAGCTACACTCGAGAGTAATGAACATTGAATTCGGAAAAGTATTTTAATATTAAATTATGTTTTAAACTTAAACAAAAAAAAAGCAGTGTAGGTAAAACAAAAATATTTTATTTGCTTCAAACTAATCAGTATTTTCATAAAGAATAGAACAAATTATACTTAGTGGCTTTTCTTAATTTTCCTCAGAAAGTTTATTGGAGTTACTTCATTTCGTAACAGTATCTTCAAATACTTTTTGTATGTCCTATCAAAATCAACATCACACTTCCTCCTTTTTCTCAATAACTGATTGACATTTTTCGCATACAATTTTCGACTTTGGTATTTTGCTTCCTTCATCAGATTTTGAATAAACAAAAATAATGTTGGTTTGGGCGGCATCCTAACGTTGAAACGATGGTGCCACCCTTCCAGAGCGTTGTTCGTTCTGTTTTTTGATGACTGCAAGACAGAATCTGTGGAGTAATTTTCAACATCCATTGCTTATCAATGTAGTACTTTAAATTATCAAAACGTTTTTCCTCTGATCCAATTTCGACGATAGACATCCAAGCTTCTGGTATATATGCTACTGGTAGGAGCGGTAATTTAGAAATTAAATTTGTAATGATTCTACCATTCCTAGTATCCGCAAAGCCAATATTTCGCGATTTTTTCCATATAGCCTTCGAGTAATGGTAGTAACAACCACTTGCTTTTACAAGTTCAAACACATTTTTAACGGCTTTTATTTGGGCAAGCTCAAAGTCCGACTTATATTTTTGAATTGATATTCCCGAATTTTTCAAGGCAAGAAAAAATCTTTCGTATGTGATTGTGGTCTTATTAGGGAGCAAACCAAATACTACTGGAACTACCGCCGTGTATTTATTGGATTGTATATTTAAATCAATGTGTAACGTGAACAACTGATAAAAGGGTTTCGGAACTCTTTTAAAAGTACCGTCTCCGTAAGCTGCCAACGGATTTTTGCATTCTTGTAAGTATTTGAGTGTTGATTTCAAACAGAAGATGATTATTCTATCTTCAATGCCTTCATCCCAAACTAAAAAATCATCGGCTAGTACTCCAGGTATCTCTATATCTTCCAAGCGTTCGAATGTGGTCCTATGTACGTCCAAAAACTTTTTTCTGGGCCCTATACAGCAAATCTTTTTTTGAGTAAAATGACACAGAAGTAATGTCTTCAAAATGTTTCTCAAAAATCATAGGTTTAGGTGCCAGATTAGCGGTTACGTCGAGTTTGCATTTATTTGTTAAAACGATTTCTTTGTTTTTTGTTTCGTTTTTATAACACGTGTGTAGATTATCTCGTAATACTTTACCTTGTCACGGTTTAGCGTGATTGTAGCATGGCACTTCTTGCGATCGCCGCATCTCCACAGCGTAGACCCACCATTATTAGTTTTTTGCAAATTGTATCGGTAGCCATTTCTTAATAACATATCATTTCCTTGCTGATTTTTTTCAAAATTAAAACTCATTTTGATCAAGGAGAAAATATCACATTATTAACTTTGTTTTTGTTAATGACGGACTGGGGAACTTGACAAGTGTCATATTTACTCATAATCAGTTAAACTGCAAAGAATACATCTAGCAATCTAAAGTGGCCAGTATCTACAGTAAAATGACGAAAGAGGTAATGATGTTCGACTTAAAAGAAAATGTTGCAATCTTTATTTTTGACCGAACGCTAAGAGGACCGATTGCGAGGATGACTAGTTGCTAAGTTGACAGATCAAGAAGTTGACTGATTGTGAAGTTTACCGATTACGAAGTCGTGAAAAATAGTGGACGGTTTGCTAAGTTGGCCATAAGCGAACAAATGAAAATAATTATTATTGTATTATAGGTCTCTTTGCCGAAAAATTACTTTATTCTTATTCTTTATTCTTTTTGTTTCCAGACGATGGAAAAATCAAAGATGATCTGGGCGAGTTCTACCACAAGCCAGCCGCTAACATCGCCGAGCAACAGAAATCAGAGAAAATACGGCAGAAACTTCAGGAGCGGAAAGATAAACGCAAAATGGACCAAAAGTAAGTAAGCTCTTAATGGGTTATGGCTGAAAATCAGTGTTTTTGCTTCTTGAGCAAAATGTTCCGCTGAGCCATTGCCTTTTTGACGTACTGCAGCACACACAGACATTTTACTTAGATTTTAATTATGTTATTATTTGTTTTTATTACTTAGTCAACTGTATTTTTATTATTGTTTCTTTTTACTACCATCCTGTATAATTGCTGTAGTCTGATATGTATGTGTGTGTCTAAAGTCGTAAATAAAAACCTTATCTATCTATCTAAGTAAGATAACACTTAATTGTTGTACAATGATTTCCAACCAAGTTATACAGCATATATATTCTTCATTTACAGATTGATAATTCTATATTGCACACAAAAATCGGACCTATAAAATGAGTGAAAGTTTAAATTATACCCATTTAATAAGCTGAAAGGTATATTTCTGATTATTAGGTATTATAGGTACTTAAAAGAAAGTGAGCGATTATTACGCCCTCTTCAGTGAGTTTTCTCGTACTTATTTTTACCTTCAATAGATTACAGATCGCTACTTTGGGGGAGGCGTCGGACGAGGATGACACAGCGGCCTGGGTGAGGCGCGCCAGAGAGGCAGATAAACAGAAGAAGGATGCTGCAAAACGGGTAGGATAATGTTGTCAAATTGATTTATAGCCATAAACTTAATTGAATGATAAATATACTTAATAAATGTGTGTGGAGAGTAGGGCTTGCAAATATTCGAATATTTGGTACCTATTCAAATGTTTTCCGGGTACTACTCGAATAATAGAAAAAAAACTATGTTTTTGTTATAATGACGTCTTCGTTTCTTCTTAAAAGTGTTATTTGCATAAAAATTTAAAATATTATATTAAATAAAATTAAGGTTGTGTCAACGTAACGAGACATTGGCAATTTACACGCAAAATCAACCACAAATTATTAGTAAATAACAGTCTTCAAAATCTAGGTTACTAGGTATTTTAATAATATCTACAATAAAATATTACACAGTAACAAGTAGATAAATAAACACGGCAAGTAACGGTAACACGGTAGTGAGTAGTGTGCCGGGTAGTGAGTAGTGTGCCGGAGAACCCTTGTCCCTCCCTACCTGCTAGGGTAGAAAATATAAACAGCGGGACAGATACAAAATGAAGTTTAATTAAAGAAAGTTAAGATCCAGCCTAGTAATGGTGTATGTAATTTTATGAAGTGCCATGCTTTTAATTGTATGTATGTACAAATACACTGTTAAGTTCTCTAGATCTGATTGTTCTTTTTGTTTTTTATATTGTTAATTTTGTATATTTATCATAATATAATCCTGTCATCACTTTAACCTCTCGGTGACCAGCTATCCGAGAGGAGAAAATTGAAAAACAGCGCTGCTTTTGCATATTAATCATTACAGCAAAATGCTGAATTTTGCGCCTATTGCCTTAATTTTTTTTGTTTAATTTAAATAGGTTTGTCTAATTTTATCGTGTTTTTTTTTTTTAATTAAGGTAACTAATGTTTTTAGTCTATTCTATTATATTCTAAAATTTACAAATTAAATAAATCATCAAAAAGGATGGAAAGTAATCTAGATCGCGGTAGGCACATACATTTATAAGGTCGTGGTTGATTCGTGCTTAAGTTCCGGTTGCGCAGTCGTTTGGTCCAAGTACTCCCCTGCAAGAAGGGACGGTTTGAAAGGGGCCCGCAGCGGACGCTTATACAGAAACAAGCGCGCTTCCAATGCAGTCCTTGTTGCAATGTGTTGAGTCCAATGTACCAATCTGGTAATACCCAGATGGCAGTGAAATCTCGGGTCGTCAATTCTCTTTCAATTAGGAAGTGGACTTTACTCCCGGTGTTGCTCCCCAGAAACGGGAGGCAACTATCCAACAACATTCTAGCTATTTCGCTAGGTTTTAAAATAAAATATTCACAAAATCCGAGCTAGATCGCTTACGGACTCTGATCTCGATTATAAATCGAATAGTTTTATTTATCGATTTATAGACTTATCTAGATAATATTTACTAAAACAAAAATAAAATAGATACAGTCGTAACGCTTCGTTACAGTAGATTGGCATTATATAAATTTAATATTTTTTATAATTTAAGTCATGAACGTGCACTGTTTCGCACATAATTTGGTCGAGATCTCAGAAACCCGGCCATCTATTGAAGTAACTTATGTTTTGATTCGTAGGTTACTAATTATTTGGTTGCGTGAACCAGTTTCTTCATAAGTTGTGTAGTTTTCTTGACTTAGGCCTCCGTCACCACTAAAACGCTCACCCTGAGATCTCGCTATTCTCCAGAAAAATCGCCAAGTGCGATCTAAGCTAAACCATTCACTGCCACGTTTCTGCGGTGCGACCCGGAAGGGCGCGCCGGTGGCAATGAAACTGTTAAGCCTCTCCCAATCATCACCATAATGGCCGATCTGGTTGCCCGCATTCAGCGGTTTCAAGACTTAATACAATTTAAAGTTAGAAAATCTATAAGTAATTTGTTTCAGGCCGCTCTCCTAGATGAAATGGACGAGGTTTTCGGCGTGGGGGCGCTAGTAGCGGAGGAGGAGCGCGAGACACGCGACGCTGCCTACACGGCGCGCCAGCTGCGCGGCCTGCGCGTCGCCCACGACATTGACGCGGTCAGTATAATACAATATCTAATAATTATACATTAAGATTGGCCACTCTTCGCTTCTCGCCAGTCGGAGCATTTTTACCCCGCCCTGCTGGCCGTTTCCTATCGAGGTCGAATTGAGGTCCAAACGTGGGGAACAGTGCGCGCAGGTGACAACCTAGTTATATAGACAGACGACCGCTAATATTTGAGGCACAAAATACGGTCTATAAAGAAATCGCATTTCTAGAATCTGACCCTCCAAAGATATATTGATATATATTATAATAGGAGGAAAGGTGATCTGTAAAAAAAAGTGAGACCACATCACAGAGTACCGCATAAAACTAAAATGGTTGCCCATCCGTCTTCGCCGGGACGCACACTTCCTCTCACTCCAATATTCTATCCTTGTCGTCCTACCACGTTACCTCAAGGAACGATTTGAATACCTACATCAAACCCGCCGCTCAACACACACTCTTCAACTGAAAACTCTCCGCCCTTCCATTCCTATAGCTCATCTTACACCACTGAAATGAGATGCTAAGGGGATAATTAGACTTTTTGTCTAATTATCCCCTTAAGGGGAACTTCATTAAGGGGATTATTAGACCAAGCCCCTTTACCGGACCATAAAGCCATAAAGCTGCGGAATCCCCTACCCACTTCTGTTCGACAAGCTAAGTCGGTCCCTATATTCAAACATTATGGTCTATGAACACTTCATTACCTCAACATCAAACTGTTAGTGAATATATTTATTTATATTATATACTAGTTGCAGCCCGCGGCTTCGCACGCTTTTTTCCGGAATAAAAGATAGCCTATGTCCGGCCGCGGGATACCACGTATCTCGCTGCCAAATTTCACCGAGATCAGTTCAGCAGTTTTTGAGTGAAATAGTGTAACTAACACGACTCTCTTTTATATATATAGATATATATATATTTTTATCACACTATTGTCGTATTTATTTATATATTATTTGTAAATAATTTTAACTTAAATCTTAAAAAATTTCATGAATATTACTTGCTACACAACCGCAATAATTCATAGATACCTACGCATTGTCCGTTTTTACTCGTTCTGCTCGTTCTCGATCAGGTTTTGGCAAAAAAATTCACTGAGCCATGGCCTATTTGTCGTGCTACAGCAACACACAAACTTACCTACATTAAGTTATTTCTTAGTACTTACTTTCAAAAAAAAAATGTTCATTTGAATATTTAAACCTATTGAGCTTATGTTTAAAATTGTGTATTTATGTTTATTGTATGTGGTAGTACCAAATATTTTTTTATCTTTCTATTTATATTATATCGCTTGTTTGCGACAACGATGACATTACTCAAAAAACACCATTTTGGAGTTAAGTATACAGCTAAGTTCAGAAAAAAATCTAGTTTTTTCCTGCAAAACGACATTTCTCTAAGGGGTAAGGTTAGAGCAGGACAAAATATATGACAGTATTGCGCTGTCTCATCCTGTGTATAGGTTTGCGACAAGAAGGTCATTACTCAGTAGTGGTGCAATTGTGTTCGCGAAGAGTTGTGCATGTTCTCTTCAAGGACGACATCGTTTTGGTTTTGACGTTCTACGTGAAAAGTTTTGTTTAATATTTTATAAATTGGTTTCGAAAATAGTGTATTTAAACAAAATGTGTCATTTTTGCTCAAAATAATTAGGTAATAATGTGTGTATTTATTTTGTGGTATGTCAGTTTAGCAGAAAAAAGTAGGAACAGTAAAAGTATTATAATAAAATATGACGTAATTGATTGTAAACAAAACACAAATGACAGATTTTAGTTAAAAATTTAGTCAAAAAAGGTCACTCCTGCTGAAATTTTTTAGGTTGTTTTTGTATTTATTGAGAACTATCTTTAGTTAAAACGTTTTAGGTAAAATATAACATACATTTAGTGACCGACGTTAAATTATTGATTTGCAGTCGATTCGCTACAATGGCACAATCATGGAGTTCAAGGAGCAAAAAAATATTGGCAGGAATGAAGCAACCGATGAAGATCCTACATTGGATAAAAGTAGTATAGTGTTCTACCTAGTAACTACCTTAAAAATTCTACTGATATTAATTATCGCTCTATTGATTAAAAAAAGTATTTTTTTGTTGTATTTTAATTTTCTAGGCTATGAAAGACAACAAATCCAGGCTCCACCTGCGTTCGTTAAACCTATTCAGATATCACCCGATTTCGATGAGTTACCACCGGAGTTAGAGAGATGGGGATAGGGCGCCAATAGACCTCGGAACTTGTGTTTATAAGTACCTGTAACAGGTTTCATCGACTAATCTATCTAAACTAATAGATAAACTAATAGAAAAAACTAATAGATAATTAGATTAGTTAATATATAAACTAATCTAATGCATACATAAAACTTTTTTGATTGGACGGATGCTTGTTCTAAAATGGGGGTGAATATTAAGAAGAACGAAGAAGGAAACTCTGTAAAGATAGCTGATGTTAAAATACTCACAGTTCAAATAAACAGCCCTCCTACCATGTTCTACAAGACATCTTATGCTGAAGAAGAATTCAAGAGGGCAGTTCTTATAAAAAAGAAAACAATGATAGAGAAATAGACGTCAAGAAGGCGTATCATAGAAAACCGGATGTAACGGAGCGAAAGAAACCTGATTTGTTGAATTTAAGCAATAAAAATTTAATCCCAGGGTTCTACGGCCATAACGGACTTTGCCTTATATTGATTGCATTATAATCTTTGCGTTTATAATTTTTTTTTCTGATTTTGTTATAAGTTTGTACTAATGAATAATAGTCTGATTAATCTAAGTAAGTTATAATAAGGTATTTAAGCTAATTTCCTTGGAAATGTAATGAAGACTGATTAGTTGTTAGCTAAAATCGTTGACTTTTATAGTTTTAGCTAACGTTTTTAATGACCGAAACAGATTTAGAATTTAGATGTGTCTATGTTTCGGTTAATTTTGTTGTGAATTCTAATAAAAGATTTTTCTATAATGTCACTTTTTGTTTTATGTAAGTAAATCAAAAACTAAAATTTAAATGACATATTGTCAGTAATGTCCTAAGTCAAAATAATACAAAAAAATATGTTAGTTTTTCTGTAAGAATGACACATTTTCTACCTTATTCCATAAAAATACGGTTAAAATTTTAGGAGATAATCGTGCATAATATTTGCTGATATATTTTAATAAGTATTGAATCAGGCAATATTTTACTTTTAGGAAGTTACTTTCAAAAAGCCATAATTAACGAAATATAATTTTTCAAACCTTAAAAATGCTCTGCTGTAAAATCGTGTTTTTTGAGTAATGCCATCGTTGTCGCAAACAAGCGATATATTTATAGCTATCAGTATTTGTTCACGTATGTTTTATCTAAATATTATTCTGTATAACACGCCACCATCACTTGTTCTAACAGTTCCTGTCCATCCAAAGGTTGCCTGGAAGAGATCGCTCATGGCGATAAGGCATTGTGCAACGTAATCTGTATTTGTCCTTCCATGTCCTGTGTTTCTGTTTTATTTGGTATGCAATAAAGACTATTTGTACTTGTACTATTTGTATTTGTGTGCTGAGCTCGTATAGTTGTGTATTGTGCATTTTCCCTCTACATAAACAGCGCAACTCTTGTTCAACAGCATAACTTTTCGGGTTTCCCAGAGCCATTGGCTTTTTGGCGGGCTGTATTGAACTTGAGAAAATGACTGCAGCGAGTGCTTCAACCAAAGTTAAAAAAGGAGGAAGTTCTGAATTAGGCTGTATGTCTTGTTACTCGATCTTCGCTAATCCCCGACAGTTGTTATTTTTTAGATGTTTATTTCGGCTTTCTATAAAGAATGATCCTGTGGTAAAAAAAGGGGAAATATTCGGTTTTTAAAAAATTCACAAAAAAACAAAATGATTCTCTACAGTTTGTTATGTGTTCTCTGTTTTCAGTTGGGCGACGAGCGCGAGACAATCCTAACGCTGGCCGACAAGGACGTGCTGGCGGAGGACGCTGAAGATGTGCTGGTCAACGTGAACATGGTCGACGATGAACGTTATAAAAAGGTGAATCAACATCTTTAAGGTCAGCGCAGGCTTGTTAATTTTATCCACGCAGGACTAGTCTCCGAACTGACTACTGTGTTATTTTTAACACGCCTACTGCGATCACCAATCCGCTGAGCTAATATAGACAAGAGCCCTCCCTAAGTCGATCGATAAATCGATTACGGGCTATCTTATTTGTATGGCTAGGTTATTTTTCAATCAATCCTGAGTGAAATGCGCACGCATATCGTACTGTCACGGGGAGACAGTACGATTATGTGGGACTTCATCACCACTAAAACCCTCAGTGGTTCCGACCACCTCGGTGACCTTACCCACCATTTGGGCGCCGACCGATTCCGTGTCCGACTCCAAACGCCCTAGGTTCCCGTCGCAGGGAGTGCGACGGGTCAGTCGATTCGCCCCGCCCCCTGCCCCACGGTCGCAGAGGATAGGGAGAGCGGCCCTCGCCATACCGACACTCCTCCCTTGCGAACCCACCGCATCCGCCATCAAACGGTGGCTTCCGATTAAGCCTCCCCGCTCCGGCAAGGCGGGAACCCTTCGGGGGGTTCACTTTCCTAACATAACCAACAATCACAATAACCTCAAATTTGTTACAGAACATACTAGACCGCAAGAAGGCCCGCTCCGGCTACCAGGCCTACGATGACGAAGCGGACCTGGAAGCGGCGGCGCTTGGCTACCAGAAGCCGGTCCTATCCAAGTACGATGAGGACATTGACCCCGAGCGCGCCGCTAAGGGGAAGGGCTTTGTGATTGGCGATGAGGCGGCTTTGGAGGCTAAGAAGTTCAGGGATTTTATGGTAAGTCGATATTACGCTGTTAAGCAAAGACCTTCAAAGTGGCTTATGTAATTTTTTAAAGTATAGTAGTTGTATGAATGTCTAACTTTTGGTTTGGTTTGATAAATTGCATAATTTGGCTCAGCAGCTTCTAATCTAAAAATAATGTAAGTTTAGTAAATGTGAAGTTAGATTTTGTTTTTTACAAAGTTTTATGAATAATCTAACTAAGGCAACTCGAAACGACATAACAGAACACTTAATTCTTATTTACTTTTACATAATTATAAAAATAAAATAAAATCCGTCGTGACATCGCGACCTAAATACATCGTAACAATTATTTTATTCCTTTCTTTGAATTTCATTCTCATTTCAGTCTACATTATTCATTATAAAACATCGAAAGCGTCAATTTCCTTTTTTTTACTCTAACAGCGTCAAGAGAGATTGCAAGGCGGTCCGGACAAGCGTCTGGAGTCGCTGCAGTTGCCGGAGCTTCGCCTCGCGTCCGACTACCTCAGCGAGCACGAAATAAACACCAAATTCAAGAAGCCTAAGAAACGGGTATGTTTGCTTTGAAACTGCTGTTTTACTTTCTAATTCTAGGGAACTGCGACCTAAAGGCCAGCGGACACAGAACTTTAAATATATTGATGAAAAGAAAATAGATCTCTATTTTCTAGGAAGGTGAGAAGTCCTGGGCACTCCAGCGAATACCCTTCGATTCGGTTTTAGTAGGACTTGACCCTAACTGGCTGAGAACATTAAAGTAGTTGTGGACTAGGATCCTTATTTTAGGAACTGCTCGTCCACGCATTTATTTTATTTGACTTAATGTAAGAATGCAATTGTTCATACACACGTAATCTTTCAGCTCGATACCTATCGAAGCTCTCGTTAGACCCGATATTTTTTAAGCCGATAGATTCGCATCACTATTCTTAAAAAGAAGCAGAGTCCATGAAATACTGCATTCTTTCATTCGGTCAAAGAAAATAAACGCGTGGATAGAGCATAGCGTGGCTGTAGAAGTCAAATTAAATAACTAACAAAACTAAAATCGGAAAAGAACGCGATTAACTGTTATTTTTTGCGACCATAAAGGCGATAATTTTTTTTTTGCTAAAAATTTTACCGTCCCCTTTTTGATAATTTATAGATTATTACTCTACCTATGTTTTAATTTAACTATAATCATTTTTGGGTGAATCTTTTCAAATCATGGTAAATATCCCTTTGTAAATTACTTTATCATTTTTGGGTATTTGGTTTATGAGAAAAAAAATTAAAAAACTGTATTTTTCCCTCGTCAGAGTTTTGAATGTTTATGTCAGTTATTTACTTTGTGTATGCTAGTTGTTTATTTTTCCTCCGACAATAGTTTCCGCTGAAGCTTAAAAAGCATACGGTAAATGCCCTTATTTAACCCTTGGTATGCGCAAGCCCTGATCAGTGCTCCCTATGTTATTTGCGTAAGCGCTGATCAGTGCACAGAGTACCTACAACACTAACTTGATATTGACATTAAATTCTTTACACTAAGGTCTAAAGTTCTTTATTTTCCTTTTCCCAACTAATTGAACGAACCCAGAGACTCGTTCACTCGTTGACTGAAATCTTTAGAAACAGTTCTATGACCACTTCATTTGGACACCGGTTGGCGCAAAAATGCTTCAGCAATTTTAGTGTTTATTCGCGGAATAATCTAGGAAAAGGTAAGTTATTACTACATTTTATTATTCTTTACTCAATACCAAACTATTATATATATACCAATACTAATAATTCGTGACCAAATTATAATTTTCTATCACCAAAAGTTTTGTCGTACGTAAAGGTTTTTTTGAAAATTTTGTACTGGTGGTTTTACACCCTTTTCATATTATTAGTAGGTGTTCATTATAATAATAATTTATTTGAGGATATAGAATTACAGCAGAAATAAGCGACAAGTAGTAAATTATTATATAAAAACGTTATTTTTTGCACAACGAGCTTTATCGCACCCATACATACGTAAGTCAAGATGGCGGCTTTCGGTGTAGGTGTACAGAACTGTCATCGCAATTTACGGGATGTTGTTTTTTTGTTTTCATTGGTAGTCTGCGTAAGCACTGATCAGTGCTATATAGTAATTTTGTTTGATTTTGTCAATGTTTCTAAAATAATTACAATGTTGGAGGTAGTACATAAGCAAGTGTGATTCAAATATAAGGTAATTATTTTTATAGTCAATTTAGTATTTTTCGTCAGGTAGTTGTTTTTTATGTTTGGCTTATTTTTTTTTTATAGGAAATTATATTTATTTTCTTGTTTTCTTACAGTTACAATGGATGCTCCGAGCACCCCATACAACACCCTAATTAGAGGGTTCGAAGTGGGGTCCACTTTGGGTGACAATTATAAAATTATTATTAAAATCATTGTAATTTTATTATAAAATTATAGTTATCAAACTTGCCATCCCTGTAGATTGTTTGCAACAGTCTGCAGTTAACTCAATTGTTTCAATTGAAAATTTGTACCAGTTTTTATTTATTTCTACTTTACTTGATTGTAATTTTCTTTAACATTATGTTAAGTTTTAATTATAAAACTTCAACCATTTTCTGCATGTAAATTAATATTACTCATTTGTTAATATTTTAAGGTTCTTTATTCGTTTTTGATTACAAATAAACATTTTAAAAACAGTACACTTTTCTTTTATTCATATATTTTATGAGAAATTAAGTCGAACTAGAAGCAGTAGTACTACAAATAATAATATAATGGCACTGATCAGTGCTTACGCAATTGAAGCATCGCTATCGGAGCACTGATCAGTGCTTCCGCAGATGACACTTGACAGCATATACACACACATACGCGCCGAAATGAAAGATGTACGAAACTTTTATCTCTGTTTTCTTTGCCTTTTTCTAAATTATTTTGTGTGGGTGGTATTACCGTGTGTCCATAGACTAAAAGCCCGTTTTGTATACTTCATTACACAGTAATTTCCATAAAGTATAGATCGTTCAGACTTCTTGAATTTTGTAAATGAAAACTAGCTTAGCAAATCACGTGTTGTTTTGGTTTTTTATTGAAATTATAGGTAAATTTTGTTATTTATGTATAAATAACAGTTTCCAAGCCGAAAATAATATGTGTGCAACTAACAACACACTTGTTTACAAGAAAATACTGCTTCTTTAGTTGTTGAAAGTGAAATGAAAGTTCGTTGAACTATGAACACAGGCGGTTTTTTTTGAAGTGTTATGTGATTTTCGTAATAGTTTATCAGAGTGATTTTGTACTAGAATTGTAGTGATTTTTATTTCTATATATAACCTGAACATTCAATTTATAGGAAGTAAAAGATAAATACAAAATGTGTCACAGAATATACTGAAAATGTTAATTGTTTCCATGACAGGTACAGAAATCGTCTTTTGGAACATTATTCTACAAAAAAACAAAATTTAAGAATGTTTTTACAATATGATAAAACGTAAAAAGGTACATTAGTTATCCAACTACCAAATAATATCACTTCTAATACATCTACCAAACATTTTATTGAAAACATTCAATAAAATCCGAACAATAAACATTGCGCTTCAAAACCGCGCCATGTTGCCGCAAATGACGTATACAGGTTCACGACCCCTTTGCGCATACCAAGGGTTAATTCTACTTGTAAAAAACCAATGAGCTTTAGAAGACTATTTAAATAAGTGATTTTATTTAATTTGTATTTTACTATTATTATCACAATCATCATAACACACGAAATTTCAATAACTTATCTTATTAATTTTTCCAAATCCATTTGCTCCTGGTGGACCATAAATGTGTAGAAGGAAAACTAGATAAGTGATGTTATGGGCTTTACGCTCTTTCGCAAAGTGGTCAATGATTTCATTTATCTACGAGTATTTATGGCTGCGTTATTTAATTTTCCTTCGCTATTTTTTTGTCTATTTTGAGAAGTTTATTTTTGCATCTGTTCCGATTTGCAAGTTTCATTTACAGATAAGTTCCTGATAAATTATGCGAAACTTTAGTAACACAGAAAGATGCAGCTTGAATTAGACTTTATAGAAATGCAATAAAGTCGATTTCGCAAAATGTGTTAGTTATTTAATTTGGCTTCTACAGCCACGAATTACGTTGCCGCATCTCAGCAGTTTTGGTTCAGACTACACTTTTGTCAACCTTTAACCATTACTAGGACCATTCTAGACTATGTGGATCTTATCATCGTCTTTAACATGGTGCACGAAAACACCAAATTTAGATAGCCTCATAGTGTAGTCATTTGATCATCCAAGGCGAAGACGCGCGACGGCGTGAATCCCTCAGGAAAATGCACTTTTAGACAGTTGTCCCACCGCCGACGATGAACTAGAAGCGAGTAGAGCTACTCGTAGAAAGTAGAATCAAGTTGACGAGCAGCGGGAAGCGAGTGTGTAGTTCCGATAGTTTTGGCGGTTGGCTATAAGCGAGTGTGCGATGCCACTCGCTCGCGGCACACAAATGCACACAATATCATAAAATACATCATCATCGTCGCTGACGGCATGGCAGTTACACTGCCATGCCGTCAGCGATCATCAGTCAGCGATCAACTATTAATAGATGCATCTCTTTTGTTTACACGGAATGTATATCTATTGCACGTTTCTAGAGCGAGAAAATAGCCGATAGTTAGTCGCTTCCTCGCCGGCGGTGGGACAACTGCCTTAGACACGGCATGCAATGACAAGTATGGGTGGTTGGTTTACAAACATTCTACATCTAGTTTGGCTAGTGTATAGTTAAGTATCTTCTGCCAAAAATTGTTAATCTAACCTCGCCTCGCCTTCGCGCAGAGTAAAGGCTTGCGGAAGAAAGCCAAGCACGAGCCGATCGACGTGGAAGACTACGACGCAGCCACCGCGCCGCTTGTAACCGATGACACAGGTCTGTACTTCTCTTTTATTTCGGATGCAGGTATACCTCTGTACCCCTAGTACGAGCGGACACAAAACATATTTGATAAAAGATTTCGAGAACTCGATTCGACTCTTTCCATACATTTGGCGCGTTGCAGCGCCTACCGGATAGAGAGGAACTATTTTTCCTAGTTTGACGGCGTTTGCATAGTTTCATACGAACTCGATTTTAGCTTTGTCTTATACTTTTGTTGTACGTGAAAGCGAGATAAAAGCTAAGTCTCAAAAACTTTCTATAAATTCAAAATGACGCCATTCGTTAGAGGGGTACCTGTACACTTGCTTCACTTCACTTCGCTCGCGATATTCAGACGAAACAGACGTTTTGTAGGACTTCATTATTCTATATATTTAGTTCAGTTACTTATTTTTAGTTAGATTAGGGTAGTTTGTAAAATTTGTGCTAAAGTTAGTTCGGTAGATGTATAATGCGAAATTCGTTCATTAAAAGGTGCAGTAAGCTTTGTTAGGTTTCTTAAAAAGTGTCTTGTATTTCGGATGCAGAGAGAAAGGGCTGTTGACTTTATCTTGACAAAGTCAATTTCATATAATTTACTTCCACCGTAGGTGTTATATTAACACTTGATGCCGTTGTTTACTAAATTTAAATAGGACTATTACATTTAAAACACAAGTTTTTATTACAAAAGGAAAAAGGAAGCACCATAAGGTACGCAGAAAGAAAAAACAGAACAAACAGTATTCCTATATGTACAATAAAATAAAATAAAAATTATAAGTGTTGACTGAAAAGGGCCTAATGTTTATAAATTTACAATAATTAAATAAAATAATGTCAGAAATCTATATATATAAAAGAAAGTCGTGTTAGTTACACTATTTATAACTCAAGAACGGCTGAACGGATCTCGGTGAAATTTGACAGCGAGGTAGATAGTATCCCGGGGCCGGACATAGGCTACCTTTTATTCCGGAAAAAAGCGTGCAAAGCTGCGGGCTGCAGCTAGTTATAAATAAAATTAAAATTACTGAGTTTAAGTTATACACATTGTTAGAAGTAAAGAAAACAGTATCCAAATACGAAACGGCTTTGTGCACTGTTATTGTGGCCCTAGAAGAGTCCAAAAAGTATTACAATCCCTAGACAGTGCATGTGAAATATTGTACAACATCTGCAGCACAACTTGACAACTGTCGGTCGAAATACCTCTCACACCTAGATCAGATGGGTAGATGGCAAGCTCAGAACAGGAAAAACCTTCCATTGCATCGCAATGCCAATTCTACTTTGAATCCTTCAATGCGTGAAGAGCGTTTTGTGTCTCTTTCAGTGATATATGGATCTTTCATGCCATTTTACAATTACAATTATTTTTATCATGTAAAAATATTATTATATTATGTACAGATGTGAAGGAGGACCAGCTCACGTCACTAGTGGTGGATGAGGAAGAGACAGAGCCTGATACGGAGCTACAGGTGGCGCTGGCGCGGGCGCGGCGCCTGCGTCACCAAGAGACTTTCCACAACAAGCTGCCTAAGGTACCTTACATTTATATACGCATGGAAACATAAACATTGTTCTCAGAATAGCGTAACTCTAGTGGCAGTAAGCAGGGCTAAAATCGCAGGACGCTTCTCAAGCTGACATCTAGCAGAAAGCTCACCGTCCACGCACGGTCAGCAAAGAGGCGCAAAGTCGGCACGACTTGCTTCAAGCGAGCGGTTCAAGCGCATGGTCGCTAGGTACCGCTGGGACGGGTCGGTGTTACGATCTTTGAGAGGCCTATTTCCAGCAGTCTTTCGGTTGAAATGGTGATATACATAGGCCTCTATTAGCGCCCTGCCTTCAGCTTGGCGCATTAAAATAAAACGAAAACAATTAATTATATCTGTTATATATAACTTATCAGGTGGAAGAGCTAATGGACAGTGTCAAAGAAGAAGTCAAGATGGAGGAATCTGACGACGAAGACGCAAGCAACAGCGGCATGGTGCTCGACGCTACAGCGGAGTTCTGTCGCTCGCTCGGGGACATTCCAACGTACGGACAGGCGGGGAACCGAGACCATCACACAGAGATCATGGTAATTAGATACACAAAATATGAAATTTGGACTTAGGACTAAAAATACAGCCTGATTGAGAATCTCCTCCATTTTTTAATTCTGTTGAAAAGACAGGCTAGCGAAAACCGTTCTTATGTATTGACGACCCATGTGGCGCGGTGGGCGAACGTCCGCCTGCGACGCAGAAGGTTACGGGATCGATTCCCGCCTGGGGACAAATGTTTGAACAATCTGCAAATATTTTTTCCGGTTGTTCTGGGTATTTTCTATGTACTTATAATAAAAAATAAAATCAAAAGTCTATCTATGTAATATATTGTATTAAGTATATCTGTCATCAAGTACCCATAACACAAGCTCTGCTTAGCTTGGGGCTAGATAATGCTGTGTGGATTGTCCAGCAATATTTATTATTATTTATGGAGCTCGCTCCTACGGAATGGCCGATGAAATGGACATCAAACTGATTCGACCAATTAAATAATACCTACCATTTAATACTCAAATTACTATAACATGGATATTGGTCACAGGACTTCGAGCACGCTGAGTTGGAGGCGGAGGTGGAAGCCGAGGAGATTGCAGGCGCGTGGAGCAGAGTCGATGTCGACAGCGAGAAACCTCCGGAGATCGACATTGCTAACGGTGAGTACTTGTGCAGCCCCACACAGGTTCTGTGTGTAGTCACTCTCGGGACTCTTAACCAGAGCCCTGAGTTTTGTTTCTGGATAGTGTTGAGATGGATGATTTTTGTATGAGATTTGCGTAGTTCCAAGTCCATGATTATATTTGATGTTGCATTTGTTTGCACGTTTAAGCCTTAAAATTTTTTTTTCTCGGCCGAATAAATTCATTTACGAATACACTGGTCTGGGGGGACCAGAATTATATTACTCGACGTCCTGATAAGGACGTAATACCCACTAAAACCTCTCCGGTGGCCTTTCTAACGCCATTTTCGCCGAACCACGGGAACATTTAAACCTACCGCGGCCCGACTGGCGTCCCCTCTTCCTCCCATACATAGCCGGCGAGCCCACCATTCCACACACTCGCCGACCCCATTCATCCGTCACGTTTCCCTCCAAACAGGTCTAACACATGTTATTTGACAAATGTCTCACTCGCAAAAAAACACCTTCACGTCACTTGAGGTGATTTTGACAGTAAAATCCACTACTTAGGCGGTCTGCGCCCGTCTTGCGTCCCTAATGTTTAGAAGATAACTTGACCTCGGTAAGGGATAGTGGTGTGTAGACGCTCCGACAAGCGGGGCCGGAGACTTTCCATTCTATATGATAGATATTTTCTAACTTTCCTACTCCCACGGCTTAGCGAATCGAAGTGTGCCTTGGCCTCCCCTCTAATGGTCGTTATCCGTCCGTAAGAGATATCGTCATTAATATTTTCGCTCGTAGTTAATCGAGTTGTGTTTCCAGGTGGTGGTGGCGCAGGCGCACTAGGCGCAGAGCCTCGGTTAGGTGCCGGCGTGGCGGGCGCGCTTCAGCTAGCCCTCAGCAAGGGATATCTAGAGAAGGCAGGCACGCCACCCGCACCCAAATCGCATCTCCAGCACCTGCTGCAAGCCAGGAACTACTCTATAGAGGACAAGACATATGGGTAACTGCATTGCAGCTGGCTTTTTTATTTATTTGGAAGACGAGAAAATTCGGCAATCGGCTTATTTTTCGACAGTCCGGCAATCTAATTTGTAATTTTAGTGTTGGTTAGGTACTGGGCATAGGTCTCCCTCAAACCTTTCCAGGAATCACGCTCGCATGCCAATTCCCATTAATCGATTCGAAATGAGTAGGTAATCACACTTTATTTAATTGACCCTATATTGGCCTAGCAGGCGCGCTGGCGAGATGATCAGCATGGCTATGATGTGCGCGGAAACTAAATAAACTCAACTTTGACTGATTGATTGATTGATTGATTACATGTCAGGTCGATAAATCTAAGACCCACTTAGAATAAAGCTGAGCTATAAAAATCAAAAAATTGTAGCTCCAAAACACAATAAAAAATACATTGAAAATAACACAAGCATTACTAATAATAAAATAATTATATACAATTATAATTCAATGTAATTTTGAGCCCATGAACTCATAGCTATAAAAAGTTTGTTCGATAAGTCGTTCTAGGCGACGCTTATTATATACCATTGTTTGCAGCCTCTTTGATCATGTCTGGTACGCCAACCTGTTGTACACCTGTGGGCCCATGATATATGACAGCCTCGATGACTTTGTCAGAGACCGCGCTAGTGACACCATGTACTATTGTTATCCCCAGCGAGGACGACAAGCACGGGCGCCGCGAGCGCGGACACTCTCACGCCGGGCCGCTCTCCGACTTCCGCGAGAAAGCAGGCTTCCGGCCCAACATTAAGTTGGAGTACGTGGACGACGACGGCCGGCCGCTCTGTCCCAAGGAGGCCTTCCGCTACCTCTCGCACAAGTTCCACGGCAAGGGGCCCGGCAAGAACAAGCAGGAGAAGCGGATCAAGAAGGCGGTCCAGGAGGGGGTACGTACATACCAGTGTTTATTTTGATGTTGTTGGTTCTAGGTGGCAATATGGGCCACCATTATGGGGTGCGTAGTCCTGTTTTAGATCTGCTAAAGTCGTATCTCGGAAACAGAAATATGTTCGTTGAACTCAAAAATAGGTCTGAGCATGGCGAAGAACTTTTCTATATTTCCAATCTACTAAATATTATGACTAGGACCAATTTTATTTACGATTTTCACAAATGACTTGATTAACTTTATTTGTAACACTTTTCCTGACATTGAATTAGTTTTATACGCTGACGATACAAACGCTATATTAAGTTCTGAAGTCATGACATCTCTAAAACTTAACATCGACAATACTTCAATGGCTTTTCAAAACTGGTTGGCAAATAAACTCAAAATAATTGTAAAAAAGACTAACCTTATGGTGTTTCAGTCAACGGCCAGAACACGGAAATAAAATAAAATAGTGACTGTTTATAATAACGACATTATAGAAAGCGTAAATTCAACTAAATTCTTAGGAGTAAACATAGACTCACTATTAAATTGGTAAAATGAAATGGACAACATTGAAAGCTCAATCGCCTCGGCATGCTATGCGTTACGAACGCTACGCGACGAGATCAGTGTCGACAAATTGAAAATAGTTAATTACGCATTAGCAGAATCAAAAATAAGGTATAGCATACAATTTTGGGGGAATAGCTACAAATATAATATGGAAAAAGCCTTCGTAATGCAGAAAAGGAGCATAAGAACAATTGTCAGAATTTCACAGGAAGAATCATGTAAAGAGCATCTACGTTCACGTACTGATCATGTTTCTTTCTATTTGATAAACATGATCAGTAATCATGTTTCTTTCTAAATATTTGCACGAGTACGAAACGCCTGACGAAAATAGGGAGCGTGTCAATAGCAGAAACAAAACATAAAAAATAAAATATCCCCTACACTAAATATTATGCGACACTCCACACGGTACCAAGCTACAAGAATTTTCAATAAATTGCCGCTCGAAATTAAAGAAGTTATACCTCGTGTGTTCATAAGTTTTGAGACGAACTTATTTAATTAATTTAAAAAGAAAGTAATTCATGCAACCTTTTTTAAACTTTTAAAATTTTAAATTTCGAATGTTTTGAATCAGAAAAAATATACATTTGAATATTTGTTTCATTCTCCGTGAAAATGGCGCCAACAAAAGATTTGCGTGCGACTGTAATTTCACTGTTTCAAGCAGGAAAAAAACCAATGCAAGTTTTTAGTGAAATCCAAAGTTTGGGATGTAGTCGGAACTTTGTGTATTATACCATAAAGAGGTACAAGGAGACCGGCTCTTTAGAAGACCGTGGAAGATGTGGCCGCCCGCGGTCTGTAAGGACGCCCGCCAACATCAAAGTAATCAGAGAACGAATTCGTCGCAACCCTTGCCGGACTCAAAAGAAATTAGCTCTGCAGAACAACATTTCCCGAATATCGGTGAACAGGATACTTAAATATGATCTTAAACTAAAGGCCTACAGTCGAAGGAAAGTGCATTATTTAAACGAGCGTCTTCGTAAATTGCGACTGGAACGATGTCGGAACCTATTGAAGAGACACGATCCAAAAAATATCCTGTTTACCGATGAAAAGATCTTCACGGTGGAAGAAAAGTTTAACCGGCAGAACATTAAGGTTTACGGCAGAAGTTCAAAGGACGTCCAGCCATCTGTACGCAATGTCCAGCGCACTCATCATCCAGCAAGTGTGATGGTTTGGTGGGGTGTTTCCTACGAGGGGGTCACTTCGCTTCATTTTTGCCAGCAAGGCGTCAAAGTGACGGCACAAAATTACCAAACCAACATATTGGAAGCGGTGGTTAAACCATTAAATGATACGCTATTCGCTGGAAAATACTGGGTTTTCCAAGAGGACTCTGCTCCCTCCCATAAAGCTAAGACTACCCAACGTTGGCTGGAGGCCAATTTGCCAGGCTTCATTCGGAGCGAAGATTGGCCCTCGTCAAGCCCTGACTTGAATCCTTTGGATTATTCTTTATGGACGGAATTAGAGCTGAGGGCATGCAGAAAGTCTCACCCAAACCTGGATTCTCTCAAGCGAGCCCTTATTAAAGAATCGAAACGGATTCCCATTGAAAAGATTCGTGCCGCCATAGATGAATGGCGCACGCGTTTGAAGGCCTGCATTGAATGCAAAGGCGGCCATTTTGAATGATTTATTTTTAAATACAGATCTAGATGTCAGTAGTTTTAATTTTAATATCCAATAAATGAATACTCAACTTAGCTCCAAAAATATTTTAGTTTTACTGTGTCTCAAGACTTATGAACACACGAGGTACATAAGAGAAAAATTGTAAAAAATAAACTAAAATATTATCTTCTGGAGAAGTGTATTTACTCCATTGAGGTAATATAATTCCTAAAAAATAACATAATTCATTTCATGTTGACTTTTTCATAATATTTCATTGTTACCTATTCTATGTTCTATAATAAGGGTCTATAATTTGTACTTTTTATTATCTATAACTTGACATTTTACCTTAATTGTTTTAATTTTTATTCAATTTTAAATTCTACTTATTTTATGTTATAATTATTCAATAAGTTAATTTAAAATTATAATTGTGTAAGTTTAATTTAATTTAAGTTTCCGCACACAATCTATTTTGTTAATATGGGATAAATAAAAATAAAAAAACTTAACACCACAAAATTAAAATCGGATTTTTTAAACTTTACTTTATCGGAGGATAAAGTTTGATTGATGATACCTTCGTGCCAAATTTCAACTTCCTAGGTTATCTAGATGTGGTTTAGGTTTTTGATGAGTCAGTTGTTAAAAATGGCACTTTTCGGACATCAATAACATAAGAACATAATATTATTTTTTTATAAAATTTGGTATTCCTACTCTATTCATGGATCTTACTAGACATGCAAAATTGCAAGCCTGTAGGTTTGATAATGTCTACGGTACAGGTGGGACCAAAAGCGTGCCCAATGGTTCGTGTAAAGATACTCACTGCTATTGCGTCGCCCGTTTTTTTCCGAACTTGGCTGAACGCTCTGGCGCGCGTCTCAATTATGTGTTTACTGGCTGACCCGGCAAACTTCGTTCCTCCTTTGATCAGAGATGGCGTTGCTTACGAAAAAGTATTAGAAAACGAATTTTCTTCATATTTAATTTTTTCGTGAATGTTTCATATTTTTATACGTTATTCTGCTATTCCGGACGGAGACATATCCAACAAATCAGAGATTATTAAAATCAGTCCAGCCGTTCTTGAGTTAGAAATGGTGTCACTAACCCGCGACTTTTCGCGGTAACAGACAGAAAGAGTTACTCTCGAATTTATAATATTATTATTTAAAAAAAAATTGAAGCCTTAAGAAGGAGTTCGTCGAAGATGTAAGACTTCAGCTAGGGCTGGTCAGGAGTGACGTGTCAGTAAAAACACTTCAGAACACTTTAAGTAGGTTTATTCCAACCGTATACACACACATACGTACTTAATACAAAGAGTCACTGCACTGCACTTTATCTACAATTCACTTTCGTAATTTCCCTCAAGACTCGTTCACTGTTTGATCGCTTAGAACTGACTGAATAAACGGCTGATAAGCTCGGCTTTTATACCTATGTATGTCTGTCCATGAAAATATCTAGAAAATTCTCCTAACATCTAGAGAGCTAGCTCTGTCACGCTCATTTACCCTACGTATTGTCAGCCGTCCTACATTTCGGCGCCTTTCTGGAAGCTATACCTATCTCTTTCTTAGTTCTAGAACATTGTACTTCCTTGTCTTTCCTTTCGATTCGTTCGAGAAATTATTCTCGAACGGATCGGATCGTGCATAATTAAGTAGATACATGCGAGTCGGTCGCTTACAACTATTTCATAATCCATGGTGTATAAACACTATTATTTATTCAGTAGTTATATCCTGCATAATTTGAGCCTTAATTAAATAAATTAAATGTTTCCTTCCTTGTAGTTACCAATCCGTATTATTTGGAACTGTCATCAAACCAGACTAAATTTAAACTTTTTATTTTTATTGTAATTTAGATTAGATATTTTAGGAAATTGTACTACCTGTGTTATGGTATGCTGTTTTATATAGTTCTAGGTCAGTTATTTATACATACTATTGGGTGGAAGCTGTCATTAGCTTAATTTGCTCTAGTGTAAGATTCTATGGTTACCTAAACATAAGCTTTTTGTTTCCCAAATAAATAAATAAATTAAATTAAATCTAATCCGCATAAAGTTGTCGTCGCTAACACCATATCACTCCGTAACAAAATCTTATACAACCCTTCCTTTCTCAGTTGATGAAGAAGATGAGTTCTACAGATACTCCGCTGAACACGCTTCAGATGCTGCAGGACAAGCAGCGCGAGACTCACTCTGCCTTCGTGGTCCTCAGTGGAGCCAAGCGGGAGCCCAACAACTAAACACTCCAGCATACTACGTACTTACTATAATTACTAAAACCACCTGAGCCCTAATTCCACTAAATTAATCGCTTTACCATAACAATGGTATCGTCTCAGTATGTCACATTTTGGCATTTTACCTTTAATGAAACTATAGATACAGAGACGCGTGTCAAAAGTGTCGAGGTTGAAACCATTCCATCAATCTCTCCGTGCAAATATCACCGCACGCACTATCTAGAGTTTTTTTTTAAATCTGGTTATGCGACTATACCATTGTCATAGTTAAGCGATTGGTTAGCAGAATTCGGCCCCTGAGAACGAAGCGTAGTGGCTTCTAGACTGCTGGTCGGCCACGTCGTCGCTTACCATCAGGTGAGATTGTGGCCTAACAGTAAAAAAAATGTGCCGAAAAGATATTGAAAAAACGAACTTTTGTATATAATCGAAGCTATACTTAAGCTAAACTTAGAGTAACTACACATTAATCGTTATGAAGCGCGCGCGTTTGTAACGCTCGTTTTAAAACCATCTGGTCCTTTATATCTATTATACTCGTATGTAGGTACACAGCCAATTCACCCATACGCGTCAGATTTGGTCAGAAAGCGCGTGGCGCGGTTGTAAGCGCGCGCTTCAAAATGCCTAATGTAAACACACTGCTGTCCTCTGTTTGTTCGTCTAGAAAAAGATGACAATAAATGTTGCTCGAGCTAAGGCTTGGTTGCGCTTAGCAACATTTATTGTCGCTCGAGCTAAGGCTTGGTTGCGCTTCGATTAAACAAATAATCAGGGCACTGGATACATTAAGATGTGTTTTCGACTTACAATATTCATTACATTGATTTATTAGAGATTTGTACATTTCCGGAACATGTTTGGTGATCAATAAATAATGGAAGTAGTACTTGCGCTGTTTTATTTCAATACTAGCTTCTGACCGCGACTTAACGCGCTTTTCCGGGATAAAAAGTAGCATCATGTCTGTCATCGGGATACGGTCTACCTCCCTGCCAAATTTCTTTAAGATCAGTTCAGCTGAGGAGTATTAATCATCTATGAGGTAAGAGACGGACAGGCAGAATTACTTTTGCTATTAGTAAGTACCTATTTGACTAATTTTGGAAAAAAAAATATTTTTATTACATAATAAGCACTCTAGTTTGGGTTGATGCATTTTTTAACATTATACCAAACGGAACAATATTAAGCGACGAACAAATGACGCCTTTATGAACATGTGAGGAGGACAATCGCATGCATTCTTCAAAACATCTGAATAGTGACGAGGTGGTTTTGTCCGATTTATTTTGTAGAGTATGTGGCGGTAAATTATTCACCAGAATGTTGAAAATTTTAGTGAATAAGCACTTCATTCCACCGACACCTACCCTACAGTTTAAAGTTGTGCGTTTTAGTTTATTTTTTTCTTTAAGAGTTCGCAATGCGCGCCATTCGGCAAAAAGTATAGGCATAGGATTTTGCGTTCATAGGAGCGGGACCGAGCATGCGTTTTTGGAACGGCGTTAGCGCCAAAAATAAGTTTTTCCTTATTTACAAGAAAACTACACAACTTATTAAGAAACTGGTTCAAGGAACCAAATAATTCGTAATTACCTACGAATCAAAACATAAGTCCTTTCAATAGACCGCAGGGTTCTTGAGATCTTGACCAAATTATGTGTGAAACAGTGCACTTTCATGATTTTTCTTTATCGTAATTTTTTTTTTTCGTGTTTTCACATTCAAGGATCCAAAGAACAAATGTTGAATTTTAAGTAATTCGGGTTTTTCTACTGAGATCTAGGCCTGTTCTGAATCCTTGCAGCGACACCAATTTGACTATTGTTATGGCGAGGTGTTGTGATGTCTTTACCAGACCGCCAACAAAAATGTGCATTCAAATAGTCTTAAATATTTTTACTGCACAACTAAGCATTTTTACTTGAATGCTTTGATCAATGAATACAAATGTTACCGAAGAATGGGGTGGCTATGTGCCACATTTCAAGGTTATTCAGTGTTAGCAAAGCCAAAATAAGTTATTTTTAAGGAAAATAATACAGATAATGCTCTTTATATATTTGTTTACATGTTCTTTATCTCGCCATTATTTAAAGAATCATACTTTGGTAGAAAAATTAAAAAAAATGGTGGCACATTCTCACCTGACCAGTCAGGGTGAGAATGTGCCACTTCACAATTCCCTTCCTATCTCTTACAATTTGTGAAATGGCACATTGACACCTATCTGTACTTTCAAAATGATCCAGGGAACGATAAAAAACAAAAACTTGAATTATGCCATCAAAAAATAACAAATAAGGACGAATTTTTCTGCTTACTCGTGTCAGGCCCAAAACTTAGTATGGCCCTTGAGTGTCAACCTCCACGCGACTTGTGGACTCGACCCAACCGTACGTTTATAATGGCATTATTAAGCACTGAAATAATACAAAAAAACGTAGATTAGTAGGATTTTATGCTAATGTATGGCAACACAGGAAATTTTGAAGCAGTACATTTGTGGCACATTTTCACCTGCGAAGTTTAGCTATTTTGAAAAAATTCCCGTATATCAGTCAAAACAAAACATCTTATTGATTTATATTCATTCAATTGCCAATAAAACATATGTACTTTATGCATAACATACCTCGATTACGACAGCTTCCGTAAATTATGCTGGATAACATAAAGTTTTACACCTGACTTCAAATTTGCCCGCTCTAACTAAAAACTTCTAAAAACTGAATGACACTGACAGTTGAAAGTAACTGTTTTGCAATATGTACAAGAGATGGGAAAATGTTTTTAAAATCGATTAATCGAAGAATAAATCGTCATAAGTCAAAGTAAAAATAGGAATCGACTATCATCTTGCCGATGACCCCCATTGCACATTCTCACCTGCGTGGCACATAGCCACCCCATTCTACGGTATATCTAAAAACACGCAAAAAATCTCATTCACAATAAATTTTCAGTTTTCGTGTCCCTATGTACAAGTAAAAGCTAGGTTATTCGCCAATGATTTAGCTCGCTGACTGTTTGGTTTTTTGTAACAGCACTACGTACGTATTTGTAATAACAAATCCTACCAATAACCTACTAGGTACCTACTAATAACAAATCTTCAATTGGGCTTGTTGGAGTTTTTAATTTCATGTAACCGTGCGCTTTATCTTGCGCGCTCCTAAATCTTCAGATATATTAGGTCCTTACATATGAAATTGGCGTTTTGTATGGGAGGAACAAAAAGTCGAATATTTTTTAATATAATATATTTAATTAATCAAAGTATGAACCATTATTTTCTATGCACTTTTGCCATCTTATAGGTAGTTCATTGATCCCTTTACTAAAAAAACCAGTCGGACGGGAATCAATAAAATCTTTGAAGGCGATTTGGACTGCCCCATCGGAGTTGAATTTTTTCCCTTGCAAGAAGTTATGCAAATTTCGAAAAAAATGGTAATCTGTTGGAGCAAGGTCCGGGGAGTACGGAGGATGTCTTAGACTTTCCAATTGAAGCTCTTCTAATTTAGTAGCCGTCTGTTGCGCAGTGTGTGGTCTAGCGTTGTCGTGAAGCAGCAGTGGCGTGGAGCGATTGACCAGCCTAGGTTGTTTAGCCGCTAGCTTTTCCATCATGGTTTGCAATTGCTGACAATAGACATCAGCCGTAATAGTCTGGCCAGATTTGAGAAAACTGTAATGAACAATACCGGCACTAGTCCACCAAACGCTTACAAGTAACTTTTTTGGGGTTAATTTTCGCTTGGGGCAGGATTTGGCTGGCTGGCCAGGATCCAACCATTGCGCTGAGCGCTTCCGATTATCGTAAAGAACCCATTTTTCATCACAGGTAATGATTCGGTTTAAAATACCTTCATTATTGTGCCGGTTTAGTAATGTAACGCAGCAGTCGACGCGCGTTTGCCGGTTTGCTTCAGTCAATTCGTGAGGTACCCACCTTTCAAGCTTTTTAATCTTCCCAATTTGCTTCAAGTGAATTAAAACAGTTTTATCACTAACATCGCAGCCTGCAGCTAACTCGGACGTGGTTTGCGATGGATCCGCTTCCACAATAGCCTTCAACTCTTCATTATCAACTTGAGTCTCAGGCCGTCCACGGGGCTTGTTCTGCAGGTCAAAATGCCAGTACGAAAAACGCCAATTTCATATGTAAGGACCTAATATGTTGATTGTCTTTACTTTAACGTGCTGCGCGCGCTGTACGCCGCTAACATAAACAACGCTCATAAGCTTTATATCACAAAGCAATGACTGTTTTGTAAAGGAGATTAACAAGGCACATAACGCAATTTATTATTTAACTCCTATGGTGTAAGTATTTAATAATAAACTATCTACCTACCTAAGTAGGTAGACCAAAACACAACTTCACTCACACAATGTTGATAAAAAGACGAAACAGTTTAGGTAAGTAGAATCGATTATCGAAGTCACGCACAGCGATCGAAAAATCAATCAAAATACTTAACTGACCCACGCAACGGAAGTTACGGAAGTAAGAAGGTATTAGTCCAGGAGCCACCGCCTGTTTTTTTCAGTGATTAATAACAGGCTCAATTTTTGTGAGTAGGTTCCGATCGACGAGACGCCCAAGTTTTTCCTCTGTGAAAATTCTCGATAGAGGTAGCTAATAAAGTGCGCAGCTGTTAAACATGTCGATTTGGTGGAGTGTCGAAATTGTTTGTCTAACAGTTAATTTTTTATTGCAATGTTTAAATAATCCTACCACTAAATTTGTAGGACCATACGGTCATTCCATTCTAACAATATTTACAAAGCTGCATACAAAAAATCAGCTTGTTATTAATAATTTTTATGGCCGCGTCGTTTCGACATATTCGGAGTGGAGGACGCTCTCAAACAAACCATCGATTTTGTAGGACAATTATTCCTCCCAGTTTATAATACAATTATTTAAACATTGCAATAAAAAATTAACTGTTAGACAAACAATTTCGACACTCCATCAAATCGACATGTTTTACAGCTGCGCACTTTATTAGCTAGGTACCTCTATCGAGAATTTTCACAGAGGAAAAACTTGGGCGTCTCGTCGATCGGAACCTACTCACAAAAATTGAGCCTGTTATTAATCACTGAAAAAAACAGGCGGTGGCTCCTGGACTATATAGGTATAAAATGTATTACAAAACAAAAGTTGGTAAGTACCTACTACGTAAAATTAATCACAAAACGGAAAAAGCACGAAAGTGAATCTTATTGCTACGTAATTAGATCTAATAGATCACAATCTAGGTACCTAAATATAGGAAATACCTATATTTAGGTATCTAGATTGTGTAACAGGTCCATTCTGCACATTGAAGTTTATACATAGAAAATACCCAGAACACCCTGAACAAATATCTGCAGATCGTACGAAACTTTGTCCCGAGGCGGGAAACGAACCCGCACCCTTCTGCCTCGCAGGCAGACCTTCGCCCGCCGCGTTACATCGTTCGTCGATCGCATGGAGTCGGTCGGATGTTATTGTAGCTCAGCAATATCAACGTGAGGTTATGTATCACCGTGATATCTTATCTTCCGCATGTCTTCATGTCTTAACATGTTAGTGTATTTTCGCAACTTTGATTAAATTTAAGTTATTAAATGTAATCAATAAACCAGTTGCGAATTATCATCGTTGGAGTCATCATTTCACGGTAGGTACCTATAACAACTTCAACTCTCATTTCATTATACCCTTTTTTAAAGGTGTTTTTGAAAATTCCTGATATACATACGTGTTTTAATTTATTATTATTTTAATCATTACAGAAAATTTCAATAAAAAATGCAATTATGCATTAAAAAGTTAGACATTTCAGTACGGAGCAAAATTACGAATCACAAACTTTAATAACCCGATTTACCCCATTTTCAAATAAATTTTGAAAAATCCTGAAATACATGTTTAATCGTTTTATATTTTTAGTATTATCTTTAAGTTTCAACAGTGGCGGATTTACACATTTGCCGCCAGTAAGCTATTGAAATTTTGCCGCCCCTACTGACCTCTACAACTCTACGCCCCAGTAAAAATAACAGTGAGCGGAGCGAGCCATGAAAATTTTCACGATTAGCATTACTGATGTGGTTGTCAGAGTTGACCAGATTGGTTTGGCCGGGTTAGCAATAAAGGTATTGTGGGCATTTGTGGGTGAGTGAGTGAGTGAACCGTAAAATTTTTTGATTTTTTTCGGTGGTTGATAATAGTTTACTACAAGCGAAGCAACGCCTAGCAAAGCGAGCCCCAGATAAAAAGTTATTACGATAAATCGCAAAAGTTTTTGTGGATATTGGATTTATTTTAGAAATTATGGAAAGGCAGCGGAGCAAGTGCGTGAAAAGTTTTGAGACTTTTTAGTGGTTCGATATTTTTTTTTACAAAATCTACTAAACAAACGGCAAGCGCAGCGAGCCCCTTTTTTTGTTATGACTGCGGCGAACGGTGGTTTAGTCATCGTCGCCTACCAAGCCCAGCTGTGCAGCCCGAGCCTCTCAGAACTCACCACAGGGGCCCGTCAAATTGTCTCCCCGAACAGGTCTGAATTACTTAGCCATAATCGCATGTGTCAAGTACCTACAAATGCTAAGTTTTCTTTTAGAGATTGTTTGAAACAGAAATTCGCGTTATGGTACTCCTTGCCATCTGGCACCTAGCGACCGCACCGCTCGCTTACCCTAGGACCGGCGCTGATACAGTTTATCGGTAAAACATATGATGCGGCATTCGTGTGAAAATTTCGCGCCATGCAAGATTAATTGAATCTACCGGTAGCAGCCAGAATGTGAACATTCACTTTGTATATTCCTTCCAAAAAGCATTCCACACAACAACTATTACCTACCACCGTTTCCAATTTTTCCAAATTCAAATGTATTCCCGCGCCGCCGCTTCGCTCCGCGTTACTGGCTTTTCGGTAAAATTATAAATATATTAATATATATTTTGAGTGCGCTATTACGCGTTGGTTGATTGTAATAATGACGATAATTAATATATTTTTTTTTTAAATATAACAATGTGTTTCTTGCCCCTGTATATTATTGTAATGTGTCGTGTTATGTATTGTGGGTCCAAATCAATTTATTTTCTTTCTTTTTTTCTTTATATTGTGTGAGTGGAGCTAATAACAAATAATTTAGGTAGGTAAATAATAAGCTTCTTTTTCTGTATGACAAAAAAACATATTTTGGGCCAAATTTGCCGCCCCTGAAAATCTGCCGCCCTAGGCTCCAGCCTACTCAGCCTGCTGGTAAATCCGCCACTGAGTTTCAAGCTAATTGGGCCACTGGTTAAAGAGTTACAAAAAAAAACCTCAATAACTTCAACCCTCATTTTACCCTTTTCCAAGGGCTTTTTTGAAAATTCCAGAAATATGTGTTTTAGTTTAGTATCATCCTAATATATACAAAAAATTCAGGTCGATAGCATTATGCATCAAAAAGTTACAGACAAATTTTGAAAAATCCTGAAGCATTGGTCCAATAGTTTTGTATTTTTAGTATTCTCTGTAAGTTTCAAGCTAATTGGACCACTGGTTAAAGAGTTACAAAAACCCCAAAAAACCTTCAACCCCTCTTTTTACCCCCTTAGGGGTGGTATTTCCAAAACATTCTTCATAGTGGGAGGTTGTGTAGAAACAGGTACCTGCTTTTCAAATTTCAGCTTTGTAACTTCAGCAGTTTGGGCTGGGCGTTGTCAACAGAAAATAGCTTGTTCTTTTATTTTATTTAAAAAGACGATAAAATCATAAGTTGTCTTGTATTTTCTACTACTTATCTAGAGATTGCAATCCGGATTATCAGAAATCCGAAATATCCGGATAATTGGGAAATTTGTATATCCGGGCATCGAAATCTGAATAATATCTGGAGTAAAATCTGTAGTAATTGACCATAGTTTTAGGCAAAAATTATTACGGTCGCGATCGTAAATAAGCTTTTATTTGAAGCGTACCAAATTAAAGCTAAAAATTACGCTTCAAATTAAAGCTTATTTACGATCGCGATTTCCCAATTATCCGGATATTTCGGATTTCTGATAATCCGGAAGCAAACTCTAGTTAGGTTCTTGTATATTTTTTGAAACTGTGTGATTTTTCTATTGTGATATGGGTTTTTTGCCTGAAATAAACGAATATTATTATTATTATAATGCTCTGTTATTTATGGATTTACTGTCTTGTGTATATATAAATGTATATATAAACTGTATGGTTAGTTTATCTATAAAACACGAAATAAATTACGTTTTTTAGCATCAAAAATAACTTCATGGTCACTTCTACACCAAATTCACTTCTGCCAATTGAATCTACACTAATAATGAGGAGCAATACAGTTTAAAGCTTGTTTGGATGCTAATGGTAATCATTGGAAATAATAGTCCAATTCTAAAAATTACTTTACTGGTAGGTAGTTAGTTACATTATTCCTGAGTGATAAATGTTATTTTTTATGTGAGTATCATGTGAGTCTAGCCGCTGGGAGAAGCTAGATTAAAAATATAAATAAAAGGTTTTTTTTACGAGAATTTCAAAAACAACATTCGTTTGGCACCGCTGGTTTGGTTACGCTGTTACTATAAGTACGTGTTATAAATTAAGGGGGTGGCCGATTTGAAAAACAGAAAACACTTTTTTGGACCACCCTAATAGGTACCTACTTATGTCAAAGCACTAAAATAAATTAGGTATTCATAATCCTTCTGAGTTTGCCTATTATATTCTACATAATATTATATTTTAGACAAAATAAATATTAGGTACTGGTGGCAGTGCAGAAGTCAGTAAGTTAATCAGGAAATTGGAAAAGAAGACAATATTATGTGATAAGAGAACGACAAAAATAGCTGCTTTAAGATCTAAGAACAGGCCGTTTGCAAAAAAAAACTGACGAACAACCTACTGATAATGAGGAATTCAAATAATGTTAGTTCTTAGTGAAATGAAACATTACGTCAGGAAATTGTATTCCGTTACAACATTATACATATAAGTATTTTAACACTGACCAAACCAGAAAAAATACATAATTTTCTTAAATTTTATTAAATACACTTTTTCGTAAATAATAATTAATATACCTTTAGATGACAGAGCAATGGCACCATCAGGCTACTCTTCAGGATGGTAAATTCTGCAGTTATTCGAATTATCCGAATTACCGGATAGGTATAAGTGAATATGAAAACTTCATTATCCGGATTTTGCAATCCCTATCATACGTCATACGCTAAAACTACGACATACGCGACATACGCGTCCTACATAAAATAAAAACATAATAAGTAAAAAGTATACAACTTTTTATTTTTTATTTTGTCCATTTTATAACGGCGTGGTTTTATTCTCTTTGGCCATTGTAGCCATATTGCCTTGTCTTATGTTTATTTCATTTTCTTTAGTTTATTTTTTAATATGCGATGCTTTAGTTTATTAATAATATATTTTTTAATATTTATAATTTTATATTATATTTACTGGTCGGCCATTTTTATTACGCCGAGGACTGGTCTATTATCTATTCTCAGTCTACGATAGAGTGTCAAACACCGATAGACACTGAGATATAGTACTACGTACGCTACTCCAAACAAAAAACGTATCGCAACTTGCTGGATGACGGATGACAGCGGGGGCCTGCGCGCGACGAGCCTGCAGCGCTAAAACATTAAACATTAATACTTAGATAATTAACATTATCTAAGTCGTCTAAACAAACTATTAAAACATTCAGCGCTAGATCGCATAAAGAGTACTATAGGTTTGACTTGACGCTTGACACGTTTTGTACAACCCTATAGACTTTAAACCGCGCAGAGGTGATACAGTTGTTCCTACAAAAATTCGTAAGAATCCATTGTATATTTAAAAAAAATATATCACCAAAACCTAGAAATGTAAAAGAATATGAATTGTTATGCGTTTATTTAAACCTAAACAAGTTTACAATAACTCAAAATCAACTACTTAAATTAGTGTATTATTTCAGTATCGAAATGTCGTTATGTTTTCTGAACGTTGTTCATTGTTGTTGATATAGGTAATGTACTGAAAGAAAAAACATGAAATAAAATTTCAATAATTTTATTGTTTTGGAAAGACTAAAAACCGACTTCGAATCCCTTAGTTTTAAACTGTTTTTTAAGTTCTGCGGGATAAATAGAAATCCCTCGGGAATAAAAATATTATGGGACCACCTCGGAAGCATCCTCTATACAACTAAAAAAGTTATCCAAATCGGTCCATAAATGACGGAGAAATCGATGAACACACTTAAAAAAAACATACAATACAGCCGAACATACAACCTCCTTGTTTCGAAGTCGGTTAAAAATATCAAACTAGTTAAAACACTTTCTAAAAACACCGCCATCCATCAATCTCATACTTTTACCTACAATATCTGCATGTTTTGTTTAGTTTATGATTATAATGGCGTACCTACATATTTATGAAAAAATATTTTTTATCTGTTGTGGTACGATAATATTACGTTTTTATTCACATATTACAACAAATAATTTTACTTAATAATCGTACTTGACTACTGAATAAATAAATAAATAATAAATCATTTATTGCCTATAACTTCTTAACATACCTACTAGAATCATAAACAAAAAAAAAGTTTCTCGTTAAATCGTTATTTACGTCCAGGTTCACACTTAGACTTGGATTTTCGTATTATTAGCGCGGCTCCATACCCACGCTGCATGAACGTCGATACCACATTGAAGTAAGGTGTACGGATTGCAGTACAGTTCAGTCAGACAAAGTGAGTGTTCGGAATACGCAATCTAGTGCGTAGTACATACATAACGATGCCGATAGAGTAGGTAGGTATTAAAAAAGTTACTCTATGGAGCAAATAAATCTTCCAGCTTCTAGAATAGATAACCTCTAGAAATAAATATAAAATGTTAGAAATAGAAACGGAGACGAAACCCTCGCCGTGCGACTTGACTGCCTTTCTGCCATACGCCTGTAAACATCTATGCCAAGAATTCGACCTGAAAATCACCGTCGTGGTGGAGGGTAACTAAACACAACACATTTTTCTAGGTATCCTAATAAAGATCTAGGTTTTATGTGGAAGTATTGGAATTATTAAACAACTAGCTTCTGTCTGTGGCTTCACACGTGTTTTCCGGGATAATAGCCTGAGTAGGTATAATGTTAATCGTTAAACCAGGTCTAGAATTACATCTAAGTTATGCAAAATTTTAGCCCGTGCCTACAGTACCGGCCGTTCAGTAGTTTTGGCGTGAAGGCAAATGCAATTACTCAAAAACTACAGGGGGGCACAAATGCCGCTGCTCGCCCTTGGAAGTGCGCAAATAAGCTAATAGGTAAAAATCATGCCGCTGCAGTAACGTTTTCAGACGTTACTGCAGCGGCATCTAAGTTTCGCGAATTACTCCGAAACCTTGATAGGCACTAATTTTATTTTTGGGGCACATTTACAGGACGTAGTGCTCTATTTTTTCTATAACTTTTATCTTGATCCGAGTCTACTTGCCGCTGGGGTAACGCACACGAAGAGTTAACTAACATTTAATCTTCCGCATTTATACTTCTTATTTCCTGCCTGCAGCTTCGCACCCGTTGTATACCGGGTTAAAAACCAACATAAATAATATTATTCCAAAGTCAACAAAGATAGGTACAGGTAGGTACATAATAATTTTTCCTAAAACGTTTCCTGTTTCGGTTGTTTCTAATCTAACCCATATTAGTAACATGGACAACTTTCATTGTATGTATGCCCATAATGAACTGACTGATTTATGAGATAAAAAATATATGATACCTACCTAACATAACAGTAAGTACCTACTTAGTAGGTAGGTATGTTATTCCAGGTTTAGAGTTTGATAGGTATGCGAAAATGGTTTTTATTAAAGAAGAGGTGATGTGTTTCGCTTAGCTTCCTCTGGTTTTGGGCGCCCTGCCCCCACGGAGTAAATACAAATACTTTGTATTTACTCCGTGCAATGCCTGCCCCGTACTGTCCCAGTTTAAAAAAAACACTACGTGGTCCCTATATGTTTTAATAGTCCTTTTTGTTACGCAGATGGGTACCTACCGGTCATGGGTCTGATATTTGTTCACAGAAGAGTACGTGAACAAAATGGGCTCGGGAGATATCAAAAATAAGAAGTCAACGATTAACTTAAAAAAGGGCCTATCCATGGTCCTTCATTCGGCTACCTCCGCTGTTCACTCCTCCATCGCGACCGAGCAGGATTCGGAGAGCGGCGATCAGGCCGTGCGCATGATCTGCGTGCTGGCGAGCACGACGCGCGCGATCGTGGCGATTGAGCTGGACCGCAACCGTGCCGTCCCGCGCGAGCTGATGTGTGTGCTGCGCCTGTGCGTGCCCTACAACCCGCAGCTCACGCGTTTCTCCGCGCGCTGGAGCAAGCTCGAGCCCGCCGTGCTGCTCAAGCTCAGCGCCCTGCTGCCTCACGGCAACATCAGCGACGTGCGCCTCGACAACACGCACGTGCGCGGCTGCGACTGCCGCGAGCTGCTCGACGCGGGCCGGCTGCGGCGGCTGTCGCTCGCGCGCTGCCAGCTCGGCGACGAGGGCTGCACCGCCGTCGCCGAGGCGCTCGTCTTCCCGCGGCCTGCCTCGCACACGCTTACGGCGCTGACGCTCGCGGGCAACGCGATCGGTGACGCAGGCGCGCTCGCCCTCGCGCGCGCGCTGCGCTCCAACCGCACGCTGCGGCTGCTCGACCTTGCGGACAACCAGCTGCGCGACGAGGGCGCGCTCGCGATCCTGCGCACGCTCACTGAGTTCCCACTGACGCTCGAGGAGATCCTCGCGGGGCGGCGCCTCCGGACAGAGCACGCACTTCGGTACGCCGAGGCGCTGCGGCATGCCGAGGAGCTGCAACGCAGCATGCGGTCGGTGCGCGTGGTGCGGCCGGGGGCAGCCGAAGTGCGCCGGCGTGCGGTGAACGAGGAGGCAGCGGCAGCGGCGGCGATGGCGGCGCGGAATCTGAGCCCGCCACTCGATCCCTTCCCGCCGGAGGAGACGGTGCTGCGCGGGGGGCACACACATAGCCACGGGAACACGGTGCTCAACTACTTGAACTTAGCATACAACTCGCTGAGCGTGGTGTCTGTGCGCGCCCTGCTGAACGCTCTGCAGGGGCAGGCGGCGCGGGCGGCGGGCGGGGGAGGCCTGGTGCGCGTGCTGTTGGTCGGCAATCCGCTGCCGACGCACGCGCCAGAGTACGAAGCCTGCGCCGCGCTGATGGAGCGCGCGCTCTCCGCGTTGACTACCACCAAAACGCCACAACAGCTTAAAAAGAAAGTTGTCTCGAAAAAAACAATTGTATTGTAAAATACCTACTAGATTGATAGTAGGTAGGTACTTATTTGAAATTACTGATTGTATTTATCTATTTATTTTATTATGCGTTGTCTTCGACTTTGGCGTGGCGATGAGCCGTGCGTACCTACCTGCCTTTATTAAATTAAGTTAGCTACCTACTTGTTAAGGACATTATTATATTGCTGGCTCAGATACCTAAATTCAAGCGCATCAGAGCGCTTGAATTTAGGTGTCTGAGCCAGCACACTAAAACAGTGCCCACGCACATTATTGAAGCCGCTTTACGGCTCGATTTTATACACTAACTAATCTTGATACCAAACCTTCAATTTGGTAGGATTATTTGTCAAAGTTATGCAAGAGCATAGCAATAAATAAATATTTAATTTATTATATGCTTATTATAAACCAGCCATCAGGGAAAAGTATAAATTCTATAAGAAATATAAAAAGTACGGCAATAAGTCGGACGAATTAACCTACAAAATGTTGCGTACTAGAGTTAAAAAAATGGAATCAGCATGCTACTTAAGCTATATTGAATCAACTGAGAATTCAATCTTAAATAATCCTAAATATTTTTGGACGTTCGTCAAAAAAAGATCTAAATCTTTTTCAATGCCAAGTTCCATGACTTTTAATAATGCTACTTTCTCTGTGGTGATTCCATTTGTGATGCTTTTTCATCTTATTTTCAATCTACATTTCTACATTCTAATAACGCTAGTAATTTCTCTCCATGCCAGAACAGCTTCATTGTAAGTAATCAGTTAGAACCTGATATACCTTCTGACATTAGTAATATTGATATATTTCCAGCTGAAATTATGATCCTATTAAAAAAATTAGATGCGTCAAAAGCACCTGGACCTGATAACATTTCTTCTAAATTTCTTATCAGATGTGCCTCTTCATTATCCTTTTCTATATCAATTTTGTTTAGAAATTCTCTTTCAACAAATACTGTGGTACCTAAATTATGGAAATCCGCATTCATCACCCCAGTCCATAAGAAAGGGTCTATAACAGAGGTTTCTCATTACAGACCTATATCTAAACTTTGCATTATTGCTAAAGTCTTTGAAAGAATTATTTATAATCAAGTTTATTCTGCACTTAAAAGTACGTTTGGTCCCTTTCAGCATGGGTTCTCGCGGGGTAAGTCAACAGTTTCAAATCTTATACCTACTCCTAAATGATTATATTACTCAGGATATGGACAATGGTCATCAAGTCGATGTAATATACACCGACTATAGTAAAGCGTTCGATAGAATTGATCATTTCACGTTGTTAAATAAGGTTTCTCAATCAGGTATAAGAGGTGATTTGCTACGATGGTTTGCGTCGTATATCGAACCCGCGTTACCTGAAGTACATCGATCGTATCGAAAGTATTCAGAGGCGGTTCTCTTAGTATTTGAATTTGAGAGGCAAACAAATACGAAATCAAGCCCGTTACATTTTATTATAGAATATCTTTTAAACCTTACTGTTTACCACAATATACACTTATTGTATTATAATATTTATTATTCAACAAATTATAACCATTGGATACAACATGTTACAGCTTATTCATTTAATGGAACTGATTTGTATATTTGAATTTGAGCGGGGAAACAAAGGAAATCAGTCCTGTTACATTTTATTATTGAATATCATTTAAAGCCTTATTGTTTACCACTACATACACTTGTTACATTACCTATATATTTATCACTAAACAAATTACAATATCTGACACGTGCATTTTTAGAATGGTTTACCTACATTTCAGATTTATCGGTTTGCAAACTTCGAAGTATAGTAGTAAAATTTTCAAGTTTTTTCAAGATATTTCAAAAAAAATTCTAGTAATATTTCAAAGAGAGTGATTTTTCAAAAAGTGGTCTACTTACAGACTTCTCTATATTTTTCCTGAAAAATTCAGATGGATTGTTCTACAAACTTTTGAGATAGGGGGAACTGTTTTCATTTCCAATCCGATACCTTTCATTTGATACACCACCCGATGAGGTAGCCCCCTCTTTTAAAAATTATTCCTCACACAACACAGGGCCTGTGTTGTGTACAGGCCTGTGAGTACACTTGTTGAGTTAGCGCTGGGAGAACGTACCATACCTCTCGAATTTTACTTAATATCTATGATAAATTTTAACCTTTTCATCTTGCCTAGATCAGTTGATTGTACAAATACTTATAGGTAGTACTATAAGTATTTGTACAATCAACTGATGTGTACCTACTTCAAAAAGATAATCGGGCAATCACACTTTAATTGACGTTTTTGACAGAAGTTTCCTTATTATTATTTTTGTTATACAGGCTGATTGGTGGCTGGGTGCAAAGCTTCAAGGAGAAGCTAGAATTCAATTCAATTCAATTCATTTATTCAAGAAGTGTCAGGTTTATACATAGATCTTAATATTATTCTTATAGTAACTACTACCAAAACCTGCCTTTACAGGCGTATGAATATAATATTAGAATGTAAATTCACATAGATAGCAAATTAAATAGTATTATCAAACAAAATTAAAATTAAAAACATGTCAAAATCATGCAATATCAATAAATACAAATATTTACAGTTTATATTCAAAGAATTAATTTATACTATAAAAACATTTTTCAGTCAGCCATTTTTTCAAGTTAAATTTAAATCTAGTTAATAATGTCATTTCTTTAAAAATGTCAGGTATTTTATTGTATATTTTAATTGCCATCATGAAGGTGTTATTAGTGGATAGTGTCAATCTCGTTTGTGGTCTGAATAATTTATTTTTATATCTTAATCGGACACTATAATTACACATTGGATTTGCCAATTGAAATATGTCTTTATTCTTAAAAACAAACACGCTTATATCGAGTATGTATAAGCTAGTCAACGGTAAGATCTTATATTGTCTAAAGTATGGCCTGCAAGAGTCTGTAATTTTTAACCCAAAAATAGCTCTCAAACATCGTTTCTGCATTTTAAAAACTTGTTCTATGTTAACGCATCTTCCCCAAATCAGTATTTCATAGCAGAGAATAGAGTTTACATAGCCGTAGTAAGCTGTAATAGCAGACTCTTTGGATACCGTTTGAGCGATACGTCTTAGTGGGTTTACAAAACTATTTAATCTTTTACAAATGTGATCTACATGCTGTTTCCAAGAACACAAATAATCTATGTAAATGTCTAAGAACTTAATACAGGTAATATTTTCAACTGTATAGCCCGTATGAGACACTTTCAGGTTTAGTTGTCTTCCCTTATTTGTTTGAAATTGTATTTGCTTTGTTTTTTCTATGTTTACTTTTAAATTGTTCATCACTTAATAGTTTGTTTGTTTCGATGAAACTATAAAGTCGTCTATACATTACTTTTTCGAATATTTTCGAGAAAATTGGTATCAACGTGACTGGTCGGTAGTTGTTCATCTCTGATGTATTGCCCTTTTTAAACAATGGCGTTATTATAGACTGCTTAAGATTGTCTGGGAATATACCTTGCTCCAAGGAAAGGCTAGTTACATGTAAGAGCGGACCAGATATGTTACCAATACATAATTTAATAATGTCTGTGCGAATGTTATCGTAACCTACGGATTTGGAGTTTTTAAGAGAGCTTACAATCTTTTTTAGTTCATCCAAACATAACGGCGTAACATACATACTATTTACATTAGATTCATTATTAAAATTTGAATTGATAGAGCCATCGCCAACAGTTATATGATTATGCACAATGTCTATAAAAAATTATTAAAACAATCAGCAATAGAGGCAGGATCAGTCACTTCGCTATTATTAACAACAATTTTATTAATTTCCCTATTTCCAGAACTCTCAGACGAGAATTTCTTAATTAAATTCCAAACTGCTTTGGCCTTATTAGGTGCTTTTTGTATGTAGCTCGTATTATTGTTTTTCTGTGATACAGTAAAACATTTTTTAATAACCCGCAATAGGTACTTTAAATAAGTAACTTTGTTTTTCTCACTGCGTGTGTTATTTCTATATTTAAGGTACAAAATTCGTTTTGTAGAGCTGCTTTTTTTAAGACCTTTTGTTAACCACTTAGTTCCTATTCAAATTATTGGTTTTTCTAATTTTCAGTACAGGAAAACACAAATTATAAAACAGCGTAAAAATTTCTGAAAAAATATCGAAGGCTGGGTTTGCAAGAGTTTCATCAAATACTTCTTGAAAGGAGAGACTAGATAAGCAGTTGACAAATTTTCTACAGTTATCATCGTCGTAGTCCCTCCTAAGAAGAATATACCGTTTAGAACCATTTGAGCCATGGTTGTCTAAGATGAAGCCTCACTATTAACTTTTTACTAATTATTTTGGTTATTGGGGAAAAACCCTAAATTCAACAGTTACTTATTTGCAAATAATGATCAGTTTAATAAGTTGACCGTTTTATTAGCGTTTGAAACCATGAAGCTGGGAATTGATGGTAAAAACAACAACAACAGAGTGAGATGACGCACCCGTGCAGGTGTTTGGAACCGCGGCAGCAACTTACGTAGGTATACATAGATAGTTCAAAGTAATTTTTTATAATATACTTTATTGACAAAGAAAACTACAATTCAATAACAAAAACAAATTAGAACTAGTATTTACAATTGAAACAACCAAGCTAACTGCAGACTGTTGCAAACAATCTACAGGTAGCTCAACTGATCCATATCAATACCAGTCGGAAGCGTCCCCAAGACGCTGGCTGCATTGCCCCACTGTATGGCAATGCTGATGCGCTGCGCCAGATATCCGCCAGCTCTCGGGTCACGCGTCGCGTCGACCAGACGCTCAGATAACTTTTTAAAAACCCGGAGAGCCTCGGTACCCCACGGACCTAGGGTCTCGACCCCAAAGGAAGCAAATATGTAGGCTCTGTCGAGACCTGCATATTTGCGTCTCTTGAGATCCTCGGCCAAATCTGCCGCCGCACCAGCCCTTACGGATGTCTTCGGAAGATGGGAAGGCGCAAGTGTGTAGACGCATGTAGAGTCCCACACAATGGGCCTCCCCAACTCCCATGGGACTAGTGTCATGCCGTCAGGCCTCTTACCATCGTCACGCAACAGACCATTCGCTTCGAGAATAGCTGGTACGTTAGCGGTGACAAAGGCCCGCCGGATGACGTCGTTAAGGCTGGCATGACGAGATATCCGACCGGCGGCCCTAGTACACGATAATCCGTGATGACCAAGCTGTTCGACAGCAGTACCGCACTGGCATTGATGAGGCGCGCAACACATTGCACACAACCGAAAACATGTTGCGATACGGATGTTAGCTTGATGTTTTATGTAAAGAAGCCATGGAAGGTGGTCCCCAAGATACAGGTGTAGATATCCTAAATTGGGGATCAACAATTTAATAATTTTAAGTCTTAAATATTTTTCAATAAACGTTGTTGTTATTACTATTATTCTCATCATTTAATTAAAATCTCGTTAAAAAATACATTTTTTTAGTATAGAAAATAAAATATTATAAAACTATTCTACAGTAAAAAGTATATCAAAACGGTGACTAGGGCTGCAGAGAGAGGAACTTCCTGACGATGCGCGCCGAGTCCAGGAGCACCTACCGCCTTTTGGATCTGACCCTTGATCCAACTTCCTAGCGAGAGTCTCTTGAGGTGTTGATCGAGGCTCTTCGCTATTACGCCGTTAACCGAAACGACTATCGGGACGAGACGGTCGCTGAATCAACCTCCCACATGCTAACAACCTCGTTAGCCAAGTCAATATATTTGCTAAGTTTATCTTTCTCAGCTTTAACGAGGTTAACATCGTGTCGTATAGTAACATCAGCGACCACCACCCTCCTCCCCTCCCTTATTATTATTACCTAGGTACATCAAAGTACCTATGGAATCCGAGGATGGTGCTAATCGTCCGATCTTAACTTTTAGTGAACTCACGCCTTATAAATTAAATACTTTCATTTTGTGGAATCAGCAAAGTATTGTGCAAAAACGCTATCTATTAGTAGAATAGGTAGATGCTAACGAAACGAGCACGTGCTATTCGCGAATTGCTATAGCGAAACGATGCTAGGTATTCGTGTCGCCTAGGTATAATGTGTGGAAATAAGGGACACACATCAACCACAACCACACCACATCAGCATTGCAGAGACAAAACGTGGTTGGTGACATGACCCAGTAGTTACGTAGGTAGTATGGAATGTGTTGTGTCACTGCAGTTGCTATGTGGCCGGTGCGGCCGGTACGGCGCGCCGCACCGGCGCGGCGGCGCGGCGCACGGTGGATATCGAGCCGATACAACGGGTCGGACAAAGCATGCCTAAATTTCGAAGTCGTAATTTCATAAATTTGAATATGCCATTTGATAACTTTTTTAAATCTAAGCAATAGATATTATACCTACTGCATTTTTGGTCTCGAGTTCAGGAGTAATGGCATAAAACTGATTTCATTGTATGGAAAGCAACATACAAACAGAAATAGGGGGCGTGTTTCGTTCTAGGGTCTATTAAAGCATGTTCTTGGCACTGTGCCGCAACTTTCCTTCCAAGACGTTGTATGGGCTCGATCCACCGTACGGCGCGGCGGAGTGGCGCGGCGGCCGGCGGGGCGGCTAGTGCGCGGTGTGGCTGGTGGTCGGCCTGGCCCCACAGATTCTGTAATCTGTGCCTGGCCCGTCCAATGACAGCAACATTCGTTTGCTAATTTTACCTAGGTACCTAGTTTTGTCGAACGACATTGCTAATCGGACTTAAATATAATAGTAAATAAAGTAGACAAATAATACTACGTAACTAGGTAGTTCTAAGTTGTTTCTTGTAATTTTCTTTGTTAAGAAAGCTTTGAACGTAAAAATAATAAAACATTAAATTACTTATTATACCTACCTAGGTATATAGGTAAGGACAATCCCACACAGCACCATCTAGCCAAAAAGGAGAAGTAAAACTTTAAATAAGCACTTTGAACTTTTAGTCGGTACTTGTACCTAGTACTTATTAGAAGTTGTGCGCACGGGTCACTTCGCCCCCTGAGCGTCCCCCGAGCCATGGTGCGAGCTAGGGTCAGTGGCAGACTGGCGAGTTACATTGGGGTTGGACTGGCGGAGCGAGGTGTGGAGGGCGACAGCCTGCGACTGGAAGTGGGCCTTGCGGGTCAGCTCCGCCTCTGCCTTGAGGCGGGTCTCCTTCACGAGCGGAGGAGTCGGCGGCCGCCGCACTGGTGTAGTCGACGCCATACGCAGCCATTTGTAAAGCGGGATCTGCAACCATACAACACAGTAGGTATAGGTAGGCAATATACCTACCTATCTACAAGCTTAAAGGCCTATTCAGACATGTACGTGAAATTCGCTACCCTTAGCAACAGCTAAATCCGAGTGGGTATGCGGTATGTACTGTAGTAGGTAGGTAGGCGAGAGCAGGTAGCTGGTATTAGTAGTACCTACCTATATGTTTTCATACAGCAGCCATATCTATAAAACTACTTTAGCACGTCGAAGCGCTCGTATATCCCGCCTGAACACACACATACATACCTAGGCCTAGGCCATCGAGCACATTTCAGATGTATCGGTTTGCAAACTTCGGAGTAGGTAGGTAGGTACATAGGTAATAGAGGGTAATAGTAAAATTTTCGTCTTTTTTCAAAACATTTGAAAAAGTATGAAACCTGCAGAAAATTTAAAAACTGTTTTGAAATGTACAAACTGATACCTTTCATTTGATACACTACTTGACATTGTAGGTCTCTTTTAAAATTTCGATATCACAATATGTACAGAATTTACATATTCATTTTTCATATATTTTTATTTATTTTTCTTTTAATCTGTACAGGCGCACGAAATGTATTATTATTTCAAGTTTTACGTTATTTGCTGCTGTAGTTGCTGAGATATTAAAGACGGAAAAAAGGACAGAAAAAGCGATGCCATAAGGGTTTCGACCGATCTCCGATCTTCGAAACCCTAAAAACAATATTACAAATTTTACTGTGTAAAGGCTATACCCGTGTAAGGGAACAAAATATGCCCCTGACGTTATCAGCCAATGAATACACCCTATGTATTGGTAATAATGCTAGTTATTAATCTGCCAAGTTTTATGTCATAATTATTGACAGTTTCCTTGCAATGTCACTTGAAAGTTTTTTTATTTTTCTAAATATCTTGAAAACTACTGAGCCATTTCTTTTGTGATTAACGTATGTTGTTAATGGCTTGAAGAGGAATAAATTCGCAAAAAACAAGACGTCTCTAGGTCAACATTAACTTGGTCATTTTTGATGTCAAATATTTCAAACTTTTTTTTTTGACACTTGTGACTCAGCGACACCCACCATTTTTTTAAACTTTCAAGTGACATTGCAAGGAAACTGTCAATAATTATGACATAAAACTTGGCAGATTAATAACTAGCATTATTACCAATACATAGGGTGTATTCATTGGCTGATAACGTCAGGGGCATATTTTGTTCCCTTACACAAGTATAGCCTTTGTACGTATATTATTAGGAACTTTTATAATTATCATTTATTCATTTTCTGTGCTGCTCCCACCTACGAGGATAAGGGAAGGAGTATGATAATGATGACTACTATTGTGTTCTGTATTAAAAACACAGAATTAGGTACCTACTATATCAGTTCTCATTACGGATGTAAGCGGGTTAACTACGAACCTTATTTTTGTTGGAAGAACACCAACGTTTCATCACTTAACGAGGGACTTCTTCAGGGTGAGTGTGGGTGGCATATGGTTCGTAGTTAACCCGCTTATATGCATAATGAATTCGTCAAACTACGATAGTTTTTATGGTAAAATACCTTTATAATTTCTGTGAGTAGGATGGAATGTAGAAACGGTTATATCTGCATAGCAATGACTTACAGTCTGTAACGAATCGTCGAGTACAATGGTATCCTGTCGTTCAGGCCGCTTGGGCAATATGTAGTAGTTCCCGAGAATGGGTTCCTCGGCCGGCTGCCCGAAGGTCCTCGTAGCCAGCTCATGCTCCGTGATGTCGCGCAGTTTGTCCACCTCCACTTGCCCTGGGGCGTAGCGGGAAACGTATCCGCTGCGCAACACCTGGAAGAACTCTGCATGTCACCAACATGACGACATCTGTGACGCAGTGGGCGAAAGGGTTCGATTCCTGGCTCGGGACAAAATGTTTGTACGAACAGCAGATATTTGTTTCGGGTGTTCTGGGTGTTTTCTATGTAGGATGGATGATAAAAAATATCTATAAACAGTGTGTTTTTCCCTCAAAAACGTGACATCGTTTTTTAATTCATGAAATCTACTGAACTTTGCATTTAAAATGCTAGAGTAGAACACCCGAATCTTAATTCCACTTCGTTAATAAAATAAAAAGTTGACCTTGAATTTGAAAAACACGATGATTGTTTTAAAAAAAATTTGCGCGTAATATTTAAAACAAAAAATTTTATTCATCACAGACTTATGAAGCAACTTTGACGGGGAAGTAAGGGGACGCACCCCTTACAGCCCCGTCCAAAAAATCCACTCTGTATAATCTAATTCTAGTTAAATTTTCTATCTGATTTTAGTAATTCTAAGTGACATTTTATTTTATCATATTTTATTTTTGTGTATGTGATAAGGATTGTGAACTTGAATAAATAAGTTAATAATAACTACTCCCAAATAAGAGCCAATAAGGCACTTGTTCAAGGAAGCCTAAGTACCTTGAGCGTGGTGAAGCTGGCTACCTTCTTGACATCAGGCGGACAGCGCGGCACCTTGAGACTCCAGGGCAAAAAGGAGCCAAGTGTCTGTAGGTACTCGCCCGAGAGCCGCCACACGCGCACGCTGTAGTCTGAGCTGCCACTGCGCACACCAACCACTAATTGTACTTACGAGGGTTCGATTTACATTGGGCGGGAGAGAGATTAAATTTATCAGCAGTTTTAGAATTTTTCTGCTTTCTTCAAGGAATAAAACTAGCGGAAAACTGGTTTGTGTACACCATTTTCCACAAAGTGAAAGAACAGTGAGAAGAAGACTAGGAGAGAATGCCCTTGGAGCTTTTCGACCATCTCGAGTGCCACAATTGCTCGTAGGCCACCGGAGAGAAAGACTTCGTTTTTCCCGAGAGCACGCCGAATGGAATATGGAACAATGGAAGAATGTTATGTTTACTGACGAGACAAGAATATGCTTGCACGGTCCTGACGGTCGCCAGCGTGTACACAGACGCAAGAATGAAAGGTTTGCACCATGTACTGTTGTGGAAACAGTAGGTTACCAAGGTGGCTCTATCATGATATGGGGCGGCATTACTTACGAAGCACGCAGCGACTTGGTTATCTTCGAAAGAGGTGGAATAAATGCTCAGGGTAACAGAAGTGTTGGAACCTCATGTAATGCCATTTGCTCCATTTATTGGCGAAGATTTTTTTATTAATGCAGGACAACGCTCGCCCCCACGTTGCTAGAGTTGTTACTGCGTACCTGGATACCGTCGGCATTCGAAAATTAACGTGGCCGTCCCGGAGCCCAGATTTAAATCCTATTGAACACATATGGGACAATTTAAAAAGACGTGTTCGAAGCCGCATACCAGCTCCAACCGCCATAGATGAATTAAAACAATCCGTGATTGAGGAGTGGCAGAACATTCCACAACAACAGATCAAAGATGTCATCGACAGCATGCCAAACCGTTTTATGGAAGTCATGAGGGCTAAGAGGTGGAAATACGCACTATTAGAATTCATTTATTCAGCAGATTTTTTATTTTTAAGCCATTCCAATTCATAAGCCAAGTAAATTAACATTTGTTAATTTACGGTCAAAGTGTTTTTCAGCCTTTTTTCTAAATAAACGTAATAATTAAAAACATTATTATCTTTCATTTTACTTGAATATACCTACGTTATAAAATAACATTCACAAGTAAAACCACAATTTTTTTTTAACTAAAATCGTAAAAAATCAAGGTGGGCGTTTAATTGTGCCGCTGAGTGTAGTTTAGTTGGATGGAAGTATATTATTTTTAGTAAAATTTAAATTGATTGAGTTACAAAATTTTATTTACCAACCTTACAAGACTTGCTTACAATACACTAACACCTAAACATCAACAAACATACACATGCATTACACAAACACACACCACTCACACACTAAGTAGGTAGATTTGTTGCCCGGACTCTTAAGAGACCGGTGCCCTCAGAAAAACCTAACAAAACACACACACTCACTACACAAGCATTCACTACACCCACTACTCAACTCGCACTGACTTGCACTTGTACCACACAACATTCTTGAACTTACAATAGAATAAAGTTTAAAGGAACCTACCCTCAACAAATTATGTAAAAATTGTTGTTCATGTTTCTAATAGGATTATTATTGTGAAATGTTTTGTAATAACCTATTATTTTAACTCATAATGTATGATAAGGAAGATCGTTACCTCCTAATACAGGTATTTATATACTTAAAAGGTCTCGAACACTGAACAATGTACAATGTAAGTTATGAGAATGATTAATAAACATTTTGTATTTTGTAGAATAAAATAAAATACTAGAAATTCGGATATTTCTAAGTTTGAGTATTTTTGAAAGTATTTTACACAACTTGAATATTTCACGAATAAAACAAATATTTAAAAAAAAAATGGTCATAAACTCAGGTCCCAATGTTTTTGAAAATGGACGCAGATAGGGAGCCTAAGGGGGGGGGGGGGGTGTGTTTCACATAATTTTCATTTTCAGTATTCAGGTTGCCGTTAGCAGGATAGATACGTTGACGCGCACAGCTATTGCATTTCAAGTAAGTTCTTCATTTAAACTTCCCTAGACTTTCATTGGCAGGGATAATGTTCCTAAGATGTAATGTCTCATAAAGCAAGTATTTTAGGTTCAAAAAGTCAGAGTCTACCCAGTTCTTGGAGGTTGGACGATCCTGCAAGCGCTTTAAAGGAAAGCAGGTGTTGATGTTGCTAACTATTGCTGCTAGAATGCGTTCGGATAGAGCGTTACAGTTATGGTTAGATTCCGCGATTACCACGGGCCAGTCGATCGTCTCCAAGGCATTTACGAAGTTGATAGAGTTCAACGTATTAAAACACCTTTTCATGACAAGGGACGGGGGGCGCGAGGTGTTTCGCGAGACGGTAGGCCGCTGCGTGTGATGGTCCCTCAGGTGCGGATCTAGGCCGGTGATGTTTACTACACGGTAATGATTGAGGTTCGTGTTGGCATGATCGATCAGCGTGCTGCTCTCCGAAGTAATGCGGGTTGGGAAATCAATAAGTTGAGTAAAGTTATGCAGACTCAAAAGATCGGTCAGGTTTTTGATGACGGATGAACTACCTATTATGGGTGTAAATATAAATGTCGCCCCTCAATATTGCCTCTAGATTTTCGTCATTAATTTTAATGAGTAGTTTATCAAACATTACTTTTAAATAATCCAAATAATCCGTTAAATTCGAATGGTAAATTCCTTCAACTAATACATTTTCATCTAGTACTTAGATGCACTGTACAAACATCAAAGATCTGTTCTTGACACAAGAACAGAATCTTTCAGTTTGGGGACGAACAGCGGGACCATCAGCATTCTGTTGCCTTGATGCGATCTCTTGGGTAGTCAGCTTTGGTTCACGTATACATGTTACCTGGATGTATCGGTCTTGACGACAAATGGCCCTCGGCCTGGGTGCTGTTCACACGGATCACCTGTGTCATAATAGCGCCAGAGTCGTCAAATTACGCTTCTTTGAACGCCGAAATGCTTTTTAAATATTTAAAAAAATCACAGTGCTTTAAAATATATTTTATGAAGCAATCGTAGACAACTAAATAGCCTTTTAAATGGCATATCAAACAACGAAATTGATGAATAGAACTCGAGAACTAAACAAAAACTTGGTACGCTCGGTTGCCACCTTTGTGACGTCACAGCTATGCGCGTCCCCACTTCATAAAACCAGCATTTTCGTGTTTTACAGAGCACAAGGAACACATACATATCTTCCAGTTTTAGGTAGGTATGTAGAAAGGAAGGCTACGAAAATCGTGAAGGAGACTACTTATTAATATTCGCCTTCTACTAACCTGAAGGATTAGTACCTATTTTTATCGCACAACATAAAAAACTGTAGGTATAAATTATTTTTTAAGGAATTTGAAGATGTTTTTTTGGTTTATCAAAACAATTAAATTATGAATGTAAGAGAACTTAAAACGAGACCTGAGCACGAGACGCATGTCGTCGATGTAGGCGATGGTGGAGATGCAGCGCAGATGGCCGCGGTACGAGTTGAGCAGCAGCGGCAGCGGTTGGTCACGCACGCAGCGCTTGGCGCGCCCTTCGATGCGGTCCTTCCAGAGGAACGGGAACTGCAGCCGCAACCGGGGCATGTTCACGTGTACCTGCATAAACAGTTTCAACTATTAGAACAGAGCCCTGAGTTCAGTTTGACGAAATATTCTAATAGGTAGCCTACGAAATGTAGGTTTCCTACGGAACGTAGACTGCTACGATCTTTGCGTTTGACGATAGTATTGAGATGTCTCATTTTTGTAGGAGACTTGCGTAGTTCCATGTTCGCATGCTAGAGGCTTTGCACCAAATTCCATAGAAAAATGAGACGTCACGCTAACGTCTTAATACTATCGTCAAACCGAACTCAAGGCTCTGTTCATAGCATAAAAAATCTCGAAGGAACCTACTTTCTCATGCACCAAGTAATTCTTCAGAAGCCAGATCTTGATGTATCCCATAGTTGTGCCAGTGAAAAGATATTCGTTTTCCACATCGGTGCCTAAGGTGGACACGTAATCCCCGGCTGCGTGAACTCCTTGGAACGCACCCTGAAAGCCGCCTGCAGAGTGATCTGACCAGCACTGAATTTTCCCGTTTTCCAGGGCTACGATTAAGGAGGCTGGAACAAGGGCGAGGTCAAATAGTAAGGCAACATACTTAGTTAACACACGATAATGCCGCCCTTTGTACTTCCTTGTTTCTCAGCATTTTCTTCTGTATTATATTTTGTGTTTGTGTGGTTTATCTTAGAAAACATGCATAAAGGCTTCACACGCCCAGCACCGCTGCCGCACAACATAAAAACTAGCATTTTATATTGACGACATCAGATAACAGATAGCTCTCAAGTAACTCGCTTGAAGCTTGCGGTGACCCATTTTGTCACTACTATAAAATATCTCCAAATGTTACGACTGCCCGTATTTTAATGCACATTTTTGTGATGTGCGGCAGTAGTGTGGTCCAGATCTGCGACAACCTTTAGATTAGGAAATTAAACACTAACAGTAGAAAAATTAAGCTAAACAGGCGCAGGCAGCAGGTTATTGAGGAGTGGATACCTTACCTACGCGTATGTGAATCGGTCGCGTCTCCAGGAAGATGCAAGCCTGCACGGCGAGCTTGCGCATCCTGTGCGCGACCATCGGCAGCTGTACAGTGGACACGCGACGCGCTCGCGCCTTCGCCACCGCGTCTTGAGTACTGCAAGCGATGCTCTGCCGCCCGACCATGCTCGCGCGCCCCACGTTCGGCCGACCACCCATGCTGTAACAATAAGTTAATCGACAAGTTAGTTGACAGCCTCGTGACGCAGCGGGCGAAAGTTTTGCGACGCCGGAGGTTGCAGGTTCGATTCCAGCCGCGGGATACGATCTGCAAACATTTGATCCGGAACCATCGGTCTAAGTAAAATGTTTTCTTAGATCTGAATATCTGATAGTGAATGTTTTATATGGACATAGAAAAAAAATTTTTTTTGTATTATAAAATGCGAGACCTATCAGTTATCTAGTACCCACAGGCCACAACACGGACCTAGTGAGAAGGCTCAAAGAACAAAACCCTTTAAATTAGTGTAATGATAATTATAGTGTATGTGCATATGTGATATGATATCTTATAGAACACAAAAACAAAGTATCGTCACCTTAAATATAGAGACAATAAGAAAAGTGCCAATGGACACGTTCTTACAATATGTTGTTATAAACACAAGTTTAAAAAAAAACACACATTACATTAGCCAATTCTTTGTAATAATTTTTTTTCTTGTAATTATACTCTAGCGTATTTAACATTAATTTAAATTATGATAACTAGACCATAAAAAAAATCAGTCCACAACACATGATGCTGTGTGGATTGGCAAGCACAGCATATTTAGATGAAAACTCTCACGAAACAGTGTACGTTAAAATATCTCGAGAAAGCACTTACACTCTGGAAATAGATAGTGGGATCAGGGTATAAAGATTATGTAGTCACCTGGGACTAGCGATGGATTTTCTAGCACTGCCGCCGCCGCTGCTGCTGGCTTGCTGCTGCTGTGTCTTGGCCTGCTCGCGCTTGCTGTACGACATCTTAATGCGCATCATGGGCTCGGTACACGAGAACTGCCTGCAACAGGGATGGTTTAGCAGATTGTGATTGCACTTACCGTAAATAGCCTCTGTTTTCTTCAATATTTTATACGATTGTGAATATGATAATTTAAATAATGATAGTCTTTTTTGACAAAGAAAATTACAATTCATTAATAAAAACAAATTAGAAGTAGTATTTACAATTGAAACAATTAAGCTAACTGCAGACTGTTTCAAACAATCTACAGGTAGCTCAACTGATCCATATCAATACCAGTCGGAAGTTTCCGCAAGACGCTGGCTGCATTGCCCCGCTGTATGGCAATGCTGATGCGCTGTGCCCCATACCCGCCAGCTCTCGGGTCAAGCGTCGCGTCGAGCAGACGCTCAGATAACTTTTTAAAAACCCGGAGAACCTCGGTACCCCACGGACCTAGGGTCTCGACCCCAAACGGAGCAAATGTGTAGGCTTTGTCGAGACCTGCATATTTGCGTCTCTTGAAATCCTCGGTCAAATCTGCCGCTGCACCAGCCCTCACGGATGTCCTCGGAAGATGGGAAGGCGCAAGTGTGTCGACGCATGTAGCGTCCCACACAATGGGCCTCCCCAACTCCCATGGGACTACCTCTAGTGTCATGCCGTCGGGCCTCTTACCATCGTCACGCAACAGACCATTCGGTTCGAGAATAGCTGGTACGTTAGCGGTGACAAAGGCCCGCCGGATGACGTCGTCAAGGCTGGCATGACGAGATATCCGACCGGCGGCCCTAGTACACGATAATAATAATGATTATTTTCCAAAATCAATAATGGTTGCCGTGGCGGTCACGACGTTAGAATCGATCCCTCCAATCCAACTCAGCCCGTGGATGTCGTAAGAGGACGGATTTTTCTACAGATTTACACATAGGTGCTTATTATTTAATTTTAATTTTGAATATTGTTTTTATGCTATGTCATATAATATTTTATATATTTTGAGGAAGGTTGTTAGGTTGTTAGTTTTTGAGTTGGAGCAAAACTTATCCTAAGCTTTTTTATCCTGTAGAGATAATCTGATATTTTGTAGTACTTAAGCCTTTTTACAAAGGATATGTTTAACAATTGGTTTGAATTTATTTATTGATAATTTTTAACCGACTTCAAACAGGAGGAGGTTCTCAGTTCGTCTGTATGTTTATTTTTTTATTTTTAAGTAGGTATGTTACTTGATATCTCCGCCTATGGGTAATCGATTTCACTTATTCTTTCACTATTGCATTATAGAGAATGATCCCGAGGTGGTCCCAATAAATTTATTCCCGAGGGATTAGTATTTATCCCGATAGACTTAAAGCAACATAATATTTTTGGAGAATCACGACTAACTACAACAGTTTTGGTAATATTAACAAAAATATTAATCGAGCTCTCGCGCACTAGTAGGCACCGATAGCCGTATTATCAATAATTATCTTCTCAGTAAAATCATAGAAATTATTAAAAATCGGAAAAAATATGACATAACTAGTTTCTGCTCGCGGTTGCGCACGCGCTTTTCAAGTAGCCTATGTCCATCTCCGGTGACCATTTACCTCAGTGGCCAATTTCCGTTCAGCCATTTAGGTGTGAAAAGGTAACAGACAGACCGAGTTACTTCCGAATTTATAATATTAGTATGGATTATAAAGATGTTTATTTTGTATTTTATTCCTACGCGGGTATCCTACCTACAGAATAAAAACCTAACATGAAAATTCTAGGAAACGATTGTCCGAACAAAAAAAGTTCTAATTTGATTGTATTATTTGATGGTTAATAAAATGCATTTGCCAATTAAAAAAAAATTATTATTATATTACCAACGAAACTTAATAAACTCATGACTAGGGCATGGCGGTATTGGACATATTGACAATACTGGTATTTTTCCGGTATTCATATTTTTAAAACCGGGATCCCGGTGTTTCGGTATTTTTTTGGTATTTCACTATAAATATTAAAATAGTAGAAAAATATATTTTCAACTTCATGTAATATTGTTTTAGATTGAATGAATACTATAACCTAACTTATAATAAAAAAAGGTTAAATAAAAAATATTTTTCAATATATCTCCCATAATACATTTATTTGGTCGTGAAATAAGTTTTTCTATTCCCTTGAAATAGTTATTTGCTCAACAAGTGAGCAAAGCTATTTGTAAAGCAGTCTAGACTAGAGTCATGAGCGTAGCGAGTGGCTCTAAAGTAGACTGCTGAGTTAGCGAGGGATTTAAAAGGCACGAAATAAATAAAATTTGCTCTCGAGTTCAACATACAACTTTTGACCTCGACTAGCTAGAAAATATTTAATAATTTATAAAAGAGGTCGAATGTCAGGATCTCATTTTGGTCAACGACCATGGAGGGTACGAATGCTATAAACCTCTTTCAAACCATGAACGAACGAAATAATACGTTTCTGTGAAGTTTGAACGCTATCTAACCTCCTTTCCTACGGTAGGCTAAAATGAGTGCAGCTCACAGAGGTGCAAGTCCCATATAAATTCCAAACCTGTTGTTTGGTACATTATTTAAAGATAGCGCTGTCCGCCTAGGAGAATGGTCTTCACAAGCCAAGTTGTCAAGGTACACATAAAAATGGTGATGGTGCAGATCGCGTAGCTTATTTTTTTTTCGGCGCCGACCACAGAGTATCAATAATTTATTACACCATCGAAATTTAGTGTAGCATTCTGTATTCAAATGACTTTTTTAAACAAGTTGAATAATATCATATATTCCACATGTGAGCAAAACCCGATTTTGCTCACTGTTTTTAAGCAGCAAAGTCACCGTTTTCGAGCGAGAGTGGTGATAAAATAATTTTCTTCTTGGCCTGAAAAATGCTCTTTTACAGCGGACTTGAATTCATTGTCGTCAGCAAAAAGCAGTCACTGGATGCCAGGTCTGGGCTGTAGGGTGGGTGGTTAATTTCCTCGAACACGCACTCTCGTACCTTCTGCGTGCCTTAAAGAGGCACGCAGTGTTAACCGGTGCGTTGTCTTGTCTTGAAGAAGCGGCATTTTCTAGGCCAGCTTTTTTCTTCTATTTTTTTTTTATTGAGTATTACAAGACTAATACAATTTTTTCGATAGTTTTCACATTTTCTTCTATAGCCGTCGTGATTGGCTCACCTGGGCGGGGGTTGACCACTTTTGTACGGTTGATATTAAAGGAGCAGACTCTTGATAAACGGCTACTATTCCTTCATGTATAGTTTTTGAAATTTTCCTTGTTTAGTGAGGCTGAATCCCCGCGCGGTGCTCGATTTTCTAACATTATCGCGTCAGTCATTTTCGTCGTCTGTAACTGGAGGTTGCAAACAAACTAATGAAGTTATCAACATGTAATTACCCGCAACATTATCAATAACCCCGATACCGAGAATACATTGACCGCCCTTCGTACATTAAAAATACAGTGGAATTGAGAACCCTTTTTTAAACTCGGTTGAAAATACCTTCTGTTTTGAATTCACTCATATATACCTATTTACAATCATCAGCATATTACATTCATCTGCAATTCAGCATAAAAGTTATTTCATGCATAACGTTTATATCCTCGGTGATAGTTTTTCGTAATATTGTCTCTCGGATACACTGGTTGCCGTTTGTAACTTGTGCTCGTGCGTAGTAACAATGAATAGAGAACTGGCCTACCTGCTTGCTCGCACACATTGACTAATTGCAATTAAAAATATCTGTAGAAGTAAATATTCAACTTAAAAAACACTCTTACACTATTTACGGGCATTTATTCGTTTATTTATTTTGAAGCCGATTTATCAATATGTGAACTCACCGTGAAAAGAAACAGTCTACGCAATCATAAAATAAAATAATTTGTTTGTTATTTGTGTAATCTAGAGCCGCCTTATAAGTTTTATTCATTAATTTAAACGTTTTATTCAAAATACCGAAATACCGGTATTTGCATTTTCAATACCGGTATTTGGAAGTGCCTTTAATAACCCGGTATTACCGGTTTTTCGGTAATACCGAATACCGGTTTCCCTGCCCTACTCATGACACCTACTTCTTACTTTTGGTTTTACTTTATATGTTCAAAATTTTATAATTATACTAAAATCTAATACAAACAAAGGCGTGATATTTCAAGGCACTAACCACTTGAACATCCGTACCGTTAAATTATGTTTTTTTAATCGATATAGTACTGCCAAAAAATAAACCTACATGCATATATACCTATAAAAATTTAAAATATTCAAATGGATATCAAAAATTAATAAAGGTAAGGCGACTCCATGACGTCTATGTAACAGCGCGGCAGTGCACGACCGAACGACCGAGAAGCGCGCGAGTTACGACGACGGCGCGGCAGCGCGGCGCGGCCCGAGCGCCCGATTGTAAACCGCGTAAAATGACTGGGGTGTGAGCTGCTTGCGGGGAGCTTATGGGGGTGTGGCGCCCGATTTCAAATAATTGATTATCAATGCGTCGCCTTAAGTATAGATTGCACGAACAGCCCTCTTCTGCAGCACAAATACGGTGTTAATATCTGCAGCGTTCCCCTACAGCAGTAGGTATGCCATAAGATATAACACTATGAAAGTACTGATATAACTAGGTACATACATGGTTTTAGGTAAAACTTGTTTTAACTTTGATCGTTAGACAAAACTAGTCTTGACTAGAATATTTTGGTAACATACAGACAGACAGAGTTACTTTTAAATTTATATGGATGTATGGATGCCATAGATATAAGTAAAATCTGATGGATGCTGGTGACGCGCGCGACTGGTGTGTCAGCTCGCGGCGGCCGCTAAATAAATAAATCCTGTCATATTAAGTGTCATCTCCCCGCCTCTACCTAAATTATCCGAAACATTTATATCGGATTCTGTAACGGTAACGGATACTTATTTATTTCGGATATCTGACAGTTTCGGTTACGATTACGGAGCTCCATAACATGCCTGGTATTCATGAAGAAACCCTAGACGTCACACACTCAGTTGCACTTGGTGTAGCGCAACACAATTGCGCATGTATGTATGTGTATGTGCCGAGACGCGACTTTTGTATGGATAAATGGGCGAGTGTCCGGGGTGTGCTATCGACTAGAAAAATAGTGGCATAACAATAGTGGCTTAACAATAGTGGCAAACGAGAGCTTCGAAAATATTTATCAAGATGACAGATTACGTGTGTATGAAAATTTGATTCTTTCATTATGTAAAAGAAAATAAATGCGTGGAAGTATAATTATTTAATATTTGTAGTATAGATCACCTGTAGGGTTGTCCGGTCTCGAGCTTCCACAGCAAGAGCTCGGAGTTGTACGAAGCGGTGGCGACGGTGAGTGGAGGCCGTACGGCGGCGGCTATCACGTCATCTGTGTGTCTAACCTCCCAGTCCTTGCCCGTTTCCGCCATCCCCGTGTCTTCAAACTCAGTTACGTGTTTGTTCCAGCCCACGGCCAAGATCCTGCAACACCTCTACAACTTTATAGCCCGGCCACACGCTCCGCCTTGCCTGCGCAATCCAACTGCGCAGTGCAATCTTCAGCATGTCAACGATTGCACAAGCCGCAAAGATATTCTGTGTTTTATTATGGTCCTTACTAGAACATTCTCCTTACTTCTGTGGCATACGTAGTTATGCTGTATGTAGGTCAAGTGGCGCGTAGGCCGATCCAAAATGTGCGTTCCAAATTTGTATCTCAAAGATACAATATTCATTTCGCATAATTCTTTGAACTTGGACCATACCCCAATTGAACTGAACCTACAATTCGGACTGGTCTCGCTCGGTCACTCACACGCGAATCTAAACATAGGTAGGTACCTTCCCTCGATCCAGAAGACACAGGTGACTTCGTTCATATATTCTATTCCCATGGTTCTTAAAGACATGCCAGAGTTGAAGTTCCAAACCTGAAAAGATCAAGGTCAGTGGGTAGGTACTCAATTATGTTAATACCTGCTTCGTTTCTATTACTTAGGTAGAATCTATTAGGGACTACCTATACAAAACAATCTTAAAAAATTATGCTGTTATGGGTTAATAGGCCACCATACCTTCCTTGTAATTGAAATTGGTTCTACCTACCCTCTGCATAAGTTGTACATCACGATTACGTACGAGACAAAAATTCGTCATTTACAGGGCAGATTTTTTTTTTTGTTGATGTGGCATACCTACCGTTGGAATGGCCATAAACGAGACAAGTTTTCAGTGAATTGGAAGATCAGAGACACTTTTTAACAATTGTTTCACAATTACAATTGTTTTTTTTTAATTCAATCCAAAGTTGAACTCTCAGTTTTAAATTTTCACTTTACAACGCTTTGCATGCCTATAGCTGCTTTATTTACCTAGATCTGAAGTGTTTTTTTTGTTTAACGTGAATATTGATTTCACTATTAAGTAGTAAGGACTAACATGCATGATGTAATTAAATAAAATTGTAAGCATTGTTATTTCGTACAAATAAAGTTAGTCGCCGTGTTGTGCCGGCTTAGAATTGCACCACCCGACTTCTCCCCATGGGTGTCGTAAGAGGCACTAAGGGACATACACCGGGGGACGGGCAGCAGCGCCCCCTGCAGAGCAACTCCACCAACGAACTGCGATCCCCAACCCGTATGTCCAGCGTGGGGATTATGGGCATTACCCCCTAATGATAAGACAAGCCAGAAAATGGGCCCAAGTTCCCGGCCGCCTCGCTATTCCTGGCCATGGTAGCGGCCACGGTAACGGCGGGGCAGGGGGTGCTAACATAAGGCTATATATCGTTCACCACTCCCCGTGCCACATAAGGCTACATATCTTTCACCACTTTAAAACTTAACCCTGGCTATGCTTAACGGAGTGCGTCCGTTAAGCATAGCCAGGGTTAAGTTTTAAGTTAAGTCTGAGGCTTGACCACCATCTAGCGCAGTTGGAAGTGGAGTTAGAGAACATTAAATGGCATGTTCTGAGGTTATGCGAAGTCCGTAGAGGGGGAGGACACTGTAACCACTCGGGCCATCTACTCTACTTTCGCGAGGGTGATAAAACATGCCAGGGTGGTGTAGGTTTCCTCGTCAATAAGGCCCTCTCTAACAACGTCCAAGAAATCTCCAGTGTGTCGATCAGGGGAAACCACTCACGCGACTTCGTCAGAGAGGTCAGACCTGAACAAGTTAATTGCGAAGATGGTACGGCGTGACCTTCGGAGCTCCAATACACGCCTCATTGAAGAGACTATAGACCGAAACCGAGGGTCCAAAGTATTCACTCAGCAGCTTGGCAGGAGCCACCTGACGAAAATTAAAACGTACGGACGGGAGGACCGTATTGTCGAAGCCAGAGACATCCGCCGAGATAGAGGATTTTTAAGGCCGTTTGTACGCTGCGCATGCCTCTCGTTCCCAACGAGACGATTCCACGACCACGATTCCAGAGCCACCCTGACACGCCACTATACCGACGAACTGCCTGATATCAGTCAAGACGAGATCGTGTTAGCTCTGAGGCAGCTTATAATTGGAAAAGCCCTCGGTGAGGACGGAATTACATCAGAGCTTCTGAAAGCCGGAGGAGCCCCTGTAATACAGGAGCTACAGAACCTCTTTAACACCGTCCTTCACAGTGGGAGAACTCCTAAGGCGTGGAGCGGGAGTTTGGTGGTGCTCTTTTTTAAGAAGGGAGATAAAACCCTCCTTATAAACTACATACCCATCACACTCCTGAGCCACGTCTATAAGCTGTTCTCGCGAGTGATCACGAATCGTCTCGCCAGTAGACTTGACTAGTTCCAGCCACCGGAACAGGCCGGGTTCCGAGGAGGATATTGCACCATAAACCACATTCACACAGTAACGCAGATTATACAGAAATCCGAAGAGTATAACCAGCCCCTGTATCTCGCTTTTGTGGACTATGAGAAGACCTTCGACTCCGTAGAAGCCTGGGCTGTTCTGGAATCCTTACAGCGTTGGCAAGTAGACTATCATTATATCGAGGTGCTGAGATGTCTCTGAGAGGCCGCCACCATCAGTGTCCAAGTACAGGGCCAGCAGTCTAAACCCATCCAATTGCGCAAAGGAGTGAGACAGGGGGACGTCATATCCCGAAACTGTTCACGAGCGCGTTGGAAGATATTTTTAAGACGCTGGACTGGAAAAGGAAGGGGACATAAACGGCGATTACATCTCGCACCTACGATTCGCTGATGACATAGTCTTAATGGCGGAGTCGCTCGAGGAGCAGAACCGGATGCTGGATGGCCTAGCCACAGCCTAGCGATGCATCGGTCTTGGCATGAATTTGGATAAAACCAAAGTCATGATCAATCGCCACATTGATCTAGGACCGGTTGTCGTACATGGACACCTTCACGAAATTGTTTCCGAGTACACTTACCTCGGGCAGATTCTGCAGTTAGGTAAGAACAATTTCGAGGCCAAGAGGAGGATTCAGCTAGGCTGAGCAGCGTTCAGGAAACTACGTCGAGTCTTCTCGTCATCCATACCGCAATGCTTGAAAACGAAAGTTGCCAACCAGTGCGTCCTACCCGTTATGACCTACGGAGCTGAGATGTGGACACTCACGGTAGGGCTGGCCCACCAGTTCAAAGTCGCTCAGCGAGCTATGGAAAGAGCTATGCTCGGAGTTTCTCTGAAGGATAGGATTCGTAACGAATACATCCGACAGAGAGCCAAAGTTATCGACATAGCTCAGAGAATTAGCAAGCTGAACCGACAACCGCTGGGGTAAACGTGTTCTCGAGTGGAGACCGCTACTCGGCAAACGCAGTGTAGGACGCCCTCCGGCCAGGTGCGATGACGATCTGCGAATGACTGCAGGCAGATGCTGGATGCGGCAAGCTGAAGACAGGGCGCTATGGCGCTCATTGGGGGAGGCCTATGTCCAGCAGTGGACTAAGATAGGTTGATGATGATGATGATGATGACTTAATAGTTCAAACTTCGGAAAAAATCCAAAAATCTTTCATAAATTCTTCATAATAGCCGAGTGGCTTTTCATGGATAAAAAAGCCGCCAAGCTATTGCACTTGGTTCCACCTACCTCCAGTTTCCATTATGACAAACGTTGTGCCGAACATCCTGTATTCTCTGCTTACGTCTAGCCATTATTTATACACTCTGTGGCACCCTGTTATGGAAAACCACTAGACACCAAATTTTAACATAACAAGTGGTCTTACACTTTGTTATGTTAAAATTTTATATTTTGTGTTTGTCGGTAGGGAATCTTTAAATAAATCCATACTAAAATTTGCCAGGGAAACAATATCCCAGGGACGGACATAGGCTACTTGAAAAGCGCGTGCAAAGCCGCAGGCAGCAGCTAGTAAGTAATAAATTAAGCATGGTGGTTACCTTGAGCTCTCCAGTCCTGGCACCTGTGACCATTAGTTGCAAGCCGGGATCGAAGCAGGCCGCTGTTATCTCCACGGGTATAAGCTCGCCGTGAAGCATCCGTGTGTGAGCGTCTCTCACAATTACATTGCACTTTCCTGTATCAGAGCAATTTCTAGAGAGTAGAAATAACTGGGTCATACACAGCACAACTAGGTCTCTCACTCCTTACAGCAGGGGCATTCAGAAATTACGTTTCCGAGTCTTCGACGCTGAATAAAATAATTGCGCTAAAATACTTAAATACTTGAATTTCGCGCGTATGTGTGCCACCACATACGCGCGAAATTCAAGTATTTTAGCGATTTTTTAATATTTTCTGCATTCTGCAAGCAATAAAACTAGCAGAAAATTATCTAGTTTTCCACAAATGGATAACTAGATAATTAGATAATAATAGATAACTAGACAATACCATTTTCTAAGAACCCATGTTACAATAAAGTATGATTTTAATTTATGTTGATTTTATTAATACATCTCGTATATTATTAATTACTCTAAAAGTAGCACTAACTTGAAATCTGTTAAAACATGGGCTCATAGAAAGTGTTTTACGATTTACGGGAAACTATTTTTCCGCTATCACTGAGTTAATGTAGTGTGTAGTACTTACATATCGATGTCCGCTATTTATTTACGATTTACGGGAAACTATTATTCTTTGTAGAACGCAGGAAATATTAAAAAAAGCTAATATATTTGAAATTTGCGCGAATCTGTGTCAGATTCCGTGACTCTGAAAAGGAATTTCTGAATACCCCTACGGTATTTGCCAGCTTAGCCGCAGTGAAGAAAGAAAGGATTATGAGCAAGGTGAATACATACTACTTACCCACCTATATACCTTTATATGACCGGAAATCATACCTGTGGCCACATTCCAGTTCATAATAATGCTGTCCATACCACAAGTGACGACCAACTTGAACAGCGGATTATACAATATCTTGGTAACAGCTCTGGAGTGCGTATAACCATCGGTGTAATTAGAATTCAGCTGCTCGTCGAGCATCAGCACGGCGATCTTCATGGAGCCGAGAATGTACTCGCGCGTCGCTGGATTGTACACAGCAGAGATCAGGCTGTGCTTGCCAACTTGCGCGGGGATATCCATGTACGTCTGTGAAGACCGATTTATAACTAGCAGGGTCATCATCATATCAGCCGAACGAAATCCACTGCTCTCCATTGCTCTCTGTGCGACCTTGAGCTTTCTTTTGATGATAGCAATGACGAAACGAAAGACACGAGAAGCTTTGGCCTTACCTGCAAGCACCTTTGTAACTGCACATCCCAGACCTTGATGATGCGGTCGCGAGATAGAGAGTAAATAATGTTTCCGCCATTCTGCAACACGATGTTAGTCACGGCGGAGCGGTGCCCTGTGAAGACTATGTTGGCCTTCGAAGGTACGAAGGGGCTCCACACGCGGACCGTGCAGTCGGGCCCGCCGGTCACCAGGATGTGAGACTCCTCGTTGAAAGCGAAGGATTGTATACCCTTTTTACATAAAACAGTTTAGACATGCTTATTATTTTACTAAGGATGGCTATGAATAAAATAACGCGGTGATCTAACCGCGTTATTTTATCATCGCGTTATTTTTATCTTATTTAAGATTACGAGTGAGATTGTCATTTTGAGAAGGAGGCGAATATTTTCGTCGATTATTTTTGATCCAATTTCACCCCTTTTATGGACTGCAGTTTGTCCGCGGACACGCAGTCTGAGGACACACCTCGCGATGGATTCAACATATTACTTGAAACAGGGTAATCTTTGTTAGCCTTCAGTAATCCAAAAATATAGCCGCCCACAGGCCCCGAACGATTACCGGGTCGCGGCGCGGGATTTCGTCGTAACGTGCATGTCGTAAACAGCGATTTCTTAGAATGTTTCTATAGAAACTACCTATGAGTTATGTTTTTGAAATCAGGTTGAACTAAACTAACCGAACCTAAGAGACCCATAAGAATTGGCAGTATTATTAGTATCTATTACCTTGTCGGTTCTAAACATGTTAAAGGTCTTGGAGCCGGCTAGGTCTGCCATTCGAAGCGAGTCGGGGCAGGTGGCGCAAGACACCACGCAGTGCAGAGACGGGTAGAACGACACCTGGCGCACCCAATCCGAGTGCACGTTCGGAAACTCTCGGAGTCGCAGCTCAGGCAGCAGGTTCGGCTAAACCAAACTAACTAATAAGACCTTGGTCTCCCCAACCTGTTTTAAGATATTAGGTTGGTACCAACATTTAGGCATTATGAGTACATTTATGTCGGCGTCACTATCTACCTTACTAGATAACAGACGTTGCACATGTTTCATGTAATGCCTAACGGCAAGATTAATCTTAGTAGTAGGCAACTACTAAGATTACCTAGGGTTTGGCATTTAATTTTACTTCCAATATTTTGGGCTGTAAAGCCCTATGCGCGAACACACCAAGAGGGTCTAGAATGCCATGCCATCAAGAGCAAACCTGGTTTTCATCTCCAGAGAATAAAAGATAAAGACGGCGCGGCTGCTGCTCTGCTTAAGCTTTGACAACCACTTGTATATACTTGTGTGGGTATATGTGTGGGTGCGGCAGAGAGGAAATACAAGGCCATGAAATGAACCTCTTACAAAATCAAAGTGGCGGATGCTGCGGATGGTGGATGTGGCTGTTGCTGCCCATGCATCACCATCCATACCTGCTGCGCGAATTCTGGAAAAATCTGGCTGGGCCCACCACCGCGACGCGACGTCTTCAAGTGCTGTTTGGCATTTTTGTTACAGTGTACTTACAGTACAGTACTTAGTCCTGTTAAAATAATGAAATTCTAATTCTACTATGTTCTAAAGAGTTGAAATAGGTAGATATAAATAGGTACATATTTTTGCAGAGCGACATGGCGCAGTTGTATGAGCGGCCGCTCCGCGCGGTTGACGAATGGCCCCCGGTTGACTGGAGAGAACATCAACACGCGAATGTTTCCGCCCACGTCTCCACAGATCAGAAGACAATCCTCGTTGATATCTTCCGAGAAGTGGTAGTACATCGTGCAAATCTGAAAAGGAGATGAGAATACTCTCTCTTTTAGTTTTGTAGCCCGCAGCCGGAAAAATCACAAAAATCGCTGCGGTCGCCGTTATCTTTCCTTGAATTTTTTGCTAACCCCGCTAAACTAATCTGGTCAACTCTTGATAACCACCGCAATAATGCTAACCAAGGTCATGAACATTTTCGCGGCTTGCTTCGCTCCCCGTCATTTTTTTTTTGGTTGTTCTTCGGATTTTATTACATTTTTTTTGGTTAATACGGCCCTGGTACGTACCTATGTAGGTACGCTTTGATTGCGCGTCTACTAGAGATGGCCTGGGTATTAGTTGCACACGGGCACTACATTGGCTAGAGCCTTCCCTGGCTATAGCCATACAAAGTGTAGAAAAGTGAAAATTAAAACTGAGAGTTCAATTAAGGATTGAATTTAAAAAATATTTGCCTGCTAATGGCGAAATAAGGCAGTACAATAATTAAAATTGATGAGCGAAATAAAGAAAAAGGTATATGGTATAAAACAATACAGTGTCAGCCACCTTGTATACCGTGGCGTGGTTTGTTAGAGGTAAGATAAGTAGATCTGTTATTGTTATCGCTCATAGGCTACGGTCATTATCTGGTCATTATCCATCAAGGAAATTCGGGTTCCTTATGAAAAAAACAGACTCTCCAAACTGTGAAGTTTGTGAAGTCCTAGATGATGTGCACCACATCTTGATGGACTGCACCAAGTTCAAAGATCAAAGGGAGGCACTGATGACTGAACTTAATTTAAATAGATTATATTTAGGAGCATTTATTAACATTTTAGCAGAACCAAATTCAATAGCGGCCATTTCATTGTTTAAAATATTTATGCACTTCCTTTGTATATAGCTACCTACAAATTGACTATTAGGTTTGATTTTGTTTTTTGTTTTTCTTTTGTTTGTTATTGTTAAGTTTAGGTTATGATAGGACTGACATGCTTTATATAGTAAAAGTCCTTAACAATAAATTAGATTAAAAAAAAAAAAAAAAATAATTAGAAAATTTCATGTTTTGTTGTAGGCACTTACGAGTAAAAAGTGATGCCTTGGGCTTGGTTTTTGTTCTGGAGCTATTGGTACACCTTGTGAACGAACACGAGGGCTTTGCTGTAAAACACGAACGCGCGCCGGCTCCCCGGGTGGACTATGAGTCATAGTCGACCCGGGGCGCACCTCAGTCATAGTCTGAGGTGGTTGGACTTCAAATTCAAAATTCAAATTCAAAAAGCCTCTATTTAACAGCCTTATATATATATAAATATATATATATATACTCTTATTTTAGTAGGTACCTATATGACATCTGTGTAGAAATTTTAGTTATTCTGTGTGTGTTATCTTGATTGTTTTTTATGCCATGCATTCGCCACCGGCGGCGGCGCGGTGCGGCGGCGCGGTGCGGCGGCGGCGGTCTATAAGAGCGCCGCTCTAAGTGGCGCCAAACTCCGGATCATCACAGCGGGTGTACCATACACCGCACATCCACTAAAGCATAGCACAGGTCATAGGGGTCATGGGGTCATGGTAGCGCCGGGGTGCTTGGCGCCACCATGACCCTACACCCGTGAGCTCCGCACACCCTGCACACCCGCTAAGGCCGTCCCTGACGCTCATCAACGAATAGCATCATGATTCTGATTTTTGCTGAGTCCCTTGTTTATGTAATGAAAAATTTCAAAAAAAGGGCGATCTTGTTTAGCTTAGCGATAATCCGCCTCTGAGTAGCGACTAGACAGTGGCGGATTATATTATATATTTATATAAGCAGCCATAATTAATTATTTCCTAGTGTACAATTATTCCCTCACAATTATTATTCCCTTGTACAATTATTATAACCTCGCGCCCCTAGGCAGTTGCCTAGTTTGCCTTAGGGATGATCCGCCACTGGTTCTCAGCAACCCTGCGGTCTATACCGCAGGGTTGCTGATATACAACCAAACTATGAGCGACTATGGGACTATGCACTTTCATTAATTTTATTCATCGTATTTTATTTCTCAATCGTGTTTTCACTTTCAAGGAACAGAAGAAAAAAAATTTGAATTTTATGTACCTAATAATTAAGTTTTTTACCACGGGAAACCACTGAGTACTGAGATCTAGGCCTAGTTTCACAACCAAACCCGTTGGGTTCGCCCCTTATGCATACATATTTTAGCATATAGGTAGGTATGTTGCAAAGTACTAGCCATATACTCCCAGCTGGTGATTACGATCTTCAAGATGAATTTCTTGGCTGTGCAGTCGTAGAAGCGTAGCTCGCGTTCCGTGGAGCTCGTTACTACTATGTTCACATCGGGCATGCACACCATATCTGTTACCCATGTGGTACGCATCTTTAAGTGCGCTGAAACACATAGATAAGTATCTGAGTAGTAGGTAAGTACTACCTACCTACCTAGGCTTAGAATAATAATGAGGCCTTACTGCTTCTAGAATAGATAAGATCGAACCCTAGTGTTCGTTTGGCGGCACTTAGATACTGTACCAGTTTTTTGGGTATTTTTGCTCTTCGTTTGTCAAGGCTCTTGAACCACTATAGGTAGCCAAATGAAACTTTCTATAAATAAGTAGGTACCTAACACTTATACCTACTAAAAATATAATACGTACAGATGAAAATTTCAAGGGGTCTCGGTCTCCGATCAAGTGAAAATTTTAAGATCTTCAAAAGAGTTGCCTGGTTTTTACGGTACGGAACCCTTCGTGTGCGAGTCGACTCGCACTTGGCGGTTTAATACGATTGAGCATGGTTCACATAATTTGCAGACGGACGAGATCAAACGGACCTACTCAAAAAGGAACCAATCCACACAATGATAGTTTTGAGTAATTGCAGATTTTGTGTAAAAGGTGTCTAGTTTTATTCAATCTATTATGTATACAATATTGTTTAAAATATATCTACTAGTCCACAAATTCTCATTGATTTTCGAAACCATTAATATTTATTTTTGTCTGCAGTTAGCTTAATTGTTTCAATTGTAAATACTCTAGTTCTAATTTGTTTTTATTATTGAATTGTAATTTTCTTTGTCAATATAGATTCTGTATTAATATTTAAGGTTTTTTGTTGTAAAACTGACTGCTTATTATTTATTCGTAGCTATCGCAAAAACATTAAATGTAACCTACATTTAATGTTTTTTGCGATAAGGTACCTTACTACACTTTTTTAGTTTTGTAATTTTTATGAAGTTGTCCATTAACGCGTTGTCCGATTTCATTGGTTCTTTTTTGTTAGAAACAATGTTGCAAGATTGTAAAAAAATTTTAACATCATCATCATCTCAGCTCACACAATGTTGATAAAAAGTCAAAACAGTTTAGGTAAGTAGGTCTAATCGATTATCGAAGTCACGCACATCGATCGAAAACTAATTTGTCGGCAGGTATGGCAATCGCGAACGAAGTCGCGGGTACAGCTAGTGTGTAATATAATAACTATGCGTACGAAATCAGATGGAGCCACTGAATTATTATAGGTAGTATTTGTAACTCAATGGATGGAGCACACTTTCAAGGTCTGTTTTTAAGAACCATGAGGCTTGGTTCCTTTTCGTTTATTAGAATACTGGTGTTTGTGGGTTGGTTGGTACCTTCGTCGAATTATTAGGTACTTTGTTAGATGAAAGTTGTGAAATCGTAATGAAACTTACAGGGATCACAAACACGCAATTATGAACTTTTCTGTGTAGATACTTAACTCAATTTTGGCTCATGTGTGGGTTGGTTCCATAATGCAACAGTACCTAGGTCCAAATATTGTTTAGTTTTTAATTAAAGAAGACTAACGACTAGTGGAGAAAGTTGTTCGGAGGAGGACCATGTCGAGCGACCACCAGTTGATCAAGCCGTCACTGCTTACTGTTGCATACATGCCCTGCAGAAAGTCTATTTTTCGGGTCTGCAATGTAATAAAGATCAAGTTACAAACAAACGCAACACAACATGTTAGGTATTGCAAAGCGTGTCTAGAGTCAAACCTAGGTAGGAACCTACTGTTACTGGCGTTAAGTGGAGTGGTTCCTACAGGATCTGAGCACATTGCATAGTTAAAGGCGTCTACTCTATTCCGCTATCCTGTTCCATGTTCTCCTCATCCACTCTTTCCTGGCTTTTTACTTTTTATGGCGGCACTTTGACGATGTCGTCTGACCATTATGGTGATCATGGTGAGTCATGGTGGTCGTTGAGGATATTTCCTTTTCGAGTCTCTTGCCTACTTCTAATAGACCACAGATTACAGAAATTCTGAAATATGTATATATAATAGACATATTTCAGACACCTACGACTAAATTCAGACATCGGGGAGAGATGGTTAATACCGCATGGTTGACAATACCGCGCCCTGCATATCCAGCCAATTACGCATAGCAACTGCCTGGGGTGCTAATAATATCGTAGCGCAAGTCTACAAAACCACATGCGCGCGCGCCGGCGGCGCCGTGTCAGCCAGTCCGCTCCAATAGCTATTATATAATATAATGTATATAATATATATATATATAATATATTATAATAATAATATTTTTGGCGTACCGACTCTTACTTTAAGCCTGTTTTTTGGGTTCCGTACCGTAAAGCATGCTTAGCTGTAATAGTTTTCCTTTTAAATTCACACTAACTACTATTAGGATTTTTAACATTTACAAATACAACTATTTGGCTTGACTTAGGCAAAACATTATCTCTGCAAAGCTTAATATTTCGCAAACGGCAACCTAAATCAAAAAGTGGTTTTCCTTATAGTTGATACACGCCCCCCCCTTTATCCCTCCCCTATTGACCTAAAAAGTGGTCTACCTACAGACTTCTCTATATTTTTCCTGTAAAATATAGATCTATTTCTACAAACGCTACAAAGCGTGGCAAGAGAAATACACATTCACTGAAAATTTCAATCGTCTTCCTCTTACGGTTCATGTGATAGAGCCCTGTGACAGACGGACGGACAGCGGAGGCTTAGTATTAGGGTTCCGTTTTCACGTTTCGGGTACGGAACCCTAAAAAATCAGGGTTTTTTTCTACGACTTTTTCAGCGTTAGTAATAATGTACTTACATGATATTATACCCTGTGGCGAATCGATTGAATCGATTCGTCACAACCCTTTTTGGTTGGGTACATCCCTAGTCGGGCCACAGACAATAATTATCTGTTTGGTTTTTCCCGATTTGTAACAACGCAATCCAGTACCACAATTTTATTGTTTTATACCATTGTAATCTGTATTATCCGTACACCATTAAATCCTAGTGATTGAAGCCGCTCTTTTATTTACGTGGGAAGAGTTTTCCCCACATTGGTGACCACCGAATGTGAAATCATGATTCACGCTGTCTCAATGATTGGCAGCAGATAAACCTAACTGCTGGCGGCTGTTATCCACCTGTGCCCAGCCTGTCGTTTCAAGAACACAGACATTACATTTCCTCAGTGAGTTCCAGCAGATGTGCAGCGGATAAGCAGGGATTATCTTCATATAGGTTTCAGAGTGTTTTGCATGTGGTGATAGTGTGGTGTTGTGTTATGCTGTTTCCAAGTGTCCTTTCTTGCATGGTGCCAAATATAAGACAACTGTTGGACTCCTCTTTGGACTGCTCCGGACTAATTCAAGCAAGTTTTCTTTAATTTTTGTTGCACCTCTGACTTTACCTTTGTTTTTTTTTTTACTTTATCCTGTTGCATTTAAAATTATTTATTATAACACTTTATTTTCGTTATGATATCTAATAGTTATTACTAACACATGTTTGTAAGTACAACATTTTGCATGAGTTTTGTGGACATTTTTATTTTCATAACCGGTGTGTTGTAAACAAACATAGTTTGTGTTAGATATTTTGTTGGACGAACATTAAGTTAAATTCTAATAGGTCACAGGTTATAGGTATTAGTGCACTAATATATAATTGTAAAGTGTTAAAATTTCATACAGAAACAGTTTGTTCTTGAAAGTAACTGCGTTATGCAAAAATAAAAACTTAATTTCAATTTTAGTGTCGTCATGTGAGTAAATATTTACTGTCTGATTTTTGATTAGCAACACTTGGGTACTTACCTGATATTAACAATCACTATTTTGGGTGTTTTGCTTAATTTTGGATTTATTATTGATTTTTTTATACATTTGTTCTTCTTTCTTTTCCGTTCTGCTTGGGTGCGTGGTAGTGCTTCTTTTGGAATTCCATCATGGCAGAGCATGAGCTTCAGGCACAATTGCAGAAACTTCAGGCTGAAAATGCTGAACTTCAGAAACGGCTTGGTGTTAACTTGGAGGAGGCCAAAATTAGTGCAGTCTCTTTAAAATTGCCTACCTTTTGGCCTGATAAACCTACTATTTGGTTTGCTCAGGTGGAAGCACAGTTTCAAATAGCGAATATTGTTGGAGACACTACCAAATACAACTATATAGTAGGACACCTAGATCAAAGACTTGCAGGAGAAGTTGAGGATATCATAATAAATCCTCCGGAGAAAGATAAATATGAAAAGCTCAAAGAGTTGCTCATTCAACGCCTTTCAACTTCACAGGAAAAGCGAGTAAGACAATTACTCAGTGACGAAGAACTTGGGGACAGAAAGCCGTCCCAATTTCTCCGGCACCTTAGATCTCTTGCTGGAACAACACTTTCCGATGACAACATCATCCGTCAACTGTGGTTACGCCGTTTGCCTCAACAAGCCCAAGCAATACTGGCAGCGCAAGCAGATTTGGGTCTTGATAAAATTGCTGAGTTGGCAGACAAAATTACAGAGGTCACTCCTTCACCAACTGTTTGTGCAACATCTGTACCTCCAGAGCTTTCTTTAGCTACATTGGCTAAGCAATTAGATGAGGTAAGTAATCAAGTAGCTGCACTTTCCCGGCAACAGCGTAGACCTTCACGTGACCGCTCGACCTCTTCCAATAGGTCTTCGAGTAACTACAAACGGTGCTGGTACCACAGGAGGTGGGGCACCAAGGCTGCTAAATGCATCAGCCCTTGCGACTGGAAGGAAAACGAGAACAACAATCAGTAGCGGCGGCAGCTGATTGTTCAAATGATAGCCGCCGTCTTTTCGTTACTGACCAAGTAACCAAGCGTCGGTTCCTTATTGACACCGGTTCAGACTTATGTTGTTTCCCTCATCGTTGGCTACCTTCGCGTAGAGAGGCTACTAATTATGATCTCAGCGCCGCCAACGGAAGTTGCATTAAAACTTTCGGCACAGTCAATCTCAGATTAAATTTAGGTTTGCGTCGAGATTTTTCTTGGCAGTTTGTTGTAGCTGACGTCAGTACTGCCATTATTGGCTCTGATTTCTTGGCCTTTTACCACCTTTTGCCTGATTGCCGCAATAATAAATTAGTCGATGGCACAACTGGGATTTCTTCTTCTGCATCAACCGCTATCATTGATCAACCTAGCGTACGGGCAGTAGTTTCCGGCAAGTCTATTTATGCCAATGTTTTAGCCGAGTTTCCTGATATCGTGCGTCCACCTGGTCTTCCTAAAATGATCAAGCACGACACAGTGCACCATATAAAGACCACAGACGGTCCCCCTGTTGGTTGCCGTCCTCGACGCTTAGCGCCTCAGAAACTTGTTTCAGCCGAAAAAGAATTTCGGGAAATGATAAGAAACGGGATAGCTCAGCCATCTAAAAGCGCGTGGTCATCGCCTCTGCATTTGACTATCAAAAAAGATAATACCTGGCGTCCCTGCGGCGATTATCGCGCTTTAAACGCTCGGACTGTACCCGATCGATATCCGGTTCGGCACGTTAACGATTTTTCGCATAATCTTGCAGGGTGCAAAGTTTTCAGCACGTTGGATCTCGTTAAAGCGTACCATCAAATTCCAGTTTTCGAAGAGGATATTCCCAAAACTGCTATAGCTACCCCGTTTGGCCTCTTCGAATTTCCATTTATGACCTTCGGTTTGAGAAACGCTGGACAAACCTTCCAGCGATTCATCGATGAGGTCACACGGGGTCTCGATTTTTGTTTCCCTTACGTGGACGATATCCTCGTTTTTTCTAAGGATGAGTCACTCCACTTGGAACATCTGCGCATCCTTTTCAAGCGCCTGCATGATTATGGAGTAGTGGTGAACCCTTCTAAATGCGTTCTGGGTGCAAGTGAAGTGGTATTCTTGGGTTACACCATTAACAGAGACGGTACCCGTCCTCCTCAAGGTCGTATTCAGGCATTGCTTGATTTTCCACCACCTGAAACGGTACAAGGCATGCGTCGATTTCTTGGCATGCTGAATTACTATCGCCGGTTTGTACCTCATGCTGCTGAGTACCAGGCCCCGTTGATCGAGGCTTTAGTTTCAGCAAATAGTAAAGGAGCGAAACCATTTCCTTGGTCTCCTGAACTACTGCAGAAATTTAAAGCATGTAAAGAAAGTTTGTCAAAGGCAACTCTATTACAGCACCCAGTTAGCAATGCAAAATTGGGTTTGTTTACAGATGCTTCAGGTGTTCACGTTGGTTCCTGTCTTCAACAGCACGTTAATGGGAAATGGTTTCCCCTCTCTTTTTTTAGTAAAAAGCTGACTCCACAGCAATCGCAGTGGCCAGCTTACTATAGAGAATTGCTTGCAATATACGAAAGCGTCCAGCATTTTCGTTACATTTTAGAGGTCCAACATGCGACAATTTTTACAGACCACAAACCACTTCTGTATGCATTCTTGCAGCGTCGTGAAAAACTGCCTCCGCCACAGCTAAATCAGCTATCGTTTATAAGTCAATTTACTACCGACATTCAATATATAAAAGGAGAGGATAATGTCGTTGCTGACGCAATGTCTCGTATTGACATCGATGCCATTTCTTCAGAGTTTGACTATGAGGCTCTCGCTAGGTCACAAGCTACAGATCCTGAATTGAGCAATTTATTACAGGGCGGTTCCAGTCTTAACCTGACAAAAATCTGCACACCGGGGACTGATGTTTCGGTGTATTGTGACATCTCTACAGGTAGAACACGACCTTATTTGACCCCTTCTCACCGTCGTGCTGCTTTCAACAAATTACATAATTTAAGTCATCCTGGTGCTAAAGCAACTACGCGTCTTGTGGTAGAGCGTTTCGTTTGGCCTTCCGTAAACAAGGATTGCCGATCCTGGTCTCGTTCTTGTGAAGCGTGTCAGCGCAGCAAGATTAATCGACATAATTCTGCACCTGCCGGTGTGTTTGATTCACCGTCCGGCCGATTTTTACACGTCCATATAGATATCGTCGGTCCCTTACCAGTGTGCAAGGAATACCGCTATTGTTTGACAGCTATTGATAGAGTGACCAGGTGGCCAGAAGTTTGGCCAATGCGCTCAATTACCGCGGAAGAAGTAGCAGAAACGTTCACAAGAGAATGGATTCCGCGGTTTGGCATACCTTCTGTTATTACTACAGACCAAGGCTCCCAGTTTGAATCTGATTTGTTTCAGCGACTCCTGCGACTATTCGCCACTAAGCGTATTAGAACAACCTCATACCACCCATGTGCAAATGGGATGATTGAGCGAGTTCATCGCCAGTTGAAAGGTGCTTTAATGTGCCACGAGGATTCTTGGGTCAGATCTCTTCCCTTGGTCCTTTTGGGGATGCGGTCTGCATTTAAAGAAGATCTGAACGCTACTGCTGCTGAATTTCTGTATGGTGAGTCTTTAAGGCTCCCTGGAGAGTTCCTAGGTCCTTCCCTAGTTTCTGAAACATTACAAGATCCAGCCGATTTTGTTGTTCAATTGAAGCTCAAAATGTCGGCAATTCGACCTGTTCCGGCGTCAAGGCATGGAGAACACGCTTCTTTTGTTTTTAAGGATCTTTCTTCCGTATCGCACGTCTTTTTGCGGGACGATACCGTTCGGAGAGTTCTGCAGCCACCATACACTGGTCCATACAGGGTGCTCGATCGCTCGTGTGATGGCAAAACCTACACTCTAGATATCAAAGGGAAGCCAGTTGTTGTGAGTATAGATAGAGTCAAACCAGCTTATGTTGACATCGATACCACAAATGAGGCTGCTCAGTTTCCGCCTCCGATCGTTTCCATGCCACCTAAGAAAAGTAATTTAGTGCCTGAATCTAAAGCTCCGGAAAGATCCGCTGTAAAAACCTTACCTAAGACGGACTACACCACACGCTCAGGCAGACGGGTTAAATTTAAGAATTTAGATTTTTAAGAGAATGATTATTTTTTATTAATAATTGTGTAATTAAGTATTGCGTTCATTATCAATAATGCCACAATCTATTGTTTCCAAGTGTGTTTCGTATTTTATACCAAAATGTAAGATATTAGTATTATTTTTTTTGTTTCCACTTAGGTTTACTTTTCTCCGTAGGGGGGTGGTGTGGCGAATCGATTGAATCGATTCGTCACAACCCTTTTTGGTTGGGTACATCCCTAGTCGGGCCACAGACAATAATTATCTGTTTGGTTTTTCCCGATTTGTAACAACGCAATCCAGTACCACAATTTTATTGTTTTATACCATTGTAATCTGTATTATCCGTACACCATTAAATCCTAGTGATTGAAGCCGCTCTTTTATTTACGTGGGAAGAGTTTTCCCCACAACCCATGCCAAGTTATAGCTTTCTAGTACTAAGCTGCGGACGGACAGACAGACATCGCAAACTAAAAGGGTTCCTTGTTGACTACAAAACCCTAAAAGAGAACCAAGTGAAAGTTTGCGTATTGCCACAGATAAGGTGATGGGATTGATTCCAACTTTCAGTACCTATATACGGTTTAGCCACGCTATAGGTATATCATAATAAATTTGTTACTAGTATCTTGAAAACAAATTTAATCTAACCCAATTCCAAGCTAAGCTATAGGCATTCTCGCCTAGGGGCGCGTTAATATGCGACTCTCCCCGAATACATAAGTTTTAAGCTAGGCTCGTATCGTTGATTTTGATAGTGGCTCTATTAGAAAGATAACAAATGAATCTTAAACCTTAGAAACATCTGGACAGAAGCATATACGGGAGATAGGCTGGCGATGCCGCGAGCGCAGCACAGTCGGCAAGCCCAGGATATTCAGCTGTAAGGCGCCGGTCGGGCCGTCCTCGGCGCTAGCTGCGAAGTAACCCAACAGTAGGTGGGACACCAACTCGTCCCATCCTATCGCGCCGTCACGGTTTGTGTTTATCTGAAATGCTTTTCTATTCAATTTGTATATTATTCCTTCAGATTGCGACTTCGCGTCATACCAAGAGCAACATAGCGTGGGATCTTAAGCAACAATGCCAAACTACTCACTTCGCGTCATAGCAATAGTAACATAGCGTGGGTCCATTAGCAACAGTGCCAAACTACTCACTTCGCGTCACAGCAACAGTAACATAGTTTGGGTTCATAAGCAATAGTGCCAAACTACTCACTTCGCGTCACAGCAACAGTAACATAGTGTGGGTCCATTAGCAACAATGCCAAACTACTCACTTCGCGTCACAGCAACAGTAACATAGTGTGGGTCCATTAGCAACAATGCCAAACTACTCACTTCGCGTCACAGCAACAGTAACATAGTGTGGGTCCATTAGCAACAATGCCAAACTACTCACTTCGCGTCACATCAACAGTAACATAGTGTGGGTCCATTAGCAACAATGCCAAACTACTCACTTCGCGTCACAGCAACAGTAACATAGTGTGGGTCCATTAGCAACAATGCCAAACTACTCACTTCGCGTCACAGCAACAGTAACATAGTGTGGGTCCATTAGCAACAATGCCAAACTACTCACTTCGCGTCACAGCAACAGTAACATAGTGTGGGTCCATTAGCAACAATGCCAAACTACTCACTTCGCGTCACAGCAACAGTAACATAGTGTGAGTTCATATGCAACAATGCCAAACTACTTAGGGGAATTACAGAGAGAGTCGGGCTGATATTTTGCATGAATGCCTACGAAGTCGAAGGGCAGGAGCTACTAGTTTTTACACCCTACCTTCAGAAAAAGCAATTTAAATTCCTCATCATCGTACTCTACGTTGAGTAGCGTGAGCAGCAGATTTCTGAACTCCGTAGGAAGCAGTTTATTCATATTTGCTTTTGCAAACGCCTCTTTTAACTTCAGCATATCCATTGTAGAGCACCTGTCGTGTAGAGGAACGTTGCGCCACCGAGCGCGTCGAATAAACCCGGGGCCGCCGGCGGCGGCGGCGGTGGTACTCGAAGATAAGGATACCGACGACTTTAACTCAGTTACTTCGGTCATTGCAGCAGGTTAACCAATCTCGTGATCGCAACGATCCTTGTGTAACGTGACAAAGTTCACGTTCTGTTTTTTTTTTTTGCTTATTAGTTAAGTACAGTCCTACCCTAGTAGAAAAGACAAATTTTAAGCTACCTATTTACGGAGATAAGTAGGTACAGTTTGTGTCATAAAATGAAGGGAAATTATATAAGTATACTTCTGATATAACTAGTTAATCCTGCTCACAGATTAGGCACTATATAAACACACAGTTAGATCATTCTTTAGTAAGTTTGTGTATCGAAGGCAATGAAAATAATTTTCTGTTTACCTACCTCTAACTTTATGTCAAGTATGTCAAGATGATGTCAACCACAGATTTATAAGTAGGTATAGTATCTACTAGGGTAATGTCAACACAACACAAAACCTCGCAAACCCAGAGAGAAAAAATCACTACGTGTGCCAAACCCCTTTTTGCTAAATATTCGAAGGCCAAATCCACCGTTATACACAAGTACTTTGTGAAACCCACTTATAATGGAAAACTCTCTGAAATCCAGAGCGTTCAGAAATTCAGAAAGTAAGTTAGTAGCAGTAGGTTCCTACCTCGTTGATGAAAAGAGTGTCGAAGTCGATGGTATGGGAAATCTGTAGAAATCAATAAATCCATTTTAAGTACCTACTTACTACGTTAACTCTATGGCAGCCATACTCAAAGTGTGCTCTGCGGAGTCCTAGGGTTCCGTGAAGCCCCCCGAAGGGTTCGCGCCTTGCCGGGGCGGGGGGGCTTAGTAATCGCCTTCCGCGGTCTTGGCAGTATCGCCACCGTTTGATGGCGCGGTGGCGTCACAGGGTATGAGTGTCGGTATGGGGAGGGCCGCTCTCCCTATCCTTTGCGACCGTGTGGCAGGGCGGCGGGGCCACTTAACTGAAAACGGACCTAGGGCGTTCGGACAGGGGGTCGTCCGGCGCCCAACTGGCGGGTAAGGTCTCGGAGGTGGTCGCGGCGCGTCATGTGTTTCTGGCGCGTCACGAAGGGGAGTGCTCCACACCTCTCAGTGAGGGGCCCGATATCGGGCAGCAGTGGTGGGTTCCTGCAAGAATAGCGCCCCAACGTTCCCACCACAAGCGGCAGAGGCGGAAAAACCCTGAGGGTTTTAGTGGTGTGGGAGTGCCACATAATCGTACTGTCTCCCCGTTACAGTCGGTACGGTATGCGTGCGCATTTCCCTCAGAATAATAATAAAAAATATATGAGCTCCGTGAAGCTTTTGTAGGCGCTCCGCGATAAGGGCATAAATAAAAATATTGGTAGGAATCAAAGAAAAATAAGATGGCAGATAAAATTAAATATTGGGTACATAACCGACGACAGCCACAAGTGATTTTACTTACACCAACTTTATACTTAATTCTAACTGCGAAGCGCGCAGTGGTTAAATTCACGGAACATTTATGTAAGCACTGCTTAGCTTGGGGCTAGATGTAGATGTGTGGAATGTCCAGCATTATTTATTTATTTAGTTCTCTGCTACCTAAAAATATGCTGTGGAGCGGGATCGCAGCGCTATACCTACTTGCTTTTATGACACGAAATAAAGCTCTTTGAAATTCAATGAGTGCGAAAGGGACATTATGGCCAGAGTGCGCAGAATTTCCCGAGTAGAGATAAACCATTCTAAAAATGCACGCCCCTCCACAAAACGTGATAATTTCAACGTGTGAGAGGAAATACTTATTGCATCACTATACTTGTGTGCGTGCTGCAACTTTACTGGAAACATGGACTCATCGGTTATTTGTTTTCGTTCTTTAATGGTATTTTTTTTTCGATTTTGACAAAGTGGTCTAGGGGTCGACCTTTAGACCAAAAGTGGAAATGTGTGAGCGTGCCGCGAATATTTTGTGGCATTCATAGATCTCCGATCACCGGAAAACCATAGTGAGACTTCGTCTAGACAACCTTGGCGCAAATAGTTCTAAATGGTCTATCCTAGCTTCTCCTTGAAGTTTTACACCCAGTTACCAATCGCCCTGTATATTAATCTTAGTTGTTGTCGGTACCTTTTGTTATGGGAACCTGATGACTGATTTATTGAGTACCCACAAAAAAAATATTTACGTAGCTATGTTAATGTATAGAAACATTATAGGTAATATAATAAGGATGATCGGAATGCTAGCTTCTATTTCGGTCAACGAATTAGCATTGCCATTCAACGTGGCAATGCTGCCAGCATTCTGGGCACTCTGCCTTCTGGTGACGGCTTAGATTTTTAAGAAATAGATATTAAGTGTACATATATACCAGTTGTAATTGTTTTATTCTGTTATTGTAATCTATGTGCTAAATAAAACTTGGTAATAAGGATTATAGTAAACTACTAACAGTACTATACCTACAGGGTTATTGGTAATTCACTGACACTGAGTGAAACGCACGTTCTGCCCGTCATCACGAACAAAATAGTGGAGACGCCAACTTAAAAACAGCTCTGCCCTGAATTAACAGTGGCTCTGGGAGTAAGAGATCGGTCTGTAGTGCTTCACTGGGTGTCGGAAAAACGTTTTTTTCATTTTGTATCAGAGGTGCTTTACAAAAACAAGAAAGAATTAAGACTGCATCGTCACAAACGTGTTCGTGATCATTGGCGGAACCTGCAGTTCAGGCAGTGTCAGTGTATTACTCATAACTCTGTATAATAACAACGAAGTATTGATAATTCACAAATATATTTATTTTCATACCAACCTAGAAATTTTATATTAATATACACATTTCATAAATATAAATAGGGTTTAAAATGCTTACCTAGATACTATGCATTTAGGAATGAACATTCTAATCAAAATGTGAGTTATTTTTCTCATTAAATAGCAAACAGTCTTTATAAAAAAATATATAAGTAGTTGATCATAATTCATTGCAATAAGTATAGCAAACTAAATCAATATAATGTTAAGTAGATATATGTATTTACACTAATCTAATAATGTAATCAAATAATATCCCAAAAAAATGCGACTTCGACGGGACTTTAACCCGCATCCTTTCCTCTTCTTCTTTTAGGATATTATTTGTTTCTTAGAAATTACCCTGAGTGTGAGGGCTTACGCACTATAATAACAAATAACTGTAGTAAAGTATTTCTTACATAATATTATCTAGCCTTTATCTATCACATAAATTTATTGCCCTTTCTGATTAACTAATTGGCACAAGTATATTTTTGGAAGACTATCTCAGGATATAGCAAGAAGTTAATCCGGAGAAATTCTTGCGTATCCTACATATATGAATAGTAAAGTTTTAAAATATTTTAGACCCAAAATAAGAAAGCTCTTTGAATTCAAATTAAATTTACTTACAAACAAGCTTTCTCATGTTAATTTTATACAATACTAGACTCTGTTCCACCCCTTCGCTTAAAACATACTTCTATTATTATAGTATTCAGGGATAAACGGCAAATATACTTTATAACACGTATTTATCTAAAAACTGTTCGTTAAACGTAGAGCTTATACGTACATAAACAACATAAGAAAAAAACAAAACACCTAACCTCACAATTAGTGTAAAGCATATCTTATACTTGCCTATCATTTTACCCTGCACTTTCTTCTTATATTTACTTCTTCTTGGACTCAACGTTTGAGCTTAGACGGAACATTCAGGTCATGGGTACCTTAAATTCTGATTGGGGCATTTTGTAAGGGTAAGTTGTATGTATGTGTTTGTATATTAGTGAATACTTAGCATGTGTTAGTTAACAAAGCGCCTGCGCAGGATGTATGCGCACGGGCTGTGGGCGCGCGGTCTGAGGGACCGCCTCCCACGCGACCACGGCGCCGCCCTCGTAGCAACCGAATAGCAGAGTCGAGTCCACGTTGTATGCGATACTGGAACAACGTATCAATAGTTAAAAGTGTTACTTTGTTGGATTTCTTCACTGTCTTTAACATATGGCATTCACTGCCTAGCCTTGGCAATGCAACCCGCAGGGGCGCGCCGCCGCTGCAAGGACCTGAGTTAAAGTGTTAAAATTTTTATATGCGAGAATAACTCGCGGAAAAACTGCTGGAAAGTATTCCGGCAGTTTTTCCGCGTGTTGATCTCTATTGCAGTAGCAAAGGACAGTTAAAAGTGGCGGCTTTCACGACTACCCTTAAAGTAATTTTCAAATTCAGGTCGAGATGTTCATTGTCGTGTTTCGTACTGAATTAAAAAGTAGTATCAAGGACGCAGTCGCAGTAGAAAAAGAGAAACTTCTTGTGTGTGCTCGAGAGCAGCACACAGTGCCGCTCGCAACGCTTGTCACGCTGTGTGTAGAAGTCCAGGTTGCTTCGCTTGCCACACTGGAAGAATCGTGAATTCTGTCAAACGCAACCACTCCCGCTCGAATCGGACAATGCACTGCTGCGTAATCATTAAAATTAACACAGCGCGCGAGATGTTTAAAATAAACATTTTAAACATCTCGCGCGCTGTTTAAAATAAACATTCAGTTCACGATTCTTCCGTGTGGCAAGCGAAGCAACCTGTACTTCTACACACAGCGTGACAAGCGTTGCGAGCGGCACTGTGTGCTGCTCTCGAGCACACACAAGAAGTTTCACTTTTTCTACTGCGACTGCGTCCTTGATACTACTTTTTAATTCAAAAATAAATCTGTATAATATGTAAAGTACCTGATGAGTTGAGCTGCGGTATGTACGTGCGGTATGTAGAGTGCGGGCCGCAGGTCCCATGAGGAGTACAGCCGCACGCCGCCCGTACACAGTGCTAGCGCCACGCAGTTAACGCTGACGCCTTCGGCCGCGTTGGAGTAGCAAATGCCTGTTACCAGCTCTAATACTTTCACGCTTCCTGTAGACAAAATATAGAACATCACTATTCGTTTGCATTTGATATCACATTTAGAAATCGCATGCGTAGATATTCTGATACCGAAAACAAAATGCACTTTCTCGAGGAAACTCGTTCCCACCGTAAACGTTTCTGGCCTGGAGTTCTTAAGTAGTTATAAACTGGACTTACCAACAGGCTGCGCGTTGACCGTGTGCATTCTAATGCCCGTATAACAAAAGCTTGCTCAGTTATAAATCTATGTTTGAGTGACGTTTATGCCGTGGAAAAGCTTTACTCAAGCATAGATCGATGACTGAGCAAGCTTTCATGATACGGGCTTCACGTGGATGGCTTGTAGCATATCGTGCAGAGTTCCTTCTTCACTCAAGTAGTAAACTTACCAACAGGCTGTGCGTTGACAGTATGAACTCTCAGCAGCGACTTGTATTTATGTAGCGCGTCGGTCTCATAGTCGGCGCCTTCGGCGGGGCGGGGCGTCGAGGCGGGGCTGGACGCGGGGGCGGGGGGCGGAGTGTGCACTGAGGCCACGTCGCAGAGCGTTTCGCTGATAGCCACGTGTGTGACTTGCAGCATGTCGCGGTTGGGTAGTGTGCGGATGTATGTCAATCTGAAACGAAACCGTTGAAATGAGGTTGGTTGAAGGAGTACACACGACACGTCTGAAGCAGTTTCTTGAATGAATTGAGTAAAAACAAGGCTTTTTATGCTATTACTTATTTCTAATTAAATACTAAATAATTATATCTTATCTGAAGTCGAATCAAGTTACAGTAATCCGATAAGTTTGACATTTCATTAAAATACAATTCTATTTTTCGTATCTTCTAACATTCGTCATTGAGTGACGTTTTACGATAGTACATATGTCTTACGTTAGGTGCCTACACTACACCGTGCTTGTATTATTCGTCGAGTTATTTATACCGTCATATCCACTCTTTCTTATTTTACTATATCTCTATTGAGTCTCAAAGATGAAAGACATCTCGTTCTTTCATGTTGAAAATGAGACGGCAAAACATCAACTTCTCGTTCTTTCATGTTGAAAATGAGAAGGCAAAACACCCGCCGGAGTTTGCTAAGTACGTATACTAACTTTTTGAGAACCCACAGTACTATAACTCCATGACGTGCTCTTTTAACTCGTACTGCTGAAGTGTATATAAATAATGTCTACTTGCAATACGTGATCTTGGTTGTTCCGCATTGAACCTTCATGTAACTTAGATGTAATGAATAAACCAGTTGCGAATTATCATCGTTGGATTTATAATTTCCGGTACCTCTAATACTGGCAATTAATGCCCTTATGCAAACATCTCAAACATCCTCTCTCCACTCGATTGCTAGGTGTACTAACTTGTTTAGATCCCACAGTACTATGACCCCGTCCGCGCTGGCACTGCACAGCAGCGCCGCGCGCGCACACACGGCCAGCCCCCGCAGCGACGCGGCGTGCGCGTGCAGTGTGCGCGTGCGCACGCGGGCCGCGCCACCGCGGACGCGCACCCGCACGCAGACCACGCGTCCGCTTGCGTGGCCAAGGAAGAGGGTGTAGCCGCAGACTGCTTGGATTTCGGCGCAGGATACGCATGTTATCTGCGAAATAGATGAATGTTTAGCAAAATGTACCACTGACGCGGAGTGGAGCAGTTATGGGATTGGCTGAATGAAAGTTTTATCATAAAAATACCTATGACAAAATTGTAGATCATGCGATTTTGTAAAAAAATATTTTCACACTCGTTTTCTTAATTCTTTCACTCTTTGCAGGCCTTTTAAACGATTACCTACTCAAGTTTTTTATTTATTTATCTACTTTGAAATCTGGCTGTAAACTTTTATTTTTGTGAACAAAATAGTACCGTGCCCTTTTTTCAAAAAAATTCTGAAAACTGAATATTTACTTTTAAGAATTGAACCAATTTCGAGTATTTACAAAGGTTGATTTGATAATCCTTAAAAACTGTGTAAGTACATTATATTATATTAAGGTAAGTTAATTTTTTTTTGTAAGTCCCTGCCTAGGCAGGTAGGTCCTTACAAGAGAAAATTAAATAAATTCAATTCCACCAATCTCTTGTTCCGTATTCACAGAATTTGTCACAGCTCTGCGCAAACTGTCTGCGTCAAAACCGGTCGTAGACAATTTCGAGTGTCATTTTTATATCTACGGAGCCGGCCGATACCTGATCAATGCTAAAAAACATCCTTCCAAGAATTATTTCGCCTTTCTTATCAAGGAAGCTTCAATCAATGCGAATCAAACAGTGAAAACGCCAAATAAAACTGAAATTTATCATAATTATCTAGTTAATTTCAGGCCAACAGTAACTTCAATATTTCAGGCATTAGCTGACCAGTACTGAAACGTAGTAATACCTACTCACGTAGGTATTAAACGGTTCGTAATAATTTCTGCGCTGTTTTTGTTTTTAGGGTTCCGTACCCGAAGGGTGAAAACGGAACCCTATTACTAAGCCTCCGCTGTCTGTCCGTCCCGTCCGTCTATCACGTAGCTATATCTCATGAACCGTAAGAGGTAGACAGTTGAAATTTTCAGATAATGTGTATTTATCTTGCCACTATAGAGGTAACAACACTATAACAATTTTTGCCTATTTTTGCTCTTAATTTGTCAAGGCTGTATCTCTTGAATTATAATAGGTAGACACATGAAACTTTCTATAATTAAGTAACACATCAACTGTAATAATAACAAATAATAACAATAAAATACAGTTGCAAAATATATAGGGGTCTCCGAACAAGTAAAAAATTTATGTTCTTTGAAAAAGTTGCCTTCGTGTGCGAGTCGACTCGCACTTGGCGGTTTGTTTAATTTTGTTTCTTGCGTTTAATTCGCACTAAATATCGATAATATTTACGAACTAATAAAAAAACTATAGAAAAACCTATTGAGGAAGTAAGATTTAAAAAAAAAAGGAACATTAGGTAGTTATTTAAAAACAGACTACAGACAAGACCCCTATTTACTCAAGCAGACATTTTACGAGTGCAAACAGAATGGGGTCAGAGTTACGTTCTATAATGATAGAACGTAACTCTGACCGTAGAATCTCCGTAGAATCTCTGCTCAAGTAATGACTTGAGCAGAGATTCTACGCTTGAGTAGAGCTTACGTAATGACTGCTTAAGTAATGCTTGAGCAAGCTTTCTTAATACTTGCTCAAGCATTACTCAAAATAGTTTTTTGTACAGAGCCAGGAAAAAAATTTCACTTTTTGATTAGTGAAATTGACCTTGACCTCTTCAACGGCAGCATTCCTCGTCTAAAAAACACACTTAATAATTCCTACTTCAATAAATTTCTATAAGATAATAAATGTGCGAGCGATGTCAGATATTATTACTATTCTAACTATAGTTTATATCTATTATGGTAAACGCGAATATTAGCCTGTAATTATTATTTTTGTAAATTTCTATTCTGTTTCTATAAGTGGGAACTTGTTAATGGCCACCTGTCTCTTCACACATCGCAATTATGTATATTGTACTGAAAGATCCCATAATATAAATAAATAAATAAGACGGGCCTTAGAAAAGGAGGATATTTTTTGAAGATAATCGCATGATCTACAATTTCCATAGGTGCACTGTCATAGGTAATTTTACTATAAAACTTATCGTTTGGCGGAGAAATCCAAAAAAACCTATGTTTGCGAACTTTGATCTTGTTTTTTTTTTGCACTCGCGAGGTCGATGGGGGCTTCTTACAATTTGTTTATTATGGTGTCCCTAACGTTCATACCAATATTGAGCCTTAAGCGAATTTATGTAAGCCTGGTTGTCTTCTTGGACGTACTATATGTCCCACATGTCAATCTGCTAGGGTATACATGAATATCTTTAAACCTGGTCTATAGCCGGCGTGTGCAGCAGTAGATCGGGCGCGGCGTCTCTGCGGCGCTTCAGACGCACGATGTTGTCCGAGTGGCCCCACGAGACTAGTCCAACTGTGGGCTGGGTACCTTGCTGTAGGCTAGCTGTGTCTCCTGCAATATACAGTTTTTAGTTAACTATTGGAATACAGTCATTATTAAAATGATGAAATATCAAAGATACATACATATCAGGAAAAGTCGTTAACATGATTGAAAAAGAGCCTAGAATCGATCCTTGCCATACCGAAGTGCATAAGTTCTCTAAATTCAGTGATTTTTTTACCGTTCACTGTTACAATTTGTCCCCAATTTGCTGCAAACGTTGTCATCATCTTACGTTCATTACCGTTGACCAGTATAATTTTGGTTTTGCTAACTAAATATCAGGTCAATAGCCTTGGATAGCTCTGAAAAAACATTTCCGCATGATAATAACACAAAATTGATTCGATACAGTCAATGAATCCTAATCTGCACATACATAGATGGAGTGTCTATAGAGCATGTGATAGATCAATCAATCAATCAATCAAATTTATTGCATGAAATACATGTTATAAAAGTTGTTATAATATAATGGAATATAACAATGTATTCTGCCCTATTGGGCGTGCAATGTCTTAAAATGTACAATAATAACTATTACAATACTAAATAAAATAATACATAAAATTCACTGACAGATAAAGAAATACCTACAATAATAAAAAAAAAGTCTATGTTAAATACTTACAATTTATCAGTCATAAATTCATTATATGAGTAATACCATTTTTTTGTCAATAAATCAATCACCTTCTAGAGGCTTGTAATATTACGTTTTGAAAAATACATCACAGGAATTGTCTAACAGCGCTTTTACAGACTCTGTTTTATTTTGTGTTCATGAACATCTAAGCGTAAACCTACGAATGAAATTATGTGATTCGCTAATACTCTCCCGAGTTAAACTTTGCGGACAACATGTTCGGAGAATGTATGCTTGCCCGGACTAAGAAGCTAACCTAATGCATTAGCGATTGTTCAGAATAGACGTATTTCACTTGTGCGTGCAAAAATCCCCGCGGCGAACGCAGGATAACGCGTCACAGTTTCAAACGTCAGTATTCACTGTTGCATAACTTTATACCTAGTAGTCATAAATTCCACGTAATTTTTGTTACGTTAATACACTGGTTAACTGAGTACACACCTAGGTGTCAATGACCTCTCTATTGTATTTAGTTTAGTTCTTAATTAGAAAGGCATCTATCCGTATCAAAAAGGATAGTTGGCCCAATTTTTTGGAGCATAGGTGCTTAGGCTTCTATCCCCCAGAGCTATATACATAGTCAGTGTGTTTTGAAAAATATATTTTGTTATATTTTACGTCGGAAATATTTTGTTGTGTTAGTATTATTTTATGTGTACCTACATAATTTTGATTGAATGCTTAAGTACAATTATTATACTACATAGGTATGGTATGATCGGACGCGGCCGATCATACCATACCTTAAATGATGATTTTTTGTTACACAAATGCTAAGTTCAATTATTATTCTATAGGTAGGTATGCTCAAATTAAACATTTTAAATTGTAAAATAAAATTTTACAATTTAAACTATTATTTATTCTATAGGGCATCTATCCTACAGAATTGGCATCTATCCTCCTTAGCATTTTCATGGTGGGGCATCAATCCATATAGGTAGGCTTCTATCCCCAAAAAAAGGGTTTGCAAAAACTGAATTCCTGCCAAATCAGTAATTCTTAGGTCACTAGAAACAGTTAGTAATGTGAGATAAAAGATTAAACTATCTATATTCATATAAATTATTCACACAAGTTAAATAACTTCAAAAATACAAGTAAGGCCTTTTCAAAAAGTGGGGCATCTATCCTGGGTTTACCCTACTATGGCGTTAGCGAAGGAACGTGGCAGTTGGCTCATACTTTGGGGGGTCTATTCCGCAATGATGATGCTGGTGATGTGTACTGACCGTACACTGCAATAAGCAGAGTGTTCCTAGTAGTGACGGCGACGGCGCACAGTGACGGCAGCGGCTGCACGCCTGCGGCGCCGACGCAGGCTCACCGCGCCACGCACTGCGGGAAACCGAGCGCAGGGGACCCGCAGTAGCGGCCCCGACCGGCCCCTACAGTTACTATAGTGTACTGACCATGCAGTGCAATAAGCAGAGTGTTCCTTGTAGTGACGGCGACGGCGCGCGGCGTCGGTAGCGGTTGCACAGCGGCGGCGCCGACGCAGGTCCGCCGCGCCACGCACTGCGGGACCCCGAGCGCAGGGGACCCGCAGTAGCGGCCCCAGCGCGCGCCTATCACACCCGCCCAGACCGGCACCTACAAACATAACATACAAAGATGATAACTAACATTTTGAAGTGAACCGTCTTTTAAATCGATTAGTAAGGGGTTATATGCAAGCACCAGAATGTAACGAAACTATGAGCCTGAATGCGGCGAGCAAAGCGAGCCGCGCTATGTAACGACATGCCATCCCAGTGCAGCGAACAAAGCGAACAAGAAGCCGACACAGCGTGGCGAACGCCGCGAGTCGCGCTGTGTGTATTGCCATGCTGTAGCGAGCGAACCAATGTCAAGCCAAGCCTGACCTGGTAAAGGTCGCAGGAAACTGCTGGATACGGGTTCCGCAGGACCGATCACTGTAGCGATCTTTTTGTGAAGGAGGCATTGTCCAGCAGTGAACGTCTTTCGGCTGAGATGAGGATGATAATTACCTCTTGCGTGTCTTGGTGATGCAGCGTGGCGTGCGGCTGCGGGTGCGGCGCCCGCAGCAGCTGGCGCGGCGCCTGACCATACGTGCGCACCATGGCGGCCGCAGCTGTGCGGTCGACCTCGTCTTCTAGGGCTGATGGGTCGAAGCCGTAGTACGTCTACACAACGAAAATTATATCATGTGGGAGCGCATCTTGAGGAAAAAATTATAAGAACTTCATGACGTCGACTAGACTGACACGGACTTTTCATATAATTTAATTTATTTATTCCATCGTAAGTACATGCTAATACACTTGATGTCGTTATAATCTAATTTACTATTGCATAATTTAACATACTTAGTTATGATTAAGTATACAACACACACAAACTTTTTGAAGGGGTATTTTATCGACTTTTTTCAAAATCCTCCAAAGCCTCTGTAAGGGTGTAGTAACTCTTACAATACAATACAATACGAATACTCTTTATTGCACACCAAGATAGACAAAACCGGAACAGAAAAACACAAATACAGAAACAGTTGCACAATGGGCGGCCTTATCGCTAAGAGCAATTTATTCCAGGCGACCTTTGGATGGACACGTAACTATTGCACAGATATAGACGGTGGCGTATTATAGATAGAACATACATAAACAAATACTAATATATAAATGTAAATAAATACTAAGTATAGACAATATATACATATATAAATTTATAGTAACTATTGGAAATCGAAGTAAGAAAGTGTTCATAGACCATATGTTTAAATATCTCTTAAACCAAATAAAATTATGCCATTTTATTTCGTCACTAAGATTATTGAACATTTTTATTCCGATACACAAATAACTTTTGGAATTTTGGAAAGTCTACACGCCGCCGTATGCAGAATGTTGCCACCATGACGCGTAGGTATACCAATAAGTATGTGTTGAGGACACTGTCGGTACACTTTGCCTATTTTTAGCTGACTGGCAAGGGATCGCACAAACCGCCACGAAAAAACTTGCTGTCAGCAGTGTCGGAGTCTAAGGCCCGTATTATAAATGCTTGCGCAGTCATCAATCTTTGCTTGAGTAACGCTTTTCTATGGCATAAACGTTACTCAAGCATAGACCGATAACTGAATAAAGTTTCATGATACGGACCTAAGATTCGAGCGCCAGTAAGTAAGTAAGACGTACAAAAATTACATGTGGCGTGCGAAGTGGCATAAATGACCACACGTAAACTACTTACACAAGCCGGGAACACATTGAGCGCTGCAAGCGCAGCCGGTCCAGTCTGCTTATACCCGAACACGAGATCGATCCACGCAGGCAGACGATCGGTCACGTGGCTCGCTTCCAACGCTTGCCGATTGATTAGAGTGAAGAGACGAGCGTCCGCCGCCCATGGAGGCAATTCCACGTTGTCAACACCTAAGCCGCATTGACGCACGCCGAGGTTTAAACCTTTAAAGAGGGACACAGTTACAATATGCCCACAGAGTTAGGATACGAACAGTAAATACAGAATTGGTGCTAATGTGTATCCTTGCGATACCCCGCTAACTAAACAGAAAAAAAACTATTTCTTTGAAATTACAAATCGCTAAGCGATATACTTCTCTCTCAAGAGACAATCAATATCAAAGATAGATAAATATAGCTGGACAATCAACACAGCATCATTTAGTTTCAAAATTCACTACGTCCGACGCTTTGCATAAGTCAAAGAATGTTTACCTGGTGAAAATTCAAGTCACATGTATCAACTGCCTAAATCGAGGTGCATTAGAGCAGTCCCTATTCTGAGGAAAAGTACTATGTACTGGCAGCGCAATTAAAGTCCCTAACCTGATAAAAAGTAAGTGTAAACAAGTTCTTACCTTCGTTATTATAAAAAAGCTCTGGCAGATAGTACAGTTCCGGTATAAGTTCTTTGACGTCAGTGGGCGAGTCGTTAGTGATTAGTCGCCAAGTCGTCGCTAGCGAGTGGAATGTTCGGTCGGGCATGTCGAAATTGTTATCTGAAAGAATGATATTATGTAAATCTGTGTTGTTTATGTTGCCAGTGCTGAGGTGATATCGAATGTAAACGGATTTTTTATATTTAAAAAGACCTTATTAAGAAGTTTTTTTCTGAATGTGAATTTCAATGGCGATGACAACAAATATCGTCAGAAAATATTGTAATTTATTATTTCAGAGCATCTATTATGACGTTCCCGGAAATAAATGGCCAGGTACCAGGGCAACTGATGTTGTCGGAGGCCAAGATCCACTTCGGATCCTTCCCTCGTTTCGAGCTACTCTCAGATTCTGTAGTTAGGCTAGATAAGACAGACTAGACAAATAATACAGTCTTACTGTAGGGGCTCGTCGAAGGTGTAAGACTTCACCTTTGGCTGGTCGGGAAGGATGTGTGAGTAAAAACAGTACAGAACACTTTAAGTAGGTTTATTCAACAGTATACACACAACTACGTACTAGTATAAAAAGTCACTGCTCTGCACTTTACAATTCACTTTCATAATTTCCCTTAAGACTCGTTCACTGTTTGATCGCTTAGAACTGAATGAACAAACTTTTTTTTTTCGAAAGGACTAAAATGCTGTTGACCGCAGATGGCCATGACAGCGTTACCGGACTTTTGGCGGGCGCAGAAGGCGCCTCACCGGTAAAGTTATGATGGGGCAACACGCACAAGGGCCACCACTTAGGTGCGAGCCTCGGCTTGGGCTGTCGCCAGATGCTACAAGAGGGAATGGAGGTTTCGCCAAGGTGCACGAATGCACCTATGGGCGGAAGCGGGGAATTCTTCGACCCCGCATCCGGCGGGGTCGGTTTTTGGTCGGGTGTGTAGTGTGCGGAAGCGAATCGGTATCTGTTGCCGTCACCTCCGGGTTAGCGGCGGTGATTGGGTCAACGGGGTCACCGAGAACGTGTCTCGGTCTACGGAGGAGAGAACTCGTGGGAGGATCGTCAATGGGATAATCCGGTATCGTGGAGATCAAGGGATTATAATGATCTGAGGCCGTTTCATAATGACGCTGGGAAGCGGTCTTTATGAAGTGGGCTACGGACTCGAGATTAAGATCTCGATGGAGATCTTTATTGCGCATGTACCACGGACAGCCCGTGGCTTGGCGCAGAAATCTATTTTGGACAACCTGAAGGGGGCGGAGGTTGACCGAGTGGCCAAATACTACCGAGGAGTAAGTCATGACTGGGTGAATGAACAAACGGCCGACAAGCTCGGCTTTTATAACTATGTCGATTCTTGAAAACTTACTAGAAAAGACTCCTAACTTCTAGAGAGTCTGTCTCGCTCATTTACCCTACGTATTGTCAGCCGTCCTTATCTTACATTTCCACGTTTTTCTGAAGCTATACCTATCTCATTCTTTACTCTAGAACATTTTACTGTCCTTGAATTCCTTTCGATTCGTTTGAGAAATTAATCTATAGATACATAAGTAGGTAGGTACATGCGAGTCGATCGCCGACAACTTTTACATATTATGTACAAGTTACAACAAGTACTTTACCCTATTGGAGAAACCCCAGAGGAAATTTCTCAAGTCCATTAACTTCAAGCATAAAATGAATATTCCGGATTATACCGACAGCTGTAGACACCACAACCTTTGTGTTTGTTGTTTTACCTTTGGAGAAGAGGAGAGAAGCTGATGACCTAACATTGTTACACAACGTAACAATGTTAGGTCATCAGCTTCTCTCCTTACTTACCTGTACCTTCCCGCCGTTCCTCTCGCAGAAATCACCTTAAACTGCACTCACCCACTTGCTCTACTAATTATCGTAAATACTTTTACCTGCCTCGCACAACAAATACTTTTAATACTAATTTATTCGCATGTTGACCTACGAGTTTATCATACTAAACAAAACATTTTTAAAAATCTAGTAAACACAAATTTCCTCAATAAAAAGCAGTAGGTAGTAGGAATTACTAACTATTAATGTTAATCTAGATTTGTGTGACTCATATAAACTACTATAATAATCATATGTTAACAGGCTAACCACTTTAAACCAAGTGTACTCTTTTCATTGTATTACTTGTAAAAAACTTATTAGATTATAATTATAATAGAAATTTTAGTTTAAGCATTATTTAAGTACTATAAGTGGAAACTGTTAAGCTTTAGTTATTCTACCAATATTTCTACTCATTTAAGATGGATAAGCTGTTTGTTTTCGTTCTAAATTAAAAAAAAAAAAATAATAATCTATGGCCTATTGTTGTCGGAAACAAGTACTATTATCTATTCTGTAGTTATCCTGCATAATTTGAGCCTTATGTAATCCGCATAAAGTCGTCGTCGCTAACACTTACCCTGATAGTTCAGGAAGAGTTCAGTGAACGGCGGCAGACGCACCAAGTAGTGCAACACCCCGCCTGAGTTGGAGTACAGCGAGGCGTAGTGGTGCGGTTGTCGGGATAGCAGCGGGCTGCAGCCTTCTTTGCGAGCTGCTTTCAGGTCCTGTTTATAAGAAACACTTTAATTTGGTAGGATATGCATTCAATCTGTCTCTTACAACGGTCGCATTTTGGCACCCTGTCATATAGACCAGTTATCTATAATTTTGCGTAGATTATACGTCAAAATTAACAAACGAAGCTGCTGTCCGATTTTCTTTCTATCGGTGGTGGATTTTTTAAAGATTTCCCATATAACTCACATTGTAAATATTGATGTAATGCTGATCCCTGGTCTTGTTCTGAATCGCCATAGGCCTTGTGAGATCTCTAAACACGGTCGGCTGCGTCAGATCAAGTATTCTTGAAGCGTAGTCAGCCAGCACGAAGGGAAGTACTGGATACTGCATCAGGTCGTTGTAGGTACGACCTCCAAGACCGTTTAGCCGCATTAGGTATTCCCAGTTGGTGATGCTGCCGTTACGCCATTGGGACATTGCTTCTTGGAGGGTGTCTGGTTCGATTCTATGAAGACAAACACGTTCAATTAGGTATTTGATTTATGAATGAATGAATAAAAACTTCATTGTCCACTTAACAAGACAGCCATCTTATAAAAAGCTGTGAAATTGATTGAACAAACGAAGTGCGGTGGCGGCGAGCTTAACCCACCTCAACAATCTGTTAAACCCTCATATATATGCAAGTTTGTTTTTTAAGTTATATGTTTTGTTTTACGAAGTCGGTTATTGTACTTACTTCCCAGGCAGATGGCAAGCCGCTAATGCTTTGAGGAAGGCGCTCCGCTCTGAGACGTCAGCGAAGGCAAGTAAGTGCGCGTGACCCGAACTCAGGAACAATTCTACTGCCACTTCTTGTAGGCACCAGCGGCGGGTCACCACCTGAAATACAAAAAGAATTCTGTATCAGCCCTGCCTATGAGTAATTAGCAAGGTGATGCAGTGGGCCGACAACTTCTCTTGAAGAGCTGACAACCATTACGGGCTCTCTGAGAGGAGGCCACGACTCAACAAACGTGTAGGATTTCCTCTGGCTAGGATAGCGATCTGCGAAAGACTACCATCTGGCTGATAATTATGGCCCAATGGATCAGTTTGAATTGCTGTTGATTTAAAATAAGGTCATGCATGCGCTCGTGTAAACTGATCTTTATGAGTTGCAAAGTAGAAGGAAGTTTTATTGTAGGTAAATCATACCTGCACAACACATTCTAACGGCCAGCTCTGCGCAGGCGATCGTACTTCAGGATTATAAATAATGTCCTTCCGTTTACTCGAAGTTTCGGGTTTCGGTTTCTCTTCTTCCACTGCGTCCGGGACGAAGTGGATACTCCTAAAATAAACAATACATTAGTATCAATATATTGTCAAATCATCGATTATTTATTAAGGTCAATTGTTACACGCGCCTTCCACTTATTTTATTGCATCAGTTCACGTTTTCACCCCATCATGGTAGGCGCGTGCTCAAATATCAATCAATTTATAATATCAATATAAGAGTTTTTATCATATACTCTTCTTATCATTTCTATCATATAAAGGTGTCCCGTAGAAAATGTATTCTTTGGCAATAGCCTATTGTTTAGCTCTGGTTATGCCACTGCTGGCCTATTCTCTCCTGATAAGTTACTAAACGAGCCCCCACAACACTGCTGCAGCCCCCCTTAGCGCCGCCCCTACTTTATGCAAACCTGTCATTATGCAACAGCTCGCCGGGCGTGTCATGTCCGACGGTGACGCAGACGGCGCGCGCCAAGTAGGCAACTGTCTCGTGCAGCTATAGACGCGCCACCAGCCCCCCACTACACTGTGGACCCCCCTTAGCGTCGCCTTTACATTATACAAACCTGTCACTAAGCAGCAGCTCGCCGGGCGTGTCGTGTGCGACGGTAACGCAGACGGCTCGCGCCATATAGGCCACTGTCTCGTGCAGCTGTAGACGCGCCACCAGTCCCCCTCGCACCGCCCATGAGCCCCCCACTACACTGCGGAGTCCCCCTACCGCATTCAGCGCTGCCTCTGCGTATATATAAAAAGTTTTACGTTTTAGAAAAATAAATAGTAAGTATCACCACATGGAAAAACTTTATCAAATAAATCTATGGAGAACTTTCACCAATTGTGTTTTTTGTTTTTAATTTTACTAGAATATCTCAAAGTCATAAAAATACAAATTTTATCTCTGTACTTTTTAAGGTAAACAAAAAATATAATTTATTTGCCACCGACACACAATATAAATTACAGATTCTGATACAAATAAAATACTTAATCATAAATTACACAACAAAACACGAACATAACGCTGAAAAATCTTACTTTTTATAAAAAAAATAGACATTTTGATTATCCTCTCAATAAGAACCACAAGGTTTATAATATCTTACCAGCTTTATGCCTCTGACTGGGTTTTAGGAAGCGCGGCGGTATGTGTAGATGCGCGCGTCGCAGGCGCACGCGCACGCGGCCCGGGCCTTCCGTCGCGTCCAGCTGCCACGACTGCGGGTAGGTGCGCGGGTCGTGCCACACTCCTGCAAACATTATGTGGATCAGATTCATTCGTAGAACCTGAGCATCCCTCGGTCCTCTCTGATCGTAGCGGTTTCTCTTATCTTTCCCCCCTCGAACCAAGGGGAGAGGCGTCCAATAACGCCCAAATATCTACTGCGCAACCATTTCTCTCTACGCTATAGTCCCCTAAAGCTAGTTGTCTAACCACTCTCTCGCGAGTGCGTCTCTAAGATCCGCTCGACAGCGAGCGCGGCGGCGCGGTGGCAGCCTGCGTCTGCGCGCGTCGCAGGTGCTCTATGAACTGCTTGCGTTCTGTCTCTACGCTTTAGTCACCTAAAGCTAGTTGTCTCACCTCTCTCGTGCGAGTGCGTCTCTATGATCCGTTCAAAGGCAAGCGCGGCGGCAGCTGCCTGCGCCTGCGCACGACGCAGATGCTCTATGAACCTCTTTCGCTCCGCGTTTTGCGCCTCTACGCCGGCGCGTGTTACGCACATCGCACTCTCTGAAACTCGGCTAGCTAACGCTTCTTTGCTGAACACCACCCTGGAATCAAAATGACAACATGCTGTAGAATGAAGGTTCGGTTTAATCGCAGGGGCGTTAAACTTGTTTTTCGCGTTGTTTGACTATACCGTTCTGGATGTAATAAGTAAATTACTAAAAGCTATTATTAGCTTTCTGTGTCTATTTTAATTTCTATTGTAATTAGTTAAGCTGATGGCAATCCGAATTAAATAAATATAAACAGAAAAGATAAACAAAAGAGAAAAGCGCCAGCTTTTAAAAATGTAACTATACAAACCAGGTCAGTAAGTGGTACATACTTGCCGAGCGCGGCGTGGTGCGGCGCGTGCTGGGCCCAGCGGCGCTCGTCCGCCGTCCGCGCCGCCAAAGCCTCCAGCGGCAGCGCCTCGCTGTGCAACCGCTCCGGTAGCGCCGCCTGTAACGCGAGCGCCCAGCCGCGCGCCCAGTCCGTCACGCACAGTTCCACCCCGGGCCCGTTCTCAGCCGCAGCGTGCACGTCGCGGACAGCAAGCAGGAGGTATACGGCTAGCTGCAAAATGCAAAGAGAACTTCAGTTCAGTAAAACGCACACATGCTCAGACACCGTTTTATGACTCAAGCAAAATATTTTCTTTTTAATTACAAATAAACGTTTCTATATTCTTCTACGGGAATAATCACCCCACGAAATATTCCCGAAGGCACAGTATATTATTGACGCATGGATATGAGTTCTGGGGTAATCTGATGCATATCTGGCTGAGTTAGCCAGGACTTATTTTATTTGTATACCTTGCGCATGTAGGGCGGGTCCTGCGCTAGCTGCGTGAGCGCGTGTGGCGGCGCGGCGTAAAGCGCGCGCAGCACGTCCTCGGCGCCCGCCTCGCGCCGCGCCAGCGACCAGCACACCAATTCCTGCAGGGGCGCCACCCACTCGCCGCCGCCCCACCACCAGCGTGCGCGGCCCACGCCGCCGTTACCGACGCCGCCGCCACCTGCTAGACAAACAAATGCAAAATTCTGAAACCATCCTAAAAGGCCACCAAGCTCCAAGGCTGCGAAAGGACACTTAACCATCGCTATTACTCTGTATTCAAACACAGTCTTTACCATGCGGCAGTGAATGCAGCAACCGGTCTCTGAGCGCAGCCACGTCCGGCCGAGCGGGGTCGCCGCGTGAAGTGAGGAACACGACGCAACGCGCCGCGCACGCCGCTAGTCGCACGCCCGCCTCGCCCCGCGCGCCGCCCGCACCACCAGTGCCACCTCCACCACCGAGGGATACCGCTGACGTCAGCACTGCACAAAAGAAAACACATTAGGAACATACTGCTAAAAGCAGGGTCCGATGGCTAAGTCACCTCGCGGCGCATGAGTCGAAAGAAGAACGAACACAACGCGACCGGTTTGAGTGAGCGCAATCAAGCGTCTGTCAAAACTTACAAACACTGCCCATAGGGGTTGGTTTTTATCATCTGGAGCCTGCTCTCTAGGTACGTCAGAATGATGGATATCTCTATACTCTGCAGATTCTATCACCTGTGGTAAAGTAGTTGGAAGTCCGCGAGTGGTCGCTATGCAGCCTGTCCTCCAACAGATCCAGCTGTGCGTTGTAGAGGGCGCACTGAGCGCCGTTCGCGAGCCGCGCTACGCCGGCCGAGTCACTGCTCTCTAGGTACGTCAGCATGTGGTGGATTTCTACTATACTCTGCAAAGACAAAACAACAAATTGAGCCTTTATACAAATTTTCTGAACATTCCAGATTGGACGAAGTTACGGAGTGACGCCCTGCGACCCAGCGAATAGGAAACGCGGCAGACTTTGACGGAGATGGCGAGACAAATCCGTCCTGTTTGGAGGGAATGGGGGAGGTTACTGACCTGCATACTATGCTGCGTGTTGAGAGCCTTCACAGCCACCCTGTTCAACAGATCGTACAAGTCTTCCACCAGTAGCGCGCGACCTTCGAACACCTCGTCTAAAAGGCCTAGGGCTCGGATGGCACGGATCACCACTTCCACCATGGATACATCGGTTAGGAGCTTCAGGGAGGCCTGAGAAAAAAATATTAATATTGAACTATAATGTAACCAGATTTTTCGAGGCGAACCCTTCTATCGAACTGGTTGTGGTAACTTTTAATAAAAATTAGCGTACGAATATTTAACATCATTTTAATATTAATTCCTACTTGAAGCCAGATAACACGCACTTGCATGGACTTGCTTGTTTTACAACAAAATAATGAGGATTCCAACCTCTCTTTCTTTCATGAACAATACAATGACAATAAACGTAGAAAGAAAGAATACAATACGAAAAAAGTGCGCGCAAATCTCTGCTGATCCGAGCCGCCGGGTATCTAGCTAGTCTAATGCAAGTTGACCACTGACAGTGTTAAGGTGGCTAAAGTAAGTATTCCTATAATTACGCCGTATAGATGACCTGTAGCAGAGTATGTCCAATACCACAATACTATAAAGTTAACTTACCTTATCAACGATCCTGGCGGCTATTCTCGCGATGTTATGCGCTAATGGCACATCGCGTAAACAAGTTGGCAACAGCGCCAATAGTGGAGGACTACGGCCGATTGCTTCCTCGCCCACGTCTAGCCATATCTCCTCCTGCGGGAAACAAAATAAGAACTTGGTAGTCCGATAAAAAAGAAACAACGCCACTTGTCTTCTCTTTGTTTCGTTTTATTTGGGAAATCTCATCATCAACCTCATCCCAAAGATGGGACCAGGAGACTCACATCGAGTTGATCTTCAAGCGGCACGTCGCATTTGGTAACGAGGGCCGCACACGCCGTAGCCAGCTCCCACGATCCTTCGTATAGCGATATCTGCAACAAATTAGGTTACACCATAAAACTACATAGGCACTATGTGAATTTATGGTGAAATTAGCCCACTTACATTGAGCTCATGGTTCAAAATAACTTGGCACATGTGTTAACTGATAGGCTAAATGGATTAAGTCGTATATTAAGCCGCATGCCCAGCGTGGGGATTATGGGCATTACTCCCGTGAGATAAAAGCCAACAAGGCGCTTATCAGGGGGAGGCTTAGGTCCAGCAGTGGACCAGTATAGGCTGTGGAGGTGGAGGTGCTGCGGTGATGGTGGTTTGCTAGCACGATGAGACTCTCCGCTTGTATTGTGTTACCTGATTGGCTAGATGTATGTAGTAATGCTGCGAGGCCAGTTTCTTGGCCAGCTCTGGAGTCTGTCTCCGCTGAAGCGCGGCTAGCACGCGCACCACGGCGGCGCGCACTCCGTCCGAGCGGTGATTGGCTAGCACGATGAGACTCTCCGCTTGTATTGCGTTGCACACCGCCTGGGAAATCAAGACTCGTTGGTTACATCGAGTGCCCATGACGCTCTGCTGAAGTTCAGCAGCCCGTTTATCGCACCGTTAAGGCTTGGTAGCCAATGCGTAAAAATTATCAGCCAATGAAATGGTTGATGTTCCTTCGATCGTTTTCACAATTAATTTGATTATTACTTGTTTATAGATGGCGTTGGTGAATTACCTGTGTGAGCTGATGCTCCGGTAAAGTCCTGACGGCATCTCGTAAGAGCAGCAGTAGGCCTTCGCACGCGGCCCAGCCCGCGCCTTCGCCTGCGCCCGCGCGGACTCTGCCCTGAAATACAAGAAAACATTCAAAAAGTCTGGTTTAGAGATATAAAATCTTCTGGCAGATACTGGTGTCGATTCAGTTGTTACAAAAACTAAACTAAAAAAAATTGCGTGAGAAGTGAAAAAACGAATTTTTCACTTCTCATGCTCAAAAAGTGTGTCATTATAGCGAGCGTAGAGGAGCGAGACTAAAGTGCCAATTGAATCCCAGGGCTGAAATGTATTTTCTGTCTGATATCATCAGCTAGTACAAAAACATGGTCTACTTACATAAAGTCTCGACTTTTTGATGTTCCATAAACAAAAACACATACATTTTGTTTGAATTCATTTTTGAAAATGGAACTGAAAGTATCTTCTTGGTCTTTGTTGGATGTTTATAAGAAGGGTGATTCTTTCTCCATGGTAGAATAGAATGTGTACTTTGCGTTGCGCGTAACAAATACATTAAAAATGTTGCTTTCAGCGCGAAATCACGAATTTTTTGTTTACTAAAAATTTCATTAAAGCTAAACGTGGCTTATTTAAATTATTTGAGAATGCCATTAAGCTGTCATTAAGATATGCAAATGGAACAGAAGTGCAAATAAATAATTAATATGAATCTGTTGCGGTCAAAATCACGTCAAATATATTTAATGACTTACGACAAACTCGTGAAGTAGAGAAGTGAAAATATATCGTCTGTAATATATTACTGAAGGTAAGTTTTGATTGTTTTTGTCTCGCAATCGGAGTGAAAAGTAGTGTTTATCTCGGGCAAAACCACCCATTATATGTCGGTCTTGTCATGTATCCCTGGCTGCGCTCGGGAGTACACCCCCTGCCCCCTAAAATTCATAACTCTTTCCATCCAAAGGTTGCCTGGTAGAGATCGCTTCTAAGTGATAAGGCCGCCCATTGTACTTATATTATATAAAGCATTTTTGTATTGTATAACAACCTCGTATACAAGGTGCCACATTATTGTAATCGAATTGATTGTTATCCAAGGGATAGTTTATCCCATTTACAATGTCCCTTGTAAAACAATCTACTGTTACATACACTAACTACAAATGTTACCGTCCCTTTTTTCTATAGAAATAAAAAGAACTACAATTTTACGGTCAACTAAGTTTAGTTTTTAGCAACAACAGAGTTCAGTGACTTAATAGTATCGTCTCGACGACGAGGCGTCCCAATTCAGCTTATTTTATCCACTAACTTGCGTATAAATTCCCGAGGTGTACATCTCCACAGTAGTATGGCTGACGTCTTCCTCGTCCACTATAATGTACTCTTTCAGTTCCCGCTCGCCCGCTTCCGCTTCAGTACTAGTTGCTTCTGGAACGTTCCGCACTTCACTCTCACTGTTTTCTGCCAGTTCTGAAAGGAAATAGTCTAGTGAAATATTCGTTCTCTCAACATATGTATTATGCCTACGAGAGATTATGTCTGTAGTGTCAGTGTGTGTTTCTATGTAGGATGTAAAATTTAAACTTAAGATTTTAAATGTACCCTACCAGTTTTATGTTATTCTCCTATAGATTAGTAAATCAGAGCAAATCTTACCGGCAGTTGTGTCTGAAGTTTCTGACGTCGAAGAAATATTGTGTTTTCTAAAACAAAATTTTTTTTTAATAAAACTATATTGAATGATAGTGCATTCAAAAGGACTTTGTTTCTAAAACAATGTAGATATATTCCAAATCCGTTACCTGCCTTCCTTGATCTGCATATTGATCATTCCCTTCATTTGTTTCGTGGAATCTATACTACTTTCCATCTTATCACTGTCCTCGCGATTTTGATTCGTATCTCGCGGCACATGGAGACTATTTTCGTTTGTCATATTGTCTGTTGCAACACTAGACGCGCTTGGTCGGTTGATGGAGCGTTTTTTTACGCGTTTTGAAGTTCTGCGTCGCGCGTTAGGATTGAAATCACTCATATCGGGTGTCTCAGATGTGAGGAGGAAGTAGAAGTTGGCACGGGAATGCGTCACGAATGTGTCACTAGCCTGAAAGAACAAGTAAAAGTGTGTTTTGACTCAAGGATTTAATAAGGTTGCTTACGAATATAAGCGAAATGAAATGTAAACTAAGTAAAAGTGGCCAATTACGCTTACTTTCAATAATCCTTGAAAGATGAGACTCTTGTACTTTATAAAACTAATTTTTTGGTGTGGTAATCTGTTTTACTTAGTGTAATCACAATATATTTTTGTACTATTCAGTAAATAAATACGGGGTATTATTCTTAGCTTTATTCTCTTTATATCACAAGAAGAAGTCAGAAGAAAAAGTCAGAAGTCAATAACTTTATTTCTTTAAACCTTCAAAGAAGAGCACTTAGACAAGTCATATTTTATACTATTATCAAATAATAAAGTGTTATTGATTTTCTATTCACTTCAATTTTAATCCTCTAGTGGAAGAAGTGAAAAGATACATAACTTGGTTCATACCTGATGCATAAGCAGTAGAAAGTCTGCGAGGAGCGCCAATCGATGGAGTAGCGGCGGCGAACCCATCAGTCCTCGCACCAACTCAACCAGGCTCTCACTCGCGCTGGCTTCCATCTCACCGCTCTCTGAGTTTAGGAACCGTTCCTGGGAAAGAGCAACGTAATAACAAAGCCAGACTACTACTTTCAAAGAAGGGTTATGATATTCATATCACTGATTGTTGACGGGACGATCGTGAAGCCTTGTAAGCAAAACGATCAGGATCAGTTGGAAGACTATGCGGGATTTTTTTGCCGTACAATGAGGCAAGGCGAAGTTAAGCAAGAAAAGGGAAAGTAAACATAATCACAAACAAGCAGGGGCCAAGTTCTGCTAACCAATCGCTTTACTTTGACAATGGTATCGCAGGATCGTGCATAGACCATTGTTATAGTGAAGCGATTAATTTAGTGGAATTCGGCACCAGCTGGCTACGCTAAGCTCTCTTACTTCTCAACGTAACCAGATTCTAAAATCTTCCCTTCACACTCTTGCGGCAGTAAGTCGGCTCTCAACAGCTGGTAATGGTTGAAGGCGCGCCGCAGGTGCCGAGTCCTTAGCAACACCCTCAGACAGCGGAGCGATAGCGTCCAATCCGTGCCTGATTCTAGAACCTTCTGGAATATTCTAGCATGTAACATACCTTGCAAGCCAGCAGTAGATGCGGCAGTAAGTCGGCTCTCGACAGCTGGTAATGGTTGAAGGCGCGCCGCGGGTGCCGAGTCCTCAGCAGCACCCTCATACAGCGGAGCGCTAGCGCCCACACCGTGCCTGATTCCAGAATCTTCCCTTCACACTCGTCTGATCCTTCTATTTCCCATTTGAATTCCTGGAAAAACATAACGTTACATTTCTTTTGGTAGTCGTAACCCCCTCAAAATAAGTCTTATAGAGTTTGGATATGAAAGCATCAAAGGAAAGGCATCATCGTTTTAGACTTGTCGATCCACTTCTAGACACATGCCTTTTTGTTTTTACTCAAACAACACAAAAACTGCATGAATTTAAATAGAAAATCTTAGCAGACAGATCTTCTTTATCATAAAGGCCTTAATGCTTGAAAAAGTGCAAAAGGCATTCTTGCGGTTCCTGTACAAGCGCCGATATGGCTACTATCCCTTCTTGTACCCTACTAAGTTCCTGATAGAATGTCTGGGGTACAACTCATTGGAGACGCGGCGCGCCTTTGATCAATTATCAATGGCGTGCAAGGTCTTCCGAGGTAAAATAGACGCCCCCGAACTGAGTGATGTGTTGTGTCGCTTCTACGTTCCCGATAACTACTGTCGGGGCCGGAAGCACAGGTTTATTGACGTGCCGGCTTCCTCCACGGTGGCGCGCTCCGCGTCAGCCATCCCACGCATCCTCACCGCACTCAACTCTCTGCTGAACGATAGTCCTGAAACCGACTTATTTGTGGATAGCCTGGGTGAGATTCTGGCGGTGTGTTTGAGGTTCTGTGAGTGTGAATGGGTGTACCTAGTTTCTAATATGTGCATGTACCTATAGTAGTTTCTAAATCTGACCTGTCCAATGTACTTATTTACTATATTTATGTTATATCTACTCAATATTTTTACCTAAGTATCCTCTACAACAGCGGTTCTCAATCTTTTTTGGTGACGGAACCCTTTTGGAAAGCGAAATACTTGATGGAACCCCACAATAAAACAATAGTTTTTAAAAAGTGTTTTTAAATATTAGTATAATGGATTTTTTTTCGGGTACTATTCAAATAAATCAGGGTTGGCATGTTTAAAACAAAGTGTTTAAAACATTTGTTTAAAACAGTGTTTAAAACAGTTTTTTAAAAAAAATGTTTTGTTATGAAATGTTTAAAACATCGTTAAGAACATAATATATAATAGCTTGTAAAATAATGCTTACTTTAGTTGTATCCAGTTTAGAGGCAGCCCTTGCCAATAACACCAGCAGAGCTGGTTCTAACACCACGGCGTCATTTCTCGCTAAGACTTGCACACCGCCGCTCGAAGCGCGAAGTAAAGGCGCGCTGCAAGCCTCTTCCAGTATCACCTAGGAATTGACACGGGGTTAGAATCATACAGATTTTATAAACCTACTAGCTACTGCCCGCGGCTTCGCACGCGTTTTTTGGAATTATTATATTGTTATTCCGGGTCGAACCCTGTATGTGTGCAAATTTGGCGTTGTCTTTGGCCAAACATCTTCACAATCTTGTACAAACTTTCTCCTTTATTATAGGATCGCAAGCACTAATCCCTCACAAAACCGGCTAATATTTAAACCTTGTGATAGTGAACGCGTTATAAAGGCGCCGTAACCTCGCTCTGCTCGATGCTTGCGGAGCTCTATTAACCATTTCGCGACCTGTGTTTATTCAATTAACATAATTCAGCAGTACGTTGATTGTTTCGAGCGAGCGTTTGAAATAGCTATGTGACGAGCGAAGCAAGCCGCGCTGTGTAACGGCATGCCTTCCCTGTGTGGCGAGCGACGCGAGCCGCGCTCTGTAACGACATGCCATCTCCACTGAGATTGATTGCTTCGCGGCACTCCGCGAAGCAAGCCCTTACACAGCGTGGTGAGCGAAGCGAGTCGCGTTGCACATTACCTTGAGTAGATGCGGCGTGACCAGACACTTGGGCGCCGCGAACACTGTAAGCAGCATGTCTGGAACGCGCTCCGTGTGGAACATGGCATACAGGCGGTCGTCAGTGCGGCACGCGCGTAGTAAGATGCTGAGAGCCATGGCTTGTTCTACTGCTGTGCCTTCTAATTCTACCACCTGGGAAAATAGACACCGTCAAGACACTCGCGCCACATTTACGACCAATATGGCGTGGCGAAGGTCCGCCTGCGACGCAGGAGGTTGCGGGTTTGATTCCCGCCTTGGGACAAATGTTTATACGATCTGCAAATACTTGTTCCGGGTGTTCTGGGTATTTTCTATGAATAATAAAAAATACCATACAATACAATACAAACATATGTACTTTATTGTACACCAAAAAAAATACAATACAAAAGACATTACATAAGACACAAGTACAATGGGCGGCCTTATCGCTAAGAAGCGATCTTTTCCAGGCAATCTTTGCCTGGAAGATACTTTTAAAGTTTTTTGACTTTTTTTTATTTTTTTTTTATTTTTAAATATCTATCTATGTAATGTATTGTATTATGTACATCAGTCAACTAGTACCCATAACACAAGCTCTGCTTAACTTGGGACCAGATGATGCTCCGTGAAGTGTTCAACATTATTTATTTATTTATTCTTTAAGTATTTATTAATATGACCGCGAAATCTTTGGTGATTTCGAACTATTTTTTTGGCCAGGATTGTTGCTTTAGTCTCACGTAACTGGCTTGAGGGCTTTTCGAAAGGCCATGTCGCGAAATTGTATGAAAATGTCAACCATAAACTTACTCTGGCATACAGGTAAAGTAACATATCAGTCCCCTGTAGTATGTATAAGGCAGGTGCCAGGCCCCGGTAGCGGCTGGCGAGCGGCGCTCCGGTCCACGTCATGAATAGGGCTTCGGGGATGGATGCACCACTGGAGCCCGAGATGCCAGAGGCAGTTCCGCTTGATACTCGGCCTGCGAACACTGTGGAACGTGAAACATAGGGGTCAGTTTCAATATCCCACTATAATATTCGTAGTGAAGTCGGTCGTGTCCCAAATAAAGAACTGAGCCCTGAGTTCAGTGAGTCGATAGTATCGTTACGATGACGAGACTACATTTCGTATGCTATACCTAGTAGTTCCACGGTAGAGGTGCTGTACCAAATCCTATACAAACATGGAAAGTCTCATCGTCGAGACTATTTTGTCATCACCCCGAACTCAGGTTATTGTTAAGGTTAAAACAGGCTTTTTTATTTTTCCTGTATTAAATTCACCTAGTTTAAGGCGTAGGAAAAAAGGTAGTGTCTACGAGTTTTTAAAATGCGACTGTTGAAGTGTATTTTTCAATAGAAACAAATTAGAACTAGTATTTACAATTGAAACAATTGAGCTAACTGCAGACTGTTGCAAACAATCTACAGATAGCTCAACTGGTCCATATCAATACCAGTCGGAAGTGTCCTCAAGACGCTGGTCGCACTGCACCGCTGTATTTTTCAAAAAATTTCAAAAAAAAAAAATCAATATTTCAAAATCATTTTAACAAAAGTGGACCTTACCCGTTGGTAACACGGTCGTCTGATGATATAGGTTGACGATGTGCGGCGTTTGCACGGAGAACGATAGCAGAAGATTATCGTGTAGTTCCCGGAGTGACGAGTTTGACATTTCATACACCTGCCCGTAGAGAAAAATCCAATCATTTACAAATCAAATAAAGTTATTAAACTTGAACTTCTTCAACAGGTTATTTTAACATAAAGAAACGAGCTACGATTTTACTTTGAAACTAGTTTAAGTACAGTAATGGTTAGCATCGTAAGATTAGAAAGGCTGTACCCGGTCTCATCAAACAATACTCTCGATTAAAATCGGGAATTTATTTGTTTTACGAAGAGTACATTGTGTATTGATCAGCAAATTACCTGGTCCCAGTCGATATCGGAGTCCAAAGCGGTCGGCGTCAGCAATGACGGGAAGTTCGGTGCCTCGCAACGTACCTGCAAATTACAACACCGTGATCATATCAACAGATCATATGGTGGTATTTACTGTGACTTTGGGTCCCAGCCAAAGTGGATCTTGATCTCTGATAAATAAGTACATCAGGCATCGTTTGGAGTCCTAAGAGTGTTTGTCGTTAGCGAACATACTCGAACTCTTACTCGAATTTGGAATTGCAAATTTGAATGTTTTTCACTGTGTCCAACATTATAAATCACGGATATTTTTAAGTTGTCTTCAGCAAAGTTTGAGTGTGGTTTAGTCATGAAGAGCTTATAGTCGAGTAAAGTATCGAAATTATGAAAATTCACTACCCCAGAAAAGTGAGAACTTTACAGTCACGGTTTGAAATATGTTTATTTGTTGGTCAACATTTTCCCCGAGCTGCTGTGGAGAATTTAATTGAGTACTAGTTTCTTTAGGTAGCACCAGTGATTTTGAAGGGCGTAAATCAAACAAATAAAGCAATTAAGAATGATTACACAAAACACAGGCAAGAAATAATAACAAGAAACTTAAAGAAATTTAGAAGCACAAAACGAGTTTTTAAAGAACTAAACCTACTTAGATCATGGATACAAAAACTTGGTAACGACTAGAAACCTTGAAAACGAGGAGACATTTCGAATTCAGCAACAAACTTCTACATAGAACTACACAAGGAAAGACAAGATGACAACCGCAATAATACAGATAAACAAAGGGGCGAAGCTGAATATACAACCATCATCGAGCCAATAAGCGAAAAGGAAGTATACAAACACATAAAACAACTAAAAACTGAAAAGAGTCCTGGACCAGATGGGTAAACCAATGAAGCTATAAAGACTGGGGCACCTATCCTGCTTCACAAAAGATTGATGAGTCACAACCAATTGAACAAGCAGGCTTCCGTTCTGGTTTCAGCACGTCTTCTGACCACATACACATATTAGAACAGGTTACAAATAAATAAGAGGAGTACAACAAACCTCTGTATATAGATTATAGATAAGCTTTTGACAGCATAAGCCATAAGTCAATCTGGAATACGTTACAACTATTTAATATCGACAAAATATACATAAATATTATAAAACATATATTTATGCTAACAGCACAAGCAAGCTCGAAACCAGAGGTGTTGACATCAAAATAGAAAGAGGAGGAGTCAGACAAGGAGACCCTATGTCACCAAAACTGTTAATTGCAGTACTTGAGAACATATTCAGAAAACTAGATTGGAAATACATTTGCATAAAAATAAATAGAGCTTACCTGAGCCATCCGCAATTTGCTGACGATATAGTAGTATTAGCCGAAAAACCAGAAGAAATACAAGAAATTATACAACTGCTTACAGCCTAAGCATGAAAAAAGTGGTAATAGTTGTCTCTTGCCTTTTCTACTGTATGGATGCCAAACATGGGTCTTTATGAATAAAGTTAAAGTCAAGTTCAGGTCTACACAATGAGCAATGGAATGGATCATTCTCAAGATTCGTAAAATACATAAAATAAGAAGCAGCTCAATCAGACAAAAGACCTAGCTTACAAACGCACTCACACAAGCTCTAAAACTAAAGTGGAAATGGGCTGGGCACATCTCACGCCTCACCGATAAAAGTTCATATGGACCATACGGACTGTACTGCTGTACTATTATTTAAGCACCTACTAACCTTAACCTAAGCAAAAAATACTAACTCAAATACTATGTACAGGAGTTTGGAAATAAAAGGCTTTATTATTTATTATTATTCTTTAGGTAGGTAGGTACTCAAATAAAATTTGTTTTTTCTCACCATACACTCAGCATCCGCTCCATGCGCGGCGATATGTAGCGCGTGTGGCGCTGTCAGTAGCGGCGCGCGGTACACGCTCGTCTGTGAGAGGTGGTAGGCGCCACTAGTCGCCACCGCGCCACTTTTAGCGTGGCCGATTATCACATGGGTGGGCGTCACTTTTCGAACCATTATACCTGCAAATATAAGAGACGTTAAGTCCGGCGTTAAATTTGACGGAATAAATTGGGCAATCGTTACATTTATCCACCTAAATGATACGTAATGCTATCAAAAAACTAAACTGAAGTTGAAACCTTTACCTACCTAGCAAAAATATATTTTAAAAAAATGTCACAGAAAAAGTTGTAAGATGTTACCTTGCATGGGCAACGAAACTGTTTCACACTCGCAGCCGTTGACGAATATCGTGACCTGAAATCAAACGATAAACACATTGTTAAATATCCAGTCCGCCAGATAAATCGCAATACCACGCTGTTTTACACAGGCCTGTGTCGCGCCACATAGAGCGCGGGACAGGCCCGTCTGCGTAGCGTAAATGTAATACAGAAGCGACGCGCGCCGCTCTGCGCTCACTACGCCGCAGCTAAGCGAATGTGGCCGGGTTAGGCGAAGTGTTACAGGCAATGTAAAGGAGTGCACAACTGTGAAAATCTATTTAACAGTTAGTTACCTGCACATGCATATTGCGGCGGTGCACTCGCTCGCTCACGTTGAACGCGAGACAGGCCCATCTGCGTAGAGGCAGCACAGAGGCGACGCGCGCTGCGCTCACTACGCCGAAGTCGTGTGACTCCGGCCGGGTTAGGCGTAGTGTTAGAGGACTGTACTAGACTCTATTGAACAGTTAGTTACCTGCACATGCATAATGCGGCGGTGCACTCGCTCGCTCACGTTGAGCGCGAGGCAGGCCCATTTGCGTAGAGGCAACACAGAGGCGACGCGCGCCGCGCTTACTACGCCGCAGCCGTGCGACTCCGGCCGGGTTAGGCGTAGTGTTAGAGAGCCTGGAAACAAGTCAAAATATTTAGCTGTAATGTCAATTACTTATAGTCAATCTGCTTCAAAGTGTTTTTGGCCTCTTTACTTATTTTTAGATTTTCATCTTAGGGTACAGAAGATAATGAACCCTAATATCAAATAAAAAAAAATACATCTCCAATATTCGCAATATCTTCAAGTAGTATGAAAGTTGTCTTCCACACTTCAATCAAAGGTATCGAACGCATTCAAATCATCGTCCCACCCAACAAAGTTCCGCCTTCCCTGCCTGCTCATTTTGTTCGGCGTTGTGACGGCAACGCCACGTAAGAATTTTAAATATCATTTGGGTTCAGACTTTATCCAAAACCCCGAACGCTTCGATAGCGCCTGCTAATTTTACTAGTGACGACATCTAGTTATGGTCTAGTGAACAAATAAAGCTTTGGGTACGGCGAGGATCTAATGAGGACCTGTAAGAGCTCAAAAAATGCACGAGCGTAACCGTGTGCAATGTCGATGTCAATTTGGTAAAAAACAATACTTTTTAATAACATACCTCCGTACCTAAGTCCGTACCTAAGTTTTGATATGAAACATATTTATTGTATAAAAAGTGAATTCGTTTTTGGCTGTATGTTTTGATATGTAACATATTTTTATTAATTAAGGGCTGCGGATTTTGTTTAACCAACAAATAAATAAAAAAAAAATGATATGAAAATAAGATCTAATGAGGCGTTTTCCAAAAAATAAAAAGCCCTATTTACCATAGACCTCAATAGATGACAGGGATCCTTCGCGGAAGAATAAAGGTTGTGGTAGAGTGTCATGATGTTGTGTGGATTGTCCAGCATTATTTATTTATTTATTTAACCTGTGCAGGGTCTATGCCATTTAATTTATGCCATTTAATTTCAAACTAAAAGCGCTATCTATTCCGTCTGGTTGAAATATTCCTCACTTAACCTAATTCAACGAATTGACACCAGAAAGCTCAAATTATAGGTAGTAGAGTTTACCTGTCTGTGGCTCAAGCCATATTTCGAACATGAGCGAGTCATGTCCAATTGAGAACACGTGAGCTAGTTCAGTGCGAGTTTCAGTCTTGTTCGGGGAGTTGGCAGACTTGTCGGACTTGTTGGCAGACTTTTTCGTTGATTGGTTAGTCTCGGCGTCGGATGAATCGTTCTTAGTCTCTTTGTCGTTTTCTGTAAAAAATAATGTGTACGGTTGTAAGGTCGACTAGATGAGGAATAAAGTATCTGTAGTTTCTATTAGAATAATGTTAGTGGCTTACTGCTGTCGGGCATCGACCAATAGAATTTACTTGGCTTTTCGCCTGAGGCCGTGATGAGTAACTGATTCGTAAACTGTGTTTTTTGTGCCGTCAAGTCTCTGCGACTTTCGAAATAAAACCTCAAAAGGGAGAAGCGGGGTTAGCAAGCCCTGTCGTCTTTTTACATATGATAGATTAGTTTTTGTGCTCACCCGGCGTGCCCTGGTACGTTTGCTGCGCGTGCGCGTGTATCCACAGCACGAGCGCGAAGCCCGCCATCCACGGCGCCCATCCCGCGCCCTCCGCGCCCACTCTAGCGGCGCCCGCACTCCATGCTGATACAATGCCTGTCAAAAATAAATGAATCAATAATATTGGACATTTTCCACAGCAGCACCCGGCCCCAAAGTAAGCAGAGCTTGTGTTCTGGAATATTCATAAAGTTATAGCACACTAGCTGCTGCGCGCGGCTTCGCACGCGCTTTTCAAGTAGCATAATATGTTCGTCCCCCCGGGATACGATTTACCTCCCTGCCAACTTTCATTATATTATTTAACTATTCTTTATTATTGTGTATTCTATGCGTGAGCCAATAAATTGATTTTCTTTCTTTCTTTCTTTCTTTCATTAAGATGCGTTCAGCCGTTTAGGCGTGACAGACAGACAGATTTACTTTCGAATATTATTATGGATTAAAAGACCGACCGTAGGAAGTACCACAAAAACTTAAGATGCCTATTATATCCAGCGGTAGGCGAAGTCAGGTTTTATAAAATACTAGCTGCTGCGCGCGACTTCGCACGCGCTTTTGAAGTACCCTATGTCCGGCCTCGGGATACCATTTACCTCCCTGCCAAATTTCATTGAGATCCATTCAGCCGTTTAGGCGTGAAAAGGTAACAGACAGACAGATAGAGTTACTTTCAAATTTATAATTAGTATGGATGACGATGACGCTTACTCATTAGAGTTTGCTAATCCAGCTGACAAAAACTACCGCCCAATCAATCCACCAATCAACGAGCTTTACATGCCCGCAAGAAACCCTTTAATTTCAGAGTAACTTAATAAAAAGATGCCAAACAACTGATTTCAAATCATACATTAACTGCTAACGAAGAAGGATGACATTGTTTTGTCCATACAGTCAAAGACATTTATCATTCTGAGAACTTAAAAAAATGTAAACAATGTAATGTAAAAGAAAGTGTGGGTTCTATCCATAGTATACTTGACTTACCAGATCTGGTATGAGCTTCATACAGCTTCCTAGCGGAGCTCTCGGCGAGGTGGCTCTGAGACGACACGCCGTTCATGGTCAGATGTACGAACTCCTCTGTTATCGACTGCATTGCTTCTAGAACGGAATTTTAAATTGAGCGTTACACCAATTCTAATTTATTTACAGGTATTTTTTCTATAAAATTATTCCATTCATAATTTCATATTGGCAGTTGCAAAGAGTTTGGGATTTTTGAATGCGCACGTTTGGGATAGTAAGTATACGTAAATTTGATGTCTGTTTTGTACTATGTGAGCACTAAATAAATGTTTGTCTATGTCTATACTCTGTTCACGGAGACAAGCTAATATAGCGCGCGCTCTCTTGCACAATTGTACGAAAGTGAAAAGGACGGGACTACTAGCGTGAGAGACTAAGATTGGTCAGTGGGAGTGACCATTATTTTAAAATGTAAAGCTATGTTTAGATTGCTCACTTCAAACTATTACTTACATTATTCACTAGCTTTTCGCCCGGGGGTTTGTGGATGAGTGGGTTATTGATAATTGACCTACTTATTATGATACTGTGAACCTAAAAATATATATTTTGTTTAATTTGGGTAGTGTACAAAAAATAAAACATCAAAAATTTTCTTAAAAATTTATTCACTTTCTGATTCACTTGAATCTGAATCATACTCCAAGCTTATAATAAATAAAACGTTCTGCCATATTTTCTACGTTCCTATCCATAACATCCATACCAGGCTCTACTACATCACGTCCGCACCGCACAAGAGACAGATAAGACTAACTTTTGGCCACACAGCGTGCACAGTGTGCACGTGCCCTATGTTCGTTATATGCGACCAATAACGTGCAGTCTATGATTTCCCTATTAGCTTGTTTCGGCGAACAGAGTATAGGTATATGGCTGGAAAATTACGGAATTAAATTTCATAGACTTTTCGCCGAAAGTAGACGTGCGGTTCATCGAAGGTAGGTGGTTACCAATTTAAGGGGCGAGTCTAACGGGTTTGGTTGTCAAACTAGGCCTAGATCTCAGTACTCATGGGATCCCCGTGGTAAAAAACTCGATTTACATTAAATTCATATTTTTTTCTTTGGTTCCTTGAATGTGAAAAGAAGATTAAAAATAAAACTACGATAAAAAAAATACATAAAAATGCCCTGTTTCGCACATAATTTGGTCGAGATCTCAGGAACCCCGCGGTCTATTGAAATTACTTATGTTTTAATTCGTAGGTTATTGTTATTATTTATTATTTGTTACAGTTTCTTCATAAGTTGCGTAGTTTTCTTGCAAATAAACAATAAGTTGATATAGGCGCTTACGCATTTTCCAAAAACGTTGTCCCGCTCCTATGAACGCGAAATCCTATGCCTATCATTCTCACAAAATGGCTTGCATTGCGCCCTCTTAACTGAAATTAAATTTGAAACCGGGTGGTGGTTTCAATCGCCTGTCGAATGTATATCCTGGATAGTCAGAATGTAAAAAAAGCGTTGACGTAAATATCGACTCATAATCACTTTAATCCTTCAAGTCAAGAATTCACCTTATCTTACCATTGTTATCCCTATCCATAGGGAAGGTGAGGATACAATCCGGCGTGTGGTACGCCGTGTGGGCGACCAGCCGCTGCAGAGCCGTCAGTAACAACGTCAGCGGCGGCGCTTCAGCCGTGAACAGCCGAAGGAACGCCGCCAACTCCGACGGCTCGATGCTTTGCGACGCCAGCACGTGGACTAGCTCAAGAATGCTGCGCTGGAGGTCTGTGGAAGAAGACGTGAAGTTGTCAGTATAAACTTGATACGAGGGTTTAGCAAAATATGTACCAAGCTATGGAGACCGCTCAGACATTCACTCAGGAGTCTAGTGTAGTCTCCTAGGCAGGGTTTTTCTCACATGACGATAGAGAAGTCTATTCTAAAGTGTTTGTTAAGGCATACAACGATGCGCGGGCCTCTCGCGTCACTCACGTCGTTCCGTAAGATCCTGTGCGTTACCTCTGAACTACAAAGTAGAGACTTCCTTATGGTATGGTCGTAGTATGACAATGAACAGTGTGTCCTCTCAGAGCCACCTAGCAGATAGAGTATTTCTAATTCCTTATTCCTTGCTGGTCGTCGCCCGTGTCACTCACCTTGTTTACAAATGTGCGTTAACTTCGAGTGTACTACAGATTTTCTAGATTTTGACGGGGGGGTCGAGTGCGGCTTTTGCTGAACAAAGTTGTAAGTACCTTCGAGTGTAGGGTGCGCAGTATGCAGTAGCGCCGCGGCGGGCGGCTGCAGCAGCCTGGCGGCGAGGCGGTGCGGCGCGCGGGCCGCGTGCAGCGCCGCCGCTAGCCGCGAGCAGCACGCGCGTGCTAGCTGCACGCCGACGCGCTGCACGCCGGCTGCACCGAGCCCGGAGAGCGTCACCGATCCATCGCCTGACTTCTGCTTGCACTGTAGTAATCTGTACACAGGGTTAACGCATTCATTACACAGCCTCAGCCGAGGGACCTGCAATAGCGCATCTACACAACAAGCTCGAGCTGCCGGACATAGGGCGAACGTTATTGACACTCAATATTAACACCTATCACCACAAATAAAACACAGAACGACGCTTACAGATCTCACTTATGAACCTCAAAATCAGTCTCTAACAGTACTTATGAGCAGTAAAGGCAGCGGTTCGGGTTGCGACAGACCGGAAGCCGATACGAGACAGAAAACTGCGATACGGAACTAGACCACCGGAGGCAGAGACATGTGCTTTAGTCTCCTGTCTTGGCCACGGATCTCACTGCAACAGGGCGGACCACCACAGCAGTAGGGGAAAAGAACTGTCCGATACGACACGCGCTAAATTTTCTTCCAACCTGTCAAAAATTCGCTCGCACTGTCTACCGAAAATTCAACCTACAGTTAATTTATCACCGTTTCTAAACAACACGACAACAATTGTTAATTAAACCCGCTGACCACAACGTAAGTCATTGATCTAATGACAGCTAGTACAGCACTGAGTATCGAGTAACGTCAACTAGATACAATGAGAGACGATTATTCAATCGGATCAATCGGATGTCACGGTCAACTGTGTAGTGGTCTACCGCAGAGTCACATGCAGTTCTAGCTGCCTATGGTTACATCACCGTAATAAAGTAGAGCATTGCGGTTTTACTCTAACTTATATGCGGCTTGGAGGCATTTACGTAATTAAAACACAATTAGACGAAACTTAATTTACGACTAGGATGCGCATTTAATATAAAAAGGTCATCTGAGTAGTATCATTGTCAAAAAGCGGCAAAACCGCGAGCAAAAGTGTAGACCTATTTTACCTCTTTCTATATTTTGCAGGTAGGTAGTTTGTAAAAGTATTTACTGTAGGTAATGAGTTTATTTTCAACCAATTTCCAAAAAGGCATTTGACATTGGTTGGTTTGGAGCATTTCCCCTCCAGTCTACTTTAAGGAAACGCATTCTTCCGCTCTAAGGCTCGTATTACAAAAGCTTGCTCAGTGATAGATCTATGCTTGAGTATGCTTGAGTGAAGTTTGTGCCATAGAAAAGCGTTACTCAAGCATGGATCGATGACTGAGCAAGCTTTCATAAACTTTAAACAATAACAGGTTTCAAAATGACAGTTTGGTACTAACTTGTCGATAAGCTGCGTCAGAATGTCCACAACGATAACGCACAACTCAGGATGCGCCAATTCTCCATTTTTCGTGTATTCCGTACATTCTGTCAGCGCTTGTGGCACCGGCGATTGAATGCCTAGGACACAAAACAACTCTTAAACACCGTATGATGGTGGAACGGGACGCTAGCAATTTCAGGTTTTTTGTGAGTTTCGCTGTCTACAAGTTATTTAGCTAGCCGATAAGAAGTTTGCGCAAAACTCATCAGTTCATAGAAAAAAATGTTACATGCCAGAGGGCAAATTCACACACACACAGACAGATCTATCATATAAAAACTGTCAAATTTGACAGTTCTTTTGATATTTATCAAGTGATAAATTGGCGAGAATTTGCCCACTGGGCAATAATTATCTAAGTACGTTAAAAAATTCTAAAATTGTACCTACATAAACACAACATAAAAAATAGATACTTTTACAGAGGCAATTAACAGTAAAATATAAATAAATAACAACATTCAATAGAATTAATTGTAAAAATATCATTTGAGCTTATGAGCTCATCATAGCTATAAAACGTTAGCTCGATAAGCCAACCTATTGACATGTAAGTACTTTAACATTGTATGCTATGAACCCATGCTAAAACAAACTTTGAATGTATTTTCGTTTTGGTCTATTGACATGTAAGAGGTTTATTTTATTAAACCAATATAATATCTAGACTACAAAACAACAATTGTTTCATACATAACCCATGCTAACATCAAACTTCGAATCAAGCCAGTTGCTATGGCTAATGGCTTAAAATGTGTACAAAACTTCTTATCTGCAATCTAAATTACTTGTAGAACGTAGAAAAAAGTCAAACCCTATTTTTTATTTCCAATGCGTGACGTTAATGATTGTTTGACATACCTGGCGAAGGAATAGAAGACATTGCAGATATTTTTCTGCTCTTGTGGGACGGAACTAGGTCGAATTTCCCGATTTCTACGTCAGCCTGTAAGCAGTAACATTTCGACTGTGGTTAGGTTTAATGTGTTGCTAATTCCGACAAAATTTAAATAGTACATTTAATTTTACCTTTAAGTTTTATGGGCGGAGAGCTGACATTCAATAGGTATAAGTCGTGTAGATAAAGATTGGGATGGAAAATATCATGCTTAGATCATTTTTGTCAAATGTGATCAAAGCGGGACAGCATGACATTTCAATCAAATTACATTCACACTAATTTCTACCAATATTATAAATGCGAAATTGGATTTGGATGGATGTTAACGCCATAATGTCTAAACCGATCGGACTGAAATTTTGCATAGATATTTGACTCTGAGCTTGGAATCAAACTACTTTTTATCCCATAAAAAGTTCCCATGTGATATAAATTTAAACGATACCATAAAAACAACGCGTGCGAAGCCGCGGGCAGTTTAGTAATAAATAATTATGCCGAGCTAAAATAAACAAAAGAATACACTTTCCATTAAAATTGTTGTTTTTTTCTTTTTATGGAAGAAATTAGTTTCTGCCCGCGACTTCGCAGGTTATTCTATCAAATTAAAAGTGGCCACATTTTATTCCAGATCTACTATAAATAAAGCTATTCAAAATTCAGCCAAATTGTGATCCGTTCAGTAGTATGGGCATTGTTTACGCACAAACACAAAAAAGAATCGCCTGGGTCAAAATGAACAGTTGTGACGGACGACGTGCGGCACAGTGAAAACAGGGCTATATAGCGCTTCATTAGGAGGGCCTACGACCAGCAGTGGAGTAGTATAGGCTGATGTTGTCAACTTACCTCATAACCCTCGTCCCGCCTGCCAGAAGGCGGCTCGCTGTGCTCACTAGCGTAGACAGGCGCGGCGCTCTCTTCGCTCGACGAACAAGGGGCAGAGCTGCTGCCAGATGGACACAGCAGCGGCGGGACCTGACATAAATCGGCAGGCTTAGCATCATCTCACTCTAGCGATTTGTTATTTATAACGGTATACCTACATATATGTATATAATATACAAAAACATACCAGAGAATGCGTAAAATATTCAAAAATCACTCCTTTGGCCTAATATTTTTTTTGCGTTGGCCTTTTCTGCTATTTTTGCTTAGGCTGAACCTTAAACAACAACCTAGGTGCTTGTAGGTACCAAAGGCGGTAAATAAAGTCGTGAAAGTACAGTTACAGTCGGCAAATGGTGCGACGGTCTACCTCCTACAGGCTGACTGCGCCTTCGCATTTTCAATAATTGCAAGATTTCAAAACTTTTTGTCTTGAAGTAGCTTTAACTTCATTATAGGCTACGTTTGTCAGGTACAGCGAAGATCAAGCAGAATTTATTCCACTGTCGCCGTACTTTAGCTATTTACAATCATCTGATGATCTGACCCAGATAACCTTGGAAATTACCAGATAACAGGCCTTTGTAGAGGACTGAAGCAGGAAATCCTTCCGTAAACAGTGTAGGAAGGAAGGGAAACGCAGTCTATCATAGAAGGATATCCTTCAACATTACTTAATACTAATGGCAAACGTTATTAACCTCGATAAGACCTAAACTATCAATCATCTCAAGTATTTAGTTACACCACAACACAATACAGTACTGTTCTGTATTTGTTTTTCGTTTAAATTAACTTATGCATGCACAAAGTTTTAGTTAGGAATTTGCCTTGAGTTTTTTGTATTAGGTATACATATGTATTTAAGATTTTCGACGAGGCCCGTTTGTATGATAAGGTAATGTTATGGTTGGGCATTTTAGTATGAAGAGAAGAGCAAAATATTAATCAAGATATACGAGTAATAGTCAATTTAAGCAAAATCAGTATTCAAAACCCCGATAAAAAAATTGCGACTATCATTATTAAAATAAATAAAAAGATTGCTCAACATTTTGCAAAAACACAACATCACGCAAATTCCAAACTAGCCCTTGTTAGGTACATGATTCGAACGTTCCATGCAATATATTGCTGGAAATTTCTAGAATATATTTTATACTGTACCATCTCACTTTGTACGCACGAATAGACATACAATACGTGACAAAAACAAATGAATCACTCACTTTCACCCAATCACTTCTCTGAATAAACCTACACGTCGTAGTATAATACCTATTATAAAATCTGTGACGCCGTCAACACAACACTAATTTAATTAATAACCGACTAAAGTTTCACTCTAACAACTATCAAGTATTTACTCCTCTCTAAACGTTACATGAATTAGCTAATGCACTTTATGGGAATTTTCAAGTGTCTATGTGCATATTTTCAAGACTCGCGTACGACATACTGGGTCCAATGATTTCCGCGTTAGAAATTTTTGGTTAAGAACAGTTAAAATTTTGCTAAGGGTTCCGTACCGAGTTTACTTTTAGGATGTTGTCAACAGGTAGAAGGCGAAGGCGAGATACATAGGCTGTCCTGTCTACATAAAATGAAAACAAAAAAAACTTCATCGTTTATGATGCGAACTGGTTTACCTTCATGTTTGTTTTACTAATGAAGTACCACTTATGCATAATCAAACCCACAAAATTCCGGTATATTTTGTAGCACTACCGAACTCCAATTCATTTAAAATTATAGACGGTGCAGTAGGTACTAATAGGCTAGCAAGGGGCCGAAACCGGTATTGCGAGATCACATCGCGCCCGAGACGCTTCTAATAAAGTTCTATGCAGTAGACGTGCTTGGGTTGGGACTCGACGTAGGAGGATGAAGAAAGAAATTTGAATAAAGTATTGTTTGTTTACTGCTCCTAATCAAATAGAGAACATTGTGTCGTCACGTCACCCACGGTGTTTTTTTTAAGATCCAGCTAGACTGGTATTTACGTCATATTTAGACTCTTTGTAGAGTTAAGGATATGCAGTAGACGTGCTTGGGTTGGGACTCGACGTAGGAGGATGAAGAAAGAAATTTGAATAAAGTTTTGTTTGTTTACTGCTCCTAATCAAATAGAGAACATTGTGTCGTCACGTCCCCCACGGTGTTTTTTAAGATCCAGCTAAACTGGTATTTACGTCACATTTAGACTCTTTGTAGAGTAAAGGAAGATTTTGCTTACGTCCAGATATTTCTGGACATAGCGAAAGATAAAGCTTTTGGTTCAACGGTGTTTATCATATCAAAAGTTCATTAAAACCGCACACTCCGTTATAAAACCCGTTAAGCAAACAGTTTTCGGTCAGACTCGCAACAAAAAATGCACTTTGAGTAACTGGAGATTTTGAATTTACGCTCGTGTTGAATTTTTTCTACTATTAGCATTGAAGTATTATAGTTACAGTTATTAAACTCATTGATTATTAGTCTTATTTTAGACATCAATAATATCGCATAATCACAGGTCCACGCTCTATGAAGAGGAAGAGTACTAATTTTAATCCTTGTGGGTCGTGTCGTGGAAAAACGGATCATAGGTCATCCATCAGTGTAAGGTTTCACTTCGATTTTCTGTCTGTATTATATTTACAAAACAATAACAAAGTCGGAGCTCACGCAGACGTTCTAATCTTGAGCCTTGAACAATACCGAAAAACTTAAATTAAATAATAAACGTAGGATGGTACGATCTTTGAAAAACAAGCTAACTTCGTAAACATTCGTAAGCGCCTTCGACGATGATTTTACCTTGAATAATCATAACATTTGAATGGCTGCTCCGATCGTCATCAAATATAGGTCAAAAAACAGTTGATGGCGTCAGCATTCAAACTAAAACCTGAATCAAAGACGATTCATCCACTTGGGAGCTACGATGCCGCAGACAAACACGCAGATACACGTCAAACTTATAACAGCTCTCTTTAACGTCTCAGGGGCTAAAGGAGGTAACAACAAGGAGCAATATATTCTTTGGTAGGGTTAAATTTTAGCTGACAGCTAAAATTGAACCCTATAATCTAAAAAACGAACTTACCTTTACGTGTGCGAGCCTATGCATGGTGTAGCAGCGACTCGACTTTGCCGTAGCCACCCTTTTGAGACTTGACAACCTCGCACACTGCGCGCAGCTGGCTTACCTCGGGCGCAGTCACTGGCGCTAACAAGGCTTTTTTGACAAGTGCACAACTAAAATTTAAATTTATTTTCTAAAGAATATAGTTCACCTTTACGTGTGCGAGCCTAGGCATGGCGTGGAAGCGACTCGGCTCAGCCGTAGCCACCCGTATGAGAGCCTCGCACAATGCGCGCAGCCGGCTTCCCTCGGGCGCAGTCACGGGCGCCACCAAGGCTTCTCTGACTAGGGAACAGCTGGTCTGCTTTGAACGCCCTGCTGTTACGTCTGATGAATGATAATTTGATTTAGATGGTGAAAAAAAGATCTGGAAGCGCACCTACATTCGTAGAGGCTTCTCCTCTTTTCCTCATCAGCATACATACGCATGCCACTGCTGAACAGAACATACCTTCCCCAAACACTCCCATGTTTAGCTATAATTGCCACTCTTGGTGGACGGATTGGTGATTGCAGTGGAAGTTTTAAAAATACACAGAAGTCTTCTGGCCGTCTGCTGGTAGTTTCCCTTAGTCGGCTCTTCCGACATCCGCGGGCTTAGTTACACAGGATGTCAAATCAGCCTGTGCAACTCAACCCTTACGACTTAGTGAGTCGTCGAAGCACACCCCCACATAACCATACTGTACCCTACATGTAATTGCAATATGGTATTTGTTCGCAGATTTTGCCTCTCGAAAACAAAAAAGAAAAGGCTGTCAAATCAAGAAAACCCCGTTTGTGATGATGACTCGACCTACATGTGGATGGAAATAGCGAAACTTAAGTTGTTTTGCCTACGTTACAAGCAAAATGCACTAATCAACCAGCAAACAACCAATCGAAAAATTAAAAGACATAACTAAAGAAATACTTCTAGATATCTTGACAAAACAAAAACCCATCAAAAAATGTGTGCGGTTCCTGAGATAAATACCAAAATGTGTACAAAATATGTATTTAAAAAAAAAAAACATTATCTAGAAAACTTTCACCAATCATGTTTTTAAAACACGTAATCCAAGATAAAAGTTCGGAGTATCATTTCCCTTATTTATTAAGTGTACCAACTTATTTTTCAACCTATATTTCACAGATTCTGAGATATGTAAATAACGATTTCGAACTACAAAAGCCAAGGTCTGTTAGATTGTTACTGTCATAAATAATCTTTGTACAAATTATCTGCATGCCATTGGCATTACCTACTAAAGTATTTTAGAAAAATCCTTGAATATAATTTAGTCTGGTCTAGTCGATTATAATATGACTAAGGAAGGTTGTTTTGTGCTTTTATTTTTGCATTTAATATTGTAGTTTAAAGGTCCCTTTTTCGTATTGTTTGAAGTCAAACAAATAATATGAAATTGAATTGAAATTAATCTTATGAAAAGAAGAGGTAAGATGTTTTTTTGTTTGTAAGTTTATTAGTAAGTAATCTGGAAGAGACACATCAAAAACAAGGGTCTTGTTCAAGTGCGAGTGTGATTCGCGCGCCGAGGGTTTCGAACGATTGTCAATTTATTATAGGTACCGGTTAGAGACTTTGCTATTTAATGAATACCTAAAAATTTAAGATACCTACATTTCGGATGGATCGGTACCTACATTTCGGATGGATCGGTTTGCAAACTTCGGAGTATAGAGTATAATGGTAATTTTTTTTACTTTTTCTAAATATTTCAAAAAGTATAAAACCTACAGAAATTTTAAAAACTCTTTTATGATGTACAAATTGATACCTTTCATTTGATACCCCATATGACCGTGTAGGTCTCTTTTTAAATTTTGACATCACAATTTGTACCTACTGAAAATGTTCATTGTAATTTTAATTCATTTTTTCTTAAAGGCGCACAAAACGTATTATTATTATAAATTTTGAGTTATTTGCTGCTGTAGTTGCTGAGATATTAAAGACAGAAAAAGGGAGACCATAAGGGTTTCCAAACAGATCTCCTATCTTCAAAACCCTAAAATAAATTCAAAGTAGATATTAAGACTTTGTCAAGCGCAGAAAGTAAAGTACTATCCTAAATTTCAAAGCACTTGATGCTTCAAGAATGGAATCCTTAGGGCAGGACCATCGCAATAGTCTAATCTTATCAATGAAAACAAACTATACGCATTATCAAGGTACATACAATACAAATACTACAATTGTATGAAATGTAAGTCGAGCGTGATAGTGATAGATATTAGATGCTATCATACGAGTATATACTACAATAGGAAGCAGACACTTTGCTACTGGTTTTAGAACAAATAATTACCTATCTAGCTGTTCTGTTAGAATTATTTTTTATTTAATTTAATTTTTTATTCAGGAAAAATATCGGTGTCCTTCCTTTCGCAAGATTAGTTTCTTTTAAGTAAAATGTAATTCAGATTCAATAGGATGAGAATGTTACCGAACAGAGTTACTTTCATAATATTGCTTGAGAAGTAGGTACAAACATATGTGTTTACCATCGATCTAAGTAAAATAGGGGAGATGAGGTACTAGCTTCTCGAAAGTGGAAGGATCTACTTAGGTCCACCCACGTCAGTCATAGTCGGACCGGCGTGATACGCGTGCTTGCTACGACGTACTTTAGTGTAATTTTTTGACTAAAAGACTACAGCAATGCCCTCGTGTTTGTTCATTATAAATATTATTTAAGATCGGAAATGTAACTTTGAGTCAGTGTTTGCGTGTAGTTGTAACACAGACAGATATTGAGTAAGCGCTGGGAGAACGTACCATTTCTACAGATTTTACTTAGATCTATGGTGCTAACAAAAAAAAGTTCGAATAAGACATTTGAGTAACTACCTACCTTCAAACACGAAGGAATCTATTCAATGCAATTAGTAATCAAGTCTAACGTGAAACACACATGTTATACAGTTCACACAAAATCAATTTACAACTCTATTTCTGTTAACACAAAATCGATAATAGGTATCACGACACTTTGTTACATGAAACCTTATAGCGTCTTGCCCTTGAGCTTACAGTAATATGCACTTCAGAGTTTACTTTAAACACGTCGAAGATAGTCGAGTCTTTGGCAAATACTGACCTGATTATCCAAAGTGAAGTCTCAAATCAGGATATTGTCAAAATAAAATGCAACAATGTCAGCCTGCAGGCCAATGCGAGGAATTATGATGTGTGGATTGTCCAGTATTATTTATTTAAGCAAAGGTCTCATCACGATTTATCAACCAAAATGAACAAATGTAAATATGCGGGATTTAATCAGCCGGATTAAATAACATCTGCATAGAATTTTATTAGCACCCTCCTAAAGTTTACAGCCTACGCGATAATAACATTATAGTCCTGGTGAAGCGTTTGAAAAATTATAAGTTAACGTAAGGTATTCCTTGATGCCTCCCTGTTTGCCATCATGGTGCATCTTTCGTTTATTAGATTTCTAATTTAAATATTCCTTGGGAGATATAATTTCTAACACCTTCACTGCGATCAACAATCTGCCTGCCAAGCATGGTGATTATGGCAAAACCCCAGCTTGTTTGGGGCAGGCACGTGTTCAGCAGTGGAGGTATATGTGCTGATAAGGGACTCCCTTATCAGCACATACGTCCACTGCTGAACACGTGCCTCCACCATTCCCATTTCTTTTTATATTCTAAATCTAATAAACGAAAGATGCATCATGATGGCAAACAACATACACACTCAATAGCCTCATTTTATATGTATTTCGCGCGTGGGAGGCCACGAGTACCATAGTTATAAGCGAAAACAATGTCTACTTCCTAAATAATTAAATTGTCAGTTGCAAAAACTTACCTGCCACAGCGAGTTGTACAGTCAGCAGCGCCTCCATGATCTTGATTAGCACCCTCATCTCGGGCGCCCCGCACTCGCAGTTACAAATATAGTACAGAAGTAACTTCAGCAGAGCGTAACTGTCCAACAGCACACTCTCACTCACAATATACTCGCGGAACATCGGACTGTACAGGCACAAGTTGGCACATGTCTTCCAAAACGTCCAAATATTCTTTAACGCGTCAATGTGATCTGCTATAGATTCCTCAAACGTATTCTCACTGGACGCGAAGCTGCTTTGAATCGGCCGAGGAGACGACACCTTTCTTTCTACAATTTCCGTAGAAGGGATGAACGCGAGTGCTATCCTCTCGTTGTCCACGTTTACAAGCGCCTCGTATTTGTCGACAGGTAGCTTCAACCGGTAGATTTTGTAGCATTTGTCTGTCATGTCGGACAGAGATTTGAAAAGCATTTGAAGAGATGACAGCGAACTCATTTCCCTGTAGTAAGTCAACTGAGAGTTTTCTTTCATGAGCTTGAAAATCTCGACTATTATCGCTATTTCTAGTATCGAACAGCACTGGTTCGAAAACTCTGGAAGCGACACAAGTTCTAGTACGTAGCTGAGACCACCTTTTTGGATGAACTGCTCCGCGAACGACACAGTATTGAGCAAGCTCGCGAAGATATTCAGGCAGGAGACTGTCAGAAAGTAAGCGGAGTCTTCCAGGCGCATGATATATCTGTGTTTCGCGACTATAAACGTAGGGTAGATGACGCTAAAAAGCAGTTCGTACTTCATTTCCATACGGCACTTGGGTGTGACTCGGAGCAAGTGGCTGACGGTGGCGTGAAGGACGTTATTGTGGTTATCTAGCTGCAGCAGTGAGTTGTAATGTATTAGGAACGACCAGAGGCTCTTCCTATCGACGGGTCCTACGCCATGCTGGCAGAACTTTCGGCTGAGGTCTTTCTTTTCGTCGCAAGGCTCGCATATAGAACAGGGCAGCTGATCTGTGATCCTAGGAACCAGCACGCTCGCCCCGAGCTCTCCGTATACAGTGTGCTCTAAGACATGTAGACAGAGAGCTGCCACTGTGTTGTGCGTCAACATCAATCTGACGATGCTCTCCATAAGAATTCCCGGAGAGAAGCAGCAGCAAACGCCGCAGTTGAGCATCACTCTTAGAATCTTGTTTCTTAACACGCTCTGAGCTGACACTTCTTCATCCGTCAATAATGACGTCAGAGTTCCGTATAATACAGATATGCAGCAGGCCGAGGACATGGGCAGGCCTGTGCTGGCTTCTCCCAGGATATCGTGGTGGTGGTGCATCCCCGCCGCTACTCTCTGCCGACAAATTTTATGTCGAGATCTCGGACAGGCCGCGGAATGTATAACCTCGCTTCGCACTCTTTTCATCCCGTGGACTAACTTTCCTACGATCTCTATCAACTTCTTTATCAAGACGATTACTTCTTCGCTATCTACGTACGGTATCCTTATTAGTAACTCTACGGTTTCCTTCAATAATCTGCCTTTTAGGCACTCTCCGTAGAGTTTAAATTGGTCTGTGAATTCTCTCAGCTTCTCCACTGAGCGACATTGCATCAGCAGACAGTGAAAGAACGCCGTGATCGAGAACGCTATACCAAAAACAAACTTGAGCAAATTTTCCGATTCAGTCTTATCAGTTTCTTTGGCACGATCCTTCTTATTCTTAGATATGATATCTTCTAGTACCCTGAGCAACATCGGCAGTACGCCGCTGTTTATGAGCTTGGCGCAGAGATCCGCGTGGATTAGCACTTTATCCAGTGACACTATGAGTAGTTCTGTAAGCGCGACTTTTATTCGAGACACTTTTTGCAGATTGCCCTGCGTTGGTAATGAACTGAACTGTATAGAGCAAAGGTTATGAAGAGAAAAGTTGATGCACTGCATAGAAATTTGTGAGCCTTCAGAGCCCGTTAGGCTGCTCTCCGCTTTACAGAGCTCCTGAAGCAGATCTGTGATGATGAGCGTGAATTCGAACGCTGCTATTTCCGAGTTGATTATCTCCTTGTGTTTATCGCTCATGTAGTCGTCCGCTTTAGGTTTAGCTTTTCTCGGCGAGTAGAAACCATCTGAGTAGGTGTCAGGGTATTCGTTCGAGGAGCGCATTGGAGAATTGAAGTATTGGAAGTCATCTTCAGGGGTGGTGACCTTGATGGCGAGAGACCGGTTCAGGGCTTGAAGGTCGTCGTTGGAATCAGCTGATTCCGAAGACTGCTCGGACTCTGAGACAGGTTTCCGTTTCTTATCGGGCGTCTCGTACTGACTCGTGCGCTTTGACCTTCATAAAGAAAAATAAAGTTGTTTTATTTACGATATAATTTACGAGAGTACCTACGGTTCACGATCATTTACCTCGTGACAAATCGTTCTGGGGAATCGACGACGCTCTTTGATTGGAGACTCGGTTTCTGCTTTGTCCATATTCTGAAAGCAAGTTTACTGTGTTATTTTTGCACATACAGTTTGTGGTAAATATTAAGTAATCGTATCTTTCTGCGGTTTGTGGTGAAGCAGACGTAACCTTGTCTCCTATGGATCGACGATATCTGACAAGAGTTATGATTTTACACCAAGTAAGTGCATGTAATACAATTCACAGATTAAAGATGTTTGTAGGATTAGTAATCACTAATTCCGGTTCACACCTCTCTGCATTTACAAATGACCTACACTGTGTAATATTGTTACTCAGTGTCAGTGTAATAACAATGATATAACCGGACAATTAATCTCTGTACCAAATGTTTTGCGTTGCATGATCACTATCGCCCAATTAAAGTCGCCAGGCGCCATGATAAGGGAAAAAATCACTTGTATGGTTATTTATAAGCTGTATTTTTGATAAATGGCATTACTCGGTTACTCAGTATATGCCTATTATGTATTATATTTTATTCTTATTCCTATTGCATTCAAAAACTTTAGAACATGAAACATAAGACAAACCATAGATACTTAAAATGTACTTTTATGCACAGTGTTAGATGAAAAGAAAAATGCTCTGTCTTCGGTTCAAGAAAAGAGTTATAAAGATATTTTTGCGATATAAGCGTTATTTTAACGTCCAGATAACTTATTTCAGTAATATGTAGAGCTTAGCCAGTTTTGCTAAACAACCTGGTATAGTATATACACCCTGAAGGCCAATTCCTACAATTAATTGGATAAAATATCATGTGATATATATCACAAATATACCGAGTCCCACCAAAACCTGCATTCTCGTGCGACTTATCGAAGAAAAGCTCCCAACAAATGTCGAATTGCAGATTTGAGAATACGCATGTTTGCTACGAAGCAATCACTCGATATTTTGACAGTTCTTGCCATATTTATCCAGGTGGATTATTGCCAGAATTGCCCTCCTGCTTTGCTGAATGAGCTTTGTTATATTACGTGTGAACACCTTTTAGTTCACAATGTCCCGGGTATCGTGGCTGTTTTGAATCCTGTCTCATGTCTACTTTTATTAGCATCTGATGGTTAAGCCATTCCTTTTCTAATTGAGTGAAGAACTTACCTATGTGAAAATAACTGATGAATCGGCGTGCGCGGCGCGAGTGCTGGCGGGCTCACGCTAGTTTGGGGTGTGGCCTCAGTGCTGGCGGCGTTTAGCTCGCCAAACAACCAGATCAGCACGGAGCTTAGCTGTCGGCAGCATGATAGACCCTATGGACAAAGGAATATGGATGAAAATCAAGGAACATTATGGCTATTGTTAAAACAAAAACGTCGCCGAAAAGAATTTTCCGAGAGTTTTGGGAAAGAGAAAAAAAGTCTACTACTACCTTAGTGGTTCTAAAAGGATAGCAAAATAATAAACCAATACTTCAGCTAAATTTGTTTAAAAATATTGTATCTAGCGTTTGCCTAGAGCTTAACGCTTTCACTGCCCAGCCTCTGCAAGGTGCGACTCGAAGGGACGCGACCGTACTAAGAGCAGGAAGACGGACAAGTGCTTCATGATCATGGGCAATGAAGATATATTTGAACCTCTAGTCTCGGGTAGATTGTAAAAATTTAAACGATCGATTAACGATATCTGTTCTTTAGCCAGGTGATACATATCAAACATGAGCATAAACAAATTCCTAAAATAATCAAGTAAGCATAAACTAACTTTATTTAAGAATGTATAATGTGACTAGCCGCTGCCCGCGGTTTCGCACGCGCTTTTCAAGTAAACTATGTCCGTCCCCGGGATACCATTTACCTCCCTGCCAAATTTCATTGAGGTCCATTCAGCCGTTTAGGCGTGAAAAGGTAACAGACAGACAAACAGAGTAACATTCGAATTCATATTAATAGTATGGATTTAATTACCTACCGCAGACTCAAACATCTGTGAGATTACTTATCTTTCAGTAACAGAGCTAGGTTATGTACCTACGCGTTACTTTGCAATAGAGCAAAATGTCATTGGTGTATAGGTACTTATAGTCAAAGGGTGTATACGTGATTAGAGTCAGATTCTCCTGGATAGATAGTTATTTAATTAATTTTATAGGAGCTTATTGCTGTGAACTATTTATTATTGTTATGACTTGTATCCACTGTTCTTTGGTTTGTTGATTGATAAAATAAGAATTTCTATTCACTTGGGTTTGTCAAGGTAGGAGATAGTGTTGAGAATAAACCGCCAAATGCCAGTCGACTCGCACACGAAGGGTTCCGTACAGTAAAAATCAGACAACTTTTGCAAAGAACATAATATTTTCACTGGTTTGGAGACCTCTTTAAATTTTCTACTTTATTATATTTTTGGTATTTGTTGTTATTACAGTTGAAGTGTTACTTATTTATATGTAGAAAGTTTCATGTGTATTGTGGTTCAAGATATACAAAGCCTTGACAAACGAAGAGCAAAAATTGCCAAAAACGTCACGTTTTTTGTATGGGAGCCCCCTTTAATTCGGATATTAATTTTATTTTTATTATTTATTTATTTTTTATAATAGCGGCAAGATAAATACGCATACCTACTCTGAAAATTTCAACTGTCTTGACAGATAGAGATAAAAGTCCTGTGACAAACGAACGGACGGCGGAGGCTTAGTAATAGGGCTCCGTTTTCACCCTTCGGGTACGGAACCCTATAAATGACCAGAAATAATATTTAATCTACTTTACACATACAATTTATTTAATATTCACAGTTCCGTCTACGCGCTAAGCCGGTGAACGAACTTAAAAAACATTAGCGGTTGGCAAACATAATCAATCTCGGTGTGAAATATTGCCATTAGAATTTAAACTCTGACTCATTGGAACTAAGTTCAATTAGTCAGTCATTACATTAGACACGTAATAATTAGCAATTGAATAATCATCAAGCTAATTAATGGTAGGTGGGGATTAGCAAATGGATAGGTACAGTACGTCTGGTTATTTTCATTAAATGTACCTTATCTATTTCATGGTATTAAAGACTAGCTGCTGCCCGCGGCTTCGCACGCGTTTTTTTTTTTTTAAAGTAGGCGGTAATATGTTATTCTAGGTCCAGAGATTTATGTGTGCAAAATTTCAGCACGCTCCATTTAGTAGTTTTGATGCTGTCACAAGCTTTCGCCTTTATAATTTTTTTTTTCACTTAAAAACGTTTACGGAAGGCACAAGGTCCAACAGCGCTACCGCACTACACAAAAAACCAATTAAAATACATTTTACAATAAATAATTTGGCATGTTTTAAAAAACGATAAACTGACTTCAAATTTCGGTTCATAGATAATATTTCTATGTCTCGGACGAACGAAATCAACCCTACCTTATTTTCCCTGACCGATTGTCTATGTGTACTTGCAAAAAAAATACTTTACACTGACGACATCTAGTTATAATTCAAGTCAACTTAGTTTGATGATGATGATTGATGACACATGGATGAAACTGTTGACGCCCGTTGCCATGGAAACCATTAATTAGGTGATAATGAAATTATCATATTCTGAAGAATTTTTACAAACCTATACGTTTTACGTCGTACATAGCAATTTCTCGAGAATCAAACTTATACCTCAAATTCAATTTTATACAACAACGAAAGAATCATCAAAATCAATCTATCAACAATTGCTAGATATCACCAAAACTGTTGTAGCTAGTCGTGATTCTCCAAAAATATTATGTTGCTTTTTAAGTTTAACGGGATAAATACTAAACCCTCGGGAATTAACTTTTTATGGGACCACCTCGACATCATTCTCTATAATACAATAGTGAAATAATCAGTAAAATCGGTTACCCATAGGCGGAGATATCAAGTACATACATACATAAAAATAAAAAAAATAAAAACATACAAACGAACTGAGAACCTCCTCCTTTTTGAAGTCGGTAAAAAATGCCTTCCCACAAGCTTCAAACGAGTGGCCCGCGAGCTGTCTGTTATCTGATGCCGTCATTAACAAATGCATATTAATATTACTTGTTAAAGCCTATATTTTATTTGAATGCACATTTTGTGCTATGCGTCAGCGGTGCGGTCCAAATCTGCGACCACCTTTATCCTGTTTATCGATTTGTGTTGTTGACCCTAGGAGGTCGGTCCAATAAGATCTTAAACTACCTAGCTGATGTATATTTGGTACCTACAACACACTACATATAATGTAGACGGTTCCATACCATTTCCGTCGCTGGTGTGACCTTAGATAACCCATGCACTCAACGGAGGGCAACTATCAAAGATTGACTTGAATTCGCTCGTTTCTCAGTTCGATTCATTGATCTATAATTGAACTAATTGCCTCAGACTCATCTCGGAGTAGGTACTTGTGATCTTTTGAATAATAAAAATAATGTTGACAACCGATGTGGCGCAGCGGGCGAAGGTCCGCCTGCGATGCAAAATGTTGCGTGTTCGATTCCCGCCTTGGGCTAAATGATTGTACGATCTGCAAATACTTGTTCCGGGTGTTCTGGGTATTTTCTATGTATTATAAAAGTATCTATCTATGTAATATATTGTATTAAGTATATCAGTCATCTAGTACCCATAACACAAGCTCTGCTTAGCTTGGGGCTAGATGATGCTGTGTGGATTGTCCAGCATTATTTATTAATATTAATTCAAAACAAAATGTTGGACAATTCACACAGGATCATTGAGCCCCAAGCTAAGCAGAGATTGTGTTGTGGGGTACTAGATATCTGATATACTAAATGTAAGGTTTGTTGTTACTATAGTGCGTAACCCTCATACCCAGGGTAATTTCTAAGAAATCATATAACCCGCATCATTTCCTCAGTACGGGAATGCGCTAACAAATTACATCACGAGGTCAAGTGACGTAGGAGTCGAAAAACTTTGGGACTTCCTTCGGCCGGGTTCAAGTCCCGTCGAAGTCGAAAAATTTATGGGATATTATTTGATACTGATATACGATGTGAGTAATGCAATCTCAAAAGTACTCCATTGGTTTAGTGTCAATAACCTTTTGCTTAACGAAACCAAAACGAAATGTTTAAGATTTATTCTACCTAATGTAAAACAATTGTATTTGTGCTGCAGAAGAGGGCTGTTCGTGCAATCTATAATATGGGTCCATAGAAAATGTTTTAGTATTTATATAAAAACTACTTTTTTGGTAGTTTAACTCCTTGCAGAACGCAGAAAATATAAAAAACCGCTAAAATATTTGAATTCCCAAAAGTGTTCAAAACATCCATCATCTTGCCGATACATAAAAACGGTGATAAATCGGTCGCTACCAACTACAGGCCCATCTCTATCTTGCCCGCGCTCTCTAAGATTCTAGAAAGAGCTGTTAACACACGGTTAGTAAATTTTCTGGAGAAATACAACTTGTTTTCAAAAAACCAATTCGGTTTTAGAAAGGTTAGAGCAACCGCTGACGCCGTATCGGAACTTAACGACTACATTATTGGAGCTCTGGACGCAAGGAAAAAGTGCCTAGCTATATTCATAGACCTCGCAAATGCCTTCGATACCGTGTCTATACCACTGCTTCTGTCTAAGCTACATAATCTGGGTATCCGCGGCAAACAACTCGACTTAATGGAGAGTTATTTGTCTAATAGAAACCAACGTGTTAAAATCGGAAATTTTGTATCTGGAGACAAGCTGGTTACTCACGGCATTCCACAGGGAAGCATCTTAGGCTGAACTTATTCATTAATTACACGTTTAAGTTGTTAAAAAATTGTTAGTCTGTAAACTTAAACATGTTTTAAATTGTATTTTCCATTTTTCTTTATGTCCTTTTTACATTTTTTTTTCTCTTTAATTATATTTCATTGCTTTGTTTAAAAGTAACTTGAAAAGGTGCACTCTATAAATACCTCTAGATAAGAACCTAAGCTATTGCCGAGGTAGAGAGCACTCGCGTCTACATTACATGTCTCGAACTTAGTTATAGCGAGGGGTTGAAACTAAGAATAAGAAACTAGGTCTAAACTAAACACTGTACTGTTACTGTTAAGACCTTTTGAAATAAACGATATTATTATTATTATAATTTCGAGCAAATCCGTGTCAGATTCCATGTTGATGACTCGGTAGCGGAGTCTGATTAAACCCGCAGGAGCGGGAGGGAAGACGTCCATGTGCTTCATAGGCAATGTAAGTGTTAAGCATAGCTTGTATTTTGTGAATCGATGACGAAAATAATCAATTTCAATAATATTAATTATATCTTGGATTCTTAAAAACGCATTAATACATTTGAAACGTGTTTTCAACCGAAACCATAGCATATCATGCAATTATTAGTCCCGCGGCGGATATCGAACCCCGTAAGAAACGCAGTTACCTCGACCCCCAAAGCTTTCAGCAGCAGCAGACAGCGCCAGGCCACGCCCCCAAGCAGGTACTTGCGCAGGATTTCCTCCGACGACTGCGCGTTGGCACGAGCGAACAGGCTGTTCGATTGGACCTTCGCTTCTTCTGTCTCTTCTGGTTCTTTATGGAAGAAAAAGAAACTATGTTAGGGTATTATGAATTTGGGTCACTCATCGCTCTATGCTTGAATAACGCTTTTCTATGGCATAACATTACTCAAGCATATATCTATAACTGAGCAAACTTTCATAATATGTGCGTTAAAGTTTTTCAGAGGATAAATCAAGCATCATTATTAATATTCAATCAACTTAAAGTAGGTAATCATAATAACTATCGTAGTTTGACGAATTCAAGATCAAGGTTAGGCCTTTGTCCAACAGTGGTACCTCCTCATCAGCACATACGTCCTCTGCCGAACATGCCTCTCACAAACAAGAGAGGTTTTGCCATAGTCGCCATCACCACGCTTGGCAGGTGGACTCGTGATCGTAGTGAAGTTGTTAAAATACACAGAAGAAAACGGGCCTTCCACTGGTAGATTCCCTAAGTCGGCTCTGATATGCCCAGGCCGGCTGATTTAAACCACTGTCTTAATTTGATAGAAAAATTTCCACTAACTTTAATATCAATCAGAGAAACGATCTTTCATCCTTGCACTTGCCCCAAATAACGTAGCGTCATTTCGTTGCGTTTCACCGTTTCGTGGAAGCCATGCGTTATCTTTAAAATGTTTCTACTAATTTCCTAGATCAATTTATGTACTCGACAGTAACACAAAGAAAGAACGCGCGTGGCGGGCTGAAGTTATATTGATATGTGTAAAAATATACTTACTCTTACTGCTTACCAACAACGCACCCTTAGACCTAAATATACAAAAAGTTGCGTGCATGCAAGCGATTGCAAGTAATTTACCTAGTGGAGATAAGGCTCAATTTGCCATAAAAATATTCGAAAATTCCCTTCGATTCGCTTTCAATGTCAGTCACCCTTACCTGCATTATGTACATTAGACGTACTCGTAACATTGGACGCCTTGCCGGAACACGGTACGTCCAGGGGCAGTGGGGGGGAGTAGGGGGTGTTGATTGATGATGTCACTCGGTGGATGCCGCACAGCAGCTCGCAGCCAACTAGAGTCACCACGCCGCTTACCGGGCTACGGGGAATGCATCAAACATTAGAATTCTACCCTCTTATCAATAACTAGCTGCGCCCCGCGGCTTCGGCCGCGTGGGGTAGTTTTGTACAAAAAAATACAAGTATCTTAATGTATCTTAAAAATAATCTTAATAATACAAGTATCATGTATGTTTACTTTATAGTTTATTTATATCGAGTTTTGAGTAAATTGAACATAGGAATAATAATTTTCCATTAAAACTTTACCACCCTTTTTAACCTTTTTAAGGCCGCCCATTGTACCTTTCTATTTTATGTGAATGTCAATGTTTTTATCTAGTTTTGTGGTGTACAATAAAGAATTTTGTATATTATTGTAACCCCCTCAGAGATTAATTTTTGAAAATTAGATTATCCTGTGTTATTCTAGAACTTAAACTATCTACATACCTAATTTCATCTAAATAAGTTAAGTAGTCACACGAACTATAGCATTTATAATATTAGTATGATAATCTGCTAACTTAGAGCATTGCTATCTCTCATTCTGTCTTCTTCTAATGACATAAGTCAGAGTGAGAAATAACGGGACGCTGTTTAGTAACTGTGTTTTAAGTTAGCGGACCATTATGAATAACGGGAGAGTTAAAAAAAGATAGGGCTTTTATCTTAGTCGTTCGCGATTTTTTTATATTAAACTAGCTCTTGCCCGCGGCTTCGCACGCGCTTGTCAAGTAGCCTATGTCCGTCCCCAGGATACCATTTACCTGTCTGCTAAATTTCATTGAGATCCGTTCAGCCGTTTAGGCGTGAAAAGGTAACAGACAGACAGGCTATTTCCGCTTTTATAATAATAGTATGGATAGAAATTTGTGACATTGAATAGAATATAATAATATTCATTTATTATATGACTTACACAGAATCTATACTTATAATAAAACTGTAACAGGTCAAATTCTGTACATTGAAGATATTTGAGAATTTTTTTTGGAGGGCTGTCTAGTATCGATACTGAAGCCTAAACTGTATTTTTTTTCATTCATGTCATGTCTGTCTGTACCTTGGCCGCGCATAACTCCGAAACTACTGAATGAATTCAAACGAAACTTGGCATGATTTGAGTTCTTAATACGAGGAAGGATATAGGATACTTTTTATCCCGGAATTCATAACGGTTCCCTTGGGAGAGGGGATAAAAATCAAAATGCGTACTTCGTTGTAATTCATCAACGCGTTGTCCGATTTCATTGATTCTTTTTTTGTTATAAACAATGTTGCAAGATTGTAAATAGTCAACATCATTTTTGACTGGTTGACTAGCAAGCTACCGACCAACGCCGGTCTTACGTCAGAGCCACTTGTTGGGATTACGGACTAACTACTCACGACGACTATATAAACAAACAAAAACAAAAAACACATTATGGTGATATCCTATCGAAAAATTCCCTTCGACTCCCTTTCAATGTACCTTTTTGACCCGTAAACGAGTAGGTCTATCGTTATAACTTGAGCGTAGCGAAAAATTCTACGTCTATGGTTATATTATAAGTTATAACTATTATAGTATAGTATAGACTAATGGGACAACTTTTAGAAGTTTATTATATATTGCAATAATTAGAAGTGCGATAATCAAATACATGTGATACAATCTCAGAGGAAATGGTTTGATGATTTTTGTTTTAGTATATTTTTGGTGGCACAAACACTTTTTATTTTTTTCTAAAGCGCCGCGCAGTATATATAGTATATATTTGGATAGAGGACACTAAAACAAATAAAAAAATCATATAAAATAATGTCCTAAAGCGTAAGGTTTCTGAGATATTCAAAGATAAAAATAAATATATTTTTACTTCATATGTGAATATCTAAGAAACCTGATGCTTTAGGACATTATGATAAAGTAGGTACATTTTTTATTTGTTTTAGTGTCCTCTATCCTTATATACCTCGTGTTCATAAGTCTTGAGACACAGTAAAACTAAAATATTTTTGGAGCTAAGTTGAGTATTCATTTATTGGATATTAAAATTAAAACTACTGACATCTAGATCTGTATTTAAAAATAAATCATTCAAAATGGCCGCCTTTGCATTCAATGCAGGCCTTCAAACGCGTGCGCCATTCATCTATGGCGGCACGAATCTTTTCAATGAGAATCCGTTTCGATTCTTTAATAAGGGCTCGCTTGAGAGAATCCAGGTTTGGGTGAGACTTTCTGCATGCCCTCAGCTCCAATTCCGTCCATAAAGAATAATCCAAAGGATTCAAGTCAGGGCTTGACGAGGGCCAATCTTCGCTCCGAATGAAGCCTGCCAAATTGGCCTCCAGCCAACGTTGGGTAGTCTTAGCTTTATGGGAGGGAGCAGAGTCCTGTTGGAAAACCCAGTATTTTCCAGCGAATAGCGTATCATTTAATGGTAATTTTGTGCCTTCACCTTGACGCCTTGCTGGCAAAAATGAAGCGAAGTGACCCCCTCGTAGGAAACACCCCACCAAACCATCACACTTGCTGGATGATGAGTGCGCTGGACATTGCGTACAGATGGCTGGAGGTCCTTTGAACTTCTGGCGTAAACCTTATTGTTCTGCCGGTTAAACTTTTCTTCCACCGTGAAGATCTTTTCATCGGTAAACAGGATATTTTTTGGATCGTGTCTCTTCAATAGGTTCCGACATCGTTCCAGTCGCAATTTACGAAGACGCTCGTTTAAATAATGCACTTTCCTTCGACTGTAGGCCTTTAGTTTAAGATCATATTTAAGTTTCCTGTTCACCGATATTCGCGAAATGTTGGTCTGCAGAGCTAATTTCTTTTGAGTCCGGCAAGGGTTGCGACGAATTCGCTCTCTGATTACTTTGATGTTGGCGGGCGTCCTTACAGACCGCGGGCGGCCACATCTTCCACGGTCTTCTAAAGAGCCGGTCTCCTTGTACCTCTTTATGGTATAATACACAAAGTTCCGACTACATCCCAAACTTTGGATTTCACTAAAAACTTGCATTGGTTTTTTTCCTGCTTGAAACAGTGAAATTACAGTCGCACGCAAATCTTTTGTTGGCGCCATTTTCACGGAGAATGAAACAAATATTCAAATGTATATTTTTTCTGATTCAAAACATTCGAAATTTAAAATTTTAAAAGTTTAAAAAAGGTTGCATGAATTACTTTCTTTTTAAATTAATTAAATAAGTTCGTCTCAAAACTTATGAACACACGAGGTATAGGTAATTTTTATTGTGCACGGTGATTTGGAAAAAAAATACAAAATGTTAGTAGTGTTTATTAATTATAATAATAGTGGGAGCTCAGTAATAGAAACTGCGAGTCAACGAACCAACTGTTTATTGCCCTACCTTCAAATACACATTTAAACAGGTAGGGCACCACAACGCTGACCGATGTTAGGGCCAAAATCTTCAAACTCCTTTATCTGACTGAGGACACAATCAATGACACAAACCACTGAACAGAGTAATAAGAACTTTTCAAAGCGTTTTGAATTCGTTTTAATTCAGAGTTTTATTTAAGAATCTGAATCTTGTTCTGAAATTAAAAGATCTGTTTTAATATTAAAATATTTTATCACTAGCTGCTGCTCGCGGCTTCGCATGTGCTTTTTGTTACGCGCATGTCACAGCTGCTGTTGCTGCGCCCTCTAGGTGTCGCATAAAACCAGCGCACAGTAGCGTCATCGTTACTGTGCATAATGCTGAGCGATGACCTTTTTTGATGTCATGTTGTAACTATATTTGTTTGTACCAACTTTGTTTATAATTTTGTGACCCAAAATAAATACTTTTTACTTTACTTTACTTACTTTTTAGGTAGCCTACATCCCTCACCAGGATACCATTTACCTACCAGCTAAATTTCATTGAGATCCGTTCAGTCGTTTAGGCGTGAAAAGGTAACAGACAGACAGACATAGTTACTTTCGAATTTATAATATTAGTGTGGATTAGTAGTAGGTAGTATGTAAGGAGACTTACCAAAAGTTGATGAGTTCTTTCGCATTGGCGCCATTTTTGAGTCGGATGAGAAATTCAGCCAGGAACAGATCCAGCCACGTAGATTTCTGAGAAATGTACTTACATATTACATAGGTACTATCATGTTAAGGATTTTTTGATCAAATACCAATCCGACACTATCTTACAATTTTCCACCGCGCCATAAAAATTGTATTCCCGAGGATCATTCTACAAACAATAGCGAAATAATTTTCAAAATAGTTCCATAATGGACGAACGTACATAAAAACAAGTTTCGTCAAGTGCGAGTGTGACTCGCGCGCCGAGGGTTTCGAATGTTTGTCAAGTATACCAACTATGTACTACAGGTACCGGTTAGAGACATTGCTATTTATTGAATACCTAAAAATTAAAGGCTTTCGTTTGATACCCCACTGGGTGAGGTGGGTGGGTAAAATGATCTCCGCCTTTTTGTAAATTTTTCAACAAGTGTTTTACTTACAGACTTCTCTATATTTTTCCTGTAAAATATAGTTCCATATCTACAAACGCTACATACATTTTAGACGGATTGCTCTGCAAACTTCGGAGATAGGAGGGAGGAATGGGTACTATTTCAAGTTTTTTCAAAACATTTAAAAAATTATGTTTCCTACAGAAAACAAACTGATACCTTTTATTTGATAACCCACTTGACATTGTAGGTATCTTTTAAAATGTCATCACAATTTGTACTAAAAATATTCATTTTCATTTTTATTTTTTTTTCTTTTAATCTATACAGTCGCACGATATGTATTATTATTTTAAATTTCAAGTTATTTGCTGCTGTAGTTGCTGAGATATTAAAGATGGAAAAAGGACAGAAAAAGCGAGACCAATGGTTTCGAAACCTACAGCCGAACATTAAAACTCCTTTTTTTGAAGTCGGTTAAAAATAGGTTTAGATATTGTTTGGGGATGTTAGCCGAGGCTTCCGTCGATTGGGACCACTAGGTGATGGGACCGCGGTCCCAATCGCCGGATTGATTAAATTTATTATTTTTCTTCCGGCGAATGGGACCGCTCTCGAAATGATCGAAAAAATCTATTGATCAAGGCAAATAAAGTACAGTCAAAGGAAAAAGTAGGTATAGAAAGTAATAATATACAACAAAACTCTTTGATTACATTATGCCTGTATGACATGTACCTACTTCAGCAGCGCGGTAGGCACTTACCTACGCGTACCTTTTGCTCGATTAACGAATCGTTGTCATCGAAGATAGTGGAACGTAGTCTTAGGATAGTTGGTTGTCGTCGTTTGACGTCATGCTAGATTGTAGATCACTAGCATTTGCCCGCTGTTTCACTCACGTACTCTATACCACTCAAGGATAATGTCATAGATTCGATGGTAGGCAACGTTCCTTTGATACACATACATATAACCCATCGTATGTAAATGTTTTTGTTTATTATCCGAAGATTACCTTCAACATACACACTTACAAAATTGACCTCTTTGTAGCATTAGGAAGCAGGTGTACCTAAATAGTTTATATCCGCACGTATCCTTGATGCAACGGTTATTATCCGCTATTAGGTGTTCCTAGGTCTTCTATTCGTGTCAAGCGCATGCAAGCGGACATAATCAAACCAACAGCGCATCGGTGTGGACCTTAACCCTTTCATTGCCCGCGAGCTGCCGCACCTCTGTGGGCACAGCTCGTGTATAGTTGGGCAGTGAATGGATTAATAATTTATAATTTACTACCTGAGGTAGATCTATTTGTACAACAAATAACTATAATTTGATTATTTTGAAAAAACTAAAAGCTGACTTTTAGCCGACCGAAGGGATTCAGCCCTTAATTTTACACTGTTTTCAAGTTTTGCAGGACAAACACTTATTCCTCTATACAATAGCGAAACAATTTTAAAAATTGGTCCTTAATTGACTAAGAAATCGACGAACATACATAAAAAAAAAACGTACAGCCGAACATAGAACATCCTTCTTTTTTCGAAGTCGGTTAAAAAGGTATCGGATATCTAGAGTAGTGTAGTGATAGTAAGTAAGTAAAAGTGAAAATGTTACCTCATAAGTCCCAGTTTCCGCCTTGAAGAAATGATCCCAGTATATCTTCAAAGTGTCCTCCTCTACAGATGCCATCACCTAGCGCTGACCTACCACAAAGATAAACCTGTTAATGTATGAGAACAATCCTAAATAACAACCCGGTAAGAGGCTGGTTCACTGGTACATCATTCACGATTGTTCACCTCTAATTTATGAAACAAACCTATATTAAGGACACAGAGATTTACTACACAGACAGATATTTTAGGACTACGGTATGTTAACGTTTAGAGAACTCTAGTGTCTTGATAAACCTTATTTATGATTTAAGAGTACTTGCCAGAAACATGTAATTCGTTTTTTGACAATAAATTTTTATCTATCTAAACGCCGCCGACAATATACGTATAAGTCATCGATCTCTGCTTGCTTTATGCTTTTCTATGGCATAAACGTCACGCAAGCATAGATCTTTAACTGAGCAAGCTTTCATAATACGGGCCTGTGATCCAGTGTGTAGGTATTTTGATACAATAATCTACGCCTCTTATCAACTGAAAACGCTACCCCTTCTTCAGTATTTTTTGTTGGCGCCATAAAACACGCACAATAACAAGTTAAAGTTTCGCCAATGAACTATGCAGTCGACCCCCACAATGATTTTGTCTTCTTAGCCGAATTTCGGCCACGTCGGTCTCAACGGAGACTAGCCATGTGCGCAAGACATATTATAGTGCCAAACAAGACAAAAGACGAGCGTATGCGCATACACAGGTGCACTCTCTATTCCTTTTTCTTATAATCCGTAATCTTTTTCTAATAATATCTCTCTGATAATCCGATGGGACGGACCGACACGACCGGGGGGAACTCAGACTAACGGCGTAACGAGCCCACAATAAGACTTAAGTTAATGGTAGTAGCTTTATTAAATCTCCACTCCATCTCCACAGCCTACATTGGTCCACTGCTGGACGCAGGCCTCCACCTGATAAGCGCCTTGTTGGCTTTTATCTCACGGGGGGCCCATAATTCCAACGCTGGGCATGCGGGTTGGGATCGCAGTTCGGTGGTAGAATTGTTCTGCAAGGGGCGCTGCTGCCCACCCCCAGTGGATTTATTAAATACAAGTGTATAATTTAATTACAGGCGACCACAAAGCTCGTGTAACACAATACACACGACCGGCACGTATTGTCACAGATATTAACTGCAGTTACAATACAAACAACAGAGAGTTATTTATCACATTACCGAGAATGTAATATTAATTGCGCAGTTTCGCTGCTGAGATAAATTGTTGCATTGTTTTTAGAGTTTTGGGGTCAGTGGCGAGATTCAGAAGATATATTTAGAAAAGTACCATTAAATAATGCATAAGATTTCAACCAGCGCAGTCAGCATCATATGGCGTTACACCGACTCACACTAGCGCCGCCGCCACCGCTGAACAACGGAATTTTCAGAAACCATTGAGCAGTTTGTGATACCTATCTTACGCTATTTTTTAGTACCTCTGTAATAGTTTTATTTTGTACTAGCTGCTGCCCGCGGCTTCGCTCGCACTTTTTAAGTAGCCTATGTCCGTCCCTGGGATTTACCTCCCTGCCAAATTGAATTAAGTATCACAAACTTCCTAATGGTTTTTGAAAATTCCTTTGTTTAACGTAATATAATATAATATGGCGTGTTTTAAAAAACGATAAACAGACATCAAATTCCGGTTTATAGATAACTAGCTGCAGCCCGCGGCTTCGCACGCTTTTTTCCGGAATAAAAGGTAGCCTATGTCCGGCCCCGGGATACCATCTACCTCGCTGCCAAATTCCACCGAGATCCGTTCAGCCGTTTTTGAGTTATAATAGATAGTGAAACTAACACGACTTTCTTTTATGATATAGATTTTCATCTATGTCCCGGACGAACGAAATCACCCCTCCCTTACTTTCCCTGACCGAAGGTCTATGTTCACGTGCAAAAATTCAGATAAACACTGGCAACATCTAGTTATAATTCAAGTCTAATTTAGGTGGGTGAAACTGTTGACACCCGTTGCCATGAAAACCATTAATTAGGTGACAATTAAATTATCATATTCTAAAGATTTTTTACATACTACGCTTTATGGCGCACATAGCAATTCCTCGAGAATCAAACTTATAGGGGTGGTCCCCTCAAAATTATTTTTTATACAAATTAATTTTTATACAACAACAAAACAATCATCACATTCTATTAACAATAGCCGCAGATATCACCAAAACTGTTGTACCTAGTCGTGATTCTCCAAAAATATTATGTTGCTTTTTAAGTTTAACGGGATAAATACTAAACCCTCGGGAATAATTTTTTTATGGGACCACCTCGGGATCATTCTTTATACAATAGTGCAAGAATCAGTAGAATCGGTTACCCATAGGCGAGTACCAAGTACCATACATAAATAAAAAAAAATAAAAAAAAAAACATACAGGCGCACTGAGAACCGCCACCTATTTTTAACCGACTTCAAACAGGAGGAGTTTGAAGTCGGTTAAAAATAGGTGGCGGCGCTAGTGTGAGTCGTGGTAGTGCCTTACGCAATCATATATTATGGTAACTAAGTAACTGATAAACATTATACACTAGCCAAAATACATATAGAATGTTTGTAAACAAACTACGACACAAAATAACTAAAACTCAATTGCTTGGCGTCGAGTTTTAGACATAATTTTAAGCAATATTCATTGAAGGATCTGAAATCTACAAGTAACTTAAATTGCGTATAAAAAGACGCGGCAACTTAATAATATGTATGGGTAAGATATTATACTAAATAAATAAATAATGCTGGACAATCCACACTAGTTGCAGTAAAGTTGCAAAGTTATTCTTGATTTACTGATACTTAAAATTACTCTTGTGTAATGCATTACTGAGCACCTCAACAAAGCTAAAGAACATTAATTTATGATGGTTTATATACTTTGGAATATTGTTGTTCAACCTAGAACCAACCTAGAAGTTTTCTGTAAAAAATTTCAATAGTACCTTACAAGATTCCAAAGAAAGTATTAAATTTTTCCCAAACACTATTATAATAGATATTTAATTTTATTCAAAAATATACAAAATGTGTTTCACACACACACAATAACTGGGAAAAAGCTGATAATTACTATATCCAACATACACAGAACCACAAATACAAGTAGTACAGACAACGGTATCAGAGTATACTGAGCCTGCTATCTATGGTCATTATTTATTGGATAGTGGGAAGACAACAGATAAATGTAGCTAATCTAACAATGTTATCTACATGTGGGATTTGAGTGTTTGGTCAGTCACATATTAGGGGGCATCCATAAATTACGTGAGGTGATTTTAGCGATTTTTCGACGCCCCTCGGTGCCCTTGGCCCTTGGCGAGATGTAGTGAGATTTTGTTTGATCTCTCCACCCTCTAATCCCACGTGAGATTTATCAAAACGCGTATTTTAATAAGAACAAGTTTATCCTGTGCTTGACTGCATTGCAGTTATGACTTCTAAGAACGTAATCTAGAATCACAGTGACCAAATCGAACAATAAAACACTTAGGATTGTTCGTTTCGTGTTTGCGCGAGATTCAAATTTGTTGTGTTCCTTGTAGAACGCTAAAACAATTACCGTTTTAGCGTTCTAAAAGGAATAAAACTAACGGAAAAGTAATTTGCCTCAAGCATCGTCGTCAACGTCATATTTGCCTTCACCTCCCTCTCTCCCACAAATCTCACCCACATTGGGTGAGATTTGGCTCGACTCCCTCCCCCTCTAATCACCTTACGTAATTAATGGACGCCCCCTTATGTACATACTGTCATAATGCGCCTTTATACTTTTAAATATAAAGAAAACTGCAGATCTCTGGGGCATTTCCGTTAGAATTATTGAACCATTAATTGATACTATTGCACCAGATCTAGCTTTTATATTCAATGAATCTATTGAATCTAATGAAATGTAGTAAAATAATCCCGCTGTTTAAATCGGGTAGTAGATCGGACCCCACTAACTTTAGACCAATATCAATACTGCCTACATTCAGCAAAGTTTTTGAAAAACTTATTTTACATCAATTGCTTAGACATTTCAATGGCAATAACCTGCTACATGGTAAGCAATTCGGGTTTACTTGCGGCAGGTCAACTACTGATGCCGGTGTTGAGTTAGTATCACATATTTTTGATGCTTGGGAGAAGTTGCAAAATGCTGTAGGTGTTTTTTGCGACTTGTTAAAAGCATTCGATTGCGTACACCATGAAACGTTAATCAGGAAACTACATCACTATGGAACAGGAGAAACCTCTTTGGATCTTGGGTGATAGGATACAAAGAGTTGATATTAACGGGAAACAGTCTTCGGGGTCTGTAGTTACAATGGGTGTACACCACAGGGTTCTATCCTCTGTCCTTTCCTATTCTTAATTTATATTAACAACCTGCCTCATTTTGTTAAGGATAATCACGAGATTGTATTGTTTGCTGATGATACTTAATTATTTTTAAAAAGAAATGACAAAACACTAATTTCAACTATGTGAATAATACAATCTCAAAAGTAGTCCATTGGTCTAGTGTCTTTTGCTTAATGAAACCAAAACGAAATGTGTAAGATTTATTCTACCTAATGTAAAACAAGTTAAGGCTGATGTAAACATCAAAGGAGAAACATTAGAAATTGTTAACAGTACCATATTCTTAGGAATAACCTTAGATAGTAAACTTTAAAGTAACTTTAAAGTTCTGCAGCATATGCAGTCAAAAAAATCTCTCATCATAAAGACGTTGATACTTCTAGACTAGTATATTGCAGCTACTTCGATAGTGTTATGTCTTATGGCATACTGCTGTGGGGGAACACTATATGTGCTGCAGAAGAGAGCTATTCGTGCAATCTATAATATGGGTCCCAGAAAAACCTTACATAAAAAATTCAAAGAAATAAACATAATGTGTACAGATGGAAATAATAAAGGAGGAAAAGAAGCATGTAAATCAAGTAAAACAATAATAATGCTGGAAGTCAATACCATGATGACTACCTTAGTAGTAAGTACTGAGAAGGTACTGACCCACTACTTTTTATGGCAAAAGCCTTATTTATGCAGTGAAATAAGTTATTCATCCATCAAGAGCAGAAGAATAAATTAGTGTTTCACAGTTGAACAGTTCTAATAAATACATAAAAAATATAGAGAGAACAATCAAAGAATCTACAGGTACCTACAAGACAAAATATGATTAGGCAAAGTAAAGGTCTGCCCAGGCCTCTAGATCCTGAACCAGTTCCAGGCCAGAACAATATATTAAAAATAACGCCAGTTGGCTCAGGTTTAGCACCCTCACTTCCATGAAAATAACATACCACTTTTGAAGCTAAGTAAATAAAGTAATAATGTAGGTAGAAGATGCATACCTTAGAATGTTCAGCTGGATTAGATAGGAACAGTGTTTAGGTATTATGTACTGATAAATGATGAGGCGCCGAACACGCGCTAACCACATAATAGTCTTCCAACTTCTCCGGGAAGTTTCGTGAAGGTTTTTATAAATCAGGTTTTACAGAAGCTGTTACAACGTAAATTGATACTTACTTATAATCGGGACACTAGTATTAGTATTAGAAGCCTAAAGTATCAACTTTCTTTCCGGCACGGTTGGAAAAAATAAAATTGGAATAATTGCGGGGGCCACTAGCCCGTTTGTAACTTTTTGACAACAAAAGCAAAGCAAACAAAACTTCAATTGACAAGTTGCATGTAGCACAGCTGATGATGCCAATACGATATGATTTGTCAATGTCAAACATTGAGTAGGTAGGTATTTACAAAGTCAGTGTCAGTTTTTAATTAAATTTCATAATTGCTATTGCTAGATAATTTAATCTAGGTACCTATTTCGTGTCCGTTCCGTCTTTCGTCAACTTTCAAGCAGTAGGTACCTTAAGGCATTTACCCTAGATTTAGGGGATTTTTGCACGTTTAGGGGAATACCCAATACAATTTTTGCCGCTTATTTTACGTTTTTTTTCTTTTGTTTGTAATGGTCGTTCTAGAATGGTATAAAATTACGTGGAAATCAATGCAACGATAAATAAATACATCATACTCAAATAATTGAAGGATCAACCACCTGCAAAAGAATTAAGACCAAATGTGCGATGACCGAGATATAATGGTTTTTCATGTTCCATACAACCATACATTGTCAGTTCCATACAACATATTAAAAAAAAAATTCTGTACGTGCCGTTTGCATGACTATTTCAATAGAATGATATTAAATAATAACTAACGGATATTTCCCAAATGTTTTCAAATTCACCTACTGGGGCACACTGGACTGTTCTGTCTTGGGGCCCAGTGGATCATGATTCACTGCACCTCCCTTTGATTTGTAAAAACACTTAAAATACCAATTATTATTTATTTGTTTTAGGTTGCAAAATATTTATAGTGAAAGAAGTGATTTAAGAAGTTCCTAAAATAGGAAATGACAATAAACAAACGATTTAATCAATAATAAGTAGAATTTGGTGATACCATTGTGGTCTCCTTTCCTTCTAACCAGAAGACTTTTAATTGAAAGATTTCTAGCAGTGAGATTTTCATAAATTAATAAGTTTTAAAACAATATGCCCCTTGGTAGGGGCACAGTGGATAATTATCCATGTTTTTTAAAAATCCTAATAAATTACGTAGTTTTCGTTATATTGACGATATATTGAAGCTAAAACAACATCCCACATTTGACACAACGCAAATTAATTCCTACATTAATATTAAAAGAAATTGAGCATTTAAAAAAAGTGTTTCACTGCGCCCCCCGTTCCCTACCCAAAGTATTACCTAAGTATGTGTATGTATACCTAAGTAACACAGTAGATGTGTGGAGTCTAGCGCCAGGCCTAGCACCCATAGGCGCGATAGGCGGAATAGGGGCGTTACGTGAGCCAATTAGACGACCACGCGGCATTATTTCTTTTCGGCCATCTTGTCTTTAGCCATACCCACAATTTTTATTATTATAACGATATTTTAATGAAAGTTTACGGTGGTTCCGTACATTTTTCTTCTAAGCTATTGTTGTTTAATGTTTATCTGTAGGTAGGTAGGTATGTTTGTTTCGTGGTAGGTACGTCTACGTAGGTGCCTAATAAAGATTATTTATCGATATTATAATAAAAGTTTACGGTGGTTCCGTACATTTTTCTTCTTAGCTAATATTGTTGAATGTATATCTGTAGGTAGGTATATTTGTTTCGTGGTAATTACGTCTACGAAGGTGCCTAAAAAAGATTATTTATCGATATTTTATAAAAAGTTACGCGATAAATACCTTATAAAAAATCTTCAGTAATGTTAGAAAATAGCATAATTTTAAAAAGTGCTACGTACGTGCCTAGTTTTATTTTTAGCATGAGATAATGTATTCTTTATTTGCATATAAAAAATAATAAAAAAATTATATAAACTAAGGTAAATCTAGTACAAAAAGGCAGCCTAGTTAAAGGAACCTTAAAATTTTGTCGGCAAAATGGTGTGTTTGCGTTAGTGTTAGGGTTGTCGTTTTGGTTAGCGTTTGACTTGAGTTTTTGACTTGAGTTGAGAAAATTACAAAAAGAAATGCCTATACCCCAAAAAAAAACAGGCTATGTAAGCCTTACCTTAGGGCGGGCGCAGCTGCGCAGTGGGCTGGAAACGGGCTTTCATTGACTATAATGTTTTTTTCCCAAATGTCGACTTTATGCCTGAATATGTTTCGGAAGACTAAATGCATGCCCCTTAAAACATAACATTTGAACACAGATTTCCATAGTTATTGAAACTGCGGTTTATAAAAAATAAAGACCACAGCAATACTTTCATTGGGTTTTACTAAAAAAGTTCGTAAAATTAATTAAAAAAAATAAAAATGCTACTCAACCCTTGCGGTATATCTGTAGCGCGCCTTCTTGACCTCGTGGTTCGGCGGTGACTGGCACGGGGGAGGGGCGTTTAGTTATTCGGCGCTTTGCTTGTTTTTGCGTGTGTGCGTGAGTCGTAGTAATAGAGTTATAGATGTTTATCCACTGTGCCCCGTGATTCACTGCGACCCCTATTCCCCTATACCTAAGTATGGGCAGTGAAAATTTGAGGTCAAGAACCTTACTGATGAACAGCTGGTGCTAGGGTCGGTCATTTACATATTGTGGATGAAAGTTTCGAGGTCTTTTTTTCAGTAAAAACCTCTAAACCCAGAATGTGCTAGAACAAAAAATTTACGTTTGAGGGTGGTGGACCACCCCCTTCTAGCTTAATACAGCAATAACGTGGCACCTTGTATAGCACAAGGAAAATTTATCAACAAAGCTTTAGAAAAATACCACAAATTCTGGGTAGTTTTTTTTAGGTATCGTATAAATACCTTGCTCATAAAACTATGGTGGAAACAACTACAACAACTCCTTCCTGTAAATACACCTTTTGTCCATTAAGCTCTTTGAGCCGAGAGGTATCGATTTATGTTTTGTTTTGTCATCACTAGGTTGTATAGAACAAAATTGCTCACTAATGTAACACAAACCTTACATTAGTGAGCAATAATGCAGTTTTACTTGTCACCTAGGTAGTAAAGGCAAAGCTCACACAAACTTTTGGGTCATAATTTTAAATATTTTTACTAATTATCCATTATGAACTAGAAAATTCAATTTAATTATCAATCACACGTCACGCACGGCACGTCAATTTAATGAGCTACATAAAGATGACGGCAGGCTCGACCTATTTGTTCCAAGATTAGGTCAGTTAATGAAAATCATAAAAGAGATCCTCCACTTCAATATCAATATCAAAGAAACGAAACCGAGTTCAAGCGCAATAATACAATAATAATAATTATAATTTGTTCTTACTTGTTGTAAGTTAGTAGATTTTACAATTATATTATAGCGTGTAATCTAATTTTAGCAACCGTAATAGTAATTATTTTATACCTTTTTTTTACTTTATTGTTTCAATAACCCATTACAGATAGTAATAACTCAACCTACTCGATATATATTTATAATATAGCAGCACGTAGGTACATTATGTTTATGTTGCAATCAAGTTTTATTCTAGTTTTCTGTTACTTTATAATTCTAAGTGATTGTGATGTGTTTTGTAGGTACGTTAAATTAATAAATCAATAAATTGTCCTTTACGACCTAACGAAATAACAGTTTTTTATACTGTTAGGTCGTAAAGGACAATTGATTATTAAATTTAATTTTCAAGGTCGTATAAGACAATTTGGTAAAAATATTTAAAATTATGACCCAAAAGTTTGTGTGAGCCTTTACTACCTAGGTGACTAGTAAAACTGCATTATTTTACTCAATTTCGACCAAGTGTCCTTATGCCCTTTGAGCCCAGAGGTATCAATATAATAATTCACCTCAATTTGTGTTTGAATTGTAAATACTAGTTCTAATTTGTTTCTATTATTTGATTGTTACTTTGTTTGCTATTAAAAGCCATTTGTGTTTTATTCTTGAATTAATGTATGGCGGAAAACATTTTGAAAAGGGCTTAATATTGGGGAATTTCACGAGAAGTTCGGGAAAAAATATAAACAGAGAGTGGCAACACTGCTTTCAAGCTATAGAAAAAAAATTATGGACGATGCAGCGATTGGGTGTTTTTGTGTTCTATTGACTTATGTTTTTGTGGCAAATCTTGTGAATAAAACCTGAAATTTAGCTTCTTACCTAGTAAAACAATACCCCAGTATCTAATTTGTAACTCTTCATTGATAAAATACTGCGCGGTGAAGGTGTTATGGAAAGTGTTAGTCATGAAATATACCTGTGTAATCGTTTTGTGCTTCTGTTTTTCTGAGAACTTAGCGTTGAATCTCGACAAGAAGGATTATATTCCAGTGTTGAAAGGTAATTCGTCATCAGAACCGAAAAGATGGAATATAAATCTAAATATTTATTTTTCCAAAACACTGCCATCAGTTATCACCAAAACATGCGGGGAAGATGTCCGCTTCAAGTGCGAAGCTCTATTGAACTACACAAGAGTAGAGAAATATACAAAAAATAAAGAAAGAACAGAGACCTTTCTCAAAGAATCACCGCCGGAGCATATACAAGAGGTCCTCCTCAAAAACATTAAAGTTTACTGGTCTAAAAACAACAAAGTTATAACAGAATCACAGAAATTTAAGATAACAACTAAAATAGATAAAACAAATGGCACAATAGGTACTAATCTAAAAATAAAAGACCTAGAATTAGCTGATGAAGGCAACTACACTTGTATTATAAAACAGAACTATGAAAAGAAACAAACGGCAAGACTGATTGTAGAAGATAGTGATGATGCTATTGAAAACATTGAAATTCCAACATACTCTTCTTTATTTCCTAATTCTGATATCAATAGTGAGCTAGAAATTAATGTAAAGACTACCCCTGGTCTCATGTCTGAAAATATGAAAGCTCAAGAGGTTGAAAAGAACAAAAGCTCCACTCCAAAAAAATTAGAACCAATCTGTCAAGAATATGTTGGCAAAGTGTGTGCTAATCAATTAAAAGGACATTTTGTATACATTCCTTACGACACAACACAGGAAGATCTTGAACAAAAGTTATTAACCGCCATGCAAGTTACACAGTACTCTAATGATATTAGTTCTCATTGTGAAGGTTACGCTGTACCCAGTCTGTGCTATTCCACATTCCCTATCTGTAGAAACCCTTTTGAAACCAATAGTATATTTCTCAAAGAAGCAAGAAAAATGTTTTCAGCTGACAAAAGCAGTATTGATTACAATGATGAACTGCCAGAAATTGTCTTTGAAAATCTACCCAATGGAGTGATTCCACCAATCTTCTCCAAATTCAACAATACAGCTAAACTGTTTGATTACCGTCACAACTCAACAATCCTTAGAAGGGTCTGCAAGCAAGTCTGTGAGATACTTGAAAATGAGCTTTGCCAGAAAGAATATGCCATAGCAAAGAGACACCCTCAGATTGGGCAGCAGTTGATCCTTGAAGACTGCCAAGATTTGCCTGAAGATGATCCAGACTGCCTCAAGATTGATATAGGTGCTATGATGCTTTCTGATGATGAATGCTTCTGGGAAAATGGTAGTGGCTATCTGGGCAAGGTTAATGTGGCAGAAACCGGAACACCTTGTGTGGAATGGTCAAAGCAGTGGCATGTAAAAGTGTTTGATTACCCTGAACTGGCAGGGATGCACAGTTACTGCAGAAACCCTGGAGGACTCAAGTCCCAGCCTTGGTGTGTCACTGAGAAAGATGGCAAAACGGAGAAACAGCTGTGTGACATACCAAAATGTGCTCACAAGATTTGGATTTACATTGTTATTGTCTTTCTTCTAATCACACTCATTATTGTAACCTTCACTGTGTGCATCTGCTTTAAACATAAAAGGAAGAATAATGCAGCCACAATAAGAGATATCAATCTTCCCAATGCAGATAAGAATATCTATGGCAATTCTAGATTGAATTCACCCATAGAAATGAGTGAGCTACTGAATAACTCCAACATGAGCAACCAGCCACATTTAGTTCAGCAAAAGAGCACCCGCGGAAATGGTATCCTCCGCATTCCCCAATACTCACTATCACAGATCAAATTCCTAGAAGAGTTGGGTGAAGGGGCTTTCGGGAAAGTCTACAAAGGTGCCCTGAAGAAGAATGGAGAAACACTGTATGTAGCTGTAAAAGCTCTCAAGGAGAATGCCTCTGCTAAAACTCAAGCAGATTTTAGAAGAGAAATAGACTTGATTTCAGAACTGACTCATGATAACATAGTTTGTATTGTTGGGGTGGCCCTGAGAGAAGAGCCGCTGTGTATGCTTTTTGAGTTCATGGCTCGTGGAGACCTGCATGAGTTCCTGATGGGTCGTGCTCCACCTTCTGGGAAAGGACTTCCGGCCTTGAGGCTGCTGAATATTACACAAAACATTGCAGCCGGTATGCAATACTTGTCAGCGCACCATTATGTACATAGAGATTTGGCTGCTAGGAACTGCTTGGTATCAGATGATTTTGTTGTAAAAATATCAGACTTTGGCCTGTCCAGAGATATTTATAGCTCAGATTACTACAGAGTGAGTATTACCACCATTGTTGGAATGATTTCAATCAAACTAAGATGTGTAAATACTACAATTCATATATGTTGTTTTAGGTGCAATCAAAAAGCTTGCTTCCAGTAAGATGGATGCCCCCAGAGTCTATTCTGTATGGAAAGTTCACAACCGAGAGTGACATTTGGTCATACGGAGTTGTGCTATGGGAGATTTATAGCTATGGATTGCAGCCATATTATGGGTAAGAATGACATGTAATTTATCTAAAAACCTTGCTTTATTGTCCTTTAAAGTAATTATTAGAAAGCAACAAGTTCTAACTATGTATACTATAAATTTTCAAGTAGAAATTCACACTTTCCCTTGTTAGCATGTCAAGTCATACATTCTATTCATACATTAAGTGAACACACGCGAACCTCCAGCATGCTGGATTAATTATATTAATCTCTTTCGAAGTGTTAATAATGGTATCGTCATCAGACAAACACGCGAGATGAGTAGTTAAATTAACCATTCATTAAAGAAATGCATTAATTACCTACAGCCTTTTATGTTCAATTTATACCCCAAAGCAAAAATCTTTTTGCGTGTTCTGGGTGTTTTAAGCTCCCAAGCGGATAAACGATTTTTTTCCGGTGTCAACAAATAACTCTTATAGTAGCTTCGCCATGTCCGTCTGTCGTTCTTTCTATACGCGGCTCAACTTAGCAGATATTAGTAGTAAGTACCTACTAGAAAGCTCTGCAGAGGTAATAATCACGCCAACAAACTGGTAAAACGAAATCCTGAAAATTTATATTTTTGGGTTGTGCTTTTCCATAACTAAAAAGGGGAAAAATATTTTTTTCTCGTCTAACTCATGGCATGAGGCACATGGGATAGCTAGTTAAAAATATTGTTGGTGCGTGAAAACTATTTTACAATTCAGGGATTCGTTTTCGAAATATTAAGGTTTAAAATGCTATAATTTTTAGGGTTTCGATTATCGGAGATCGGTTTCGAAACCCTTATGGTCTTGCTTTTTATGTCCTTGTTTCCGTCTTAAATATCGCTCCAACTTCAGCAGCAAATAACATAATTTAAAATATTATTACATTTCGTGCGCCTGTACAGGTCAAAGTCAAAAACTCTTTATTTCCATAAATACAATAAATGTACACTTAGAAAAGGTCAAATTCTTAATAATTAAAGAATACAAGAAAAAAAGAAAATATTTTTTTAGTAGGTACGAATTGTGATGAAATTTTAAGAGACCTACATGGTCAAGTGGGGGATCAAATGAAAGGTATCAGTTTGTACATTTCAAAACAGTTTTTGTAATTTTTGTAGTGTTAATACTTTTTGAAGTACTATGAAAAGTCGAAAAAATACCCATTCCCCCTCACCCCCGAATTTGCAAAGCAATCTATCTAAAATGTATAGTTTTTTTTAGTGTGTAGGTAGATATGGATCACAGAATATGTATAATATGTGCAGAATATGTATGTTTATGTATGGTATATAACAGGAAAAATATAGAGAAGTCTGTAAATTGAACACTTTTTGAAAAATTGTCTTAAGGGGTGGGGGATAATTATCAAAAGAGGAAGGGGGGGGCTAATTCAGAGAGGGGGGTATCAAATGAAAGGCATTGGTTTGTACATCTCAAAACAGTTTTTGATATATCTGTAGGTTTCATACTTTTTGAAATATTTTGATAAAACTCGAAAATTTTACTATTACCCTCTATACTCCGAAGTTTGCAAACTGATAACAACAAACTGCAAACTACAAACTGCTGCTTGCAAACTGATATCTGAAATGTTGTACCTTTAATTTTTAGGTATTCATTAAATAGCAAATTCTCTAACCGGTACCTATATACCCTTTAGTACATATTGGTATACTTGACAAACGTTCGAAACCCTCGGCGCGCGAGTCATACTCGCACTTCACGGATCTTGTTTAAGTTATGTAGTAGAGTTAATTGGTGCAGCCAACTTTGTGATGTTCGAAGTGGTTTAACTTTGAAAGGGTTTAAAAAAGTCAGGGGTTAAATTAGTTTGTTAGATAGTGACAGACCGAATGTTATTAAAAATTATCTATTAAATTTGTAACTTAAAATGTATTTAAGATAAACTAGCTCCTGCTCTCGAGTTTATCTTAATATATAAAAGAACAAGCGATTTTTTGGAGACAACGGCCAGCCTAAACCGCTGAAGCTAGAAAGCTGAAATTTGAAAAGCAAGTACCTGTTACTACACAACCTCCCGCTAAGGGATTTTTAGATATTCCACCCCTAAGGGGGTGAAAAGGGGGGTTGAAGTTTTGCTGATTTTGTAACTCCTTAAGCAGTGGCCCAATTAGCTTGAAACTTACAGAGAATACTAGAAATACAAAACTATTGAACACGTGCTTCAGGTTTTTTTTTTTTAAATCCTGAAAATGGGGTGAATTGGGATATTAAAGTTTGTGATTCGTAATTTGACTCCGAACTGAAATGTCTGCTTTTTAATGCATAATACTATTGACCTGAATTTTTTTGTATATATCAAAATGATAATAAATTAAAACACCTATATCAGGAATTTTCAAAAAAACCTTTAATTAGGCTAAAATGAGGGTAGAAGTTATTAGGGTGTTTTTTGCAACTCTTTATTCAGTGGCCCAATTAGCTTGAAACTTACAGATAATACTAAAAATATAAAACTATTGAACACATGTTTGAGATTTTTTTTTAATTTTCCTGATAATAGGGTAAATCAGGTTATTAAAGTTGTGATAAACTATAAAATAAATTATGATAGAATTACCACGCGGGCGAAGCCGCGGGGCACAACTAGTACGCATATAATGCATCTTGCATAAGTAGATGTAAAAATTATGGATGTGCCTATGATCTTCACTGCGTATAATTATGACTTTTAAACAGTGAAGATCATATCAACATCAAAATTATTTTGCCTTAGACGCAGAAGTTGTTAGATAGATAGATAACTCCTTATTGTACCACACCAACACAAAATATAATACAGAAGAAAATGCTGAAACAAGGAAGTACAAAGGGCGGCCTTATCGCTTTGAGTGATCTCTTAGGAACTTAAGGAAATGAAATCAATTACATATACCTACACTTCGTACTATAATATAACTCCAGACATAACTAGTGTCCGTCCGAAGGTTCGGTTTCGGTTTCGGCCAAAAACTAGAGCTAAACTTTTGCGGAGATTTCACTGTGTACATATGGAATATTGACCTATTCCAAATGTAAACGAGCTTTCTAGTGGTTTTTGTGTGAATGAGTAACAAACAGCCTTTTCTAATGTTTTCTGTGCAGATTCAAGATATGAAATAACTGAAATGCCATGTGGAAATTCAGTAAGGTTCGCCGCGGCCGAACGTCAATTTTTTGTCTGAACCTGGCCGAAACCGAAACCGAACCTTCGGTCGGACACTAGTTAATGGTCAAGCAAGATTTAAACAGTCTTGCATTACTAGCGTGTTAAGTAGTAGGTGTACTACTTAACACGCTAGTTCGATTAATACCGGTTACACGGGTCTTCAAGTGACTTTTCTTTTCTGGGAACTATGTGGTAATCGAACCCAGAAGCGTCACCGTCTCAGTCGCCCATTGCGTCACACCGGTCGTTAACATTTGGAATTTAGGTGTTTTATAAAGAAAGTACTTGTGTTTTCCAGATTCAGCAACCAGGAGGTGATATCAATGGTTCGAGGCGGCGAGCTGCTCGCGTGTCCCGCGCCCTGCCCAGCGTCCATGTACAGTCTGATGCGGGACTGTTGGAAGCACGCGCCGCATACCCGCCCTAGCTTCGAGACTATTGTCAACAGGTAACAAGTCATTTTGAATGTGAGTGGGTTAACTACGAATCTTGTTTGTGTTGGAAGAACACCAAGGTTCTAACACAAACAGGGTTCGTAGTTAACCCGTTCTCATTCATAATGCTTTCGTAAAACTATGACAGTTTTTTTGTCATCTTTTGCTAAACATTTTTTTGAATTTTATTTGGTTCTGTTTCCTGAATGTAAAAGAAAATGACAAATAACGCATTGTATTGATATACAAAATCTAAATCGTGATGCCTTTCACTATTACTCTTTTGGACCCCTATAGACAACAACAAAATACCCATTTTCGCACAAGGACCAATCATCCAGAAGAGTTTGGGCGATTTTAAAATGGATAATGTCCTGAATTCTTGTTCTTTAACCATACATGGATTTCTTATCTGCAAACTTATTTACAGGATCTCAGACTGGATTCAAAATGGCGGCTGTCCGGACATGTCAGCCCCATCAGAATCCAGCAGTAGCGGCTGCATGCACCGACCCACCGGCTCCACGAGAGACCTTCAAGAAAGGGCGCCTCTTCTACCCCCTCACTGCGCCTCTTCAAATGGTTCTCTCGCCACCGGCAGCTTGAAGAAGTTCAGCGTAGCTAGCTCCAGCTTGAAAAGAGAGGTAGATGATAACCGTAGTACGTGCAGCGAAGTGCCCCCTCTCGCGCCAAAAAAGAAACACAGCTCAGGTTCGTTGATCGACGAGAGGGGTACGAAAGAAACTGTTGTCAGAATACCGAACACTCAGTTCGGGAATGAGATATAATGTAGGTGAATAAGGGCCGGTCTTCATCAGAGCAGAGGTGTGTAAAAACAAACATCAAGGTTTCAATAATAGCGTCACATGACATGCCCACCGGGACGTGTTCGTGATTCTATTGGCTGCTTTGGTGGAACTCGGGCTTAAGGCTGCGTTTTTATAAAGATATCATTCAAACGAAAGTTTTTTTTAACATGTTGTTGTAGTTTAATTGATCATGAACTACATGATCGATATAGGGTTTTGTAAACGCAACTTATGGCTAGGTTAATTCAGATTTTAAGCTGCGTTTCAATCGATCTATACTTGCCCTTTAGCTTTAAATTCCTAGTTAATTTATTCGTACGTTCCTTTGGCCATTAATGTATTGTATTTAATTTATTATTAAGAGTTTTCTATAAAATACGTATTATGTCAATTTCGTCGGCTGATTTGTCCTTTCTATTATAAATTAGGTGTTGTGGTGGTGATTGTCTTTTAATTATTAAGTATTTATTTTGAATGATTACGATTTTTGACAGTGTTAAATTAAGTATGGCCACTGGTAAACAATTGAAGTGTGTGTACCCTGTTCGAATAATTTTGCAGTTGACTATATTTACCTACTATTTATTTATTAGTCTTTACACTAGTATTTAAGTTTAATTAACCAATATTAAAGCAAGCATTATTTATCGACTTTTATATTATTAGGATGACAGCTCTGGTCTTTAACAAATAATTTTATGAAGGATGATATTATTAGTTTTATTAATATGGTTCATTTAAATCTGTTGAACAATTGTATTTATTAAAACGCCTATTTTCTTATGCATGTCAACATACCACAATATATTGATTGGTGTTAAGCGTTACATACAAGTGAGATATATGGTATATTCACATTCATAGTCCATAATTATGCCTATTTTAACTAAACCAAGTCTAGCTTTGGTACCTTTAAAACGTTACCTACCTTTATAAGAAGGCAAGTTTAAACATCGCAGCTGTGATTTTGCGCAAAATCAGTGACAGGTTTGGCAATTATTTGGCAACAACAAAAAAATTGTGTCTTAGAAATCGGTCTTAGATTAAATTTTATTTATGCATTAGGTAGACACAATGTATGATGATGACGACACTGATGATTATGATGAAATGTCTTGCCTCCAATGTGTAGATCTATTTTTAATTTTGTACAATATACACTTACTTTATTTTATATGTTTGTACTTTCTGTACTTACTTGCCAAAGACTTTTTTTGTATGTGATACATTTAGTTTTTTACCTAGTGTATAAATTGTATATGTAAAATAAACGATTTTTGAAAAGTTTTTAGTTCCATCATTACGACCGACGCGACGAGGCCAATAATAAACAAAACTTTTAAGTAGTGGGCCCAGCACGAGGATTGTTCTCTAGGGTAGAATAGACAATAATGACATCGACTTGACTTCTTAGTATTTGGTAATATGTGACTGGTTTATCACTTTTCTGCCAGTGTCCAGTTCATAGAAATATTATAGTCATGGAATGGAGGCGGGTTTAAATATGTATATTTTGAAAAACACCAATGAGATTTTTACCTCGAAAACAAATAATGTATAATGCATCGTCCAACATTGCGTAGGTACTTTTATTGAAGTTGAAGGATTAAATTTCAAATACTTAGGTACCTGACATACCTACGCATTCCATGACAAAGTGACTTAATTTTACTACATTCTACCTAAACAATCCCCGTACTTGCCCTACAGATACTTAAAAACCTATAAACACATCGACAAAAAGTTTAATTTGTTCCAAGCACCCAAGCTAAGTCATCGACATGGATGGGTCTATCCAAGTCTTATTGCCAATTATTATATTAGCTGCTGCCCGCGCGCTTTTCAAGTAGCCTATGTCCGTTCCCGTACCGGGATACCATTTACCTTCCTACCAAATTTCATTTAGATCCGTTAAGGCGTGAAAAGGTAACAGACAGAGTTATTTTCGAATTTAAATGATTACTTTATAACCTTTATTATCAAAGAAAACTACAATCAAATAATAAAAACCAAAGAACTATTTAATGTTTACAATTGAAACTATTATGCAAACTGCAGACTCAAAGTCAGTCATTCGGTTAGAGAATAGCTGGTATGTTAGCGTTGACAAAGGCCGCCGGATGAGCTTAAGGCTGGCATGGCGAAATATTACTAGCTTCTAAAATATATCACCCGAGAGCTGACGAGTATCCGGCGCAGCGCATCAGCATTGCCATACAGCGCGCATTATCGGGGCAATGCAGTTGAATGCAGTCAGCGTCTTGGGGACGCTTCCGACTGGTATTGTAAATAGGTACTATTTCTAATTTGTTTTTAATATTTGATTGTAATTTTCTTTGCTAATAAAACCCATTAATAACTTCTGCCCGCGGCTTCTCACGCATTTTTAAGTAGCTATGTCCGTGCCCGTGATATTGTTTACCTCCCTACCAAATTTCATTAACATCTGTTTTGCCTTTTAGGCGTAAAAAGATAACAGACATACAAGAGTTACTTTCGCTTTTATGGATGGTGTGTGAACGCCTCGCCCACCCGCCGCCACCGCACTCCGTCCTCGTCGTCAGTTGAACCCTATTTCAAGAAGAGGCCAATTTCCTTTAAGATGACCAATCCACTGAAATCTCAATCCTACTAGCGACTTGCTCCCTCCCGGCATATAAACTGCACAACCTTCGACGAAAGAAATCGCCTTTCCGTACAACCCATGGACGAACGAATTATATTTTAAGTCTGTGGTTAGTATTGTCAAAGTGTTGTCACTGTCACATGATAAACAATACAACTGTCAAATTCGCTAGAAAGAGAAGAGAAATCGATTGACTGGCTGGCCGTGCGTGCAGATCCTTTGGTACAAGGCTGTTCGATTTTCTAAAAAATTACCTGTAAAATGACTGTAAACTTACCATTTTGCGTATTATTATGTAAACTACATCCGCACTTGCGATAGCGCTGTTATATTTAGCCCCGGTTGGCTCCAATTGAGTAATAGAATCATTGTACCAAATTAGTGTATTCATACCTACTCAGCGAATCAGTCTTGTGAAAACAAAGTGAAATGGTGGAAAACGGTGCATCTAGTGGAGGCAGTGATAGTCCCAACGCGCCATGCTCGCGCTCTGGGCTCCTTGAGACGTTGATACGTGGTGTTTGGTACAGAGTTCACTGCACTCTCGAGGATGATTACATGAGCGTATCTCTGGACGATGGATATGACGCCACTACCACGCTCAATGGATCCGTCAACAATAACAATGTTGAGACCCCCAACAGTGACTTTACAGAAGTGCCAGAGGCTATTGCTAATCAAAAACGTTTAGTGCAAGTGGTGAAATCTGACAATAATGGGTTAGGTATATCTATAAAAGGTGGAATAGAGAATAACATGCCAATATTGATATCAAAAATATTCAAAGGCATGGCTGCTGATCTTACAGAACAGTTGTATGTTGGTGATGCTATTTTGTCGGTGAACGGAGAGGACTTGAAAGATGCAACACATGAAGAGGCTGTAAAGGCACTAAAAAGGGCTGGAAAAATGGTGCAGCTAGAAGGTAAGTTGTTGTTAACTTTATGTTTAAAACATTTCTAAAATATTGCATCATTTTATTAAGTACTTAGCTATTCTTCAAATAGCATGCAAGTTGGTTCAATTAGTCCAGTAACATACCAGCTATAATTGACCCTAATTGTGTCTATTGAAGTCATTCACTTCTGACTTTATTGCTAGCTTATGTACCTACCTATGTATATTAGGTACAAGTGTGTGTACAAGTGTGTATACAATACAATGCACTTTATTGCACACCACAAAAAAAATACAAGAAAAAAGATACGGGAAAAGAGAGAACAGAGTTGCACAATGGCCGGCCTTATCGCTAAGAGTGATTTCTTCCAGATGTGTATCCTGCAACAAAAACTTGGATACTATATTACTAATAACATGACATAGTTTTTAAAATAATTGCAAAACAATAATTTTAGATACATCTCTCTTTGAGATACCTGACTTAAAAAAAAATTGCATTCAAAATATTAAGTAACAGTTCCACGCAAAACCTTCTCTAATGTGATTAAACAAAATGCATTCACATGCACCACCCTCCCTCCCACAAATTGGCATACCATACAGTCAGAGAAGGTAAAAAACAGATTTGCGCAATATTAAATTGCCAAGTCACTTATCCTCCAACTTCAAGCACACACACAATTCAATTGTAGAAGAAAAAACCACACAATGGAAAAATCCCTCAAAGTAAATCATCAACTAGTTTTGTCTCTCCACAAGACATCATCAGTACACCGCAAAACTAGACTTTGATACTAAGACTGCCATGCAACAATGACAGAGTCTTGCCAGCAATGCAAAGTAATGCCTGAATTTATTATTTATCCATGACTTTTGGAAAATTGTAAATGTTTTGGTATTTTTGCTATTAACTGCATCTCTTTAATCATGGTCTGAAACTATTATGATTGTATTCCAGTGAAATATCTCCGAGAAGTGACACCATACTTCCGCAAGGCATCAATAATCAGTGAAGTGGGCTGGGAGCTCCAACGAGGGTATATGGCTGAGGCGCCGTCGTCGCCGCCGTCCCCGCGCCGCCGCCGCGCCGACACCAGATATGTGCCACTTCTGATGGCTTGCATAGCTAAGAACTTGCGACATCATGATCCAGGTATTAAGTCAATTTCTATTCATGATCCAGGTATTAAGTCAATTTCTATTCATGATCCAGGTATTAAGTCAATTTCTTTCTCTTTGCTTGATCCAGAACTATTTTATCTTCTGCAATCTAATCACACAACAGTGTGTAAACCTGTTGAAAAATATTTGTGTTTTTATAATAGCAAGTTATTTTAAAATTAATATTAAAATTATTGGTGAAAATTGCCTTCCCTATCAGTGATGATGTCTGTCTTTGATTAACAAGACGTACTGTATTACCTCATAGTTTCTACAATAATAATTGTTCCATAAGCCACTTGTTGTTAATTCCAGAGGAGAGAACAATAGAGATCTACTCTCCCGATGGCGTGCACGCACTAGCACTGCGCGCGGGCACGTCGGGGGCGGCCGCGGGCTGGCATCGTGCGTTGCACGCCGCCGTACGACGTGCAGCACGCGCGGCGCTTGCACGCGCACGCCCGCATCTGAGGCCGCTGTTGGGAGACGTGCGCTTCGCTGGATGGCTAGCGAGGCGTCCGCCACAAGATCATGTAAGTTGTACTAAGATAGGAGATTCTTCAGGCATGGCAGAATCACAGGCCAATCGCGCTGCTCTGTCTGTGAGAATTGAAAATGTTCTTCAGGTGCGAGTGGGTTGAGTGAGGTAGAGTGACGCTTCATTCCAACAATGGAAGTCCAAGAATCAATTTGTCCATTAGCAGGGATCTACTAGGTGTACCTAACATAATAATGTGCTCAAACTTAATGAACATACTGAAAGTGGGCTAGAATTCAGAATCGTGCTTAAAATGGTGTCCCCTCTCGTTGGCATTCTAAGCCCCTTTGGGTACTATACTATATAGGGGCCATAGTCCCTAAACCTTAAAATAAACGCGCTTGTTCCGTGCCACAACGCTTTTTCCATGGGCTCAATAAGAATAGCGCGAATTCTAGCAGTTTTATAAATTCTGATTTGTTTTGTAGATGAGCGCTTCTGGAGGATCAGATAGTTCAGACGACAGTGAGGGATGGCAGCCAACTTTTGTGGCGATCACAGATCGTGAGCTCAGGTAACCTTTTGCCTTTTCAGGTAGTTTTTGAAAAACTTATTTTACATCAATTGCTTAGGCATTTCAATGGAAATGACCTGCTACATAGTAAGCAATTCGGGTTTACTCGCGGCAGGTCAACTACTGATGCCGGTGTAGAGTTAGTAACGCATATTTTTGATGCTTGGGAGAAGTCGCAAGATGCATTAGGCATTTTTTGCGACTTGTCAAAAGCATTCGATTGCGTACACCATGAAACATTAATCAGGAAACTAAATCACTATGGAATAAGGAACAGCTCTTTGGGTCTTCTTACATCTTATTTGAGTAATAGGATACAAAGAGTTGACATTAATGGGAAACGGTCTTCGGGGTCTGTAGTTACAATAGGTGTACCGCAGGGATCTATCCTCGGCCCTTTCCTATTTTTAATTTATATTAACGACCTGCCTCATCTTGTTAAGAATAATCACGAGATTGTGTTGTTTCCTGATGACACTTCATTAATTTTTAAAATGAAACGACAAGACACGAATTTCGATGATGTGGATAATGCAATTTCAAAAGTAGTCCATTGGTTTAATGTTAATAATCTTTTGCTTAACGAAACCAAAACGAAATGTATTAGATTTATTCTACCTAATGTTAAACAAGTTCAGGCTGATGTAAATGTAAAAGGAGAAACGTTAAAAATTGTAGAAAGTACCGTTTTCTTAGGAATCACCTTAGATAATAAACTTCAATGGGGCGCACACATAGATATGCTATCGAAGAGACTTAGTTCTGCAGCATATGCTGTCAAAAAAATCCGTCATCTTACAGACGTGGATACATCTAGACTTGTTTATTTCAGCTACTTCCATAGTATTATGTCTTATGGTATTCTACTGTGGGGGAACGCTGCAGATATTAACACCGTATTTGTGTTGCAGAAGAGGGCTGTTCGTGCGATCTATAGTATGGGTCCCAGAGAATCCCTGCGTGATAAATTCAAAGAAATAAACATAATGACAGTACCATGTCAATATATTTATGAAAACCTATTGTACACTCATAGAAATATCAATCGGTTCCCTAAAAATAGCGATGTACATAATTTGAATACAAGGAATAAACATCAACTCGCTGTGCCCACAACTAGACTACACAAAATTAATGTATCTTTTAAAGGGCAATGTATACGCTTCTACAACAAAACTCCTAGTGAGTTGCAAAAATTATCAGTAAATAAATTCAAACAAATTGTCAAAACCTTCCTGTGTAAAAAGGCCTACTATAAAATATCAGATTATCTAGAGGATAAAAAAGCGTGGGACGGAATTTGCTCCAACTCGAAAAATAACAACTAACATGCTAAAAGGTTTCTTCGTCGCTTCTTTACTTTAGTCTACGTACCGAAGCGACTGAAATAAAAAATATCACTTTATTTCCGTGTCAGTGTTTAATTATTAAGAATTTGACCTTTTCTAAGTATACATTTATTGTATTTATGGAAATAAAGAGTTTTTGACTTTTGACTTTTGAACAGTGCTACAGTAGTAGACTTTTTATAAGCTTCTTGTTAATTGCTAGCTGCGTTTCCTACAGTGTACGCAATTTTCATCAGATTATACGAAGCGGCTCCATGGTCTGGCGAGGCATGGTGCACAGCATCAGAAAGCTTCAGCCTAGCTGCCACGCGCCTCGCGTGGTGGCGGCGCGCGGGCGGCGTGCGTGGCGGCGCAGCGGCATTAGGCGTGCGGGCCGGCACGCCGGCGGGGCTGGCGGTGAGAGCGTTGCGAGCCGACACTCCGCATGACTTGGCGGCGGTGGCGGGTGCTCTCGTCGACGGCGCGCATCTTGCCGTGCGCGCACAACCGGAGTTTACCTTCCGTAAGTAGACGACCTTAGTGGCGACATTGCGTTATACAGTAAAGTGCAAGATGACTAACATCTACACTGCCGGCCAAAAGTTTGAGACCACCTACATCAAAGTAGGAAAATGAAATAAAACTCAAAATACAAAGCAAGAGGTTTAATTATGAATTAAAATACTTATTTCCTAATACACATACATTATGAAGAAAACAAAAAAATCAAGAAAAATCAACCATTTACTTTAAAAATGTCGCTCATATTTTATACAGATTTTTCGTCGAAAAACCCTCCCTTGCATTTTATTACTACTTTCACTATTCTTGGCATACGAGCAATCAATTTGTCGATTGTATCTTGTGATATATTGTTCCAGCTTTCTTGTAAAGCCTTCCACATGTCTTCTTGCGAAGTGGGACAACAACTGCGCACATTTCTATCAAGCTCTTCCCACAAAAGCTCAATCGGGTTGAGATCCGGACTCTGAGGGGGCCTCACCATGTTTTTTAAAACCCCTTCTGTTTCTTTGTGTTCTAAATAACCCCTGCATAATTTTGAACTATGTTTTGGGTACCACCACCATGCTTGACTGTTGGCACCACACAGTCTGGCATCATCTTTTCCTCGACGTTACGTCGAACAAAAATTCGTCGTTTTGAACCAAATATTTCAAATTTGGAATCATCTGACCAAAGAACTTGTTTAAAGTCTTCTTCAGTCCAGTCTCGATGGGTAAGGGCCCACTGCATCCGTTTCTTTTTGTTTTGTGGCCTTAGTAGTGGTTTTCGAACGACGACGCGACCAAATAACTTAGCATCTCTCAAACGTCTTTTTACTGTAGTCAATGATACAGGTTCTGATCGGGATTTGTTCACTTCTACGCGGATTTCTGGTGCTGTTAGGCGTCTATTCCGCTTGCTGGTAGTGACGATGAAGTGATCCTCGCGAGAAGTGGTAGTTCTCGGCCTTCCCGAACGCGAACGATCTTGATTACTGCCAGTCTCCTTGTATCGGGTTATTGTGTTATGAACACAAGTCTTCGACAACTTAAGTTGAGAGGCAATCGCACGTTCAGATTTGCCTTCGCCGTATAAAACAACTATGGCAGAGCGAGTTTCACTGCTAATTTCGCGAACTTTTCCCATTTTAAGATGTCTTCACTGTAACAACGACGAGCTCAGACTAATAAGGTAGAAAATAATTTACTCCATAAAAACTCAGGTACTAAATATGTTTTAGGAAGCTAACATAATCCCTGATATCGGTTAACGCGAAACAAACCCAAAACAATAAGTAATGAGCAGATCATAAAAATATTACAATGACTCTACCACCTGGTCCTTGCGCGGCGCTCATTGATGTTTTGAAACAATAGACCTTTTTAGGATGATAACTTAAACAACAACATAAATAATGACTCTTAGAAATTCTTTAATAATAATAGAATACGCAGGTGTTCAAATTAGCTCATTATCATATGTGTACTTTGAAATATTTTGTTGGTGACAAAGATTTTTACAGTGGTCTCAAACTTTTGGCCGGCAGTGTATGTTATATATTATAACATATTGTGTATATTGTGTATACTCTACTACATGGACCTCACACCTGCGATTCGCTCATGACATAGTCTTAATGGCGGAGTCGCTTGAGGAGCTGAACCAGATGCTGGATGGCCTAGCCACAGCCTCACGATGCATCGGTCTTGGCATGAATTTGGATAAAACCAAAGTCATGATCAATGTCCATATTGATCCAGGACCGGTCATCATCATACATGGCACTTTATACATCAGCATACCTTCTCGAAAATGTTTCCGAGTCCTTGGGCAGATTCTGCAGTTAGGTAAAAACATTTTCGAGAAGGAGGCCTAGAGGAGGGTTTAGCTAGGCTGCCCGCGTTTGGTAAACTTCGTCGAGTCTTCTCGTCATCCATACCGCAATGCTTGAAAACGAAAGTTTTTAACCAGTGCGTCCTACCCGTTATGTATGACCTATGGAGCTGAGATGTAGACACTCACGGTAGGGCTGGTCCACCAGTTCAAAGTTGCTCAGCGAGCTATGGAAAGAGCTATGCTCGGACTTTCTCTAAAGGATAGGATTCTTCTTAGGATTTCTTTGAGCTATGTCGAGAACCAAAGTTATCGACGAAAGTTATCTCAAAGAATTAGCAAGCTGAAGTGGCAGTGGGCCGGCCATATCACGCGAAGAACCGACGACCACTGGGATAAACGTGTTCTCGAGTGTAGCCCGCGGCTCGGCAAACGTAGTGTAGGATGCCCACCGGCCAGGTGGGATGACGTTCTGCAAAAGACTGCAGGCAGATGCTGGATGCGGCAAGCTGAAGACAGGGCGCTATGGCGCTCATTAGGGGAGGCCTATGTCCAACAGTGGACTAAGATAGGTTGAAGATTATGATGACTACAAGGACACAGATTTTAGCCTAGTACGTGACTTTTGATCTCATCGCACCATTTGCTGAAGAGAGACCAATACTAACTGCAACTGTTTATTGACCAGGATGTCGTTTCCGCGGTGGCTGCGCCCGCCTAGCACTGGGTACCTCCGGCGTCTGCGTTTGGGAGGCCGCGGGGTCCCTCGGTCGCGGCGGCGCGCGCGCCCTCTACCGGCGGCCGCTGCACGCGCTGCGGGCGTCGGCTGACGACGACCGCTCGGCGCTCTGGCTGCATTTCGCTGATGATGATACTGTGGTGAGTGTCTTTAGCTACTGCTTCCGGCTAGTCTTGGGGCCTCCGGCGAGTGTAGAAGACTGCTCGCCCTGCACCGGCGCGGCCGTATAGCACGCGCCGCGGGCCTCCACCGGATGTTGCGTATGTCACAGTCGATTGACAACTCATTCATCCAAATCAGCTGAGTGGATAGATGAGATGATACGGCGTAACAAACGTACCTAATAGGACTTTAGACAACAGAGCCAAAAGGAACTAAAGGTTTTGAACACACTATGTGTGTTCAAAACCTTCCTTTTGGCTCTGTCGTAGTCAGGTAACACGAATATCTTAAACTGATAACAATAACTGGATTCAATGATTAGAACGAAATATCAACACGGAATTGAAAAATCCTTACGGCTGCGCCACAAAAATTCGGCGAGCGCCGACAAAGCGACCCGAACCAGAATAAAAGTTAACGATAATACACTAAAGTAACATTACAATCTAGCCATAGAATTGGCTTATGCGTAACATTACAATCTAGCCATAGAATTGGCTTATGCGTAACAATACAATCTAGCCATAGAATTGGCTTATGCGTAACATTACAATCTAGCCATAGAATTGGCTTATGAGTAACATTACAATCTAGCCATAGAATTGGCTTATGAGTAACATTACAATCTAGCCATAGAATTGGCTTATGAGTAACATTACAATCTAGCCATAGAATTGGCTTATGAGTAACATTACAATCTAGCCATAGAATTGGCTTATGAGTAACATTACAATCTAGCCATAGAATTGGCTTATGAGTAACATTACAATCTAGCCATAGAATTGGCTTATGCGTAATTTAGTTATGACCTAGTTTTGTAAAAACCAGGATCAGCACCGAAAACAAAGTGACTGTTTCGAATGCTTCTACAAATAATAAGACTCCATTTTCTGATTCCGTTAATCTCTTTCTCAGGAGCTAGACATGGAAGGCAGTCCGAAGCCAGCAGTGTTTATTCTCCACAACTTGCTCTCATCTCGAGTGCATTCTCTTCCCGGCGAGTCGGCAACACAGCCCCTATAACCGATAAAATAGTAGACCGCTAGTTCTGCGCGAGGCAGGTATAAGTTACACTCGTGTTGTGCATGTAAAGTGAGCCTTTTGCTCTTGTTATAAGGATGAATGTCAAGCGTTATCGGATAAGCTTCTGCGCAGCTTTTGTTTACCAATGTGAGTCGCCGTGAGAAACGAATGGGACATCGAGGTTGTATTTTGATGTTTATGATGTTCTTCGTAGAGTTTAAAATTATTTGTCTCGAATTGTACTACACTACATTCTTTGTTAGCATTCCAAAAGTATTGATACTTTGATAGTAAACGTGTGTTCTTTATCTATCGAATTACGCATAATTTAAATTCAATCTTAGCGAGTTCTATTTATGGCCTAATGAAAAAATAATTATTATTTATGTAGATGTCGAAATGACGATGATATTTCTTTCTTTTTAAATTAAATGTATTTTTATAACGTTTAAAATTCAATTTAAATGAAGCCGCTATCATATCATTCTGTTTATGCAATATCATAAATGAATTTGAAGACTCGATTTTCACCAATCGCAAGAACCATAAATGTACTGGAAACAAGCGTTTAAAAGACAATCTTTGACTATAGCTCAAAGTGATTGAGCTATAGTCAAAGATTGTGAATGCAAGAATAAATTTCTGTTTTGGAATATTTTGGTTATCTTAGATAAGTATCTAGTTACAACTTTTGTTATAGCCTATAATATTAATTGTTACGTTTTGTTTAAATCGAATGAACCCAACCTATGTTCTTCTGTGAGAACATAAGGTCTTCAAGAACAAGTCGGTCGACAGAACTGTCTTGTAGGCCAAGCACAGCGATTGTTGTCTAGGGTAGAAAACGTACGTCGCATCGTCATTTAATGCCGAAAATACATCAATCTAAGTAAAAAAGGGAAGATGAGGTACTTCCGTATCGAAAGTGGAAGGCTAATATTAGGTCCAGTTAGGTCCACCCACCTGAGTCATAGTCGGACCGGCATTCATGTCACACGTGCTTGCTACGACGTACTATTAGTGTTATTTATTGACTAAAAGACTACAGCTATGTCCTCGTGTTCGTTCATTATGACTATTGCACAAGATTGGAAAGTAACTGTGAGTGAGTGTTTGCGTATAGTTGTAACACAGGCCAGTTGTTGAGTAAGCACTTGGAGAACGTACCATATCTAGATTTTATATAGATCTATGCCACAATATTAGACATTCATTCCTTCAACTTCAATAATTTTAGCAATGTATGACGATGCGATGTCATTCTACTCTAGACAACAATCGCTGTGCCTACAGTAGGGCAAGCACGGTGATTGTTGTCTAGGGTAGAATAGACAAAAAATCGTCATTGAATGCATAAATTATTTGAAATTCATTTTGAATTCAATAATTTTAGCAATGTATGCGATGTCGTTTTTGTTTACCCCCCCGTAGAAAACAATCGCTGTGCCTGGCCGACTGAACCTGTAATTTTACACGCGAAAACGAAAAACGCTCTATTTGCTGGTTTTTTTTAAATCATTCAATCTGTACAGTAGGTTTGTAGTGTCAACGATCTTCCAAAGAATCTCGATTATTAAACAAGATAGAAGCTAGCTTTAATCATGTTAGGAAAGTTACATAAATAATTATATTTAATTTAATATAATTTAATCTGATTAGTGTAGGTATTTGTTGAGTTTTTAGTATAATATTAGGTAAGCGTTTGTCATTATTCTTTTGTATGTTTCAGCAATTATATTTCTATTTGATTTACCTGTTTAAAAATTAAAATACATTTATTATGAATTATGGTTATTTTAGAATGAATTAAACATTTTTTATATGAAAAGGATGTTAGTTATGAAACCACAGTGTATTAAGTGAATGAATTTCTGATTGGGCTATACGGGTCATTGTTTGGGCGTTTTTTCATTACATACGACACGACACCGACATCAGGACGCATAATTATAAGAATCTACCATTCGACGACCGCTGTGGCGCAGACGGCAAAGGTCCGCCTGCGACGCGGAAGGTTGCGGGTTCTATTCCCGCCTCGGGACAAATGTGCGTACGATCTGCAGATATTTGTTCCGGGTGTTCTGGGTGTTTTCTACGTGTGGTTAAAAAGTATCTATCTATGTATGTATTGTATTAAGTATATCAGATAAGTAGTACCCATAACACAAGCTCAGCTAACTTCGGGGCTAGATGATGCTGTGTGGATTGTCCAGTATTATTTATTTATTGTTGGGCGCCAACTACCGGAGAGACAGCGTGCAGTACAATTTCATAGAATTATGCGTCCACTGATGTCGGTACCGGAGTCGGGTCGCCATATAGAGAAACGGCCTATCGCGTTCCATATGAGCGTTTTTATGGGCGGTAGCATCACAGCGATTATTTACTCGCCGCGGTACGCTCGCTGGTGTTTTGTACCTTACATGTCCGCCCGTGCAAACAATGCACCGTTTATTGTTATACAGGATGCCACGTAACATAGCCGTAAAGGGGTGATTCTGGAACTCGACTTTGTTCTACGGTTTTTGGAAGAACACGATTATGAAGAAAAATTTGTGATTATTAAAAAAATCTAGCACAAAAATGTATCCCCTCGGGGTCCAATCACACCTTGGCTTTGAACACGCACCCTGTATAAATTGAACATTTTCTTGTTCAAGAATTCCGAGAATATAGAGTAGATAAGTAAAATTTTGCTTTGTTTTTTATGGCGTCGGCTATTATATTAATTATCTAGATGTAAGTTTCCCCTATACTATGTACCTACCTATCTGGTAGCTTTAGAGAAGGGGCCGAATTCTGCTAACTAATCGCTTTACAATGACAATGGTACCATCGCAGAATCGTCCATAGATAAAAGAAACTAGATAATGCGTGCGGTGTTTTTTGCCCTGAGAGATACATACAATGGTTTTAACCTTTTCACACACGTCGGCTCCATCTGTAGTTCCTTTCAGCAAAGGTAAAATGCTAAAATGTATAATTCTGAGACGATACCATTGCTATGGTGAAGCGATTAATTTAGTGTAATTAGGGCCCAGTAAGATGGCAATATGTAAAAGTGATATCAAATAACGGTAAAATATTTATTTTAATACCGATTTCATACAACTTTGTAGAAGACATGTTTATACAGAATGAACTATCGATTTATTATCACTTACTATGAACCAATGACTGATTACCACGCAATATTTTAATAAACTAGTTTATTTATGCCTCTGTAGCGTCTATATTGAGTAACATATTATATAACTTATGTTATGAAATGTCACGTCCATATTATAAAACATGTTAAATAACTAAGATGTTTTATAACATGTTATGTGTATCTGGACGCACCTTAATTACCTTGTATTTTTCTATATTTCTTTTCCCTACTAACGCTATATATCCGAAAGTTTGTGAATTCATTTCTAAATGGATTTGATTTCATAGAAGATTTTTCTAAATAGGGGTTTGGAAGTCCAAAAGCGAGTCAAACCGCGGGCAAAAGATTTCCGTAACATTATTGAATCGGACAGTGTTTTTGGAATTTTTCTGCAACGATACGCAAGTTGCCCTTTATTCAATGAGCTATATTATACAAATGCGCTGGTCATATTATCGATGACAGATTGAGGCCATTTGATTTTCGCCATTTTGGCGCTGAGTGTTAGCGTGAGCGGTGTGACCGTCTATGGAACTAATATTACAGTTGTCATGTTGTTTTGGTACGCCTCAACAAATGTCAATTTTATCCCAGAAACGGTCGAGAGGGGCGCTTTGAATCGACACAATAAACAACTGTCATTGCGCACAGAATATTCCCTCCAGCGTACTTGTATAGTGGAGCTCAATGCCTTTAATACACTTAATTGAAGTTGCCATATCAAATTAACTTAAGACTTATCTCTAAGAATCTTGTAATCTCTTTTAGAATTTCTACTGATGACTTAATTAATTGTTTTATATTGATCAGCTATACTATGACTAACATTTCACTTTTCATACTTTCTCGAATCTAAGACGTAGCTTAATACTCATAGAGTAGATATTGAAAGAATCATCGAAAACAACATAACTTTTTGTCAATCATACTGTTCATTGATCTTTTGATTAGGTATAAGCTGGATATTATTTGTATGTCTTATTAAAATAAATAAGGTTTTTTCGTGGCCTTTCATTGGTGTCGATTCGGTCGACTTAAAAACTAAACTAAACAAATTTGACGGTAATTTTTATTTGCCGTCGCTTTCTTAATGATCGCATTAAAAAGGACAGCAATATTATCTAGGGATGTGGTCACTGAGCTCTATTATACGCTGGAGGTCATGTTATCGATGTATAATTGAGCTCAGTGGACGTGTTCCTAACCGAATTGAAACCTTTGTCACTTCTTGTCTATAAAGTCCAAATACGTACAACCGTTCATTTTAATCCGTAATTGAGAACTTCTAACAGGCACAAGTTTATATAGAATTCCTTTGCTCGTAACCAATATAATTTAATTTCATATTATGTAATTATTCGTAGTACCTATACGAACTGTTTTGTAATTTTTGTATTAGTTAGTTATTTATTGATATACACGTTTATAACATTAAACATTGATACCTACGTTTGAATAGGGAGGTCTTGTCTTAACCGTTGTGTATAATCTTTATAAAGTATTTTAAACGCGATCAATTCACGGGCATTTATCGCGTTTATTTATAATTTTTTCCCGACTTTTCAACATGTTTAAATACCCGTGAATATTTATAATTATATAATTTTTATTATAGAATCGTCTATACCTAGTTGAAACTTCATGATCAATATGATACATTAAAACATTAACAATGAACAATTTTTTATGTTACTCTCCTATCCTAATAATTTAAACTCTTAAGCAACCGCGAGACCTACCAACGTTTTATCGCACGCAGATATGGGTTCAAATGGGTCCCGGGTTTAAATCCGGGTCGGGCCAAATTTGTTATTGGGAAATTTTTAAGAAAAAATCGCAGTCCTGCCAATCGCAGCCTGAAGTAGCCGGAGTTACACTCCCGTGCCTCGGAAATTACGTCAAGCCGTTAATCGTCCGCCAGACCTCTCCCCGGTCGTGTCGGGTCGTCCGTCCGATGAGAGTGAGGGAATACAGTATGCACAGAGTGCACCTGTGTTTGCGCACATACTTGGGCACTATAATATGTGCCGCCAGTTTATTGTACCTAATGACAACGAAAGTCTAAGATCGCCCATATGATCGAAATTTAATAAACTAGAAAACTGGCTTATCGCCTTGTTTAATCTGTCTTGTTTAATCTAGGTTAGATTAGAGATGAAAACGGTGTGCTAAGCCTTAGTATGTAGGGTTTTTAGAAGTTATGACGACGATGACGTGACGAGCTCGATGCACATCTTCCATCAAGGCCTGTTGCAGCGTTAGAGCGCGAGGAGTGGAAAGAGAAAAGGGAGGCTTTGCCCAGCAGTGGGACAGTAGTAGCTAAAATGGGAATTAAGTCGTAGCTAGGTTTCTCCAATTCATTAGGAAATGATTGAAAATAGACGAACTCATCATTCATTAGGTCGTGTAACTGGATCGCTGACCGGCTGAGAGCCCTTCCATTCTCCTCCATAACCTCAGCCTTATGAAAACCTAGCAATATCCCAAGCTAATTCCAACTTAAACGTTCACAGACAAGGCTCAATTTCCTATCGGAACAACATCAATGGCCACGGGTAACCTATTGTTTCGCTAGCCCATTGAAAAGTTGACAGAAGCTCTCCAATGTAGGCCTATATCTAGGTTCTATTGGTAAGGCTTGCGGATTCATCGTATAGATCGCATAGAACGTTTAGTAGAATCGGTTTCTACAGAACGTAGGTAGGTGCCAACTCGGTAGATAATAACGAGCAGGTATGATCTACTGAGTAGGCACCTACCGATCCATTTCGACTCGGGATGGAGCGAAATATGTAGTACCTATCTCTAGAGGTCTAGGTAGATTCTAGTACAATATTGTACAATATTGTAGTATCTAATATTGCAGGTTCTACAGGCAGGCACCTATCTAATCTTTCTAAGTACTAGACTAGGACACAGATTTTACAATACACTAGGATGACATTTTGTCGGTCTATATCACCACTTTCAACTAAATAGGTAGGTAGTTGAAAGTGGTGATATAGACAAATTCCCATATTTTACTATAAGCTATTACAAAGCAATTCTTAACATAATTTCATAGAACCTAGACCACAAAAAACCGCTGAACCACACCTCTCCTAAATCTGCTAAACCCGCAAGACAACAGAAAATGCTGAACAAATACTTACTACGAGCAGAAAGTCATTTCAATTCAGGAAAACCCAAAACCGTCCGAATTTCAGACGGTTCTGGGTTTTAATCCTATCGATTCAGAGACTGAATGATATCTGAGCGCACATTCTACAAGACCATTCTATAATTTTGTATCCAAGTGAAATTAGCGCTCCTACTCCTCGAAGAATCACCGGTTTCTGGAGTTGAGCGGATTCAGCGGCTTTAGTGTGTTCTTTTGGTGTGGTGTAGGGGTTTCTGTGATTTTGTGTGTACACGGGGTTTTGGCGTCTTCATCTGTAGATACTCTCTCTCAGCTCTTTTAGGCAGTGACTTCACATAACGGTAGGTATAACCTGTGTATAACCTACTTAAAGAATGGGATTGATAATGACGTCATCTCTCATACTGTCCCGCTCAGATCGGATTCGAACCAAAATTTATCGACACTTGTAAAACAACAGAATCGACCCCGTCTATATTTGTTATGTTTGGTACCTACCTAACACATAAACTAGTGACGTTTTTCATCTCTCTCATATTATACCCACCTAGTCTACGATTATTTGTAACAATACCTGCACTCTGTCTGTAGCCTTGTTACGTTTTCTATGCAAACCATATTACGATAAATCATAGTGGGCGTCGTCGCGGAGATGCATAGAGTCTGTCCGCTAAGCGAGAACCAGCCAAGCGAAAAATTGCATATGCTAGACTACCTAGGTACCTTTATTAACTTACCTGGGTTGTTACCTACCTCTATGTAAGATACGTACTACGTACGCTATTGTGAAACATAGCGTTTTACTTTATTATTGCTGCTGCTATTTTAAAATTATCTTGCAGTGCCTAAGAAAGTAGATTAGCTTTAGTGTTAGTCCAATTTTCTGCTATTATTATTTTCTGCTATAGACCTTCCAATTTTGACGACCTCTATTGCGCAGCAAGCGTAGATCCGCCTGGTTGTGTGTTCGATTCTCGTCTCGGGATCAATGTTTTTGCGATCTGAATATGTGATCCGGGTGTTTTGGGTGTTTTCTGGTGTCTATCCAAGTATAACGTATTATTTATAACCAGTTATTTAGTACACAAGCTCTATTGTCTGGGGCTAGATGAAGCTGTGTGAGTTGTCCAACATAAAAATAAAAAAAAATATCTGTCATGGAAGCTATTTGTCTACCGTCTACCTACTAGGTAAGTAGAGTTCTATACCTATATGTAAATCTAACGAGAATTTATTTACAGTAGGTAGATGAAGAAAATGTAATGCTCGCAATATCTGGTACCTTATTAAATTAAAATAAAATTGCAAATCAAATCCAATCATTTATTCGCTGGAATGTAGGTACAAAAGCTTTTAAACATAATGATAATTCCAATACAATCTGCCTCGTCGAGGCAGGCAAAATTTAAATTTTAGGCTATTTAGATAGATAGATAGATAATACTTTGATCACAGAAACTTATATATAAAACAATATGGTACAGAAGGTAACCAAATTGGCGGCCTTATCGCTTAAAGCGATTTCTTCCAGGCAACCAAAGCTTAAAAGAGACTAGAGAGAAAAGAGATAAAGGATGGCGAAGCTAATTACAAATATAAAACTAATACAAACTATAACTAATACACATATACCTACCAAATAGAAATATAAACTAATACATAACAACAAATACAATAGTGACTGTGAGAGACATACTAATTACTTACTTAAATTTAGCAAAACTTCAAACATCACAAAATAAACTTATCAAACTTCTTTTCAATATTCCTTACTTAACTTCCACTGAAACAGTTTATAAAGAAACAAAAATAATGAACATTAAACAGTTATACAAATATACAACATGCATCCTAGTCCGTAAAATATTAAATAATAAAATTCACACAACTTTAACATACACTAAATTAGGAGAAATAAGCAAACGTAGTTCACGTCGTGCCAGCTTTATCGTTCTTCCGAAAACTCGGACTAACTATGGCAAAAAAACGATACTATGTGAAGGCGCACAGCTTTACAATACTTTACCCTCCCAAATTAAAAGTGTAACCTCATTTAATGTGTTCAAACTAAAATTAGCTCAACATATCATAAATGATAAGTCACTTCTTATTAAGTGAACACAATAAATGAGCCAGCTATTGAATGACCACAACCTATGTATATATACGTAATCTAACCCTGTTCTCATGTAAGTGACTTTGTATAAATTGTCTTTTTGAGAATAAATGAATATTAAACGTTAAATAATATGCGTAAACTTTTCGTATTTATAGTAGGTAATATGTCAAAGATTAATACTATTCAGATAACTAAAGCTATTACAATTCAAAATGTGTGTCAATATTATTATTGTTACTTCAAATAGGTCAAAATAAAGTTGTATAGTCAAAATAATCCTTCATGTCATAAAAACATCTATCCATTAACTTTAACTTTTACACTTTTAATTTAATTTTAAATAAATTAAATGGTATAGCTTTTAGTTCATTATGCAATTTGTTGTTAATTTTTATTGCTGATAAGCATTCTTTGTTACAATTTTTTCTCTGTGTTCCGGAGCATAGAGCCTGTCCTTATGTCTCGTCTGTCTCTCCATCACATCTGCGTTTGACTTAAACTAATGAGGATATTGTTTCACAAACAGGCAAATATCCCTTATGTACATGCACGGCAAAGATAGTATATTAAATTTCCTAAACAAGGGTTTGCATCCATCCGTATTCCAAGCGCCACAGATGGCTCGTACGCATTTTATTTAAATTTTAATTATGCATCTGTTGAATTTCCCAACAAAATTAACCCGCACGCCAGAGATTTACCCGTGCGTGGTATGCTTTCAGTGCTGCGTCTTTGGAAACCCGAAGTCTTAGGCTTCTTATTACGAAAACAAATCTATCCAACTTGTTGAAGGTGTGCTTGACATGTAGCTTCCAGCTCCAATGCCCATCCAGCCATATTCCTAGGAATTTGGCTGTAGCTATTAACTTCAACAATATCTGTGTTATTACAGTTCATCGCTAGATTTAGTTTTGTACGCTCATCCCAAACTGCATCATATATGTTTTTATCAAGTTAATTTTAAAATTATTATTATTTAGCCAATTAATTGTATTATATAATGTATTATTAACTTTCTAATGTCATACTATTTTCTCCCATTATAATAATAGTGGTGTCGTCAGCAAATAATACCTATGTATGTCTTATGTCTAGTAAAATTAGGAATGTCATTATTGGATCCCGTAACTTTCCGTATCGCAACATGTCTTCGGTTGGGTGCAAGGTGTTGCGCGCCTCATCAATGCGGTACTGCTGTCGAACAGCTTGGTCATCACGGATTATCGTGTACTTGGGCCACCGCCCCGGTCGGATATCTCGTCATGCCAGCCTTAACGACATCATCCGGCGGGCCTTTGTCACTGCTAACGTACCAGCTATTCTCGAACCGAATGGTCTGTTGCGTGACGATGGTAAGAGATCCGACGGCATGACACTAGTCCCATGGGAGTTGGGGAGGCCCATTGTGTGGGACACTACATGCGTCGACACACTTGCGCCTTCCCATCTTCCGAGGACATCCGTAAGGGCTGGTGCGGCGGCAGATTTGGCCGGGGATCTCAAGAGACGCAAATATGCAGGTCTCAACAGAGCCTACAAATTTGCTCCTTTTGGGGTCGAGACCCTAGATCCGTGAGGTACCGAGGCTCTCCGGGTTTTTAAAAAGTTATCTGAGCGTCTGGTCGACGCGACGCGTGACCCGAGAGCTGGTGGGTATCTGGCGCAGCGCATCAGCATTGTCATACAGCAGCCAGCGCCTTTGGGATGCTTCCGACTGGTTTTGATATGGATCAGTTGAGCTACCTGTAGATTGTTTGCAACAGTCTGCAGTTAGCTTAATTGTTTAAATTTTAGATACTAGTTTTAATTTGTTTTTATTATTGAATTGTAATTTTCTTTGTCAATAAAGAATAAAAAAAAAGGAATGCCATCGATATACATGAAAAATTAAAAAAGTCCTATAATACTACCCTGCGGTACTCCAAATCTATTGTGTTTGAGGCTAGATCGCACGATATTTTTATTTCCCTTAGATATATATATATATATATATATATATATATAGACTTTCGCTACTTCAACGCACCATACCTAGTTTATAGAGCAATAATTTATGATCCCCAAAGTTATTTTTTGTCGTGGAATTACATATTCTATTAGCTTTATTCCCTTTATGAAGTTAGTAAGAATTATTTCAACACAAAGCGGTGACTGACAGACTAAGACTTTGCATCTAATATTATGAAATTAAGCATCATAATATTCATAATTAATGATATTAAGCCGAACCTTTGCCCTGTGCTTTGAACTTGTTTCGCCGGAGCCTAAGGTGATGTACTTTTCAACCTTTTGTCTAACGTTTTCATGAATATTACTAAGAACTGATTTAGTTAAGATAAAGCTTTATAATCATAACAATTAACAAGGATCTACTCATCGTAGCTACCTACTCTAGGTGGGATCATGCACAGACTATAACTGTAGCATTCTGATTTATTCAATGTACACGGGCATCGGATGTGCTAACCGGTCGACGGTTTATGCGCGCGCTGGGCGCGCGCACTCCTGGCGGATTAGCGGATAGATTCATATTCATATGAATGTACCTATAAAATATAGATCCATATATACAAACGCTACACATTTCAGATGGATCGCTCTCCAAGCTTCGGAGATAGGGGGGAATGGATACTGTTTCGACTTTTTTCAAAATTTTACAAAAAGTATGAAACCTACAGAAATTTTAAAAACTGTTTTGAAATATACAAACTGATACCTTTCATTTGATCCCCCATTTGATCTTTAATTTGATTCCCCACTTGACCTTGTAGGTCTCTTTTAAAATTTCGATATCACAATATTGACTGAATTTTTTTTTGTTTTAGTCTGCATATATACAGGAGGTGAGTTTTCTTCGGTGTAAAAATAAAAAAGTGAAAATTTGCTATTTCCATTCATTTTTAGTAAAACATTTATTTGCAAAGATTAATCCTTATCAGCAACAGAATCGATTAGTTTAATAATACAGGGTGTAATTTTTTTTCAAAAATCACTCGTGTCCATTTCCGTCAAAAGTAAAAGATTTTAAAAAAAATAAATATGCAGTTATTGTTTTCTTATAAATCGAGGGCATGACTCCTTTCACGACTTTTCCCTAACTCTCGTGGTTTCAGAGTTGGCCATCACCGCCCTTCTCAAAAAACCACCCTGTATAGGCGCATGAAATGTGTTATTATTTTAAATTTCAAGTTATTTGTTGCTGTAGTTGCTGAGATATCAAAGACAGAAAACAGGACAGAAAAAGCGAGTCCATTAGGGTTTCGAAACAGATCTTCGAACACTAAAAATGGCGATAAATAATGTCAGCAGATTCAAAAAAGCGTTGTGAACATTTTTGACCGTAATTTAGATTAAAAATTTACAAATAGACGTGTTTGTATCAAGTCAGGCTGGCTCCCAATTAACATTTTCATTGTCTACGACGGACATGCGGTCCTAGCACTGATTGTGCAGTTTAGGAGGCTAGGCAGTGAAAGCGTTGTGTTTGGTGTGGTTTGTTCTTAAATTATGTTGTTCGGTAGCTTAGCTACCTAACTAAAAAGCCTACCTGGCTTCAGAAAACACTCTTTATAATTTGCGGATTTTAGCTTACACCCAATTATCTGATTGTAAAACTTCTAAAATCATATCGTAGTAAGCAATCGAAGCAAACACTGCTAATCTCCTTAGATAAAACCTCCTCAGGTAAAACTTGCTAATTACACGCAATATTCAGGACGGATTGTGAGAAAGAGAAACGGCGTTATTAATCTCGGCTCCCAGCCTCCCATTTTAGAACATCTATCATGGGCTTTTACTATAGGGCCTGTACATATCTGACGGAAATTACGTCGTGTATCATCGGTCGCGTCACGCCAGAACAGACAAGTATATAATAAAACATTTAACCTCTTATACTCAATCGTTAATGCGTTAGTCCGAATAGAACGACCGATAATAGAGGTACAGTCAACGCATTTACCGTCAGATATGTACCGACCCTTACTGATTTAGCCTAGGATCTTCCATGAAAATCATATAATTTATTATAAGGAGGTTTGTTTTATGGGAGAAGTACGATTAAAGATAAAGATAAAATACATTTATTTACCCAAAAAAAAAACACAAAAAGATAACAAAGAAAGTGTATAGGTACATTAATAGGAAGGGTAGAATGGGTCCCTAACTCAGCATTTTCCAGTATTAGTCATTTGCCCAATACTGCGTTGGTTTTCAGTATGGGCCCTTACGGAGTGACGGCACAGTATTATTATTGCATTATTACAATAATAATGATGTCAAACTTGAGCGATAAATAAATAAATACAATACATGGTACAAAACATGTTTTACAGAACATTGAACAGAGATTACGATTATTCGTAAAAAAAAAACAAGATTGCAGCATTAGGCATCTTTATTTTTACCGTATCTGAGCCCTGTAATCATTAATCCTTACTAAGGACCTTCTTAGTTGTTAACCAAATTGCAAATACTGACAAAAACTAATCAATCGGAATAATCTTTGCAAATATTTGTTCCGGGTGTTCTGGGTATTTTCTATATATAATAAAAAATATCTATCTATGTTATGTATTGTATTAAGTTTATCAGTCATCTAGTACCCATGCATAACACAAGCTCTGCTTACTTTGGGGCTAGATGATGCTGTGTGGATTGTCCAGCATTATTTATTATTTATTTATTATTATTATTATTATAATCTGTATTTCAATAAAACCTACCTACTTTTGAATAGGTATTTTAAAACTTACTAATACTTTTACTGTACTGTTTTGTCTTAGGCCCGTATTATGAAAGCTAGCTCAGTCATAGATTTATGCATGAGTGACGTTTATGGTATAGAAAAGCGTTACTCAAGCATAGATTGATGACTGAGCAAACTTTCATGATACGGGCCTTAGTGTCTGCCTCTCAACAGTGCAGAGACCCAATTAGGGCTTTTGTAATATATCCGTCAACAGTGCAGAGGACCATTTCAGCCCAGTCAGCTGGCACCCACTTTAGGCTCAACTTCACTTTTGTTTGTTTATATCTTGCTCCAACCTATTGAAATGCGTTCTTGTTAGAGCAAGGTAGGTATCTAGCGCTCTATCACTTGTTGCGTCATACAAAAATTCCGAGAAATCCGTAGATAACTTCACTTGCCGACGCTTTCTGCTTTGGTCAATTTTATTCATTGTTTTGCTGAAAAACTATTGTTCTATTGATATAACGTGCTTTGGAAATCCAAGAAAAAATTAATTTTTGTTGATTTTAGTACTCCTCACAGTGTTTCCAGTACTGTTTGTGTGATAAAAACGGTTTAGAGTACTATCCAATAAATAGGTCTAAGAATTAGGTGGTTGAAGTTACATTTAGGTACAATATTATACTTACTGCTTAACAATATTATACTTGCTGCTTTTCTAAGTGTACATTTATTGTATTTATGGAAATAAAGAGTTTTTGACTTTGACTTTGACTTGACTTTGACTTAAAAACACCAAAAAACGCAGTTTTCGTTTTTTTGCACATTTTGCAAGCCCCAACAGTGCGGGCAGCCCATATCGGGCGGCACTGTTAACGCCATTCAACTGCGCTGTCAACGCAAAATTTGGCCTCACTGTTGAGAGTATCTATTTACTTTGAGCAATTAAAAGTGCTTTTGATCCCATTCATTTCTCTCTTTATTTTTTGTACTTTTCTTGGTATTATAGGGTACGTACTCAGCATCTTGTAGGTACACCTAATCCGTTCAGAGTGCAGGTAGGTAATTCTGTCTCATCTTCAACACACAGCTTACAACTTAGATAAAAGTTGTAAACACTGTATAAATCACTTAGTCGATGAGCTGTAGATGTAAACGCCCAAGTTGGAAAATTACTAAATTTATGTTGACTCAACGTCACACTGCTTTCACAGAACAAATAATAGTTAATACGCTGAAAACATTATGTGCCCTTAAGGGGAGAAAGTTTGCTTGTCAAGCTAGGCCTAGATCTTAGTACACACGGGATCCACGTGCTAAAAAACTCGAATTACATTAAATTCTACATTTTTTCTTTGGTTCGTTAAATGTACTTAACCACTATTGAAAAAAAATACGATAAAAAAAAACATGAAAGTGCACTGTTTCGCATATAATTTGGTCGAGATCTCAGGAATTCTGCGGTCTATTGAAATGAGTTATGTTTTGATTTGTAGGTTATTACTAATTATTTGGTTCCTTGAACCAGTTTATACATATATTATTCTTGTAAATAAGCAAACACTTGATTTTTGCGCTTACGCCGCCGTTCCAAAAACTTATGCTCTGTCCCGCTTCTATGAACGCGAAATCTTAATGCCTATCCTTTTCACAAAATGACGCGCAACGCGCCCTCTTATGTAGTTTGAAGTTTTGAAGCACTCTGGTTCGAAGAGTGAAGTAAAAAAATGTATGACGGTGCTACAAGGGCTCTACGCCGTAGCAAGCGCTACGAGATGTTGATTTTATATGTATTATCAGAGACTAGTACATTAGAGGTACTTTACTAGTCTCTGGTATTATTCAATCGAGTTTATACCTACAGCAATGTGTCAGGCAACTTCAAAAAGGACGGGTGAGGATGATGGTCAGACTGGCAGTTTGTTGATAGGTATTATTATGTATTATACACACTCAGGAACCTTTCGTAACTCAAACACTTTTCCACCGATCTCGTTTTACAGTGAACCAACGGCTCTTCTGTGAGATTAGTAGCGAGACACACTAGACCAGAACATTGTTTTACCTACTGACTCATTTTAAATTTTACCTACATCTTTCCGTTGCCAAATATAAGTAGGTATCTAAAAGCTTTATTACCAGCTTTTCATATTTTACCGTTGCAAAATAATTCAAAATGTTTTATGTAACTATTGTCATACTTTTATTTTAGGCAAGGGAGGAAGTGGAGGGTAGAGGGGGCAAATGCCCCCCTAAAATAAAACGGGGGCCCACGCCCCCCTCCGTTTTACTACTTGGTAAAGAAGATTTCTTTGTGTTATCCTTCACAGAGCGGTTTTTTGTTTAAAAAAAGCGCTTGTAGATTTGTACGTGAGAACTATAGTTGGGAGAGAGCAGAGCATCAGTATATCACTAAAGTCATTTACAACGGGATATTTACCATGATTTCAGTATTGAGGTGTCCAATATTTCGGCACAGTTTTATGCGCCATGATCAGTTATTCCGTGATCATGAAACTGAACATGGCGCATGAAACTGTGCCTTAATATTGGACTTTAGTGATAATAGCCATGCCGGATTTAAAAGCTTCATCAGTATATCTTTTACACGCCTTTCTTATTTCCACCTGTATGGTACGTATGTTTGTAACTTGAATTTGTTTGTTTGAATCTTTGAACCTGATTTTCACCTACTACTTCAAAAATTTAAATCTGAAGTTTTGAAGTAGGTGAAAATCACGTTTAACGTGCAAAGTTTCAGTTCAATCGAACTGAAACTTTGCACACTTATCAAGGACCGATGATAATACAATAATTAAATGAGTTTGTCCCATTGAAATTTTCCTGACCAGGATCATCAGGAACTTAAAATCATAGAATTTACTATACCGGCTGTATGCAAACAAACAAACTTATGCCAAATTTACCGACTCTCCGTATTATATTTTATAAGAAGTGAATACAAACAATTAATTCGAAATCCCAAAAAAAGAAAACAAACTGATGTAGACATTTTGGTAACAGATAGTTCAAAAAACTAAAATAGCTTCTATGTCAGATCGAACTAAAAAATAAAAAAATAAAGAGTGTTCGGCAGAACGTGTGTCATTATGGTAGCTAGGGGAAGTCATGGTATTATAATACAAGGTATGGCATTCCGAGGCCGTCCAAGACTCTTCTTCACATATTTGTGACCACCCAAAAGCGTAACAAAAATTTCGGCGGCTCGCGCCGGCCGCTTCCGTTAAGTATATCTTTTTCATTTTTTTTTTTGATTTCCTTAATTATTTTTGTTAATAGCCGAACAAATCGCAAAAATGATGAGGCTATCTTTGCTCGCCGTCGTCTTAGCTTCCTTTCTTTGTCGCTAACCCGACCTCACTAAACTCCAAAACTACCTCGGCTTGCTCCGCTGCCGCTGTTATTTATATTCATACCATTCATCTACCGCCGCAGTCTTTAAAATTTTCAGGGCTCGCGCCATTCGTTGTTATTTATTTTTCTTACTCTTCCTAACTTATTTGTGATAATTAAAAATATGTAAGATATGTTTTAGCATATAAAAAAAATACAGTATTTAATAAATAAATAAATAAAATAATAAAATTCGTTTATTTCGGACAATTTGAAATCCATAGGGTGTTAGTAGCACGTATAAAGAAAATAAAAATAAAAAGTAGATTTAACCTAGTTATATTAAGTATTAAATTATTATTAAATCCTCTCTAGATTGCATTCCGGATAAGACTTACCCAGAATGACGAGGAACATCTATCAGATAACGTCCTCAGGATGCCGTTGCAACTGTCCTGTATTCTGCGGGTCAGGGAGACAGTTTTTTGCGGATAATTGCGTCAAAACCATCCGTTTGGTATTCTGCAAACATCCCTGATGCGCTACAGAAGCAAGGAAGCCGCAACATCATCCTGAAAACGTTATTGTATTGGATGCGTAGAGTTACTAGCGACTTTTTTGTATGGTTGACCCATAGACTTCCCGTGTACATACTTTGACAGTAAGCTTTAAATAGCGTAAGTTTAACTTCTTCAGTACAACGGGAAAATCTGCGAGCCACCATATTACCTCTCACTGCTAGAGCTCTACGTCCCTCTCAATGTCCGCATCGTCTTTAAGGTCGTCGGTAATTATATGTCCCAGGTATTTAAATTTCGATACTCGTTTAATGATCAAGCCATTTAGGGTAATAGAATTAGTATTGATAGTACAATTACCGGCGGCCCCATAGACCATGCACTCTGTTTTTTTAACATTATACATGAGTCCATGCTCAGTGGCATATGATTCACAAAAACATAACATTTCTCTCAAGCCACTCAGCAGCACCATATCGTCCGCATAACTTAAGTTATTGGTGTTGACCCCATCTATACTACAGCCGAAATGCATGCTGCTCAACCCCACGATGAGATCATTGACATAGATGTTGAAGAGTTTTGGAGAACCCCCAGTCACACCCCATTCTCCAGCTTATATGCCTCCGGAAGTGACTGCGCCCATCTTACAAAGTTGGTTTGATTGGCATACCAAAACTGAAGCAACTTCTGCATCTCTACCGGTACACCCCTGCTCTCTAACTTTCTCCACAGCACATCTTACGAGACGAGGTCAAAGGCCTTGGATAGGTCAAGACAGCAGGCGTATACCGGCGTTTTTCGGCTGGTATAGTATTGAACAGTGTGCTTAAGAATTACGATTGCGCTTTCAGTAGAAAGTCCGGATCGAAATCCGAACTGAGCGTCATGTAAATCTGAGTATTTGTCTAGGTAAGAATTAAGCACACTGTCCAGCACTTTAGCGATGACTGTTGTCAGTGAGATAGGGCGGTAATTTTTCTTATCCGAGACGTCTCCAGTTCTGTCTGTGAATAGGCACAACGATCGTTTTCATTAGGTCATGTGGTAAATACGTGTGACTCATGCACTCATGCACATTGTGAAAAACAGAGCGAGAACCCTCGGTAGATGAATTAATGCTCGTTTAAATATCAGTAAAACAACACAAAAAAAAAATTCTTATACTTATAACTCAATGACATTACTAATGTCACCAAAAGGCCCGCAACCGATTAGAGGAAAGGGGTGACAAAATGACTAACCTAGCTAATTTGCTCAATGTCCGTAATGAACAAAAGCTGCCAGAACTCGAATAATTTGAAACGTCCGCGGCAGATACCCGCTAATCGAGGCAAAGCAGAGGCAGTGGACATTTCACTAAATTTATAGGCTGAATAGAGCTGGGCAGAGCTAGGTACATACCTACCTACCTATCTAGCGAAAACTAGAATAAAGCTGACAGCGCTGTTCTAAAATAATGTTAGGTTATGTGGATGGGATTTTGTAATGTCGCGATTTTGTGACTTATAAAGGTATGAAAGATCTAGTCACTAATGTCATAAAATCATCTACTTTGTACCAATTTCTGCTCGCACCTTTGCTTATATCCCAGGTCTTACCTTTGCTTATATACCAAATTTTTGCGAAATTTCAGCTCAATATTTTCAGTACTTTTAGCGTAGAGGGGTAACAAGTAAATGTTTTTATTACTCACAACAACTTCTGTTTCTTTTTTCTCTTTTTTCTTTCTCTTCTTTGCGTGCGGCGCGCGTGTAGTGCGTTAAAACTGGTAAAAAATAGCACCCACTTCCGCTGCCAGCATCCATCAAAAATCTTACAATAGCTGTCATCGCTCGGTTAAGCAAATATAGCCGGAGCCTTCGATTGGAACGTGCTCAAGTGTGGTCGTTAGTTAGCAATCCACAGTCTACTCGAATTTTGAAATTCTTTTCCGATCGTGATTACCTGTGCGAAAGAAACGGCCAAGAAGCCACTGTGTGAAGATCGTGACTTAATTAAACTCGGGCAAAAAATGTCTGTCATTTTGATAGGTGCTCCACGGAATTGGGCTTTGTGAAGTGGCTTGATGCGCCTGTCCTCATGGTTTTGTGAGAGGATACTTCGAGACCGAGTCGTTGTCTAGCTCAGATGTTAATGTTAAACAGGTTTTAGTTCGCTGTACGCCACAAACTTTGGTTAACTTCAACCGACTTCAAAGCTTACATATTAGTAGTTAGACACACACAATCAGTTAGGTAACAGGTAATTTTTTTCACAAGTTTCAATGTAAAACTATTACGGTAAAAAATAACATAATTAGATAGGGGACGATAAATAGGGAAAGTTATGTGCTACGGCGTAGACGGTCTACGCTTCGTAGAAGTGCTATGATTGTGATAAGAAAAGAGTTACGTTAAAATGTAATACTACCAAGTACCTACATCCTCCACCTCCACCTCCACAGCCTGTATTGGTCCACTGCTGGACCAAGACCTCCCCCTGATAAGCGCCTTGGTGGCTTTTGGGTTTTATCTCACGGGGGGAATGCCCATAATCCCCAGGCTGGGCATGCGGGTTGGGGATCGCAGTTCGGTGGAAGAATTGTCCTGCAGGGGGCACTGCTGCCCGCCCCCGGTGGATATCCCTTAGTCGCCTCTTACGACATCCGTGGGAAGCGTTGGGGTGGTTTGTTTGTTTGCTTTGCATTTGAAGGTATAGTAGTGCTCCATACAACGCACATATAGGTGTTAACACAACACCAACGTCATCCCCAAACAACGTCTTGAACGTAGAACTTAATACGAAGTTTTAGCCTTTGAGGTAAGTTATGAGCAGTTCAAAGAAGTCTCATTACTGGATTGCGTTTTTAAATATGTATGTAAGTCTGCATGGTAGATTGTTACCCGCTTCTTCGATATAGCCACAGTTTTTGTCAGTCAAAGGTGGTCAGTATGGTCTATAGATAGATACATAGATAGATAACTCTTTATTGTACCACGCAAACACAAAATACAATACAGAAGAAAATGCTGAGAATCAAAGAAGTACAAAGGGTGGCCTGATCGCTTTGAGCGATCTCTTCTAGGCAACCTTGGGATAGAATGGATATAAGAGAACAATAAAGACGGTGACGCTTGGAAAACTTAAGAAAATTACAACAATTGCATATACCTACACTACGTACCAAACTACCTACATATTTGAGCATTGTACAGTGTCACAAATGTATTGTCGAACAGTTGATTGTAATAAAATATTTATTAAATACTGGGGTCTGTCAGATTGGTTACTCCCAACGCTCGATCGTACGCTGAGGATTCGGTAGTAAAATTGTTGTTTGAATATTACCTATCTGTGGTTTAGCGTGGTATTTTTTTTACTCAACCAAATCGATTCGCATTGATTTCTACACATCTCTGTTCAATATGTCAAATTCTGGCATTCATAACCTGGGCCAAATTGTGATTAGTGCTAGATTAGAAATTTTATATATAGGTATTTCTATAAATTGGCCTATTTCTAATATCGAATGGAAACATCCCTAACTGTCATGGCGGATTGTCAGCCTCACAGGGGAAAAAGGCTCATTTGAGATTTGTATCGGGGATCCCCTGTCAGGCCTTTGTAGGTGAACGTCCCCTAAACTGTGTAAAACTACTTCAATAAGTAACGTTTGGTGGGACGTAAATGTTGGGTAATGGTGAAGTTTGTTTTGAGAAATACTGAACTAACAATTTAGTCTGCTCCTTTTTCGAAATTGTGCAGGGCATTATTAGATCATTATTAATTATTAGATCATTATTCATTATTATATCATTATTATATTATGTACAGGACAGTATTTGCGCTATAAAATTACATTACGCGAAATTAGGAGTGGGATGCCTACTAGTAGGACTTCTACAGTACGTGCAGCCAGATTTTTTAAATATTTTCTAAGACTGCTGCTCAGCTGCATTTTACTTTCGTATTAAGTCTAACTACCTACCTAACTAAGCCTAAACGGAAAGATATATTCATTCTAACCATACACTCTAGGTCCTTACTAAATATCACTACGGAGGTCTACTAAAAAACAATAAATTATTGAAAACACATTTTCACTTTGTAACAAAGATTTCGATAACGCGTCTACCTCGTTTCGTATGTAACGGTAGAAGGTTGACCTTAAATATTTATAAACTTACGCAATCTGAACAGATTATTATATTGTCATCCCGTGACCACGACAGTATGTAAACCTGTTGAAACGTCGGGAAAAATAGGTAAACAAACGCGATAAATACCCGTTAACAAATAGTACTAATGCCTGTTACCAAAGAGTAAAATAATATACAGGGTGTTTGTTAATGCGACTGACATAATTTTTTGGGGAGTTGGGGGGTCAAAGGCTACATGTATCTGGTAGATTCAATGTCCTAAGTATCACGGTTACTGAGATATGATTTTTGTAGGTTTTTTGAAAATCGCCCAAAATTTCGCCTTTAAATCGCCATATCTTTTTTGTTTGTGGTTGTAATGCCACAAAATATCTTGAGCTGTATTCTTAAATGTATAATTATTCTAAATAAATTATAACTTACTACAATTCACTTTAAAAAAAAAGTTACGTGTATTAAAAGTCCAAAATCTGTGTAAAAGTTATAAATCGCGACAATTTTTTTTCTGTTAACGTCACAAAATACAATAGTACTAGCCTCTCATTTACCTTTGCAGGTAAATGAGAGGCTGAAAGAAAACTCATTCGGACGATCTGCGGAATCGTGAAGTCAGTTCATTGGGACAAAGAGCGAACTTAATTAGGTCACGAAGGAGACGATGTCGAACATGACCACCATTAGTAGTGCCACTTTAGTTTTACACACCTTGCATTGTGAACTGGCACTATTGCGATTTAACAGTTTAAATTCTCAAAAAAAGAGCTTAAAATATCTCTTTCACCAAAGTTTAGACATTTATTTAGAGCTTCTGACAATGAAATTATGGTAAAGAGAATAGTACTTTCATTAAATAACGGCTGCACCTATTTTCACCAAACGTAGCTATGAACATTATTGATGAAATTATCATTTGAAAAGTATTCAGTAAAAAAATGGTTCATATGTTTAGGTTTGGGGCTACGAAAGTTTACGAAAGGGGTTACGTGTAAAACGTCGGATAGTAAAAAACAATAATGCATAACAGGCCCCCGTTCACGTTGCCGTCGGATAGTTATTGTTCAGAACTTATTTGCCAACGGAGCTTCGCTCGAAAACTCCCATTTCCAAATTTTTTATAATTATCTTTATCTCATTCTGAAAAGGTGCGGATTATATCTGTCAAAAATGTATAAACCTAATTCACAAGTTAATATGATTTGTATTAAAATTTATTTTTAATTCGCAAATCTTATGAAGCATGTGCCATATAAAAGCCGAAAACTATCATTATCACGTTTTCAAGGCTCTTCGAAATAATTACTTATCATTTCGCTAACGAAATTTTTATGTTAATTTCGGGAAGTTTACCTAGGGCGCCGAAATTGTAACGTAATGAAAAGTAAAGTTGAGAATCGGTTTGAATTATTTTACTGTTTGATCAATTTCCATAACAATTTGGTGTGCCAGACATTATTTGTTTTTCGGAGGAGCTCAATGTGTGTGCGGCTTCTACCAGTACAAGTGTTCTTTTGACAAATATATAGCTCTAGAGAGATTTGCTGAGTGAGTAAATCATACCAGACGAGCAAGTTTTTTTTTAATAATTCGATGTTTTAACAAAAACGAAAGACCGACTTCATATTCGTTTTTTTTTAAATTGATGTTGAGCGTTTTTTATGTTATGCCAGACAAATAATAATGCGACCACACAAAATAATTTTCTATACAAAACCGTGTAAACTATCAAAATCAGCCCACAGTTGACTGAGAAATTGAATAAGAATAAGAATAAAATATATTTATTTTATAAACAGACTTAAACATACACAACACATACTTAATAATACAAACAAAACTTAAAATATATAATTGACGACATATGTAAATAAAAAAAACATACATACAACCGAACAAAACGTCCTCCATTTTTCGAAAACTCGTTCTTATTCAGTCAAATCGGGCCCATACAAATCCCTTTCAAACCAAATGTATCAATTTTTATTCAAAGTTCAGTAAATACATAAGTTTCCAGCATTTTTGGGCCTAAACTTTAAACAAACGACTAGCGATTCTTTTCGGCGATCGCATGCCAAAGTGCCAGTCGGTAACAAATTGCTGAACAAATGACAGCCTGCCATCCGCATTTGCCAGTTTATGTATTTTTACCCTGACCTCTAGTTACGTAGGTAATTTGCGGCATGTACAGGTTATTGGTAATTCACTAACACTGCATGAGCTGCAGGTTCTGCCCATCATCAGGAACATGTTCGTGAAGACGCAAGGTCAGGATTGTAAAAAAAATAATGCAAATTACTTGCAATAAAAAATAATGTCGAAACCCAATAAATTACTAAAGACCGATCTCCCGCTCCTATTTATATCCAAATCATTATCATTGGACTATTTTACATCTACGAAAGATGATCTAAGTGCCATAAGTCTGGATGGGAGTCAGCCGAGCACACACAAACCCTCTAATCATTCAGGGCAGAGCCGTTTGTATAACTTTAATTTCCTATAAATCCCATCTAATGAACTATTATTGAATCGAGGGAGATACCAACTAATACCAATTACTACCAATTTAAAGAATCAAGACCTGGTTTATTCACGAACGAGCTCGTGATGATGGGCAGAACAGAACCTTCAGTTCACGCAGCGTCAGTGAATAACCCATTTAGGTCACCAACGACCTTGTAGGTGTAGGTCAATGGTCCTACTAATAAAAACTCGAATGTTTATGAACGTTTATGAAGATGTGCTTTTGAGTTTGAGCCACAAATAAAATCATTTTATTGCCTGAGAACGCGTTTAGACAAAACACAGATCATCATTCATTACGAATTCATTATTCTTAACGAGGGACTCCCTCGTTAAGGGATGAAACGTTGGTGTTCTTCCAACACAAATAAGGTTCGTAGTTAACCCGCTTACATTCGTAATGAATTCGTCAAACTACGATAGTTTTTACAAATCATCATCATCATCATAATAATCGTCAGCCCACGTAGGCCTACCCCATGTGACGCCACAAATAGCGGTCCTATGAGATGCCTTCATCCATCGACTTCGTGCGACTGTGTACAATGTCGTCGGTCGGTCCATCAAAAGGTCTTCCCACACTCCGTTTCGGCATCCATCGTATCGTGGTCGCCACTCGAGAAACAAAGATAAAACACAAACACACAACTTTTAAGACACAGACAGGTAGACATAAAGATCAAACACAGGCAGGAAAATAAACAATCAATAGCTAATTGATTGTTTATTTTATATTTTTTTTATAATTGTCTATATTTCAAGTTATACTGGTGTTTTTATCAATATCACTTGGGAAAAACACCAATATGAAATAGACAAGAATTAGAGGACGATTAAATTTATCCTAACATTTAGTAATGTTATTATATTAATGTCTAGATAATATCTCTATTTGTGTAGAAATAGGTCATGAAACTCGGCTGTTATATTTTTCAAAACGACTCAAAGAGCTTACTTACAATACAATTGAAAAGTGGAAGCGTTGAATGTGACTTAATTTTATTTTAAAAGACATTAAAACTTGCTGTCAGAGAGAAAAATAATCTCTGCTGTTGAATTATTGCTCGCAGGATGAGTCGCGAGATAGCGGATTATGGCCTAGGGGAGCGCTATTGAAATTTTTACTGTATTTTATGTACTTTACGACTCCAATTCGGAAATTTTGTACTAAGAAACCACTGTGCATTCGGCTCCGTAGGTATATATTTTTAAAGGATAAAATGTAGCTTTACAAAATGTAAACGTGTACCTAAATGTACCTGCAGTGTATTTTTAGGTTATAGCATTTGCGTACTGCCGCACGGTCTCGCTATTGTATCCAATTGATGAATGATGAGTCATTCTGGTCGTCAGGTTAAGTAGGTACCTATGGGTTTGTTAACAAATATTGTACCTGGAGTTGGACTGGAGTAGGTAAGATAACCAATGCAAAAGTTGAATGATTCGAGATCCGTTCTGTATTTTAGCGCACAAACACGTTACGTCTTCACACCCTTTCTCTTGTAAAATTATAAGTAGGATACGAAATTCTAGTTCAAGCTTGTTAAACTTTTATTGTTTTGATATCAGAGACTATAAGCTAAGCGAATTATTTATCGTGACTTCTTTTGTTATGAGATGCGACATGGATGCTTTCCTAAAAAAACAAAAAACACAACAAGACATATGTCGCTCACTGCGCTTTAGAACGTTTAATAAAGTAATACTAAAATAGATTTTGAATTCCAAAAATAGGTAGTAACTGCCGTAACAATTCTGCAATGACAGTGGAAATAAAAAGAAAGGCAGCGTCAAGAAAATAATGGGTGATATGATATTGGATTGGAAATACCTAATCCAAAATAACTTCCATGTATCAAACTGGACTCTTCCTATAAAAAGTATTTTAGTATATACGTATATAGGTATAAGATAGATAGATAACTCTTTATTTTACCACACAAGCACAAAATATAATACAGAAGACAATGCTGAGAAACAAGGAAGTACAAAGGGCGGCCTTATCGCTTTGAGCAATCTCTTCCAGGCAACCTTGGGATTTACTGGACTTATGAGAACAATATAGACGGTGGCGTTTGAAAAACTTAAGGAAATTAAAACAATTACATATACCTACACTACGTACTATAACTACCTACTTTATATAATAAACTTACATAGACATAAAAATAAAGTTATTAAATTTTTTACACTGATAAATAATACTGATGAAGTAGTTTTTTGAAGATTGGGAGTGATTTCGCACGTCTGATGTCCAGGGGAAGAGCATTCCATAGACGGATAGCTTTTGTACAGTGAAGGATTTTTCATAAGTAGTAGAGTGAGTGAGTTATCTATGAAATGCATTCTATTAAGTTTATCAGTCATCTAGTACCCATAACCAGCTCTGCTTAGCTCGGGGCTAGATGATGCTGTGTGGATTGTCCAGCATAATTTGTTTTTTATTTTAATTTGAATCCTGTTGAAATAAAACTCCGCTAACGACATAGTTCGCATATTCGCTTACCGAAGAAACTTATCGCAGAAGCGTGGCTTTTATCCTTTCCATTTAGAAAATATTTATTTAGCATCCTTTCCTTAAGCCGAGCGCTCAGGTGCGAGATAGCCCTAACTCAAATAAGGGGCCAGCCATTTAAATAAAGTACTTGTTTTCATTACATCTCCCGTTACTAACGTTTATTGTTTACCGCGAAACTAATTTCTTGTATTTTTGGTGGTCTTTGGTTTAGGGAGTTGTAATCTTGAGGCTTTTTGAGCTAGATGGCTATTTAATTAGGCTTTTCTAATACGAGAATGCAGGTATTTTCCCGTTTGCTTCGTTTTCTATGTATAATAAAAAATATCTATCTATGTGTATTGACAAATAAAATTACAATTCAATAATAAAAACAAATTAGAACTAGTATTTACAATTGAAACAATTAAGCTAACTGCAGACTGTTGCAAACAATCTACAGGGAGCTCAACTGATCCATATCAATACCAGTCGGAAGCGTCCCTAAGACGCTGGCTGCATTGCCCCGCTGTATGGCAATGCTGATGCGCTGCGCCAGATACCCGCCAGCTCTCGGGTCACGCGTCGCGTCGACCAGACGCTCAGATAACTTTTTAAAAACCCGGAGAGCCTCGGCACCCCACGGACCTAGGGTCTCGACACCAAAGGGAGCAAATATGTAGGCTCTGTCGAGACCTGCATATTTGCGTCTCTCTCTCTTATCTATCTATGTAATATTATTATCAATTAAGAATCTTGTTTTATTGTTTTACGTATTTATAGTGCAATAAAGTAATAATCTATCTGTCTATCTGATATAATTGTTTCAATTGTAAATACTACTTCTAATTTGTTTTTATTAATTTATTAATTTACTGATATACAATATATTGTATATCAGTTATCTAGTACCCACAACACAGCATGATGCTGTATGAATTGACCAGCATTATTTATCTATCTATACTTACAATGAAACTTTTTTTTAAATGGCAATGGCCTTTATTAGCAAAGAAACACACAACACAACACACAATAAATTTATAAAAACAAATAAGAACTAGTATTTACAATTGAAACAATTAAGCTGCCTGCAGACTGTTGCACACAATCTACAGGTAGCTCAACTGATCCATGTCAATACTAGACGGAAGCGTCCCTAGACTCTGGCTGCATTGCCCCGCTGTATGGCAATGCTGATGCGCTGCGCCAGATACCCACTCTACCTCTATTATCGACACTGAAACCTGAACTGTATTTTTTTTCTATTTTGTCTGTCTGTATCTTGGCCGCGCATCACACTGAAACTACTACCTCCAGCTCACCCTCCACAGCCTATATTGGTCCACTGCTGGACCCCTGATATAAGCGCCTTATTGGGATTATGGGATGTAGGGGTTATGGGGGTAATGCCCATAACCCACGCTGGGCATGCGGGTTAGGGATCGCAGTTTGTAGTAGAATAAAACTTTTTAAACTTTCGCGAATGCTGTTTAAAGCTGTTTTTAGGTACCTAAGCTTCTAGATCTATGATAATTATTTTTTTTCTAAGATCCTTTAGTTGGATACTGGATTCGAAGGTCATCACGTCCAGGTTAGTCGAGGACTGTGTGTCACGCCTAAACACGCAGGGCTCGAACAACAGAGTCGTCCTAAGATGGGTACCGAGACACGCGGGAATCAACGGGAATGAGTGTGCCTACGAACTCGTGCGTTCCGGGGCCAAGGGGACTCAGCTGGGCCCCGAGCCGTTCTGTGGCGTACCTAAAAGCCTGGCTCACAGAACACCTTGGATTCCTGCTACGAGGAATCGTCCAAGCTCTGGAAGAAATCCTCGGGCATGAGCCACTCAAAGTAATTGATAAAAGCCTTCAATAAACTTTACACCAACCGAATCCTAGCGCTAAGTAGAAGCAACCTTCGCATCATGACACGAGCTCTAACTGGACACTGTCGCCTTAACAAGAACATGTTCAAACTGGGGCTAAGCGACACAATCACATTCTGCGAGGAGGCGGAGGAAACCTCATTATCTGCTAGGAGAGTGTGGAGCAATGATGCAAAAACATAGCATCCACCTGGGCAAGCACCTGCACATCCTAGACGAGCTAATAGAGTCATCTACGCTGAAGAATAGAGAGATCATATTTTGTAGTGTAGGTGTGTTCGCAGTTTATTACACTTCTTGAAGTGTCAGTGGACACAGGGCGAGTCGTACCACAAAGTCGTGTAGATAAAGAATGGGATGAAAGATAAAAGTACGACAGCATTCTACGTGATCCCGCGTATACCCTACACGATCTATACGCAATGTGGGTAGGTTCCTAAATACAGGTACTTAGAAGTGTAATAGAAGATTTTTTTTTTATTAAATTCTCAAACAAACAGCACAGGAAAACAACAAATCAACAAAAACAGTATTTAGATAGGTATACATATGGAAAAAAATAATTAAAACAACCACAAATAAAAAAACAATACCAAAAATAGACCTACTTAAACTACACTACGCCCAGGGTGGGCGGCAGTCACCGCCCACCCTGGGCGAAGGCCACTCACCCGTTCCTGCGCTGCCCGCAGTGAACCCAAAAGGGTCAGTCTCAGCTTTATGCTGTTCTGCACCAGGATAGGTACAGAACAGCGCTGGTTTACGAGTTCAATTCTGAACATTGAAGTTTATTTTGCATAGCGTTTCTTTATATGAGAGAAACTGTGGTCAAATGTGAATTCCTAATTAGTCGGCAGGTATGGCAATCGTGAACGAAGTCGCGGGTACAGCTAGTTTTATAATAAAAATATCTTTTGAAGAAGATTTGATGGAGATAGAGCAATTCATTATTAAAAAGAAAGTTAGTAGGAACTTTAAAGGAAAAGACAGGTACGACATATTCGTCAAAATCATAGAACTAAAGAACATAGGGCTTCAATTTATCAATTACTATCAATTTTTCCAGCACACCTCAGTAAGTTTCATTCTGATGAATTTCAGCACAACCCTAAAAGATTACGCCCTAAAAAATAAGAGGCACGTTTGTATCTTGAGAGGCAAATAAAATGTATTGGAATTCATCTAGTTGTTTGGGTGTTAGGATTCCCAAATGGTGAAGATATTTCACTTAAAGTGCGCTAGCCAGAATAGCACATTGAAATTTATGAATGACCCCTAGGACGACGTACAAGAGCGGGTGCGCTCGTGAATACTTGAGCTTTGAGAATATAAAGTGCATTAGGATTATTTCGTAGATGTGATTATAATAGACTAGCTGCTGCCCGCGGCTTCGCACGCTCTTTTGCGGGATAGAAAGTAGTCAATGCCCGTCCCCGGATACCATTTACCTCCCTGCTAAATTTTATTAAAATCCGTTCAGCCGCTAAGACGTGAAAAGGTAACAGACAGACATAGTTATCTAGAATTTATAAAGCATGCAAGACTTACTCTACTCAGATTTATGAGGCACCAGCTACTTGGCTCCCAAGTTATCATGTAGATATATGTAGATATGTCGCCGCCGGATCGTAGAATCAGCCTGTTTGTGGAATGGCTAGGCCGAACGCAAAACGGCGCAATTCCATTAATTGCCTATGTCGGTTTTTGAACGATTAACGTTCAACTTTAAGGAGTTACGTCACTTAGCCATCTAGACAAATGAAATTAATCTGACAATTCCGAAAATTGAAAATATTTTTCCGGACTCTATATATGCGTTATGAAACAGGCCGTCAGTACTTAATACTCAATGTTTTTCTTGCAAACATGTTGAACAGGGGATCTAAAGATAACAAATGTTTTAAACATATTTAGCTAAAAACGCATAAGAATATTAATAATTTAATAAGAGTGTGAGTTCTAATTACGAAAGTACCATCATCATAAATACAATTTACAGCCTGGTTCGTATTTAGTTTCGTTTGTTACTTTTGTCTCGATCTTGCCTGGACAGTCTGATAAAACCATTTTTTTTTCATCAGACTCTTATATAAATGTCTGTTAGGCTTTGACTTTGAGGCTGAATGCGTAGAAGACACCAACAAAACTTCAATTTCACAGTTCTTACGCTAAGGCGATTTCGTGAGCTTGTTACATTCTATTATTTTAAAGCTCTAGTCAAAGCTAAGTATAGGTGTGTCGTTGATAGAAAGCTTATTAACTCTTATCTTTAGAAGTTTTAACCGACTTTGAAAAAAGGAGGAGCTTCTATGTTCGGCTGTATGTTTTTTTTGTATGTTCACCTATTGCTGACTATTGATTGAATAACGGGCTGATTTGGATGATCTTCTGGTTTTGTATAGATAGATCCCGAGATAGTCCCTTATAAATTGTATTCGTATACAGTGTAAATATAAAGGAATTCGAAGTCAATAATAATAATAATAACGTTTATTGTAAAATATTTGAGACTTAAAATTATTACATCGTTGATCCCCAAACTAGGATAAACCTGTATTTTGGGGACCACGTTTAGATATTTCAAAACTTCACAAGCTTTTTAGTTATTTTAAAACTTTTTCCCTTGTAACCGAGAGAAAGCGGATTTCAAAAGTCTGTTACCAAATACAAAAAGCCACAAGTATTTATTTCAACATTTTGTGTATAAATAACCTGACAACACTCTCACAGAAGCGGCGGACTCCTGGCAGGCAAAGTCACCGGCGTTTCTCTAGCTTGATAAGACCTATTATATCAAAATCTCCGCCCACAGCATCTAACAAAATATGAGCTCACACAATACCTCCATCTTGCTGTTTTAGAACTAAGCCAGCTTTGTTGGCTTGACTTGGCAACTCCTTATCTCCTGAAATTAACGAGGTATTATTTAGGTAAGAGATAAAAATAAAACTTCAGCAACAATACGATCCATAGTTTCGCATTATGAATGTACCGAATTGTTGGAGATTGAGAAGGGTAACGTCCCAAGCGTCGTCGTCGCGACACCGACTTGGTTAGCACACACTTGCGAATGAAGAAAAATGTCTTTGCTTAAGCCTTTCCACTCGGCGAGCGCGGAATTGTAAATAGAGATTTATTAAACTGGGACATAGCGAAATTCGCAGTTACACCCTTTTGTGGGGACGTTTAGAGGGATAGAACAAAAGTTTTGTCTATTTGGGTCGCTGTCATGGACGATGCCCGCTAATCTCACTTTATTTAAGAGTTCTCTATAACGTTTTTTTGTATGAAGCTATTTTCACAAGCCAAAAATGCTCTTCTCTTTTCGGAGGCCAAGACACACTTCGGTCGTTGAATCCTAAGCTTGTCGCACACCTGGTAAGCCGGTGTTGCAGTACAGCACAAAAAACTGCATTCAAATATACAAAAAACTCACTCGTTTACTCGTAAGATGTTTCATATTGACGGCAACAGATGACAGACAGCTCGCGAGCCACTAGATTGAAGCTTGTGGGAAATCATTATGTCACTGTAAATGCAAATGTATCTAAAGATAACGAATTAAAGCCCATATTTGAATGCACGTTTTTGTTCTGGGTGGTAGCGGTATTGGATTAACGAGCGCAGAGCTATAGGAGTATATAACTTCTTTAGTTCATCCTTATATGCAAGAAGATCCTTTTACGTTCACGTTTGGTTTCCACTACCGTTTGAAAGGCCCATGTTAAAATAGATATGCATGGATGGATGATCATAATACTCGTTACTTATGGAAGGAAGACAGGAAGTTCAGTTGCGAGTTAACTGTGGTTTAATGATGAAAAGTTTTGACTGAGAACTGAAGATTCAAAGCTAAGTAAGTTGATGAAGGTATGAGCTAAATTAAAATATTAGGTACGTAAGTAGCTTATGAGGCGAATCTAGCAGGTTTGGTTATCAAACAAGGCCGAGATCTCAGTACTCACGGGATCCCCTTGGTAAAAAAATTCAAATTTCATAAAATTCAACATTTTTTCACTGGTTCCTTGAATGTGAAATCACGATTGCGAAAAAAAATAATGAAAGTGCACCGTTTCGCACATAATTTGGTCAAGATCTCAGGAACCCTGTGGTCTATTGAAATGATTTATGTTTTGATTCGTATTGGGTTATTACTAATTGTTTGGTTGAAGCAGTTTCTTCATAAGTTGTGTAGTTTTCTTGTAAATAAGCAAAAACTTGATTTTTGCGCTTACACGCTCCAAAAACGTATGCTCTGTCCCGCTCCTATGAACGCGTAATCCTATGCTTATCCTTTTCACAAAATGGCGCGGATTGCGACCTCATAATAAGAAATTGTTGTTTTTAGTGTTCACGGAATAATGAGTAGGAAATGAATGGCATAAATATTCCCAACACTGGCCAACAATTTCCTTGCACGAAAGACAATTAAATATTGTAACCTTCTTACAACATACACTTAATGCTTACAATTATATCGGACACTTGACGAACCGAACTCGATGCAACATCGACATCGAGTTTAGCTAGTGTAAAGAGGCACGTTTGGCCATTGAAGGTAAAATCTAGACCAACTTAGTGCCTCGCTAGGCCTACGCTATTAAATTGAATAACTCATCACTTCTGACACCAGTGTGTATTCCAATCCATAAACAAGTAAAAATTTCTGACATCGCGATAAAGTTTCATTTCGGGGTTCATTTGGAAAACGTAGAACAACGTTTGAGTAACAAAAATTGAATTTCACGCAAACACGTAATAAAATTAACAAAATTATGAAAGGGTTTGGTAATTTTTTACCATCGCACGGGCATTATTTGGAGTAGCGTTTCGTGGGTGTTCACGTTCGTTCGGTTGCTCCGCGGGGAATACCCGGCCGGTACAGTCCGGCGAAGTAACACCTTCATGCCCGCCATTATTCTATTGTACCTACCTATATGCTATCAATAGAAATGAATAAGAACTAGTATTTAAAATTGAAACAAATAAGCTAACTGCAGACTGTTGCAGACAATCTACAGGTAGCTCGATTGATCCAAGATCAACAAGTTATTAATGTTCTAATGTAGGGCCTACCGAGATGGTAAATAGTTTGCTTTACTTCGTGATTTCTTTGAGAGACGATATACGTTTGAGAATTCGGTGACAGCTACCGCGACAGCCAATCGTGACAGCGATTTTTCCTGAATAAGCCTTTAAAACTCTCATTTTCACTAATTTTCCCACAAATTCGAAATGGATTTTGGGAGATACCTTTTTTACACGCTGCAACTTTAGAGTTACTATAATGAATGTAATTAATGACTCTTGTTATACAAAATATTATTGTACATCAATCACCTTATAACCCACTCATAACAAAAGCTCTCTTTACTAATATTGGGTGAATTTGCCCAGTACTGTTTAATTATTTAATTTATATCTAGACATTCTGCACCTACTTTTTTTTATTCGTCGTGGAAATTCGTTTACGAATAAACTGGTCTGGGGGGCGCCTTGAGAAGGACGTAATACCCACTAAACCCTCTCCGGTGACCCTCTCCCGCCATTTTTGCCGAACCACGGGACATTTTAAACCTACCGCGGCCTGACTGGCGCCCTCTTTCTCCCTTACATGGCCGGCGAGCCCACCATTACACACACACGCCGACCCCATTCTTCCGTCACGTTTCCTCTCCTGATTGGGACACAGCAGGACAGTCACAGTTGAAACCGCGATTATTTACCTACCCTGTTTTTTACTGTGCATCTCTTTACCCGACTGTACGGGCAGGGTATGTTAATTCACGACGTAATGTAAATAGGCTGTGGCAATTTATGTCGCTGAAACACTCCCCGGGACTCGGGAGGGTCTAACGGATAGTTACCGAATACAGATCCCGGGAAATCGAAAACTGATTATTCAGTCATTCATTCCCACGTCAATATGTAAATTTTGGGCCAGCTGCCTCTACTTGTGTATTACGTTTACTCATATCTGGTTATTGAAATTCTTACTTTATGTATAGCTTTCGTGGGCAATTTGCATTTTCTATGTTTAAAGGTATTTCCTGGAAAGACTTTCCGGATTTGTTATACACGTGGAAATTACCGGGTTCGTATAAATAGATGAGTATACTTACAAGTAGACTTTGGGTTAAGTTTTAACATATTTTTAATTTAAATAAATATTTCATTACCAGTACATATGTCCCACTAGTGTTGCCTCAAGAAATAAGCAAATAATATAAAATATAAAATTATATTAAATTATATACCCTGCCACCGTCAGTTTCTAATGTTCCGAAACCTTTTTCAAAGCATGCAAGAGGCATCAGCGCAAAGTCAGCTAGACATTTCCTTTGGGAATAGCCTTTGTATTCCATAATGTGAGTAGAAACGTTTCTTAACTCTAGGAGGCATCCATCTTTGCGCTATCCAGAGAGATGCTGACGCCGTGTATAGCTATATCTGACTTATCGATGCTATTACCTAAAGCCACGATTTGGCGAATGATCTATAGTACGATATAATTCTTGGATTTAGATCTTCTTTTTTTTAGATCAAGGGCCTGTACCGGAAGCGGATATGACCACGATATCACACAATAATTGTACTCGCACAAACTCGATCGATATAAAAAACTTTGAAACTTTTAGCTGGCAGGTCCTGTACTAATTGTAAGATTCATAAATTCCTTTTTTAATTTCTTTTTTCACAGCACAGCTGTTACAAATATGATTTTTCATATTTCCAATTTCGATACAGGGATTCGTTTCGTCAGACAGATATTAAATCTGTTTCTACCTTAGCTTTCTCCGGCGGATTACCTCGACGTGTTTGTTCAGGATTTAAACGTTGTTCCGTTAACGTCTATTATTATTCATGACATAAATTTTCCTGGCAAGGAAGGCATTAGACGAAAACTCATTAAAACAGCGACGCGATCTGACTTTTCAAAGCAGACACGTTAAGTCCACGCGTGACACAAGATGGAACGGAACTAGGCGGGTAATTGCTATTCGCGAGAAGTAAACCGGTTGCTTATTAAAATCCGCTGTAGAAGTACATTAATTTATACTTTGCGGAGTTTCAGTGGGTCGGGCAGGCTGGAATGAGCCTGCTTTATAACAAACTTTGGTATCCCACTCGCCTACTTCAGGATACTCACGTGGCCCGCTGCACACTTCGCACAAGTGCGGTGGATGAGCGAAACTACCTCAACATTACTCACAGGATAGAACTGCGCATCAACAACTCTAACCAATAGACTTTTTAGATACAAAGCTTTCAACGATTTTAATGTCATCAGCTCTCATTTATGCATTTCCGGATCGCACAGTTATTTTTCTCATGCATGGAATATGTTACCATATACATCTTGCTATAAATACTAATGTATTACCTTGGCTGCAGAAAAAACCAATACATTCCAATAAGTACCTAATTACAGTCTTTAGATTAGGAAGAGTATCGCTTTATTAAGATAAGTTATTGTTTTACCCGAACTAACTACGCTTCCATAGAAACTTACCGCAGGTTCGCGATGGAAACTAAATTGAAAAATGATCTTGTTTGAACATACAACGTCGTGTTTTCCGACATTTCGCAAACATTGTATATTCTCGCTACAAAATTATAAATCAAGCCAGTTTAATTTAGGTATACACGATGGAGATGTATATCCAAGTTTTTTAGGTACGACCTTCGGTTTACAGTCATGTAACCAATTTAATTTGGTACTCGATAACCTTATAGGCAATTGGGAAAGCTTGTTTGTGCGGTGGATTAGATTCACCCCGAGCTGAGATGTCCCCGCGATAACGGGGGTCGAGACGTGCCGTTTGGGACCCGCTGTAGGCCGTTACATTGACGACTCCATTGCCACGCCTTATCTGGTACACACTTACTGCTGTACCTTTTTAATATTTGCAATAATAATGCTGGATTCAAAATCTTATGAGTAGAATCGATTTAAACGAAAATACTATGTTGTACACTTTCCCGGAAATCCAAATATTTTGCGCTTTTTGCATTTTTAGAGCACATTGGTTTATCTGTTGTTTTCATAAAGCAAAAGGTTTTATTAGGAATTTAATCAAATTTTTATTATGTAAATTGTATTGTAAACACCCAGTTTGTACAAAAACGATAGGTGCGTCACTTCGGCAAAGGTTTGGGTTTAAGTGTCGCGTGGTGACGCGGTGACAAGACAGTAATTTAGATTGACTTGTTGAGCTCCAGCGCAGACCCACGAAATTGTTTAGGAGCATACAAACCCGCGAAATTGTTTATGAGCATACAAAACACTCCGACACATTGTTGAGCACGCAATTTATTATTCACAAATAGACCAGGGAAATTGAGTTTTAACGAAGACAAATTGAACTAAAGCGGAATCAATTACGGGAGATTTATTTTCACTGCGAGAAAGAATTAAGTAACTGTGAGGCAAGGAGATGTAAATTGAATTTTTGTCGTAACCCCCGAAAGCGAAACAAAAAAATGCGGGCCGCGATACATTAAAAACTTTAGCTTTTCAATTTCGCTGAAGCTTTCTATCTATTTGCCTTTATTAGTCGTTTGAATCGGTGGAAGTCTTACATAAAACATGTTTTTTCTTCGGTTGTTTAATGAGGAGCAAAGTTGGGAAGAGGCTAGTGTTACCCGCGTCTTGCGCTCTGGTTCGGTACACAATTAGTAGCCTGTCTTGCTCGGAGCTGCCTTTTCTGTGTTTAGCTCAGTTTCAGCTCTTCTAGAATTCTAAGAATTCTGGCAATAATTGCAGTCAAATTCACTTTAACTTTATTTTCACTGGGTGGGTGGTCTACTCGTTCGTCATTCACCACTGCCTTATATTTATGCAGATACCTAACCCTCAAACTTCTTGTTTTCAAGGTTCCGTACCCGAAGGATTAAAAAGGAACCCTATTACTAAGCCTTCGCTGTCCGTCCGTCTGTCACAGGACACTATCTCATGAATCGTAAGAGGTAGACAGTTGAAATTTTCAGAGAATGTATATTTTTTTTGCCGCTATAATAATGAGTAATAAAAATAAAACAAATATCTAAATTAAACAGGCTTCCATACAAAAAACGTGATTTTTTAAGCTATTTTTGCTCTTCATTTGTCAAGGCTGTATCTCTTGAACCACAATAGGTAGACTCATGAAACTTTTTATAAATAAGTAACACTTCAACACCAACAACAACAAATACTAAAAATATAATAATGATGATGTTCTTTTAAAAAGTAGCCCGAATTTTACGGTACGGAGCCCTTCGTGTGCAAGTCGACTCGCACTTGTCGGTTTATGTTCATTTCGCATAAATGAGTATGAGTCATAAATAACTAGGCACGTGGTTTATTACCACTATCAGACATAAAATATAGGATTTAGAATGGCCACAATGCAAAAACAGTCCTTATTAAAAGCAAATAAAGCAATATTGTTGTTCGTCAAGGTGGCAGGCGGTCACGGCTGGCGCGCGCCGCGACAGATGCGATCCGTATCACCTGGTCCGCTGCGCGCACGCACCCTCTCACGAATCAATATGTTTATCAGTGTTTACACGCAACTCACGTGTGCTGTATCGTAAACTCATAAACATTGATAATTATTATAACTTTATTTTGAATATTCATTTTGCTTGACTGATGTTAGTAATTTTCCAGACGAAAAGAAATATATATTTTTTGAGGTTGATTTCAAATTTAGTTTGTATGTTATATATAACTTAAGTAGGTAACCTAAGAAATAAAATAATATCCCAAAAAAAATATCTAAAAATAAAATTATAAACTTGAATAATATTCAAATCTTACTATCTAGGAATTTAAAAAACAAACCCAATACGTAGTAAAATCAAACACGTAAGGGCACATGACATTCTGCGAAATTTAAACACATCTAACTATCTACTACGATTGAAGTCACGGACTTATACTAGTGTACAAATCAACGTTATAGCTGGTCATAGATACGATGGCGACGCGCAAAAAAAAACCATTCCCTATAAATAGTTTTTTTTAGTGGAGATTTAGATAACAAAACACTACTAGAGCTTTTTGATTTAGCAAACCACAACACGTTTCCTTCTTTCTCTTGCCGAATTTACGTTGACAAAAAATTTGAACATAAGCGAAGAAAATAAGAAAATAAATTCATTTGAACCCAGAAACACAATAAGTAGATGTACTTAGCTAAAAAAAAAGCAGATAAAATTACATAAAAAATATCTACTAACTCATATATAATAAACCGCCAAGTGCAAGTCGACTCGCACACGAAGGGTTCCGTACCGTATAAGTCAGGCAATTTTTTCAAAGAACTTAATTTTTCACTGGTTCGGAGACCCCTTTAAATTTTCAACTTTATTTTATTTTTAGCATTTGTTATAGTTGAAGTGTTATTTAATTATAGAAAGTTTCATGTGTCTACCTATTGTAGTTCAAGAGATAGGTACAGCCATGACAAATTAAGAGCAAAAATAGCCAAATAAATCACGTTTGTTGTATGGGACGCCCCCTTCACTTTTGATATTTATTTTATTTTTGTTATTTGTTGTTATAGCGGTAAAAGAAATACCCATTATCTGAAAATTTCAACTGTCTACCTCTTACGGTTCATGAGATATATCCACGTGATAGACGGACGGACGGACAGCGGTGGCTTAGTAGTTAGTGGGAGTTAGTGGGTTCCGTTTTCACCGTTCGGGTACGGAACCCTAAAAACAGAAACAAACAAGCACAATGTTACAGGGGTCCCAAAAGGTCCCTGTCTCAGCATTATGCCCCTTCTAGCCGAAGCTAGTAGCGACGCTGGTTTTCAGGTACCTATTACATAACAAGACAAGAAACAAGAGATAAAATCAAGAACATTGTATATAATTATTTAAAGAGATAAATTCATGCTTAACTTGAACTTAGCTCTTATTATTATTATAAAAGGTTCTATGCGCCCCTTACAACACATATAAAATATAACTCTTTGCAAGAAGGTCCTCTTTACTACTCCTAACCAAAATAGTCCTCTTTATAAGAATTTACCGATCAGTCATAGTTAAAATAGTCCTCTTTACAAGAAGAGCATATCAAGCAGCTTTAGTGGTAATGATGAGTATTTGAAACTGCAATAAGTACATAAAAAAAATATTAAAATTAAAAATGTCAATTCGGACCGAATTCTATTGTGTCCCGAGTCGTCCCGAGTCGTCAGTAAGACAAATCCTCTACCGCCCTTGTCACCCACCGAAAATACGAGGTTTTGATCAAATGGTAGGTAACAAGGTAGGACAAAAGTTGGAATGCCAATCCATGTATTTGGATGGAAATGCTTTTGTGATTACAATACAGGCCGGACGGGCGGGAGCGAACTAGGAAATTACTTTTATACATTTCATTTTGGACAATCGATTCCGTTTGATTAATTTTATGACAAACCAGGCGGAAAATTTAACGCATTTGGCTGAAACTTAACAATCTGTGTTTTTCTTTTCCGCATTTATACCTTACTATATTGTTTTGCGCTTGGCTTGTGTAGGACCTAGCGTCTAGAAGAGACAATTAAAGAAGAATTGCTTGAGGAAGAATCGAAATAATTCCGATACAGTTTTATTAAAGTTTAGATGGAATTTCGGAGAATGAAATCACTTATTATAAAACTCGCTAAGTACCTATTTTCCTTAACTTTTAGAGGTTGTTATTATAGCTAGGCAGTAGGTAACTAAATAAACGTTTCTCTGTAACGATTTCTCCTAAAATTAATTCATGTGGATCCTAGAAATAAGTCTATGGCACATGATACTTCCTACTAATATTATTAAGGCGAAAGTGTGTGATGATGTTTGGCTGAAGACAACGGCAAAACTACTTAATGGATTGGGCTGAAATTTTGCATAAATAAAGATCTTGACCTGGAATAACATATAGGCTACCTTTTTTTTACCGAAAAACGCGATCGAAGGCGCGGGCAGTAGCTAGTTTTACCATATAATGAAGTTCATGTTTCTTCGTTTTGACGTACTTGTAGTCTTCTACATAAAGTAATATAAATACTACCTTTAATTTACATGTGCTCAAAGATAAAGCCTACAAAGACCGTTTCCCTTTACCGGTCATTAATTTATTCAATAACACGTGTAGGTAAATAATAAGTATTATTCTAACAAATTTTCCATTCCACAGTCGAATCAGAAAATGTTCCGTCGCTCAAACTTGTAGCACAGGTTCGCATACAAATAAGCTTAAATAAAGTTTGAGGACCTCGGACCTAAACTACTACAGGCCCCAAATAACCCAAAAACCTTTGTTTACGTATCCTAAGAGCCGGTTAACAAATTGTAACATTCTAATTGGTAACTTTGTTGGTTTTGTCAAAAAGTTGGTTTTAAACAGGACAGGTAAAGCTAGTTTTCCAGAGAGGTTTATGAGAGGTTTATGAGAGAGAGTGGTAGAGCGTTTTTTTTTACTTTAGTTGGCTTTTGTGTTACCATGATAGACCTATTTGTGATCGCCACTTTGTGTGTTCAGCCTTGAAGCTGCGGCGTTCATAATTCGCCACTAACCCTTGCAGTTGCAGCTGCTAGCAACTACGATTTTCTTCGGGGTGATGTCTCTTACCTCGTCTGGGCTGTGCAGGTGCTTGCCCAGGTGGAGTGTACGTTTTTGCATCAGTGCTTCGCACTCTCCTAGCGGTGTTAGAGTGTTATCGTGTGTGAGTTCGCTAAAGGATGCATGCATCTTATGTAATGTATAAAAAAGTTGAAACAGGGTTCCTAATACCTAGCATAAGTGCAATTTGAAGAGCTCTCACATTGTATTAGGATTACAAAATAAATACTTGAAATAGCTAATATCAGCAGGCGCGGTTCTAGCCCAAGACTTGGGGGGGGGGGGTGTTCACACTTGGTACCAGGATTGATCTTAAACGGGTGTCGACCACTGGACCAAATACAGATAAAAACAAAATACTATCAGCTATCAGCAAGCAGAGCGAGCCGCAAAATTTTATGGTTCCGTAAAATTTTTTGCAGTGTTTTCTATAAAAAATATGGCGAGCGAAGTGACCTCCGAAAATATTAAATACCTTGCGGTGGTACAATGGGTGAGGCATGCGTAGCAAAACAAAGAAGCTAAATTATGAGCTAAGAAAAATATATGTAAAATAACAATAAAATATGAGACAACAGACTATAATGGTAATAAATCAACAAAATCATTTTTTTCAACTTTTTTTCAACAAGATTTTTTTTATGATTGGGCTGTGCGTGTTAGGTTAGAACACGCACAGCCCAATCTTAAGCAAAAAATCTTATACCAAAGTATAAGATTTTTTGCAGTTGCAAACTCACCTGAAACGGAGGTCAAGATCGGACTTGGAGCAAGCTTAACGAAACCGCAGAATGTTATTATCGGCAACCAGAGCGTGCCGCGATAATTTTGTGGTTTCGTTAGGTTTTTGGAGTATATTACAAAAGAGGGATGATTCCATGACCAAAGACAGACAATAAAGTTGCCAGCAAGCTGAGCTAGCCGAGACAATTTGTAGTTTTTGTTAGATTTTTGGGTAGTTTTGTTAACAAATTTGGCCAAGTGACCTAAAGCAGGGGTCGAGCTCTGGACCATAGTCAGAAGGAACAAATGTTATTGGCGAGCGGATCATAATACGAAAATTTTGTTGACTACTTAAGATTGCTTTGCGCTGGGTGACAAAGCGACCGCGCAGATTATTTGTTACATTTTTGTGCTTTTTATTGTGGTGGTTGGATTGGTACAAGCTAACTATAGTGGACTAGCCCGACCAATCAAGTTCAGTTCAGTTCAATGTAACGTTGCCTCAGCGCTGAACAAAACATAAAGGCTAAAAAGGTAATAACGGCGAGCAGAGCCACGGTTTTTTTTTTTTGTTGCAGTAGGTAATCATGATCGAAGTGACAGAACTAAACAGGAAAAAATAATCATTAAGCTGTGGTTTAAAATATGTAAGTACCTAAACTAAGATATTGTCACGACCCCCGTTATTTCGTAGGTATCCATAACACAAGCTCTGCTTATTTTGGGGCTAGACGACGCTGTGTGGATTGTTCAGCATTATTTATTTGTTAATTCGCTTCGGACGCGTTGTTTCCACGGAAACTTTTAAAGGTGATGTCGATCCCATGGGAACTGATTTATGGGATGAAAAGTAGCCTATGTTTGATTCCAGTATTAGAATTACCTGTATGAGAAATTTCAGCCCCATCCGTTCAGTCGTTTTGGCGTGAAGAGGTAACAAACATCCATCCATACATCCGTACATCTAAACATCCAAACTTTCGAAATTATAATATTAGTGTCATGTGTTGATTATTTTTATTATCATTTACCAATGAAGTATTACAGCTAAAGTAAGCTTAAAGTAAGCTTTTTGTAGTTACGTTTGGCATTTAGTGTGCCCATGACGCACGTGCGCATGTTTGGTGGCTTGCAGCAGCTAGCAGCGGCAGCAGCACTCGCCCTTGCACCGCTGAGGCTGGACAGTGAATGCGTTAATAGCGATAGCATGGCCATAGCCTCGCTCGCCTCTGTTGGAATTGCATCTTTACGGTACAAATTAGACGGGGCTTTCAAAATGAAATTAACTGTGAACTTTACTGTCCTCTGAAATAATTTACTTATATGACGATATGGTGGAACGAATTGAGGTAGAGCGACGGCAACATTTGAATGAGGTCATCGTCATATAAATAGGTTAATTTTTAATATTTGTTCTAATACCGAACGTATTGAAAAAACTATGGCTCTTACTTTTGTTTGTATTTTCCTGTTCAATCAAGTTTACAAATAAAATTGCCATCCCTGTGTTCCATTATAGGTAAAACCCAATCTCTGTGGTAAACAAAACCTGCCTTTTATTTCAGTAATTATTATTGAGGGTCAAATTATGTGTTTAATGTTATAAAAAGCTAATTTTCAGCTTTCTCTATTGAATCAAGCAAATTGGCATGAAAATATTCCCAGGTACTCGTAAGGCCAGCGCTTTCGCTTGATCTGCTGAAATCTGCTTACCATAGCGCACGCTGAGCGGCGGTGGTGGTGATCGAATTTGTCAGTAATTATCTAATATAATGTTTTGTTGTCTCTATTATCTGGCAAAAAAAAACATTTCGAAAAAGGGGGTGTTAACAAATTTTGAAAAAGGGGGTGTTATGTTTGGCTGTAGAGGTAGATATGTATGTTATATCTCTTTTTTCGTCGATTTCTCCGTGAATTGTGGCCGGATTTTGATGGTTTTTTCGTTATTGTATAGAATTGATAATAATCCCGAAATGGTCATATATTAGAATTTTATTCTAAGGATAAGTATTTCTCCCCTAAAAGTTAAAAAAAACAGTGTAAAATCAAGGACATCGAAGTCAGTTTTCAGTATTTCAAAACAATCAAATTATTTATATTACTTTTACTAAAATACAAAAGCAGATGTCAAATACGGCAATACAGGAATGCCTGGCTCGTCCAGCCACAGAAAACACAGTAGTTAGTAAGTAGAACTAGCAAGCAGCCAATCGTGTCCCCTCATTGTGAGCGGGTCGGTCGAGGAGCGAGGTTGGTCGCGGAGCGTTCCAAAACTTTCTCGAGCTTTGAGCTTCCGAGCGCGCGATATTTTGTTAGTGTTGTGTAGTTCAGAAACTTGCAATTTGTGCAGTGCTGTGTAGCAATCGTGCGTGTAAATGGAACTTTTGCTTGGATCGCTGGAAATGTCGTGAAAGCATTCCGGTGAGTTGTTTGGAATGTTTTTTTTTTTAGGTTCTCGTGAACAAACAGCACTATTACTATGTACTATTTCGCCGTCAGTGTATTTACATAGCTTTTTGTTGCTGATTTATAGGTACACTAATTGGGTTATGGTATTATCTACCTATGTATGTAGTATGTATAAAAATAAATACATATCACTTATTTATAAAGAAAAATCATATTAATGATAAAAAAATCAACAAAACGACAAATTACAACTAGTATTTACACTTATATATATTTCTTTAAAATCTAAGCCGTCACGAGAAGGCAGAGTGCCCAGAATGCTGGCAGCATTACCACGTTACCACATTGAATGGCAATGCTAATTCGTTGACCGAAATAGAAGACAGCATTGCATTCCGATCACCTGTGGACTCTGTGGATCAGAGTCGAATGGAGCTCTATGAGAAGTTTGGTAAGAACTTTTTAAAAAAAAATATTACCACGGCGGCCAGTCTCAACGGAGACTAGCCTGGTGCGCAGCACATATTATAAATAAATAAATAATAAATAATGCTGGACAATCCACACAGCATCATCTAGCCCCAAGCTAAGTAGAGTTTGTGTTATGGGTGATGGATGACTGATGATATAAATAATACAATACTTAACATAGATAGATATTTTTATAATAAAAAATAATACCCAGAACACCCGGAACAAATATTAGCTGATCATACAAACAATTGTCCCAAGGCGGGAATCGAACCCGCAACCTCCTGCGGCGCAAGCGGACCTTGGCCCTTCGCGCCACATCGGGCTTCAATTATTATAGTGCGCAAGTGCTTGTGCAAACACAGGTGCACTCTCTATTCCCTTACTCTCATAATCCGATGGCAGACCGACGCGACCGGGGGGAGGTCAGGCGTTTTTTTTAAGTCTGCTTAAAAAAATGTACTTTGTATTTTGCCCAAGTAACGTTCTTAGAAAATTAAGCAAAGCAAGAGTATCGGCGACGATTGTCTGTCTATGTCCAGAGCTATCTCCAGAGCTGATTATTTAAGAAGTTGTATACGCTTTGTATACTTGCAATAAGACATTGACATGTAAATCGGCTTTATAAATAAATTGTATTTCTGTATTTCTGCTGAACGTGCCTCCCCAAAAAGATGGTGTGGAGTGGAGCCAAATCTCACCCAATCTCACTGGGGGGTCTCGGCTTATTTATTTTATTTATTTTTACAATTAGGTAAGCCAACAGCGAGTACACTATAACATTCAAGGTAGGTACATAATTTTTATGATTCTAAGTGCACCAACCTCTTATAGGCCAACACAGCATGCATACACCTAACTATAAACACTTTAAACTTATATCACGTACCTAATTTATTTTCACGAATCTTAGCAGTCCTACTTAATGTTTAGTTTAGACAAATAGCGAATTTGACATATGTATGTTGTTTGTTTTGTATTTACGTAAAATTCATATTTGTAATAGAAAATCGTATACGTTTTGCGGCAAATTCCTTTTCCGTTAGTTACAGTTTGACTACGTTCTTAGAAGTCTTAAATGCAATGCAATCAAGCACCTATTAACTTATTTACATTAAAATACGCGTATTGAAAAATCTCACGAGAGATTAGGGGAGGGGAGAAAGGTCGAGCAAACTCACGACATCTCACCAAAGGGAGAGGGGAGGTCGAAAAATCGCCAAATCACATCATGTAATTTATGGATGGCCCCTTACATACCTTCACCCACAGCTCATAAACACCCTAACCAGGAACAAGTAATATTAGTGTCATGTGATTAGTGTCAGACGAGAATCGAACTCGCAACCTTCTACTTCTCAGGCGGACCCTCACTCATTGGGCCATAGAGGTTGTTAAGCAGTAACTAGCGTTACCACGCGTCGTAATAATCGCAGTGATAGTTTATATTGCATCGTCGCTGCGGAAAGCGCGCAAGGAGCCCGAGAAGGTAGGCCCTAGGGTAAATCCATATAATGTTGATACCTACTTAAAGGCCTATCTGGGTAGCGAATAACTTCGCGATATTCGCTACCCGAGGGGGCAGCTGTAAATTTCACTCAGATTTTGCTCTGTTTCGCTCGGTATACCGCTGCAATATTCGCGCGAAATGGCCGTTATAAGCCAATAAAATAAAAAAATTAACAAAATATGTGGTGGGGGTGGTTTTAGACTTTCGGATCCAAAATCACCCCCTTTCAGCTTAGTACACATACTTCTTAGTATAAGCAGAGTTCAGCCGCAGTATCTGTTGGATACTGCGGCTGAACGGATCTCAATGAATTTTGGCAGGGGGTAAATGGTATCCGACGGATAAAGGCTATACTTAAAAAGCGCGAGCGAAGCCGCAGTCATCAGCTAGTATACAATATTACTAACGTGTGTAAGTAAGTCGGTATCCATATAAAAGTTATTAATGTAAGGTTGTTCCAGTTCATGCTTTGTGCAGGTTTATGACGCGTGCCGATCGTATGGCGAATCGTTAAATACCCATGTCATGATTTGCGATCCGATAGTTCTCTGGATGTATCTCAATACTTACATATATTATAAGTAACTAGCTGCTACCTGCGGCTTCGCACGCGCTTTTCAAGTAGCTTGTGTCCGTACCAAGGATACCGTGTACCTCCCTGGTAAATTTCATTAAGGTCCGTTCAGCCGTTTAGGCCTGAAAGGACAGAATAGACAGACATAATTACTTTCGATTTTATAATATTAGTATGGATTTCCTACTAAACTTATAAAAAAAAAACAATAAAACCAAAATACTCGTAAATAAATAAGACAGTGCACTAAATCATTTAATATAGCTAATTTATTATTCATTATATATTATTTACTTGCTAATTTATTAATGTTTTACCTTTTACGAGGACTTCTCGTAAAAGGATAAAACGTTGGTTCGTTCTCCCAACATAAATAAGGTTCGTTGTTAACCCATTCGTAATGAATTCGTCAAATAACGATAGTGTGTACAGTAAAATATAGCTAAGTATAACAATTTAGCCTGAACTAGATAATCCTGTATTTCAGGCGAAACGAATCCTAACAAGAAACGTGAAAATAATCATTATTCAGTTATGTCGCTCGGAGATTCTCTGAAGGATGAGATTCGTAACGAATACATTCGACAGAGAACCAAAGTTATCAATATAGCTCAAAGAATTAGCAAGCCGAAGTGGCAGTGGGCCGGCCATATATCGCGAAGAATCGACAACCGCTGGGGTAAACGTTTTCTTGATTGGAGACTGCGACTTGGCAAACGTAGTGTAGGACGTCCTCCAGCCAGGTGGGACGACGATCTGCGAAAGGCTGCAGGCAGATGCTGCATGCGGCAAGCTGAAGATAGGGCGCCAGGGCTCATTTACAGGGCTCATAGACAGGGCTCATTAGGGGAGGCCTATGTCCAGCAGTGGACTAATATAGGTTGATGATGATGATGAGTTATTTCAAGGAAGGCCTATTTAATTTATAAATATTGTAAAGTAGGCAGTGTTGACAGTGGAATTTGCACCACCCCAACCTTCCCGCGTGTGTCGTAAAAGAGGTGACAAAGGGATATCCACCGGGCGCGGGCAGCAGCACCCCCTGCAGAACAATTCTACCACCGAACTGCGATCCCCAACCCGCATGCCCAGAGTGGGGACTATGGGCAATACCCGTGAGATAAAAGCCAATAAGGCGCTTATCAGGGGGACCAATGTAGTCTGTGGAGGTGGTAGTGTTTAGTCGAAGACAACGCTAAATCTACTGAAGAGATGGAGCTTATATTTTGCATTTATATAGTTCTAGATCTCTTATATCATTATTAGGTTTATTTTATCCTGTTAAAACGCATGCAAAGCCGCGGGCAGAACAGAAGCCAGTTTATAATAATCAAGATCTAGCGAAAAGCCTACATGGTAGGTACCTAACTCCATTATTGAATTTCTCTATCGGCAATAACCATATAAAGGACTTTAATTATTAATGGGTGCTTCTATTTGATTGCATTATTCTCCTTTACAATACATTGTCCTCTGAATTACTAAGTCAGCCACCATCAATGCGCGTCTAAAAATTACTATCTTAGCCACTATGTATCTTCGATGTAAGCTACTATAAATACAACTTAGCTCGGCAGTTATTATTTAGCATCTATATTTGTAACGTATACCTATTCAAGCAGTAAACTTCTAAAATATTTATATAAGACACTAATAATAAAGTAATTGTATCGACATCTAGTTTTATAACTCAGTATGTTTAAAATGTTGTGAAACATGAATTATTTATAACTCGTCCTTTATTCTTTGAACAACAAAATGTACCTAAAATTATCATCTAATAGTATATTATGGCAACTGAATGTTAGGAACAATTACGACCGATGTGGCGCAGCGGGCGAAGGTCCGCCTGCGACGCTGGAGGTTGCGGGTTCGATTCCCGCCTTGGGACAAATATTTGTACGATCTGCAAATATTTGTTCCGGGTGTTCTGAGTATTTCTATGTATAATAAATATATGTATCTAATCTATGTAATGTATTGTATAAAGTACATCAGTCGTCTAGTACCCTTTACACAAGCTCTGCTTAGCTTGGGGCTAGATGATGCTGTGTAGATTGTCCAGCATTATCTATTATTATTTATTTATTTATTGAAACAAAATAAAAGACTGGTGGAAGGCCGGTGGCGCCCGTCTCAGGCGCGCCAAACAGATCGTGCAATCCCTATTTAATGATAAAAGCATACGATGTATTATTTCACATGCTAAATTATAAGATATGATGCTTTCTACTTGAAGCTTGAACTTATATTTTTTGAGGAACATAACTGTTGAAGCTGTAAAACGTAAAATGTTGGTTAGTTGTAAATTCTGTGGCTGAGTTAACAAATTAGGTGATGATGTATAAAACAGTGAGACAAGTTAAAATAATTATTGTTCTTTATTTGACGCTTACTTTGGAATATTCAGGTGGCATTTAAAACAAGGCGAATTTCTATTATACTAAGCCTCGTCCGTCCGTCCGTCCGTCATAAACCGTAAGAGGTAGACAGTTGAAATTTTCAGATAATGTGTATTTCTCTTGCCGCTACAAAAAAATAATAAAAATAAAATAAATGTCAAAATAAAGGAGGCTTCCATAAAAAAAACGTGTTAGTTTTGGCTATTTTCGCTCTTCGTTTGTCAAGGCTGTATTTCTTAAAGCACAATACTTCAACTGTTATAACAACAAATACTAAAAATATAATACAGTTGAAAATTTTAAGGGGTCTCTGAACAAATGAAAATTTAATGTTCTTTGAAAAGGTTGCCTGGTTTTTACGGTACGGAACCCTTCGTGTGCGAGTCAAGTCGCACTTGGCGGTTTATTATATTATATAGATTGCCCGATTTTAGGAAAAAATATATTACCATGTTTTTTTAGAAGCTAGAAAACCGCAAAACTTTATTTTAAAAGTTTACTATTCGTAAACAGATGAAAACGCTGTCAGCCATATAATCTGTGCTGTGACATCGTACGGGTGTAAACAAACAATTGACATTTAGCAAACGTTCATCATTGTAAGAATACAGACATACTGCATAGCGAATTTAACTCGTATAATATCCGACATGCAATTTGCTTTGAATCCTATGACGTCACAATATGGCCGACAGCGTTTTCAGAGTACAATATATAAAGTACATTTTTAAATTGAAAATATGTAGTCATCTTACACTTTTAATATCTGAAATCGATAAATATTGGTTTCTTAAGTCAAATAATACTATAAAAAATATTTAATTATTTAGCCTAATTTGATATGAGTCAAGTAGCCTATTTCCAAGAGACTTCTTTTTTTAAATATTTTTTTTTTAAAAACTATTTCCAAGAGAGGTTTGTTTTCTTCTGCCAGAAGAAAGATGAGCAAAGAGAAGAGTATAGAGCCCCGAGCCCGGTTGATGATAGTATCGAGACGTGATCGTGACGTCTCTTTTTTCAATGGGGTTTGGTACAAATTGAACAAGACGTAAAAACAAGACGTCACGATCACGTCTTGTTACTAACGTCAAATAGACTCACCCCTCACAGGTGTCCTATTATTGTAGTCAGCCTACTCATCATTTTATTTCCATCGGTGTGCGTAGCTACTTTTTTAATATCGTTATCCTTATTAGGTAAGTAAAATGAATTCAAAATGTAAATAACGATGGCTAACGGATAACCATTGTCATCTATGTATAATTTAATTATTTTGAAAAACTACAAACTGACTTCGAATCCTGGTTAAAAAAAGTAAAAAATAAGAAAGTTTTGCGGAATAAATTGTAATCCTTTCAAAATTAAATTTTTATGGGACCACCTCAGGATATTTTTCTATACAAAAGCGAAATAATTTTCAAAATCGGTCCATAATTAACGGAGAAATCGACGAATATACTTATATAAAAGAAACGTTTCGAAGTCGGTGAAAAAATATATATACAGCCGAACATAGAACCTCCTCCTTTTTTCGAAGTCGGTAAAAATTTTAATATTTTTTTTAAAACCCAAATTGACCTACGTACCTATTCATTATGTATGACATTCACATACCTACGGTTAATAAATATCTTGCAACCTAAAAACGAGGTAGTTATATTTGTCTACATTACATAATTGCAGCAAGAAACTTACAAAATTGAGAAATTTTACGTCCGTCTACGATTTTTAACTCCTTTATTACCAAGTTTCTTCAGTACCTACTAAGTAACCTAGATAAAAGGAGCTTCTTAAATTAAATTTTCACATTTTAATATCCTATTGACGCCTACAATTTTTACGCTACAATATTGCTCTGAAGTTGGCAATCCTTTACGATATGGTATTCCTTGTATCAAGCTTTTTAAATTGACTCAAGCTTACCACATTACTCCCACTGTATAAATAAAAAGTCATGTTTGTTGTCCTTTTTAACCGACTTCGAAAAAAGAAAGAGGCTCTAGGTTCGGCTATATATTTTTTTTATGTTTACTGATTTTTCTGTTCATTTTGGTCCGATTTTGATGATTCTTTTGGTTTATTATAGAGAATAATCCCGGGTTGCTCTATGACTTTTTTATTCTCAAGGGATTAATATTTAAAAATTAAAAAAAAACTGTATCTAAATACAAAGGAATTCGAAGACTGCTTTTAGATTTTCTATAAATCATCAAATTATACTTAATGGAGCTTTGTATTCTATCTAAAAACTCTACGTTTTGACTTGAAAAATGAGTTCTTCCTTGATGTTACACTCTTCTATTTCGATTCCAGTTTGTCCCCTCAAGAATGATCTTCAAAAGAAAAACTGGACTTGTTTTTTTTTCCATTCCTGTTTTCCCCCATAGTAAATAAACCAACTGAAATTCAATTTTCTATATGAATTTCCGTTTTTTTTAGGGGGGGGGGGAACTGGAATTACCCTAAAACTGATTCAACTGCAATATTATCTCTCGTTTTAAGCACGTTATATTTTCTTTTATAACGATAGTTTATAAGTTGTAATTGTCTTATGGAAACTTATAAGTAGTGTCGGTGAAGTTACGGCGTGGCGGCGCGGCTTGCTCTGCAGTATATTTAATAACGCCGCTGCACTGAACATTAAAACACTTAAAGTGAAACCTTATCACGGAAACTATCCAAACTATCGTAATATAGCCAGCAAACTCATCTCTGCTTGGCTACTATCACCATAAATCAGTTACAATTACAATCGATTCTTGATCCCGATCGCAATGAAATTGAATTATTTGTTATTATTTTGTATGGTAAGAAAATTTAATTTAACAGCAGAACACAGGGATGTGTAAATTTTTTTTAGAATCGAATCTTTTAGTACCTTACTCTTACATACCAACACAAGTAAACTTACTTTTACCCGTCTTCACCTGCTAGATGACGCTAAGTGTGCGAAAAAGCGGGCAGATGCTTGTGGTAGATTGATAAAATGCACGATATTTGGTTATTTCAAACTTAGGTTTCGAAAGGTTCGGTCAAGTCATATTGTACCGATTCGGAATTCGGAACCCTTGAAAAGTAACGACGGTCTACTCGTGGGCGAGCTGTGCGTGCACTTCTCTTTGGAGTAAGGTCTACTCGTGGGCGAGCTGTGCGTGCACTTCTCTTTGGAGTAAGGTCTACTCGTGGGCGAGCTGTGCGTGCACTTCTCTTTGGAGTAAGGTCTACTCGTGGGCGAGCTGTGCGTGCACTTCTCTTTGGAGTAAGGGACAACTGGCCCGAATCAAAAATCAAGAGATTTTTGTTTCGGGCAGTTGTCCATGCTTTTTAGGAAATGTTACAACTCGCTCGCAGTTGAGTTTTTAAAAAACTACTATTACTAAAAAAACTACTAAAAACTACTATTAAACTACTATTTTAGGGTCACCTAAAATAGTGCGGATACATATTGATTGTACCAGAATCACATAATACACCAAAACAAGAGCGATCAATTAGGTAATGATGGATGTGTTACCTAAATTAACTTTTGTTACACCTTGGGTACGTTAGTATGTATTATTATATTTTTTCTGCCTTAGGTATATATCCTAATACCGATTCTAACACTGAGTTATGATGCGAGATGCCATCATTTCTTACACACAGAGAAAACGGATCAAATAAGATACTGGAAATCCTCAAGGTTATAAATCCCTTATTATATTATCGACCTGCAGATATCTTTGTATAAACAAAGATATCTGCAGGTCGATAATATAATAAAGTTGGGGAACAAACGTCCCAGATGCGGAGACATCAACACAGGCCTCTATCTACGGCGTTATTGCACGGGGTGGACACCTGTGTAAATCCAAATTATGATAGACTCGAGATTATTGAGATTTGGGAATGATTTCTAGATCAGGAGCAAACAATGTTACCAGCATACCGTTAAACTAGGTCACCTCTGTGAAATCACCAAAATGGCTTAGTTAGAAAGCTTTTAGCTTTTTTCGCCAACCCATTTCTAATTTAAAATGCACTTTGTCTAGAATACACGCATAATTTTGTTAGAACCTACCGTACCTACCCCTACTTAATATGATGGAGCTTAGCTCGTATTAAGGCAATCTAAATTTAAATTCTGAAACCGTAGGCAAGTTACTTTCCCGAGTTTTGTGGTATTATTTTACGTGGCTAGAAGGGAATAAAGTTTTCATACTGTAAATGCGGTTTATTTGATTTAAACGGCCAGGGTTCACGGGAGTAGGTACCCTCCTAAATTTAATCAGTCGCCATAACCCAGCCAAAATGTTAAGAGTTTTATGTAAAATATTTTTGTTAACTGTCTCTAAAAGGGACCAAGTGGTAAATAGCCAATTAGACTGGGTGTAGCGTAGATTGCAAACCCTTTTGATTTTTATGAGCTACTACCCTTATTATGTGCCTAGGTAGCTACCTAGGCACATAATAAGGGTAGTTGGCTATACTTACTTACATAGAACCCACCTTCAAGGCTTCCATTATCGCAAAAATCTCAAAAAAAAACTAATGTAAGTGGTGTCAATAGAATCTACTCTAGTTTATGTGTAGGTTGGTGACTATAATGGTTATCTTTTGTGGTGGGAACAAAAAAAGCATGGATTTTTGGGATCAAAATCAGACAGTAAAATATTTGCGTTTTTGATTTTATTTTAATAAATATTAACGTTTGTATTACTTTATTCATTTTAGTACAATACCTGAAACAAAGTATAAAAATAGCATATAAACTTTAGTTTTCAGCCAAATTGTTAGCGTAGGATGTAAAAGAATAGGTAGAAACGTAAAAATTTATATGATTTGAACCCAAAAATTGGGAGAAAATTACCGTTGGTCGTTGCTGTCGTGCTGTTTTTTCAAAAGACGCATACTTATGTATACCAACATAACGATAGAAAAAATGTGATTGATCATTGTACTCGTTATAGGTTAGAAATTTGCCCATCCTTTACAATACAGCATTCGTTGTTGTATCAAGACTTTTAATTGACTCAAGCTTACCTAGTATACAACGGAATGCCATGTCTATGGTCCTTTTTAAACCGATTTCGTAAAAAGGAGGAGGCTCTAAGTATGGCTATATATGTACATATAATGTTTCTTTTTAAATGTTCACCGATTTTTTCGTTATTCTTTTGGTTTTGTATAGTATATCAAAATAACTATAGAAAAAATGTGATCAATGTGATTCTCCTATAGGTTAGTTTTATAATTACATATGAACTGAGGGGACTATTATTATCAAATACAAAATCGACATAAAAAATTCAACGCCCTGTAAAGAGGCATGTAGTGAAATAGAAATAAAAACATTAACAATTAGTAAAATGACCTTGTAATAAAGTTATCCTTCTAAATCGTCTCCCTCCCAAAAGATTGTCTAACATAATTGTCGTCTAACCCGAAGATTTATCGCGTAGTTAACCAATAACTCAGTTGCGTCAGTGGGCCTTGCGTTTCTCAAGCGGTCAATTGATTAAACGAAGCAATTAACCAATCAGTCTTGTATGGCGGCTGGCATTGTCGCAAATGAGTGCGGGTTCGACATCTGCTAGTAGGGCTTGGAATGTATCCGGCTTTATCTGGTTGTTTTTTTAAATTCTTTGTTGCATACGGCTGCATATTATTCATGCACGCGGAGCTTTATCACTTATCATATCACCTACTGAGTCCTTACTGATTTAGAAGCGTTTCTGCAAGTCGTACAAAGTGTCGTGCGTGACGTTATCAGTACCTCTATGTAAGAAAAGATAGATAGATAAATAGATAATTCTTTATTGTACCACACAAAGACAGAAAACAATACAGAAATAGATGCTAAGAGTAGACGAAGTACAAAGGCGGCCTTATCGCTGTGAGCGATCTCTTCCAGGCAACCTTGGGATGGACTGGACATGTAAGAACAAAATAGACAGAATATAGGTATAATACGAACACACGACGATAGAAACGTCATACGGAGATAGAATGAAGGTATTATAGGGATCAATTACAAGCTATCTGGTACCTTTTAACAAAACATGATCAGTGTCACTGTTCGTTTGTGTTAGTATGTTTGTGAATGATTTATTTATTTATTAATTTATGTAGTTAGAACAGTCTTAGGCCAATTATACTATTTACAGAGCTATACTAATTAATTAGGTTTTAATATTATATATAGTTAAATTAAGTAGGTACATAATGCTAGAAATAGTACATACCTATGTCAAATAATAAACAATGAACAATGAAATTTAGGAATTAAATATATGTCTTAATAGGGTAAAATTTAAAAATAATGCAAAACATTTGTTAAAAATCACATTCACAAAAAGTTAGACACGTAAGCATAAGAGTTCTCCACTTGTCCGCGAATATATCGGTGATGGAAACATATGATGGGTGTGGTGCATGAATAAATAAATAAATAAATAATGCTTGACAATCCACACAGCATCATCTAGCCCCAAAGTAAGCAGAGCTTGTGTTATGGGTACTAGATGACTGATAAACTTAATACAATACATAACATAGATATTTTTTATTATATATAGAAAATACCCAGAACACCCGGAACAAATATTTGCAGATCGTACAAACATTTGTCCCAATGCAACGAATGAGTACCTAAATTTAAAAACACACTAGATGTGTGATTTTATAAAACATGGCAATAAAGTTTACATAATTATCTACAGTGTGTTTTCAACATTATATATTTTATTATTAGGTACATTCCTCAAAATTGTCAAATTATAAAATCTAAATTTCTAAAACTTGTCCGGACAAATTCCCAAATCCCGAGTCCCTCCTCAATACGCGAATCGTTAGCCAAGCCCCTGTTACCCGTCGTATAGTAGATACACAGTTTGTTTTTACTGTCTGCGTGACGAGTTGGCAGATCGCTCTCCCATCCCACGTGACCGACTCGACCCCTGCTGTGTTCACTCCTGAAATGGATGAAGACACTTTGACTACCACCGACACACTTAAACTTTTTCGGCTGGTTGTTCTCCAGACGCAAGGCAATGAACGCGCTAACACTTAGACTGCCACCTAAATATTTGAAAATACACTGTTTCTGGAACATTTATTTTTATATCTAAATTTTTCATAGTTCTCCGGACAAATTCGCGAATCCTGTGTCTCATCTCTAGACGCGAATCGTTAGTACCCCAGTTAGCCGGCGTTTAGCAGATGAACAGTACTGTCTGCGTGACGAGTTGGCAGAACGCTCTCTCATCCCGCGTGACCGATCCGACCCCTGTGGTGTTCACTCCTGAAATGGACGAAAGCTAACATACGATAAGGTTCTACCTACCTACCTATAATGCTTATATAGGTATAAGGTAATATTGCGTCATTGTTATTAGGTTCTGTTTGGAACTCATAAATCTTGATATTTTATTAGGTTAGATGATAAGTAGCTTCGATGTTAATATTTTTATAAGTTGGTAGGTACTCAGGTTGTATTTTGTTGATATATGTATCAACTTGAGAATATATAATACATTTATCTTTGTAGACCTTTATGTTTACTTTGTAGTAGATCGTTTTCACAAATTAGGCAGGAAATTGGTAGATTTTAATTAAATTGATATTACTCGTTACAGTAACAAACTTACGATACCCATGACGCAGAACGCAATTTTCGTCTAATAATGTTTTATTTTAGTGGAAAACATCCCTTTATGGCTTATATCGTTCACATTACATTGTGGATGCAATAAACAAGCCACTGGATAACTTTATTGAGCAATGAATCGAGGTCCCTGCTGGCAGATCTGTTGCGAATTATTCTAAAATTAAACTATATTTTATTGGCAACACTGGTGGAACTAGCAACGACTGCGACATCCGGCCCGATCAAAGTGATCGAGGATGTTCGCGCGCCAGCCGTCGTCGCGTTTACTGCCTGTTTTAGGGTTGTCAGCTGCTGTTCCAATATTTTTTTGCCAAATTAACACTATAAATGGTTAGAAAAAAGATAGTTCGAAACAAGAGTAGCGAGAATGCCAATAACTGGAAAGACCTAATCTTATTGGGGTGAAAGTTTTAATACCCAGATTTCGCCGTATTTACCGTATTATTACCATAATCTCTTCAAATTATTGTATTGTATCATTATTACACCCCTAAAAGAAATACCCATCTAACATTTCCAACCTAAAGTTCCAATTCTACGTACACGGAACAACCACGGTACTATCACGATTACCCCCGAACGAATTGACGAGCCCCGTACACATTGACACATAATCAAAACTTTAATAGCTTTGCCCTCGCAGCAGGGTTTCGGCAAATGGTAACAAACGGCGTGAACTCCAAACATCTGACTTTTTCGGAGCAGGCAGATGGCATTGTGCCTGATTAGCGTTTGTTTGTGTAAACCCAAAGCCGTGGATTGATTACACAGTGCGAGCTACTGTCCTGGCACAAGACCTACCGAGATATGTCATGGTACTCTGAGCGTTATGTACCTATGTAGAGTCGGCTCTATTAGGTAGGATTTAACTAGAACTACGTAGTTGTACTTATACCCGGGCCCTATAAAGGTGATTTTATCGACGACTGCCTCCAGTCAGTCAATATACGTTCTTTAATTTGGAAAGATAGTTACTTATATCTATAAGGCTAAAATTTATATGTAAGAGACCTCCCACCTAACTAAGTATGTATTTACTGTGAATCTATGGTATGAATAAATGAATTGAATTGAATACATATTTAAAATATGACGTTGAGTAATAAAATATTGTATCTACTCATTGTGAATACAACAGCAAACACCACATTTGACGAAGTTTTCGGATGTTTTAGTTTCATTACCCACCTTGAAATAGCAGAAAAATTGACGAAAGGGGTAACCCCACTACATACATATATATCGATGGGTAACCCCTTATATATTCCTTGGAATTAATAATATATATAAATAAATAATGCTAGACAATCCACACAGCAGCATCTAGCTGCAAAATAGTAGTAATTGAAATGAATATTGTTAAAATTTCGTTTGACAAAACTTCTCGACAGCCTGACGCAAATGGTCATCGCCGCTTCGCACTCTAAGGGCCTCACAAGCCTCACTAAGGGCTCAGAATTCGGAATGAAAAATTCAACGAACCTGGATAATTGCTACTAACGTAAATAAAGCCACTTTGCATTTGCACAGTGCCTGTCACGAAGCGACTAGCGCTCGCTCCATGCAAACAGGGCTTATTTGCGACCACCACCTAGGTAACTACGCGGAATCGCAACTCTACTACAATGCTGCATATAGCGCACTGAGCTCCATGCACGCCTGTTTCATTTAGAAAGCTGATGTGCTGGAAAAAGACGTGATTGCGACACAGATACTAAGGCTCATAAAATCAGAGCAACATGGGTACTTTACCAATGAGATGATTTATCTTTCCAACTTTTTTAAATGGAACTATCTGGAAACTAAATCACATAGAGTAATTCAGAATCATTTCTTTTGAGAAAAAGGTGCATAAAAGCCACGTCTGATGGCACCGACACAGTTGTGATTGAGAGGTTAAAGAAGGAGAAACTGTCATACCCCGTGATACCCCCATGATTACACCCCCTCCTTGTGGCCGAAGTCAATCTCTACTTCGTTTGCGGTGTGGGTACCCCTTTTCGAACATCATGCACGATTCTGCGTTCGTTTATATATTATATCTACATAATTATGTTAATTACAATATTGTTATTTACAGTGGAGCTGTGAATCAAAGAATTAAATATCTATGTGAGTTATGTATCTACAAGATATAGTATAGATAGAGTATACAAGTTTTAGCATTTGTCAGAAGTCAGAAGTCAATAACTTTATTTCTTTAGGCTTACAAAATAAGCACTTAGACAAGTCAATCTGTTTTTATTACCGATACACAGACAAAATAAACTTAAATGCGCCAACCCTGCTGCTCACACAAGCTCTGGAGGTCAATTCTGGCAATATATCTAATCGACAAATATGGCGAGAACTGTCAAAATATCGAGTGATGGCTTCGTAGCAAACTTGCGTATTCTCAAAATCGGCAATTCGATATTTATTGAGGTCTTTTTTTCGATATGTTGCTCGGTAAGTCGCACGGGAATGCACTTTTTGGTGGGACTATATATTTTTGGTGGTATATTTGTGATATTTATCACAAATATCGAGTGATACGAAGAATTGGCCTCCTGTACCGCAGCAGGAATAATATTGTGATTAATTTTACATCGATATTAGTATTACGAGCATTCGGCTTATTCCAGTAAATACAGTTCAGCTAAATTCAGCTAAACTAGGATTTAGTTCTTCAGTGTGTTGCAAATGTTGCAATGTGTTTAGGATTCATAATTTTACCAGAATATAACACGCCAGCTGTTGCACCCAGCTCTCGGGCAATCAGAGTCCTATTTTAGCAGAAAATCATACCAAAAATTATTTAGCAAACTAAAATTGCCTATACATTTGTGAACTAAAATCAAAGCTGTTAGTTATAACACTATTTTTGAATATAAAAGAACTGAGTGCTAGTTTGGTGTGCTCTGAAAGATAACCTGACGACCAGCGCAGTTTCGTCGGTTAACTTTGACGAAGGTACATCTACCTAGACGTATCATAAATATTTTTGAAATAAAAATATTTACAAATTTAAATGTAAGTAAGGTAATTAAAACCTACCGAAGCATCAAGTTTTTTGTTTTATTATTATTTAGGGACGACAGTGAATGTGTACATTCCCTTGACGAAAATGTAAATAAAATAATGCGATGATAGTATTTATTTCCATTAATAAAAGTTGACAATAATGGTCTTCAAAAGCAATTCAATTAAGGCTGGTGTATGCCCCAACGGACTTGAGAACACAAAATAATAGTTTTATTAATCATATTTATTTTTCTCTTTACTAAAGGTATTCTTACAATTACCTATAGGTGTAATTAAATATAGGTGTAGTGTAGATAATACAGATACCTGTTTGTGAGAGAGTGATGCCCGTGATAGGTTTAAAACCTGTGATACTAGTCACCAGTAAAATAATTATCTGTAGTCGTATAAATAATTTGTTTTTCGTAAAATGTTCAATTTGTGTAAAAAAGAAAAATAAATACAAATATTTGAGTAAAAGAAAAATACTTAAATTCAACAGCGTTTAGAAGAAATTTCCAAATTTTGAATTCTTTTTTTTTTTTGATTCTTTACTGACGTAGAAAATTACTCAATAATAAAAACAAATTAGAACTAGTATTTACAATTGAAACAATTAAGCTAACTGCAGATTGTTGCAAACAATCTACAGGTAGCTCAACTGATCCTTATCAATACCAGTCGGAAGCGTCCCCAAGACGCTGGCTGCATTGCCCCGCTGTATGGCAATGCTGATGCGCTGCGCCAGATACCCGCCAGCTCTCAGGTTACGCGTCGCATCGACCACACGCTCAGATAACTTTTTGAGTACCCGGAGAGCCTCTGTACCCCACGGACCTAGAGTCTCGACCCCAAAGGGAGCAAATGTGTAGGCTCTGTCGAGACCTGCATATTTGCGCCTCTTGAGATCCTCGGCTAAATCTGCCACCGCACCAGCCCTGACGGATGTCCTTGGAAGATGGGAAGGCGCAAGTGTGTCGACGCATGTAACGTCCCACACAATGGGCCTCCCCAACTCCCATGGGACTAGTGTCATGCCGTCGGGCCTCTTACCATCGTCACGCAACAGACCATTCGGTTCGAGAATAGCTGGTACGTTAGCGGTGACAAAGGCCCGCCGGATGACGTCATAAGGGCTGGCATGACGAGACATCCGACCGGCGGCCCTAGTACACGATAATCCGTGATGTCCAAGCTGTTGACAGCAGTACCGCACTGGCATTGATGAGGCGCGCAACTCATTGCACCCAACCGAAGACATGTTGCGATACGGAAAGTTACGGGATCCAATAAAGTGCCAGTGTTAAATGAAGGAAAAGCTGGCAACCAATGTCCTGACTCCCATTTAGAAACGGCCAGGAGACGGCCACGATCCGCAGAGCTGGAACACGTTTGTAACAAACAATTCCGTGTCATCTCTCACAGAGGCCCGTCCCATTGCCGTTGGGACAAAAGATATTAATTTTGAATATATTTTTTTATTCGTAATTTGGATATTTCTTTTTATCGCTATTGAGTTTCAGTATTTTACTTTCACTCAAATATTTGTCAAAGTTTTCTTTGAAGTATTTTTATATATATCTATGTATTGTTATTGTATTATGTATATCAGTCATCTAGTACCCATAACACAAGCTCTGCTTAGCTTGGGGCTAGACGATGTTGTGTGGATTGTCCAGCGTTATTTATTTATTTCTTATACGGCTACAGATAATTATTATGTGTTCTTAAGGCCGTTGGGGCATACACCAGCCTTAAATTGGACTAAGCCGTTTAATTGAATCAACAAAAAAGGTATTTGACCCACAACCTCAAAGTCTAGTCCTAACCGAGGTCAGGTGATCATGTTTCCATATGCTCGAATGGGCGATGTAGCAGTTAATCCTTCGGCCCCTATGTCTGGCCGAAACATTGGAGTTACCGTTTCAGTGTCACAACTCTTTAAAAGATTTTCCAGGATATTTTAACATGACTTGTGTATTAATCATGGTAAATAACTCCGTCGTAGGTATTTTAGTGTTAATAGTCATGAGTTCTAAAAGTTTTACGCATTATAATTACTTTAAAAGCTTAACAAACTTAATCAGTTATCTTTAAACTCGTTTATAACTCTGTTTTAAATTAAGGAAGAGGTTACTGCAGTAATATCATACAATTTTTTTTATGTCTTGTTATTATGTATGAGTAACAAAGACTTCAACCTCGGTGAAATCTAACCCTGTTTATTCGAGCGGTTTCGTAATTTTCTGCAAGTCTTGGTAGTATCTAAATGCTCAACACAACAACCAGCCTATACCAGTCTACTGTTGGACTTAGGCCTCCTCTAATAATCGTCTTATTGATTTATATATAAGTCGGTATAACGCCATAATCCCCACGCTTGGCATGCAGGTTAGGGATTGCAGGGCACCCGCTTTTTCTAAAATAATAATGATAATCAGTATAATAAAAAGAGTAATTAATAAAAGTTGAACTATTATGTACCTATTTGCAGTACCGAGTTTCCGTGTACTATGCGCGAAGCCCCAGGCCTCGGGACGCGGCCCGCTCCCACATGTCGGCGCCCCATTAAATTCTACACCCCTACAAAAAATAATGACTTCACCATACACATCGTACATTGAGTTTTAACTCTTTCAATTCGCCTTGAAGTTAATTTGTTATTCAATTTCCTTGATTGCTCTACCGTGGATAGTTTGTCAACGATTTTTACGACTGAAAGAATTCTAGCTATGTTCACACGGATTTTAATTACTTACATATTATTTGTTAGTTTCAGTCTATTTCGGTGGTTAAGGACTACAAGTAAAAATTACTACTATTAATAATGACTTCATAACCACAACAATAATCACTACGAACCGTAAACTCATTAATATGTTGGTTTAGAAAACCTTAAAAATAACATTAAAAATGTACTACCCACTAACCGTAAAGAGGCGTAAGAAGTTACTTGTCGATAGAATAATCTTGTGAAATGCAAGCAATGCATGCGACTCAAAGGGCTGCCTGCGGGAAGGAACGTGAGTTTTTGAGTCGTCCCTCATTTCGGACGTGAGCTCAGGCAATAGGTACTAAAATGATGATCGAAACGATTAAAGGTCGCTGGATACAACCACGACGCCGCTAAAATACGACAAAACAATACCAACCCATTAAATAAATTGTAGGTACAGTTATCTGAATTTATGCTCACCTACCTAATGACTTTATATATAATTTATTAGGTATTTCAACAAAATCTACAGCCCTTAGATCTAGACAGTTACAAGCTCGTCATCAAGTATGTCCGGTTGTTGATATATCATACCTTCTAAAAGACGTCCTACCACTGGAGTTCTTTTTGCTGAAACATTAGAACTCTCCTGAAGATCACCACAATTATCGATAACGCGCTGCCCACATTCAGCAGTTTCTTGGAACCTTCACCACACCAGGGATTCGCAGATTATGTACAAAATGTAGCAAATTATATTCTATCATTGCCACTAAGTACCTATCCGTTAGTCGACACCTTGCATAACGCAAGTTTAGTCTCGCGCTGTAGGTAAGCTAACGTCTCATCTTCAAAGGGGTCGGTCAACAGCAAGCGGTTGACAGCAAGCGGTCGGCTCGATTCAAAAGAGAAAACGGTACGAAACCGGCATCGTAGAGATGTGGCACTACTTTAATAGGTACCTACCTATTTCTTTTGTTAAATATCTGCATACCAGTTCATACTATAATATTACCACATGTGCTCGCTCGCCATAATTGTAAAGCCGAGTACTGACTGACGTTACGGGGCGTAATGCAACGTGTTACACAGCGAGCGTTCGTGCAGAGAGTACGGGGAAAGAAGGCGCTCGCAACGAGCAACGAGACGAATTTTAGCACATGGCGCGCGGCGTAACGTATCATGCTCGCTGCGAATAGTACATTACGCCCTGTAAAACCGGTCAGTACCCTACTTAAAAGAACCATCAATCGCAGATTCAATCACTGATTCTTAGAAAGCTTTGCATAGCGATCGGGCCGACATGCACCGTGTATCAGAACGTAACCCAACGAAACGAACAAAAATAACAAACGGTTTGAGCTTATAATAACATTATGTCTTAATATATTACTATTGTGACGTGTCTCGTTGTGGATTTATCGAACGTGTAAAACCATGTGAACCGTAATTTGATTATGATGTATAAATATAAGTAGTGTAAGATCCCGCATGACTCTGATTTGATATACTAGTTTCTGCCCGCTGCTTCGTACGCGTTGTTTCTATGGGAACGTTTAAAGGTGATTTCTATGTTTGATTCAAGGGTTAGAATTACCTGTATGCAAAATTTCAGCTAGATCCGTTCAGTAGTTTTGGCGTGAACAGGTAACAAGCATCTATACATCCAAACAATCGAATTTATACCATTTGTTAGATTCAGGTTTTATGGATTTTCTTAACTTCTCTCTCTCTCTCTCTCTCTCAGTAGGTACTGAAAAATACACGTAAGCCAATATTTTTTATATAAGAGTATATTTCTGTGTTACAAATATCATGTGGAGTTTTTAAGCTAGGTGGCGCAAGTATTTTTACTTACAGTATCTTAGACTACGGCTTATTATTATAAATATTAACCTGTCGCCACCAAAATTATTTTTCATCAGGTATACGGCAGACTTTTCCCTAATGTCTAAGGCGATATTACTTGCAAGCAAATCCTTTGATGATAGCATTTATTTTCATTTTTCAGGAATATTACGGGATATTATTAAAGGTTAAATCCCTGTGCTCTATAATAATTCCCGGTTATTTGAATCTACCATCCGTAAACAGTTCCGAAAATCAAGCATTCCTAAAGGCCATAGTCTTTAAAGGTTCAACAATGCGGCCATTTTGAATGAAAACCCCCCCATACAGTGCACCGGGCCTAATAGGGCGGCCTATGTTTCTAATTTGATATCCCGAAACAGTGGACCAGGGCTAACAGGGCCGATCGTATTTTTTACTTCGGCAGGTAGTCTAAATAACTAGGTGTTGCCGCCATCTGTTACAAATTATTTTAGGGCCGCCGCCCCACCGCTGCGCGCGGAGAGGCTACGCACGTCGTCTACGTACGTCTAGCTTCGCTTTGCAAGAAAATATGTATGATAAAGTCCACTGCAACCCACGAACACCCTACGCACAAATACGAGATTAGTGACGTCATTGATACACAAGTGGTTTACTCGAATATGGCACCCACGCAGTTCAACGCTGTCAACGCGATGCACGCGGTACACGTCAAAGTCAAAGTCAAAGTCAAAAACTCTTTCTTTCCATAAATACAATAAATGTACACTTAGAAAAGGTCAAATTCTTAATAATTATACACTGACACGGAAATAAAGTGATATTTATGATTTCAGTCACTTCGGTATGTAGACTACGTGTGCGTAGCTTCACTGAGGGACGTCAAAAGTCTGTGCTACAGTAGTACATAGTCGTGGGTTAATTTTCATGACCTATCTATAGTGTGTGCTGCAGTAGAAACGTAGACCCACGTCAAACAAACGAATCGACGCAGCTAAAATGCGCCACGTGACCATGCACAGTGTGCGCCGCGGTTAAGCAGCGGCTTAAATGTCAGTGTAAGATGGGTATCTTATCTAATCAAGCCCCCGTCACAGATTTTATCCCTCGTTAAATATTTACCTTTACACATTGTAACGATTTAGTTTGTAATGTAATGATACTGTAATGTTATACTACATTAAGGTACAATACCATGAATAAACGAGGCATTCCTCGTAGCACATCGTAGCGCACGAAATGTATTATTTAAAATATAAATTTCACGTTACTTGCTGGTGTAGTTGCTGAGATAATAAAGATGGAAAAAAGGAAAGCGAGACCTTATGGGTTTCGAAACCGAACTCCGATCTTCGAAACCCTAAAAGCATTTAAAAATATTATAAAAACCTCAATCAACTCAACACAAGTGTAGAAAAACTCCTTAATTTATGTAGAGGTGTACTTTTTAGTAAAAATGCCCTTAAAGGTTACTAATTAGATTAAAACAACCCCATCACTAGGCCCTACATTGTTATTGGTGCGCAACGAGGAATAAAAACTTAACATTTATACCTACTGATTGAAGCGCACCAAAACGGGTGCGCTATTTTAGATTATCTAGAGGATAAAAAAGCGTGGGACGGAATTTGCTCCAACTCGAAAAATAACAACTAACAGGCTAAAGGTTTCTTCGTCGCTTCTTTACTTTAGTCTACGTACCGAAGCGACTGAAATCAAAAATATCCGTGTCAGTGTTTAATTATTAAGAATTTGACCTTTTCTAAGTATACATTTATTGTATTTATGGAAATAAAGAGTTTTTGACTTTGACTTTGATTATGTGGAAGTACTTTGGTGCGCTTCATCTGGGTGCGGCTTCATCTAGGTGCGCTACGAGGAATGCCTCAAATAAACAAAACTTAAACAATAGTTTTAATAAGTAGTTAAAAGATGTAATAGTTAACTATATCTATATTCTATAAACATGGATTTAGGAAATAATGGAAGGTAAGTAGGTAAGGTACCTACTTAAAAATACCACAGTGGATATTTAGTTTTTCGCAGGACAGGTATCTTTTCGCATATAAACGGCACTCGTCTTGACATGTCAATTTCACCCAAAAGGCCGGTTGAATACATGATTCCTCCGCTTAAGCTTCGGCTGGGTACATGGTTGTTTATCCATTTGGCATAACCAGCTTGCTCGATGGATTCTCCTACAAATAAATATTTCTTATATCCATTAAAATTGCCTTGTTTGTAAAGAAGCACACTGACCTTTTAGAACAGCAAAATAAAAGATTCAGAGATTAGTAACACAGAAATCAGGAATCACTAACTTTATTTCTTTAGATAAAAAGCACTTAGATAAGTCAAATTTTACACTATAAATTTTAATCAACAAAGAAATAAGGTGTTATTGATTTTCTGATTACCAAATTTTTTTGTTCAGTGGAAGAAATGAAAAAGAAATCACCAGTACATTTATTATGTACTTATCACTTATGTGTCTAACACATGTTTGTTTTGCGTATCTAAATCTAAATACAATACGATTTATATACATGTCAATATTTATATATTTAAAGCTAAGCAAAACAATGTACTTCTTACATAGGAACCATTGTCGGTGCGGAACTGAGCGACATCCTTGATGAAATCATTTATGAAGTAAAAGACCTTATTGATAAGGTTTTATTTTATGTACCTACAGTTTAAATTTACGAATATGGAGCTCAGTTGCTTCAGATTATCATAGAATCGCTTATTAATTACCTATTAAGCGATAAGGCCGCCAATTCTATTATTTTCTGTACCATACTGTTTTATATTTAATTTTCTGTGAATAAAGAATTATCTATTTATCTATCTATCTATTATAGAAGCGCACGCAATTGCCCATAAATGATTTTCCTACCGTTCGTAATCTATATGATGGGATGTATAATTTGTGCTCAGTTCTTGTACCGATTTCTATTATGAACATCACACTTTTTCTAAAGCTATCTCTGTTTTTGTGCGTATTATAGTAGGGGAGCTCATGATTCTAAATGTAGATTTACTCGAGCTTTGTCGAGTCGAGACCTATTGAAATTTGGAGATTAGATTACATGGTAGAAATAAAATAATATCATATGTCACTCTTTCACCGGTGGGGAGAGAGTCTACAGTTTTACAAATATGTAAAAAAAGAATAATCACATGGAAATACTCGAACGCGTTAGATATTGATACTTAGTGTAAATGACCCACGTTTCTCTGATAGATAATGGAGGTATGTTAATCTGCTGGTTTGCGTGGTGGGGGTGGCCGAATGGAAATAAGGAAATGGAAAAGAAACGATTTTACTCGAGCGCGTCATATATTCAGATAGGATGTTAAGTGAACCTGAAAGAAGCTTTATTCAAAAGACTGACGATTCAGACGTGTCACAAGCTCCCGGCGGTATTATAAATATGCAAAAAAATCGCATATTAGAAATACTTTAGCGCGTCAGATTTTCATACAGACGGTTCAACTTGTTGGCCTAGACGTGCAAACCCATAATATAACGCTTGTCAACAAGAATATACTTAATCTGATGATTTATATATTTTTGGAATGAAAAACATTATGAATTTTCATTAACATTCTGAATATGTCAAAGAAAGAAGCATGCTAAGAAAAAACATTATGTTTCCTTTTATTATAATACCTACCTATACTGGCCAGCTTTTTAAAAATATGAAAAAAAATTGATTTCTCATGAATTTTTGCTCTATTATGCATAGGATGGATTTAGCCATCTCAAAAAACAAACCCTGTATTTACACATAAAATAATTCCATGTTATTGGAATTAATAGAAAATAATAATTCCCCTATTGGGCTCCCTTACTATTACATTTTTATTCGATCCGTTTAGACGTGAAAGACAGACTTTCGCAGATAGTTACTTCTAATTCTTCTTAAATGGTCTTCAAACAAATATTACTAAAAGTCACTCACCCTGTATCGTCATGTAGGTGTCGGCCTCTTTCCAGAAGTAAAATCCGACTGCGATTGCCTGATTCTTCACTTCAGGATCAATACTTTTCAGTTCTTCCCAAGGATGTTTCTCGGTCATTTTCTTCAGTATGTCAACCTCCGTAACAATGGAAAAATACCAATAGCTTGTTGATTATTTATTAGGTACGTATAAGCTCTCCGATTGCATGGCATGTCCGTTTGTCGGAGAGTAGGTGAACGCGAGGTAAATTTTGTTGGATCTTATCAGAGAAGGTTTTGCGCGGAATAATGTTACTAAATATTTTATTTTATTAGTTCTATTAATTTTTAATATATCCTAAAAATTTACGATCTAGACGGGTTTTAGTTCCGTCGAGGTAGTAAATTTTTGGGATAAATTTTTATTTAAATACGTAGAATTAATAAAATGTATATATACCTATATTATACTATAGCAATGTTTTTAGTGCTTGCTTACCTACACAAAAAGATACTAAAATAAATAGAAATAGGTACTATTTATTTTTATATATTTTTTTCGTTTATTATGGCACAAACAATTTTCTTAAAATTAACAGTATACTGGTGGACTTTTTGGAGTAAGGGGAGGTCACCTTAACCGGTGTAGCTACAGGAAAATGGTCTTGGGAGACTATCCATAATTTTTAGAGAAACTTTCATTATTCATAGATTTTCTAAAAGTTTACAGTAGGCAAGAAAATGATTTTACGCAAAAGCTTTATTTGATGCTAATGGATCCTCGCTCCCTCCTCAATCGCTGTTTTTGATCAGTAACGGCAAAACTTCTGTATAGTATACTGATAAATGAACCGCTACAAATCGTATTTTTTTGAGATATAATTAAAATTAGCAGGGTTTTTTGATATGTACTATACCTACTTGGCATCTATTCTATGATCTCAGCTATTTTATCAGCGAAGCAACTAAATGACCAAACTTTGCCTTAGTTTACATTTTTGAAGAGCGAAGGTAACGTCAAACCGGCTACCTCGGAGATCAGAGATAGAGAAAAATTTATTAAAAAAATACTGCAAAAAAAAGTTGCTTACGTCTTGGTTTGTTTACTGAATATCAATCTGTGGTAGCAAGTGAATAACCTCCTTCAAGTATTGTGCACTAATTTGAAAACACCCTTTTTTTTTTTTTTTTTTTTATTTGCTTTAGGTGGCTTTCGTGTCACTGCGGCCATGATAGGCCTATTGTGATCGCCACTCGAGTGTTCAGCCCTGAAGCTGCGACGTTCATAGTTCGCCACTAACCCTTGCAGCTGCTAAGAACTGCAGGATTTTCTTCGGGGTGATGGCTCGTAGCTCGTCTGGGCTGTGCAGGTGCTTGCCCAGATGGATGCTACGTTTTTGCATCAGTGCTCCGCACTCTCCTAGCAGGTGGAGAGGCGTTTCCTCCGCCTCTTCGCAGAATCTGCAGGATTGTGTGTCGCTTAGACCCAGATTGAACATGTGCTTGTTAAGGCGACAGTGTCCAGTTAGGGCTCTTGTCATGATGCGAAGGTTGCTTCTGCTTAGCGCTAGGATTCGGTTGGTGAACCGTTTATCGAAGGCTTTTATTAATGACTTAGAGTGACTCATGCCCAAGGAATTCTTCCAAAGCCTGGAAGCTTCCTTGTAGCAGGAATCCAAGAGGGTTGTGTTAGCCAGGCTTTTGGGTATGCCACAGAACGGCTCGGGGCCCAGCTGAGTCCCCTTGGCCCCGGAACGAGCAAGTTCGTCGGCACACTCATTGCCGTTGATTCCTGCGTGTCCCAGTACCCATCTTAGGACGACTCTGTTATTCAAGCCGAGCGCGTTTAGGCGTGACATACAGTCCTCGACTAATCTAGATGTAATGACCTTCGAGTCCAGTGCTAGGAGAGCCGCCTGGCTGTCAGAGTTGATAAAGATCGTTTGGTTGGAGTAGCGCTTTTCCAGATTTATATCGGCACATTCTAAGATGGCGAATACTTCTGCTTGGAAGATAGAGGCGTAATTACCTAGGTTTGTACTTTTGCCAAACCTAGGTCGCTCTCCATACACTCCACAGCCTACATCCAGTCCCATTTTGGAACCATCCGTGTACCAATTTAGGCACCCGTTCTTGCAGAGTACCTGGCTGTTTTGCCAGTCTTCTCTGCAAGGAAGTTCCACTGTGTAGTGTTTTTCAAACACATGTCGTGGGAGCCTGACATCAGTTGTCATGCCCAAAATTGGTGATTCCAGAGTAGAGTCTTGCAGAGATCTCAGTTTCTGGGAGAGCCAGTTCCTACCGCCCTGAGTACAGGCCCTATACATGCTGGTCTTTGCCTCCTTATGTATGTACATATGGAGCGGAGGCAGACCCAGCAGTGCATTTAGTGCTAGTCCAGGGGAGGTGGACATGGCTCCCGTGGCCATAAGGCATGCAGTCCTTTGTAGGCTGTTTAGTTTGTTGATTGCGGTTGACTGAAGGGCCTTGTCGTACCATACCATGGAGGCGTAAGTGAGTATCAGCCTCACAATGGCAGTGTACAGCCACAAGGCAATCCTGGGGTTGACGCCCCAGTTATTGCCCATTAGTCTGCCGCTAGCTCCTAGAGCCATCTTAGCTTTTTTCAAGACGTTGTCTAGGTGAGTATTCCACGTCAGTTTTTGGTCGATGGTAACGCCCAAATATTTCACTTCTGTGGAAAAGGTTATGATTTTACCGTTAAGTTTAGGCTTCACGAGCTTGTCTAGCCTTCGCTTATTTGTAAATGGTATAATCACAGCTTTGCCAGCGTTGACTGAGAGTTCACTGTAGCTACACCAGTCGCTGACAGCGTTGAGAGCTCTCCGCATGATGCTAGAAATGGTGGACTGGCAAAATCCTCGCACGATGATCACAAGGTCGTCCGCATAGCCTTGCGCATCTATATTCAGGTCTGCCAGTCCACACAGGAGCTGATCCACTGCTAAGGTCCATAATACGGGCGATAAAACTCCGCCTTGGGGGCAGCCCCTAGCAGTTGATATCTCGATTGTTGATCGTTGAAGGGTTAGTTTTGCGCCCCTGTTTGTGAGCATATCCTTAACCCATCTGATGGTGGACGGGTCGACATTCTTATTTATCAGCCCGTTCACCAGCAGAGAGGTAGGCGAGTTATCAAAAGCCCCTTCAATGTCAAGGAAAGCACATAGTGCGATTTCCTTGTCCTCCAAAGCCTTTTCCACTCTGTCAATGAGGCTACTCAGCGCCGTCTCTGTGGATTTGCCCTTGCAATAGGCGTGTTGGCTGTGGTGGATAGGAGACGCAGCTAGCGCCACGTCTCTGATGTGTCTGTCTACTACCTTCTCCATGGTCTTCAGAAGGAAAGACGAAAGGCTTATTGGTCTGAAGGACTTAGGCTGGCTGTAGTCCTTCTTTCCAGCCTTGGGTATAAAGACGACTTTGACATTTGTCCATGGTTCTGGCACATATCCCCAGGCGAGGCTCGCCCTAAAGATTTTTACCAGATATGGAGTGAGGACGTCGATTCCCCGCTGTAGGAAGACAGGGAGTATTTCGTCCTCACCGCATGATTTGTTAGTCTTGAGAGAGTTGACGGCCCACCTTACCTGGTTCGGTCTGATAATCCTAGCCGCCCTGTTCCAGTCCTCATTCCGAGGCTTATAAGGATTTTCAGGCGCAGGTCGGAGCGAACTTTTATCCTGCGAACCAGGGAAGTGGGTCGAAGCCAGCAACTCTAGGGTTTCCTTTTCATTGGTTGTGAAAAAAACACCCTTTTAAATACTGCGAGATCTCTGTGAAATTTGTATCATAAGAGTACGTGTACATTCGACGATGGCGGATGGAGTTATATGAGCGAGTTCACACACATGACAGTATTACAGATCCAGTAATGTGTGTAAATTCGCTCATACAATGATACAACTATATCCACCATCAACGAATAAAAACGTATACGATAAAACGAGCCTGTAAAACGGACTGCTGTGTGAACGTACTCTAACGTACGGACGGAATCGGACTCAGCAGAGCACACATAGGTAATGCCGACTGCTGATCATGCCTGCTCCATTTTGCCATAATTACCACGGTTGGCAGGTGGATTGGTAATTGCAGTGGAAGCTTATGCACCGACCTGTTAATAATGGCGAGGTACGCTCCTTCTTCCTGACAAGTCTTGTATGCGCCATACCAGGTCTTGCAGTCATCGTGGAACTTATAGCAGGAGCCGGTTCTATTGTCTAGCTCGAAGTCTGTGAAAGTGGAAACTATTGGATGGGTACAACAGCACGATAGTAAACTGAATAAATGCCAAGTCTTTTCTTTTATTATTGTTCAATTCATACAGTTTTTACACGGTTCAGGATCAGAGCGGTAAGTATTCTCGATAAGAACCATTTTACATCCCCACTCGAGGCGTACTCGACTCGTCCACGATAGCCAACTATCGTCGTCATTGGTTTGCCGAACTCAGCCCTCAGTGTAGGCTACAGGCCAGGAATTTTTTGGCTGTTACTATAATACTTAGTACTGCATTGTTAGTCTGTATGGTGCAATAGTCAGTACGAGTCTAACTGTCCAACCGTTGATCCGATTCGCGTGAAATTTGAAAGGTGTACAGACACTTAACATTTGTGAAATTTGCTGGTAATTTAGTGAGACCAAATCTGTCGAGGGCTTTTTTCAGATAAAGGGTCCTAAGGAGTAAATAATAGACTCAAGCGTTAGGTACTTAGCGGAAATCCATTGCAAAATATTAGGGTAAAGAATATTTAGTAACAATTCCGAGCAAAACCTTTTCTGAAAAATTTCAACAATTGATTCAACAAAATGCAATTCGCGTGCACCGCCCTCATATCCAATAATCTAGCCCCAAAGTAAGCAGAGCTTGTGTTATGGATACTTGATAACTACTAGTATCCATAACTCAAGGTTTACTTACTCTGGGGCTCATTTATTTAATTATTTATTTAAAGTTTTTAATAGGTGTGAAAAAGATACAAAATCTATGTTTGCTCCTGTAAAACATAGATTTTGCTCACTGTATTTGAGTAACAAAGTCCCCGTTTTCGAGCGAAACTTTTTAGTGAAGTTTATGTGTTTTTTTGTGAATTTTGGTGAATTCTTTTGGTTTTTTTTAATTCTATACTTTTTATCCTGACGAAGTTTTCACTTTTCGTGCATAAATTACAAATTTTTGTTTGCATGATGAGAAAACGATGTGCCTAATGTTCTTATTTCTTTTCAAAATGGCTTTTATTCTTCTGGCATCTTTGGTCTTGAATATACCTAATCAAAGATTTATAACCTAATAGTCAATGAATGCTTAAAAGAGGGGTTTGGGTGGAAAACTCGAAACAGAAAGCTTGACTTCGGAACTTTGTTTTGACTAGTTAGGGGACAAACATACTAAAAGTCCCCACTCCTATACCTACAAGGCGAATTAGAGTGAGAGTACAAAGGTCCAGTTTCTTAGTATTTTGCTTACATCTCGTAAACGATGCATCATAAAAAAATTTGTTTTGCTACATAATGAAAGCTGATAAAATTCTCTACAACTTTGGTTCGCTACACTTTTTACCTATTCCCAATCGTTGTCTAGACATGAGTCTCTCGTCTGTTGAATCATGATCAGATGATGATACGAAAGCCTACCAGCTACTTCTGCTACATCATCGCCACCGTCGTCGTCGCCGTCGTCGTGCACCGGCAAAATATTTAGGCTCAATACAACCTGTGCAGTTGGATCTTTGGTTTGGTAAGAGGTTTCTTTCATTCCGTGTCCACCGTGTCCATCCATCCCCTAGTTCAGAGGAAATATCATTATCAAGCCAAGCCTGGATCTGGTGGCAAGTTATCGGAAATAGTGGTCCATCGCTGCTCCTTCGGATATTGAGGAAATGTCTGGTTTGACGTTTGATACCGACGACGCCTGGAGAAAACGCTGCTAGCGATAGTTATTTGTTAATAACAATCGCTACCAGCGTTTCCTGGTTCCTGGTGCAATTGTGTTCAATTTGACTGTTTTTCAGAGTTCATATCTAGACAACTATAGGTAAGAAGTGTATGGAACTAAAATTGTAGAAATTTTTATTAACTTTTGATATGTAGTATATAAAACAAAAATCCAATAACGAATCGTTTACGAGATGTAAGCAAAAAACTAAAAACGGGAATTTCTTTATGCCCTAGGGCTCACCCCCACAGGATTGGGAACTTTTAGTATGTTGTCTCCTAACTAGTCCAAAAAAGCTCCGAAGTCAAACAAACATTTTGCCTTCGACCTTTCCATCCACAATCCTTCGTTGACTGGACTATAATAGGGAAACAGGAAACTAGAACGAGAGCTTTTCCGTTTCCATGACTTCATAGTTAAGCTGATTTCCTGTGTCCCAGGTCCAGTTCAGTTCAAAAGCAAAATGCTTTTGAGCTGAACTGGGCCAGACTGCTCTGGACTAGGATAAACTAGACGAACCTTACGACAGTATTGTTTATTAGGAACAGCAGATAAGCGAACCTGTTGGTCGAAAGAAGCTGTAGGTACTTATGTGAAATGCAATAATAATACCTATGTCTACGTTATCGAATCTCTCGCATCCCAATGCCTCAGCCACTTGAGCTTGGCAGACGTAGGCGTAAGGAAGCTTACAGTCCACCAGCTCTCTGGTACCGTTGGAGTGGTAGACCACACAACGGGCCAGATCTACAGTATCCTGCAACTTTCGCGACAAGATCAGCTTTCCTGTAAATAATAATATTAAAAAAAAATATCGGCAGGGTTTTTCGGACCACGCACGCACGTACTGCTAGGGGAGGGGGGCGTTCATTAATCACGTGAGTTTGGATTCGAAAGGGAGCTTTAGACCTTTACCTATCTGTTGAACACTGCCAGAACTAAATACTTAGTTATTTATAAAAGGTACAGGTAGTAGATAATAAGTAGGTACCTAAGCTAAGTTAAAAAAAACATAGTTCGAGTAAATCTAATCTAATCTATTTATTTCGCTGCATGAGTCAAAAAAATTACATATTTACTTACTGAGTTATTATTACAATTGATTTGATTATTGTAGCTGACATTGCTATATTTTCCGACTACCTACTAAGTTTCTAGCTATAAATAGATAACGTACCTACCTATTATTGCTGTGCCCTTACAGGGTACATGTAGTTACCTCTAAGCTAATTATCACCTAAGCTAAAACTATGTAGTGGATGTAAATGTATGCAATAAATACAGTTTCTACAAGTCCTTGGACACGCCTGTTCTTCTAAAAGTATACCTACGCAGTTAGGAATTAATCAAAAGTCATTCGCAGTAAGGCTCAATTCGCACCGGGATGTCAGCGGCCGGCAGCGACGACGCGGCCTCGGGCTGGTCCACTGACAAGACGCGCGTGGCCACGCAGCGCTGTGGCTGTGGGCACCACACCACGCCACCAATTTTATTTGGCACTAGTTTGACAACGAAAAAGCACGTAGTTGCGCCACCCCGCCCTGCGTCGCTGTCGGCGTCTGATATTTTGGTGTGAATTGATCCTTAGTAAACTAACCGCTAATGTTTTTGTAGATTCCTTCCGGGAAATGTTCTTGAACTCCAGCGTAGATGGTCAAATTGTCAGGCAGCGTCACGTGTTGTAGTAGAAACGACCAGAACTGATCGCTCCAAGGTGCCGCTAGAATTGCACCTGAAATTCAAGGGTCATTCATACATAATGCACAGCTTCCCTGACCCACGTTTATATAGACTTTTCCTTATTATTCGTATTTTTTTCTTGTTTTTAGGGTTCTATACCCTAAAAATGGTGAAAACGGGACCCTATTACTAAGCCTCCGCTGTCAGTCCGTCCGTCTGTCTATCCGTCTGTAATAGGGCTGTATCTCATGAACCGTAAAAGGTAGACAGTTAACATTTCTAAGAACGTGTATTTCTATTGCCTAATAAATAAACGTGATTTTCTTGTCTATTTTGGTTCTACGTTTGTCAAGACTGTAATCTCTTGAACGGCAATAGGTAGACAGTTGAAATTTTGACAGAGTCTTTACTATTGCTGCTAAAACTACAAATAATAAAAATTATATAAATGCCCATACGACGACGTTGAATACCGATCACCGAAGTTATTCAACGTCGGGCGCGGTCAGTAATTGGATGGAACCGCGGGTCCTCGCCATGTTGGCTTTTTGCTTTTTTTGATCTATCAAAAAATCCGTTAGGGTTTCTTTTGCGAAAGTTTGTACGATGGCAAGGAACCCTCCGTGTGCGGGGCGACTCGCACTCGACGGTTTTATTCATTCTACTTTGATATCATCTATGTATTTAGGTACTAACCTTCGTCGTGACACATCATTCGCGCAATTTGCCAATCAGCTGGTTCCCTGTGTAGTTTCAGTTGCACTTGTATACCAGAATAGTAGTGGTAGCTGTCTTTGATTGCCAATATTTCTAGAATAACATTTTAAATTTCAAATATATTGCTGAAAATATTGATTTTAACCGAGTGATTTTGATTTTGAGTCTTTGGCACTTGAGCAGGGAATGGTGCAATCATCATAAATATGATGCTATCATTATTTCCAGCTCAAGTGCCAAGGACTCAAATCTTAAAATTCTTTGTATAACATTGTATGAAAGCGGCCATTCGGACGAATGTTCGGAGTTCATCACTACATCACTGACTATATTACTAATATACATATACTAATGTTATAAATTCGAAAGAAACTCTGTCTGTCTGTCTGCCTGTCTGTCTGTCTGTTACTTTTTCACGCCTAAACGGCTGAACGGATCTCGGTTAAATTTGGCAGGGAGTTAAATGGTATAGGTACCGGGGACGAACATAGGCTACTTAAAAATCGCGTGCGAAGCCGCGGGCAGAAAAAAAATTTACCTAGGCTGCCGCGTCCGTCTGTCTATTTGAAAGTGAGGTACCTACCCTGCGGATTTTCATTCGGTTTTCGTCTATGAATGAAGTGAGTGGGAAGGTTAAAGAGTAATTCAGCTGAAACCGATTGATATTTCAAATAATTGAAGACCGTATTTTTGCATCAACGGATTTTGTTGATCAATTTTTGCAAAGTATTATTAAAAATAAAAGAAAATAGGTAGAATATTTTTACAATTTCTTTGAAAATACGCTGTGGAAACCACAGTGGTACAGCGGAAAATATTAATTTTGAACCAATGAGTTAAAAGTACGCTATTAATAAATATTAACTCAGTGTTGTGAACAATTGGATCCATCGATCAGGTCGATGATTGGATCACTTGCCGCTAGCTAGGATAGATATATATAGGGGTTGTAGGTAGGGAACTGCCTATTTCGATAGGGCTAAGTATTCCACGTTGAAACATGTATTTTCAATTTGGTTTTTTCAAAACAATTTAAAAACCTCATAAAGTATGTATTGTCAGCTTTGTAAACACAACTGGAAAAAACCCGAGACCGTAGGGTCTCTAGTCTAGAGTTTGCTCTAGAGTAGGTAACTTAGGTTAGGTTTAAAGATATTTATTCTCAAAAAAGACACAGTCACTTACCTCATGTAATGAGAGAATAGTAATTTAGCTTAGAGTAAGTATACAATTTATAAAAGTAAAGTTGTTGTTAGGTTACTTACCCTCACTAATCGTGAAGCACAGAAAGGATACATAGAGAAGAATTGCCTTTATGCACTTATTAAGCCGTGAATAACGAAAGATCTATTGCCCGTGGCCCATTGGCGTGGTCCAGTTTGGACCAAGGATGGTAGACTAATTGGTAAACTTGGACTACTTTTATAAACATGTACTTCTCAGGGAGTTAGAAAATTACGTCACACTAAATAAATAGATAATCCCTGAGTTACAATTATGTAACCAATATTTATTGAAGGAAGGATCTCAAATCGACAAGTAATGTAAATTGCGTATAAAAAAATGCGACAACAGATTGAATTTTAGTTTAAGTATGGGTGGTTTGTTTACAAACATTCTACATCGAGTTTGGCTAGTGTATAGATAAATATTTTCTAGTTGACTGTAATACCCGCAAAACTGGGAATTCCCCGTATTGTTAGTGCGGTTTTAGTATTGTAGTGTCCACTGTTGTGTAATTGAATATCTATTTATGCTGAAACGCGCTATCGTTGCTTGCCAAGGACCCCAAGGGCGGAAGGCGCACAAAGTTTCATTGTCCAAACGACATCACAGATAACCTCTTGTTAGTAATATCTACTTACCTACATCGTTATTATAGTTATGACAATATAATTCTATACTTGGATCTAGAATCCTAGATATTTTTTGTAAACAAAGGGATGACGAAAACAAGGAATATTGGTAGTGGTTTTTTTTATGACACTGGTATCATTGGAGCAAATTGCAGAAGTCCGAAACAATTTTTGTTTTTGGAAGATTTCATTCATCATTTCATTTGTATTTTGTCCGTTTTCGAACTCGAATTTAAACCTATTCGACTGCGCTTGTGTAATTATGATACTTTTAATTTATGTTTTTGTGAATACCTTGCCGACTTACTTGTTATTTTCTGTTATTGTTATCAGTTTTTGTGAAGTTTTGATTCATAAATGCCTTTGTTGTCATAAAATACCTTGGATTCTAGAACCTGCTATAAAAGCTTTATTCGGCTGGATATTCGGTCGGAGCTAAAAAGTTTTGATTAAATAAAAGGCCTTCAAAGAAAGAATTAGGTAGGTACAGAACTAAAATATAAAATGATTGATCGGCTTAACCATTTTATTAAGAACAAAGTTTAATTAATTCTGATTTAGTCGGAAGTCGGATGCGTTGTTTACACGAAGAAACCGCAACGTATGCGCACGCGTCGTTATAATTGTTTATTTTTACACTAGCGGCATTCGTCAGCACAGTTTTTAGACCACCCGAGAGGTGATGGGTAGTTGTGACAAAATAAATAAAGATTTACTTTGTAACTTTAGACTACTTACTTCCGAGTGGGTTATGCTTCTCACTGGGTTCTTTCTTTAAGTAATGAAACGCCAAAGTTGTCTTAATTCAGTTTCTGTCATACGCTCGGTGGAATAAATATATTATTTTTACGTTGAGAGAGCGCAATGCGCGCCATTTTGTGAAAAGGATAGGCATAGGATTTAACGTTCATAGCAGCGGGACAAAGCATACGTTATAAGAACGGCGACGGCGTAAGCGCAAAAATCAAAAATCAAGTTACTTATAGGTTATTTACTAGAAAACTACGCAACTTATGAAGAAACTGGTTCAAGGAACCAAATAATTAGGAATAACCTTCGAATCAAAACATAGATATGTAATTATAATAGACCGCAGGATTCCTGAGATCTCGACTAAATTATGTGCCAAACAGACTTTTTTATCGTATTATTGTTTCTCAATCGTGTTTTTGCATTCAAGGAACCAAAGAAAACATTTTGAATTTTAAGTAGGTGTTAATTTGAGTTTTGTACCACGGGGATCCCGTGAGTACTGTACTGAGATCTAGGCCTAGTTCGACAACCAAACCCGTAAGGTTCGCCTAAACTAATTTTTTTAGAAGTAACTGCTTTCGTAGACAAATTTTTTTTGTTTCGATAGTTAATTAATGGAAGAGCTTTTTCGACGTGACTATCACTTTTATAACAAAAGTGATAGTCACATCGATATACATAATATTCAATATTTTTTCTTTGGTTCCTTGAATGCATAAACACTAGCTGCTGCCCGCGGCTTTCCACACCCTTTTCAAGTAACCTATGTGGGACACCGTCTACCTCCCTGCAAAATTTCGTTAAAATACGCTCAGCCGTTTAGGCGTGAAAAGGTATCAGACAGACAGACACAGTCACTTTCGTATTTATATAACATCAGCAAAGATTTTGCTGTGGTAACATTTGTGCTGTAAAATGATCCCACACGTTCGAAATAGATCGCGTGAAAGCGTTCATCAAATAAGCTTACCTAGCTCCACTTCGTCTCGTGTCTTATGCCTACCCAGCCTCACTATACGCCACTGGTTAGGTAGAGTGATGGATGCACCCGGGCCGCGACCCTGCGTCGCCCGTCATTCGTCACGGGTATAGCCCGACTTTCCGACATAAAAATTCTCCCCCAGTCGACGTACAACTTGATTAATGTCTCAAAAAAGCCCAATTAAGTGTGCACTGGAGCTTTATGCCCGCAGATGACTGTCGGCTCTGTCGGTTCCTCATTGAGTATTGATTACGACAACTATTTGAGCCCTAATTGTTATTTATAGTTTACGAGCTTTTGCCTGCGGTTTTGTCAGAGTAATAAGGTTACGCCTCATTGAACTAAATTAAAACCTCTATTCGAAAAAGAGGTATCATTGTAACTATTATACTGTAATACAGCGTAACTGCGTAGCTTACTACGATGTAATTTATTGAGTGTTGTGCATCGATATAATTAGATATACCTATAGCTTGCCCCCGGGAATAAAGTAGATAGGTATTACCTTTTTTAACACCATTATTAAGATGTTGTGTTAATTTTATCACTAAGCAGGTACCTGTATAATCTATCTATAGATACAAATTGGTATGTAAATAAAATTTAAGTTTTTGTTTGTAATGTCAAAACAATTGATTTTTACCGACGCATTTGAAAGTATACAGTGTGTCGCATGGCCACAGGAGATGGAAGGCAAGTTTTCTATCTTTACACTAGCCAAACCCGATGTAGAATGTTTGTATACAAACCGCCCATAATTAACCTAAAGTTTACTCTGTTGTCGAGCCTTTTTATACGCAATTAACCCGCCAACGGTGACGTCGATTAAACTTACATTTTCGGTGACCCCGGTCCCACGCACCGGGGTTTTCAATGGAAGATTTTTCATAATCTATTATTAACTGAACTCCTAGAGTCTAGAAACAGAAAAGACTGAACTAATTTACAAATAATGTTGATTGATGTGTTTAAATTTTTTTAAACGTTAAATTTAAACTTACTAATCTTACAGGTGAAGTTGTCTAATCATAAGAAAAAGTAAATAAAGGAGGCTGTAATTAATGAAATATCGTTTTTTAATGTCAAATAATTTATAATTACCAAAAAAAATGATCAGTTAATAAAAGATTTTGAAAAATCTTCCATTGATAACCCCGGTGCGTGGGACCGTGGTCACCGAAGATGTAAGTCTAATCGACGTCACCGTTGGCGGGTTAAAATAAACGAAAAACGACGTCGCAGTATGAACTGGCGGTGTAAAAGGGAAAATGAGGCGCTCCTCGAAATCGCGATAATAATCGGTGGCAGGGGAAAAAGTTATGCGAATTTTTCAAGTCATCCGGTCCCACAGACATATAGGTCACCGTTCCCGGGTTAATATTACTTGTCGATTTGAGATCCTTCCTCCAATAAACGTTACTAACAATAATAACTACAACTCACATGCTTGGAAGTGAGTTTTAGTTACCTATTTGTGTCGTGGTTTGTTTACAAATATTTAACATTGATTTTCGATGTGGTATAGTAACTACTTACTACTTTTACTAATATTACTGTTTTTCTGTGCTGTTTGTGTGTGAACTTAATAAAAATTCTTATCTATCTATCTACTTCAGCCATAAAAATGGTCGTCCTCAGTTTTCATGAAATCTGAGGACAGATTTGATTTTGATGATTGGCTTTACCGATCTTTGTCATAAAAATACAGAGTGCTACTTCGGTCGGTTACCGAATAAGGCAAAATATTTTTCAAAAGGGTTTGATGATTTTTGTATTGCGAGTAACATTTGTATTTTTTATAAATCACCGCGACCAATAAACGCTTTATATTTGGATAGAGGACACTAAAACAAATAAAAAATGCCTTAAAATAAAATTTTACCAGAAACCTGATGGTTTGTTCTTGTTGATGTTTTTATGGAATTTGTACTGCAATGCACAAGGCTAACAATTAGACGCCAAAAAGAGAATTAGATTTAGATTTTTGGTGGTTGTGGTTAGTTAACAAACTTTTTTTTTATTTGCTTATGGGGGCTTTTGTGTCACTACGGCCAGAATACGTAAATCGCCACTCGAATGTTCTGCCCTGAAGCTGCGGCGTTCATAGTTCGCCACTAACCGTTGCAGCTGCTAGGAACTGTAGGATTTTCTTCGGGGTGATGGCTCGTAGCTCGTCGGGGTTGTGCAGGTGCTTGCCCAGATGAATGCTACGTTTTTGCATCAGTGCTCCGCACTCTCCTAGCAGGTGGAGAGGCGTTTCCTCCGCCTATTCGCAGAATCTACAGGATTGTGTGACGCTTAGACCCAGTTTGAACATGTACTTTTTAAGGCGACAGTGTCTAGTTAGGGCTCTTGTCATGATGCAAAGGTTACTTTTGCTTAGCGCTAGAATTCGGTTGGTGTACCGTTTATCGGAGACTTTTATTCATAATTTTGAGTGGCTCATGCCCAAGGAATTCTTCCAGAGCTTGGAAGCTTCATCAAAGCACGAATCCAAAAAGGTTCTGCTAGCCAGGCTTTTAGGTATGCCACAGAACGGCTCGGGGCTCAGCTGAGTCCCCTTGGCCCCGGAACGCGCAAGTTCGTCGGCACACTCATTGCCGTTGATACCTGCGTGTCCCGGTACCCATCTTAGGACGACTCTGTTATTCAAGCCGAGCGCGTTTAGGCGTGACAGACAGTCCTCGACTATCCTAGATTTGGATGACCTTCGAGTCGAGCTGCCTAGCTGCCAGAGTTGATAAAGATCGTTTGGTTGAAGTAGCGCTTTGTCAGATTTATATCGGCACATTCTAAAATGGCGAATACTTCTGCTTGGAAGATAGAGGAGGTTTGTGCTTTTGCCAAACCTAGGTCGCTCTCCATACTCCGCAGCCTACATCCAGTCCCATTTTGGAACCATCCGTGTACCAGTTTAGGCATCCGTCCTTGCAGAGGACCTGGCTGTTTAGCCAGTCTTCTCTGGAAGGAAGTTCCGCTGTGTAGTGTGTTTCAAACACATGTCGTGGGAGCCTGACATCAGTTGCTATGCTTAAGATGGGTGATTCCAGAGTTGAGTCTTGCAGAGATCTCAGTTTATGGGAGAGCCAGTTCATAAAGATTTTTACCAGATATGGAGTGAGGACGTCGATTCCCCGCTGTAGGAAAACAGGGAGTATCTCATCCTCACCGCATGCTTTGTTAGTCTTGAACGAGTTGACGGCCCACCTTACCTGGTTCGGTCTAATAATCATAGCCGCCCTGTTCCAGTCCTCGTTCCGAGGCTTGTAAAGGTAGGCGGGTGCCGTTCGAAACACACATTGTACCTACCTATCTTGAAAATGACTTGGCAGTTGTACCTAAATTAAGTGTGGCCTGCAAAATTAGTTGAAACTGTTTTATAACCGACTTCAAAAAGCAGGAGGTTCTCAGTTCGTCTGTATGTTTTTTTAATTTTATTTTTTTGGGTACATACCCAAAAAAATAACCCATAGGCGGCAATATCAAGTAACATACATATGTTACTTGATATTGCCGCCTATGGGTAACCGATTTTACTGATTCTTCCACTATTGTATAGAGAATGATCCCGATGGTCCCATAAATATTTTATTCCCGAGGGATTAGTATTTATCCCGTTAAACTACAACCAAATTAATATTTTTGGAGAATCACGACTAGCTACAATAGTTTTGGTGATATCTGCGCCAACTGTTAATAGATTTTGATGATTCTTTCGTTGTCAAAATTGGTTTTGATGTACGCCGTAAAACGTAGGTTTGTAAAAATTCTTCAGAATATGGTAATTTCATTTATCACCTAATTAATGGTTTCCATGGCAACGGGCGTCAGCTTCATCCATGTGTCATCGAACTAAATTAGACTTGAATTATAACTAGATGTCACCCCAGTGTAAACTAAATTTTTTGCACGTGAATAGACCTTCGGTCAGGGAAAGTAAGGGAGGGGTGATTTCGTTCGTCCGAGACATAGATGAGTATTATCTATAAACCGGAATTTGAAGTCGGTTTATCGTTTTTTTAGAACACGCCAAATTATTTTCTACCCAGTAAACCGAAACTACGTAGATACTCATTCCTAGAAATTTATCATACTTAATGAAAGTCGATATTGTTGGTAGCTGTTTCTAGGAAAATTGTTTTGCTGTTTACAGTGAGCAAAATACCAAGCGGTATTTATTATACAACGTACCTTGTTTAATATAATAAACGTACCTACAGCGGGCTCGTAATTAAAACTCAGCATAAATTTATAAGTTTCGCGGATAGGTGTTATGAAGCTTCTCTGGAGTAAGGCTTGCTTATTATAATAAACACGATGTTTCAATATAAATGAAGCAAGGTTGCGCAGGAAATTTTATTTAGAGTATTGCCTAAGATCGACTGATTCAATGTGCGACTGCTTAGTGAACTATGCAACTTGTCGAGCGGTTCCGTGTATGTCTGTAAATAGATGACTGGTAGTTCACTATGCAGTCGCCAGCTTGAAGCAGTCGATCCTGACTGCTTCAAGCTGCCCGTGTATCCTTAGATGTTACCTATATTTTAGCCGATCATTAATCAGTCAGAAATCAATAACGTTTATTTATTTTGGCTTACAATATAAGCTCATAGAGAAGTAAAACTTTAAAGTTTTTCAAACTTACGCGATTAAAACTCTATAACACATTATAATAAATGTATTCACGGCTATTTATCGCGTTTATATAAGTTTTCAATAGGTTTACACACTGTCGTGGTCACGGGGTGACCACAGGATAACTGTATAATACCTACTTGGATGACTGGAGTACTGGAGCTACCGCCTCTGCGAAGCGGAGGCAGTATTTTAAGTAACTACCCTGTTTAGATTTAGATTTATTTATTGCATACATAATAATATATATTGTTTTAGCTTAGGTGGTAATTAGCTCAGGGGAATGTACATGTACCCTGTAAGGGCAATAGATCATTTATTTAAACATTATTAAAATAGGTAGGTACATAATCTATATATAGCTAGAAACATAGTAGTTGGAAAATATAGGCAGAGTCAGCTACAAGAATCAAAACAATATTATTTGTTATTGTAATAATAACTCGGTAAGTACGTTAATTCTTTACTCAGGCAGCCAAATAGTTATATATTTGAGAGTTATCATTTAAAAATTCGTCAACGGAGTAATGACATTTAGAAATAAGGTATTCTTTGAGTTTACAACGAAAACCCGAATCTACTTTTAGATATTTTATGGAGCTGGGTATTTTATTATAAATATTTACTAATCGTGAGTAAGGACCTTTGCTAAATTGCGTAAGGGTAGTCGTAGGTAGAATTAGTTTGTATTTTTTTTTGGTAGATTTAGTTTGTGTTTAAGTGAGGATAGTTACAAAAAATGTTGCCCCCGCTTAGCAGACAGAAGCGGTAACTCCAGTACTCCACTAAAATATTAAATTATTATTAAAAAATAAGTGTTCGCCTGCAAGGTGTGGTTATTTTTATCAAAAGTTTGTTTGAGGGATGCTTGTGTGGCGGTGGACGAAGTATGTATGCTAATAAGGACTTTAAAGATGCTAGTGTTAATATTTGATGGCCTTTATTAACAACGAAAATTACAATCAAATAATAAAAAATAATTAGAACTAGTATTTACAATTTAAACAATTAAGCTAACTGCGGACTGTTGTAAACAATCTACAGGTAGCTTAACTGATCCATATCAATACCAGTCGGAAGCGTCCCCAAGACGCGCTGCATTGCCCCGCTGTATGGCAATGCTGTTGCGCTGCGCCAGATACCCACCAGCTCTCGGGTCACGCGTCGCTTCGACCAGACATTTATAATTATATCCTTAATTTCAGGGTGTTATATCAATAATGATGGTGAGCCGGCCTGGCACGGGAGGGGTCCAGGCAAGCACGCAGTGAGCTCCACCAACATGGCCCTGGCTCTCGCGCATCCGCGGCTTCTCCTCTTCATGACATTGCTGATATTCCGGGGTAAGCCACATCGATACCATGGATAGAATAAGTTACTCATCATCATCATCATCATCAACCGATCTTAGTCCACTGCTGGACATAGGCCTCCCCCAATGAGCGCCATAGCGCCTTGTCTTCAGTTTGCCGCATAAGTTACTCGTACTTATTTATTTGCCGTAGGGACAAGCCACTCTTGGATTTGACGACCGATGTGGCGCGGCGGCGAAGGTCCGCCTGCAACGCAGGAGGTTCGATTCCTGCCTTGGGGCAAATGTTTGTACAATCTGCAAATAGGTTTCCCGGGTGTCCTGGGTATTTTCTATGTTTAATAAAAAATATCTATCTATGTAATGTATTGTATTAAGTTTATCATCTAGTACCCATAACACAAGCTCTTCTTAGCTTGGGGCTAGATGATGTTGTGTGGATTGTCCAGAAATATTTATTATTATTATATCTACGTTAATTTGCGATATAGGCCACATCTAGTTCAAATAGAATGATGATGTCTCCTAAGCCGATTAAAAGGGTCATCAAATCATCAAGTCATCTCTCTACTCAGCATAGCAGTTCTACTCAGCATATGTTGTAATTTGTCATAAGAGATGACAAATTACATTTAACTATAGTAATCAACCTAACACGATTTGTAGGATACATCTCAATAAGGGGTCCGTCTTGTTCAATACAGGCGAGACGCATGTCGAAGACTAGATTAGATAAGGTTGTACATATAAGAAAAATTTAATTGTGGTTGTTTTAGATGGATTCGTATAAAACAATCTTGATAAACTATAAAGTCGTAGGTAACTCCAATTCTTTGTGCTTATCGATTACCAAGTCCGATTTATTTCCACAATATCCATAAAATTCGCAGATCCTTTGTTCAATTCCTGCATTCATTAGGTTATTGAAGGCTACAAACAGACCTCAATAATATAACTTAGTTCAATATGCAAGAGACTCCAGAGCAGCTACCTGGTGCTCAAACAAAGCTCTAAGTTATAAATAATCCAATTTGTTAGACTTAATTTAACTTAATAGCCTTCGTACAGTGAGTTTAATACCTAGTAGGTAACGATAATGGAGTTTATAGATTATATTAAAATGTCCTCATTCACCAAAGTCGGCAACCCCGCCGACACATTATTTTTTTATGGAGTTGCTAGCTACTGCCCGCGGCTTCTCACGCTTCCGTGATAAAAAGTAGCCAATGTCCGTCCCTCCCTCCCTGCCAAATTTCATTATGATCCGTTCGGCCGTTTAGTCGTGAAGTTAACAGACTGAAGTAATTTAGTTTTTATAATATACCTATTATAACAAAAAGGATGACAGACACAGTGTTTGCCGACTTCTTGCGACATGTCCGCGACAAATGTCGGCGGCACGCCCGCAACAATTTTGGCAAAATGTCCGCGACTTGTCAAAACTTGCTGATTGCGTGCTGCGTCGACAATATTTACCAACACGCCGACAGCTAGTGGTCGCCGTGTTGATTTTGGTGTGTTAACTCCTAATCCACTACACTAACGTGAAGCCGTCCAAGCCCCCAACAACCAACATGCCGGGCGGCGGGGTGTCGGCGACATTGGCAACTTAAGTGTGTAGTCTCCTTTACCTCATTGCCTTCGTAGCTTGAATTCCTTTGCTTTGCAATCAAATAACCGTACTTATGTAGATATATTGAGTCGTTGACTCAGCTTAGGCTGACGTTGACGCCTCTAGCGTGCAACTCAGTCAAGGGGTAGAATCGGTTGAATTAGTGCTTACTTCTAAGGCGCTAATTATGTATAATTAGCGCCTTGGAAGTAAGCACTAATTTGATGGTAGGTATATTGTCTTAATGTGTACGTTTCTAACTACCTACTTATTTATTTTTACATAAAAGTAGGTAAGGTCTGTTTCAGAAAAAATGAAATCATCATGTCTAGGGGACGCTTCCGAATGTTATTGATATGGATCAGTTGAGCTACCTGTAGATTGTTTGCAACAGTCTGCAGTTAGGTCAATTGTTTCAATTGTAAATACTAGTTCAAATTAATACTAGTGTGACATAACGTTATGCTATGTAACGGGAACAATTCGTAATTACTAGTCTTAATAAGTACGGAATTTGATGTAGGTTTTAAGTTATTTTCAATCTGTCATATTGTAAGATTAGAAGAATTACAATATAATAAAACATACTAAATAACAACATAAAATAATATAGTAATAAAACAATACTAAATAGTACAAAGATTGGTACATACTAAAACTAGTCATCATACATTACATACCTACAATAGTTTAGGTAACAATAATTCTACAAAATTTCTACCAATTTTCAATGTGTGCAAAGAAGAACATACAAATAAAATATAACCAAATGCACGAAAAAGAAACTAGGAATAAGCTTCAACTAATCAGTGATGGGGTATCCGACGATGCGAAAAACTACCTGATATTTATAGAATTTTGAATCTGGTACCGATTTGTTTGGCGTCGGCATTTCACGTAATGAATAATTGTTCGATAGTCGGTAGGTAGTGTAGCTGAGCCAGTCTATTAACATACTAGGCGTTTATTTTGTTAATTGTTACTAATTGAGCGCCGGATCGGTGCAGTCCAAACCGGTCCTAAGCTACATAAAATCGCACTTTACTTTCTAATTTGTTATTCTGTTAGGTTTTCACACGTCGCTTTTAGGCTTCCAAGTAGGACACCAGGCCTCCTTGATAAGCGCCTTATTAGCTTTTATCTCACGGGGGCTAATACCCATAATCCCCACGCTGGGCATGCGGGTTGGGGATCGCAGTTCGATGCTAGAATAGTACTGCAGAGGGTGTCTAGCTGCACATTAATTATAACTTATTTAAAGTATTGTTATTAAAGAGTCCACTGGTGATCAGAATGCTGGTATTTATTTCTGGCAAGGATCAGGCATTGCCATTCAACGTGGCAAATGCTCCCAGCATTCGGGCTATGGCCACTAGAACAGTTTACCTTTTGCTGACGGCTTATCATAAAATTCAAAAAAATGCGAATCAACATGCACTTCGCTATTTTATCCTTCGACGGACTACCAAATACAGTTAGTACCAAATAGACTTTACTACCAAATAGACTTTGCTTTATTGGGATTACCCTCTTCGTCGCGGAAGAGGGAATTAAAATCGCATTAGGCGTCTCCGCCCGCCTAACATCGCAGCCGGGCTAAACCCCGGTGTATCGGGATAAATGAACCGAACTTCGTCTATTTATGCACTTCTGCTGAATAGTTAACGTTTTTCTGCGGTATATTTTCGCTACTTCAACAGTTTATTTTAGACCAAGATGAAGAAACGATCTCCTTATTTATATTTATTTAAAGGAAACCCAGGGGGCTTAGAATTACTAACTTAACAAAAACAATAAATACCAACCAGAAAAGTTTATTGTTATTAAATAAATTGTTGTATAAGTAGGTATAATTTATACGTAAGTTTGATATCCTAATAGGGCGATGTGGTCGCTTAGCGACAAAGTCACTTAATATTTGTATAAAATTAAAAAAAAACAAAAAACGTCTTTGAATAAACCTTGCGTCCATGGTAGTAACAGGTTTAGGGTCGTTTTATATCGACCAACCCTGGTCCTCCGGCCAGGTGTGATGACGACCTGCGAAAGACTGTAGGCAGATGCTGGATGGATGCGGTAAGACGAAGACAGGGCGCTATGGCGCTCAGTAGGGGTGGCCAGCTATATACTAACAAAGCCTGATGATGATGATATCGACCAGGATTTCTATGGCATCGACAGATTAAACTGCGTTTTGTTTGTTCTCCGTTAAAAAATGTGCCCTCTGATTACGCAAATATGGTTGTTTGTATCCAAACCACATTAAGCCTCAACCAAATAACGATATCAATCAAACGTTATTGTACTTACAATCACAACCAACTGACTTGGAAGAAATAAGGGTCTATTTAGATAATTTGACTAACTCGGGTAAAGGCGTATAAAAATGCGGCGTACAGTCACGCCTGTTCGCTGTTGCTCACCCAAATAGGATAATCGCGTAGTTATTGCTTGTGTCTGAATAGACAGCAACCACGCCAACCGCTCGTTTATTTACGTGCTATAATCCATGGCATAACCCCATATCTCATTTATATGGAAAATGTGGAAATGTCTTACTAGCTTTATGTACTTGGTAGTTACACAGATAGAATAGCTTATGCCCGCAGCTTCGCACACGTGCTATTGCCAGATAAACTTCCATTCCCTATTTGATACCATTTTAAATTATGTTTTTAGTCAAAAGTACCTACCTATGATCCAACTAGCTTTTGCCACCGGCTTCGAGCGCATTTTTTCGGATTAAATTGTACCCTATAAGTATGTAGTTCTAGGTCCAGATTTATATGTGAAAAATTTCAGCTTTGTCCATTCAAAAGTTTTAGCGTTGTTTTCGGCTAAACATCTTCACTTTCGCCTATATAATATTAGTACAAGAGGATAAAAAGGAAAAAGACAGAACGACAGACTGACAGACAATGTTACTACCGCATTTTAATAATTAATATCATAAGATGTGGAACGTCCCTTAATATTGCTGTAGGGATATTCACCTACAACCTTAATAGAGTAATTCTGAACAACATACAAGGATTGATAGATACCGGCCTTGCTGTTTCGATTGATACTGGGGTATATTCATGAATATTTTACCTTTTAAAGGCCAAGTCACAACCCTGTGGTTTGATACATTTCAGAGTAATAGGTATGTTAAATGTTGTTGTGATATTAAGTAGGGTTCGGTACGTACTTTTGGGTAAGACTTATAATGTATAGAGTTTGCTTTAAGACTGATATGTTTTGCCTGGTTTACGATAAAACACAAAACCAAAGAACAGAATTTATGAGTTTGGAGGAACTGTCTTTCAGATTCAGCCCTTGGTAGGTATTTATACCTAAGTAAAAAGGTAATTTACTTTCGCTTTATCAGCACATCAGTAGTACCGATCTACCAATTTGGAATTTGAGTAAACTTTACGAAAATAAGCTCGGTTTGGCACTTTAAATTGCTTCACTGCGTTAACCTTTTTGTGTGTATACTTAACTTACGTGTGGAGTATGTGCATAATATAATAAGCTAGCTAGGTTAGGTAGCTAATGGTGCTTCAACAACAACATAGTCATCCACCAGCAGCCCACTGCTGGACTTTGTATCCTCCACCACCCCTAATAAGCGCCTTATTGACTCTTTCTCAAAAGTTCATATTGGTTCACTGTTAGATGCAGGCCTCCCCCTGATAAGCGCTTTATTGGCTTTTATCTCATGGGGGGTAGCCCGAAATCCTCCCGCTGGGCATGCGGGTTGGGGATCGCAGTTCGGTACCTAGTAGAATTGTTCTGCAGGGGCAGCTGCTGATATCATCAGCGAATCGTAGGTGTGAGATGGGAAGAATTGGTGTGGTGCAAATACTAAGCCAGCACCACCAGCACTGTGGTTCTTATTAGGGGGTCATGCCTCTCCTCTCTGGGCCTAAAAGTTGCGGAGTGTAGGTCACAGCTGTTGTTGCACTGTCGACACTGCTGCCCATCCACCTACGCCCACGCCCACGCCCACAGAATTGCTGTGCCTGTACAGTGTACAGGCTGCGCTATACCGCAATCAACCGATCAGGAGAGTGGGAGCGGTGAGAGAGAAAAATATGGCAGTAGTGGATAATAATGATACATAAGTTAGACTAATCATAAACATTGATGATTGAGCCACTGCCACACCGCGGCGCACGCTGTGCACGGCCACGCGGCGCATTTTACCTGCGTGGGCTCGTTCTTTTGACAAAGTGGGTCTACGTTTCCACAGCAGCACACACTTTACATGAAAATTATCCCACGACTATGTGCAACTGTAGCGCAGCACAGTTTTGACGTCCCACTTACCACAGTGAAGCACGCACGCGTGTACGTCGTCATGCATAGCGTTGACAGCGTTGACCTGCGCGTGTAGCGATGACGTCATTAATCTCGTATCGTGCGTAGCGTGTTCGTCGGTGGCAGTAGACGTTATCACAGATACATTTTCATCCAAAGCTAAGCTAGACACACGTGCGTAGCCTCTCCGTGAGCAGCGGTGGAACAGCGGCTTGTTAAAGTTGGTTTGGTACAATCGACTGCACTAAGATGCACTTCAGACCATCTCATTCTTAAAGTGCATAGGTACTATTTATCGCGGTGATAATTTAATGTACGAACATAGATGTATTTATACCTCTTTGTTTCACACATCATACCCTACAGTAGGTACAGTGGCGGTAGCTGTCCCCCTGGCAGGGTCAGCGTTAGCATTTTTTTCTGTTAGCGTTATTTTCTGTTGATGTAATTTCGAGACTGAGTCTCGAAATTACATCAAGCTGATTATTTGGTTTAATTTATTGTTTTTATGTAAAACTATTGGAGACCCCCTGTGAATTGAGTGGAGACCGCGACTCGGCAAACGTAGTGTAGCCCTCCAGCCTGGTGGGATGACGACCTGCGAAAGACTGCAGGCAGATGCTGGATGCGACAAGCTGAATATATTAGGGGAGGCCTATGTCCAGCACTGGACTAATATAGGTTGATGAGGATGATTAAATAAAACAGCTTGCTATCTTCGTATAACTGATAGATTCTAGTTTTAAAATAGTTCTATGATCATATTGTTATTAGGGCTTGTGCACTGGTAGGTAGGTGTCTATTTTAGGTATTGCGTTTATTTTTGGTTGTTTTGCTTTAATTTTTTTTCCTTATGTATAGTTACCTAAATACTGTTTTTGTTGATTTGTTATGTTTACCTGTGCTGTTTGTGTGTGAACTAAAAATCTTATCTATTTATCTTATATTTTTTTTACATGAAACTTAACAGAAGGGGTCAGGTAACGACGAACACCACCGTACCTACCGCCCACATAGAGGAAGGTATACTTACCTTAATAAAGTCAAAGTAAAATTATGCTTTTCAAAATTCATAACTATTTATGCAATACACATTACTTGGTCTCTGAGGAATTCATGTTTGCAAAGATTAGTTCGTGGAAAATCCAATTAACTTTAGTGCTTTTTCCCACAAAAATAGAAACATGGCCAAAGATTGTATTACTCAGTTAGGTAAATAGGTAGAGTATGTATGATATATCCTAAATATACAATTATGCGTTTTATTTACCTAACCTAACCCGAATTTAAAAGGACTAAGTATACCCGAAACAAAGGCCTTTGACGAGCAACCAATATGCAAAAATGTCGATGGAAATCGTTAAAACTATAACGGAAATTGTTCGCAGACAAGGCGGGGTAAATTTATTTTTTGTTATTGTTTGTTTGGAGACAATCAGGCGGTTGGATGGAAGACATGATGCGGTAAGCCGGACGAGCCGGCTTTGAATACCGATGACGCCGCTACTACGACCCGTTTCAATCTGTACTCTATGCATAAGTAATGTGAAAAGTATGGTGATGCGGCTCGGAAGCGGAATACACGCTCTTCTAAAATATTGCTGGGTATTTTTATGGAAGCGACATAGGTTATTTGTTCCTACGAGCGACCACCGCTTTATAAAGTGGGTAATAAGTAATAACGTACGTTGAATATTTGATCAAGTTCTCTAGTGCTATAGTTCCACTTTCGGGAGAGTAAGCATATTTCTACTTTCGTTAGAGTGAGCTAAGTTCCATTTTCGGGAGAGTGAGCTTAGTTCCACTTTCGGGAGAGTAAGCTCTACTCTACATTATTTTCGAGAGTACATAATATGTACCACAATATTTAATATGTATAGATTTCAATATTATTGAAGTCTAGAGACCCAGTCGAGTTTTACAAAATTTACGTATCGCAAATTAATTATTTCTGAGGATTTCGTTTCCATCAACCCGAGAATATTTCGTTAAAAATTTAAAACAAAATGATTGTAGCACAAAAATAAAGTTTTCCACACATATAAAGTACGTCTGGTACAAAAAGTTAATCTACTATTCGTCATCTTGATATTATAGAAACTGCCTATACATGTTATATTTCTTATTTCTGTCTTTGCACTTGGTCTCCAGGATTTAGGTTTGTTGTTACAACAGGAAACATGAATCAATTTTTCACCCGAATAAAACAGCAGACGTCAAACAAAGGCGTAAATCTCAGAGAATACCGATGGGAAGAAAAACGCCTATAACATTTATTTTAACAGTTGAATCAACGGCTTTCTTTATGGCTTCCGTCTTTCGGGTTTATGGGCTATTGTGATTAGCCGCTGTTTAGGTAGGTATAGGTATTATATTGTTTTGTTAAATATTACAACGAAGGGCCGCCGCCGCCCGCAGCCAGTCACCTTTAAAATTTGATTCTAGTTATAGGTGATTGTGGCTGTTTACATGTTGACCGAGTCATGAAAAATCTCAGCCTATGCTATGTATCATTTACATCCTATGCTTGTCCACATCTGGACATAGGCCCCCTGATAAGCGCCTTAATGGCTTTTACCATTCATAATTTCATTGATTAGTAGTTAATTTTTTTGTACCTCGTAGGGAATGCAGTACCTACGGCACAAGTCTAACCACTTAGAGTAGATTGTATTGTAATCCTAAACTAGAAGCCAAGCCAAATCTTAAATTAATGTATTATTTGATAGACATAATAAGTAATTATAAAGTGTTTTACACGAAAAAAAAAATTGTTAACTTCTGGGCATGCGGATTGGGACCGCAGTTCGGTGGTAGATCTGTTTTGCAGGGGGCGCTGCTGCCCACCGCCGGTGGATATTCCCTATTCTTACGACTCCCGCGGAAAAAGTTGGGGCGATGAAAATTCTAAGCCGGCACCACACGTGACTTATTGTTCAGACAATCAAATCTGTCAACATTGTAGCGTATGGACCAGTCGGACCATAAACTTTTTTAAATAGTAGATTTAGTCACTTATACTTAGTTTGTTACGTTGACAGAGCCTACACATTTGCTCCCTTTGGGGTCGAGACCCTAGGTCCGTAAGGTACCGACGCTCTCCGGGTTTTTAAAAAGTTATCTGAGCGTCTGGTCGACGCGACGCGTGACTCGAGAGCTGGCGGATATCTGGCGCAGCGCATCAGCATTGCCATACAGCGGGGCAATGCAGCCAGCGTCTTGGGGACGCTTCCGACTGGTATTGATATGGATCAGTTGTACCTGACCTGACCTGTTGTTGACCTGTAGACTGTTTGCAACAGTCTGCAGTTAGCTTAATTGTTTCAATTGTAAATACTAGTTCTAATTTGTTTTAATTATTTAATTATAATTATGTTTGTTACGACCCGATTCAGGTAATTAAACTGAATGTTTCATAAATGTATTATTAATTTATCAAAAGTTAAGTGCCTGCCAAATACTAATTTAGGTTTTTTTTTCCGTAAGTCTCTCAAATTATTGGGCATCATTAAAATAATTAACTTTATGATCAAAGTGATCTCCTCTTCATAATATATTAAAGTAAAAGCGATTGATTTTATATTAATTCTGTAGTTTGCTCATCGTAGTCGAGAGCCCGAGACCCCTCCGTCACCAAGGTAATCACTGTCAAATAATTTACGAATTATGTCATGATAACCTTTGTAATAAAGACCAAAGGGAAGACAAAACACTTTCGCCACAGGGTAGATAACAATATATACCAGCCTTTGCTTCAAAGTGCTAGTTTAATGGAATCTACTTGTCGGTAATTTTGATATTGTATTTATGTAGGTACCTACATCTAAAGGCATTGTTGTGACTTTAAAGAGAACCCACCCATTAAAGTGAAATTGAAACTCGGTTTCAGTAACATAAATGCTATGATTTTTCTACTCTTTCTTTGAAGATTAAGTTTGTAGTACTTACATATATACTAAGGTTCCTATGTAACATACGTATGTACCTAAATTGACCTGAATCTGGCCACTTTAGTGATTAAGGCCATGCGACAAGTTTTAAATATTGCTCTGATTGATTATATGTTTCATGATTGATTCATGATTGATACTAAATGATTGTTACGTCGGGGACCGCTGTCTGATAGGTAAATCTAGGTTATTAGTATGTTTAAGCGCGTAATTACCTAGTACTAACTATTACTTACGGACAGACAATAGTACTAGTAAAAGTACTACTTTACTAGTCTCTGCCTACGGAGAAAGGTAAAACATTTCTTTTAAACAATAAATGGAGGTAAACGGAAAGTTGCGTTAACGTTTTTTGTGGACCCCACGTTGGATGCTATAGTATAGTGGGAAATATTATGAAAATAATAAGTTAGTCCTCGAACGTGTATTTTTTTTTTGTAACAATATACACTTACCTACAGTGACTCGCTATAACAAGATTATCGTTATTTATTAGATAAAAATAACTCGTGGTTCACCTACGTTATTGTTGCCTAAAAGTTTTTTCTGTAAACAGTTTCCGGATGGAGTGGCACATTCGTACATTGTAGATTTCAGACGATAATCAGCTCAGCCTGTAAGCAAGCCCCTGTGTGTGTAATGCTCGGCAATAATTCGATTTTTTTGCTTGAGTGGTCGGTACGCGTGACTGATTCCCGCTGCCACAGCAGGAGAAGAACGGCTGGTTGATGGATATCATGAAAACCTACAGGGTTTACTGTTAAAAATTACAAATTTTATTGTTGTGTGGCAATTTCTTGCAATTTCAAATGTTCGTACGATCTACAGATATTTGTTCCGGGCTCGAATATGTTCTGTGTATAGTAAAAAATATGTATGGATAGTATTATTAACTCAAGCTTTGCTTACTTAGGACTTAGATGATGCTGTGTGGATTGTTTAGCGGTTTTATTGAGTTGTTGAAGAAGTCCCGTGTTGGACGCCAATAGCAAAGTTTTGTCCTTAGGAGCGTAAAAAAGCTATTTTCATAAAAGTACAGCATACATATCACTTGTGCAAAAAATAGAGTTACACTACCTTAACAAAATATTAAATATCAAAGTGGTTTATTTCTTTTAGACCTAACATGACTCTTGGACATGTACCTTACCTACGTACTCTTTACTAAGGTATTGTGAAACTAAGGACTAACTACTTACATAGTCTAGGCAAGTAGGTACCTACTTCTCACTTTAGTACCTACATATTTTTACCAAAAACAAACTCGGTCTGCCTTCCACTTCTTGTTACGCTCAACAGGGTTTCATTGTGAAACTTACGTTTAAATTACCTACCAATAAGGCCTATGTGATGACAACAATAAATATATTGAGTATCGAGTAAGACCAGCCCATTGTTGGACGCCAAAAATAAGCGAAGACACATTTTCGGCATGTTTTCAGTTTCATAATTTGGTTAAATTTTTGGTGGCGAATCGCAAATTGCTTTTCGTTCCCCAACTGTCACATAATCAAAGTGATAAGTGTGTTTATCAAAAGTTTTATAAATAGTGGGTTCCATGTCAGACTACAACATTCAAAAATTATTGTAGTAAGACTATTTCGGCACTAATAAGCAATATAATAATGTATACCTATCTAGCTGTTGTCCGTGACTTCGTCCGCATGGAGTAGCTAAAGAGGTTTCTAGAAATAAGATTCTATACCTAATGTTTTCAAATGTTCGCTTAGCTAAAAGATAGTTTGGCCCCACGTAGACGCTAAAGAAACATAATTTATTTACAAAGAAAACTACAATAACAGAATAAAACAGGCGTTAAAGATACATTTTTAAAAGCTGGCGCGATTTCGTTTGTTTTTTCGTACAAGTATCCACGCTGACGTCACAAATCCAGGCCTCCAGTATACGAAAAAAAGGGGTCGCGCCTGTTTATGAAAATGTATCTGTAGCGATGAAAGTTTAAAAGATTGTCCCAGAAGCATATCGGCAGGTCACCAGCTACCTTCGACGACCTGCGCCGATTTTCGGCTGTAAGCAAACGTGTGACGAAAGCACAGGGGTGGTGAACATATGAAACAATTTTCTCCTTATGAATAAAATTTTAAGATGCGTATGCAAATTTCCATTACCGGAGGCCGTCTCCAGTAATGGTGTCATGTGTGCACACATTCTCTTTTCATATATACTACGTAAAAGGGTAATTTCGAATGCCATCCCGCGAACATACATACTCGTAAGTTTGCCTTCAGCAATCGAGACTTTTATACGTGTGCCTAATAAGAGTAATGTAAGCGGGTTCTGGGTCATTTACAGAGAGCTGACGCGATCGTCTATTGTTTTTCATTTAATTAACCACGTTGACGTCACAAAACTGTCGATACTCGAAGTCGTACTGGGATTTTTTATATTTTCTAGGTTCAACTAGCAGCATGGTAGCTTTGCCACCATTGTGACCCAACCCATGCTAAAACAAACATGGAGTCAACAGTCGTTTTGAAGTCTGTCTACATTATATTGATTTTAATAAATATTTTTTTTTAAATTTTTTTATTCATTTCAAAAACAATCACAATATACAATAAATGTTGTACCATAAAAACCTTGTGAGGTTTGTCTCTGTACTCACATTAGTTTTGTCTTTACTGAGTAGACTAACTCATGCCGATAGACTCTACGACATTTAATTAGAAGTTTGATTTAGCATGCGTGCGCCTTACAATGGTCGCGTACCTATTTGCTAGCTAAATTACTTGTAGAACTCAAAAATTACAAAAAACTGAACATTTTGCTCCATTCCACTCTGATCCAATTTTTTAGAATCTATTCCACGCTGATGTTTAAGCGTCGCAGGGCTAATGTCACGAACTACCTTAAATCTTTTGATAACCAAAATGATGAAAAAGCGTGGTACGTGCATAAAACATAGTTTAGTTAACCGAGAGTTAACCTCGCTTGTTAAAATATAAATCTAAGTGGAACATAACGTACACCCATATTAGCTTGAACAAGCCGTTAAAACTTTTAAATTATCTACATTTGTGTAACGTACTTGGGTTCCGACTTCAATACAATAGAGATGGCAAAAAGCACTTGCTACCTCTCGTTTAACTCAATAAAAACTCCTTTTACGGGTTTACGAAATTACATTCATACAATATTATCTTAGGTCTATTTAATTAAACTTTAAAATGGGGTTGGCGAATAGGGGAAGGCCTAGCCGCATTTACATGTGGATTAAATATTTTTGTGAATGCCTTTCTAATAAAACCACGATAAAGTTCATGATGCACAGGAATGGATAAAACATTGATAAAAGAAAGTTTTCTATTCAGGGTTTCCCAAAACAGGTAAGTGAATGTCCGAATGTAGAGCAACTCAATTCCTAAATAACTCTATACCTAAGATAATACTTTCTAAAGGTAAATACTAAGTTTATTGAGAAAATTACATCCTACATAGTCCAGAACAATCTACATTGTTATTTGATATATTTTGTTGGTGTACGATAAAAAGTTATCGATCTTTTTCCTGACTTTAAAATGGAGGAGGTTGTAGTGACAAAGTTTAGCTTAAAGTACGCGGCGCAAAACGCGTATCGGCAACTCAGCTTTTTCAGTAGCTAAGCCGAGTTTAACCAGTTACTCCTCAACCCTCTGTAAATGTAACACCTACCTTGTACTCTGTGTCTCTGTGTAGTGAATAGACTCAGTATATCGAATAAACTCTTTTATTTCAACCAAACCACAAATAGTTAGTAATAATACAAAAAGGTTGTTAATTCGTCTGTATGTTTTTATTTATGTACATATGTTTACTTGATCTGTCCACCAATGGTTAACCAATATTGGCGATTCTTTCGTTATTAGATAGAGAATGATCCCGAGGTGGTCCTATAAAAATTATATTCCTGAGGGATTAGTATTTAACCAGTAAAATATAGAGTAAAAACACGCTGCTGTCAGCCGTGCAACTTAAAACATCATAATATTTTTTCATTCCATCTATTCGAAAAGGAGACTTGGTTCGCCTTTAGGTGCACCAAGAGGTGGTGTTCTCTATAAAAAACTTTTAGCAAGCAGTAATGAGTTTTTAATCCTCTTTATAAGTGCGCTCCAATTATCTTTACCGCGCACTTTTTGAATTTGGAACATCTTAGTGTTCAGCGCCAAAGAAATCAAACGCAAATAATGTTTGAATAAAGACTGGCTGGTACAACGACCCATAGTCACACCGCCGCGCTAGCTGAATAAAAAAAAAGAAATCAAATTAAAAACGCGCGAACTACAGCCCGCGTTTTCGTCAACTTTCACGGATTGTTAGAAATTCATGGATTTGTTTTGAAAAATGAGTTCTTCAAGTGACAGTGAAAGTATAGAATTAACTCCTGAAAGTATTAGAACAGACGCAAGAAATGTGATGGATAATCTATTAAAAATCCCGGGAGAAATATATGAAAGCCTATGGTAATTTTATTGAATGGACAAAAATGCAAGAGGTGCCAAGAATTTTTCAGAATCTGTGTTTTTGGCCTACTTCCAGTACTTAGCCAAAATTAAACAATGTTCCACTCTTTGGAGTACCTACCTACTCAATGCTAAAATCAACAGTCAGTTCTAATAACGACGTAAAACTGGACACATATTAGAAATTAATAGCGTATCTGAAGAGGATGTCTGATGGATTTAAACCTAAATAATCCATAGTGTTCTGAGTCAAAAACATGGAGACTTTTCTTAATGAGGCACCCGACAAAGTCTTTCTTGCCGTAAAAGTAAGTAACTAAGTATGTACATATATGGTGGATTAGTAAAGTATAACCATAGTTTTTTAATATGCGCATTTTATTGTAACCTGTACTTATACGTATGTACGATAGATACTTGTCTTATTCACATTCGGTTTTGTTACAGTAAGCTTTAATTTTCGGAGTACATGGAGCTTGTCGTGGCAATGAACTTTTAAAAATAACTGTTGATGATGTCGAAAATCACTCGGATGATTTACTGTTAGTAAAGCTGACAGACACAAAAACAAAAATTGACCGTCCCTTCGTAATCCGAGGAGAATACAAAACTACTGTACAGAAATACCTGGACCTGCGTCCTGCTGATATGAAGACCAATCGGTTTTTCATCCGTTATCAAAATGGCAAGTGCTTCAAACAAATTATGGGAAAAAATAAAATTTCTAACATGCCACAACAAATCGCTACTTATTTGAAGTTACCATATATCAAGCTGTATACAGGACATTGTTTTCGTCGTACTTCTGCTACTCTTTTGGCAGATTCTGGAGCGGACTTAACTGTTCTCAAGCGACATGGAGGATGGAAGTCGAGTGCTGTAGCAGAGGGGTATATAGAAGATTCCATTGAGAACAAGGCGAAAACATGTGAACGCATCGTGGAGAACATTAAATTGCAACATTCAGTTAATCCATCCATGCCACTGTCGCCACGCCCATCTACATCCAAACAACGAGATTCACCGCCACATTTACCTCAAAATGAGCCAGATTCGGACATTATCACAAACACGCAGAATATAAAATCTACAACAATCTTTAATCCTAATAGAACTGTAACAATACATTTTCATAATTGCGAAAATGTCTCAAATGTAAATATAAGTTTGTAGTAACCCTTCGTGTGCGAGTCGACTCGCACTTGGCGGTTTAATAGTTACGATCTAATAAGAAAACGCAGTCAGGTTTTATATTTCTTTTATATAAGTTATTTGAACTTGCCCATCAGTGACTAGCCCTTGTACATATACTATAATCACTCATTATTTTAAGAAAACAGGCAATTGTCTTCCCATTAAAATTAAAACATACAATGTCCAATCATCCCGCTTGACTCGTTCGATCAATTATGTATAAATAATGCAACCCAATCAACCCCATTGACATATCCTGAACAAAAGGCATTCTGAAATGAATTCACTGCGCTGTACAAACCGCCAGCATGCACATTGTATCATGCATAATTTTCATATTTAATAACAAGTTTATGATGGTTGATGTGACATCAAATTGGTTGAATCATGTACCTATTCACGTACCTAAGTAAGTACTTCCTAAACGTACTTTCATTGGTAGATTTATAGGTATATATTATTATTTTATTTTTATTTTATTAATTACACAAAATCCACAGCTCTCTCATATAAAAGTAACTAAACCTAAAAATATTACTTACAGCCAATAACAGGATTTACATTTTATAAACAATGAAAAATTAAAGACGACAGTCACCAATATTGTCAGTATGACATTAAAGAAAAACATATGGTTTTGGTTGGCAGAAAATGCCTCAGCATTAAGCCCACCCTTTGTACCTTAGTGCAATAAAATGTTAAAATAAATATTAAATAAAGAAAATAAAAACTAAACAAACTACCTACTACCAATTTAAACAAAATACATAATAACATCAACTAAAGATATCATTACTAAACCTATATAATAATAATACATACAGATTACAATTATTGGAGAAAGTAAACAAATTGAAAAAATAAAATACAATTAAAACAAAATAAAAAACCACTTAAGAAACACTACTCTTATCCAAGAGTATTTGCAAAAGATCATTATAATTTGATTGTTTTGAAATAACGAAAACTGACTTCCTTTTTATACTTCGAATCCCTTAATTTTACACTGTTTTTAAGTTTTGCGGGACAAATTCTAATCCCTAGAATTTTTTTTTTTAAACTACCTCTAGATAATTTTCTATACAATAGCGAAATAATTTTCAAAATCGGTCCATAATTCACGGAGAAATCGACTAAAAGAAAAATACACACAGCCAAACATTGAAAGCCATTGAAGACATTCAAAGACATTCAAAGTCGTTTAAAAATAAAGTAGGTACCTACCTACTATAATAGTTTTCGGTCATTATAACGTTATTCATGAAGTATTACCTAGAAAGGCTGTGATTTTGTTTGTGACAGGTAACCTTTGAAACTACTGCGAAAAAAGAATCGATAGCATAAAATAAGTAGGTACCCAAGCTTCGTATTCCCTTAGTGAATCGACCAGCAGGATAAAAGAGTATACAATGAAGTTTTTTGAGAATGTTGAAATAAGAATTAACTCGGTGTGCCCCAACTAGGTCACACAATATTAATGTATCTTTTAAAGTGCAATGTATAAGCTTCAATAATACCAAACGAGTTGAAAAAATTTATCAATTTATAAATTCAAACAAATTGTCAAACAATGTTTGACATATCCTTTGTAAAAAGGCTTACTACAAATATCAGATTATTTAGAGGATAAAAAAGCTTGGGACAAGTTTTACTCCAACTCGAAAACTAACATCCTAACAAGGTAAAGGTTTCTTGTTCGATTCTTTACTTTACCTGAAGTGAACAAAAATCAACGTGATCACTTTATTTTCTAGTTTTACTTAGGTAATTTGAATTTTGTGGTGTGTCCAAAAGTCCTGTAAGGTCTAAAGGAAATAAATCACTTTGATAAATTTCAATTTGAATTTGAGATGGATTTGTATTGCCAAACCTGAAGAATAGAAAAAAACGAGTCGTGTGCTTGATTTATGAGAAAACATAATATTTAGTCTTCATAGTTTCGGATTTGATCACAATCCCATCTCAAAAAGACACTTTGTAGTACAAAGTGTATTTTTATCCTGCTGGTCAATTCAGACGTACCTATTCGTGAGTGTATTCCTCATATTACTTTCGACACACATGGTATGGCTGTTAACTTACAAAAACAAACAAAAGAAAATGAAAAAATGATAGGCAAAAATAGTATGATAGTGAAAATAGTAGAAGCGCACTCACCAAGATGGTTTCCTGTTGGTGTTCTTCCAACACAAATAAAGTTCGTAGTTAAACCGCTTACATCCGTAATGAACATGTGAATCGATCTGCTGATATTACTAGAGCGAGGCTATTGGTAGAATAGAAGCTGGTCATTTACAACGGGATATTTACCATGACTTGAGTTTTGAGCTTTCTAATATTTCGGAACAGTTATCACTGAATAACCGTTAGGTATATTATTCATGGCGCATAAACTGAGCCGAAATATTGGAAAACTCAAAACTCAAATCATAGTTAATATCCCGTTGTAAATGACTTTGTTAACCATGATGATTTTAAAAGAATAGACGCTGTACTACTACTAAGCAGAAACAGCAGAACTTATTGATTATTGTGGTAGATTTACATTATAGCGACGAGCGGTGTTGCGTGATAGGCCACGTTTAACTGCTCAATTGAAGCCACGCTTGAGATCTATTTGTCATTTTGCTCGTAACTCTATTAGCGCTGACTGAAAGTTATAATAATTCTACGAAGTAATTATAACAAATATACCTAGGCTAAATTCTGAAGTGTGTGTCCTCGGCACGAATTCAAGTTATAACAATTAAAAAAATAATTTTATAATCTATTTTTCTTTGGAGTTCTTGATCAAAAACCTTTCGCGAAATACGCGTGCAAAACCACTGGCAGAATCTTTTTAGTACTTGGCTATTCAGATCCCATACAAAAATAGAACGTCGATACCATCGATAGCATCGAGAAATGAAAATCAGGGCTTAAAATTCTTGGTGTTTTTCAACTGTACCTACTTAAGCCAGGCTACTTTTTAACCCAGTTCTCATGGGATAGAAATAAACTGTGAACGTTTCCATAGAAACACCGCGTGCGAATCCGCGGACAGATACTAGTATTACCATTGTTCGAGTGTATATAATATTATTATGTGTATTTAATATACCTACAAACAAAAAACATAGCGATGATCGCAAGAGGGTTAGGAGAAAACAATCCAGGATTGCGCTGCTGAACCTTCCTACGACTATCACTAAGTATAGGCAAATCCGAAATCATTTCAAAATCGAACTTGTAAACGACTTTCTACGTCAATATTAACTCGGCCCTCGAATCACGGTTCCATATTTTGTTCATTACTTATGCATAGAGTATAGATTGGCTACAGCAAGACGCGGCATCAATATTCAGCGATTGCACTGACGGGGAGATTAAGTTAACTATTTTCCGATAGGTATTCTTTGATACCTGATCCAGCGGATCTGCAAGCAACCCTTGCATTAAATTGGGAGATAGTGCGGTACCTACAATTTTATATATTTTTAGAGCTTTTCTTTAATAATTGAAGCTAGAAAATATGGATAAGTAGCCTGGTGCCTGGAATACAGTTTAAAACATTATGAAGAACCCGCTATTCTCGGCAATTCACTAAATTTATGTATTGTTGGTACCTACGCACAGTAGGTTCAATTCAAACTTTAGCTTTATTAAAAATTTAAAGGAGTATCTAATGTTTATGGGTTGTTACTTGACAACAATACAAAAAAGAAAAACATTAAATTTCGTAATGAATTAAAAAGTTAGTTATGTATGTAGTAATTGAGTAAAATGCTTTAAAAGAAATGGCATCATCTAATTGACCGTGTCATTAGCTAATAGGCGTGTAGCGTGTTTAATATGATGTCATTTTATTAAGTACCTAATACCCAAAAGATATGAAAATGAGATTCCATAACTTTCATGAATTTTAAATGAAAATCATTTCAGTATTTGTCCAGGAAAAACAGCAATGTTTTGACAAATGACGTTGTAACAATTCGTGATGTAGGTACCATCTACAACCGTCTTGTGTTACCTACACAAAAAATATAATAGATCTAGATATATATTATGGACATAATATTTGTTTCTGTAAGCTTGAAGCGCCCGCGCGCTGTCTGCTCTTTGATGCCGTCACTATAAAATGTTTCTAAAGATTACAAGTCTAAGCCCAGATTAGAATGCTCATTTTTGTGCTGTGCTGTAGCAGTGCTGGATGAATGTGTCCTCGAGGCTCACTAAAATATTATTATAAACACATTAAATTAAACTCATATCTCTCACATATCTTTAATAACAATCAAAGATTAAAACCAATTAGAACTAGTATTTAGTACAATGAAAATAGTTGAACTAACTGCAGACAGTTGCAAACAATCTAGCTAGAGGTGAAGGATTTTTTCATGTCAATACCAGTCGGAAGCGTCTCAAGACATTCAACCACGTGATAAGGTATGTAATTAAATAACATATTATATAATAATAATAACATATGTAAATAAAATATGTAATAAAAATTGGGGAGCAACTACAGAGCTGGCGTTTTGCGGCACCTTAGCGAGGAGACTAGAGAGGTTCACTGTTCGTGACACACGGGATTTCTTAGTGTCCACATGCATGTTAAAACCCAGTTAGAGAGTATATTAACTTAAGTTTTTCAGAAATGTTCCACTTAACTACTAAATTGTCTCTAAATTTTGTCTACCATGCGATACCTCCCAAAAGAATGCGATGTTCTTCTGCCTTATTTTACAACTTTTTTTTATAAAATGCGGAATTCAGTAATGTTAATGAAACTCCGAGGGGCGACTGCCTCTTGCCACTATCTGTAATGCAATCGCATCCAATAAGAACTGTTGATGTGGGTTCGATACCTAATCGCTGATTTGCATAATAATATCCTTTGTGCTCGATACCATCGCAGTCCAAAGTAAAGTAGCGTAATCCACAGTTATTAAAGTTGATATGAACACGTTAACTTTGATGTTTTAAGAAAAGGAAGACATTGCAGATAAAAGGATTTTTTAATTTGTTCTGCAACAGAAGTAAGATGAATCTTAAATTTGTTATAATTAAGATTCTGTAAGAGAAATCCTTTCCAAGATAATATTTGTACCAATTTTGTTAACAGAAACTGCATAGCTGGATTCAGATTTGACGAAATCAACTCGTACACAAGCAGTCATTCATCGAAATAATATTTTGCACCTACTAAAATGGGCGAATGCAATGTTTAAAGTTAACGTATTTCAGTGGTTTCGAAAATGTTTTTTCAACTAAAACCCAATGGAATAACATTATCGGAAAAAGGCAATTTGGTGAAAGTTATTTATCCTGGTACCTTTACGCAAAAATGTGAATGTGGGTCACTGTTAATTTTTAACTATAATAATTATTTAGGTACTTCTGCCATCACATCACACTAGATTGAGGCTGGTGTATGCCCCAACGGCCTTGAGAACACAAAATAATTATGTGTAGCCGAATAAAAAAGTTGTTTTATTCGTGAAACGTACCATTTGCGTAAAATACTTTGACATTATATTTGAGTGCAAGAAATATAGGTACTCAAACTCAATAGCGTTTAGAAGATATATCCAAATTTAGAATTCAAATAAAATATTCTATATTCAGATATATCTTCTGAACGCTGTTGATTTTGAGTATTTTTCTTTCCCTCAAATATTTGTCTAAGTATTTTACACAAATGGTACGTTTCACTAATAAAACAAATTATTTATACGGCTACAGATAATTATTTTGTGTTCTCAAGGCCGTTGGGGCATAGGGCAGCCTTATTATGAATGCGAAATTTAATGATTGGATGTTCGTTCCTACTTAAGAATAAATAACATGGGATTGGAAGAGGGGTAGCTATGGTATGATAGCTTAAGGTGGTTTTTTTTTTTGTTATTTGGTAAAAAAAAACAAAAATATTTATTGCTAATAATGGTAGATCGGACTGACATTTTGCAACCTACCTAAGCCATCATCATCATCAGCCCGTATACGTCCACTGCTGAACAAAGACGCCTCAAAAAGCGGTCCTGGGCCACCTACATCCATCGACTCCCTGCGACCGCTACAATGTCGACAGTCCATCGAGTGGGAGGTCTTCCCACACTTCGTTTCGCATTGCATCGCGGTCGCCATGCACTCGAGTAGGTACCTAAGTATTATACATTATTTATTGCCTATAAGCACAAAATTGATAATATTATGTAGCAAAAGTACCTAAAAATACCTATATTCACAAAATGGCTTTGCCATGTTGAATTGGAATATATGCAACAATTCGTCGATCAAAATAACAGCATCTCGTTATAGGCCACGAAAAATACCCTGTATTCAGGCTTATCAACATCCAACAGATTTTAGATCCGATTTTTATAAGAATAGAAAACCATTTATCTAGATAAGTATAGATCGTTGAACTGAGGATTTTATACAGGTGAGCAAACATCAAAAAATCACCGCACGTAATCGTTTTACCTCCCTTCTGCTAAACGGGAAACATGTGTTTTATTAAAATAACTTGTAAAACAAAGTTTTCTGAGGATAATGTGTTCTGGTTGACCTAAGATGTGTTGGTGACCTAAGATGGAACACGCTTTCCTAGAAGGAACGTATTCACTCTTTTTCTTATTCGGCTGAACGGATCTCGGTGAAATTTGGCAGCGAGGTAGATGGTATCCCGGGGCTGGACATGGCTACCTTTTATTCCGGAAAAAAGCGTGCGAAGCCGCGGGCTGCAGGTAGTGTTTAATAAATGGACGCTGTCTCTCTCCCATCATAGAAAGAAACCACGAAGTTAGAGCTTAGACATTCTGGCACTTGAAAAAGCTTGTGTTGTGAGGTGCGATATTATGCTGAACTTTAGAATTATCAGCAAATACTACTTACCTATCGATTGGCTTATTGAGGGTGTAGTATGGTAGTATGGCAATGCAAAAGTGAAGTTAACAGGTGTTTTTAGGATTACGTACCCAAAGGATGCCAACTGGACTCTATTAATAAGCCTCCGTTGTCTGCCTGTCCGTTTGTCAGCGGGCTGCATCTCATGAACCGTAAAAGGTAGACACAGGGTGTGCTTACTATTGCCGCTATAATAACAAATAATAAAAATAAAAATAAATTTAATAAGTAAGGGGCCGAATACCAATCTCCGTCGTCGAGCACTTTCAGATTTCCTTTGCGAAATAGTTTTGTACGATGGTACGGAACCCTCCGTGTGCGACTCTCAATTGCCCAGTTTTATTAGTATAAAGACGCCACTTCATTACGTGAGTAATTTTTCCTGTGATTTCGTATTTATAACGATTTCCTCATTTTAAACAACTAAAAATTATCGCGTAATTTGTTAGACAGGTACTTTATCTACTAATTGTCAGACTTCTACTGAAAAATGCTTATTAAGACTTCCTTATTCAGACTTCTACTTAAAAATGCATCTTGCTCGGAAACTTACTTAAATGTTATATTCATGATCATCATAATTTTTAACAGGATTATCGGATTTACGCACTGCTACAGCTAGGCGTAAGTTCAATGGTTACCCGTGGTGGATGTGCGCAACTAAATTTGGAATGCTAGGCCTTTTGTCTACTAGGTCCTAGAATCGTTGTTATTTGTAGTAAATATAGAGTTACAATAAATAAAAAAAATAGGGAGAAGGATAAAGAAATATTGATGGAAAATATTTTACTTCGCTCAAAATCGAAACAATTCATAAAAAGCTTTCACTCATTATTTCATTCGTCTGTCGTCCGTTTCGAACTCTAATTTAAACCTTTTTCGCTTAGGGTGTGCAATTACGCGTAGTTGAAGTTTGGATTTTGATTTGAGTAATTACGTAACTGTTGCCTTGTTGTTTACTGTTATCAGTTTTTAATAAGTTTTCTTTCATAAATGTCTTTGTTGACATAAAATATCTTGGATTCTGGAACCGAGCGTAGGCCTATAATTTTGTGTCATCCACCACAGTTCTGCTTCTGCCACATCCGTAATCTTTATACAGGCACTAATTAGTTATGATTGTACAAAATTGTACAAAATAACCGCAGTTTTTTAAACTCCGAAATTTTTAATGTAGCTATTCAAAGATAACAGTGACAAATGGCCGATCTTAAACCACGAGTTTTACAGGCTTTGATTAAAGATAACCTCCCCAAAAAGGAGTGTTCAATTTTGGTTATTTCTTAACGAAATAATTCCTGAAGACGGCAGATCATTATTCAGATAGAGATCAAAATAAAAATCATAATAAAACATAAAGCAGAGAAAGAAGGTACCTATACGACACAAAATCTAAATCTTTTTATTTGCACGTTCCTACTTAATTAGCTATTGTGAGTACCGGTTGTGCATGAGTTTACAATGACGAAAAAAGTTACCGTCTCTTTTCATAGATTTGGCACTTTGCAGCGCCTCTACCGGATAGAGACGAACGAATTTTCGTAGGTAGAATACTTTTATGCTCGGAGGCTACTAATAAAGCTAATCTTTGATTTATACCTTCGATCAGGGAGTTTATGGATAAGCTATAAGGGCTTATTTTGCGTAATTTTATAAACCGACAGCTCTCCGTTGCTCATAGACGGTGTCATTATAGAACATTCAGTAGATTACAGCTCTTCCGCCCAGGGAAGCTGATTTTGTTCCTCTAAGTCAGGGGTTTTTGAATCAACGAGCCACCTTTTTATCGGCATGCCATTTTTTTCTATAAGAAAAGAACCTGAGGCCATAGACGTGCCGTCAAATAATTTTTATATAGTGATTATTGGGACCTCAAAATGTATTTTTTTATGACAGCCAAAAAATACATATATCTGAAATAGAATTTCTCGTTTCCAAAACTTTTACTTACATTGCCTGATAATCTTTTTGTTTAAATCAATTTTTTTTTTTTTTTTTTTATACGGCTACGGCCTTGATAACAAACAAAATTACAATCATATAATAAAAGCAAATTATAAGTAGTAGTTATATTGAAACAATTAAGCTAACTGCAGACAGTTGCAAACAATCTACAGGTAGCTTAAATGATCCATATCAATACCAGTCGGAAGCGTCCCGAAGACGCTGGCTGCATTGCCTTGCTGTATGGCAATGCTGATGCGCTGCGCCAGATACCCACCAGCTCTCGGGTCGCGCGTCGCTGTTTTCTTGTTTTAATACATTTTTGTATCCATATTGAACTAGAGTGGAATTCAATCAGGTGCATTTTAAATTGTTCAATTTCAAACCAATCGAATTGGTACAAGTTCAGTTCATCAAATAAAGTCACATCAGGGTACATAATAAACTTGAGCGTTTCCGATAATTCTTTGAACTGAGAAAAATTCGCTTAAAATTCCTCGACTGAAAACCAATTACAGATAAATTTTTCTTCAAGTACATGTACATGTGGTTTTTCATGTACATCTAAATCTTTTAAGTACTTGTAGCGTTTTGAAATAATATCGTTCCTGAAAACATGCAGTTTTGCGTCAAAAAGACGGGAATGAGCTCAATCATGACGATAATTGTTTTATTTTACTTTGAGGCTTTACGTTAAATTCATTGAAATATTTGCATATGTCTGTAAAAACCATAAATTTCTAAAGCCACATAACATTCAACAACTGCTGGTAAGTAGGTATCGTAAAATTTTTGCCTGACTTTGCAGAAACAGTCTGATTTCTTCCAAGCAACAACACAAAGAAAAACACAAACAAAAAAAACAAAGAAACACGTTCCCGACAAAGAAGAACATTTCCGGTGAATATTATTTTAAGGAAGTAGGTCCTACTTCATATTTTGAACTAAAAATGCAAACCTTCTTGATCCGTGGCGTGCCCAAAATATTGTGACGCGTGAACTCGCGTGCCACCCCTGGAAGTCATACGAACTCGATTTTAGTTTTCGAATGGTTTTGAGAGATTTGACAGAGGTTGTTTTCACGGAATATTATTTATGTCTCATTCTTTTTTGTACGTGTAAGCGAGATAGAAGTTAAAGCCTATCGAGCTCTCGAAACTTTTTTCGTAATCTTATTGTGTGCATTGGTACTAAGCGTAGGTACTGGCCCTTAAAACTTTTCGTCTCGGACTAAATAGCCTATTGTGATATACAATATTTGTGCTCAGCAAATAGCCCTAATTAAAAGCTATGGCACGGCTCATTGATTTTTCTACTGACTCGCATGCAAGACTATATTATACGTCTACGTGTCTGATTGAATGATTGTAGGTTATTAAGCTGTTAGAAGCGTCGTCAGAAGGCTATTTACAGTTTCTGAGAAAAGCTCTATCAAGGAGTAGGTATCGAACTTATACGAAGATAGTTAAGGTCTGTTCCCAGTACAACGGACTGTGCACCTTGAACGCTTGACAGTATTTTATCTTTTATGCCCGCGGCTTCACACGCGCTGTTTCTATGGAAACGTTTAAAGATTATTTATATTCCAATGCTGAATGGATCAGTTGAGTTACCTGTAGATTGTTTGCAACAGTCTGCAGTTAGCTTAATTGTTCAATTGTACTAGTTAGACATAGATATAGACATATCATTTATTTGTTACTACTAGTTCTAATTTGTTTTTATTATTTGGTTGTAATTTTCGTTTTTAATAAAGATGTTACTTTATATTCCATGGGAACTGTTTATAGGATAAAAATTAGCATATGTTTTAATCCAGGCCTCGAACTACCTGCATTTTAGCCCGATCCGATCAGTGAAGGGGCGTGATGAAGTAACAAATATTCAAACATCTAAACATCCAAACTATCGCATGTATATTATACATAAGTGTGATGGATGAGTATTTGAACCGAACACGTAGGTATTTTTACTCTTCCTCTTAATGAGGTTTCGATGGTTTTAATCAATTTTCAGCGTGATGTCTACCTAAAGAGATCATAAAAGATACCAACCAAAAATAAGAGCGAAAAATATTATAATAACAGATTAATATTTTAAAAATATGCCAAATAAGCAAAACAAAAATCATTTCTCCATCCGAATGTATAATTACAAACTTTTGCAGCAGTGTCGATTAAATTAGCATTTGTAATGGAGTGGAAGTAAAGCTGAATTGAAAATATATACTTAAGGAACATTTTGTTAACTTAGTCAAGACTGGCAGACAGCCAGCCTAATGCGGACTTCCATTATGGTACCTTACTAGGTATCTATGCAAAATTATATTCAAAGGGTCGACAAAAAGCTCTACCCTCCGAACTAAGCGCGGAAGGACGTGCAATGTAGTAGGTACAGTTATTAGCAAAGAAAATTAGGCACAATCAAAGAATAGAATTTAATTAGAACACATTGAAACATTTGAGCTCACTGCAGACTGTAGCAAACAATCTAGAGGCCCCGCTGCTGTATGGCCGCGCTGCTGGTATGTTGTTTTGCTTAGCATGATAATTAATTACTTACATTAAACACTGTTAAAACTAGTAATTGTATCATATTAATAGTTGATATTATTGGGGGGGTCCAGCTGTGGACTAACATATGCTGTAGATGTTGGTGTAGGATATAAGATGATGTATCTAGTCCTTACTTGTTACTTGTTTCTCGACTGGTTTCCGCAACTAGGCCACAGGTGGGCCCTTTTTGCGTGTCGGGTGGAGGGCTGCTAATCTAACCACCCGATTTCCACCAGGTCCTCCATCCATAAAGCCAGCATGCCTCCCTAGGTGTTCTCGGTGGCCCGAGGTAGTGCAGTCGTTGAAACGCTACACTATCACACTCTACAAACACATTCGCGGCCGTCTTCTCTGCGTTCAAGCACCCTCTACCCAGATTATATATATGTTTGTGACGCATGCAATGTGGTGATGTGACAATACCGACAATTAGCCGGAGTTTGTCACGTATCAAATTGAGGAGTTTCCGGGATAATCTCGGGTTTAAACCGGGTTAAGTATGTAGTCCTTGTTCCACCAATAATTCTTAAAATACTAACTCTTATTTCTGTTTTTTTACCGTCTTCAATAAAAGGAGGAGATTTTAAGTTCAGGTGGTAGGTATGTATATTTTTTTTTTACTTTTTTTGATGTATGTATGTTTGTGGATATCTCCGTCAATCATAGACTGACTTTAAATTTATTTTTCACTATCGTATGGAGAATGACCCCGCGGTGGTCCCATAAAAAAATATTTTCAAGGGATTAGTACCTATTTGTCCCTCAAAACTTATAAAAGAGTGTAAATACTAAGGAATTTGAAGTTGGGTTTTAATTTTTAAACTTTACGGTCTGAATACATTATTATTATTCAGTAGTCATCCCGTGACCACGACAGTGTGTAAACCTGTTAAAACGTCCGGCAAATAGATAAATACCCGTTAATTATTTGTACTAATAATAATGGGATTTAATTTTTTCAAAACAATCAAAGTATTGTCTGCCTATACCTACTTTCGACTTTGACTTACCATTGCATTGTGTGTTGCAAAGTTGCAATAGCAAACAAATGCTTATCTACATATTACAAATGTAGCCAATCGTAAGCAATCTAAGAACGAAGAATCTGTTAGCACCGGATGAGAAGAGGTACCTAAAACATTAAATCAGCATACCAATAACCATTTCTATTTTGAACCAAGATAAATAAATGCAAATGTAATGTACACAATAACAGGGAGTTTCAATTATCTAAGGCTCAACATTCTACCGCTAATTTCACTCGGTAAAAGAGGCTTTAGTGACCAATAGCAGGCGAAGGAAAATAAACCAAACAACGCCTTCTATAGAAACAATACAATTACCTGCCAAATTAATTTCCATGGCGGACGGGTCTCGTCCAATTTATTTTAAGTACATCAATGCTTACTTTGTCAACGCAAATATTGATTACAGTAAAATATTGACAATAAAGTGGCCCTTCGTTGTCTTCCCTGTTTCTGGAGGATCAATGCTGTGGCCATTAATCGTGCCTTTTGTATTTTGTTTCAAACTATTGTACATATAACTTGTTTAAAAAGCCTATGCCGAGGACGCACAGAACTAAACTAAATATGCCTGAATACTTTAGGTTTCAGTTTTTCCATTAGTTCACAGTCAAGGTTAAAAATCTGGTGAATAACTGTTCCATGTTAAGGCGCCAAAAATGTTTCAGCATATAGTCAGGTATACAAATCCGCCACTGCGCAAGAAATAGCACAAAATTTTCGCGTCTCGCTCCGATCGCCGATATCATCCAGGGCTCGAAAAAAGGAGGTCCTGATATGATTCTTTCACAAAATTTTTACCACTCTTTGATCCTTAGTAATGTAGTAATGGATTAGCATACCTTTTTAGGGTTTCGAAGATCGGAGATCGGATTCGAAACCGTTATGGTCTCGCCTTTAATGTCCTTTTTTCCGTCTTTAATATCTCAGCCACTACAGCAGCAAATAACGTGAAATTTAAAGTAGTGATACATTTTGTGCGTCTGCACATATTAAAATAAAACAATAAAAATTTTCGGTACAAATTGTGATGTTGAAATTTTAAGAGACCTACAATGTCAAGTGGGGTATCAAATGAAAGGTATTGATTTGTATATCTCAAAACATTTGAAATATTTTGAAAAAAGTCGTAAATTTTACTATAGGGTAATAGAACAATTTTCGTTAAAATTCTCTATACTCCGAAGATTGCAAACCGATACATATGAAATGTAGATAATTTTTTAACGTTTAATTTTTGGTATACAATAAATAGCAAAGTCTCTAACCGGTACATATAGTACATACCTAATTGGTATACTTGACAAACATTCGAAACCCTCGGCGCGCAAGTCACACTCGCACTTGACGGAACTTGTTTTTCTTTTGTCCTTTTTGTCGCCTGATTAATCAGTGTAGGCTTTCTTCCTTCTTTCTTCAAACTCTCTTATTTCTTTTTATTTTGGCAGTTTACTTGCTGCCTGCTATCTTGACGTATTTGTGGCCGTTCAACTAGACTTTGCTTGCCTTGGTGACATGACATCTACTGATTGTTATATCCCAAGAAAACATTCCAGATGATTCCAGCGAATTGTTTCTGTGATCTCGTTAAGTGAGAGTGCGTCGGCGCCACGTCAAACAATGCCAGTAATTGAAAGTGTCCCGACCGTGCCCGTGCTCGTCCTACTCGTTGCACACCAAACAATAATCCATTACTTTTATAATCCCGCTATAATTTGGAGACAATGCTCTTTATGAGTCACTGTCTTATGAACTTCTTTGTTTAGTGCTTTGAACGCTGGAGGCAAATTTGGTGCTATGCTAATGCCGAACAAGCTTCTAGCTTTGTTTCATTATCTACATAAATTGTCATAAATTGTTATGGTTATACAAGGTGCCACATAAGAGGTGTACTAGTGCAAAAGGGAGTGCTCCGAAACTTCGGAGGTGGTCAACTTCTATTCAACGATTTGGTTAATTTTAATTAATATAGTTTTTTTTCCTAATTTTTGTTATTCTATAAAATATTATTGTTTTATTTATTCTTAATTTTTTTTAGTAATCTTGTCTTATATAATATTAACGATTTCTGGCAACTACGTAAAAAAGGTATTGATTAAAAATTCTGTCACCTTATTTCAGCTCAGTACGGCTTAGTACAGTGTTGCACCTTGTTTATTGGCTCATAGTGATAGATAACACTACGCATTTCTGCGACCAAATTGGCTATTGTATACCTACGAACGATATTGGCTAATCGTACTTACGAAGCATTGTATAGCTAAGCTAATTTACTACCTACAATTAGCTTTTGCTATTTTAAAATTTTTACAACTTCGTAGCCCAGTTATTGGGACATCGTTGCATAGGAAAGCATTTCACAATATTAACTCAACTTCTAAAAGGGTTAAGATCGTCTGTTTTTTTTTTAAGTTTAGCTAGGATCCTTATTGAGATCTCGCTAACATTTATTAGCAAACAAGCTTGCATACTAATTAAAAGTAACCTAATAAACTACTATGTACAGTATAATAACAACCATTTCTTAAAAATTAAAACTATCACAAGGAAGAGTGTCTAGAATGCTGCCAGCATTGCAAACGTTCAATGGCAAAATGCTAATTCGCTAACCGAAATGAAAGCCAGCATTCCGATCACCTGATAACTCAATTAGAAGTTTGCTTTCTTGTGTGTTTAATAGTACATTACGTCCAAGGTCTGTAATGGGTGCAACAAAATAGAATTTGAAATTCGAAATACATTACGGACCGCATAGAGCGGACAGTAATAATATTACTGCCCGAAAGGTCGACTTTGTTCAAAGAAGGTTATCGAAATAATCAGCAGAATCTATGCTATGTTTAAGTAATAAATAATTACAAAATTATATCTACAAATAGGCACGCTATCGCCTCATCCATGGCGATGAACGTCAGAAGCAAGCTCCATTGTAGAGTAACCGTCCGTTGAACATAAACTTGGCAGCACTCCATAAAACTTGCAAAAAATCTAGTGGACAAATAAACGTATGTCGTCTGTTTTGTCAAATCTGTGCCGAACGTGCCTCAGCGGGAGCGGGACACACGCCGCGAACTGATTTTATAGCGCCATAAAATCTCGTGAAACGCGTCCTTAAATCACAACGGTACGTCGTATTTCATCGTTTGGTTGTCAATGTTTATTTTATATCATATTTTACACATCCCTCGCGTATAAATCACGCCTGGATTGATATACATTAAGGTCACGTAGATTTGGCAGATCGCTTGGTTTTAGTTCCTGCTCTCCGCCCACCGCCACCCTGCTGCTGGCTGACAAGTGGCCGATGCTCCCGCAATTTTTTTTCTCAGTTGTCTTTATTCCACAAATTCTAGATTCAATCTCCTCAGTCAAACACTCTTGGAAATCATAAGAATAGGTACCAATTTCTCAGGCTCGATCTCGGAACTCCGTTTCGAAGGGTACCGTATAACTAGTTACGTGAAAAGCTTTCAAAGTTAAAAATGGAGAGATTTCGCACTGATTACAACCTGACAGGGCGTGAATGGGGAAGAATTCAATGAAAGCTTCTCGGCCGATGTTAGTGGCCAATCTTTTTTAAGATTACGGCGCGCTATAGCCTTTATGTTCCATGAGACGTTCTTAGCTAGACTTACCTAACCCTCCTCATGATTTTTTTCATGGGTTTACTGCTATTTACAGTTTACAAGCAAGTTAGTTTAGGTCATTGAGGCGCTTTTCAGGAGAGGCCTTTGCCCAGCAGTGGACTGGTAAAGGCCATTGGTGTGAAGCAAGTCTTTTTAGTATTTTTTGTCACAGAACTAAACATTCATTTTTAGACTGGAAGGCTGCTTTCTATTTTCATATATCCCTGTAGAGCTTTGATACCTATATCTGTAGGTCTATTGATCTAGTTTCAAATTAGAGCAATCAAATTGAGAGCTGTGAGTAGTTCCAAACTTCTTATCATACCCGCGCCGTAGCTATTATAGTTACTGTACTTTTCTGATCGAAAAATTTAGTATCTATTCTCTCTCTACATAGTTTTCAGTGTTATTTATCTATCGTGAGCTCTCTCTATGATTCGCTAGACGTTTTGGTGAAAGCAAAGCTATTTACTATTGGTTAGAATGTTGTAGGTAGATTTTGTTGATAAATTGTTGCATTGCTAATAAATTCTTACCATTATCATTGTTTGACAATGGCAATGCAACTACACAGCTCCTTATGTTAGATGGATTAAATGACAAACCCGCCCGTCGGAGCACTTAGTCAATTTGATTCCAATTAAATAAACATGTAATCAGCTATCTATCCACGTACCTCATGCGACCCCAATAATCCACTAAGGATTAGTCCAAATAAGGAGTGCCTTTGACGTGACGAGGAGTGATCTGTTAGCGTCTAAAGTGTAACTAATAAAGGACATGAGCGGCATTGTTCGGGCATTAGGCTTTAATCCGGTGTCGTGCTCGCGAGCCCGCTCGTTAGGGTGATTGTTCGCCGGTCGCCGGCAGATGGCCGCCGTAATTCGAGTCGCAGCCTCAGCTTCGGAGGGAAAATATAGCCTCTTTGTGTTTGTTGCATCTGCAGGTAAATAGTGCGCTAAAATTGGACCGTTCGTCACCGCACGTGCCTGGCCCTCCTGCCTCCGAGTGCAGCCGCTATGAATTGCATTATTCGCGAAGACTTATTGTTATCAGCGCACCTTTCTTGATATTACACGCTCGTATGCCTGTATGAATCACCCGGTACTGTTGACTTGCAAATACTTTAGGCCCTCAATTCCTGTTGTTTTCTATAATATTTGTAGTTTTTTAGAGAACGGCTTGCTATCTTGATTATATTATATAATACTAGTTTTAAAGTATTCCTGTTTCAATAGAAATTGATTTCAGAGTTAACTGGGGGGTTTCCCATCGATGAATGGCATTGTAAGTACCACCCGTTTTTTAAAAGACGATGATAATAAAAGTATTATCTATCTATATAATATATTTTTTTATTTGACAGTTACTATCCTTTTATTGCCTACACTACCTATACCAAACCAAATTAATCAGGTTAATTTATATTCCCACTGTTACCCACTACACGGATGGCCCTGCAGGGACTTGTCCCCAGTTTGGCTATGAGTTGTCTTATGTTGAGTTACTCGTTGATTCTAACGTACATATTTATGTTTGCAATGTCCCGATTATTCATAGTTCAGGATATATTTCTTTGGTGGGGTTCTAACCCCACCCTTATATTGTAGATAGTGGTTACCTTTACAATCGGTCATGCATGCCACAATGCTTTCTATTTGGCACCCTAATGTATCATCGATCAAATATTAGTGAATGGCATATACCTACCCACAAAGAGATACAAATATAGCTATGTAACTAGCAGTCACAGTTACCTGGTAAGCTTAGCTATGTATAACTTAAGTAGTCACAGCGCAAACATTGTCCGTGAGCTTGCCAACATGCTTGAAACGCATCGTTTATTCAAAGCTCTCGCAAGCTATGTCTCGGCAAGCCACTGAATGATGAAGTGCGCCAATGACCAGCGGGAACCATGGCCCAATGATCCAGTTCGAGGTGAGTGGACCTAACACGAGCAGTGCAGCGGCTAGCGTCATTACCATCTCATTAGCATACACAAACATTAGTCACACATCGGAAAGGCTTAGAGACCGGCTCTGGCTCTGGCTGTGCCAACAAGGCACGGCCGCTTCAGGCACAATTATTGTACTTAGCTATTGTCTACACAAACAGTGGTGCATGTTTGTTGAATAAACGTAACAGGGAGCGAACTAGATTAGCGTGTGTTTGCGTTCATTACTGTACCACCTTCACCGGAATGGGAGCTGTGTTGTTAATGGTACAGTAATGCACGGATTACGACACTTTGATACGTTATTCTAAGGACTCAACGAAGGTGCGTGTCGATAATTTAAACTATTATTAAGATAATTTTGTAGAAAGAGTCGAGTCGGTAGCGCCAAATACATGAGACTGGTTATAAAAAGAAAGGAATAAAAAAGATCAAAACAATACTCGATTGAAACTGTCGATTTGAGATCCTTTCTTCAATAGATATTATCAACAATCATGATAATATCTTTATCTCGGCTCCAAGTGACTTCAAGCATGTGAATTTTAGTTTTTTGTACGGATTTGTTGACATAGGTACTTACTTAACTTGCAGCCAATTCTAAGCTCGACAATACATTACTGTATTCATCACATTCCGTATATTTTTTTTCTGATGTTTACTGAACCCACAGACGGTTTCTTGCCCTGCTAGATATATTATTGTGTTGACAGCAATAATATGCCTAGCAGGGAATACTACTCAGTGATGTAGTTACATCAAGTGGGAGTTTGGCGATTCAGTCATTGTGTTCGATGTGGAACTAGGTACGGCTTCAACACACACATTTGTACTTACAAAACTCCCAGTAGTGAGATTTCTTCTCATTTCAAAATAAACAAAAATTCAGGTCAAAATATGTTTATGACGATAATTTGAAATCGCTGCCACGGTTCCTCCTACCCATAGATCAAATTTTGAGCTTGTAAATATTAATGGATTCAACTGGGAGGGTACAGATTGGGCAAGTTTCGCCAAACAATGTTAAATACAACAAAATCGTGTTGTTATTAACGTCGCCGTGTAAATTATTCATGATATTGAAGTTGGAAAGTAGAAAACACAAATTTTGGTTATATCTCATAGGTAATTGAAAACGGACAGAGTTTGACTTCTTTATAAATTATCATCACTGAGGGACGCAGTGCAGAGCGGCGACGTATTGTTCTGATAAAGTTTATTTTATGACTTAGGCGAGAGCATTAATATTCATTACTGGAGTGAAATGAACTAACTTTATCGTTCTAATAAAGATCAAAGGGGCAGTTTTCGTTTCAGATTTCAACTCTAATTCTCTATAGGCTCTTTATGCTCTCAGTACGTACTTAGTGCTCATAAAGGGCTGCAATAAAAAGCACGATACAAAGACTAGTAATATATAGGAAATATGTAGCTAGCTTACATGGCGACAGTGGCTCAATAACAAGTCATTTATTTATTGAACCGCCAACGAAATAAGCACCATGCGTAAATTACAAAAAAGATAAGGAAAAGACAAAGAAGATAAAGTGCTTAAACAAGGGTACAATTGTAGGTGTAGCCTCAAGTATACTCGTAGGTGGCTACACGTTACACAATCATCAACTTTTTACCAAAATGTTATACGTACGTATAAAAAAATAATCTACTTCAATAAACAATACCTAAATATTATGCCTATTTGATTACTATATCTTGTTTCTACAGACTGGGACACAGTTTTATTGTTATTAGTTATGTCTAGCCTTAGGTTTTGGAACACGTGCCGACTGTAATCACCTTCGCAGCGAATGTAATTAAATATATGTATATATATATAAGCAATTTTATTGTAAACAAAGGGTGTACAAAACCAATGAAATATTGATGGAAAATATGGTGTCATCGCAGCAAAGCGCAAGTTCGAAACAATTGTTGGTTTTGACCGCTTTCGTTCATCATTTAATTTAAATCTGGTTCCTTTTCAAACTTGTATTCAACCGCAATTATGCGTTGTTGAAGTTATTGTTCTTATTTTTAAGCAACTGACCTTCCTATTGTCGTTTATTGTTATCAGTAAGTTTTCATTGGAGTATCTTTGTTGACATAAAATATCATGGATTGTAGAACCGAGTATAAACCCCAGCACAGCTGTCATTCGGTATTGCATTTTGTCTGAAAGGTAGCCGAAAGCCTTGAAAGGCAATGGGCATACGTTCAAGCTGTGTGATTGAGCAACACATGGCGTGGAAAAGCTTGACTGGAGCATCCAACGTTCGTTTGACATGTCACAAAATGTTTGCTGTGTTTATCTAGTTTTCATTTTGGATTTAATGTATGTGAACTATATAAAATAACGCAATCGCTAATGGATATTGGAAATCGGATGTATTGACAGCGCGCTATATAGTTAAGCGTTGCATTTTCTCATTAAGTTTGGATAGAGATTTGAATTTGATTTGAATATTCAGCATTTTGTAAAAACTTCTGTTTAAAGTTTAAACACGCTTTTGGGAAGTTGACTCTGTTCAGCACTTTTGGTCAGGGACCTGTACCCACAATTCATATTGTTTTTTTTTTTGTAGAATCAAAAATACTCTTTGCAAAGTAACACTAGATGAAAAAATTAAATGGATACTATAACATACTATAACATCGATCTAAGTAAAAAAGGGGAGATGAGGTAGTAGATTTCGAAAGTGGAAGGCTCAAATTGGGTGTAATTAGGTCCACCCACCTCAGTCATAGTCGGACCGACGCGGCGACGGCGTGTTCGTTATAACTATTGCACAAGATTGGATATGTAACTGTGACCGAGTGTTTGCGTGTACTTAGTTGTAAGACAGGCCAGTTGTGGAGTAAGCGCTGGGAGGACGTAACATATGTATCTACAGATTATAGAGGTACTTAGATCTAAATAATGATACTATTACAATGGCAATGGCCTTTATTAACACAGTAAATTACAATCATATAATAAAACCAAATTAGAACTAGTATTTACAATTGAAACAATTAAGTTAACTGCAGACTGTTGCAAACAACAATCTACAGGTAGCTCAACTGCGCCAGATACCCACCACCTCTCGGGTCACGCGTCGCTTTTACCAGACGATCAGATAACTTTATAAAAACCCAGAGAGCCTCGGTACCCAACGGGTCTCGACCCCAAAGGCAGCAAATGTGTAGGCTCTGTCCTGCATATTTGCGCCTCTTGAGATCCTCGGCCAAATCTGCCGCCGCACCAGCCCTCGCGGATGATAAGTACTATAAATAGTTATTATATTTCAAGTAGTGTTGCAAGTTGTACCTGACATATGTACATAAAACGATTTTACGAAATAGGTACAGAAAAAGTTGTCAGAAAATAAATCTGTTCTACTTTCTAAAACTGTTGTTACCGCCTGCGACGCAAGAGGTTGCAGGTTCGATTCCCGCCTCGGGACAAATGTTTATACGATCTGCAGATTCCGGGTGTACTGGCTGTTTAATATGTTTAGTAAAAAATATATATCTGTGTAGTGTATGTGATATGTAGTATATAATAAATATATTAATTATCTAGTATACCCATATCACACGCTCTGCTTAGCGTGGGGCTTAGCTTAACAAACTCAACGCTTAAAGAAGTTCAGTCCAGTCTAAAAAAAACTCAAACTATGATGCAATGGTAAGCACTTTAATACTGCTGTTTGTTAGGATGTGAAACATTTACGTAGAAGAACTTACCTTGGGTACTAGTTACTACGTTCTAGATAAAATCTAGATTAAGTAACAAAACATGTTATAAAACATAGTTATTTAACATGTCTTATAATGTGCACATGTTATATAACTTAATCTGGACGCACCTTTACCAAAAAACGAAACTATAAATTATGTAGTGAACTTAGAGTACCTACTATACAAATCTGGACGCAGAAAATAGTATAAACTACACTCCATTTTCCTCTACAAACTGTTACATGTCCGAGCGGATTTTCCTTGATTATGAGTATTACTAAAACTATCTTACACGCACAAATACCTTCTCACGAAACTCTCTGTGTAACTGAGATTAGTTTCTATATCAAAAGAATAAAAGCCGAAAGCTCATGCTTTTTGTGACCTGCAAAAATGCCTCAGCGAAGCAACATAACTCGACAGCAAGTTCTCGTAGAAATGCAATTCTTCATGCTCCTTATCTAAACGAGCATCGTAACGACACAAGACGACTGTAATCTCAAAATGGTGTAGGTGTACGTCAAAGATAACTTTGCACACCAAACTGAACCTTATTTTCGCCAAATAAAGCCCTGATTTCAAAATTAACTTTTGGCATAGATCAATGATTTAAAATAAATATTTACGGTTCCAATTTGAATTTAAATGTGTATGCTTTGGCTTCGCACTGTTAATGAGTAGGTATATAGCTATTTTAAAATGAGTAAGAAATTGATTTTTGTAGTTGTTATTCCCGGTAAACCATCAATGTCGAGTGCTTTGCTAAAATGAAAACTCTAGGTTTCTAACTAAACTAGTTAGAAAGGTTTCGGTTTACTCCCTTACATTTAATATAAATAAGTTTTCTCCCAACAACTGTGTAAATTTTAATTTCAAATATGATTTGCAATGCTTCAAGACACTTGATACCAAGATACTCTCACTGAGATAATCGCAGAGTAATTAATTTTGGCTGTAATGTAACAAGCATTGCGGTGTGAATTTCACTTACTTACCTAATTACAACCATTAATTGTAACGCACAATGTGTCACACGTATGGTGTTAAATGTTGCCAGAAATATTAGAGCTCATTGTAAACGTAATTGTCAGCGTTGTGCGAGAGACTCGTTTCTCTTCCAAGATTTAAAATCCTGCTTCTGATTTTTCTTTTAAATATTTATGGCAATTCTTTTGCTGTCTCGTTAGAAACTGACATTATGAGATTATTCAGAAGGCTGTTGTTTTTAGGTGAGACTCTATACCTCTTGTACCTACCTCCAACTTTCCTGCTTGCTCTTGAAGAGGTGAAGCAATTTCTTGGTCTAAGAGCACAATAGGCAATCTGTATCTTCTGCATGAAGAGGCAAAATCAAGGCTAATAGCAATATTCATGCTTGATTGGAGCCAAAAGTTGTATCAATAATCAAGGTTTGTACGATAAGTTTCTTGCTGACTCTTTTTGTTTCTAAAGTATCTAGTAATTCGCTGTCTCACAATGTTTTCGGACAATGAGTGGCAGTGACTCCTAACTCCTAAGTAATCCCGATGTAACTCTATCCGGGAAGACCCACAGCGGCCGGTTTCAATTGCAGGGTTAAAGAATTTGTTCCTTAATTTATTCGTGCCGTCATGTAGGTTCTCCGCCCGCCCTGCGGATACTCTACCTTGTTCTAGGTACCTTTAGAGTTGAACCACATCTGTTTGCGCGAAAGAGTATTTTCTGCACAACAAAAACAAAATGTAATAGTAGGTACGTCTGCTTGGAAACGTGACGAATGAATGGGGTCGGCGAGTGTGTGGAATGGTGGGCTCGCGGGCTATGTATGGGAGGAAGAGGGGACGCCAGTTGGGCCAAGTTTTCAGGTAAATTCGTCAGGCTCCCTACCTATTTATTTTTTTGTTAAATTTGCTAAGCTCCTTTTCTGATTGCCACAGCAACAATCAGTAGATCATAATGACTTACTTTACAGAATACACTTACTGCATGGACCTACCTTTATGCATGTTCTTTACGAACGGAAGACTTCGGTCGAGCACATAAATTATGTCCGACCCACAGCCCGCAATAGCCTAAGTTGCTCTATTGAAACTTCCGATGAGACGCTTTAAAACCGTACAACATTTTTATGAGATATTATAGGAACAAAAGAGGCGTATATCCTAGTATATTAGAAACTTTAGCAATTGTATGTGAACCCCTTATGTTTTGCCGGAGCTATTTCCACACAAAGTTTCGACTTTTACGATAATGTCAGCCATTGCCATTCAAACGCGCTAAAACTTTATCAATGTGTGCGAAAGGATAAGTGTTCGGCTTTATTCTTCGCCTGTCTGTGTTTTACCCGGCTGCGTACAATAACATAGGGCACACAAAGCCAACGACGACGTTTACCTAATCAGCTACGCGCCGCGTCGCCAGAGCTGATTACGACTATCCAGAACATGTAACTTGTAAGGTCATAGATTATGTATAGAGGAATAACACAACATTATAATTAAGTGACATTGTACCCAGATTTTGCGCCGAAACGGTAGAGATACGTTGTGTCTTTTTAAACATACACCATCTATGTACCTTAACTATTAGATACAATAAATTTTACTTTGCTTTATAATATAAATATGCATAAAAAGCGTGGATCCACATGGCTTTAGAATTAAAGCTAAATGAAGAAGGAGAATAATGGAAGCTTCTGCCCAATATTGAGATATTCCTGGCAAAATGCTTGGTTAATCAAACTCATGCTTGAAATACTTTAGTTTTTTTTCCATCATAACTTTTAAATGCCTGAACATAACATATTGGATGTAGGGACCGTTAGAATCCTTAAACATTCCGAGAGGCAATGGCTACGTTTCCATGAAACTCATACTTAACTTAATTCACTCTACAATATGGGTATGAAATTGAAGGCTTTGATTAGTACACTGCAAAATGAATAAAAATATGTCATAGTTTACAAATTAATATAACGCATTCACTGCCCCGCCGCCTCAGCGGTGCGACCCGCAGGGGCGCGCCGCCGCCGCCGCTACACAGGGCCGGAGAAGGACAGGCGCCCAAGACGGCCATGAAAGTTAAACAAGTTAAGGCTGATGACAACGAAAAAGCAGAAATGTTAGAAATTGTAGCCCACTGTTATCAATGATATTATTATATAAACTGAGGAACCATTTCATTCCATTTTTGTTTAGTGATTCTACTTTAGAACGCGACTGTATGTTATACCAAGCTAAAAGGTAAGCTGCTCCGTGTCGGCATAGTTACAAATACCCAATCATCTTTATTGCAAGAAATCAATATCAAGCTTTATCATTTAAAACAAACTTATTTACAATTTTCTTGGAACTCCAGCGGCACTCACCGATTGCCAGTCCTCTGACTGACTGCGTCCACAAAGTTATGTCTCCGAGAACTGAGTAAATGTGAATACTCACCGAGGCAAAGTCAACATAGAACTGTGTACACAACATTTCTCTCAACGTGTGTCTGTCAGTCGTTTAATTACACACAAAATGCCCAAGTGTTTGTTTACTATCCGAGACACTTATCGAGCTGTAACAAGAACTTTATTGACTCATTGAATTGCCTCAGGGCTGCCAATCTCATGTTAATGTGCCCTTCTGGTAGTGTTGCCATTAGCGTCAAACAAATAAGCTTTGAAATTTATAGCTTTGATGAGACATACTACACTTAACTTGTTTGTATTCCACTTTCAAGCGGGATAAGGGTTTGTAGGTACCTAGTAATTTACTATTTGAGCATTTGCATAAATGATGTTTTAAACCAATTAAGTTTTAGGTGCCCTTTTTATCCGTCCACTTTGCTTTTTTATTGGTATAATAATTTTCTACAATATAATCTAACCCCAAAAAAGAAGATTTTGTGTAATATCTGTAATAGGCACAAAAAGTGCATGCATTGTTCATAGATATTGACGAATTGCTATTTCTTTTGGACGAGCATTATGTTACTTATGATAAAAACCGATGTTCTGTCCCCCGCTATTTACCTTTGAACGACATTTTGTAAGTAGGTACTAGGTAGGTACTTGCCAAAATCAGCGTGCGTAATAAACTTAAATATTATTATTATTATTATTTTGAATATTTGTTATGGGAATGAGCCTTATAATCTAGGTACTCATAAAACAATACCTAAGCGTTTTTAATTATGTTTATATCATACAATATCTACAACTTTATTTATTTATAGGCAGATAATAATATAATAGTAGATGTACGTACACTATGTAGGTATATTATAATAAATAGCTTTAATACATATATAACTATAAAACGTAGATGTCGTGGATTTTAAACGGAGAGGAGCTAGATTATCAATGGGATGTCATCTCCAAATAATAACGGTCTATGCCACTATAATTAGGCGGCCCCGCGAAAAAAGCGCCTTCTCTACAGTTTTTTCGAACTATTTTTAAACCTTAAGAAAACGCTTCACTGTCCAGTTATCTTGATTTATTTATCTACGTTCCGTTACTGCGTGCACTCAGCGACAGCCCTGTTATATGATTTAACAACTAAGTACTCGAACAGAACTCTCCAGTTTGCGTTCCATATTAGGAAGCACACACAGCATAAGTAGTAATTTGCTTTGCGGTCTTCCGTGGAATGGCGTAGGCTTTTATAACTAGGGCGATACATTGCGTTGCGTTGGTGTTGTGACGAAGATACACAGCACATTCAAAAACCTCTTTTTACAGCTGATTTGCGTAATATTAAATCTACATATATATATACATATATACATATATACAAATCAACTGTAAAAAGTTGTTTGTGTACCGAAAACGAACCACTTAATTTCAACAAAGACGAAAACAACAAAACGACAATATTACATTAGTATTTTATTTATTTATTTATTGCATCATATTATGGTACATACATTTGTCAGGACATAATGACTATATTAAGAAACACACACAATCTGTACCCACTTAGGGTGTTGCAATGGGAGACTGCCAGATACGTGTATAATAGTATTTACCTCCACTTATCATTTTGACGACTTAGATTTTAGGAAATTGCCAAACCTAAGAGTAAATATCTACATGTAACTTGTAAAACGGATATCACTTTATCCATAAAGGATTTAGAGTTTCGTTTTTCAGTCGGTTAGGATTATTTTTCTGTAATGGTACCGCTATACAAACGAAAACCAACATCGCAATTAAAACATACATAATATAACATAACACTATTTTTTTAATTAGTTTTTTTTTTATATATAAATATAAAAACGTTTTATCAGCTTTTGTATCATCTTAGACCAAAGAGCTCGGGGAAGACAAATCTAACGAACCCGAACTCCACGGGGCAGATTTGTCCCACACATACTAAAACGCAAGTTAAATAAAAGCTTGTAAAAAACTGATATTTAAACCTAATGAGACCAAACTCAGATGTGCTTCTTTCTATTTCATCAATAAGATATTTTATTATAGATATGATTAGGTATATGATTGATATATATCTGTGAACAGCTAATTATAAAAATGCCGGTAAATACACACAAATGCCAAATAGTTGCCGAACATTCGCTACATTGCTGTGTGGTGCCGGCTTAGAATTTGCACCACCCCAACTTTTCCTGCGGGTGTTGTAAGAGGCGACTACGGGATATCCGACGGGAGTGGGCAGCAGCGCCCCCTGCATAACAATTCTACCACCGAACTGCGATCCCCAACCCGCATACCCAGCGTGGGGATGCGGGATTATGGGCATTATCCCCGTGAGATAAAAACCAATAGGGCGCTTATCAGGGGGAGGCCTGGGTCTAGCAGTGGACCAATATAGACTGTGGAGGTGGAGGAGGTCATTGGCTACATCTCTAATTATAACTCTGCTAAGTTTGGGGCTAGATGATGCTGTGTGTTGATGAAATAGAAGTACATCTGCGTTTAGTCATATAAAAAGTATGAACTGCCTATAAGTTTTTTCTAATTCTAAAAATAGTGTTCCTATGCTAGATATGTCTTGATTGCAAAGTCGGTTTTTGTTTGTTTAGCGGACCCATTTCACAAAAATTATCATAGCTCACTGAAAAACTTAACTTGAAATACATAAATTAATATTCGTTATACATAGTAAGTTGATTAAATTTATTGGATTTTTGAGGACAATATATTAGAGTTAAATATAAAATAAATAAATAAATAATGCTGGACAATCCACACAGCATCATCTAGCCCCAAAGTAAGCAGAGCTTGTGTTATGGGTACTAGATGACTGATAAACTTAATAACAATACATAACATAGATAGATATTTTTTATTATATATAGAAAATACCCAGAACACTCGGAACAAATATTTGCAGATCGTACAAACATTTGTCCCAAGGCGGGAATCGAACCCGCAACCTTCTGCGTCGCAGGCGGACCTTTGCCCGCCGCGCCACATCGGTCGTTCTGAGGGCAATATAGAAAAAATGCTGACTAATTGAGTTTCACCCAAATCTAATTCTCATTTTTAGGGTTTCGAAGATCGGAGATCGGTTTCGAAACCCTTATGGCATCGCTTTTTCTGTCCTTTTTTCCGTATTTAATATCTCAGCAACTACAGCAGGAAATAACGTGAAATTTGAAATAATAATAAATTTCGTGCGCCTGTACAGATTAAAAGAAAAAAACAAAATGAATGAAAAATTAATATAAAAATTTTCAGTACAAATTGTGATGTCGAAATTTTGAAAGAGACTACAATGTCAAGGGTGGTATCAAATGAAAGGTATCATTTGCACATTTCAAAACAGTTTTTGAAATTTCTGCAGGTTTCATACTTTTCGAAAAATTTAGAAAAGCTCGAAAATTTTACTATTACCCTCTGTACTCCGAAGTTTGCAAACCGATACATCTGAAATGTAGGTTCCTCTAATTTTTTTGGTATTAATCAAATGGCGAAGCCTTTAACCAGTACCTATAATACATATTGGTACACTAGACAACCGTTCGAAACCCTCGGCGCGCGAGTCACACTCGTACTTGACGGATCTTGTTTAGAGTCCCGTACCTCAAAAGGTAAAAAGGAACCCATAAAGGATTACTTCGTTGTCCGTATGTCTGTCTGACCATCTGTCAAGACCTTTTTGACGTCGATTACAAATTATGTGTAAACGACCTCACCTATAGAGTAAGAATAAACCTGCCTAAGAGCTTACCTTGGTTTAGATTCATTAGAATTTTATTCACAAAGCAATTTACTAAGTAATACTCTACACAAAGCGTTTTAGTATTTTTTACAGACGAATCTGTAAACAAGATTGTTTTACTTAGGTGAAATATTTTTACAGACGAATCTGTAAACAAGATTGTTTTACTTAGGTGAAATATTTTTACAGACGAATCTGTAAACAAGATTGTTTTACTTAGGTGAAATATTTTTACAGACGAATCTGTAAACAAGATTGTTTTACTTAGGTGAAATATTTATTCCGCAAGGTTCGCGAGACCTCAATTTAAATACCCATAGCCCTTCAAAATCGCTAAAGAAATTTAATATTAAACTTAATTGCACGATGCTGATAATGAACGTTTACCCTACCTTTATTTATGTTAAAAATACATGGGTGCTTTACTTTACTGGTAAAAATAAAATTATTTATAGGCCCACCAAGATTATATAAAAAGTTCCCCTTGTTAAACCAAGACCTAAAGAGCTTCAATATTTTATTAATTATGAAATCTAAGTACCCTTCGCTATAAGAGCACTAATGAGTTCTTTAAAAGACATTTGCGCTGTATGTTTTTTTTTAAAATAAATTTAATTAAGAATTTGGTCTTTGTTTTTGAAGAAGCTTTAGTTTTGTAGACTTTTTACTTCAACCACTGCTGTAAGTTTAACTATAGTCTGCTCGCGGCTTCACACCCACTATGGAAACATTTAGGGGTTATTTCTAAATAACCCTTAAACATCCCATAGGACCTGCTTTATGGAATAAAAAGTAGCTTTTGTGTTATCCTACCTACCTACATTAATGCTGTATACATTTCAGGCCAATCCGTTTAGTAGTTTTGGCGTGAAGATAATAAACCATTTAAACTTTGACATATAAAATATTACAAGTGTGGTGTGATTTATTGTGTCATGAAATTATATACCTAGGTACTTTCATAATAAAGTGCATTCAAACTTGTGGCCAATATAATATTTTATTTGTTAGTGTTTATAATATAACCTAGTCTGAAACAGTCTGGACTGAACTAAAGGGTTCCGTGTCTCAGTCAGACACCAGCTGTCCTTTTTGTCAATTTCTATAAGGGTTTGAAGATTTTTGTATGGAGGGTGGCCCTAACATTTGTTTTTTTTTTAAAATCGTCACGCACAATAAAAGTGGATTGATTTTTGAGACGGGACAGTAAGGGCAGGTACCGTAACCGTATAGTTACAGGAAAACGTTCCTAGGCGACCATCCATAACTTTTTAAGATATTCTGAACTGCATTCACAGATTTTGGAAAAATTTATAGTCAGAAGGCAAGAAAATGGTATACATAAAACATTTTTTTTGATGCCAATCGATCCTGTTTCTTTTAATGATCAAAAGTCTCTACCGGCCCGACTGAGGTTTGAGTACTAGAAATATCAGAAACCGCGAAAAACTTTTTCCATACATTTTGTACGGAAAAACGATTTACCAACTCGAAATATTTTTTGTTGCCCAGCAATCCAAAAAAAAAATATAAATATAAATATACAAAAACACAAAAAAAAATGGTCTAGAACATAATGCCCTAAAGCTTCAGGTTTCTGGGATATCCACATTAGAAGAAAAAATATGCCTAGATGTGTTCATCTGTGAATATCTCGGAAACCTGACGCTTTAGGATATTATTTTATACGACATTTTTTATTTGTTTTAGTCTCTTCTATCCAGATATATGTATAACTTTTACGGAGCGTGGCCATTTAAAAAAAAAAACAATATTGTGACCGATGTTAGGGACAAAATCTTCAAACCCCCCTCTTACATCACCTAAGTACTTGTATTTTTCTTAATTTCTGTAATTTTTGTCATTAGCTCTCATTTCTGTCATTAACTGTAATTTTTGCCTTTAGGTAAATGCTGTAAATTTTGAATGTTTAGCATTCTCATGTCATTTTCTTAAAATCATTATATAAGAAACAAGAAAATTATAAATTATGCTGAATAATAAAGTTAAAGTAGTAAGAATTGTACGATCTGTTACGTAGGGAACAGATAATCACGATGTTGTGGAACTGCTTATGGACGAATCGCTATTTTGACGAACTGCGTATGGCTTCTTGACGAACCGCTTAATTATTGGACGAAAAGCGATTACGACGAATCGCGTTTTGGACGACTTGCTAACAAATCAACAAAACAATGTAAGTACTTATAGCAAGGTTAGGTTCGTTATTTTATTGGGATCAAATGCGATCCCAGTAAGTGAATGGACGCGATTAAAAGGCACTCGAGGAGCATGTGTGAACGGCTTTGGCAATGTATTAAGATCTCATGTCCGACATAAAACAGATGTTTAGTAGGTACTTTTAAGACATAGAGTTTTGTGGTTTGGAATGTCTGAGAATTTGTTTTATAAATACTTAATTATATAATATTAATATAAGTTTGCCCCTAACAATATCGTAATGAGGTTCGTCTAATTTATCCTAAATAAATATCGAAGAAAAAACTTTACTGAAGAAAAATACTGTTGATAAAAAATTTAAAATAAAGATTTTATGTTGAAATCCCACGATGAAAACTTTTTTCTATCTACTGCTAGAAAAATAACTTTTTTTGTGTGTTTTTTGTACCTTTAAAATTTAATGAAACGTAATGACGCAAAAATATAGAAGAAAAATCAGTAGGTATTTTAAAATTGGAATTTATTAGGTACGTATACGATTTCCTATTCAGAAAAAAACTAATGAGAGCAGGTAATGTTACTCAATAATTTGGCGTGTTTTAAAAACGATAAACTGACTTCAAATTCCGGTAGATAATAATCATTTATGTCTCGGACGAACGAAATCACCCTCCCTTACTTTCCCTGACCGAAGATGTCACGTGCAAAAAATTTAGTTTACACTGGCGACATAGGTATAATTCAAGTCTAATTTAGTTTGATGACACATGGATGATACTGTTGACGCCCAATGCTGGGAAACCATTAAGTGATAGTAAAACGATCATCACAAACACAGAAATCTCAATAATTATTATTTAGTTTTCTGTGATCCCAAGTACTTTTGATGATCATTTGTGATGAATTTTTACAAACCTACGTTTCATAGTGCACATAGCAACTCCTCGAGAAATCTAACTTAGAGGAGACCACATAAAAAACAAACTTTGATACAACAACGAAAGAATCGTCAAAATCTACAATTGTCGCAGATATAACCAAAACTGTTGTAGCTAGTCGTGATTCTCCAAAAATAGTATGTTTCTTTTTATATTATATTATATTATGTATATTTTATGGGATAAATACTATAATCCATCGGGAATAAAATTTTGCACCTCGGGATAATTCTCTATACAGTAGTGAATTCGGTTAACCATAGGCGGAGATAACAAGTTACATAGGTACATAAAAAACATACAGACGAACTGAGAACCTCCTCCTTATTGAAGTCGGTTAAAAATATAAAAATCAGAAGCCATTGAAAAATTAATTACGAAGTCACATACTCTCTGCCAAATGAGAGATTTTTACAAAACTATTGACACGCTTGAAATAATATTAAAACCAATAATAGGTACCTATAACAAAAAGGTAAGTATTAATAGATATGTAAAGTACCTACTGGGCAATTTTTTTTCCCACCGCGTATATAAAAAGTTCGATTAGTCAGTGTAACAATTTGAAATATTTCTGTCCATACAGTTAGATTATCGAACTTACTAGTTCGATAATCTAACCCTAAGTCTTACTAGTTCGATAATCTAACCCTAAGTCCTACTGGACTGGATGGAATAAACGACCATTTTGAATTAATGTACTCAAGAACACTCCCTCGACTCCCTTAGTTGATTTAATTGATTGATTTTAGCCCCCTTTGGACCCCGTTATCTCAAAAACCCCTCGATGGATTTGGCCTTACTAAGTTACCAGCACATTTCACAAACGTCTTGTCTTGTCACCTATCAAATTTCACGCAACGGTGGGGCAGTTCTGCTCAAAGTAACTGAAATAGTTCACAGCCGAATCACCCAAGCTGCCACTAAGAACTTAGAAAAAAAACGAAAGTAACTCTGTCTGTCTGTCTGTTACCTTTTAACGCCTTAACAGCTGAACGGATCTTAATGTAATTTGGCAGGGAGGTAAACAATATCCCGGGGACGGGCATATGCTACGTGAAAAGCGCAGGCAGAACCTGGTACTTACTAAATTTAGTAGAACTGGAAGGTACTTTATTAGTTAATGCTCCGTAGTAAGTACTTACTACGGAGCATTAACAATTCAATTAATCAATTGGTTCAATTTATTGTGTTCGTAAATAAAAATATTTAATTTCATTTCTTTTCATTTCCTTAAATATGGACAAGCATCTGCCACTCCGTCAAGTGCGAGTGTGACTCGCACGCCGAGGGTTTCGAACGTTTGTCAAGTGTTACCAATATGTACTATAGGTTAGAGACTTTGCTCTTCTGCCATCGGCTTCCTCATGTGGTGATAAAACTACATGAATACATTAGTTACCCAATAGGTATTATCTGGGTACGTACCTACCAACTCTTTTTTAGGGTTCCGTACCCGAAGGATAAAAAGGGAACCCTATTGTTAAGCCTCCGCTGTCCGTCGGTCCGTCCGTCCGTCTGTCACAGGGCTCTATCTCATGAACCATAAGAGGTAGACAGTTGACATTTTCAGAGAATGTCTATTTCACTTGCTGCTAGATCAAAAATAATAAACATTAAATAAATGTCAAAATTAAACGGAGCTCCCATACAAAAACCGTGATTTTTTTGCCTTTTTTGCTCTTAATTTGTCAAGGCTGTATCTCTTCAACTACAATAAGTAGGCACATGAAACTTTATATAAATAAGTAACAGTTCAACTGTAATAACAACAAATACTAAAAATAAAATAAAGTTAAAAATTAAAAGTGGTCTCCAAACAAGTGAAAATTTGATGTTCTTTGAAAAAGTAGCCTTTTTTTACGGTGCGGAACCCTTCGTGTGCGAGTCGACTCGCAGTTGGTTTATTTATAAATATACTACTTGTAGTTTCGAAGATTACTCAAACTAAAACACAAACTCAAAACTGTATACATAGATTGTGTAAAGTGATGATAAATTTATAGCAAATATCCAGAACTAAGTAGGTACTCCTTCCAGTAGACACTTCATGTAATCGAAAAGTTGTTGACATAGGAGAACCCTTTACAAATTAATTGGAAACCATCCCGGAAATCCAACTTCGCGAATTCCCATTTCAGTTCCAGCATTTTTGCAAAATTTTTATTGAAACGATACATTACACATTTGGAATGGCTGTGGCTGCATCTGATGCCAGAATTGCTCCTCATAATGTATTCAGGATAAACGTTGCATTTCAACTCTCACTTACGGCGTAGTACAGCTGGTGTGGTGCTGTAACTGGCTGTAAAATAATATATATATATATGGATTAAACATATGGGCATAGCACACATACCCCAAATCGCTGCCGCACAACACAAAAATGAGCATTGAAATTTGGGCTTAAAGTCGTTATTTTTAGATGCATACGTTTTAAGCCTTGGTTTCTTGATCACTACAGTACGCTGCGTTATGTGCTATGCTGTGCCGGACACATAATCGTATGAAAAACGTTTAGAGTGGTCTATTGTTCTGTCGAAGTCGGCGTCAGCGGTAATGGTCAGTACGCACTACGCAGCGTACTGCGTAGTGAGTAGTTAAGTTGCGGCAAGCTTTGGTTGACGCCTTCCTTACCGCAAGTTCCGACGCGAGATGTATGATCAAACGGCTTGTTTCCGAGCTTGCATGGAGCTTGCTACCAGCTGACGCCGCGTAGACAGAGCGCGTGGACAGCGTGCGATCAATACAATTTGAGGTAGAGGTGTGCGGGTCCCGTGCGGCCTATGTATGCGAGGAACTTAAAGTAAAAAACGTTTATTTGAACTAAGTAGAGTTACCAAATTATAAAATGAATCTATAGACTCCGAACTAGTAGAAACTATATTTTAGGAGCCACTGGCTTCTCCCATTTTGTTGCTCATGTAGCCGGCAGGGCTTGTCAGAATTGTCTCAATATTTTTACATGTACATATGTTTTCACCAAACATTCATGTATATACATTATATAGTACTTTGTGAACGAAACAAAAAAATATGTATTTGTATGTGAACATCACGGGCCTAAGTGAGTGTCACTTGTTGGTTGTGTTGTTGTATTGGTATTCTTGTGTGATGGTCATCAAATACAAAAATCTTTATTGAACGGAACATAATGTAGAGGTATAGGGTACAATATAATGGGCTGACTACCACCAAAGTTAAAAACTTTGTAGCAGAGTAAGCGCCCTCCTCCGCTAGCAAAATAATTATGTTCCATTTTAAGACATACATGGTTAAGCAAAGATATCAGACTGCCCTACACGTATTTAGGATTGCAGCTTTTTGCATCGTTATTATAAATACCAAAGTTATCGACGTAGCTCAAAGAATTAGCAAGCTGAAGTGGCAGTAGGCCGGTCATATCTCGCGAAGAACCGACAACCGCTGGGGTAAACGTGTTCTTGAGTGGAGACTGCGACTCGGCAAACTTAGTGTAGGACGCCCTCCAGCCAGGTGGGACGACAACCTACGAAAGACTGCAGGCAGATACTGGATGCGGCACGCTGAAGACAGGGCGCTGTGGCGCTCATTAGAGGAGGCCTATGTACAGCAGTGGACTAATGTAGTTTGATGATGATGATGGTGATGATTATAAATACTACCTAGATTTTCCACGCGAAGTCAAAGTCAAAGTCAAAAACTCTTTATTTCCATAAATACAATAGATGTATGTATACTTAGAAAAGGTCAAATTCTTGCAAATTCTTGCGACATCGCACGCGTTTTTCTATGGAAACATTTGAAATGTATTTATATCCCATGGGAACTGATTTATGGGATTAAAAGTAGCCTATGTTTGATTCCAGTTTTTTTTCCATTTCAGCCCGTTCAGTTCAGTAACAAACGTAGTTGTGGCGTGAAGAGGTAACAAACTACCGAAATAAAGGCCATTGCCATTTAAAAAAAAAAAAAAAAAAAAAACTTATGTAGTGAGTGATTTATCAATAAGCACCACTGTCCCTTTGAGGGAAAAGGCCTTCATTTCCATCTTCCAATCTTTGCTATTTAACGCTATAAACTTAGGTTACAAATTCTTTGAAAGATTAACGGACAATTTAGCAGCTTTGTTGGTTAACTTTAACGTAAAATAATGAAAACTTCAGTCAAAAACGTCAAATAAAATGTAATTTTCCGAATATACTAATTATAATTAATCACAAGATAAAGTGTATTTTTAATTACTCAACCGTACCAGTGGGCTATTAACCAATATTAATCGATACTTTGCGTTACGTAATATTTATCTTATCACAGTAAACAACGAAACAACTGAAAATCTGAATTCCGGCAACCTGCGTTAGGTTGCTGGGTGTTTACAATTCAGGTTTTCAGTTTACATTCGAAGAGCCAAAACATATGCCACAACCACCGCAGTTTCCATTCATGAAATTGGTCATACGATATTGAAAGTTCTATGAACATGAACAATATAGGATAGTGCCTCGATGTAGCAACAAAATTTCTGTATTTTAAGCGAAGTGAAAACGATGGGTATAAACTTACCGTGCTATAGGTATTTATGTATGAAACAGGGAGTCACTTAGGAAAAATTATAATAGGAGTTAAACACTTACAAGCAAGTTTGTAGTACAAATAAAAATGACGAAGATTGAGCAAGACAGTGAAATTTACTGAAGCGAGTTAGGTATTCGATATCAAATTCGAATTGAAACTAGTAGCACGTTTTGCGATATCGGCGCAAAGTTGCGTCCTCAAAACTTCGAAAACTCAAGTAAGTAGGTGTACCAACTGAAGCACTTGATGTGTCTATTGATTTGGTTTGTATACTTACCTAAGTCGGTTAGTACCGCTCTGCCAAGAGCCAAGGTAACTAAGGAAGGAATTACTAAGCTTAGAACTTGCAGAATTGGAATCGGTAACTGCAATAAGAACAGAGTCGGAATCGAAAGGATGAGTTAATGTTGATCGAAAGTTATATATTTCAATTAAAAATTAAAATTCAATAGATGATTACAGTTGGCTAAAGCTAGACGACAGTAAAATTAAATAATAAAGATAAGTACTACGTACAACTTAATTCTCATCGTGAATTCGGCCACCAACCTTAAAGCCCAGACGTTCCATTCGACGTAGCACGCTTAGTGAAGTGCAATTTTAGTGCTTTATAAAATTACGTTTTATTACTCCAAGCTACAAAAGGGTACCTTACACCTTACCTAGTCAATCGCAGCGGCATTATCCGTAGAGAAGTGCAATAGAGGCGGCTAGTACGTGCACAATCTCTATACCACTCGGCGCGGCTCCCGTGCTGACACCTCACTTAGCTCCATTTCCGTCTCCACAAGGGCTCGGCTAACCCCAGCCTGCGGTTTTGACACGTAACGGAATAACAAATTCTCAGGGTATACACACAAGAACACAATTTGAATGGTAGAAGTCCGTGCGAGGTTTTGTGTGTGCTTTGAGGGTTAGGAGGTCTAAGGCTTTGAGTAAAGTTTGCAAGGTGGGTTGTCGAATCATCGGGCAGTATTTTCTGGCTAGATCATTTGTGCAACGTCAGTAACGCGAAGGGGCCAGGTGGTCTATTTTAATTCTACAAAATACGCGATTGCGTGTTATTTTTCTTTTTTTTGTGCATTGTCCGAAATGAAATACTCAATAGCGTATTTGAGAATTAAAATAGTAAATACCTATATTATTATTATGCACACAGATATTACCCCATGTACAATCCAACGATCCTATCCATTCAAGGTTGTCTGAGAGAGATCGCTCTTGAGTGATAAGACCGCCAATTGTCGCTTATACTTAATTATTATTTTGTTAATTATTTCTAAGTTAAGTGTGCAATAAAGTATTATCTTTATAGCACACTTAACTACTACTATCTATCTATCAAAATACGCCTCTTGTTATCACCAGAGAAGAGAGGTGTGCAAAAGAAATGAAAGGGCCATTGACTGGTGTAAGATTATAGATAGTTCAATTCTATATTTAGGATTCTTTTTATTTTTGGGCCTTCAATTTACGTTGCGCGGAAGATGTAAATCGAACGTACAACAAATTATAAACAGCAAAATAAATAATTATCCCCACGCAATGTAAATCGATTCACATCATCTCTTCGCTTTTGTAGAAACCGGACAACACCGATACTTTCGTTTATTATCGATTTGTTAACCCATTTTTATGGAAAAAAGTGTGTCAAATATCATTGGTTCAAACTAATTATGGGCGAGTGACCGTTGAAAACAAACAACTAACAACGACTTATTATTAATTAATTTTGTAACATCTGTCGATCAACCATTTGTAGCAAATCGATCGTTTAATCCTGTCGAACTTGCTTTGTTTGTCGTTCATTATGCGCTGACATGAATTCAATAACACCATATTAATACGCCATCTTTCATTATTAGTAACTATGTAGTTTGTGCTCACAGCTTCACTTGTTTATATACACATAATAGAAAATACATATTATAGAGGAGGAGGAATCGAATTGGGCTGACTCAGCCCTATTTAATTAGCTACCAAATTTTATAAAATAACGAATAGAAAAATCTGTTAATGATTTATTAAAAATGATTTATTATTATATTATTATTATGTTAATGAGGTTATTTTTTCAATAATAATTTTGTCAATAAATTATAAATTTTTGACTTTGTCTAGACCCAAACATAGATAGATAGATAATGTTTTAAAATTATCATCTATAAAATATAATTCCATTATTGGTCACAAGAAAAAATTATATTATAAGTTTATGTAGAATAAGGACTGTGGATTTTGTTAAAATAAATAAATAAATAATACTTTTATTCGTCACCTTATAAAACAGATAGTACATAAATAAACATATTATAGGAACAGCAATGCAACTGGCGGCCTTATCGCTTAAAGCGATTTCTTCCGGGCAACCAAAACGATTGTGAGAAAAATAAAGGATGGCGGTGCTTTATAAGTTTATAACATAAACGTAAACTATTTATACTAATACAAATAATACCTACTTACTAAAATATAACATTAATTCATACAACAAATTAATTATACTTAGTAACTCTAAGGGACATGCTAAATAATCTAGTGTGACATTTAAATAATAATTATAGAGACTTTCCTTTTGAAAGCGACAAACATCCTCTCAAACTTTCGCTTCTATAATATTAGTCGAGTTCTAAAGCAGATAGCTGATTGCAGTCAAGATATAGATATACATATAAGTCGTATAGAAGTTGTTCTTGCACGTTGTTTTTATTCTGCAATTTACTTACATTTTGCGCTCCACCCCGCGGGTCGTAAAGTAATATTATCCACCACTGCTGGGCGACGGCAATAGTGCCTCTTTTACGGGCCGCGAGCGAGCGTCACATGGGAAATTATTTGACGTGGCGTTTAATGGATTTTTGCCTTCATAACACGGTACAGGCAATACGAAAAGTCTTTCAGCGAACTCGCCAGCGGACTTCTGGAAGTCGCTGCAAAATTTTGTGAGCGAAAAGTCCATGATAATTAGGTTTTTTATTTCTGGAGTAGCTGATCGGTGGTTTGCACATACAAGAATATCCAATAAAATGTTAAGAAAAAATTAAAGGAATACATTTTTATTTTTCGGCCACGATCCCATGAATTTAAATTTTTCTTAGAAATGTCTAATAAAAAAAATGCCTTTTGTTGAACGTATCATATAACATAACCTATAAATAAAAACCTCTTTGCATCGATATAAAACTAAACACATTTAAACAGAAAATGCTTATAAAAGCTTTTTAATTTGCAAATACACGACACGCTAACATTTATGACAATTTTGGCGAAATTGTGAGTCGTTATCGTAAGCGTATTTTGTCTGCTCCCTCGATATTTTTATAAGGCTTTAACCGGTTCTCGCCACTGCCTTTGTTATCATGACCCGTCAGAATAAAAACATTGGCCTTTTTATTAGATGCTTTTATTTAACTTTTATAGGTACAATTGCGTCTGTATGGGTATATTAAGTAAATTATGATGTTGGTGCCGCAGTAAAGGTGCTTTTAACCGGGGATCTTACATGATTAGATGGATTAGTTACGCTTGACGTGCATCAAAATCCTACCATCCACTTAGCTTGCTTAATAGAAGGGTTTTAGCTGGAGTTGAGTGTGCAACGTTAGTCATGGTGTTACCATCAGTGCTAGCCCAGACATTTTTCGAGAAGAAAGCTTCCCATAACTTGATCATACCTACCACGGAAAAAAAATCCGTTATACCTCCTTATAATCTACTTAAATAAACGCTAGTTGATGTCATCTTCAACAAATTTTTCTTAGGAAAATTTTATTGACACTCGGTCCGCGAATTTTTTAAGGAGTCGTTTTTTTATCAACGCTCAACATGCCATGTATCATAGAGGTATTATGGTACACCATCTACCTACAACTATCAGTGTACCAGGACAGTGCATCATATGGCGCTTTCTCTGAAACAATAATAATAACAATGCTGGACAATCCACACAGCATCATCTAGCTAAGCAGAGCTTGTGTTATGGGTACTAGATGACTGATATAAATGAAATGAAATATTTTACTTATAGGTTACCAATGATGGTTTTAGAATGGAGTATCACTATATTTGACTTCTTAGTCGTGCAAATGTTTAATAGTAATTTTGCATCGAGGTAGAATTCTAACTCGATGTAATTTAGATACATTTAAGTTAGAGTAGAAAATTAACATAATCGTAAAGTTGTACATAATTCAAAGTTTGCTATCACAATACTAAAAAATAAAAATATTTAGCATACACATGCCTAAAATCGGCCGCCCGTCTGTAAGCCGTTTGAGGTATTGCTCTAACCAACAAAGCTACTAAATGGTTATTACTACCTAACTTCAAACTCTTGGTCCTGATCACTATTTGTAATAAAAGTGTAAAAAAAGTGTGTGCTTATGTCATCAGTCTGCGCCCGCAAGCGTTCGCAAGCGCACGCATTATAGCCGCATCCGGAAAGATGTCGTCTTCAAAAGTAGTCAAGTGTAGCAATTGTAACATAGTTATTTGTGAAGTACTCGCATTTATTCAAAACAAAGTGGATGTGATGAACGAAGATAGTTTAGTTCAGATTTGTACTTCGTCTTTCTCAGTGGAAGACATCGAAAATGCTAAAAGCTTATTATTTGAGTCTATTTCTACCACAAAGCGGAGGATCCCTCGAAAAGGAGACAGACGCTCAAAAAGAGACCTTCATGATGTGATTGCTGTTTTTAAGGAGACGGATCCCGAGGAAGTACCTATCTTTGTTGCCAGACAGTTGCAGAAATTACCCCCTGTGACTTTCGATCACATTGATGCAACCCGGTTATTGAAGGATATTCTGGTTATGCAGAAAGATATTCGGTCTATTAAGGAAACCTACGTACCTATGGAGACCTTAAATGAAGTTAAAAAAGATCTATTTAACTTAAAACAAGCATCACTTGTAAACAACTACAGCTGTTTCGTCAATAATAAGCGAGGTGGTGGCGGTATATCGAATAGTTTTTGCATGGACAGTGGACCGGTCGGCCTACCGCACATAACGCACGAACAAAAGAGCGTGAGTCATAGTAAGAGCCCGGTGGCAGCGAGCGCGTCTTCGCTGTCTTTGTCACCCGCGCGCGTTGATGCCATGTCCATTCCGCTTGACCAAAGGCTACCGCAAGTGCAAGCCTCACCCGGTGATCGGCACGTGGAGGCCCCCGCTTTAAGCACTACGGTTTCGAGCGTGGAAACCACAGTGGCACCAACTATGAAGCAGAGCGGCCTCATTCCTAGTCAATCTTGCATTGCTATGAGTAAACCAGTATTAGAGCAAAAGTGCATTGCTATGAGTAATTCTGTAGTAAAGCCTAGACTAGTCGAAAATGAAAGTTTTGCTAATATATTATCAGCGGAAGCGCAATGGAAAGAGGAGAGGCCTGGAGAAGAGTGGATTTTTGCGCAGCGAAGACGACTGAGGAACCGGTTTTCTACGTTGGAGGGCAAGGCGTTAACTAATCCTAAAGAAATATTTAAGGCGGCGGATGTTCAAACACCATTGTTTATTAATAATGTGGATGGCGGTACTACGGAAAGGGATATTGTGGAATATTTATTTTTAAAAACCCAAATTCGGGTGTCACTGCTGAAAATAAATGCCAAGGTGCAGAGGCAATATAACGCATATAAAATGTATGTACCAAATTCCAAGATATCACTTTTCTTAGATGATAATTTATGGCCCGAAGGAATTTATGTAAGAAGATTTGTTCAGTTTAGAAAAAACCAAGATGGACAACAACATGATAATAAATAAATCTATATTTACGAGTGTCACTAGCTTCAACTGTCGCAGTTTAAAGAGGTCTATTGATGGGGTCCGGGCACTATGTCGAACTACTGACATTTTAGCTCTGCAAGAAACATGGCTCCTACCCCATGACATATCGTTGCTCGGCTCAATCGATCAGGAATTTTGTTACACCGGGAAATCAGCAGTAGATACCTCAAAAGGCATGCTTCGGGGCAGAAGCTATGGAGGGGTGGCGATTTTGTGGAGAAAGAATGCGTTCCAGTCCGTGTTGGTTGTCGAGTGTGCGAGTGATAGACTAGCAGCCATCAAGGTTGTGCTGGAAGACCGTCACTTACTAGTGATTACAGTTTATATGCCAACAGACTGTAGAGATAACTTGGCTGAATTTACAGACTGTATGAGTGAAGTGAGTGCTGTGATAGACAGTTGCGGTATTGACTCTGTTATTATTTTAGGGGACTTTAACGCGGATCCTATGCAGCTTTTTGGTAGAGAACTCAAAAACTTTTGTGTAGAACAAAAATGGTTATGGGCAGATGTCGACTTTTTTGGTTCAACATCTGATACGTATACCTACATTAGTGATGTTCATGGTACTTGTTCATGGTTGGATCATATTGTTACTACCGAGGCAGCGCTGAGCACGATCATTGACATTAAAATTAATTATAGTGTGACGTGGTCCGATCATTTTCCGGTTGAAATTATTTGTAATTTTAATACTTTACAGCCCAAGCTTGTTAGCCATCGGCCATCTCATAATAATGTAATCTGGGGAGAAAGAGATAGCTCTCAAATCAAGCAATATACGCAGCTGTGCTCAAGTATGCTTAGAGATGTAGATTTCCCTCCTATTTCTTAGATTTATCAAAAGCATTTGACCTTGTGGCGTATGACAGGCTGTGGCCGAAGCTGTCCAGTGATACAGGGCTGCCGCCTGAGCTAATAATGCTTATAAAATATTGGTATGGCAATCAACGTAACTTTGTGAAATGGGCAGGATCGTTATCGACCGAGTACAGGCTGGAATGTGGTGTGAGACAGGGCGGAATTTCTTCTCCACGAATTTTTAACTTGTACATGGATCGTCTGATCCGTGAGCTCAGCAGCACCGGTATAGGCTGTTCAATTGATGGAATGACAGTTAACAACATAAGTTACGCCGATGACATGGTGCTGCTGAGCCCATCGATCAGTGCCCTCCGGAAGCTGTTGAAAATCTGCGAGAGTTATGCGGAAGCTCATGGGCTCAGATACAACGCCAGCAAAAGCGAGCTGATGGTTTTTAAAGCTGGAGCAAAGACCTATTCCACGGTCCCATCAGTTTCGCTGGCAGGCACTGAACTGAAGAACGTAGCTGAGTTCAAGTATCTGGGCCACTGGGTCTCCGAGACTCTCTCAGATGACCTAGATGTAGAAAGGGAGCGCAGGGCATTATCAGTTAGAGCAAATATGTTGGCCCGCAGATTCGCGCGATGCAGTACAGCTGTTAAGATAAGTTTGTTTAGAGCGTACTGTCAATCTTTTTATACGTGCAGTCTGTGGGTTAACTACACGCAGAAATGCTGGAATGCCCTGCGCGTCCAGTATAATAATGGATTCAGAGTGCTACTGGGACTGCCCCGCTTCTGTAGCGCGTCCGGGATGTTTGCAGAGTCCTGCGTTGATGACTTTTACGCAATCATCCGCAACAGAACAGCATCCTTGATGCGCCGCGTTAGGGGCGGTACCAGTAGCTATCTGCAACTAATAGCTGGAAGGCTGGACACGGACTGCGCTTTCATGAAGCACTGGACGCGCACACATAGAGCCATGCGCTCATGAACATTGTTTGTCCCAGATTGTGCGTTCCATTAATTTAAGATGTTTTTGTTTAACTTTTCTTTTTATTACCCATTATATGGCTGAAATATGTATCGAAATATGTACCTATCTAAGCTGAAATAAACTTATTATTATTATTATTATTATGAATGACCACCCAATAAAAGATAAAACTTTAAACTTTGTAGAGGTGCCGACAGGACTCGTGATCGACCCGTGCAAAACCGCTCAGTTTCGTTAACACTTCCAAAAAAGTGCGCTTTTAGTTAATTGTTTCTGGTTTCCGTAACTAGGCTACAGTTGGGTGGGGGTTGCTAATCTAACCACCGGAGGTCCTCCAGGAAAGCCAGCAGCTCGGTGACGCCGGTGCATGCGTCCCTGTACGAGTGTGCTTACAGAATTCTTATATTTTTTTTCTTTTTAGATCACGGAGCAGATTCCCTCGAGCTGGTGGAACTGCGCGTGCCGACACACGTGCCACTGGGCACGCGCGCGTCGCTCTCGTGCCGCTGGCAGCTGGGGCCGGCTGACGTACTCTACTCTGTCAAGTGGTACAAGGACGGGAAAGAGTTCTTCAGACACGTGCCGAGAGACGTGGAGCCTAGGAGGAAGTTCCTGTTACCGGGAGTTGACGTGGAGGTAAGCTTAGTTGGACACATGTTAGCAGAGTCATGGTGAACCAAGACTCGCTTTTGTACAGGCTGGAAAAATATTGACAAATGACCCGGGCGGGTGGGTGTCCGAGACGAAACCGGATATGGTAAGGAAATTTATGAAAATTGCCAGTCGCAACCTGAAATTGCGTCTAGCCTTCGAGTAGTTGCTTTCGCTTGTTGGTTTTTTTAAATATATTTCGAGCTAGAGAAGATTTATCACGTTTCAACACAGAAAAAAACTTTGCTTCGCAAATTGCTTACGGTGACTTGTTTGGCAAATATTTGTCAAGGGAAAACAAAGAACCTTGAAGGATTGAAAATTCCCGCGGGGTGCCGAGGTGTCTCGGGCTTTTGCTAGTCAGATTATAAACAAGAAAATTATCTAAGTGAATGCAGAATAAGAAGTTGCATAAAATACAATGTCCTGGCTGCAACTTGGTTGACTCATTTGAATGGAAACCAGTAGAGACATGAATTATGCAAGCAAACTCTACTTGTGTTAAGCGCCAAGTAAATTAGGTTTAATTTGTATTATCCTGTAAGAATAAATAAATAAATAAATAATGCTGGACAAAATAAACAATAATAAAACAGTGGTCAGGAATAGTTTCCCAATTCAAAATCTTGCTAGTCTCAAACGCATTTTTCATCGGCGGTTTTATTTCCACACTACAAACACACAAACCAAGCAACTAGCATTGAGAGTTTGCCCACCTAGTATGTACAACTAGTATAGTATGTACAACTAGTATGTACATGTACAACTAGTATAGTATGTACAACCAATATGTACAACTAGTATGTCCAACTAGTGACGTGGATACATCTAGACTTGTTTATTTCAGCTACTTCCATAGTATTATGTCTTATGGTATACTTCTGTGGGGGAACGCTGCAGATATTAACACCGTATTTGTGTTACAGAAGAGGGCTATTCGTGCTATCTATTGTATGGGTCCCAGAGAATCCCTGCGTGATAAATTCAAAGAAATAAACATAGTGATAGTGCCATGTCAATATATTTATGAAAACCTATTGTACACTCATAGAAATGTCAATCAGTTCCCTAAAAATAGCAATGTACATAATTTGAATACAAGAAATAAACATAAACTTGCTGTGCCCACAATTAGATTACACAAAATTAATGTATCTTTTAAAGGGCAATGTATACGCTTCTACAACAAAACTCCTAGTGAGTTGCAAAAATCATCAGTAAATAAATTCAAACAAATTGTCAAAACCTTCTTGTGTAAAAAGGCCTACTATAAAATATCAGATTATCTAGAGGATAAAAAGATTGGGACGGGATTTGCTTCAACACGAAAAATAACACCTAACTAACAGGCTAAGGTTTCTTCGTCGCTTCTTTACGTTAGACTACATACCGAAGCGACTGAAATCAAAAATATCACTTTTTTCCGTGTCAGTGTTTAATTATTAAGAATTTGACCTTTTCTAAGTGTACATTTATTGTATTTATGGAAATAAAGAGTTTTTGACTTTGACTAGTATGTACAACTTGAAGAGGCAATGTTACTGCAACTGTCAGACGAGAGTACTAAAGCAGGACTAACACAGAATTTAACGAAAACAAAACTAATGACCAATTCTACGTATACAGATGTATTTCAATGCTAATGTTTAGTAAATAACGAATAAATAAAATATGTAAAAGAGTACATTTATTTAGGACAACTAATATCTACAGAAGATGGTATGAGTAAAGAAATAGAGAGAAGAACAACTAATCCTTGGAAAAGATTTTGGTCATTGAGTGAAGTAATGAAGAATACAAGTCAATGAAAGAAAAGCGGAAACTGTATGATATGTGCATTATGTCCATGTCTACTACGGTTGTCAAACATGGGCCTTGACGGAAGAACTAGAAAGAACGACCAGGGTCTGTCAGAACGGAACAGAGAGAAGTACAATAGGAGTTAGAAGAAGTGACAGAGTGAAAGTGGAAGAAATAAATAAGAAAACTAAATTTATAATGCACATACAACATAAAAAAGGTTAAAATGGTGATGAGCAGGACATATGCATATGGCAAGAAAAGAGAAATGGACTAGACTAATAACAGAATGGTACCCGAGAGATAGCAAAAGAAATCGAGGTCGACAATTTAAGAGATGGGAAGACGATATTAGAAATGTAGCCGGCCCTGTATGGAACCGTGCAGCACAAGACAAAACTTTATGTAAATCTTTGGAGGAGGCCTTTGTCGCAAGACAAGTTGTAACAAAATAAATGTTGGCCGACTTGACTACTAGAATATAAGAATTTGTAATAAGGCATAGTATATAGAACTTACTCTAAATGTAAACAATAATAAAGCTTTATTTTATTTTATTGTATTTTTTTATGTACAACTTGTAAAAGCCTAACCTAATATCAAACAACTTGCTTAATTTTGTCTCGTTTTAATATCAGGGGTGCTTCAAGTCCAAGCCAAGTCTACGGCCGCCACCGGGAACTCTTCTCGAACCATCTGGAGGCACTTTTCAGCTAACAATTTAATTCTAAGCTTTTGTATGTGCTGCTGGTTTTCCTTTAAATAAATAAATAAATAAATAAATAAATAAACAATATCATTGTCACAAATGAAACCTAGGGTCTGAAAATTACTTTAGGCACTCTACCTAACGTAGTTAACAGACTCCTACCGACTACTCGAAGGTTATCCTGGACTACTAGGTGTATGTAGGTAATTTGTCAATATTATAAGCGAAGGTAATCAATTGGCTGACTTGGCTCTTGGCGTGATCTCAATACTTTTTACGGCAGTACTATTACTAGACGAGTCTTGTATAATGTTAAAATAATTTTTTGGTTCGGATTACTTATTACTTCCCCAAAAAGCCGGCAGCTAATTGGCATTGATAGACCCTACCAGCATAAATACGTAGATACTTACCTAAAGGTGCATATTTAATTGGATTAACCCGCCGGAGCGAGTTTGCTTAGGTCTCCCGAGTGGAAACAATATAAAAGTGGATCGGATATTAAGCTGTAAGGAGGAGCAGGTGTAAACAGAACCGCCTCTCGTGTAGGGACTCGTTTCTAGTTTCTTTCATTTGAACGGGAGTTTGTACGTGGCCAGCAGTCGTTTTGATTGGATGATTTTTTTACCCTACTACTACGTAAGATGGAAATTTATGTACTAGGCTATATCTATGGTTGTAGTGACCCAAGGATTTGACTTTGGTGACTAATCAATCATGCAACTTCGATAAATAAACTGATTAGTAAGTAGTTATCAGTACATACTTATCAGTTTATTTATTATTTTATTGTTATTTTCTTTGTTAATAAAGGCCATTACCGTTTTAAAAAAGTTTGTTTAAAGAAGTGCATGATTAGTTGATTAGTCGAGATTACGAGATATTGCCTGGTACATAAATTTCCATCTTAGGTAGCAGTACTTAGAAAAACCTGAATTTTAATGTAGTCTTCCAACCAAAGTCGGTAACGCCGCCGAGACAGATCCGCAGGTTTATGTCGGCCATATTATTTTATAGAATCATGCCTTCGACATGCCCGCCGACTTCTTGCGACATGTCGTCGGCGACAATTTCTGTGGCAATGTCTGCGACAAATGTCAGCGGCATGTCCGCGACACTGTGACTTGTCAAAAGTTGCTGATTTCGTTCCGCTGACAATATTTACCAACCCGGCGACACAACCTGGAGGCTTTGGTCTGTTGACTCCTAGATGTAAAAAATAAAAAAATATTTTATTTCGGACAAAAAAAGGATCCGTAAAGTCGCCAACATCCAACCCGCCGGGTTTTGTCGGCGGCGGCGGCGTTGACAAAGTTGGTGGTGTGTCTCTTTTAGATTGTATTTTGCTTTATCATTCATAGGTACTTATTATATTCATGGGTTAATTACAAGTTATGTAGAAAAATTGATTGTTACGAAAATTCCATAAAAAAATCTAAATTGGATCTCAACCCGAGCCGCAGGGAATCATATAATTCCATATCTACCAAATCCTAACTCTAAATCAATGCACTCTGAATTGATGCCGATAAAAAATAAAAAAGAAAACAAATATGTACGCTCAACACAATAAAAAGCAATTCGCTTGAAATTTTTAACTTTTGTTTTTAGAAATCAAGCCCCAACGGTGCCAACATAACCCTGTACCCGGCGATCCTGGAAACGGGGGGGCGGTACCGCTGCGAGGTGTCCGGGGAGCGGCCTTTGTTCCCCACCGTATCCGACCATTCTGATATGGTCATTGTTGGTAAGTCCACACTATTTTTATCCATCGTGGACGCAGAGGCTAAAAAATTAAATATAACCGGCGCCTCGTTGGTAAAAATTATAAGATGCGGTCTGAACACACCTTTCCAAACGGATCACGTCAATGGAGCCAAGGAAGATAGATAACACAAGCTCTGCTTAGCTTGGGATAATGCTGTGTAAATGGTTGAGCATTATTTATTTAGCTAAAAAGTCTAATTTTCGAGTTTTGTATGAAACCTCGAGCTCATGTCCGGTGTCCGCGTTGGACAAATCGGCTCCATTCCACTCTGATCCACTTTGCAGATCCACTATTGAATCAGTTTCCACTTTTTTGTCCACTATGATCCATAGCCCGGGTGGATCAGTTTCCACTGCTTGAATCTATTCCACTCTGATCCGTAGGTCAAGTGGATTACAGGATAATAGAGGTAATTAGTTTCAATCGATTCCTTCGTTTCCCTCGGCGCGGCGGTTAAAATTCTTAAACGAGCTTTACAACCGTTATATGATTTCTAAGTTGAGTTTTAGTTTTAAAACCATACACGATTTTCTTAGTTATAAACCGAAGTTTGAACTTTAAAACGTACTTCAGGATAAAGGATCTAAGTCTAAAGTGAGGCTGTAAGATAAAAATGATGATGCTTCTACTCAAAGCATTATTTATCTATTTTTATGCTACACTTCGAATACCTACTTAGTAGTTTGCAGTTAGCAGCGGAGCAGAGTCCAAACATAATTGAATTTACTTGAACCAATTGTAAACTTTACATCGCTGGATGGTCCATTACTATATTGCTTCGGAGCCTCGTTTAACTGGTTCTCTTGAGCAATCCCACTTTACCTATTATTATTTAATGTTTGTAGCATTGTAAAAAATATTTTTCGAAATACGTTCGGTATGGTAAATGGCTAGTCTGGTAGGTCCTGCTAAAACACTGAAAAGCACGTTTATAAAAAAAGTAAGTCTATAAAGTTGTAAGACTTAATTCGTCCGATGTGGAGCAAAATCATTGGGTATTTTGCTTTAGCACTGGACATGTTTTAGCAACTACGACGTTTCTTACGTTTTTTTATTGTACTTTTAGCAGTGGATATCCTTTTTTTCTCACAAAGTTACTGCTCCGCAGCATTGCCAGACCAAGGGCCGACGATAACCGGCTCCCGGATGCGATACCAGATCGGGGACAGGGTCCAGGTGACCTGCACTTCCGGCAAGTCACGCCCAGCCACGCGCCTCTCCTGGTATATAAACGGGGAGCCAGCGCCGTCTACATCACTCCTCACTCCGACGCAGGAGGTGTCAGAAGACGGCCTGGAAACCACGAGCTTGGCGCTCGACTTCAAAGTCAAGCAGAAACATTTTAGGAAAGGCGACTTAAAGCTCAAGGTTAGTAACATAATAACTTGAGAGCTGGTAAGTATCTCGGGTAGCGCATCAGCATTGCCCTACAGCGGGGCAATTCAGCCAGCGCTTCTTGGGGATGGTTCTTATTGGTATTGATTTAGATCACTTGAGCTAATTCTAGATTTTTCTGCAACAGTGTGCAGATCAAGCAAGTCAAGTGTTTCAATAGCAAATACAAGTAGATAGTATTATCAGATTTTGTTTCTTTTAGTTGTTATTCTTTGTTACTACAGAATTGTAGCACATAATCATGAATATAATATATGTAACTAATTAAGGGTTCTGCAGCAGCTTAGGTTGCGAAAAACCCTTTTACGATATGTATTTTATATCGTTAAAATAAAGGCTTAATAATATTCTTACCAAAGCTCAAAATAATCCGACAACACGCGATGAGCACTTGACCTGTTTGTTACAGTGTCTAGCAACAATAGCGACGGTATATTGGCGAAGCAACGAAGAGAGCGTCCAAGGCGAGCGGCCGAGAGGCTACAGCAGGTCCCGAGAGATGGGCGAGGGCTCCCGGGCCGACAGGGTCCAAGCTGCCAACAGGCCCAGTGCGGCCTACCACGCACCCACCTTACTACTCCTCTACGTCACCACATTCCTACTCGCTACGAACTTACTGTGAAATGACGCTTATGTGACTGTGTAAATGCTGTGAAAGTGTTGTAAGATATTGTTTTTAATGCGAAACGTTTATTTAACGTAATGTGTATTTTATAACTAAGTCTGGGTTAGCGTTTATGATGCTGTTGGATTGCGCTTTGAATTGGGAAGTCTACTTGAACTATGAGAGAAACTATAAGTTTTTTTATGCTGAGTATTGTAGCTAAAACATGGCATATTTACCTTTATTTTTAGTTTCAATAAATAGGTTCACAGCGTATTCTAGTTTTCTCGTCATAAAGCAAATAATTCCATTGACTTCAATGGAACTGAGTTCATTCTACCTCTATACGTGGTGGGTTTATGAAATTGATAATTATTATAAGCGTTATGAACACAGGTTGGTAAAAACGCTTCCAAAACATTTATTTTAAGTAAACCAAATAAGTAGAAGTGCAGAAACAAAATACAAACACGAGTACTATATTTTTATTTTGCAGAAATCTTATTATTTAGGTGAAAACCTCAGGATTCCAAAGACTGTTTCTTTGACCAAAGCAAATAAAATATAACAGTATGTACCTATGTACCTACTAGAAACTACCTACTGAGCTACCCTATTTACGTAGATAAATACATACTAAAAGCTTATTTTAAGTTCGTAGATAGGTAATCAAAAAGATTTACATATCATTACGTGATATAACTTCAGTCGTGTTTGTAGGAACTTGAAAATAAAGCAAATTGTATGTAAAAAGTTAAATAGGAATCTAACGCAATATGTTATTCTTTGCGCAGTAATAATTTTATATTGCTTTTCTGCTGTTTACAGAGCCTTTGTAACATAATGGAGTTGTGTCATGAATCTATGTGAAGATCTGAAAGTAATTTGATTTCCCAGTTCCTTAGGAAACTTCAAGTTATTTGATTTCCAAGTTATTAATCTCATTGTTTCTTTGTCGTATGACGGTCTTGTTATAAAACTGAGTGCAAAATAATTACGAGTTTAATGCATTCGCTGTCCAGCGTTCGCGATGAGACCCGAAGGGGCGCACGCGCCACGATCACTACGCAGTACGCTGCGTAATGCGCTATGCGGTGCCAGACACATAATCGTAAGAAAAACGTCTAGCGTGGTCTTTTGTTCCATCGAACAAAATCATCTGCGTCAGCGGTAAGAGGCAAGCGCGCTGTGACGCAGTACGCATCATACTGCGTAGTGGTCAGGAGACCAAGGCTCTAAAGCCTAAATCTTGCTCTAAATCCTGATGGATGGATGAAGACGGAAAGTGTTAATTTAGGTACCTATCTGTACTACCTACAGGCAAACAGTCTATACGTTCTTCTAGGTAAAAAATAATTCAGAAAAATATCTATCATTATTTTTATGATTAATGCAATGCGCAGATACATAATGTTACCGTAATTACATTTTCGGTAAGCCTACTATTTTTAAATATAGTCTAAAAGTGCGAACAACCAAATACCTAAAAAGTTTATGTGTTGCTAAGAATATTGTTGCTATTGTTATAATTATTGTATAGATAACTTAATATTGTAGGTAAATAAATTTATAGATACGGAATGAAAATATTCATGTGTAGTTTCCAAATTCTATTATTATTAAACCAAATGTGATGATTGTTGATTGTTTTACTGATCCCCAAATTAGTATTGTACAACGACCATCATGGGACATCGAGGGTAAGTACCAGAAATATTGAAGATAGGAAGTTTATAACCCATAAAAAGAGGTAATAATGTGTGGGGTGTCATGGTTTGTGTGGGAGCTTTTTAACGCGTATTGTGATTCGCTTGAAGCTCGGTCAAAATAATATATAAAAAATACATGGACATTGGACACGTAAGAAAGTGTTTTTGTAATTCAACCGCGAAAGAGGCGAGAAGTGGTGGAAATCTTAAAGCGTGGTGCGATTCATTTGAAACTTGGTCATAATAAATTACTAATGAAAAAGAAATGGACATATGTTGTAAAATGTTCAATAGAACCCCTAATAAATGTAACATATGATGTTAAATTCTGTAATTATGTCTATTTGAAGGGTTGTTGTGTTTGACTTTAAACCTAGATCATAGTTTATTTTAATCAACAGATAAAAAATACAATTTTAAATCTTCTTACTGCATATTGTATTACCATAGAAAACTAGCAATACAAATTGTAATTGAAAATAATGTAACGCATTACTTAGTACAAATTAGTAGTTCCTATTATTTTACTAGATGACGCAACTAAAAAGTGTTTACCTCTAGATCCCTCTACTTCTCTAACGTGCGTAACGTTCAGTAACGTTCAGTAACGTTCGTAACAGCAAAAGGTTACAGGCCTCCATTATCATATAATTAGCTGCTTGATATGTTGTCATTTTTTGTTCATTGTAATTCACAGACATGTTGTGGCAAAATTATTAGATGAAAACATTCAAATTGAAATGGGTGAATATTACAAAGGGTTTGTCGATAGTGACACAACGCTACGTCACTGTCCAGTTGTCACTTATTTCAACAAAACAGGGATGTTGAGAGAACTATTACTTAGTCAATTAAAAAAATACTGAAAAAATGTCAATCGTCAAATTTGTTTGTTAGATCAGTCAAAACAGTTTTAGTTAAACACGAGTAATTGTGATAAATAATTGAGTAGTACAAAACCGCATCAGATTCGTACGGGTAAGGGGTTGGAAGATTTTTGTATGGAGGGTGGCCCTAACATTTGTTTTTGTTTTCAAAATCATCGCGCACAATGAAAGTTATATAGGTACCTATCTAGATAGAGTGAATTGAGTGAATATCTCAGAAACCTGACGCTTTAGGACATTATGTTATAGTTTTTTTTTATTTGTTTTAGTGTCCTCTATCCAAATATACAAATCTTATTGTGCGCCGCTATTTTGAAAAAAAGAACAAAATAGGACCGATTTTAGGGCCACCCTCCATGTAAAAATCACAATAACAGTTATATATTTGGATAGCGGACACAAAAACAATATGTTGTATAACATAATGTCCCAAAGCGTCAGGTTTCTGAGATATTCACATGAAGAAATATCAGAAACCTGACGTTTTTGGAAACTATTTTATGAGCCATTTTTTATGTGTTTAGTGTCATCTATCCAAATACGTCATGCGCGGCGATTTTGACAAAAAAATACTAAATGGTGACCGATGTTAGGGCCAAAATCTTCAAACCCCTTTATGGAGCTCGGGGAGTTACGACCTTACGCTACTGGTAGCACTAGAAAACAGATTCCTCTTCTCTTTTGCCGATGGCGTCGATGACGCAGGGCTTGTGTCACCCACGTGACCGTGATGTCTCGGAATGCCATACCTTGTATTATTATACCATGAGAGTATCTATCATATAATTTATCGAACCTGCATCCAGGATGGGAGACACCCCATACACACATCCATGAAGCCTGTAAGGTGCATCGCGAGTCACAAATTCCTGCAGGTGTCGCCTTATGATACATGTACGTACAAGTCTCCGTCTGTAATTTTACCGGAACACGGCAATTTGTCACGGCCGAGTACAGCGAGCTTCCGGGCTGAAGGCATTTCTGTACCTACTAGGTGAGTTTTATACCTAGGTTGCATTCCTACTCTAGTAAATTAGCACCAACTTAGGGGAGGGCGAAAATGATGGTAACTTAAAAAGTAAAAGTAGTTTATTTCGTTATGATTTCCAATAGGAATGACGAATATGCATTAAATGTCCACTTTAATTAGGTGCCTATTAAATGATGCTATGGGCAGTTAAGACTATCTGCCTTTCGGATAAGTTAATCTGAATTATAGAGAAAGTAAAGTAATTAATTAATCTATATATATATAAAATACAAAATGAATCCCTATTTCCCTTGGTCACGGCATCACGCGTGAAATGCTGGACCGATTTCGATAAATTTTAATTTTGTTGTTTTTGTTATTAACAGCAATAGGTTCTTATGAATAATAAAATTAACATAGTTGCGTGGAAAATTAGAAAATATAAGAAAACATAGCGATCATGATACCAATTAGAATTCAATTCATAGGTAAAACAGGACAACGTCTGTCAGGTCAGCTAGTCACATTATGAAAATGAAAACAAATACCTATCCACTAAAATTATAAAAACCAGCGCTTTTCAGAAATGCCTAGGTCACAGATTAGGTAATGTCACTTCGTAACCGTGCCTAGGTTATTGTGTAAGAGCATCACGCTGAGTCAGTTTGCATGCAGAATATACAGTATAAGCATACAAAACACAAATGAACATTAGTTATTAAGGTAAGTAGGTACCAAATAGCCCATTTGGTACGTACCCAATTCTCGCTTGTGTAAGTTCATCAAACCTAATTTACACAAGTGAGAATTGGGCAATTCTCACTTAAAATTTAATTTAATCAATATTCAATATAAGTTTGGCAAATTAGTTCCTACAAATTATCTGAAACGTTGAAATTTCTCCATTTTAGGTAAAATATGGTAAAAAAAATTCAGGAAAACTTAGAATTGCAATTCTCACCTGTGTAAGTTAGTAACTAATGTTCACCAGTATTTTGTCTGTCTACGTGTTAGCGTTCTATCTTTTCGTAGTCTTTTATATCTATAGGTAGCTAATTTTGTTTGTGTGTTGTGTCTAATAAATAATTCCCTTTATTTTTTTCAATATTTACAATCAAACAAGATTACAGGCTTACAATCAGAAAAGTTGAAGATATCAACATAGAAAATAATATATCTGTCGAATTCCCCCGAGTTTGTATCAACCCCCCGGTCAGCAATAACCTGGTATCGGCAGTAGAAGAACTCCTGGATCACAGGGTTATAACATGGCGTGCCCTGTAGACGTTTGCTGCATTTTTTTATCGTTTGCATAATGCACTTAGTGACGAACGCTCGGCAGCGCCCTCCACCCCATTCCCCTCTTTTAACCACCAATTTCATTATCCCAGACAATTTTGCAAAACTGTATTAACAACGATTATGATAAATCATAAATTACGGTCGCCTGTTTTATTGAACATTTTAATTATGTTTTGTGTTCGCATTACCCGAATCAAACAGTATTGTTCCACTGTTTCGGAATTAAGATTGATGAGTTATGTTTTCGGTAGGTTTTTAGTCAATTTGTTGGTTTCTCTATTGGGTGAAAGTAATCCAACAATTTACAAAAAACGGTATTTCGAAAAGTAAAACATGGTAGTGTTCGAAAATACTACAATATAATTTAATCAATATAATGTTCAATATAAGTTTGGACAATAGGTTCCTACAAGTTATCTAAAACGTTGAAATTTCTCCACTTCTGGTAAAATATGGTAAAAAAATATCAGGAAAACTTAGAATGAATAGACAAAATTGCACGAGTTAACAGTGTTTTTTTTAAATCCATATTATCTCTGTAACGTTACTTTTAATATAACATTTATTGTGAAAATATTACAGCTTTAAAAAATTTCACAATGTTACGTTTAATACCAGTCGCCTGGTTGGTCCCCCAGGATCCATGCTGGGTCCTCTGAACAAAATTGCAATTTCAACCATACACATACCTAAAACAAAGCACAAAATTGAATAAAATGTTAATGTTTTGTAGAAAAGGTTTGATAACCAGTTTTTTACTTATATTTTTCCATAGAAAGCACTAAGCTGTAGAAGGATAATTACCTTAGGTAATGCTAGGACATTAAAAATTGCAACGATATTTTCTGTGAGTAATTTTTTAGTGATTTTAACTTTCTCTATATTAAAACTGCAAACGGTATTTATTTCGTTACTAAGTATTTCTTCTTGTCAGCTGCGCTGTTTGTACGGTGTTTGTATATCTCAAAACAGTTTTTCAAATTTGTAGGTTCCTAATTGTAGGTTTCATACTTTTTGAGATGTTTTGAAAATTGTCGAAAAATTATCCGAGTTCGAGTTATTGATAATTTTGAAGCACACTTCGGCCTGAGCGGTTAAAAATATTTTGTCGAAGTGATTCTAACCCGTTCAAAATGAGTAGTCGCTATCAGTAATACAATTTATAGATTACGTTAATCGTCATTGGTAATGTGTGGTTACATCAGTCCGTGCTGCCAACTCTGACTGGCGGATTTGTGTTCTGTCCCATGATGACTCACCCTCTATGCACCTCAATGCACCAAACCCCTGCCGATAAGGAAAGCGAGGGAACAAATTTAAATGGGAAATAACTGGAAATGGCTCACGCTATTGTTCCCAATATCCGAGGGGAGATATTGAAGCAATATCTATCAAACGATTAGCCGTTATTTATTCTGCCTGAGAATTCAAAACAAACGCTGTTCCACTCCATTAGGCATAACGTCTACCAAATAGTGAATAAAAGAATGACGGTAGAGGCAATTTCATTGTTTTTTTTTTTCATGATGAAGATGGACTTATTATAGAGCACGGATTTAATAATTTATAATAATGTGAAGTGAATTATTCTGATAGTCCAGACAACAATATATGTAGAAGTGCACTGTTCTGGATACCTATTTAAATTCTCCAAAATACGCAATCGTTTGTTTCGTTTCGTTGTTTTATTCAAATGGGTATATACTCTAACTAGGCGTATTAGAGTACACCAATTGGCTGAAACGAAATACGCAATTTCGTGTCGGAGAATTAAAATAGGCCTCATGTTACTCTAAACTATAAAACAAGTATAATGAACCTTCGCTTGACAGACTTCAAAGACTTATGGACACCCATTTTAACGTCTTTACAAAGCGATATAAAGTAGCAGAAGTTTAAATTTAAAAATGGATCTTCTGTACTTTCGCTACGCTTCAGCAGACATCTGGCCGCTTCGGATAATGGACGGAGTTGTTGGTTGCCAACTGATAAATTTCCTGTCGTTTGATTACAGCGCGGTTACCCTTGCTATTCCAAAGACCCAAAAGAGCCATCAACGATATCTTTGCCCATTGATATTATAAGCGCTGCAAATTATGCCTACTGCTACGGCGTAGCACTTTGCTACGAAAGTTGTCTGGTTGATGTTGAAAATTACCTAAATGTCTTCTTTTTATTTTTACGTTTTGTCCCTCGCACTTCTTCCACTGCTATGACGTAGCACTGCTACGAAAGTTTACTTTTGGTTGATGTTGAAAAGAGTGGAATAAATGTCTTCTTTTACTACTTTTTTATTTTTAGGGTTCCGTACCTGAAGGGTGAAAATGTCTGTCCGTCTGGCCGTTCGTCTGTCAGCGGGCTGTATCTCATGAATCGTAATATCGATAATCAATAAAATGTTATTAGAACGTTTAATAGAATGTTTTCTCTTGCCGCAATGACAAAAATAATAAAAATAAATTTAATTTAATAATTAAGGGGTCCAACGTCCATACCAAGTTGAGTACCGATCACTAAAGTTAGGCAACCTCGGGCGCGGTCAGTACTTGGATGGGTGACCGCGACATGTAGGCTAATATTTTTTTCTGTGTTTTTTTTATCCGTTTTTTAGGGTTTTTTTGGGAAATAGCTATGTACGATGGTACGGGACCCTCCCTGTGCGAGTCGACTCGCACTTGGCTGGTTTTATTTTATCCCTCGCACTTCTTTCACAACAAAGGATTGTTAAAACAAAATATATGATATGCATTTTAATAAGTTTTAAACTCTTTCTTTGACCCAAAAACACAGAACAGTGGCGTATAATTTTATTCGAGTCTCATTGTGAAAAGTTACCATCGCGCGCCTGTTAACTCCCTAGGCACAGCATAAATGAAATATAAATATAAATGCACGTAGAACTTTTATTAAAACGCAACGGTAAGTAGCAAGTTTATAATTCAACTTATTACTGTGACAGCGTTTCAAGCATTCCAAATTTTATTTAAAATCTAAGCGCTTTGCTTTTGTCGCATAATGAACTTGCCGTGTGTGTGCAATTGGCCGGATGCCCACACAAAAGCATCTTATTCTCGGAATCTCCGAGGCTCAGTTCAGGAAGCCTTCGCAAACTTGCTGGAAAGTTGACCAACCGCCCAGATTAATGGATATATACGAGCCGTATTGTTTCTTGCTTTGCAAGCAAAAATAATTCAAGTTGCAACTAGATTCTGAACTTTTATATAAAATACTCGTACAGCTGACTCAAGCATAACCACTTTGCATTATCTTGGGACCACACTTGGGACAGACGTTTTTTATAAACTTATGCAATATTATTATTTTAATTATATATTTTAGTGACATGTAACATCCTACTGCTTGCACCGAGGCAGTTCTTGTTGCTTGACGGGTCTTTAGAAACGAGCGTGCTTCCTTGAAAAGTTTGGGGAAAGGTATAAAATCATAAAACTATCTATTTCAAAGCGAAACAAAGCTTTTTTTATATTTATTGTTCGAATTCGAGGTACACCGAGATTAATCCCAAGCTCATTTGAACATAGTTAAATTATGTTCCGGCTCGACGAGTAGGTGAAATTCACGTTGGCTCACTTAGTTTCGTAAATTGAATAAATTTTAATATTCTCTTTTAGGCCTATGTCAAGGGATAACAGAGGTGAAAACTGAAAACTCATCTAGCGACCCAAACCGGCATCACTCCTCCTGATTAACTAAACTTTTGGCTTTTACTAGGTAATTAGTTTAATTTCCTAACAAACAAAGGTCTACCTGTGTCTTATGGATGTTAACTAACTTAAACGGGGCTACATGCAAAAACAGTAATGTTTACATGAGTTTAAAACATTGTTTAAAATTAAAGCTCTGCGAGTTAAGAGGAATTTCGTATATAATCTGATATGGGACAAGGATTATTTGGTATGAAAATCTGTCGCAAGGCAAACCTGGATAAAGCTGATAATGTTTGATGCCAAAATAATTCAGAAGCTTGTACCCAGCAGTGGAAAAGTCTAAATGATGATGACGAAGGACTCATGCTCATCTATTAAAAATTATCGCTTGTTTCGAAATTGCCAGAGTGAGCTGGTCTTCACCAAAGAGCTGCGAAGATATTCAAATCAATCAATAATCTAACATGTCAAAATATAGGACCATCACACGCACGACATGCCATGTAACTATTCAAGAATCTATAAGTGCCACTCTTGGTACCAATCCGCCTGGATTGGTGATGTGTTTAAAATACACAGCCGGAATCTACTGCCCTTTCTTTTTGTAGGTTCTTTTAGTCGGCTCTTACCACATCCACGGGCTGAGTCATAGGGGTCGATTCTCACGCCACGGCCATTTGTTTCAGGTAATAATTATTTATTTATTTATTTATTTGTTAATTGGTATTGATATGGATCAGTTGAGCTACCTGTAGATTGTTTGCAACAGTTTGCAGTTAGCTTAATTGTTTCAATTGTATGCTAGTTTAATTTTTTTTTATTATTTGATTGTAATTTTCCTTGTTAATAATAAGTTAAGAAAATATCTAATAACAAAACTAAACCTATTACAGCCCCCAAATTTAAGATAAATATTGACTGTAATTGATAGGTAATGTGTAAGGAAGTAGATTTTTTTTTTAATTTTTAATTTGTTAACCTAGTCCATAATAATAATAATATTCATATTACAAAACACAATATTCATATGGACAAACTATTGAGACAGTTTGAACAGAAATCAAAAAACACCTTACTTTTCTAAGTGTACATTTATTGTATTTATGGAAATAAAAAGTTTTTGATTTGATTTGATTTGATTTGATATAGTTTTAAGACCAACTATATGTAGATACTAACAAAGTTTTACAATTAATAGTTCTTATCTGTATCTAATACCCAATCATAAACACGCTCAACAAAAGTTGAGTCCAAGGTAGGGGTACTAAACATCGTTCGGGATCCCGACACCATCTCTTGGTACTTCAATTCATTTTAACTCTCCAAAGTTTAATTTCATAAACTGCCCCAAGTTTTGTTTATTGAACTTTGAACTCCAGTTATATAACTTAAAAGCCAAGCTGAAGTTAATTAGGAACAAGTGAAAATTAAGCGCTACAAATAATCGCAAATGTTCTATAAACTACGTGGTTATGGGGTACACACTTCGTAGTGGCTGTGGCACTTTGGATTAGGGGTGAGTCTATTTGACGTTAGTAGCGAGACGTGATCGTGACGTCTCCTTTTAGTATGGGGTTTGCGCAGTTCCCTGTCCGCACGACCGAGGCGCTAAACCAATCTGTATGGAAAAAGATGTCACGATCGCGTCTCGTTACGAACGTCAAATAGACTCTCCCCTCAGGTTCTACTTTTCGGTTTTAGTTTTATCCCGTTGTAAATAACTTTAGTATAAATGTTTTATCTTTAAACTATTTCTTAAGGACCGCCTGCGACGCAGGAGGTTGCGGGTTCGATTCCCTTCTTGGGACAAATGTTTGTACGATCTGCAAATATTTGTTCTCGGTGTTTTGAGTATTTTCTATGCATAATAAAACTATCTATCTATGTAATGTATTGTATTAAGTACTAGCTGTACCCGCGACTTCGTTCACGATTGCCAACATTTGATCACAGTTTCTCTCATAATAAGATACGCTGTGCAATCACAACTTCAATATGCAGAATTGGACTCGTTACACTTTTAATATAATACCTTATATACCTGTATTTAGGAGCCTAGATTGTGTATAAATCGTGTAGGGTCTACGCGGGATAGCATGCTGTAATTTTCAATCCCATTCTTTACCTACACGACTTTATGCTCCGACTTGGCCTGTCTCTGTGTCAAGAAGAGTCATAAACTGCGAACACACCTACACAACAAAATATGATCGGTTTCGCTCTTACTCGTGGTTCCGTTCAGCCAGTTGACTGGACCACAGCAATTGTTTTTTCAGTAGTAGGTAGGGACAGTTGATTGTAAACCAAAGTAAAAAAAAACTGAATTATAAAACTTCGGTGGTACAGTTAACGGTAAAAGAAATTTGTCGGTGGTACAGTCAACTGGACCAGCTGAACGGAACCTAACATCATGTTCTCATGAACATGGTGTTCAGATCGCATGTATCAGTGTCCAGTTAGGGCTCTTGTCATGATGCAAAGGACAACTCAATATTGAGAAAAAAAAAATAGTTTATAGAAAAATCATGAAAGTGCACTGTTTCGCACATAATTTATTCATGATCTCAGGAATCCTGTCTATTCTTGAGCAACTGGAGCCATTTCAATAAATGGCTTCAGTTTTGATTCGTAGGTTATTTCCAGTTATTTGGTTCCTTGAACCAGTTTCTTCATAAGTTGTATAGTTTTCTTGTGAATAAGCAAAAACTAGATTTTTGCACTTACGCCGTTCCAAAAACGTAAGCTCTATCCCGCTCCTGTGAACGCGAAATCCTATGCCTATCCTTTTCACAAAATGGCGGCATTGCGCTCGCTTTAAGCCTTATTTTTTTTTGTAAAATTATAATACCTACTATTAGAACATATTATAGTATGTACCAACCTACTTGAATTACTCTGACGACTTCGTTAAGAATTTACATCCCCTATGAATTTCGTGAAGTTATTCTATGTCTATAATTTTCTCCAAAAGCTATGGAATGTAGTGGGGAAGTATTTGATTTCAAACTTTACAATGAAGTTGTTAGACAGTTCTTTGAATAATTAAGAATTCGTTTCGTCTAATAATGGAAGCTTTAATTTATTCCACCTCATTTAGCTTAAAATGCTGATACCTCTATTTAAATTCTGATAAAATGTCACCACTGATCGATGTAGGTGCTTTGTAGGTACGCGTTACATAGAATACTATAGATTTTGATCAGTGTAAGAAGGTCAAGTGAAGAGAAACTCAATAACACCTTACATCTTATTTGACATTTGATTTGAAAATTTGACTTGTCTGGGTATTTTGTAAGCTAAAGAGAAAAGTTACTGAAATCACTCTACCTCACAAAAACAAAAAAAAACCTCAATAGACCACAGTGAATTGAGACTAAAAAAAGCCTGCTTGATTTACAAATACTTAATTAACTTCAAACTGAAATAAATTAAAGAAATGGGCGGTTAGTATGGCCGATACAATTCATGTATCACTCGGGCGGAGAAAGACCTAACCGAACGCACATGGACGACTCCATCAGCTCCAGCTGCGGTGCGCCCCTAAGGGCATGGCAGTAAATGCTCTAAGGCCGAGTAAGTAAATAGATATATCCTAACAATCTGGAACATTGATTACGTATATTAAAAACAAAATGTTATTTGAAAAGTGATTTTCATTTTTGACGGTGAAGATAAAATTTCTCGTACAAAGCTAAATACAGCTAGTCAACAAGACAAGTCCTGCGCCACCGCCCTCTCGCGGCCCTAATGATGATTTACTCTCACAGGCTCCCTCGGGCGGTGTAATTTTCCTTTAGTAAGGCACACTACACGCCGTATCCCAGCCTAAAGTGAAAACAAATGAAGTAAGGCTTGCTTTAATCATTCATCCGCGCGCCACAGTGAGCACCTTCATTGAGATTTATCCTCCCTTTTATCGGTCAGAGCTGGACGTAAGAGTGTTTTATGCGACTCGGATGCTGGACCTTTGTAGAGATTAGTAGGTGAAATATATTATTTATCTCTATTAACGCAAGACGCAAGACCGCTTTGTTGTCTTGGAGTTTCCTTAGAGACAATCTCGCTCTAGGTTTCTACCACGTTTCTACATTGTAACAATTTGTCGGGTTAGTTATGATCTAGGATCCTACCTACTAAAATAAATATAGGTACAATGGTTATGGCTGACATAAGTTACCAATCCAATTTGTATATCAAGTTCATTATCCAACTTATTATATACTAATAAGTTGGATAATGATAATAATAATTGGCCTTATCGCTGTTAGCGATAAGGCCGCCGATTGTGCCACATTATATATAATTAGTATTAAGTTCTTGTTTTATAAGTGTATTGATGGTGCAATAAAGTGATAATCTATCTATCTATCTATCTAATAAATTAAAAACTAGCTTTAAAGGCTTTAAAATGAAACGAGATGGAAATTATTTATTTCCCATATAAGACAAACTATGATTAAAATTAAAACTAATGAATAAGACAAAGAAGTCACAATTCAAAATCAAACTAGGTACTACTTCCTTTACATCTTATCTTATTTTGTTTTAAAGGCTCTTTTCTCCCATGTACTTACATAAATTATGCAATTACTTTATGGACGCGGTTTTGACCTTCACTAGTTTTGGTATGATGCGCTGAAAGCAGTATAGGATTTTCAGCAGCTCATTGCCCTAATCATACCAATAACGACATCTAGCGGGGCGTAGACACAACCGTAGAACTTTGTCCCGTAGCACCGGAAACGGAAAATAATTAGCTTTTCTATGCTCGTTTACAATAATAATTAAGCGCTCTAGCAAAATTAAAGCATCATGATATTATAATCATTAATCAGTCAGGGTAAAAAATTAAATAAAAAACCTACCTAGGTTTTTTATTTAATTTTATTTACTAATAACAATGATTGGTTTTTAGTACTTAATACATCCGTAGGAAACCAAATCAGGAATTACAAACGCTTTCGCTACCTACTCAAATATGGACTCTTCTATCACAATTATTTTTTAGATGGCTTATTAACAACTGACATACGAAAGTTTTTCAAAGCACATGCATGTGTGATAGATAGGGAGGTAGGTATGTTTTAACAACTTTGAGTCATTCGCGTGCGCCATGCGTGTGCCCTTTGGCGTGCAATAAAATTATCCAAATGTTCATCAACATTCGTCCACGTTAGCACCCCCGTGACAGTCACCACATAAGCCCTTTAATTCATTTAACTTTCCTGGAAAGTGAATTATTTTGTTTAAAAAATAACAATAATGACGGACAACACGCAACATTTCTGACATTGGCAGTGAAGTGAGTAGCCGCGCATGCGCGAGACAAGCGCGACTCGTTTAAATTTAGATACGTCGCCGGTATTTCGCTGTCCTATTTCGATGCCACCACAATGGTCGTATTTCACAAAATCCAAAGGATTCACTAATTGCCTAACTGATAGGAGTGAATCTCAATACTGTCAGTGATTTAGCATTCTTTATAATTCCTTGTGAATGTGTCAAACCGGCACAGAACTTAAATGTGGGTAGTGGAGTGCGTGTGTTTGTGAACTCAGTGGCTGCATTTAGTTATCCACTCTTGTGTAAATCGTTATGATGCTGGGAACTTCTCTTTTGGTGTTTTTGCTGCTATGGGGACAAGGTAGGTGGTAGATTATACTTAAGGTACGCGTTTCTGTAACGTTTGTAAGATTGAAGATAAACAAACATTTTGTTTTACGATACAGCTGATTTATGAATGGACCTAGCTAGACAGTGCAAGCGTAAACATTATGTTTTGATGTATGATATATTCCAAGAAATATAAAAACAAACATCGTCTTTCTTCAACCTACGTAAAGAAAAGAAAGAAAAAAAAGGACCAATATAGGTTTCGCTTGGTTAGGTACCTTTTTTTTTTTTTTTAAGTTGGGGAATCCTCTTGGTTACCGTTTTTCCTAAGGGGCGAAAGAACGGTTATGCCGGACTCCTACCGGCTAAACCCACCACTGTGTTTTCTTTCTGCACCTGTTTGCCGGGCGTACGGGTACACTTGCGAATTCTTCCGCTTTGGTTAGGTACCTAGATTATGTCCTGTCTTGAGATTAAGAATAGAACCATTGCGCATGCGATGAACAGATGGAATATTTTTTGATTCAGTAACGAAAAGCATAATAAAAGCTTTGACGTTGGACGGTAAATATTTATGTTGGCATTGAGGTGTGTGTGACTCATAGAATTAAGAGACACACATGTTTGCTGATCGTCTGGTCTGACTGAAGATAGCTAATTACTTACGATATCGAACGGCTAATAATCCCTGACCAGAGTAAACCTTCTAAGAGCTTGTTTAGATGACTGTAGTACCTATGCTTAAATAAAAAAAAACATATTTATTTAGAAACACACCATTTTTTTTTGCACTAGTATCAACACCGAAGTTTATTACAGTCATGTGGTCGTTATTTTTTTTTTAAGGTGCTATAAATGGAAGACATGGGTTGATTACGATTTTGTAGTGGCTTATTTCAAATGTCATAGATAAATTAGTCGACGTAAAATGTATTGAAACGAATATTTTTAAATTTAAACGATGCGATAAGTATTTTTGACGTTGGTAACGAGACGTAATCGTGACGTCTCCTTTTAGTATGGGATTTGCGTAGTTCCCTGTCCGCAGGATAGCGGAGCTGTACCAAATTCTATAGAAAAAGGTGACGTCACCGTCACTATCACGTCTCGATACTAACGTCAAATAGACTCACCTCTCTGAACACACTATTATTAATACCATTTAATCACCACGATATTGTGTAATCCTGTTGAAACGTCGGGAAAAATCCTACAAATTTTTATAGACGAAAGTTTGTGAAATGTGAATTTTATTTTGTTACCCCAAATTTGTTACAACCTCCAAAACTACTGAACAGATCAAGAAGATGACAATTGACGTACATTTAGAACATAGAACTTAGATAGTAGACTTATTACGAAAATACGCGTGCAAAGCCGCGACCAGGTGGTATGTAAATATACGCGATTAATACCCGTTAAATAGTATGTAGGTACTAATAAAATAATATTGGAACGAAGGTTTGATTTCAGTTAGATTGATAGAATTCAAAGTGCTTGAATTCAATTGCATGAATTAATATAACCATATTACATGGGTAGGTACTTCATTTCATACAAGTAACATTTGACAGACATCAGTTGATCAGTCTGACCCTTCTTGAAATCAGTACGGGATTTCCCTACTACCAAGCTGCTGCTAAACTCAGACAAGATATTTTTTTGATTTCTAAAAGCCGGTCTGTGAACTGTAGGTACCTATCATCATCATCAACCTATATTAGTCCCCTGCTGGACATAGGCTTCCTTCCCCTATTGAGCGCCATAGCGCCCTATCTTTAGCTTGCCGCATCCAGCATCTGCTTGCAGTCTTTCGCAGGTCGTCGTCCTACCTGGCTGGAGGGCGTCCTACACTACGTTTGCCGAGTCGCGGTCTCCACTCGAGAACGTAGGGCAAGAGTTTCCTCAAAACCCGAAAGAGGATTAAAATTTCCATAAAAAAATCTTACCTACTACTACTGTTTGTTGATCGTAAATTTTTAAGTAATATAATTTTTTTTCTTTTTTTGATTTAACAGATTCCGTAAGAAGTGTCAGGCTGGTGGAACTTCGAGTGCCAGCGACGGAGCGCGAAGGCGGCAGGGCACTGCTCGGCTGTCAATATGACATGGAAGGAGAGGTCCTGTACTCCGTGAAGTGGTACAAGGATGAACACGAGTTCTTTCGCTACGTGCCCAGGAGTGACGCACGAATGATGGCGTTTAAACAGCCTGGTGTTTATGTTGATGTGAGTGTTACAGAGGTTTTCATAACCGTGTACCTACCTAACTCTTACATACGGCGCGAATCATATGCACTCGAATAAGGCAGCTAATCAGCTGGTTCTATTTAAGGCTAGTGCCCCAACGGCCATGAGAACACAAAATAATTATCTTTAACCGTATAAATAATTTGTTTTATTCGTGAAATTTTGAATTTGTGTAACAAACAAATATTTGAGTGCAAGAAAAATACTCAAAATCAACAGCGAACGCTATTGAGTTTGAGTATTTTTTTCTTTCTCTCAAATTATTTATCAAAGTATTTTACACAAATTGAACATTTCACGAATAAAACAAATTATTTAAATCAGCCTTAAGTTGTATTCGTGGGTGTATCATTCATACTATTGTCGCCGCTTACAATTTTGGTTACAGACAATAAACAAAAGAAAATGAACAGATGAGCTGTAACAATGGTGATACACTCACGAAAACATTTGAATTGTCTTGCAGGGCGTTTAGATTTCGAATTTTGATCGTCTCTGTTACTTTTTGGTCGTCGACATGATTGTCGCTTGTTAAAAAGACCGTCACCTGCATGTCCACCCGAGGCTCTCTCTCATCTTCCTTTAAATCTTCTTTCTCTTATTAGACATAACTCAGCGAAATTATCTTTTTGTGTATCAAAATATAAGATATGTTCTCATGAACATATCTTTTATTTTGATATGTTCCTATGTTATGTTCACCTCATGCCTAGCACCAATCCGGGTGATAGATGTGAATATAAAATTTCTTCGTTACACTTCTAAAATATTAGCCTGTTTTCTAAAAGGAATAAAAGGGTGATATCTATTTAATCTACATACGCTGAATCTGAAAGAGCTCGGCGTTGGTTATAAAAAGAAAATTCAATCGATGGTACTATTATAGGAAGATCGGCCATTTCTCTCAAAACTATTGAACTGCGTGAATTTTTGTACTTGCATTATTCAAAGGACTGTACTTCCACTTCCTATTAATTCCCCAAATAAAATAAATCATTGGATGCACATAGTGTAAGTATGTAAGTTTGTTTATTTCTGTAATTTGATCTATGACCGATATCTACGTCTATTGGTCTTTGGATTTGATCTCGGAATTATTCACCCCACTAATGTTTCTTCCATTATGTGACCCCACGCTCGCCCCTGACTGCTCGTAACAATAGATTCTCATTTCGGTGATGTATGTTATTTATATTCTCTAGTCCATTTTCTTTCTAGGTTTCATGTCAAATCTTTCACTATTTGGCTGACATTTCATTGTTGTAGGTATTTACCTACTGAGCAAATCGGCAAAGATTTACTTGATTTTGTATTCTCATAGGCCTACTGTTCCGAACAGAAACTTGTTACCATGCAATCAGATAACGTATCAGACATCGATCTATGTAAAAAAAGGGAGATGAGGTACTAACTTCTCGAAAGTGGAAGGCTCAAATTAGGTGCAATAAGGTTCACCCACTTCAGTCATAGTCGGAACGGCGCGGCGACGTTCGTGCTACGCGTGCTTGCTACGAGATTACCTACCAATTCTTTCAAAGATAAAGAGAAGAGAAGTATATGCCAAAAATTAACGTCTCAAGCGGGACTTGAACATACACTCTGTACTGGAATAAGTTGCCAATTTTGCCACTGAGTCAACTACCCGAGCAGTCGAAACTCTTTGGGACTTTCTACGGCTCAGCCGCCATTTGCTCCTGCAATTTCTTAAAATTTTTCCTTAAGTGTGGGTAAACACTATACTTACAAATATAAATAACCTTACTAACATTAACCTACGAATAATTTATTTCAGTTGACGCGTTCGTCCAATACCGTGGTTGCGCTTGAGAACCTAACCCGTGAATCTGAAGGCATCTACAGCTGTGAGGTTTCTGGGGAAGGTCCAAGCTTCAACACGACCAAGGGTTCGAAAAAAATTGCAATACATCGTAAGTGGCTAACAAAAATGTTGTTATATAAATAGCTTCTTGTGCTATCAACTTTTTTGTAAGAAACGTATTGGTGGCCCAGTATTATTATTTTTATCTAGCAATCGGGTTTGAAAAGGTGCATTTACTTGTATACCTCTATGTATATATATAAGTACCAACTGTTAAAATCTAGAACGTGGAATTTATTATAAAAATCCGCTACCCTCATTTCTGATGTTTACTCGCGGGGCGGGATATGTTTTTGTTTTAGATTTCAATTGAAATCTCTCATATATTTAATTTCACCCAGTAATTCTAATGCAATAGATATATAAAATATTAGTTGGTGTAATAGTTATTAAATCACTACTCGCTGGGCCTTTTTCCATAGATGTAGTGTAGCAGAAATAACGTTCCATTTTTACAGTTCTTCCAGACAGCGGCCCCTACGTGACTGGAGCTCAAGAGTCTTACTTCTTGGACGAAACAGTCGTGATGAACTGCACATCATCAGCCTCTCGCCCTGAGGCGCAGCTGATGTGGCTGCTGAATGGACGGACGGTGTCCCCGGCCTATCTGCGGGGGCCTTGGCAGAGGACGGCCGCGGGCAGGTCCGATGCCGTCGAGACGATACTGGAGCTGAGGTTCATCGTCGCGCCGAGGCATTTTGTCGGTGATGCTATGCGGCTTAAGGTAACTAGACCTAATGTCACTTTCTAGCTATACATATATCCTGGATTGATAGATAGATTGATTTTAGCCATATATATATCCAAGATTGATAGATAGATTGATTGTAGCTATACATATATCCAAGATTGATAGATAGATTGATTCTAGCTATACATATATCCTAGATTGATAGATAGATTGATTTTAGCTATACATATATCCAAGATTGATAGATAGAATGATTTTAGCTCTACATACATATATCCTGTTTTCTGGTCGCGGCGACCGCAGCGTACGATCCCTCCAACTCGGCATGTTGTAAGAGTTGACTAAGGGAATGGTAATGGTACAGGTTCCTTTGGTACAGCCAAAGGAACGGCAACAGCTTCCTTCTGTGAAATTTTACCTTTTTATTTTTTTTGCGATCTTCAATTCCACCGCCTAGTGTGGTGATTATGGCAAAACCCCCCTTTTTTCGAGGAGGCACTGCTGAATAAGCAGTAGATGTATGAGTGCTGATAGGCAAGTATAGGTTGGCTTACAATACGATCGACTTTTCGTTATTGAATATTTCAATTTGGGTAACGAGTAATTAATCAAAAGATATTCCAATTTTGTAAAGTGATGCGGAGCTTATGAAATCAATTTCATTTATTCGTCTGATAGCTGAAATATTTACAAGTATTTATTCTCTTTGTCTTGATTTATTACAGATATATTTATGTTTTTCGATTTGGTTTCGAGAAGTTGGTACTCATATTATAGATATATCCCATAACATTATATTATAATTATCTGCCTAGAATCGCGATTAGCCGATAAGACCTAGTTTTATAAAACAATTAGCTGCTACCCGTGGCTTCGCTCGCGTATTTTCGGTATAATAAGTACCTAGCCTATTATCTAAGTAAGGCTATATTCTAAATGTACTTAAAATTTCATCTTGATCTGTTCAGTAGTTTTGGAGATATTAGGTAATAAAATAAAATTTACAAACTTTCGGCTTTATAATATTAAAAGGACACCTCTACTTCGCCGTCACAACATTCGTTTGTTCTCACAAGTTCGATTCATTAGTTCGACCGTCGAAAAAGTGAGATTTTATTTTCTCATTTGTTCGAGGGACACCATCAGGTTGAACGCGATCTGGAACCGCACTCACTGATGATGTCAATCTACGATAGTTTTTTATAGTAAAATTAATTAGTTCTTATGGTACTCGTAAATTAATTCTACCAATCACCCATTTTGGCAAATGCTGTAGTTAATTTTATGTTTTCAGTGCCAAGCGACAATAGCACCCTTGTATCAGCGAGAAACGAAATCCACGCATTACATCCGCCTGCCAGACCTGATGTCTGAACATGGTCTTCTAATTGGAGAACCATATGGTAAGACTCTGCTTCCTTTGGAAAGGTTGAGTTGAGTAACTCTAGACGATAAAGTCTTTATTATCAAAGATCATTACAATTAAAGAACAGAAACAAATTAAAACTAGTATAAACATTTTAACAGTTCAGCTAAATGCAGATTGTTGCAAACAATCTAGAAGTAGCTCAACTGATCCATATCACTACCAGTCGGAAGCGTCCCCAAGACGCTAGCTGCATTGCCCCGCTGTATAGCAATGCTGATGCGCTGCGCAAGATACTCACCAGTTCTCTAGATTTTTTGCAGTAAGCTAAACTGTTTTGATTTTTATTTTAAATACTAGTTCTGATTTGTTTCTATTCTGTAACTGTAATTTTCTTTAAAGTGTTTATTAATGTCGGAGGGCGTCCTACACTACGTTTGCCGAGTCGCGGTCTCCACTCGAGAACACTTTTACCCCAGCGGTTGTCAGTTCTTCGCGAGATATGGCCAGCCCACTGCCACTTCAGCTTGCTCATTCTCTGAGCTATGTCTATAACTTTGGTTCTCTGTCGGATGTATTCGTTACGAATCCTATCCTTCAGTGAAACTCCGAGCATAGCTCTTTCCATAGCTCGCGAGCGACTTTGACTAGTGGACCAGCCCTACCTACCTAGCCCTACATAGGTGGGATGACGATCTGCGAAAGACTGCAGGCAGATGCTGGATGCGGCAAGCTGAAGACAGGGCGCTATAGCGCTCATTGGGGGAGGCCTATGTCCAGCAGTGGACTATGATAGGTTAATATGATGATTTATAAAGGTACTAACTAGCTTCTGAAAGCGGCTTTGCACGCGTCGTTTTCGGTAGAAAAGTAACCTATAAGACCTACGTTTCTCATCAAAGATCTACACCTTAAATCCCGATCTAGCGAAGCAGTCAAGAGTGAGCTAGCGAAGCAGTTAAGAATGCTGAGCTAGCGAGGGATTTAAAAGGCACGAACGAAACAAATAACATTTGCTCTCGAGTTAACATAAAACTTTTCACCTCGCTTAGCGAGAAAATGTTTGCTAATTTATAAAAGAGGTCAAATGTCAGGAACTAATTTTGGTCAACAACCATGTATTCAGCAAATAAATGATTTGATTTGATTTGGAGGGTACGAAGTCTATAAACCTCTTTCAAACGAAATTATGCGTTTCTGTGATGGTTGAACCAACCTCCTTTCCTACGATAAGCTAAAATAAGATCAGCTCACAGAGGTGCAAGTCACATACAAATTCCGAACCTGTTATTTGGTAGATTATTCAAATGGTGCTGTCCGCCTAGAAGAATGGTCTTCACAAGCCATGTTATCAAGGTACACTATGTGTTATCCCAGCTCAAGACCTATATCAATGCAATTTCTGCCAATCCTGTCAGTCGTTTTAGCACGAAGAGGTATCTACATAAAAAATATTCAAACATACTTAGAACTCAACTTTAGAATTTAGATTACTTATTAGTGTGAAGTTAGATACTTAGTAAAAGTGAGTTTTGTCTTTTGCTTTAATAGGTACAGACGACGTGATTTTCTTCTTTTAATTAATGTATTTTGTTGTTTACAGGCGTTTTGTTGTTTTACGTTTGTACAGTCAGCTACGAAAATATGTTATAGTTTTCAATTCCACTAGGTAAATAGGTAATTAAATTACCTATCCCCAACATAATTATCAGCGTTCGTTTTGTGATTGGCCTAGCCATTTTACAAACGGGCTGCTTTTACGATCCTGCGGCGACACGTACTTAATTGTGATAGTTTGTATACCTACCGATTTTTGTTAAGTACGATGACTACTTACAATGAAGCTATTTGAAAATAATATAATGATGATGTCGCCGCCGGATCGCAAAATCAGCCCGTTTGTAGAATGTACCAATCCTTCATATAGACAAGTACTCCCTCCCATAGTCCCAGCTAACTGTGCAGTCGTAAACAAAAACCAAATGGGTAGTTAAATTCAAAATATCTAGTACTCTTCAAACTGAAATAAATTCTTAGAGGAGGTTTTTTGCTTACATAATTCTTTATGTCCTTTTTCAGATCATCAATCATCGATCTACTCCGGGGAATCAAATGCAAATAAACCAGTTTCAAACCATGCAGCTGAGACTCCAAATCACTCTGCAGTGATGTCATTTTTAAATATTGTATTTATTTTAATATTTAGCTTTTAGAATAACAAGCATTTGCCTGAAAAACAGGTTTTTATCTAGTTCATGCCCACACATTAATTTATTGCATTTATTTATTGCAATATTTAGTATAACTCAGGACTAAAGTATAACTAAATAAGATAAACTTTAGACCTGAGTTATACTTAATATTTTTTATTATTTAACTATAAAAAATTGTAATAACTAGCTGCAGCCTGCAGCTTCGCACGCGCTTTTTAAGTAGCCAATGTCCGCGGTATACCATATATCCCCATATATGCCAAATTCATTTAGATCCGTTCAGCCGTTAAGGCGTAAAAAGTAACAGACAGACAGACAGATAGACAGAAAGAACTGCTTTCGAATTTATAATATTATTATGGATTCTGATTTTGAGCTGTAAGGCGCAGTCCAAATGCTGTTATTTTGACATTACAAACAGACAGTTAAATTTTATTCATATAGATGTGTGTATACGAAAGACTTCTGAATTAGTAACCTAACTCAGCTTCAAGCTTTGCTTTGTTCAGAGATTCGAAGCGGTTCATATTAAACCGTCTATTTTGTTAGCAAAACGTGGCCCTAGCACTGCGGTCTGCTTTAGACACGGATAACATTAGGGTGCTCTTTTGGTGGATAGCGGATTCATAAGCGGGGGCGGATAGCTTACATTATTTATATATACATATTTTAATTAGCATATTTTTTGGTAAATAAAATATTAAAATCTGAAACAATCCTACGGCTAAAGTTCGACATCTTTCTGGCTTAGTATAACTTATGCCCATTACCTACGTGGCACATTGTATGTATCTTCACTCTTATATATATGTATACATATCTAACAGAGAAACTTAGTTGTTTGATTGTTTGAGGAACAGTTTACCTTGTAATTAATGTATTATACCGGTAACTGCACTGCTTCTACCACGTATATATCAAGCCATGAAGGCGCGCATCGATATATTTAATCTACATTTATACTATTATAAAATCGAAAGTAGTTCTGTCTCTTTTTGATACCTTTTTACGCCTAATCGGCTAAACGGATCTTAATAAAATTTTGTAGGGAAGTAAACGTTTAACGGTAAACGGTAAAAAAAAATTATGGGGATACCGTACCGTACCGGTTTTCGTGAAAAGTCACGGGAAGAAGCTTGTAATTCAAAAACAAAGAGTTAAAAACCTAAAGAAGCGAAACCTACTCGTGGCTATAACAGTGCTTTTAAATTTATCAACATAGCATTGGAACTACTAGAAAAAAAATGATTGCTTGAGAAGAAAAATGTCTATAGTCTATTAAGCATATTTTTTTGCATTTGATTATAATTTGAAATAAAAGCTGTGATTCTGTACTATTTTACAATTTATTTACATCCATTAGCCACACAAAGCCATGTGGTATCCATATAACAGCCAGTCCAGTCGTTTTTATAGCCATTTCATAAATTATGCTAAGATTTAATAGCCAGACCCTCTAGGTCCATCAGGTCCCCCACTAGGGTAGCCTTCTTCTCCATTAGAGCCTGCACCTTGAGAACTTCCTGGGGATCCTCGTCCACCGCCTTGGGATCCCCTGCCGCGGCCTTGAGAGCCTCTGCCTTGAGGTCCGCCTCTCGGGTATCCTGACTCGCCTTGCTGACCTCTGATTCCATTATTTCCGAAGCCTGTGGAGTCCGAATCACCAAAACCGCTTGACCCGGGCCCACTGCTAGCGTATCCTTGAGATCCTTGACTACCTTGGTTGTTCTGGTTGCTAGGCCTGCCACTTGGGTAGCCTTGTCCTCCTTGACCCCCTTGGTTGTTCTGATTGCCAGGCTGGCCACTTGGGTACCCTTGTCCACTCTGACCTCCTTGATTGTTTTGGTTGCCAGGCCCGCCACTTGGGTAGCCTTGGCCACCTTGACCTCCTTTATTATTCTGACTGCCAGGTCGGCCACTTGGGTAGCCTTGACCACCTTGACTGTTAGAACTAGGCCCTCCGCTTGGGTACCCTTCGTTCCCACCTTGACCGAATCCGTCGTTTCCACCTTGGCCAAAACTGTCGCCTTGCTGATACCTATCGGGTTGACCATCCTGAGAGTCTGGATAACCATTGCTGGAGCCACCGCCAAAACCTCCGCCAGGTCTGCCTTGAGGGTATCCCTGACCTCCACCCTGGTTACTTCCTGGAAAATAAAACAGTGATCATTCACTGCTTAGCTATGTGTTAATGATTTTTATATTTTGCAATCAAATGTATTTTGTGTGTCAATGTACCTGATCCACCAAACGTCCCAGGACCTTGTTGGCCACCTAAAACCAACAGAAAACGGTTTATTTTAAAGCAAAAAGGAATGAATGTGAAATAGCAAAACAAATTTCCACCATAGATCATCTCGAAAGCGGCAGATGGTGCTCCTGTCAGTAACATAAGAACAAACCCTCGTAGCGTATCTGAGGCTTGTATCCATCCAGGCCGGCCTCGTACTCGACCACCTGTTTCCTGCCATCGGGCAGCACCACGTTATACTCGCCAGTGGCCAGGTCGCCATCGCGTTGTTCAGAATGACCAAATTTAGTACCTGTCTGCTCCTCGTCGACGTCATAGCTAAACTCGTATTTCGCAGGCTCCTGCAAACAAACCACCATTACTCAAATTCTGACGTTACAGGTCGCCACTGTTTATTTGCAGCTCTTTAGTAAATACTTCTAATCTTACATCGTTATCACTTCCGTCAAAGCCACCCTGACCACCAGAGCCTCTGGGCCCAGATCCTCTGCCACCGGAACCATCTGACCCTTCGAAATCTGGTGCGCCATATGATGCTGATGGTGGGCCGCGACTGGAGCCTCGTCCCGACCCGCCTTGAGATCCTGAGTTTGGGGCTGAGTATGACGAACTTGGTGATTCTTGGCTTCTAGGCCTTCCACCGGATCCAAAATCATCAGCAGACCCGGTCGCTGGGGGGCCATAAGAACTGCTCGGACTTTGGCCAAACCCTAAATCAAATCCTGAACCACCATTTCCGTCTAATCTGTTTCCAGATATTCCGTCTTGTCCGGAACCTCTACCTGGTGGACCGTATGAAGATTGCAATGAACCTTTATTTCCATTTCCGTTACCCCCAAATGGTGATCGACTGCCTGAACCGAAACTGTCACGACTCGGTGGTCCATACTCCGAGCTAGGCGAAGCACCACCGTTATTTCCTTGACCACCACCGTTGTTTCCTCGACCTCCCCCAAAGGGTGATCGACCCATTGAACCTGAACCGCCACGACTCGGTGGTCCATATTGAGAGCTAGGCGAGCCTTCACCGTTATTTTCTTGGCCACCACCGTTGTTTCCTTGACCCCCAAAGGGTGATTTACTGTTAGCACCTGATCCTCCACGATTGGGTGGTGGTCCATATTGCGAGCTAGGCGACCCGCCACCGTTGTTTCCTTGCCCACCGCCATTATTTTCTTGACCTCCACCAAACGGAGATTGACCGCCGGAACCTGATCCAACGCGACTCGGCAGTCCATACTGCGAGCTAGGCGAGCCACTTCCGCCGGTTCCTTGGCCTTGTGATGAGCCAAATCCTCGCTGTCCACCTTGAGATGGCGGTCCGTACTGAGAATCTGGACTGTTGGACGACTGGCCGGGAGGTGAGAAATCATCTGACAGTTGATTCGACGAGCCACCTCCAGGCCTATTGCGTCCTCCTAACGGGGTACCTCCACCCCCACCTGGGGGCCCATACTGAGAAGAAGGTCTTCCATTCCCACCATTACCAGATCCGGATGGAGGTAGATAGCTATTGACTGGTGGCTCACACTTTGTCACAGACCAAGCTAAAGCCACAAGCCAGACGAGATGCTAAAAATGGGAAATAATTAGCATAACATCTTGAATTTTATTTGATCTGTGCGAATGATACTCACCAAAATCATGTTTGCTACGTTATCATGGATTCGAGCCTGGGATAGAACTGGTTTATTTTAGAAGGATGTGTTCCTTTATTAAGGTTTGTCTTTTGAATACATTAGCTATGAGGAGGACGGGTTTATATAGTGGTGCCCGAGGCAGCGAGCGTGATATCAATAGTGAGGAAAGATGGCTCACGTTCGTCGTGTCTTGAGAGGCGAAGGCCCAAGCCTGAGGGTCGTCCGTCAACCGAAGTGCATTAAACTATACACATAGGTAAGTACCTACCGGCCAAAGATAGATAGATTTGCATTCAAACTTACCTATTGGTGTTTTCCTATGCACTATGCGCAGCAAAAACTATTAGAAATATCCGGATTTCTCTGCGACATAATATTATGACACTGAACAACACATTGATACTGATTACTGAACCTTTTACTGGTACTGATACCATTGATACCTCTCACAAAATAGGTAGGTACCTGATCATTATAGGTAGGGAGTCATCGAGTCATCTTAACGTTAAGATTTTTTACTGGAATTACACACAAGTTTCATAAACAGAGAATAAACGACAAAATTTGGAATGTAGATTCATTCAAGATAGAGCATTATTAATGGAGGACGAACAGAATGGTGAATCCGTGATGAGGCGAAATGAGATCTGTGTCGCCGGCTAGTTAGCGGTAGTCGTGCATTCGTGTTAGGTGGCGCAACGGAGGCGATATCACGGAATAATGCAAAACTGTGAGTATAACAAGGAGGATTATGAGATTTTAATATACATATTTTTCTATTCAAAACGTAACTAAAATACTTACCATTCATTGTTTAAAACAGCAATGGTTTCGGTTATTTAGTGACATAGACAATTTTTTTAGGTAAGTAAGTAGGTACATTGAAACCGAATGTTAATGTAGGAAACTAGATTCTGTCCGCGGCTTCGCACGCGCTTTTCCAAGATAAAAGGCCTATATATATACTTATATACCTATATATACTTCCGGTATTATAATAATAGCATGGACTGACTATTGTAGTACCTACCTAGGTCAGAGATAAGAATTTGTTTCCTGAATTTTGTTCTTTAAAAAATGCCAGTGCTCTATAAAATGGTCTCAGTCCCATGTCAAGAAACAAATGTCCACAATTTATTTCTCAAAAAGAATCGCTAAACTTAAGAAACTCATTATCATTTAAATTCAAACGACCAATCCAAATAGAGCAAATACCTAAACCAATTACGTACTGAATCTGAAACCGAGCTTGGAAATGTATCCCGATCGAATGGAACCCGCTTCGGAAATCTGATCACGATTGGACACAAAAACTTTATAAACAAAGCAGCGAGCTCACGTTGTGTTGCCATAAAAATTTTAGGACTGATCCGTTCGAGGAAACCATGTTTTGTTTGAGCTTTTTTATAAGTTCGCGTGAATGGTTTGGTTGTTTTATTTACTCCTTTCTTGAGGAATCGTTTTTCTGGATCTATGGAACTAACCAGTTTGCCATGTTTGTGCCTATGTACCTATTTGTCTATAAGCAATTCGAGGAACCATGTCACCGATTTCAGTAACAAGAAAAACTGCATTCATACATTTTAAAAAACTTGTACTCAGCTGGGGAATCGAACCAGGACGTTTTGAAAAACATAACTAACACTATTTATTTTAGATATCGATTGTGTAGGTCTTAAGCAGTAAATGTTACTATGAAACATGATCATAGTCTATGATCACGATGTCATGTTTAAAATTTATGATGGACGTTTGGACAGATTCAAGTACCTTGCAATCTTAGATTTTTTAGAGGTCCTAGGAGAAATGTCAGCAGAAGTAAACGAACGAGTTTATTTTTATCAGGACGGAGCACCGGCTCACAATAGGTAGTCACTATTTTAATGAGAACTTCCCCAAAAATGGATTGGTACGGACGACCCTATCAAATGGCCCGCGACGTCCATTTCATACCCCGATTTAATCTCACTAGACTATTTCTTGTGGGGTTACCTTAAGACGTAGGTACCCCACAAGAAATAGTCTAGTGGGATTCATCCTTAGATGAAGTGTACAAAACAAACTGCGACACCAGTTTATTATTTAACACACAAAATATATTGTAATAAAAATAATAATATTAGGAGCGAACAATTTTGCTTTCAAAACAAAAATCTATCTCTTAGCCATTTTCACCTTAGTGAAAACTGTGTTAACTAGCCTTGAAACAGGGCACTTAATTACAGGACTATTTTTTGACCTATCCAAGACTTTTGACTACGTTTCACATGACTTACTTCTAAAAAAACACAGATACAAAACACAATGCCAGCTAAAATTAACATACAAAATATTAGTTATAATCTACATTATAGCATAAAAATATGTGTGTACAGCTAAGTATACTTTATACTATTAGGCTACCTACTTTTAGAAAAATAGTTGTTTCCACGCAAAAAACATAAAACCCATGAAAACGTGTATTCTACGAGGGGATAACCGCACAGCTAGTTATGAAAAAAAATCAGTAAATACGTTAATATAAAAAATAAAAAAAATATCTCTCCACTGAAAAAAAAAAACAACTTCATTAACGAGCTCTTCAACTTTGCGTGTCAGAGTAGCGCCGCGCCGGCTTCTTCGTATAAAATAAATGATGGCCAATTATATCGAGACTAAATAAACTGACTCCTGCCTGCAGCGTGTCATCATAGTTATATATCATCGGCTTCGGACGAAGTATTTATGTCACTACGGATACTATTAACACCTCTTTGATCACAACTATAGATGTAAAGCAGCGGGTAAACACCGGTGTACATCCAAAGCCCGCTGAACACCATTTAGGCTGCCAGTAAAACGCGGTAATAACCCGACTGTGGAACGAGTAAAGGTCTATGACAATCGCTCTGGAATGGGTTTTTACGCTTACAGATTAGTATTTAATTTAGTTTTATGTAATTCAACAAAGTCACTAAATAAAATTAAATAAATATTGTTTTTATTATTGAATTTAAATTTTCTTTGCCATTAAAGAGTATAAAAATAAAAAAAAATAATAAAACTTGTGGTGATAAATTATAAATTTAAATAAAATTCCTCATACTATTTTCGCCGCCTATTTTACGATATTTTTTTTGTTGTTTGGTCGTTCTGAAATGTTATAAAGTTTGTGGCAATGCAACCGACTTAGGTAGGTACAATCAAAATCGAAAGGTACCGATGATTATGTACCTACCAACTTAGTTTAAATATGGCTTCCTAGCCTATAAGTTCCGAAATCTACCAATAATAATAATAATATTTCATAATACATTACTACCTATCCTAAGTTGGATGATAAAATTATTGATTCTTATAACCAAAGCAGCCTAAAAACCCCAGTGGTTACCGGGGTTTGATATGTGTCCAGCGTTTACAGCGAGTGAACACCAATTGGTGAAAACCGTTGTAACCCAGGTTCGCGTTCGCACTCACATCACAAGATTCACAAAGGATCGTTACTTGCATACTGTCGTTTTTGTAAACTTCAAACTTTAACTTATTGTCGGATGGCTTCTGCATCAAGATTGTCGCAATTCTGCCAATGTCCGTCTCATGATAGCAACGCAGCTTTGCAAGCTTTATAGAGTGCGCAATATTGATCCGATTTGCATGAAATCTGATTGGATTTGTTAAATGCGAGGCCAAATCGGTTGTGAGGTTTTTATGAATAGTGGAGGTCCAAAAGGGGGTTTGAAAAATTAAATTATGTTAATTTTACAAGGTGTATATCAGTATTTACAATAAAGAAAAAAACTCATTCCGAGCATAAAAAAACTTAACAAAATTACAAAACAGAAAAGGAAGCATTGCTAAAATAACTCAAAACTGCAGAATAATTAAATTTACAATAAATAAACACAAAGGAGATGGACCTACTACCACTACTAATTACTTTTTCAAAAACAAAAAGACAACCGACGATTTACATTTTAATTACACGTTTTTGACAAAAGTTTGGATGGATGGATGTATGTTTGTTTCTTCTTTACCCCAAATCCACTGAACGGATCGGGTTGAAATTTTGCATAGATTCTTCTAGGCCTGGTATACAACATAGGCTACGTTTTATCTCATAAATCAGTTCGATTCATATTAATAATTTCTTTGCTGTTCTGTTCCATTTGCATATTATTATCTTAATTTTTACTTGATGACATTCTCAATTAATTTAATTAGGCCAAGTTCAATCAATTTGTAGTAAACAAAACAAAACGAGAGACAGTAGTGCGAAATCGATCATTTAGTCTCTCGTTTTGTAACAAAGACAATTTTTTTTATTGTCTTTGTTACGCGCAACGCAAAGTACGCATTCTACCATGGAAGAAGTATCACCATAAAAACATTCAACCTTAACTAAGAAGGCGCTTTCAGTTCCATTTAAAAAATAATGTTAGATCTTTGTTTATGGAACACCAAAAAGTCGAGTCTATATGTAAGAGGACAAATTTCTTGTACTGGCTGATGATAACAGACAAAAAAAGGAAAATAACTTTCTAGCCCTAAAGCTTAAGAATTGGCCTCAAGCTCAACCCGTGAATGTATAAAATCAATGAGACAAGTGGATGTATTCACCTTCCTCTGGTTATTGAACCAGAGGAAGGTCAGCTGCTTCCTTCTGTATATTATAACACCTTCACTGCGATCACCAAGCCACCTGCCAATCATCACGATTATGGCAAAACCCCCCTTTTTGGGAGGACTTGTTCAGGAGTGGACCTGTGTGTGCTGATGAGGAGGTAAATGATCCTGACAATACTGTTTATATTCCACTAGCTTCTACCTGCGGCTTTGCCGGCACTTTACCGAGATAAAAATTACTAAATAATAAAAAGTACCGAGATGGTAAGTAACCTATGCCCGTCCTTGGAATACCGTGTACCTCCCTGCCAAATTTCATTAAGATCCCTTCAGCCGTTTAGGCGTGAAAAGGTAACTTACAGACAAATAGATTGAGTTACTTTCAAATTTAAAATATTAGTACGAATTAACAATAGGTATCTGCTTACGTTCTTGTCTTATTGGAAAAAAGGCGAAGCCAGAATTTCCAAATGTAAAAAAATTTGAATAAAAACAATGTTCTTTATTTCAGCACTTTGATTTTAACACTTTAAAATAACCTAACATTTCTTCAAGTAATTATGTACCTACCAAGACATTAATGCTATGCATGGAGACAATAGAGTTACAAATATAGATAACGACTTATCAACAAAACATCCCATTTATGTACCCTTTAGGGTTTTCTTCGTAAAGATTTTATTAACACATTGTACATAATATACTATGTCTATAACACAGGTCACCTACCTAAGAACTAATAAAATATAGACTCAGGCGTTCCTTTGCGGAAATCTATTGCAAATATTAGGAAAAATTCCCACAGAGCAAGCATTTTGCTCTGATTGCATGGCATGTCAATTTGTTTATCGGTGCACGCGAATTGCATTTTGCTGGATCTTATCAGGGAAGGCTTTAAATTGCGCGGAATCTTTACTACTAAATAATTTTTTGCCCTAATATTTTACCTAAGAACCTAAGAACTACATAACTGAAAATTATCACATACCTACATAAATTAGGGTTACATACTACAAAACTACATATCAATATAATAAATATCTATAATAATATATTCGTGCATAGCTCAGCTTGCACGAATATATTATTTAACGGGCTTAATTTTTGTAGTGAGATGTCAAACTAATATGTAAAATTGAAAATTATGATTTTACATAAAAAAAATCCTTGTGCATACGGGGCTGGGCTTAACACAAGCGAGTGAATGTAAATAAAAACCTGTTGTATACACAAAAACACACACAAATTGTCCCAACTATGCTCCGTTCACGCATTTATTTTCTTTGACTGAATGAATGAAGAAGCAGAGTCTATGAAATATTGCATAATATTTCATAGACTCTGCTTCTTTTTATGAATAGTGAAGCGAATCTATCGCCTGATTACGTGTGTAAGAAAAATTGTATTCATTTACAAAGTCAAAGAAAATTAATGCGTGGACGGATTATAAATGCTTAGGTTGCTACTATGAGGACATACAAGTATAGAGAGACAATTATTGTTTCAATTATTTATGTAACCACTAGTTTCTGCCCGCGGCTACGCAAGCTTTGTTTATATAGAAACTTTTAAGATTATGTAAGTGTATAAAATAGCCTTTATCTTCTGAACAGGCAAAACGCCCGCGCGGGCACACCCCTTCAACATTATGCAGCACGCGCATGAGCCTGCTGCGTGGCTCATCCAGCATTTTTCGCCGATTTCTTGATCTTTTTGTAGGAATGCCTAGTAATATCTATATATATTAGGATTCTCCATAAAATTTCCTACAAATTAGCATGAAAATATTCTATAGCGAGACAAAAAATGCTGAAGAAATAAAATAGCTAACTAGCTTTCGCCCGCGGCTTCGCACATGCACGTTTATTCGGGATAAACAGTAACCTATGTTCGGGTTACCATGTATCTCAAAGCCAAATTTCATTGTAACGCGTTCAGCCATTTAGGCATTACTAGATAACAGATAGAATTACTTTCGGATCTAAGTTAAGGTATGGATTTCTTTGGTTTACAATATTATCAACAATGTTAGAAAAAGTCTAAAAAACACGTTGCACACAACCTAAAGTTTCTTATAAACAGATTTATATGATTATTTGATAATTCGTTAGAAAATAAAATCACGGACGCATTAATAACCTACCTACATGTGTGTTTGAACTTGGGTAGGATGCATCGGTATAGTAACCTTCGCTTTTTTACCGCGAAAATGTTGCTCAATTTCAGCTAGAGATTTTCCTTTCGTCTCAGGGACAACGAACAGGACGAAGAAAAATGCGAAAATACAGAAACACGCGTACATCCAGAATGTCCCTGCCGATGTCAGCACAGCCTGAAATGATAACAAAAAACTTAGGATAGATATCATAATGTGAGCAAGGAAAGTGTTTGCCAAACTTTCAGCCTAGAAACGTTTTGCTCTTAATTTTTCTAGAGGGACATTACGCTGAAGTAGGGCATTTGTAACTTTTGTAATAGGTAAGTAGATAGTTATTTTTGCTCAACTCGACCTCCACAGCCTATATTGTCCACTGCTGAACCCAGGCCTCCCCCTGTTAAGCGCCTTGTTGGCTTTTATCTCACGGGGGAATGCCCGTAATCCCCACGCTGGGCATGCGAGTTGGAGTTCGCAGTTCGGTGGTAGAATTGTTCTGCAGGGGGCGCTGCTGTCCACCCCCGGTGAATATCCCTTAGTCGCCTCTTACGACACCCGCGGGTAGATTTAGGGTGGTGCAAATTCTAAGCAGGCACCACACAGCCTATACACAGCACAGTTAGCTCAATGATCCAAATCAATACCAATCGAAAGCGTCCCCAAGACTCCGGCTGCATGTTTGCACCGTGCAAGTGTAAACATAGCTGAACTGTTTTAATTATAAGTACTTAGGTCCGATTTCACCGTTTGCTGCCATAACTAAGATCAACAAAACTAAGTTCAGCGTAATGGAGTTCTAATTCGTAATACCTATTGTGTGACATGACCGCTCTTGAACTCGGTTTAGCGCTTGAACTGGATCAACTTTATGTCGGTAAAATGCGCTGAACTCGTTTAAAGCGCTAAACTAGGTTTATCTTATACTGAACGCTTTCAATTGCCAACCGATGTGGCGCGAGGGGCGAAGGTCCGCCTGCGACGCAGAAGGTTGCGGGTTCAATTCCCGCCTTGGGACAAATGTTTGTACGATCTGCAAATATTTGTTCCGGGTGTTCTGGGTATTTTCTATATATAATAAAAAATATCTATCTATGTTATGAATTGTATTAAGTTTATCAGTCATCTAGTACCCATAACACAAGCTCTGCTTACTTTGGGGCTAGATGATGCTGTGTGGATTATCCAGCATTATTTTTTTATTTATTTATTTAATTGCAACGGTGAAATACACAAACTTAACAATAATGAAACTTAGTTGCTATTAGTTTAAATTTTCAATTTAAAAAAAAATATGTTTTATTATGTACCTCAAGAGCGTGATACGACTTGATGACAGAAAACATAGACATCAAGTTAACCGCACTGGCCATGGCTGACAACTGTGAACGGTACTGAGTCGGAAACAGCTCTCCTAACAGCAGGAACGGCAGACCTCCGAACCCGAGGGAGAAGCCTAGCATGAAGACAATCAGGCTTGCGATTGGCAGGTAGCTGGGGAATGAGGAAACAAGGTTAAACTACCGAAATCAATTAAATTCGTTCATTGAAACTAAATATAACTTTATGATTTCTCCAATGCGTAACGTCTAAGATCGTGTCTAGGACACCTACTTGTTAGGTTAAAGATGAAATATTCTGAGCCCCGTGTTCGGTTGACGATAGTGTCGAGCCGTCATCGTGACGTCGATTTTTTGTTGTTTCTGTGCGATTTGGCGCTGTACCAAATCCCACAGAAACACACCGGTTCCGGACGGGGCACTACACAAATCTCATACAAAAATGAGACGTCACGATCACGATACGATCGTAACAGATTTTAGAATACGACAACCGAACACCTGGATCCTAGGTCTGTTTTAAAAAGCACCGCAAAAACAATTATTTATATTTCTATATTAATATAGTTGCGGCAGCTTATACAACAATTTAATATTGTGACCACTATTTATAATGTGCACTTCTCCTAAAAACCTATACATATGTTATTTTAAAATGAGTTTATTTCTTCATATTTATTTTTATCATCATCACTTAGTTAGCCCCATAATATCTAATATACTGGTTGTTACGCCCAACAGGGTTCAAATAGTGATAAGTACTTTAATTACTTATTAAGTCTATTACGCCAACCATTGTGTTCACAACTTCGATCAATAATATAATTGATCGAAGGTTCACAACAATAAATATATTGGGTACCTATTATGTATTTATAAAGCTTTTGTAGATGTGAACAAAATTTACATCCGACCTTATTTCCGCAGAGGTAAGAGAAGGGTCCAGAAATCTCCACCGGTCTAAATATTTGTAAGCAATTGATGAGTCATCCTAACCAAGTAGGGGGTATTGGAAAAATTAAGAAATCCAAAGAATTACCCAAGCCATGACTGCTGCTCAAACTCGAAGAAAAAAGCTGAGCCCATCGCCATCATCGACAGACACATGACGGCAGCAGACACGAGCAGCAGCGGCCTCCTGCCGAGTCGGTCCACCAGCATAGTGCTGATACCGTTGCTGACCAGTTGGACCACGCCGATCACTATGGTTGCTGTCATTGCGTCTAGTTTACTTCCTGGAAACAAGACCTACGTCTGAATATGGTCTATTAACGCTCGCTCTCCTCTATATCGGGTCTATAAACCCTGGAAGGAGAAGAAGTTAGCAGTGTGAGCCAGAGGCCTAAGTCCTAAGTTCGGTTTGACGATAGTATCGAAACGTCATCGTGACGTCTTATTTTTCTATGGGATTAGGCACAGCGCCTTTATCTACATACGTTCCATACAAAAAGCAGACGTCACAATGACGCGTTGATACTATGGTTTCTACCTCTAGTATAGTATTATACAATCTGTGCTTTGGTCAAACCGAACTCAGGGCTTTGAATACAATAGATTAGATGTCTGAAAATGAGGAAGCTTATGTTTCTTTTACCGTGTATCGGGGGTTTCAGATAAAATGAATGCTGGATATTTCACACATCCCCTGCCAAGGAACTATATAGCTAGACTTTAACCAGCGATTGTTAGAACTATTTGTATTTCTACCTAGATAATGCCCATTATTAATTTAAACAAAAAAAAAATTTTTTACATTAAGAATAAATAATATTTTATTAATAGTTCATATTTTATTTTTGCTAGTTAAGTAATTATACATTTCTTAGTAAGTAGGTAGGTACTTATAGATTTTGTATTTGTAAGAAGTTAAAAAAACACAGCAAAAAGTATTTGCAGATCACGAATATCATTACCTGCCTTTAACAATGAGTTCCTTCTTATGTGCATATGTGGTATAGGAAAGACCTTACTGTACCTGCACTCTTGAAGATCTCGACAGTGAAGAAGACGACAGCATCTATCCCGCTGAGCTGCTGGAAGAACAGCAGTGCAAAGACGATGGTCAAAGGCTTTATCACAGCTGCAGAGAAGAACACCTTGCGGGTAAACAGGCTGGGCAGGGCTTCCGGGTCTTCATGTTTTCTGGAAGGACTTTCTATTTGAGAATTCACATGAATAAACTACAACCTAACTAATCCATTATGAATGTATTGGATCAACTACGAGCCTAGTTTTTGTTGCAAGAACACCAATGTTTCATCCCTTAACGAACAAAGTTCATTCATTTCTAATTAATTTCATAGTTCATCGATAAAATGAATTATGCAAACTACGATATTTTTATATTAACCTTCTAGCTCTGCTTAGCTTGGGGCTAGTTAATGCTGTGTGAACAATAATTGTCCAGCATTATTTATTATTATTAATATCGACGGCAGTATTCTACATAGGTCCCCCTCTAATTTTTTACTACCCCCCGGACGAAACGAAGACGAGAGAGGTTTGGAATTATTTAGTGCATTTGCATTTAGACGGTGAGTTTGTTTTGACCCGATTTTGACCAATGTTTTGTAAGATATTTTTGGGAGTGCTCTTAGCTGTTTTATGAAAATCAGTGCAGCCGTTCTATAATTACTAGAGTTACATTATCCCTTGGCGACTTATGCTGCTTTATCCAGGTACCTCGTAAGCAACCTCGCCAACAAAAGCTAGTCAATTTATAAACTTACTCATTATCATCATCTTTGACAATAGCCGTGGCCCTTGCAGACAAATGTAGCCACTTTATTGCTTGAGATGAATCGTTCCCTCTGCTCTCCAGCCAGACGGGGGACTCTGGCAGCGGTAGGAGGATCACGAAGAGTGCCACTGTAATAAAAACCAATAGTTATATTCCAATTTTTTACTGGAAATTATCGAGCGTTTGGCTACCATCTCACTAAAGTAAGTAAAGACGTGGCCTAAATAGAGCACTCTTTCCCAGAAGGAGCTTATTTACTCTGGACTTGAAGAGTCCGAGGTTGTAATCTACCGGGAAAACAATTTAAATTTCAACAAAATGTTCAACTATATTTTTCCATTTTGTAGGTTGCGCATTTAGGCAGCTAAAGCGTATTCACTACATAAACAGTGGGAAATTCGCTTGCTGCCAGCTGCCAGCGATTATTCCCTTGAAAACTCGTAAATATAATGCCACATTGCCTGTTCTTTTTAGCTGTCCACCTGATGATCATACCAATCCATGACATAAATTATCCATTGCAACGAACCCTGTGGCGCAGCGGGCGAAGGTCCGCCCGTGACGCAGGAGGTAGCGGGCTCGATTGCCGCTTCGGGACAAACGATTATACGATCTGCATATGTTTAATTAAGTACTATCTGTTTTATAAGGTGATTAATAAAAGTATTATATATCTATCTGTCTATTTGTTCCGGGTATTCTGGGTGTTTTATAAAAAATATATAATAAAAAATATATATCTATTCTATGTAATGTATTGTATTAAGCAACAGTTATCTAGTATGTACCTATAACGCAAGTGCAATGTGCTGTGTGAATTGTCCAGCAGTTGTTACTTATTAACTTTTGCAAGAGAACATGACGCGGAAGGTGTTGTACTTTCCTACTTACATACTGGCCCCTTACGTTAGATTCTAAGAGCCTTGGAGAAATCAGATACTTACTGCAAAATAAAGCTGAGAAGAACGCCAGATACCTCCAAGCCAGCCAGTTGCCAGCCACGTATGAAAGGAGGATGCCTAAAGACATCGACAGTGTTGGCAGCGACCCGAGGCGTCCTCTGATCTCAGGGTCACAGCATTCGCTTACCTGTGAAGACACAAAAATATAATTATCAATAGCCAAGAATCGACCGACGAAAAACCGGGTCGTCCTCTCGCAAGTTGGGTTGACGATATCATCCGGGTTGCAGCCTTGCAATGCGTACCTACGTAGGTGCAGGAAGCACAGAACAGAAAAAGCTGACAAAAGCGAAAGGAGGCCTATACACAGCAGTGGGTAATACCAGGCTAGAATGATGATGAAATCAATAGCAATGCTCAGCTGTAAGATTGATATAACATTTCTTTAAGGCGTCGTAGTAGGCTACAATGTTTTCTAGAAATGATGATTTGAAAACATGTTTTGAACAAGTTATGAGACATTTAAAACGCATGTTCACTATAATTTCTATGTACCTAGCAGGAAGTTGCAACAGACCGTGACGTTTGGAGGAAAACACAGTCCTTTACCCAAGAGTGAGAAATACTAGAATAATGGACATAATTTACATGATCCCATCTAATCTGATCTTTTCTTAGTAATCGAAATTACTATATTTTTACAGAACTTTAATAAACTGCTACCACTCTTCAGTTTGTTATATCTATTTAGGTGCCTATGTTAAGTATTTTTGTCTCGCACCTCATGTTTCTAATAAAATGTTCGTTCTCATGCCTAAAGAGGCACCTAATCTGCCATATGTTATTCGCATGAACAGAAAGCATTGAAGTAGGTGTTCAGTGGCCTCATTGTTCCTGTCGATAGTATAATATTGTGCATGAAAGGATGCAGACAATGATCGCTATACCTAGTAGGTACCTACGCGGTCTCATCATCAATGAGAATACATCGTATCAATAGCATCACCTTGATAGCTGCTTCCTAAAGAGATCCGTAATTATTTAGGTAGGAAATAGTAATGTTTACTTTTGAACAGATCATCAATCTTGATACTTATCTCGAAATTACCAAATGCTTATTTGATGGTAGGTAGGTACTTACAGTAGGTACTTCTAGTCAAATTAGCCAAATGAAATAAATATACCTACCTACCTACGCCTAATAATAATAACGTCATTTTGCTACGATCGTGTTTTGTCACATGGCAAGGTTGACATTTCAATTATTTGGCATTTTGTAATGGTTAAAGATAATTTGGCGTGTTTTAAAAAACGATTACCCGATTTCAAATTCCGGTAGGTAATATGTCACCTACTTATGTCTCGGACGAACGAAATTATACCTCCCTTACTTTCCCTGACCGAAGGTCTATGTTCACGTGCAAAAATTTTGTTTACACTGGGTCGCCATGTCTAGTTATAATAAGTCAAAGTCAAGTCTAATTTAGTTTGATGACACATGGATGAGACTGTTGACGCCCGTTGCTATGGAAACCGTTAGGTGATAGTAAAATGATCATTATTATCAATGATATTATACACTCGTATAAACTACATGATGAATTTTACAAACCTAGGCTTTATAGCTCATGCCTATAGCAATTCCTCGAAAATAAAACTTAAAGGGACAATCAAAGTTGAAAGTTGAACAAAGAAAGAATCATCAAAATCTATTAACAATTGGCGCTGATATCACCAAAACTGTTGTAGGTAGCTAGTCGTAATTCTCCAAATATATTATGTTGCTTTGTAAGTTTAACGAGATAAAGACTAATCCCTCGGGAATAACATTTTTATGGGACCACCTCGGGATCATGTGAATGAATCAGTAAAATCGGTTAACCATAGGCGGAGATATAAATTAACTCAATACATAATATGTAGGTATAGGTACATAAAAAAACATACAGTCGAACTAAGAACCTCCTCCTTTTTAAAGTCGGTTGAAAAGGTCCCCTAATCCGTCAAATATCTAGGTGAGTATACAATATACAATTGAGTTATCTGTTATCTATCATATCACTCGTCAGCATCACATTATGATCTTCAACAAAACAACGTCACAAATAATTTTATTGTGCTTGATGCTGTAAAATACCTGCAATAACAGGTTAGGTCATTCAAAGTTTATCGATCTCATATCGTAAGTGAGTTCTCAATACCTAACTTATAACAAAAAGCAGGAGGTCTCATGAATCATTTTTCAATTGAAGTCGCTTTCAAATGATTTATCAGAAGAAACAGGATTGACTGGCTCATTTGCCGCCTACATTTACTGCGCTTATCGTATTTTGTACATACCTACCTACCGCAGGAGAGACATTATATTCCAATATATAATCCAATATCCATTTTAGCTATGGCGGTCGTGGCGGAAGAATCGGAGCTGGAGGGGTCTCCAGCTCGACAGATGTGGCGCGGCGGGCGATGGTCCGCCTGCGACGCAGGAGGTTGCGGGTTCGATCCCGCCTTAAGACAAATGATTGTACGATCTGCAAATATTTGTTCCGTGTGTTCTGGGTATTTTCTATGTATAATAAAATTTCTATCTATGTAATGTATTGTATTAAGTATATCAATCATTTAGTACCCATAACACAAGCTCTGCTTAGCTTGAGGCTAGATGATAATGTGTGGATTGTCAAGCATATGTATCATCATCATCAACCTACCGTAGTCCTCTGCTGGTTATAGGCCTCCCCCAATGAGCGCCATAGCGCCCTGTCGTTAGCTTGCCGCATCCAGCATCTGCCTGCAGTTTTTCGCAGATCGTCATTTTCTCATGTTCTTGTTCCTTTTAAGGTGACTAAGATAGGAATTTGGAAAATGCGCCCTCTATCAGGTTTAAACTAGGGGTTGAAGGTTTATAGGAAAATGCTCTGTATTTCAGCAATCGTAAGCATTAGACCTACAAATATTCCTCTTACAAAACGAATACACATTTGATTCAACGTTTTCATAGCAGTGAGCCTGGAATGAAAAACCGACAGAATAAAACGTTTGTCTTGAATTGTGAAAATTATCAAAAGTATGGAAAAATTCAATCAAATCCGACGTAGACGACGTCATGGGTAACAGCTAGTTTTGTATACTTTGATAAAAACCTACTCACATAAACCTGAGCCGTAGCCAGAACGAAACCGACGCAGACGCCAGACAAGAACCTCCCGATCAGCACCAGGAAGAAGTGCCTTGCGAACCCGAGAAGCAACCAAGCAGCCAGCCACAGGGGGGTGGTCAGCTGCAGCGTGCGTCGCCGCCCAGCACGCTGCATCAGTGCTCCTGATACCATGCTGCCCACGAATGCACCCAGAGGAGGTATTGCACCTGAAAACACAACGGATGTTGTTGGACACGCCACCTGCTAGCTAGCTTACGTGGGTAAGTTCGGAAAAGTGTCATGGCGGAAAATTACAAATAATTTTGGGTAGGCTAGCTAAGAAAAATTTTAATTCTCTGATTAAACTTGACCTGCTAGCTTGATACTATTACCGCAGCTTACATCATCTTCTTTGCTTGAATTTATGCACTGCTAGGTCGCAGACCCGCATCCTCCTGCGTCGCAGAGCAAACGTTGCTGAAGTAGGTTTGCTCGGCGACGCCAGTGCGACATGTATCAGGGAAATTTACAAGAAAGCCACTTTCGCGAACGACATTTGCGCGAGTAGACAGTTGCGCGAGTGACAAGTTAGCAAAGGACTTTTGCGCGAGTGGCCATATGTGCAAGTAGACACATGCGCGATTAAAGCCTTGGATCCCTTGAGCCTTGGATGCCTTAGATCTTCGTAGATCGTGCTATGATGCTACGCTTGTCCTGCGTAGGGAACAAAAAATGACACACTTATATTGGCACAATCACAATGTGTCACAATTTTCTTTCTATTATTTTTTTGTTTGTGTTTAGTCAACCAATGCTTTCAAGGCGTGTCTATTCGCGCAAACATCTTTAGCTCACGTGTCACTCGCGCAAATGTCCTTCGCACAAAGACCCCTAGCGATATCGTAGTACATAAGTACTACGAAATCGCTAGGGGTCTTTGTGTACATAAGTTAAACCAGCTACATACCGATCCATGACTTCTGCTCACTGTACGATATAATGTGAGGGTCGAGCTTCTCCATGGAGGGGATAGCTGATGCGGAGTAGCCTCGCACCAGCCCGATGATTAGGAACGCGAGAGATGCGCCGAAAGTCAGCCATAGCTAGAATAAACAATTTCATTTCATTTCAATATTTAAATAGTAAGTACCTATAAGGCAAGCTCTATGCTAGATGATGCTGTGTGAATTCTCCAGTATTATCTATTATTGATTTATTGCTTCTGCGTAGGTTTGGAACTCTGCGGCGGCGCGGCGTCTGTTCGCTCTGCCATTAGCATCCTGGATATCTACTAGACTAGGAACCTAACCCGCAACCGCCTGCATCGCAGGTGGATCTTCGCTCGCTACGCCACAGATCATCATAAAAATAGAGTCAAATCAAAATCAAGACTACCGGAGCACATGATTTTAGTAGAATTAGCTCCACAATTATGATTGTGAATAGATGCACTTACATTAAACATTCAGCTGGCATTCAATATAACATCCCACACAACAAAAAACTATAAGCTAAAGTGCTTAAGGGGCGAACCTAACGGGTTTGGTTATCAAACTAGGCCTAGATCTCAGTACTCACAGGATCCCCGTGGTAAAAAACTCGAATTACATAAAATTCATTTTTTTTCTTAGGTTCCTTGAACGTGATAAGATAACACGATTAAGAAAAACATTATTTCGATAAAAAAACATGAAAGTGCCCCGCGGTTACGTTTGCACCATTGATTTGCCCCATTAATGGTGCAGACGTAACTGATTAGTTATGTTTGCACCATTCAAATTGATACAACTACTAACTTTGCTTTCCTCGCCGTAGATAAACTCAATAAAAAAATGTTTATTTAGCGTTTGTTTTTAACATGGTTTTTAGAATAGAATGTACATTAAAATAAACCGTATGTCCGAGATTTATGTATGTACATTTTAAATGACAGCTCTCAAAATATTATTTTTGCCACAAACCAAATGAAAACCAACCTTTTGGTGACAGCTGTCAAACTTAAACATCCAACAAAAAATAAGAATTCATTAGATTTTCTCACTACAATTTATTTATACTATCTTAACTTTTCTAAAACTAACGGCACATTTATGTCGCCATTAGTTAGCGATATAGCTTTTATTTTATTGAAAAATACAATTCAATAATAAAAACAAATCAGAACCAGTATTTACAATTGAAACAATAAAGCTAACTGCAGACTGTTGCAAACAATCTACAGGTAGTTCAACTGATCCATGGAACAGGTAACTAACAACATTAGTTAGCTGCATTTGTACATGCATTATTTTGTGCTATTAATTTCGCGTTCGTTGAGTGCGCTCATGGGCCCTACAGCGAGATCAGTCGAAGAGATGCTGAAGGTATGTGCTGACTACGCTGCTTCCCATGGTCTGCGCTATAATATTAAGAAGTGCGAATACATTGTCTTTAAGGCCGCCGGAAATAATCTCAAAGACTTCCCAGAGATAACCCTGAACGGCATGATCATCAGCAAAGTCTCATCTTTTAAATATCTAGGGCACCGACGACCTTAAAGACAATGTTGACATTGAAAGGGAACGTAGGGCTCTAGCGGTGAGGGGTAACATGTTGATTCGTAGGTTTTCCCGGTGTTCAGAAGAAGTCAAAATAACGCTTTTTAAAGCCTATTGTCAGGGTTTCTACACCGGGAACCTATGGATCAGCTACAACAAACGGCCGCTGGAGACCCTACGCATCCAGTACAATAATATATTTAGGATGATGTTGGGACTGCCTCGATTTTGCATTGCATCGGGGATGTTTGCGGAATACGAGACGGATGGATTTGCTGCCATCCTCCGTAAAAAGACCGCATCCCTAATGCGCAGGGTACGTGACAGCCCCAACACCATCCTAAAAACCATAGCAGGTAGAATCACCTCCCCCCTGTGGAAATGTTTCATGGGGAGAGTGATTTAATTTAATTTAGTATGATTATTATTATTATTTTTTGTATAGTTAACCCTAATTATAAGTTCTAATTGTATGTACTAACAAATTATGAATCTTAGTTATTTGAATTAAAATATTTTTTTTTTTATTTATTATAAATTTATTATTTATTTATTTATTTACTTTGCAATCTAAAATACTAAAATACTATCCTAATTAAGTAGGTATCACGCTTTATACTGACTCAATTTCTATAAGAATAGCACAAAGTTTATTCTCTAAAATAGAGATTGAGTTAAGTTTATGTTAACCTAATGTACCTATCGTATATAAACTCTTTAATTCAGTAATAAGTTTTAGTTATGAGTAGATTTTTTAGTTTTTTTAGTTTGCTGATGATGGCATCATCGTCAGTAACCCAGCGCCAGATTTTTCAATTTTTGTGTAGATATTTATGTTTTCATCCAAACTATTTGCATATTCTGATTGTTTTCCTGTTTAGTTTGAAACCGCTTATGCTCTCGATGTCACCGCAAATCACTGGTAAATATTTCATTGCTAGGTTGGTATTAAGTTGGTATTTAAAAGAACTGTGTACCTGCATAAACTATTGTATGGTAGTTCACCTTGTTAAGCACAATTTACGATAAGTCTGCAATCGTGAATCATTTATCTCTCGGTTTTTTTTTTAAGAGGGCGCAATGCTCGCTATTTTGTGAAAAGAGTAGCCATAGGATCTTGCGTTCATAGGAGCGGGACAGAGCATACGCTTTTGGAACACGCACAAAAATCAAGTGTTTGCTTATTTACAAGAAAACACTACACAACTTATGAAGAAACTGGTTCAAGGAACCAAATAATTACATTTATTTAAGGAACCGAATCAAAACATAAGTAATTGCAATACATCGCAAAATTTCTGAAATCTCGACCAAATTATGTGCAAAACAGTGAACTTTTACGTTTTTTTTTTATCGTACTTTTTTTCTCTATCGTGTTTTTACATTCAAGTAACCAAAGAAAAAAAATTGAATTTTATATAGTTCGAGTTTTTTTCCACGGAGATCAAGTGAGTACTGAGATCTAGGCCTAGTTTGACAATCATACCCCTTAGGTTCGCCCCCTAAGTTCGTCTATTAAACAAAGCTAGATGGAAGATGTCTCTAACACTCATTGCTTTGCAGCATGTAAGCTTAGTTGGTTGCCGTTTGGTATTTTAATTTTGTGAACATTAATTAACTTTTGGTTCCACCTGGAATTTCATTCAAAATTTCATTTTGAGATGAAGCTCGAACGGCTTGGCATTGTTCTTGCCCCAATGCTGCTCCCCCAAAATATCTTTTGTCCAAACGGTAATGGGACGAGCCTCTGTGTGAGTTGACACGGAATTGTTTCTTACAAACGTGCTCCAGCTCTGCGGATCGTGCCCGTCTCCTGGCCGTTTCTAAATGGGAGTCAGGACATTGGTTGCAAGCATATCCTTCATTTAACACTGGCACTTTATTGGATCCCGTAACTTTCCGTATCGCAACATGTCTTCGGTTGGGTGTAAGGTGTTGTGCGCCTCATCAATGCCAGTGCGGTACTGCTGTCGAACAGCTTGGTCATCACGTATTATCGTGTACTAGGGCCGCCGGTCGCCGGTAGGATAACTCTTCATGCCAGCCTTAACGACATCATCCGGCGGGCCTTTGTCACCGCTAACGTACCAGCTATTCTCGAACCGAATGGTCTGATGCGTGACGATGGCAAGAGGCCCGACGGCATGACACTAGTTCCATGGGAGTTGGGGAGGCCCATTGTGTGGGACGCTACATACGTCGACGCACTTGCGCCTTCCCATCTCCCTAGGACATTCGTGAGGGCTGGTGCGGCGGCAGATTTTGCCGAGGATCTCAAGAGGTACAGGTCTCGACAGAGCCTACACATTTGCTCCCTTTGGGGTAGGGACCGTGGGGTACCGAGTCTCTCCGGGTTTGTAAAAAGCTATCTGAGCGTCTGGTCGAAGCGATGCGTGACCCGAGAGCTGGTGGGTATCTGGCGCAGCGCATCAGCATTGCCATACAGCGGGGCAATGCATCCAGCGTCTTGGGGACGCTTCCAACTGGTCAGTCGGATATGGAGTCAATATGGAAAAGTTGAGCTACCTGTAGATTGTTTGCAACAGTCTGCAGTTTTATTATTTGATGTAATTTTCTTAATGTTAATTAACTTTTTGTATTTTTAATATTTAAAAACAGTAGGTATATGTTTTATTAACAATGATCTTACAAAACTTCTCATGAAGTCCACAGGTGATCGCAATGCTGGCTTCTATTTTGGTTGATAATGCTGCCAGCATTCTGGGCACTCTGCCTTCTGGTGAGGGCTTAGATATTTAGGAAATATTAGTTGTAATTATACCTACATCGATAAAAATTAATATCTAAAACTCACTTACTTGGGACGCCAAGTTTCAGATAATAATATGTAAGCAATATTTATGTAATATATTTTTTTAAGTCAAATCGACAAGTAATGTAAACTACGTATAAAAAGACGCGGCAACAGAGTGAATTTTAGGTTAATTATGGGCGGTTTGTTTATGAACATTCTACACCAAGTTTGGCTAGTGGTCTATGAATTATTGCGATGACCTTTAGGTGTGGCAATTTTAGTATTATCCACAATAGAATAGACTGGCATGACCGGCGGAAGAGAGCGATCACTGCCATCACGTGTGCACCTCAGTGAATTTGTTCCTAACGCGAGCGGCTATTTGATTGCGCTTAAAGATACCACTGAGAATTCAAGGACTAGAATAAGTTTGTGAAGTTGGCAGTTGGCAGAAAATATAAATAACTAGCTTCCGCGGCCCACGGCTTCGCACGCACTTTACCGGAATAAAAAGTAGCCTATGTCCGTCCAAGGGATATCATTTATCTGCCAAATTTCATTGAGATCCGTTCTGCCGTTTAGGCATGAAACGGAAACAGACAGACAGAGTTACTTTCGAATTCATCTTCAAATCAAATGAAATCATATTGTTTATTTGCAAGAATACAAAATTATTATATAATGTCAGATCTTATAACTATTTTAGTAAATGTATTCAGCCTGCACGCAGGCGTGCAAATATTAAGCGAGTCATATTATTAAAATTATTTATTAAAAAAAAATTCATTCACGGAATCAATATTAAAAAAAATATCCTACATTCTTTTTTAAAAACCGATTTCCTTTATTTTAAGTTTTGCAGGACAAATACTAATCTCTCGGATATAAATTGTTTATGTGACCACCACGGAGTCATTCTCTAACCTCTAGAGAACTAGACAGTAAATAGCAAAAGAATTTTTGAAATCGGCCCATGATTCGACGCAGAAATCGACGAACATACCTACATATAGCCGAACATAGAACCTTCTATATAAGCAGCCTGAACCGCCGACAAAAAAAAATTAAGTTAAGTAAGTTAAATTTACAACGTTAGACTGTAGCGTATGGTGAATTTTGTATAACAACTTAAGGAATTGTTCCCGTTACATAGCGAGACGTTACGTCGCGAATTTATTGGACGGCCTTAAGGTCAACAGTACGGTCAGCGCGATAAATGAAGAACGGTCTCAGTATGGCCGTATTCAATATGTATTCCATCGTTGAAATAAAAATTTACTCTAAGCGCATTCGAGAACCATTTTTGGTCGAAACAAGATATGGCTAGGTTTGTTTATAACACTACATATTAGAGGTATTATATACCCAGACCCGAAACAAATATGATCTGCAAATCATGCAAAATTTCCCCCGCGGCGGGAATAAAAGCCGCGGCCTCCTGCGACGCAGGCGAACCCTCGTCCGCTGCGCCGCTGAAGTCGTTTTATACAACAAAATGTAATTTTTTTTTTAATTTTAATGCGGCATGTAGTTGCATTATTTGGTTTTCTTTCCATGCAGCAATTTTACATGCTATCTGGTATTTATTGAAACAAATTGTTAAAACCAAGTTTGTATGAGAAAAATTTAACTCGTCCTGCCCTACGTTTCAGCATCCCCGCATCCAGCATCTGCCTGCAGTCTTTCGCATATCGTCATCCCACCTGGCCGAAGGGCGTCCTACCCTATGTTAGCTGAGTCGCAGTCTCTGCTCAAGAACCGGTTTACCCCAGTGATGTCGCTTCTTCGTGAGATATAGCCGGCCCACTGCCACTTCAGCTTGCTAATTCTTTGAGCTATGTATGTCGATAACTTTGGTTCTCTGTCGGATATATTGGTTACGAACTTACGAAGTAGTACCAAGTATAAGAGTTTATTTTGTAGTTCATATTTTAGGCCGTGCCTATTATAAAAGCTGGCTCAGTCATCGATATTGATCGATGATTTTCTATGGCAAAGCATCATCGACACACTCAAGCATAGATCGATTACTGAGCATAGTTTCATATTACGGGCCTTAGTTTGTTCATTGTGTTTATTGATACAGTTATGTTTGTTTAATTAAATTCCGGTACTTGTAACTTTATTAACAATGAAAATAACAATCAAATAATATATACAAATTAGAACTAGTGTTTACAATTGAGCTAACTACAGAATATTGCATACAACCTACTGGTGGCTCAGCTGGTCCATATCAATACAAGTCGGAAGCGTCCTCAAGACGCTGGATGCATTGCACCGCAGGAACTTGTTATAATTCAATATTGTTAGTTGAATTCCACTGTCTGCTTATTATATTCCGCTAAACTCGAAGACAATCGATTGTTGAAGACAATGGTGTCGTCACAGAATCTTCACGTTTTGGTACCAGGCGATTCTGCGACGATACCAATGTCATAGATAAACGATTTGTAAGCCGAATTGGGCCCCAAGATTGAACAGGACCGATTATTGTGGCGATCTAAGGGAGGTAGACCAGCAGTGGAATTCGATGATAGATCATGACTTTGCAATTCTTATCTTGAAAATTTGCATATCTTGAAACTACTTTGCGACCTTTATCTACTTATTAGAATAAATAGATCAGGATTTTCCGTGAATTAGAAATAATAAAATAATGATAGGCACTATTAGCAGAGAATATACAGGGTTATTGGTAATATTACTGACACTGCGTGAACTGCAGGTGCTGCCCATTACCACGAACACGTTTGTGAAGGTCTTAATTTTTGATTTTGTAATCCTCTCTGATACAAAATGAAAAAACACGTCTGTCCAGAACCCAATGAATTGCTAAGACCGATCTTCTACTCTCACAGCCACTGTTAATTCAAGGCAGAGCTGTTTGTAAGTTTAGTTTCAAATAAAGTTTCTCTAAAGAACGATAATTGAATGGAAGAAGGTTTTTTCTACCAAAACCAAATTTAAGAATTAAGGCCGGCATCTTCACAATCATTGGTGATGATGGGGAGAACCTCTAGTTAACGCAGCGTCAGTGAATTACCAATAACCCTGTATGCATAATAATACTGACGTATTAGCACGGTAATGTTGTCACGATGCAGATCAACCTACTGAATTTTGATTGAACTTGATTTAGGTACATCTACTCGAAATAACTTTATCGATGTCATAATCATATTTAAATGTACATTTTATATAATAAACAAATTAAAAAAGAACTTGGATTAATTGGACCACTATAACTACTTTAATTGATGCTCTAACTAACGGAATACTCATGACAATGGGGTGATTCTGATCGCAGCGGAGGTCTACTGCTACTTTGAACAACTTTATTCAAATTCAAAGAGCTTTGTTTCCTTTAGACCTTAAAGACTCTTGGACACGTCACAAAATTCAAATAACATAAGTAAAACTAGGAAATAAGGTGATCGCTTTGATTTTTGTTCACTTCAATCTTTTTAAGGTAAAGTACAGATGCGAACAAGGAACCTTTACCTTGTTAGGTTGTTAGTTTTCGAGTTGGAGCAAAACTTGTCACAAGCTTTTTTATCCGCTAGATAATCTGATATTTTGTAGTAAGCCTTTTTACAAAAGATATGTTTGTTTGACAATTTGTTTGAATTTATTTATTGATAATTTTTTCAATTCATTTGGTATTTTGTTGTAGAAGCGTGAACATTGCCCTTTAAAAGATACATTAATCTTGTGTAGCCGCGAGTTTATTCTTATATCTAGTATTTAACTTAATATGCATGTCGCTATTTCTAGGGAACCGATTAATGTACATAGGAGTGTACACCAAGCTTTCATAAGTACACACTGACATGGTAGGTACTGTCATTATGTTTATTTCTATGAATTTTTCACGTAGGGTTTCTCTGGGACCCATATTAGAGATTGCACGAACAGCCCTCTTCTGCAGCACAAACACGGTGTTAATATTGCGTTCCCCCAACACTATGGAAGTAACTGGAATAGACTAGTCTATGAGAATCAACGTCGGACCCGCCCCCCTCTACGCTTAGTTCACCAATATCGTGACACCTTGTATATTGTGATTGCAGGTCACAGAAATCCAATATTTTATTATTAGGTATGAGACGCTTCAACGCGTGTGATAATAAATCATAAATCACATTCATTATGTGTTCCAAGGAAAGAAATCAGTCCTTTAACGTTATAGATAGGTACCCACAGTACTTGCATAAAAGATTATGAATACTGTGTTAACAATAAAGATAATTTATCGGACTTATTGTTATTTACTGACCTCTTCGAACCCAATAATAATATAGGTGTAGATATAGTACATTAAAAACTTGACCGATTAAGATTGACTCGGTATAGACAGGTAATGCCCCTAGTTGTATTATATTGTATTGTATAATTATAAACTAGTCAAACTCGATGTAGAATGTTTATGAACAAACCGCTCTTACTTACCCTAAAATTCACTCTGTTGTCGCGTCTTCTTATACGCAATTTACATAACTACTCGTTGGTTTGAGATCCTTCCTTCAATAATTTGAGATGCGCGATAGAGTGTCCAGCCAAGTTCAGAAAGAAATAGGCGATGCAATAGCAGTTTGTATCTTTACACGAACCATTGGGCACGCCATTTGGTCCCATCTGTATCTTAGATATTATTAAACCTACAGACTTGCAATTTTGCATGTCTGGTGAGATCATGAATAGGTAGAGTATCTACTCTACCTATTCAGGATATCTATCCTGAATAGGTTATTGAGGTCCAAAAAATGCCATTTTTAACCACAGACTCATAAAAAAACTAAACTACTTATACCTTTTACAGAAAATGTTGTCCAAATTTTAAAAGGTTGATTGGAGCACCTCACAGTGAGTTAACACTATACAACTTAGCTAAGAACCATCAGCAATGAACCTTATACCGTTTACAGAAAATTTTGTCTAAATTTTAAAAGGTTGATTGGTGCGCCCCCTGGTGAGTAGACACCATACAACTCAGCTAAGAACAATCGCCATCGCCTGTTGGGGTACGGATTCCGCTTCGGGATCCGATGATGTACTAGGAGTATTAGCGAGGAAACTAGAGTGAAAAAACTTACTAAACATGTTTCATATCTCGATTCCTTGATCAGATCGGCCATTGTACTGAAAAACGGACAGATAGGCGTTACTCTGGTTTTTACTCTTCATTTAACACCAAAACGCGCGTGGATTATATTTTATACAATTTTCAATGTTATTTATGTATGTATCGAACATTTTATTTCACTCTCCAAAAAAAAACAAAAAAAAAGAACGTACATACAGACGAACATACAAACTCCTTTTTTCGAAGTCGGTTAAAAATACCTTGTAGAGCTATCTATTTCCGAGTGCGACTCCCTCACGGAAACTGGTCCCCGGACACACCAGACAAGACAAGACACGATGTTTCCATAGGGAGTCACTGACGGTCACATTTAAATAGAAGAACGAAAAAAGGATCAATAAATTAAGAATCAGGATTAATCTAGCAAGCAAGCAACGTGTTATTGAGAACTAATTAAGATAAGATTATAGTAAACCTATAGGTTATTATTAAGTTTGGCGTATGAAAATTATTTTTAAAGGACATCAGTTCATTACAGCCACCCAGCATCCGACCCGCACCGCCTCGCCTCGTGCGGTTAGTATTCTTTATAAGGAAATCTATGGATATGCGCTCACTACATCAACTCCGGATCGCCTCGCTCGCAAGCTGTCGACGCGTTGACGGCGAGAGAGACCACCCGCCGTCCACGCACGGGTGGCGTGTGGATAGCTCGCTGCTCGCATTGCGTTGACAGCGCTTGAGGTCCCAAGTGGACCGCGACCCGCCCACGCGAGGTTCACTGGTTGACCGCGCGTCAACCGCCGACGCCGCCGCGGCGTCCGCGGCGCGAGGCGAGGCGGTGCGAGTCGGGTGCCGGATGGCTCCAATGAGTGATGATGATGATATTAAAGCGTGCCAAATTTTATATCACGATTTGCTGCTGCTTTACTAATATAATGCTGTAGAAATATTTAATAGGCTGCCCAATGTTGGTCCCAGGCCATTACTTACTGACTAATTTAGTCTTTTTTGCCGACCACTTAATATTTGATATTTATTTATTCCTTATTAACAAAATAAATTGTGTGCGGAAACATAAATTAAATTAAATTTACAAAATTATGCACTATGTATTAGATGCAGCTCAATTTTCTGCTGACCGTATAAACAATACCTTTATTTAATTATTTTAGGTCTATGAGAAAACTACGTGCGAATATGCGAATTAGCGTGTTTATTAATGTACGACAGAGAACCAAAGTTATCGACATAGCTCAAATAATTAGCAAGCTGAAGTGGCAGTGGGCCGGCCATATCGCGAAGAACCGACAACCGCTAGGGTAAACGTGTTCTTGAGTGGAGACCGTAACTCGTCAAACGTAGTTTAGGACCTACGAATAAAAGGTAACCCTTCAATTGAAAACACCACAAAGTTGCAACGAAGAAGAACCAGTTTATAAAACCTTGGTTGATGATAAACCAAATAAAAACAAGTTTACCAACCTGTTTCAAAAGTGCTGGCGATATATTTGTCATTTTCCTTCCAAACAAATTCGAACAAAAGATTTTCATCAATGCACTAATCACTTGTTTCAAACACTTCAAACAGCACTGTTTTCAACAGATAATGAGACGGTCCTATTCTTTCGACTTTTGTTTATTTGATGAGGACATTGAATAAAGATACACAAGGTACTTATGTTATTGTCTGGATCGCGATTGAGAGCAACCGGCCGTCGCCGCTGCCTTTACAGATCTGCGTTCCATCGAGCTGCGGTTGCAGACTTATCCTACCAGCATCTCACCTCATCAGATCAAGTGATCTGAAGGATGGTTTTGCAGCCATGTGACCTATCGATCACACTGAAATTATTTGCATGCTCATTTTATAATAAACATTATTTAGGCATCTGCAAACATAAAGAGGTTTACTTATAAACGTTGCATAACTTATGTTTTTATATTGTGACTGCCCGCGACTTTACACGCTCTTTGTTATTATTAAATATTTGTTCCGGGTGTTCTGGGTATTTTCTATATATAATAAAAAATATCTATCTATGTTATGTATTGTATTAAGTTTATCAGTCATCTAGTACCCATAACACAAGCTCTGCTTACTTTGGGGCTAGATGATGATGTGTGGATTGTCCAGCATTATTTATTATTATTATTTATTTATTTATTTTCCGAGATAGAAATAAAATCTCCGTCCCCGGGATACCATCTATCTCCATAACAAATTTCATTAGATAGATGTATAGATAAGGTTTTTATTTACGACTTCAGACACACACATACATATCAGACTACAGCAATTATACAGGATGGTAGTAAAAAGAAACAATAATAAAAATACATTCATTAAGATCCGTTCAGCCGTTGAGGCGTGAAAAGGTAGCAGACAGATAAACAAGTAGAAAGACAGACAAAGATACATTCAAATTTATAATATGAATATAGATTGTTTTGAGAGTTTTGGACAATTTAATAGATAACTAGAGGTATAATAGGAGGTGCTTCATTCGTGTTCTATTACTCATGAATTCTCGTCTCTGGCGGTCTTCCGCCCCCAGCAGCGCACAGGTAAATTAATTCTACTACACTAATATTATTTTGAAAGTAATTCTGTCTCTCTGTCTGTTACCTTTTCACGACGAAACGGCTGGACAGATCTCAATGAAATTTGATAGGGAGATACATAAAATCTCGGAGAAGGATAAAAGCTGGTTTTTATTCCGGATATTTAGGTTCGTAAAACGCCGCGGGCGCGGGCTAGTAAATAAGCTAATTGAGCAAAAGACAAGCTTCGATCGTATTGATTTTTCATCGACTTGAAGCAGGTTAAACCTGGACACCTGTGCTCGCTGTAAAACAGAAAGTAAGAGTTGTTACCTTACAAGTGGTGAGCGATTGTTGCTGTAAGATAAGGTGTAGGTATGTACCTTTTAATCGCCGTGATAACACTAGGTTTTGGCCTAGCCTTATCACGGCGTATAATTTTGAATAATTTTTCTGAAAAAATCAATCAAATAATCTAAAATCTCGTATGAGCGTTCGATTTCGATGTCTAGATTTGTCTGATAAAAATTGCAGCATTTTGACAACTTAAGTGGCACAGTGAGCGATTAAAGATTGGATATGGGTTCGATACCCGTATCGATATGAAGATATTATGTGACCGACAAGAGGGGGAAGTGAAAAAGTGATGGTAGGGATCTTTCGAGGAACAAAAAGGTTGTGGTAGAGGGTCTATGCCATTTTAATTCAAACTAAAAGCACCAACTATTCAGTCTGGTCGAACTGTTTTTTGATCTTAAGAAAACGCCTCATTCATATTTTAGATGTAAGAAAATATTTCCATTATAATTTCCAGCATTAAATATGTACATAAATTAAAAAACATACTACATGTGACAGACTAGCGTCACCTGTGAAATAATACGCAAGACAGAAGTCTCGTGCATGTGGTTCAATGCCCCATCCTTTTATTGCCCATTTGTTTTTTTTGGTCGTAATGCTCTTACTCTACCATTGCTCTACCATGACTGTGATAGATATTTGTTTTATATTATATTTTAGATAGATATTTTTTGTTGGGAATCGAACTACTCGTAGCAACCTCCTCCGTCACAGACGGACCTTCGCCTGCCGTGCCACATCGGTCGTCATGAGTATCATGCGTGATTACGAGAATGTTCAGATTTGTTTGCTATAGGCAGGGACCGTACAACCCCGAGTTTGGGTTAACCCCTTCGAATGGGTAACACTTTCATCGTCTGCGCATTTCGATTGGGTTACCCTTTGTTCGGGTAACCCGCATAAAACACATATCAAAGGGTAACCCTTTCATTGGGTTTTAGCAACGATGGGGTTACCCTTCGTTACGCTATTGAAGGGGTTACCCCTTTGTATGGGTTTTTACTTTTTAGTGTTAAAACCAGCTAGGTACCTCTACATTATTTGTAACAGTCTGCTGATATCTGAGAATCATTTATTGAGACCAGCTACCTCTAGATTGTTTTCAACGGTCTGCTGATATCTGAGAATCAATTATTGAAACCAGCTAACTCTAGATTGTTTTCAACAGTCTGCAGATATCTGAGAATCAAATATGGAAACCAGCTACCTCTAGATTGTTTTCAACAGTCTGCTGAAATCTGAGAATCAATTATTGAAACCAGCTACCTCTAGATTGTTTTCAACAGTCTGCTGATATTTGAGAATCAATTATTGAAACCAGCTACCTTTAGATTGTTTGCAACAGTCTGCTGATATCTGAGAATCAATTATTGAAACCAGCTTCCTCTAGATTGTTTGCAACAGTCTGCTCTTTTCTGAGAATCAATTATTCGAACCAGCTACCTTTAGATGGTTTGCAACAGTCTGCAGATATCTGAGAATCAACTATTGAAACCAGCTATTTCTAGATTGTTTTCAACAGTCTGCGAATCAATTATTGAAACCAGCTACCTCTAGATTGTTTGCAACAGTTTGGGGGAGATAATACAATTTTATATTTAATATAATTTGGCACCTGTTCAGTGCATCAAACAAGCCGCTATTAGGTCAAAGGTGCCGACGCAACAACGCCGCCGCGCCGTTCGCCCCGCGCCCCGCTGGCGTGTTTTATGAACAAAAACATTTACTATTTTCAACCTTACGCAAATCAAATAGACATTATTATTACACTACTTCAAGATGCCTAGGGTTACCGTGTTACAATGATTGAAAGGGTAACCCCAAACGAATGGGTTATTAAAACTATCTAAAACCCAAAACCCTTTCAATAGGGTAACCCAGTCGAATGGGTTTTGAAGGGGTTACCCCTAAAAGCGGGTTATTCATTGAAAGTGTTACCCCTGCGGACAGGGTTTTAAAACAACTTCTTGAAAAAACCCTGTCGAAAACCCCTTCAACGGGTAACCAAATCAGTCCCTGGCTATAGGTACATACATATCAGGTCCAGTCACACTTGGTAGTGAAATTATATAATTTTGTGTACCTACCATGTGTAACTAAATTCCTATGTTTTAGGTATTATATTATATGTTAATCTTGGTCATTAAGAGATAAAATACTGACTTTTCCTTCGTATTGCATGTCTTTGAACCTGATTTTAAGCAATGCAATAACAGAAAAACAGTGGTTGACCTTAGACGAGGTATTGATACCTAGACGCCCATAAAGAAGGAAATACGGAACACCTTCACTTCTTTTTAGGGTTTCGAAAATCGGAGATCCGTTTCGAAACAGGTCTCGCTTTTTCTGTCTTTTTTTCCGTCTTTAATATCTCAGCAACTACAGCAGCAAATTACTTGAAATTTAAAATAATAATACATTTTGTGCGTTTGTACAGATTAAACATAAAAAATAATAATAAAATAAAATGAAAATTTTCACTACAAATTGTGATGTCGATATTTTAAAAAAGACCTACATGGTCAAATGGGGTATCAAATGAAAGGTATCAGTTTGTACATTTTAAAACCGTTTTTAAAATATCGGTAGGTTTCATACTTTTTGAAATATTTTGAAAAAGTCGAAAAATTACCCCCGCCCCTGTAGTAAAAAAGATATGAAGATAGGTGAGACTTTACGTGATTAAAAAAAATCCTTATAAAATTAAATCTCAGCAACCGTGTCTTAGGACATTCATTCTACCAGAGAAATGTAGCCCATTAGCCCCCCAACTCTAGGAAAAACTATGTCGGTCGCACTACTAAACACCCTGTATAAGTACTACGTATTCACGTTCAAGTCCAGTTCTCAACTCTGTAGAGACCTAAGTACAAGATAAGTTCTAGTGATAAGGAAGGGCCTTATCAAAATTCTTCTAAGCAATGTTTTTCTCATTCTGACTTAGGAGAAAAGAAGAAAACAAACCCCTCTAGTGCTCCATTGCTTATGGTTAAAAGGTGTAAGAGAGCCCTATTTCAGTAATTAAATAGGTAAAAATAAAGCAAACTGGCCATGTGGTGCCAGCCAGCATAGAATTTGCACCACCCCAACTCTTCCAGCGGGTGTCGTATAAGGGGCGACTAATGGACTAAGGGTCTACCGGGGGGCGGGCAGCAGCGATCCCCAACCCGCATGCCCAGCGTAGGGATTATGGGCTTATGAAGAAAGAAGAAAAATTAGCAAGCTGAAGTGGCAGTAGGCCGGCCATATCTCGCGAAGAACCGACCAACGCTGGGGTAAACGTGTTCTTGAGTGGAGACCGCGACTCGGTAGAAGTAGTGTAGGACACCCTCCAGCTTGGTAGGTCGACGCCCTGCGAAAGACTGCAGGCAGATGCTAGATGCGGCAAGCTGAAGACAGGGTGCTATGGCGCTCATTAGGGGAGGCCTATGTCCAGCATTAGACTAATATAGGTTGATGATGATGATGATATTTTCATCATCATCATAAGAGATATCTTGAAAGGTTCTTATCAGGAGGAGGCCTGCGCTCATCAATGGGTATAAAGATTGTAGTGTAGAACCTTCGAAAATATTGCATACTCGAGGAACCCACGACGTGCGAATCTAACACACACTTCTTATAAAAATCAGATTTTTTAGTATTGCAGGTTCTTTATATTATTTGTTCGTCATACCGTCATACTTGTTTACCGGGTCACGTACAATATTACACCTAAATAAGTAGGTACGCACAAAGGTACAAGTATCCATACTTATCACATGACCGGTGATCCGCATTCCTCATCATATGCAGTACCTAGTCTCCAGGATCTTGGATTTACTTACATTATATACGTATTGAAATATCGCTTGCCCCGGGGAACAAAGTCATAAAGCACTATTACGACTGTTTTATTGTTGTCTCATTTTTAACATCCTTAGGTGATATGATAACTTTATTTTTTTCAGATTTTAAGCAAAACATTTTAAAAACACGTAGGTAGATGTTTTTTTTATTTCACGGAAATTGTTTTGTACACAATCTCAGTACTACTTGTTAACATAATTTTACTTTCCGGAAATAAAACCCAACAACCATGAAGATAGTTTATGTTCAGATTCAGATTCATTTATTGGTACAATAACATACAAGTCGTAATGTGTCAAGATACAAGTTTTTTTTTTTTTAAATTAAACATTATATTCAATACACAGTCAAAAAAATAATAATACAATAAACAATTGGTACACTGAAATAAATTAACAGGTAAATAAATAAAAAGAGTCATACATAGTGCAACAGTTATTATAATTGAGGTTTAGATTGTAATTCTACAAAAAAATCATAATAGTTAATACGTCTGTTTTGAGTCAAAGCACAGGAAGCAGCAAAACGTAAGTTGCTATTATATCTTATATTTCCGTATAAGGTTCTCATATACCATAGGTATATTGCCGCGAAAAGAGTGGTACCTAATAACTTTTACGTTCTAGACATCCATCCATCATTATTACCCTCGCAATGTGCGGTTACTATGTCGTTCGTAATTAAGTTCAAACAGCGAAACAATCGTAAAATGCTATTGCTCTTCAGTCTAATTAGATAAATTACTGTAAAGTACATTTTGTAAATATTTACATATTAATAACATTGTCTCTATCGTCAAATAGAAAAAAAAAATAGCTTGCAATTGATATTTAATTTGTATAAGTACCTAGGAGCCTAGAAATTGTAGAATTACTAAAATCTTTATTAACAAAGAAAATTATAATTCAATAATAAAAACAAATTAGAACTAGTATTTACAATTGAAAAAATTAAGCTAACTGCAGACTGTTGCAAGTCATCTACAAGTAGCTCAACTGATCCATATCAATACCAGTCGGAAGCGTCCCCAAGACAAGGCAAGGCAAGGCTAGGCTGCATTGCCTTGCCTTGTCTTGGGGACATTTGTACGATCTGCAAATATTTGTTCCGGGTGTTCTGGGTATTTTATATATATAATAAAAATATCTATCTATGTTATGTATTGTATTAAGTTTATCAGTCATCTAGTACCCATAACACAAGCTTTGCTTACTTTGGGGCTAGATGATGCTGTGTGGATTGTCCAGCGTTATTTAATTATTATTATTATTATTATTATATTTATTTATTATTGCCCCGCTGTATGGCAATGCTGATGCGCTGCGCCTGATACCCACCAGCTCTCGGGTCACGCGTCGCGTTTTCCAGACGCTCAGATTACTTTTTAAAACCCGGAGAATTACTTGCTTTTATTTTTCCTGCCAAAAAATAGATTTTGCTATTATGACTTTGTTCCCCGGGCAAGCGATAAGTTTGCTCAATACTTATAAAGCAGATACCTATTTAGTGAAGGATTTTTATTATTAGGATCGATTTCTAATCTATGTTCAAATGTGTTAACATTTACAATGTAGCGTGTCTGTTATTTATCTAATTTAATTTCTCGTAAGTACAGACACGAATGATAAAAGCCTAAACTTGGTGCCTAAAAACTACCAAACTGACGAGTTCTTATAATTTAGGGAAAGCAAACAAACTATTATTTAAATTAGTACAATTACACTGATAGACTCTGATAAATTATTATCACTGATTAACACAATGCGATAAATTGATTCAGTGTTTAATGTAATATCGTCCAAATATGTTGTTACTGACGTTATTCGCGCTTGCATTTAGTCCATTTGCCGTCGGTAAGTTGGTAATATTGTACTGTAAATAATTATTATTGTAAATATTGTAAAACCTACAGACCAATTGTAAATATAATGTAATGATGACTAAACCTCCTCCTTACTTTTACATCCATACTTTTACTTACCTACTTAATATTATAAATTCGAAAGTATCTGTCTGTCTGTCTGTTACCTTTCATGCCTGAACGGCTAAACTGTTCTTATTGAAATTTGGCAGGGAGTTACGGTATCCCAGGGATGGACATAGGGAACTTTTTATCCCGGTAAAGTGCGTGCGAAGCCACGGACTGTTTTCTGCTCCTATATTGGTTTTAATTTTAACCTCAACAAATATCTAGGTTGCCTGGAAGAAATCGCTCGCAGCGATAAGGCCGCCTATTGTACTAAGTATTTGGTAAATGTAGATATAAGGTTTATAATATGTTATTTTTTTAAGTACAATAAAGTGTTCATTCATTAATTCATTTGTTTTTTATTCCTAATCAATTTGTCTTGGATTTCACGGAACGTAGTCATAAGATATAAGATTACATAGGGAATACGGTTTTGTCTGATCCCAGCAGATGTCTTGTCCTATCTGTGTAACGCGTTTGGATTTTCAATAGTGAATAATAGTTTGTAAATACATACAGCCTGTATGTATTTACAAACAAGTCTTGTTTGAATATAGCAAATATAGGAACTTAGTCATAGGATCTTTAGGATTTCACCACAAAAAATGTGGTGTCTTTCTGTCTGGATACATACATAACTAAGCAAATTGAGAGGTTACAATAACTATTTACTTCATTTCAGGGCAGTTTGGCACACATAAACAAGACTTCGGCTATGTTGACGTCAGAGAAGGAGCGCACATGTTCTACTGGCTGTTCTACACAACAGCTGACGTCGAGAACTACACCGACAGGCCTCTTATCGTCTGGCTTCAAGGCGGCCCTGGTGGCTCTTCAACTGGCATTGGAAACTTCGAGATACTTGGTCCTCTGGACCTGTCTCTACAAGAGCGGAACACTTCATGGGTAAAGCTAGGGAACGGTTCTTCTGGTCGCGGATTGTTTTTATTCTTCTGGAAGAAAAATATAATTAGAGAATAGAAACAAATGGCAATGGTCTTTATTGACAAAGAAATCAAATTACCTACAATCAAATAATAAAAATAAATTAGAACTTGTATTTACAATTGAAACAATTGATCAGTTGAGCTACCTGTAGATTGTTTGCAACAGTCTGCAGTAAGCTTAATTGTTTCAATTAGAAACAAATTAGAACAAGTATTTACAATTGAAATAGTTGAACTAACTGTAGACTGTTGCAAATAATCTAGAGGTAGGATTCGTTGAGTAATCCATACCAATCGGAAGCATCCCCAAGACACTGCTTCGTTTTTTACACTATGTACTATCCGTGCTAATATGGATGTTGTGGCCTTATCTTAGAATTGATCACTTCATTATGTAACCATATACCGACCATATCATGAAATGGTTCATGGCTAGCTAAAACTGACTATATCGTTTAAGCATCAACTTTTAATGATATGTTAATCAACGTTTGGCCATATCATTAATGTAGGGTTTCCATGACATCACAGGTTTAATCAAAAATCCAAAAAACAAAGGAACTCTTTTTTGTAAGTACAAAAAATTGCTTATTGCAGTTGACTTGCAGTTTAAACTGGCAACAGAATACTTACATGGACATGGACTGGAGGCTTCCTTCCATCTTCTTCTCTATCTATCTGCAGTTGGGTTTTATAGCCAGTTTTTCTTTCACAGTAAGATGAGTTTATCAACCCAATGCTAATCCTAATATGAATGTTTGTTAACAAGAAGAACTAGTATAAAGTTAATAGGTGGCTCTGAGGATTACTTAGCTTATGCAAGAGTGGTTGACCTTTAGGTAGGTTCCACAGAGACCACACCACAGTACCCACCACCACGTACATTCTGGTACGTTCCTCCAAATAAAAATATCGTAATCACATGGCCTCTGCGATTATAAAATGATTTCACATAGTTTGATGTGTTTTAAAAAACGATAAACCGACTTCAAATTCCGGTTTATAGATAATATTCATCTATGCCTCGGACGAACGAAATCACCCCTCCCTTACTTTCCCTGACCAAAGGTCTATGTTCACGTCCAAAAAATTTAGTTAACACTGGCGACATCTAGTTATAATTCAAGTCTAATTTAGTTTGATGACACATCGATGAAACTGTTGACGCCCGTTGCCATTAATTAAGTGAATGAAATTATCTTAATCTGAAGATATTTTACAAACCTACGTTTTACAGCGCACATAAATTCCTCGAGAATCAAACCTATTAAGAGACCACCTTAAAATCAATTTTTATACAACAACGAAAGAACCATCAAAATCTATTAACAATTGGCGCGGATATCAATCACCAAAACTGTTGTAGCTAGTCGTGATTCTCCAAAAATATTATGTTGCTTTTTAAGTTTAACGGGATAAATACTAATCCCTCGGGAATTAACTTTTTATGGGACCACCTCGGGATCATTCTCTATACAATAGTGAAATAATCAGTAAAATCGGTTACCCATAGGCGGAGATATCAAGTAACATACATACATAAAAATAAAAACATACAGCCGAACTGCGAACCTCCTCCTTTTTGAAGTCGGTTAAAACTTGTTTGATATACTTTTATAGTTGTTATTCTGTCGAATTGAAAGTGTCGACAGTGCATTGCAGCAGTTCTTTACCAGAATTATTAAAGCGGAACTAACAAAGCGTTCTTATTCTAGGTAAAAAACTTCAATGTTATTTTCGTGGACAACCCTGTTGGGACGGGCTTCAGTTACACTGATGATCCCAGTTACCTCACCACTACCAATGACGAGATCGGTGAGCAATGTTCATTCACCTTATAGCTTATGGGAACCTTTATCATCATCAGCCCATATAATTTAGTCCACAGCTTGACATAGGACTCCCCTAATGAGCGTCATAGGCCTGCCTTCAGCTCGCCGCATCCAGCATCTGGCCTGCAGTTTTTCGCAAGTCGTCATCCCACCTGGCCGGCGGGCGTCCTACACTACGTTTGCCGAGTCGGAAAACTTATAGATTCTCAGATTTGTTAATAATTGTTTTTACCTATAAAATGTCTGTCAGTCTATTTGTTTATCTATCTTTTCTTCTTTACGGCATCTACAGTTGCAATATACAGTTAAATCGGTGGAGACTAAAACACTCTTCTTCTTGCAGCTTTGGATTTCGTAGAGCTGATGCGTGGCTTCTACGACAAGAACCCTGAGTTCAAAGGCGTACCTTTGTACATCTATGGTCAATCTTATGGCGGGAAAATGGCTGTAGATATGGCTATCCGCATGCATGAGGTAAAGAATGGTATCAATTACTCACTGCTTGAATAACTAATTAAAGCTTATCAACTCTTTCTTCCATCAGTTCTTAGCCACATAGGTACCTATGTGGCTACGTCAAATCTCATTGATGAAGCAACCTTTTAGTTTACAAAATAATTCTGATAAGTACAACTTGGTTCTAGGCTGAAAATGCTGGCACCATCGAATCTAATCTAAAAGGCATAGCAATGGGCAATGCTTGGATCTCCCCTGTAGACGCCACACTAACCTGGGGCCCCCTGTTACTAGCAGCAGGGTTAGTCGACGAGGCAGGGTACGAAGACATCCAAGCACGGGCGAGAGAAACCGAGAACCTGTTCAACGAAGGATTGTACAGAGAATCCAGTTTTGCATGGGGTGCTACACAACAGGCTGTGTTCCGAGGGACGGGAAATGTCGACTTCTACGATATTACGACTAAAATGCCAGCTCCGTTTGGTGCTGGCGATACAAAGATGAGTGCTGAAGGTACCTATGCCAAGAGTACCACTTAAATTGTGTTATTTTGCTAAGATATCAGCCTTTTTTGAAAATCGGTAGCATTTTTTTCTGATTTCGTAATCTAAATTCAGATTAATGAGAGATTTAACCGCTGGGCACAAATGTGAAAACTTTTGTCTTCTCTAAGTTTGTTTTGGTAATTATAGATGTAGTGTTAATGTTGCCTATGTATGGTAGGAATGCCCTATTCATAAAGTTCTAGCATGCTCTAGGTAGGTATCTCTACCTTTCCTACTACATTGACCAAAGCCCCTACCACGAAAATAACGAAATAATTAGTTACTAGCACTGTTTTTATATCTCCGTCTTGTTTTGAATTAATTAACCTTCTATAAACCAATTCAAAAGTACTTACGTAATATTGTTTTCATCTAGAAATCTCCAGAAACCTGATGATACAAGACGGATCTCGGCCAGCCCGGAACGAGGAATACAATCTGAACACATTGATGAACACAATCGTAAGGGAAGCTCTAAACATACCGGAGCACGTGAGCTGGGGATCCTTGTCTAACCAGGTGTTCGATATGCTAAGGGAAGACTTCATGAAGCCAGTCACTGATGGAAGTAAGTCTGTTCCCAACTATACTTGATTATCGAAACTAAGTTATTTTGTCCACAAAAGCATTTATGAATAAAAACTTATCAAAAACGCATTATTGCACAAGCAGCGCTTGGTGTTGAATAAAATTCAAATTCGAGCTTAGGACTACTATGGCCTTGTATAGACTAATCAAAACGAAAACTTTAAAAACCAATAATTATTTCGTACTCATGCGATTTGCTCCCATGATATCAGTGTCATGAAATATTTTCCACCAATACTTGTTTGATGTCCTAAGCCCTTTGTTTACAAAGAATATCTAGGATTCTAGAACCGAGTAGGTATAGATGAATGTTGCTTGTTGACTATAGGTACACTTCAGAGAACGCTTTAATCTCGAGGATCAATCTTTCTGTACAAAACTTGTTTTCCCTCTGTATTCTTGTGCGTCTTAGATGAATGAAAGATCACTGTTCAGGATGTTTGGTCTTGAGTTTCATCTTGAGACAAGTATACAGTCTACAGACACCAGTAAAGTGAGCGTGTATTTGTTTATTTACCAATCAAATAAAATACAATGGAAATTGCTAATAGAATTAAACATATCATATGTTTTTGTGATAATCACCAACACTTTTGTTTTTACAGTTGAAAAGTTGCTAAACGAAACAGACATCATCATCACGAAATACAACGGAAATCTGGATCTCATTTGCGATACGCCAGGTAAATATATGTAGTAGAATAAATCCTCGTAGACAAATAAGTAGAGACAAATAAGTAGGTAGGTAATCGAACATAAAATAATATAAGAAATGCATGTTATTTATATAAAAAAATACGTAGGGAAGAGCGTGGCGTTCTGTCTTAAAACAGTTTTTTTACTAGTACGTAGGACTGTCACCTTACTAAGGTTCTGGTACTGATGACATACCCACCAAAAAATAAAATAGTCGTAGACATAGAGTTGGTAAATCGTGTTATTTTCTTATAATTTTAGTCTTATACAAAACCTATTATGATTACCATAATATTCTACTCTACTAACCTACTATAGTTAAATATTTAAAGAAATAAAAAATCCTTATCTTTATCTTATATACCACTAAATGCTGAAAATCACACGCACTTTACTATACTACTTATACTATACTACTTTACTTATCATAAAAACTATCATAGTTTGACGAATTAATTATGCTTGTAAGCGGGTTATCAACAAGCCTCTGTGTCGAAACGTTGGTGTTCTTCCAACACATACAAGGTTAGCAGTTAACCTGCGTACATTCTTAATGAATCACACACACTCTTTATCCTGGTGCATCTACCTTCAAGTGAGTCCACCACTATAGCTCGCCACCGGCTTCTTTCCTACCCCACTTCCATTCATTAAGAGACAAATGCTCTAAGTTCCAATTTAACCACCCAAGTATATCATGGGGATCTAAGTATATTAAATTGATATCACTGTGATACCACTCTATATTTATAAAAGTCTCTTAGAAATACATAGTAACAAAGAAAACTATCTACAAAAAAAATATACTCATAACTATAATTTAAGAAATAAGGAAAAACTAGTCAAACCAATCGTACGCCTTGCAAAGGTACAAAAGCAGGGAGAATATATTAAAATACAAGTATATAATAAACTACCAATTAACATTACGAACATTGACAACTTTGAACATTTTAAAAACATAATCAAGCATTTCTTTGAAAGCCATGCATTCTACAGCAGCAGTGAATTTATGAGTACTAATCTATTGCAATCCCTTTCTTTACATAATGTGAAAACATGACATTGAACTTTATGATCTGGAATGAAATGACATGTGTATTTTATCTTTTCAAATTGTACAGTTTGTGACTTGCCTTGTATAACGACCTATGTTATAAATGGTAAATAAATAAATGAATGAATGAATGAATGAATGAATTCCTAACCTTCTGATATCCTTCTGACACCCTTGTACCTGGATTGTAAAATAAATGAAAACCCTTGTTGAATGTTATTGAAGGTCAGATTCTTTGGGTGGACCGCCTGCAATGGCCCGGAGCAGAAGAATACAAGAACTCCCCCCGACTCCCCATATGGGAAAACGGCCGACTGGAAGGGTACTACCAGGCGTATGGCAATTTTAGATTCTTCTGGATCAACGTAGCTGGGCATAGTGTAAGGCAAATTATATCTATCTGGTATTAGTCCAAGCACGTTTGAATACGATAGGGATTTTTTTAACCGAGACAGCTGTTTATACAGTTATTGGTTATTGGACAGTTATTGTTCAGAAGTTCTTGGCATTAGTCTTGAACGAAGAAGAGTTAGCAAGAATTAGCAAGCTGAAGTGGCAGTGGGCCGGCCTTATCTCAAGAAAAACCAACAACCGCTGGGGTAAACGTGTTCTTGAGTGGAGACGTGACTCTGCAAACGTAGTGCAGGACGTCCTCCTGCCAATACTAGGTGATGACGATGATGATGATGAAAAAGAGTTAAGCGCTACTTTGCTGATGACCTGTAATGTTCGATTTTTAACGAGGTCCATCAGACTCATCAGTGTTCTGTTTTGCTAAATCACTTTAATTATTGGTGCTTCGATCAGGCCCTGTCACCCATGCTGCAAATACAGAGATGCAAAACTGATAATAATTGTTACGGCAATAACCCATGCTCTGTCTATCCTGTCTATTAATTTACAGGTACCCCGAGACAACCCAGCTGGAACCAACGCTTTTCTCCGTGACATGACTTCGTTCGGGTGATAATTAAATTATTATTAAAATTGAACAAGGTTGCATTTTTATTAATTGACTTGAAAATGTCCATGTTCCGCAGCTGCCTAGATTTTAGATACTTGTAAAATAATTGCTCAATTTTTTTTTTGTAACTGGGAAATTAACAATCTAATAATAAAAACAAATAAGAACTAGTATTTACAAATGAAACAATTAAGCTAACTGCAGACTGTTGCAAACAATCTACAGGTAGCTCAACTGAAAAGTTAATTAAATTATTACTTAAAATGGTCTTTATTGACAAAGAAAATTACAATTAAATACTAAAAACAAATTAGAACTAGTATTTAAAATTTAAACAATTAAGCTAACTGCAGACTTTTGCAAACAATCTATACAATCTACAGGTAGCTCAACTGAACATTCTTAAAATTAATTTTCGTACGTAGTACATATCTACTTACGAAAATTTAAATCTACGTTTAGTAAGTCTAATTAAACCTACATCTACAGCATATTTACGCTAGTCCACTGTTGGACCTAGGCCTCTCCTTTTATTTATGCGGCTTTAGGGCCTAAAGGGTAATTAATCTAATTATTCCATTTTAATTAGAAATTATCTTATCAAATCCAGTGAATGTCTTAAAATATTTGAATTAAGCGTATCATGCCAGTATCTATAGATAAAATACCGATAAAGATTAGGTAAGTGTAGACATTCTTCGTGAATTTAATTAGGTAGGTGCCTGTTGCAATTAAAACAACCATCGAAATGGTCAGAACGAGAACAATAGTAATATCAGTGGTTGTTACTCTGGTAGTGGCTGCTGGATTGGCTGCGCTGATATGGTGGTTGGTACGAGAAATTAGTGAGAAAGGTAATTTTATCTTAGCTTTTCTATCAACCTTTAAATCTACGGATCTGCGTGAAGGGATTCAGGGGCCCTATTCTCCAAAATAGGTACGCAATTTTATGTTATGTTTTTATGTGAAAATTGGTACTCTAATTCGGTGTATTAGAGTACAAACATTTGCCGAAACGCTACACGCAATTGCGTATTGGAGAGTTAAAATAAGCCTCCAGGCGCAGTCGCCGCTACAGCACTCGACGTTACGGGAATCAACTTACTTACGCTAAGTCGGAATGCAGTAATCAATTCACAAATTCTTGGTAATACGAGGGTTAAAATACTAAGAACTCTCTCTCATTATCTGTCTCTGATATAATGTTTGTCTTTTACAGTGCTAGCACCTGGGCCTTAATTCCACTAAATTAATCGCTTCACCATAACAATGGTATCGTCTCAGAATTATACATTTTGGCATTTTATCTTGGATGAAAGTAACTACAGATGGAAGGACGCGGGTTAAAAGCGTCTAAGTTGGATCCATTCTATCAATCTCTCCGTGCATATAGCACCGCACGCACTATCTACAGTTTCTTTCATCTATGGACGATTCTGCGACGATACCATTGTCATAGTAAAGCGATTGGCTAGCAGAATTCGGCCCCTGTTCTATCCATAAAAGTTTAATGTAAGAAGGTTTAGGAACATTATAATATAAAGTAATGTTGGCTAATGCACTAATGGCCCCTTTGTTACGGAAAATTAGTGATTGCGAGAGTTGTCCATACAAAAGACATAAACGCGCTCCGCAAAAGTAATACGTTAGGAAAATTATTTTATTTTAATAACGAAATATTCTACCTTACTAAATATTTAGCTTAGCACGGTATCTAATACCTATTTACTTAACTGTATGTATTTATATCATCATCATAAACACAATATGTCGTAGCATAGATAACTACGTCCACCGAACTCGTAAGAACTCTTAATATGCCATAGCTCCAGAGAATATTTTCGGTGACGTCAGACACACAGCAGCGTTCACCAGGATCGCTGACGTCGGCGACGTGTTCTGGTGGTTCTTTCCCACCTCGGCTGCTGCCACGAAGCCACTTCTATTGTGGCTAGATGGCGTTACGGGCTTGCCGCCGAGCCTGCTGGCCAACTTTGGCATGCTCGGACCTTATGACCTGAATATGAACCGGCGGGAAGATTCTTGGGTATGCTTTTAGACATAAATATTTGGCGTAATTTTGCTAGTTTCTTCCTGTGGCATCGCACGCGTTGTTTCTATGGAAACGTTTTAAGATTATTGCTATCATGGGAACTGATTTATGGGATTAGCTAGTGTTTTATTTTGGTCCAGAGACGCGAAATATGCAAAATTTTAGCCAGTTCCTTTCAGTAGTTTTGGCGTGAAGAAGTAACGAACATCCATCCATTCATTCAAACATTCACATTTATAATAGTGTGATAGTGTGATTAGTCCAATTAGGTAAGTGCTAGACCTATGCTTCTCTTTAGAGGCGGACCTAGCAGGTTTAGTTGTCAAACTATGCCTAGGTCTCAGTACTCACGGGATACGATTAAAAAAATCATGAGAGTACCGTTTCGCACATAATTTGGTTGAGATCTCAGGAACTCTACGGTCTATTGAAATGATTTGTTTTGATTCATAAGTAATTAGTAATTATTCGGTTCATTGAACCAGTTTCTTCATAAGTTGTGAACTTTTCTTGTAAATAAGCAAGAAAAGTTCACGCAAAAGAAAAGAAAAGTTGAGCGCCATTTCACTCCGTTTTCTTGCCGCATCCAGCATCTTTCTGCAGTGTTTCAAACATCATCAATCCTCCTGGATTTAACATCTCATCTACTATTCTAACTTAAAATTATTAGGTACATAAACAAAGCATCGGCTCTCATGAAAGTTATTTTGAGTACTTTACTTACATTATTCATTTCACTGGCAGGTTATTTTCTAATTGGGCAAATGTTGCAAATAACAACCGCTACCTCTATTAGATTAGATTATGCTGGGTGTCTCAAAAGAAAGGGCATATTTGTTTAGCTTACAGCGTGAACGTAACGCTTCGGTGGGAAGGATTATGTAAATCGGTAGCCTAGCTCTTGGGAATGTAGTCGCTATGGAGCGTTTCTCGGGAGTAAATCGAGCGTTTCGATTTTTTACTTGTCCTTTCTTTTGAGACACCCTGTATTATAACCACATAACTATTTTGCAGACAGATGAATACAACCTGCTATTTGTGGATGCCCCTATTGGTACAGGGTTCAGCACACCCCTGAATGATGACGCTATACCGAGAAGTATTGATGAACATGGTAGGTATTTTTTTTTAATTTAGCATTAAATGGGTGGTGTTAAGTTTATAGCTGTGAACAATGTAACACGTATATAAACACATTTGTTTGCAGTGGAGTACTTGGTTTTGACGCTCCAGTCTTTCTACGAAGCTCACAGTGAACACGGCGATGCGCCTCTTTACATTGTCGGACAGGGTAGTGGAGCACAGTTGGGTCTTGCTTTAGCTGGACGTCTTGCAGAGGTGAGAAATCTGTAACCATTTATTGTATTAGGGTTCAACCTAGTTTCAACTAATTCTTAAAACAATCGAACGCAGTGCACTAGGCAGAGCGTTAAGTCGTAAGTCTTGCGCCTGACCTCTCCCCCTACGTGGCGGTTCATCCGTCTCATCGAATTTTCGCATTGAGGAAACAGTCTTTGCCCACACACTTGTGCACTTTAACAATTATGTCTCCGCGCACATAGCTTGTCTCCGTTAAGACTGGCCGCTGTGGTCGAGGTATTTCTTGTACTTATATACCTACATTATGATCAGGGTGACCCCACCAACACAAACTTTTCGAAAAACAAAATAAAAACAAAAGAAAAATTTATATTCTAATAAAACCTGATTTTTTTGCTTTATAATTATTTTTCCAAATTCTGGTCTCTAATGAGACCAGAATTTGGAAAAAGTTTGAATTTCAGGATTAAATTACAGCGGTTACCATTATTTTATGTTGTCTAGGCTAGTACCAGCTTCACCCACAACCTGCAGGGTGTTGTCCTCGGAAACGGGATCGTCTCACCAGCCTTAGTGCTAACAAAACTCGGCTTCTACCTCGAAGAACTGGGTTACATCGATGCCAATGGCCGAGCCACCATAGAGAGCCTCTCAGATGAAACGAACTCCTTGGTTCAGCAAGAAGAATATGAAGCAGCATTCGTCAAGTTCCTTTCTTTGGGAGACGTCGTGAACCAAGCCGGAGCTGTGGCTGTGAATTTGAACTTTATTATTGAGAAACTAACAAATGAAAGCGTCACAGGCCGTGGTAAGCAACATGCTTAAAAGAGCAGCAAGTATTTTTTCTAGTACTTAGATTTTTTTTTAAATAATCGTACTACTATTATTTTCGTACCTCATCAGCACATACTTATACGTCTGCTACCCCCAAACAACAAGGGTTTTTTTTCCAATAACCACCACGCTTGGCAGGCGAACTTGTGGTCGCAGTTGGGGTATGAGATAATACCACAGATTAACTATATAGTACTACGATAATACATAGAAGGGAAGCTGCTGTCCTTTCTCCGATAAATTCCCTCAGTCGGCTCTTCATCTCATTCGCCAGCCGAGTTGGAGGAGTCGATTATAACGCAGTGACCGCCACGTAACTTATTGGAAATTATATAATTGTAGAGACGATTGAACAAATTTTATATTTTAGATGTGGACTTCTTTGGACAAATGTCTTATCTAAACCGATTGGGTTCCGACGGCTACTCTTTCATGGAGGACACCATTGCCGTTGCTCTAGGCATTAATGGCGAGTACGATAGAAGCAGATCCCAGGCAGTTGCGGCTTTTAGAGATATCTTCATGATCCCATCTGTTCCACTGGGTAAGAAAAACACAAAATCAGCCAGCACTTTTAGGATTTTTTCGAGCCGGATGGTCTGTCTCGTGACGATGATGGTAAGACGCCCGATGACGGTATGACCTAGACGGTATGACGGTAGACCCTAGCCACTTGGGAGTTGGGGAGACCCATTATAGGGACGCTACGTGTATGGTTCAGTTGAGCTAACTCTAGGTTGTTTTTAATAGTCTGCAGTTAGCTCAACTGTTCCTGTTGCATTAGTAAAGGTTTAATTTTTTTATAGTTCTATTGCTTAGCTTATAGGTACATATGTTCATAGCTCTCAATAACAAATTGATGAAAGAAATATCCTCTTTAAGCACTCAAATAAAAATGGTTCTATCTAAGATACCTTACCTACCTACTATGTTTTCAGTTGAACAAATTTTGAACAACACGAATTTAACTGTCATCATCTACAACGGGAATCTGGATGCTGTTTCTAACACCCCAGGTTAGTACTTATACTTACATTGCATATACCTACGAAAATATAGGTACTTAATAAAAAGCTCAAGCTAAAATAAAATTACTATCAATAACAACAACAAAATCAATGAACGCCATCTAGCAATGAGTGGCTGCACTAATCGCTAGATTAGATAATTAACTAGGGATAGCGTTATGAAGAAGGGCACACAATGCTGCAACCGTTCTAAAAATACAAATACAACTGATATTTTATTTCATATTACGTCATATTTTACTGTTTCAGGCCAGTTAGAGTGGGTAAACAATCTACAGTGGGACGGCCAAGAAGAGTTTAAAAACAGCGCCCGGCAAACTTTTATCGTGAATAGAATCGTCGAAGGTTACTTCCGGGTAACAGACCGGCTGAAGTTTTACTGGATGAATGCAGCTGGACAATCGGTACCTAGCTGAAACATATATTTTTTTTGGTTCATTCAGCGAAATGAACAAATTCCTTTTTCCGTGGGTAAAAAACCTACTTCTTTCTCAATATTAATTGGTTTTTCTTTGTTATACAGGTGCCCGTCGACAGTCCAGTAGCCATACGACGAGTATTTCAATTGATTACTGAGCAATAGTAGAATATTTATTTTATTTTCTTTTACTTATGTTTTATTTTGGATCAATACGTCATGAAAAATAAATTGTAAGAAAAAAGCTTTGTTTTTAGTTTGTTTCCGCACGCTAAAATTATTAGTTAGGTACCTATGTGAAAAGTAGAATCACGTGATTTGTTCATCCAAGAGCCAATATGACGAGCACTTTGTTGACATTTATCGTATGAATTAGGTTACTGAAATGGCAACTGGAATACCTACGTATCATCAGTAGGCTACTTTATCCCGGAAACAACGCATGTGAAACCGCAGGTAGAAAGTAGGGTAAAGGGTTCTTAACCACATAAGGAAATTGACTCACTCATTTTTAATTAAATTTTAATGCGCTTTGAAATCTCCTTTTTATCAGTTTACAAGATAACGAAAATACCATTGATTAGATACTAATAAATAAAATTCACAAAGAAAAGTCGAATCAGTTTTTAATTCAATGAAAAAAGAAAAATATTTTTATTTGTTTGACCCGTTTTCACAGAACTTGGCCACAAAATACAGTTATTGGACACCCTTTTTACAGTAGCTAGCGACTCATTCAGATGTATAGTCTTCAATCAATCAACATTACTTGCGGTGAATTGTAATCTAGCTAAGTGTTCATGTTCTTCCTCGAATAGCAACTAGATATCTGTAGAGGTGGAGAAGAGTCCGAGTCTGCATTGTCGTTGCAAGCATAGCAATATGGCTGTAGGTAATCGTTATCATCTGCAGGAATATTAGGTTTGAGGGAAGTTGAGATGCAATTTTTGTGGTAGGTAGGTACCTTTTGCTTTAGGCACCCACAACATTCAAGACCTCGCTTGGTTATGCAACCTTTTCAATAATCACACAGTAGAGTAATTTTTCCAATTCAGGAGGTAGTTGACTTTACAGTTGCAATTTCAAAAACTGCCTGGTCTAGGTATTCCTGTTTCTTCTCCATTACCGGAATTCTTACTTCGCATTGAAAGTTTCCTTCCTGCTCTTTTTTCGTAAGGGGTTGATTTTCTTTTATCAATTTGTTGTCCTCTCTTATACGTTAACGGTTTTCTTTTTAAAATTTTCTGGTCTGTGATGCCTTAATATCCTCTTTATTTTGTTAAATTTTTAGCAAATATGTAACTTCTTAAATCTATGCGCCAACAACTGTGCTGATTTTTATTAAAGTTTTTGGCCTTTCCATATTTTGTATGGAAAACGAATAATTTGTACTTTGTAATTTGTACGTAGCGATTAAAAATATCACAAACTGTCAAATAAATTCACGATGCGATCATTAATAATACAATGTTTCTATGTTTATAAACCATTTTTACATTACATTTCGTTAAACTTATATTCTAACTGTTTTGACAACCAAAAACTGATTTTTTCCCGCTACTGACTGCTCAGGGTTTTTTTTATTGTCAGCGGGTAAATGCTGATGTTGATTATGTTGGAATCAAAAATCAAAGTGAAATACTAAATTATAAAGAGTATTAATGCAGTAAAACACATTGCTTGTGAACGCTTTCGCACGATATTAATGATTTATTGAGAAAGTGGCTAAGTACCGTATGGTGGCCAAGAACTGTATCAGTTACCCTAGTTCGACAACAGTGTTCAACATTCGACTCTTCGTTAATAGGTAGCAAGGCTGTCAAAAGCAGACAAAAAATTTTTAGACATAATTATTCTGGTTTTAACGTGGAGAAAAGCATTCATTTCTGAAGTCAGGCAGGTGCTATCGCTTCGAGAGCATCATCACATCACATCACTTTGTGAAAAGCTCGCTATTTGTCAATCTTAACCAGGTATGTCATTAGCGTTCGTCATGTCAATGTCAAATTCTCAATCAATCAATCATGCTGGCTGCTACACTGCTGTAGACTGCTGCACTTATAGAAGCCAAAAAAGAAGAAGCCTTTTACCTTTTTGATGCTGTGTTTATTTCATTTTCTTAAATATATAAAACTCCATTATTCCGAATTTACGGTTTACGTTATCTTACGTTGGCAGAAGTAGATAAAAGCATTCGATCAGAGTACAATTAAGCATTATCTCCTGTTAACTTCAGTAATTATCCATAGCCACCAAGAAAAATGGCTGATATTCTTGATATTCTGGATATCGAGGCCCCAACCTCAGAGATCAGCCGGGAGAGTATAATCCACGGCGACAAGAACAAGAAAAAGTATGTAACTACCAAAGCTGTGAAACGGCCGGAGGGCATGCACCGAGAAGTATTTGCGCTTCTGTTCAATGATAACAAGGAGTTGCCGCCGATGATGCCCACTGACACAGGTATTTGAACATCTACTACATCATAAATACAAAGTATCAGCATTTTACTATACTAGTTTGACCGCATTCACCCTGAATAAGTCCATCGACGATGAAACAATGTTATTTCAACACAAACAAGGTTTATAGTAAACCGCTTACATTATTAATGAAAGGATCAGCATCATTCTTTCCTATATGTTGCTGTACGCCTGTAATATAACCTTCAGTGGGATGGGTCATACAGGCAACAGTTGCATTGCACCTACTCATGATGTGTGAATTGGGTTTCAGGAAAATCATACAAACAGACAAAAGCTAAGCTTGGCATGCGCAAAGTCAGAAAGTGGGTATGGGCTCCTTTCACAAACCCGGCTAGAAAAGATAATGCAGTATTCCACCACTGGAAGAGAGCTTCGGATGAGGCAAAGGAATATCCCTTTGCTCAATTCAATAAGGTACATTCATCCTTATCTGTACTAGATATTAGTGCAGGATTATCTGTGTTCAGTTTAAAGATCTTTTAATAATATATACTCAAAAAAAATAACAAACTAGTTTCTTAGAATGAGTACCTATTCCAATGAATATACCAATATATGTATGCAATATACATATATATTAAGATAACAATGTATCTAAATATAAGTATTAGCTATGTGAAGTTACAGTATATCTACGGCGTTTTACATATTTAATTTAAATTAATTTCTTCTTAAGACTATTTTAATCTTACAGTTTTCAAGACTATGTTAAAGATAAGAAATTTCCTAAAACATCTCAAAAATTTACTATAAAATATTAGTAACTTTAAAAATGCTAATATTTTCCAGCAAGTATTAATACCATCATACTCAGAGTCTGAATACAACCAGTACCTGAAATCCGAGGACTGGAGCCAGGCGGAGACGGACCACCTGATGGACCTGTGCCAGAGGTTTGACCTGAGGTTCATTGTGATACAAGATCGCTGGGATAAGGCTGCATTCAGAGACAGGAGTGTGGAGGACTTGAAGGAGCGTTACTATGGCATTTGTGCTACTTTGAGTAAGGTAAATAGAAAAACATTATTAATAAATAAAAATAATAAAAAATGCTAGACAATCTACACAGCATCATCTAGCCCCAAGCTAAGCAGAGCTTTTTAGGGTATGTGATGACTGATATACTTAATACAATACATTACATAGATAATTATATACTAATATTCTCTAGGAATAAAATAAATAAAAATAGAAAGAGGTAAGAGAAGTTAACAATAAAATATGATTCTATATCTGTATAATAAATCTCCAACAATGATGTGCGGAAGAATCAAGGCATTGTCACACCTGTTTGGTTAAATTAGGCATTAAATCATAATTGCAGGCTATTTTCATAGTTTAATCCATGATCTGTAAGCTCTTAAGGCTACTAAGTCAGAGATAACAAACATTTCCATTTTCACCATAAAAAACTTAGTTGAATCTTCACCTGTTCATTGTGTTTTATATTTCAGGTAAAAACAAACCCATGGTCTAACACAGTGACTGTGGTTAATGGGGAGAAAAGGATATACCATTATGATGCTGAACATGAAAGAAAGAGGAAGGAACAACTCAGGAGACTTTTTGACAGAACCCAAGAACAGGTTAGTTCCAATGGTAAAACATTAACAGAATAAAATACATGGAGCTAGATATTATTGAATTTAGAGCCCCAAGGGATTTTATTAGCATATTTTTATTTTTCCTTTTTTTTAATAGGAATGTGCTGTTTTTATACCTTTTTTTTCTAACCTTTATTATGTATTTTATTAAGCATTTTGGAAAAGCTCTTCTAGGAATCATTCTCGTTTGTGAGGTCATCTCGCCATCATAAACCATCGTATCATAAACCTTTATTCAAGAATACAAAAAAACAATACTCTGTATAGATCCGGCATGATTATTTTTCACATTCCAGATCGAAGAGGAACAAATGTTACTCGCAGAGCTGAAAAAGATAGAAGCAAGGAAGCGTGAGCGAGAACGCAAAACCCAGGACTTGCAGAAGCTGATATCTAGAGCTGACAGCGGTGGGGCGGCGCCCCCGGCCCACAGCGCCAATGCCAACACTGACGGAAACGTCACGCCGAGCTCTAACACAAACCTGGCTCGGAGGCATGACAAGAAGCTGCATAAGAAGAAGATCACAGCGCAGCAGCGGCCTGTCAGGGCGCCTGAGGCTGTGGTAATGTTTTCTTTTAATTACTACCAACTTTTTGTGGTGGATCTATCACACTAATATTATATTAGGCGAAAGATTGAACGGATAGATGGATGTTTGTTACTTCTTCACGCTAAAACTATTGAACAAATCGGGCTGAAATTTTGTATAGATGTAGGTAATGTAATCTTTTTATCATAAATCATTTTCCATAAGATAGAAATAACCATCAAACGTTTCAATAAACAATGCGTACGAAGCCGCGGGCGGAAACTAGGTAACTATAAAACTTTATTGGGAAATTCTAGGGACAGCATTCAAGACCGAAAATCTCACGCGGAATTTCTACATCATTTTTTTTAGCTTAATTCCTACATATATATTATGAGGAACCTATGCCCATCAGTACGGCAACAATGGCTAAAAATCACATCACATTTTTTTATAAAAGCGTAAATTTGGTTAAATGGATGGAGAATGTTACTTCTTCACGCCAACACTACTGAACGGTTCGACAGGAAACAACGCGTGCGAATCCGCGGACAGGAAGTAGTAAATAATAAATACATAGAGCGCTCTCGGTAGGTAGAAAGAGCTCCATTCATAGACCGATCTCCATTTGACGACCGATGTGGCGCGGCGGGCGAAGGTCCGCCTGCGACGCAGAAGGTTGCGGGTTCGATTCCCGCCTTGGGACAAATTTTGTACGATCTGCAAATATTTGTTCCGGGTGTTCTGGGTATTTTCTATATATAATAAAAAAAAATATCTATCTATGTTATGTATTGCATTAAGTTTATCAGTCATCTAGTACCCATAACACAAGCTCTGCTTACTTTGGGGCTAGATTATGCTGTGTGGATTGTCCAGCATTATTTATTTATTTATAGGTTACCTAGATCTGTTGCACAAAGTTTTATCAGAAATCAATAACTTTTATTTCTTTAAGCTTACAAAATAAGCTTATAAACATGTTTACGTGAGTTAATCCAATTACAGACAGTGGAGTGGTCCGGTATTAAGTTCCCTGAAGCGCGCTCGACGGGCGTATGGCTGCGGTCACAGCGAATGAAGCTTCCCCCAGGAGTCGGCCAACGGAAGACCAAGGCGATTGAGCAGGAACTCAAGCTTATGAATATTGGTAAATTAAAGAAACAACTTATTACTTTATCAATGGCAACACTAATATACAAATACAAAAAACTATTACACACTATTACTTAAAAGTCTATTTAAACCTACGCGGTATTCGCTACCCAACGTTAAATTTTTGCCGCTCTGGGTAGCGAATACCGCGGGGGCCTAAACGGGCCTTAAATTGTGTGATAAAATGCCATTAATTTTAACAACACAACGCCAGAATGTTCGAAACCTTTATTCATGCAAATGTTTCTGTCAATGGGTTTGTATCAGGTACTGCATTAGGTCTTTCTTTACTTGATGTAACTGCCGCTCAAAATGTACTTTATTTAGAAATGGAATTCTAATTTTGAATTCTTTATTTTTACTTTTTTTATAATACTATGTTTTTACAAACAAAGTAGCCGTTTGTACACTTGGTTTATAAATAATTCTTATCACACTATTATTATAAAAACGAAATTTTTGATGTATGTTAACCTCTTCACGCCGAAACTACTGAAATTATCCGGCTGAAATTTTGCATAGATGAAGCTGCGGGCAGAAGCTAGTTTATAATATTACTAACTTCTGCCCGCGCCTTCGCCCGCATTGTCTATGGACACGTCTAAATATTATTTCTATACCATTGGAACTGATATAAGGGATAAAACGTATTCTATGTTTTATTTCGGGCCTAAATCCTAATCTACATCTATGCTAAATTACAGCCCGATCCGTTTAGTAGTTTTGGCGTGTAGAAGTAACAAACATCCATCAAATCAATAATCAATAAAGAGTTTTTGACTTTGACTTTGACATCCATCCATCTAACCATCCAAACTTTCGCATTTATAATATTTGTGTGATTGATCTACAGAAACATGCATACAGTTTTAATGTTGTATACAGATGTAGCGCCGACACCGACGGAAGCAGTGTGCAAGCACTTCAATGAGCTCCGCTCGGACTTGGCACTAGTTCTGGACCTGAAGAACGCACTCGCTTCCTGCGAGTTTGAACTGCAAGCGTTACGGCACCAGTATGAAGCACTCAACCCCGGAAAGGTTTGATTTGCGTTTCTTTTTAATTTTTAACACCCCAATTGCGATTACCAGTCATTCCCACGCGCGGCGCCGCCGCCGCCTGCCAAGCGTGGTGATTATCGCAGAACCCCCTGCTTAGGGAAAGCAAGTTTAGCAGTGAACGTATTTCTACATAACTTTAGCCCTCTTCCTTTCATATGAAATTTTGTATATAAAGGCCTGTGCAGACGAGTTAGGTACCTACTTTTGTCCGCGTACTTTATTGTCCGTCAAAATTGATTGTTAAAACCAAATCGTGTAATGCACGAGTCCCCCGAACAACCTAGGATACCGGAAGACTGGACAATAAATCATTTGATTGTTTTGAAAAAACTGACGTAGAATCCCTTAATTTTACATTGTATTTAAGTTTTGCGGGACAAATACTAATATCCCTCGGGAATAAAGTTGGGACCACCTCGGGATCATTCTCTATACAATAGCGAAAAAAAATTCAAAATCGGTCCTTAATGAGCAGAGAAAGTACGTACATTCATTAAAAAAAAAACATACATGTAGCCGAAAATAGAACCTCCTTTTTTCGAAGTCGGTTAAAAAAAGTCCTCGAAAATGTATATATCATATGCCGGACCGTTACCAGTAAAGTACGCGCCGTGTGCGTTGACGGCACACTGCGTACAGTTCGCGGCGAGAGCGCTCGAACTTCCGGCGGATAAATGTTCGCGCATCGTGTGTTGAGTACGCTGTAAGTTCTCAGTGCCCATTTATTTCATGGAATGGTGATTGGTAGTTCTCCGTAGACAAAAGTCCCTCATCTACAGAGGCCTTTAGTTTGCAAAAAGTATTGTCTATAAAATTTAAGAATTATACTATAGATACCTAGTTATAATAAGACTGTTATTTTTAACTTCTTCCTCATTTCAAATGCTTTTTCTATCATTTCAGACACTGAACATACCCTCATCGATATGCAACATATCAACAGATAGTGAGACTAAACCAATGGGTGAAATTATTGATGTTGTGGGCTCACCAAGTGCTCATAATACAACCATATAGCAAAGTGCCAAAGTGCTGAGCAACAGTGCTCCTTTAGAATGAACTTCACAGCTTAACTTGGTGTTTCTAAACATTAAAGTGGTGAATTTCCACTCAAGTTAGTACAACCCATCAATAATAAGTGAAATATGGTGGTGTTCTTTGAAAGATTAGCAGCTTTGTTGGTTAACTGTGTCTCAATGTTTATGTACATATATAAGATTATCTTTTCGAAGAGCACGCCTTAGAGTTTATCTTAATTAGTTTATTATACAAATAGTCTGTTTAACATTTAACCAATATGGATAATTTGTTATGCATGTAATGTAGGTATTTGAGTGATTATAAATGTAGTGAAGTCTCATATAATGTAATTTTATTATCCCACATTTGTTGTGCTATGCTTTTGATGCTATAATGGAGAAAATTCAACAGGGTTTAGACACACTATGCTAGTTAGGCTTTAGGATTTGGAATAAGCTCAGCTTATGCCAGGTTGATAACTTAAAAACAATTGGGCATGGATTAAATTTACTTTAAAGACCTTGCTTATACTAGATAGCTCCCTTGGGAGCACCATAAGCATCTGGCATTCTCTCAATGGTGTATTTATGCTCAGCTACATACATAATGGGGACACCAGGAATCTTGCGTATTCTCCTTTTTAAATCTTTATCATTTGTTGCTACAATGTAACATTTGTGTTGAGTAATTCTCTGAACTATACAGTCATCGGCATAGGTTCCCTTGTGCAAACAAGCTATTCTTTCAAACCGAGGGTCTTTGATTATTCTCAAAGCCACTCTGTACTTTCTACCAAGCTTTTCCAACTCTCCCAAAACACAATCTGTTATGTATGGTATACACTTAGCATACAAACAATCCATCATATTCTGGATTATATCAAGCTTATTCTTTATGGAGAAGTTTATGAAGTTAGTGTCGATCAGGATATGGTAGGGAGGACCAAGCTGTGTGTTGTACTGGAAAAATAAGGCTGAGCTAGCTTGCTGGACTTCTCGTACTTTCATTTCATTGGGATCAGGCTTCTTTTTCTTCTTTGGCTCAGCCCTCTCACTTTTTTTAATCCTTGGATCGCTTGGACTTATCATCTTTTTCATCTTAGCAAATCGCTTTTCAACAATTTTTCGGGTCTTCTTTTGCTTACCCTGAAATAAAAGATGAGCAAGCAATTTAGCAAATATTTTTGTTGTCTTCAGAGTTTATTTACCAACTTAAAAACTAAATCAGTGGATAGGATCAGGTTTTGTCTACAACTTACCATGACTTGGCTCTGAACAGGTGAAGAAACTTATAAATAAAGAATAGCACGCTGCCACTATATTATTTGCTATCTGTGTTGCAAAATCAAAGATCAGCGAGCAAATTAATAGGTAGTACTTTTTTTACGTTTATCACAACACCATGACAACATCCAGCAGAGAAAATAAAACATATAACATAACCTCAAAAAGTCACGACGACAAAATCAAAACACAATCAGTGCTGCCAACTCAATCAAGATCCTCTTTTTGTTTTTTAATTGACCAAAAGCTATTTCCAGTTCAGGGAGCTCGCACGTGTGACCGTAGATCACTAAATATCAGGTTTTCCAGGATTTCATGACTAAATGGTTGGTAATTTAGTGCTCTGATAACCCTAAAGCAGATACGTTGAATTACTTATATAATTATTTTGTTCGGCCAAGATAATTTACTTCTTGCCTTTTGATTTCATGTTTTTTTTTGTACTCGCTAGTTTTAGCATTTGCTCTTGGAATTTTGTCAGTGTCACTTTCATCCTTTGACATTGTCTTGTCAGTCACTTTGACATTTCAATTTTCAAAAACGTCTGCTCGTGAAAATACATTTTCGCTTCTTGAGGATGTCTTCTCAATATCCAGCTATAGATCTTCTCAAACTAGGAGATACTGGAAGGACGAAACCATGGTTGAACAATTACTGGCCCCAAGTATTAGGTGTAGTCTTTGGAGTCTGCGCTGGATCCTACATGAACCACCAAACAAGACGTCCCGTTTTCAGCGGTATGCATGGATTACATAATTTCCAAGAAAACAACTAAATACAACTATTTAGATACTGTTTATAAAGTATATGCAAATAACATGCACATTTGTTGACGTCATTTTGGTGTTTCAGGCATTCAGAAACACATTCTTCTTACTCTTGGCTTTACTGCGGCCTTTCATTATGTTTACAAGAAACGTGAGGATTATCTAGCTGAGAAAGACGCTGTCCTGAGACATTATGTTGAACTACACCCTGACGACTTCAAAGAACCTGGTGGTATGAGACTTTGCCTTGATGAGTCATTTCCCGTGATACAAAAAAAAACTGATGCTTATGACCAAAGCTTTAAACAATTATTACTTAAATTTTAAACTATAGAACTATATGGGTTTACTAAAGAAGTCAGAAAAAATACTACTTGACGAAACTTGGGCCAATGATTAATCTAATTAAGCATAAGTATGATTAAAATTAATGCTGAAACTGGATTTTCAGCTGAAACCGAAATTTAAATGAGTTTGTTATCTTTACATGTAATAAGTTGACGATAGACACATTAAAAACCTACAATTTTAATTCGCTACTCAAGTTTGGTATTGTAAACATCGATCAAATCAAGATCATGATCATAGATGAATTCATCAATGCTTTATTTGGTCCCACAGGCTGTTGTGACAGTTGGGACCGTTTCAAATCTCAATAGTTATTTATGTAATAATAATAATTTATTCAAAATAACTTAGGATAACAAAGTTCATCTAAAATTCTAATGGAATTAAACTAGAAAAAAAACCTGTTTTTCAGTTTAAATAAGGCGATGGTGCATACTTTAAAATGGTAAAAGTATTACTTGCTAATGTCCCATGTAGCCAAAACTATTACCCATGGCATAATTGTTACTTCTGCAAACAAAAGAATCTATATTTTTAGGTCAGGATAAAAAAAAGAGTGTTTTGTTGTGACGGGGACACCAGATAAGCATTTTCTTGATCTTTTACAACTTCTCAACAAAATTATTCTCATGTAATAACTGGCCGCTGCAGCTGTTTTAAACGCCTTGAATTGTATTTTTCTTATGTTGAATCGCTATGTACAATTGTACATTTGAAGGTGAAGAAAAATATTATGACTTTGGAAGAAAAAATATAGTAGGTACCACAATATAGGTACCAGTATACCAATCACACTACAGCGGTGTTCAAGATCAATAAAAATTTCGAAAATCATAATAATATAAAAAAATTTGGTTGATTCCTCTTGAATCAATTCTTTGGTTTGCTGTAATCACAGATTCAAGTACATACAAATTATGTTATTTATTTATTTGACTGGGGTGTCATCTTCGCTGGAATGACCTTAATTAGAATTTCTACCACGGGGATCCCGTGAGTACTAAGATCTAGCTAGGCCTAGTTTGACAACCAAACCCCTAGCCCGTTAGGTTCGCCCCTTATGGGTGCTCGTCACTGGTAATTTTAGAGCATTTGGGAAAATAGGTAATTTTGGGCTAAAAATCAACATTTTCCCAAATGAAGTTGGCTTTATATAGTTCATAGAAAATGTTATACGATTTGCGGCAAATTACTTTTCCGTAGTTTTATTTCTTGTAGAACACAGAAATAAATTAAAATCCCACGAAAAATTTTAAACTCGCGTTAATGCGCGACGATAAATCTTAACGTATTACGTGAGCTTGCAAAATAAGTTAGTTGCAAAATTTTGAGGTAGTATAATATTGACCTTGGACCTGTTTGTTAATTGTATTCTGTGGCACTCAGAACGTCCCCTTTCAGTGTGGTGTAAAATGACTAACACCTTGAACAAGGTGCCACGTTATTGGTGTACTAAGCGAAAAGGGGGTGGTTCACCCCCCCTCCCTCGGATTATTTTTTGTTCTAGCACTTTCCGGGTTTCAAGGTTTTTTACTGAAAAAAAGACCTCGAAACTTTCATCCCAACTAGCCCAGTTTTATGTTAGTGACTACCCTACATCAGCTGTTCATCAGAAACTAAATCATTATTCATCGTAGCTAAAAAAAAACAATAGGCTATATTATGTGCACCTTGTGTACCTGTACATAGTGGGTCAAATCATAAGTTCCAAGGAAAAGAAGCAGAGAGATGGTTAAGTCGCTTGTTAAGAAGGGCGGGTCGAATAAATATGAGTTCGAAACGAAGTTAGCGCCCGTTTTTCTTTGTTTTCTATAATATTTTCAGTCTATACGCGGGATCCCGCCTTTGCGGGATTGGATGCCCTAGCTCAGACATAGTGACATAATTCCAAATCTGGATCTGTCGGTTGGACTATAATTTCTTTTTTTTCAGGACGGAAGCTGATCGGAGACATTTTAGAGCCATGGATTCCTGTTCGTTAGATAATTTTAATTTTATTTAGTTCTAAAGCGAAGGGCTTTTTTATTAGTCTACTCAATAAAATGTTTTCTTGGCTTTATTTGTTTATTTTTCCCACACAAATGTATACATACGAGTATGTAGGTAGGTACCTATTGTTAGAAATCAGAAATCAAACTTCTATTTCTTTATGCTTACAAAATAAGCTATAAGACAAGTGAAATTTTAATCTAAGCTGCTATATATAATTAAATAAAGATTTACAGAAAATGTACATATTTTTTTATTTTGTTGGCCAGTACCTGGCCAAGTTACAACAAAATAAAAAATTACATTATTTTATTAAACTAAACTAAAACTTACATTGCTTGTGATACACATGGACGCGTTCAACCTAGGTCTAGTATAGCTGAGGCTGGGCAGAGAATGCAATATAATACTAAACTAAAGCAATATGTAACAATAATATCTTACACAAGTTAAGCCATAAAATGCTTGCCGGAATTCAAACTCTCATGTCTCAAAGCATAATGATGAGACAATTCAGTGACATAGTCAAACCCTTCACTGCAAACAGCACAGCTATGCAAAGACTTAGAAGGCATAGGGTAGTGAGTAAAAACATCTTTCCGTTGCTCATAAGGCAAAAGCCCATGCTCAGGCACAGGAACCGACACACTAGGTTTCTCGCTCAGTAAATGTGGTATAAGATGAGAAGTATCTTTCATAGGTTCAGGGTCATCTTTACCATCAACACCAATGATGTCAATGTTCCCAGCATTGTTAAAGTTGTCTTGTATCTTGGCTGGCATTGATACTTCATGCTTCTTCATTTTGTGTAGCTTCTGGAATAAAAAATATTTGATGAGCACTCACAAATTCACAATGTTAGATTTCATCATCGCAAATCTCAGCCCATATGTAAGAGTTTTACCCTGGGTAAAACTTATTTTTAATTTCTTGCCTGTTATGAACTTATAGTCCTGTGCTTAAAAAAATGCTTTATTTCAGACAACCATGGGTCCATATTATCAACGAGTTACAGATTTACGCCTTAGAATAAAATAAATTATAAATGAAAGTAAAATAATAGACACTGTGAACAAAAGCTCAAAACGCCGAGGTTAATCAATAAAGGAAATAGGTTCCTGCATTGATCACCCTCCGCACAAAGCACTTCCAGAGTGGAGATGCCACAGTACTCAGGATGCTGTTGCGACTGTCCCGTACTCTACGCATCAGTATTATTATAGAATTAAATAAATTAGGTTCAAATGGGTGTGTGCCACAGACCAAAACGTGGGTGCCGCGCCGCGCTGTAGGCGCGCGCCGCCGCCGCCATCTCCATCAGCCGGCGTGGCGTGCCGACCAGCGACCACACATGAGAATCTGTTCAAAACTCTCCTAGAAACATGTCACTCCAGTACTTCGATAAAAGTAAAAAGGGGAGATGGGGCACTAGCTTCTCGAAAGTAGCAGGCTCAAATTAGGCCAATTAGGTTCCCCCACCTCAGTCATAGTAGAAACGGGGCCGCAGCCGTCACGTCGACCGTGGTGGACGGGCGTGCTGGCGCCGGCAAAAAAATATCTACTCTACACACAGTGCGTAGAGTAGCAATTTTTTTGTGTGTATCTGACACTCGACGCCAAACAAGCGAGTTTTTGTGTCGTGGTTTGTTTAAAAACATTCTACATTAATTTTTGCTAGTGTATTATAGTTTTTAAGCTGGTATTTTTTTTGTGACTAAAATTTGCATGAATACTTACACCAAAACCTGGCAAAACAAACTTACAAACTTACAAGATCTCTGGGAAAAAACTTACAAGATCTCTGGGATGTTTATAAGCAGCCTGGCAAACGTCACACTTGAAGTTTTTAACGTCCCTGTGATTTCTTAAATGCCGTGTCAGCTCACTGGAGGTTATAAACGACTTATTGCATATTGAGCACACCTTAAAAGAAAATTAAAATGTAGTCATTGTTTCGTACGTATAAAAAAAAGATTTATCCCTGCGGCTTTGCTCGCCTTTACCATACAATATAATGTACAAGAAACTATGTTTATATATTGCATAGATTGATTTACTGTTCACTAATATTTTTTTTTTAGTAAAGTAATGTAAAGTTTCGTTTATAGCTTGAAATACATGTAGGTACAGGTGTTTTTATGTCTATGTGAGTCAATGTATTCCTACCTTTACCTTTTTTTATTTTTATAATTTCAAAATGTACAATGATTACTAAAATCATGAATAATAATAACAACAGTTAATTACTCACATGATCTTTTTGCCCTGTGTGAATCTTAAGATGAGCAGTCAGATTTCCTTGTGTTGTAAATAACTTACTGAAAAAAAAAAAGTATTTTAATATAATATTTATAGTAGAGGCCCATTACCCTGTAGTGTCACAAAAGAGATAATGGTCATACTCATGTCAGATTAGGCAGATACGAGGCGATCTCTTTCAGTGTCAAATAATTAAATCTATTACAATAAAAATATTTTAATATTTTTGTAAGTTCAATGAATACATTATTATTAGTATTATTTAACGGGTATTTATCGCTTTTATTTACCTATTTTTCCCGACGTTTTAACATGTTTACACACTGTTGTGGTCACGGGATGACTGGAGTACTGGAGCTACCGCCTCTGCGACGTGTGTAAACCAGTTGAAACGTCGAAAAAATAGGTAGTTAAACGCGATAAACTAATACCCGTTAAATAATACTAATAATAAACTGTATGACACTGAAAACTCTACAAACTAATAAGACCATTAGGTACGTATCGCTTAACCGCGCGGCGTCGCCCATGTCACGTCCAACATCAGTGCCGCACAACACAAAAAGAGCATTAAAATATAGACATACCTACTCATAACATTTAGATACATTTTTCAGTAACGGCATAAACTAGTAGACAGCGCGTGGGCCACTCGCTTTAAGAGTTTAAGTTGAATGCTCATTTTTGCGTTGTGTGGCAGTAGAGTGTAACGTGTGACCGACAACCCTGAGTACTCAGTAATAAAATACAAAAGTCTACTAACCTGCAAACGTCACATTGGAATGGTTTCTCTCCAGTATGAGTTCTGAGATGTATAGTAAGATTGTGCTTTTGCGTGAAACTACGCCTGCAGTACATGCATGCAAACGGCTTCACGCCAGTGTGTGTTCTGAAACATTATTAATTTGATTGTTTTAAAAAAATAAAATCCAACTTCAAATTCCTAATTTTTACACTGGTTTTAAGTTTAAGGTTTGAGATCTTATTCTCTTAAGAATAACAATAACTCACTTAAAATGAGAACTTGGGATCAGTTATTGCTATTACGTAAAATAGCGTTATATACCTACCTTCCTAAGTAGGGAGAACTAAAATTAACATTATCCATGAATTAATCCAAACAATATTATTTATGTTATGTAGGGAATCCAATCCCGCAACGCGGGATCTTGCAACATTTTTGCGGGATTTGCGGGACTGAAAAAATGTGAAAATGGAAGAAAAATGGGCGCAGACGTCGGTAAAAATACGTCGAATCTACGTATTGTCCCGGTCTCATTAACAGGTGATAAAACCACTTTCTTTCCTTTCACTTGAAATGGAACTCATGTTTTTGAAAAACATGATGCCATTTGGCCTGAAGGTATAGTTTTATGCAATGTTATAAGGCCGATAAAATAATTGATTTTATACGGACGATTTGGTGTTTTTATAGGCCATAGTTTTTTAATTAGTGAGAATGTATTTAATTAGTAGAACCACCTGTGAAACGCACTGGGACTAATAGAGAAATACAGCAATTTTAGTCGAAACGATTTACACAATTGAGATTCTAAGTGCGTGTTTCCGAAAGTAATCAATGCTAAGTTACGCTACAACAAATGATATTCCTCCAATCCGCGCGTTTGAGCGTGCGGGTTTAAATAAAACAAAAATCAATTTGTTTTTCTGTTCCGCAAATCCACGGGATTGATGTTGATGAGGTTTTGATGCGGGATCGGATTCCCTAGATATGTTATATTTTTAAGACAAGAAAAAGGGAAAATAACCGATTTTGTGGCTAGGATGAAATTATTCTAAGCTTAAGGCCCGTATTATGAAAGTTTGCTCAGTTATCGATGTATGCTTGAGTAACGCTTTTGTATGGAATAAACGACACTCAAATAATAAGCTATGACTGAGCAAGCTTTCATAATACGGGCCTAACGCCCGACTTACGCGCTTAAATCTGAGTTGCGTTTGAATATTCGGGCGTTAGACTGGTCTGTTTAGGCATGTTTCAAGTTTGCTGGACATCGGGAATAAAAATTTTAAGTGACCATCTTGGGTCATTCATCCATCATCCTCATCATACACAGATATCAGAAACTAAGGAGATGTGAAGAGGGGGCGGGGCCGGTGTCGCAGCAATATGCCCAAAAACAGCACATTGCTCGCGGTGTTAATCGTTTCTATTAGTTGAATGAAATTCGAACGTTGGCTACAACGGATTATCATATTCTAGCAAAATGTCGTGTTGTTCTATAGTAGGTAATTTGTAAAAATAGAAGAGAAATTAGGAACTTTATGTCAAATGGAATCTCATACCATCGGAAAGTACTGAAAATAATATGTTTTTCATACTAAAACTTGAAAAACAATTATACGTTGACTGATTTTTTGATTTTGTAACTTTTTTATTATGTGACTGAACGCCAGTCACGTTATTGTTGTAAACTGTTTACAATGCTTGCTCTGTACTAATCACTATTCGAACGTTGAGTTCTAATACCGCAATGGATAGTTATCATATTGAAGCTAACAGAATACGTTCAACCGCGTCGTCGACCACTACTCGTAGTCGTGAGTTAGTGATGTGCCTCGAGTGTGTTCTTTATCGATGAAGATTTATATTTTTGATACCTATTTATTTATTATATTGACTGATTCAATTACTGACGTGATCGAGAGTGTTCTTAGCTATGTTTCATAAAAATCAGTTCAGCCGTTTTAAGTTTATCAGCTCTTTTCTAGCGGCTAAAAGGATATGAGCAACTTCCAGTGGTATGATCGATTCGAAATTTGGTATCCTGTCACTTCAACAATATTGCAAAGACATGGTAACCTTGACCTGATGCTACAGCATCAGGTTCAGATGGACCAGCAGTCAAATATATCGTGTTTGGACTTATTAGAATCGTCTCAAGGAATAGGTGACAGATAGATAATCAGGGTCTGATGTGATGATGGAGCAGTAAAATGAGGAGCAGGGGCTTTTAACTGGACAGACATTTTACTGGACAGCAATCTATGTATACTCAATTTTGTTGGTAATGCTGTTAAAGCCTGTATAATAATATATTTTTGAATAAATCGTTATCCACAAATCTGTATATTATTTTATGATAACGTCTAGTAACTCATAAAAAAGATAAGCAATGTCTGTTTACGGGCTTCACACTTCCATCCATCCATCGTAAACGCATATTGTTGCGTATGTAGTGGTGCTGTACGAACATCACTTGCAATCTAGTGTGCGAACGAATAGTTGCACTCTATGCCTTGTGTGCATGACAAGCACACAACGCGAAGTATTGTTTTTATTTTGTTTACTGCGTGTGCGTGAGCTTCTAATGCAACACTAAGTTTTGTACTCAACGTAAGGATTGGCATCTCTCTATACCTCTGTGATTCTATACAATAGCAAAATAATCATAAAAATCGGTCCTTTTTGAAGTCGATTTAATAGACCTATTCATTCCACAATTATTATTACACCTCTGTCATGGATTTAAGATCACAAAAAACATTGAATGAAGACTGCTTAAGATTGGTAGAAGTTGATTTAATATAAAACGCTAAGGAGTATACACACACACCAAATTCGCCAACGCCACCGTCTTAGCCCGGCGCGGCGACGGGGTCAAAGACAAGTGGCCTTTCGCTCCAGAAAGGACTTATAAGATAAATTACCTGACATGCATTTCAAGCTGTGCTTCACACCTGAACTGCTTATCACATTCAAAACAAGAGTGTATCTGTTTTGGCTTTGGCTTGGGTCCCCTCTTTAACTGTTCTGCTTCCGGTTTTTTCTTATAATTCGAACTTGTCTTTTTCGGCAAAGGTGCTTTGCATTTACTGCAAACAAATAAAATACTTTAGGCACATATTTAAGCTAGTGGTTCATTCATCAAATTTATGCAATCTCTTTGGGTTACAAATTATATATCAGCACTTTTACATTCTCTGCTGAATGTGCCTCTCCAAACAAAAAGGGTTTTGCCATAATCACCACACTTTGCAGGGGTTGGTGATTGCAGTAGACATTACAAATACACAGGAGGAAGCTGCTGCCCTTCCTGAAGTAGGTCCCCTAAGTCGCATCTTACGACTGCGTACTGGATGAGTTGGAAGGGGTGATTCTTATGCCACGACCGCCACAGCTAGATCGACTGGGTTACAAATTGTTGTAAAATTCAATGATTTAGGGTACATGTAAGAATGCAAGTGTAATGTAGACTAATTAATAATGCATACAGTAAAAACTAAGAACAATGGTCAGCATAAGATAATTATGCTAATTTAGTTATGTATTCACTGCCCAGCCTCCAGCAGGGGCAAGAGGTGCATGTTCATTATGGGCAAAGAAAGTGTTAAGGGAAACATACCATTTCTTAATAATTGTAGTCCTAGGTGGAAGTACAGGATCAGTCATAACAGCCACCTCATTGGATCTGAAAGGAGAGACCATTATATCAAATTTGACGCTTTGGCTTCCTAACAAAACAGGTACAGAATTATCATCAATTTTAATTTGGGGTCTGAACATGTAAGGGGGGTCTCCCTTACATGTTCAGACCCCGAATTATAATTGATTAGCTACAGCCTTGCTCTGTGCCCTCCGAACTGCTTTATAACTTGGAAGCACTTGAACTGCATATGGGCAGAGCAGATCACATGTCGCTGCCCTAGTGCTTGAACCGACCATTGAGTAAATTTTACAGGAGAGGTTTTTTTCATTTATTTTTGAAATCAATAGAAATTAATGAAAATATTTGATGATGTAGGAACAATGTATTGTATCTGCATATGATTGTCTATACCTTATGTTAATATAATAAACATAACACCGTTTTTTTTTAATTGTTTGTGGAGGTTGGCCAAAATGCCACCAGCGAAATTACGGAATAGGAGATTGAGCACAATGCCATGGAGATAGACCATGAAAACTTAAAGATAGTTCAGTGCTTGTTTGTCCTAACTACCTTCCGTCATACTAAAGCTATACAGGATGTTCAGTTTTTTTACAAGCTTTTTATTAACTTACAATTTTAGCATGTATGTATCTATCTATATATGTATGTTCTTGACCCAAACATACATAGATAGATAGATACATCATCTTGCAACTTAATTTTGGACCAGTTATCCTAAATCGATTGAGCTGAAATTTTGCTTACTTATGTAAATTCGGTGACAATGCAATGTCGTGGTACCATCGACCTGGTCTGATGATGGAGAAGGTGGCCATAGGAATTTCTGAACGAAAGGACGTAACCCCATCGAGCTTGGGTTCTTTGGATTTGTCTTCCCAAGCACTTTAGTCCTAGATGATATTCGAGCTAGTTTTTTTATAATAAGTATATAAAAAAAATATGAGTTAATTATTAAAACATACATTATAATATAAAGCATGTGTAAGACAAGATTTATATACCTACTTATGTATATCATTTAGGGAGCACAAAATAAAAAGTAAATATTGTTTACGTAAGTACATTTTATTTGTATTTTTGAGCCAGGAGAATTTCAGATCAGCCTTTTTAACATCCCACAGCTGGGATATAGGCCTACCCTCGAAGTGTGATTACTCTACCAAGCTGGTCTAGTGCAGGTTGGTGATAATCTTGTATACAATCATCGAGATAGAATCCTTAAGAGTCCCAAACACAGAAATAAAATGTCCGCGCCAAAACTCTACACGCCACGCTCTGTTCAGAGTTTTTGTTTAGTTGTAAGGCGACCGCAGTCCTCACACAACGTTTGCGATGACAAAGTGTTCAGTGATTTCCTGCCCAAATGACAGCAGATACGTGCAAACAAAGGAGCGTGTTTCGTATTTTAGGTTTTCTGTTCGTACATATGGCCTTCGGTCATCTTCGGTATGTCTTCGGTGCATTATTATGACATTGCATACAAGCGACTTTGAACATTATACAACCAAGATAACGTCATAATTCGTGTAAATATCATTGTGAACTATAAAATAACAAATGTACAGGTATGCACAACGGCGCTCGGACATTTTCTGAGTGCTGTCAGTTAGAGATTGGGACTCTATAGGATTCTATCTCGATGTATACAATAGGTATATACAGGGTTATTAGCTTCTCGTATACTAAGCGGAAACGGAGTTTCGTCAACATCATTATGATTAAATTTTAATATGGTGTAAACATCTGATGGTGAAATCGCGAAAAAATATATTTTTCGCGATTTCAGAGTTAGTCTTGGTCCTTTGAAAGTTGAAGATGATGAATGCATACTTAATACATCCAAGCTTATAACTCTGTCTAAATTGGTTTTGTGGAAGTCTATGTTCAACAGACTTCTAAAAGTTTACGATTATATAACGGTATATTACCTATACACTGCCTATCTATATAAAGGCAACAATTGTTTTTATTTTAAATTTGAACTTGGATATTAAAACAAATCTGCAAAAAATTTATTAAAGCCATACTCATGTGTGAATTTTTATTCTGTGGTACACAAGAGTCAGACCACAAAATAATTTTAGTAATGTACCTTGGTAAAGTTGCGACTACATGGATTAAAATTTTAATCAATGCACTGGCTATTTCGTCTCCACTTCGTCCGTTTTTTGTTTCATCCCAGATAGCATTGGTACGAGAATTATCTATATTACAATGCCCTGTCATGTTATATACTGTGAGTTTACTAGTATAATAAAAACAAGAGATGTTCGCTTTTGGTAGACTGAAAATGTTTTCTAAATCAAAGGTTATGATTATGACAGCTGTGTTTGTATCCTTCTTATTATTCTGCCTGTCTTTTGCTCTTTCTTCATCACCTTCTTGTTTACGTACTTATCATAATGTTCTTCATATTAAGTTTTTGATCCTCATCAGGATTTAAGATTGCTTTGTATTCGCAACATATATCACACATATCTTTTTTGGGTCGATGAAAACTTAAATTGAAATTGTCATTGAAAACTTTTCTATAAATATTCTCCTTGACTGGCTCGTTATGATTTTCTATATAAAGAGAATACATTTTTGCAATGCTGAGACTCGGATCTAAATGTTCTCGTTTTGAGTTAGCTCTGCAGTAATGTGATTCTTGGATCGGAAATGATTTTATATGGTTTATGACTTCTTCGATTTTTACAGTATCTGTTTGTTTTTTTACATACCGGCCTGTTTTTGGCGTAGGCGTTATTTGTGTCTTCGTGTTATCCTTTTTTTTGTAAAAGTGGTATATTCTTTTAACAGAGATGTCTAACGTATTACAAAAGAATTTTTTGCATACTCTGTTTTTGATATTTTTACAAGGAAGTTAATAAACAAAACTGTGTTTCCTCCTACTGTTTTCTTTCTGGGTCCTCTTCCGTTTTGTTTGCTTGCGTTCGGTGTATTCATTGTAATATTTATATTTTTGGGCATCACTCAAACTATAGAATATCATTATAATATTTTCTCTTTCAACAGCTGAAAATTTTTTTGAACAGTTATAGTTACAAGTTTTATCATATCCAATTTGAACCATCTTTTCCCTTTTTATGTCTCCTTTAATATTCATATATTCTTCACCTGCTTCTCTTTTTTTTATTATTATCCTTTTCCATTTCTCTGGTTGTCTTTTTCTCTTCCTAGTAAGATCAACTGCGCTTTGTTTGGTCTCTTCACAAATAACATTATTTTGTGTCACTTCTTGATAGATAGATAGATAGATAGATTATCACTTTATTGCACCATCAATACACTTATAAAACAAGAACTTAATACTAATTATATATAATGTGGCACAATCGGCGGCCTTATCGCTAACAGCGATCTCTTCCAGGCAACCTTTGGATGGATAGGATCAGTACGTATTGAATCTGACGGTGGCGTAATTGATGAGAATCAAACATAATAGAAGTACTTTAGACAGAGGGCAGAAAAAAAAAAAAAAAGACAAGAAAACAAGAGTGTTCTTGGTTTGCTTTTTTTTCTAGAAGTTTAGCCTTCAGCTTTTTTCTTTCTTTTGTAACATTAATTGTTCTTTGTTGGTTCTCTTCACAAATAATTATATCCGTTTTTTTATTGTTTCCTTTTCTTTCAGCTTCTCATTTACATTTTTTGTTTTTTTCATCTTTTCTTCGAAGGCCATCATAACGTTGTACGCACTTTCTTCATTGTCGCTTGTTTGTAATGACATCCTCATCATCAGAAGTTTTTAATAAATAGCTTATTCTTTACCGTGTTAATCCTAAAAGCATAAAACAAGACAATAGTTAAAACATCTTTATAATCATCACAGAGTTTATTTACTATTAATATAATATACATACATAAAAATGAATCCCTATTTCCTTTGGTCGCGGCATCACGCGTGAATGGCGGGAATCGAACTCGCAACCCCTTTTGTCACAGGTGGACCGTCGCCCGCCGAGCCACAGAAGTCGTCAATAATTACTTTATAATATATCAGACACAGAAATCCCTAATATCATACATAAGCTAGTCTCTATTTCTAAATCTCTAACTGGTTCATTCAAAATTCCTCAAATCATTAGGTACGCAAATCGAATAAGTACTCGTGAAGTACATAATCAAAAATTACCGTATACCGTTACTATGAAAAAAAAACGGTCCTAATTGTGAACCTCCTTATTTTTTTAAAGTCGGTTAAATAACCTTTAATCTTTTTTGTTCCACAAGACACTGGATAAATTAATAACATGATGTTGTAGGAACTATAATATAGGTGGTACCTATAAAGTTTTTATACACAAAACTACACAACAAAAACATCCTAGCTATACCACAGACCAGTTTATAAACTGGTCTGTGGCTATACTTACCGAACAAATATGTATATGACGGATGCACAGTGTCGATTTATTCGAACGGATTTCGAATCAGCCTGTAGATAGGTGCCTATGCAGTCATACCGGCACTGAGATTTAAGTAACCGCAAGACTAACACTAAAACAAAACTAATAGCCAACGTACCTGTCTAAATCCAGTTCCACATGTCTAAAGTAGTTTTTTTTCAGTAACTGTCATTATGTACGAGTACATAGGATAAAAAACTATTGAAACTGATTTCATTTACCATAAAATCATGAGGACACCGGCAACTCGTAGACAAAACAAACATGATGGCGATTGCATCACCGCGTGAATGCTGAGCTGTGATTGGCTGGCCGATGGAGATTGGACAGTCAAGAACTCAGCTTGATATTCGGATATGGTCATTTGAGCCAATGATGGAGTTAGGCTAAACAAGGACTCAAGACTATTTTAGTTTTGGAGATTGGACATTTAATTTTTGCAATTTGTGTAGGTTGTATCAAAAATAAAATAATAAAATTTTATGGTAATGTGCGTTATTATATTGACTAACTTTTTAAATAAAAAAAACGTTTTAGGTAAAAATGGTCGGTTGGCCATTCAAGCACTAGGGCAGCGATGTGTCATATAAAAAATAAATGGTTATCACACCAGCTTAAACACAACCCGCGCAGGTTACCTTAGTATGCAATTGATGAGTCATCTTGGCCGACAGGATTATGTGCTGATTTCATTTAAAAATCTTTTCAGTCTATATTTTACCCACTACAGTTTCAGCAGCTACCTCCACCATACCATACATCTCAGTTTACAGCCATCATAAATATTTAAAAATACTTACTTGTCCACACCCAATCCAAGATACTGTCTCAAACGCAAGTCAGCACTCTCACAAGACTGTTTGAAATGATATGCTATTCCTAACTTGTACATACAGTTGCTGCACATTTGTTGCGGCAAGCCATCATCTTTTGTAATCTGTAAGAATACATTAACTGAGATGAATATTAAAATTGGTATTTATTTATGTTTGAAAAGGTAGCGATTGACTTACCTTAACTTTACAACAATATTCAATCATATCACACAAGGAAATATTATAATTCTTTGTGAATATAGAAGAAAGAACACCCTCTTCTAAGCATATTCTACATATCTTATCCATTTTGGCATTTGTTTTGAGTAACTATCAGTAGTTCTTATTCACTTTGAAGTAGAAAGGCTGGCTGATTGCTAATAGGGATAAGGCTGACCAGATCTTCGTATTCTCTCCAAGTGGAGTTCAAACAGTAACTTGTTGTTGTGAAAATAATTGCTAGAAGATGAATCTATGCCTGGGTCGTAGCTGGGCCTCTCAGATACCGAGCTGGGCAATTGTTGCGAGCTTCCCGCAAGATTGTTTATATGCAAGTTATTGATCCTTTTCGACAACGGCATAAATTCGCATGAGTCGTCGTCTCTTAATCTTTTTCTGAAACAGAAGTTGGCAGGCATCCGAATTTGTTGGTATCAGAAAAACAAAACAAGCTTCTAATTTAATTATTTTAGCACACTAACCTATTACCAGACATATTAAATTCATAATAGACCGGGTTTATTCAGGGAATGCCGAGTTTATTTCACTGCCGCCGGCGGTGAACAAATAAATAAAGCAGCCGCCGCCGCCGCCGCCGCCGCCGGTACCTACTTTTATAAACTGGCTGATTATTTTTCCTATAAATTTTTTAAACCATACATGCCAAAGAGACAATGTGATGAATGCGAATTGCGAAAGAAATCGAAACAGGAAATAAACAAAAAAAATCTAAACAAAGAACTTCAACTTCTTATTTTATGGCTCGCTGTGTCTTAAACAAAAAACAAACAAGTTCTATAGGCAGAAGGCGAAGAAACGTAATAATAGGATATTTTACTCCTTATGTGAAAAAATCTCATAATATATTATTGAGGTAGCGCAAAAAGCAGTCAGAATATTTTAGTTTTAGTTCATAAAATAAATATTAAATTTTAAGTTTTTTAATCTAATTATTGTTATTATTGTATAGATATTGTCTAATTATTGTTATGAATTCCATGATGATGTAGTCGCCGTGTTATAACGTCATACGGATGTGTAAACTAATAAACAGCTAAGTGCGAGTCGCCTCGCACACAAAGGGATCCATACCATAAAAATCAAGCAACTTTTTCAAAGAACATCAGATTTTCACTTGTTCGGAGTTCGGTTAAAGTTTTCAACTAGTTATATTATATATTTTTGTTGCTATTACAGTTAAAGTATTACTTATTTATAGAAAGTTTCATGTGTCTACCAATTGTAATTAAAAAAAATGACAAAATAAACGCGTTTTTTGTTTGGAAGCCCCTTTTAATTTGGATATTTAGTTCATTATTTTTTGTTATAGAAGCATGAAAAATACACATTCTCTGAAAATATCAACTTTCTATCTCTAACGGTTCAAAAGATAGAGCCCTGTGAAAGAGGGACTGTACGAGCACGCACATTGTGCATTGCCCTAATTAATGCCAACCGCGCATTTACGCCAGTCATCAATTTTAGCAATACTTTTTATTATATTCAGTTCGCGATCATCTGTCAATCGACACCCGCGTCTCACTTCATTTCATTAGTAACTACAGTTTATCGTTAAATATATCAGTTAAAATTTATCTCTTGGTTTACTGATATATCCAGCTTAGTTACTATAAGTGGTGTACGGACCGTACAGGGACAGACAGACGGATGGACAGCAGAGGCTTAGTACTATGGTTCCGTTTTCAGGTACGGTCACTGTCTCCTTAGACTTTATTGTTTTTAATGTAAGGAGACAACAAAATTTTCTCTATTCGGTCCTCTCGCCGATATCATTTTGTTCCTTCTAACTATGGTCCAGAGTTCAACCCTTGCTTATTGGTAACATTGCTAAATTTGCTAAAACATTACTCGGAAAAATCTAACAAACACCAAAAATGGTCGCGACTCACTCTGCTCGCCGACAACATTTTTGCGCACGAGTTTGCCAACCACTGCAAAAAATCTTAGAATGCTGCAAAATATTCGCAGCTCGCTCACACATTTCATCCTGAGATCCAAAACTCGACCCTCACTATAGGTCACTTTGCTAAATTAGAAAAAAAAACGATCAAAAACCAAAAAACGTGACTCGCATCGCTCGCAGGCATCACGTTTGCCTTCTGGATGTGGTCCGTGGCTGAACCCTCGTTTGAATTCAATATGCAAAACATAGCAAAAACGTCTAACGAAACCACAACATTTTCCGAAAATTTTCCAATCAATCCACTCATTTATTTATATTATTATTTATTATATATGTATTATTTATTTATTTTGTATTCGTTTTTTAACAATTTTCTCAGTCACCTCAAACTCTCCAACATTTTCAGGGCTCACTGTAATTTTTTTTTCATACGCTTCTTAACTAGTTTGTGACCACCAGAAAAAATAATAAAAGTTGTCTCAGCTTCCTTGTCTTTCTTGCTAACCCGACCTAAAAACTGCGGCTCGCTCCGCTCGCCGTTATTTATAATCATAGCTTTTTATCTACCACTGCTGCAGTCTTCGGGGCAAACATTTTCGGGGGTCGCTTTGTTTACTGTTATTTATTTTGTCATACGTAGTCATTCATTAAATGTTGAGGAAACTACGTCCCAGCATCATTTGTTGCGAAATAAAATTCCGGTTGAACGTTCCAGCAGCATTTGATGCAAATTTCTCCGCACGGAGCAAAATTGGTTTTGTGACTAACTTCACTCTAATCGAATGGTTCTTGAGCCATGACATGTTGCTCTGATACCTGTTCCGTTGGTAGAATGACAAAAAGCCAAGATGCCAATTCAAAAGACAGAGAACCAAAGTTATCGACATAGCTCAGAGAATTAGCAAGCTGAAGTGGCATGGCAGTGGGCTGGCCATATCTCGCGAAGAACCGACAACCGCTGGGGTAAACGTGTTCTCGAGTGGAGATCGCGACTCGGCAAACTAGTGTAGGACGCCCTCCGGCTAGGTGGGATGGCGATCTGCTAAAGACTGCAGGCAGATGCTGGATGCGGCAAGCTGAAGACAGGGCGGTATGGCGCTCATTGGGGGAGGCCTATGTCCAGCAGCGGACTAAGATAGGTTGATGATGATGATTATAATTGGGACGCGCTCGCGGGGCGCGCCGTGATTATTCAGCGCGAGGCTCGGACGTTTGAGGCTAGTGCAGGCGATCCGGCTCGACGTGTGAGTGGCAACACTATATCTACCTATTCGTAAATGTAAATGCCGTTCCACAATGATTGACTAGCTATGAATGATATGACGAAGCAAAATAAATAATAAACTACTAGCTACTGCTCGCGGCTTCACACGCACTTTTCTGCAATAAAAAGTAGCATAAATTCTTTCCCGGGATACCGTCTACCTCCCTGATTTTTTTTACTAAAATCCGTTCAGCCGTTAAGAAAAAGTAACAGATACACAGACAGAATTACTTTTGAATCTATCTATCTGGCTGGTGTGTCGGCTCTGTGGCCGGGAAATATAACAATCCTGTCTTAATATGTCTCATTTAGTCGTTCCTATCCGAAATCATCCGAAACATTTATTTCGGATTCGGTTACGGGTAGTTTTTTATTTCGGATATCTGATAGTTTCGGCCTACTGTTACGGAGCTCCTTAAAATTCCTGTAAAATACATAATAAAAATTTTCCACGATACCTAGAGATTTTTTATTTTTTTACAATTACATACCTACGTAACCTACCTACCTACGTAATCTGATCAGTTTGTCTTTTGTTTTTTCAGTTCATAAGGTTCATAAGGTTTACAAAATGTAGGTACCTATGAGAAAAGTTTTTTCGATTTCTGACTTATTTAGTTACCTATTCCAACCTCAGATTCAATTTCAAAGTGATTTATTTCCTTTTGACCTCACAGGTCTCTTGGACACGTCACAAAATATATTTTTTTATATTAGCTAGGTTATGTTATTACTAGAGCTCTTATTAGCAAAAGTCAATTGATTACAAAAATAAAACATAATTAGATATATTCAGTAAATGATTGTTATAGGTAGTTAATACCTTAAATAGGTACAATAGTTACTGTTAGTATAGTAGTCAAGAGAATAATATTACTACATATTCATAGAAAGAACCGTTACACTTACACGGTAGGCTAAACAGAAAAAAAAACTTATCAAAATATAATTTTAGAAGAAGATCAACAACAACAAACCTTAACAATATCAACCAAATAACTTGAACTCTACCTCTATAGCATGATATCACTCTTTTAGAAATTGAAAGTGAATTTCAAGTCAATTCAAAGCTAAAATTTACATATTGGCAATGGAAGACAATAACTTCACGTAGATATCAATACCCTTCAGGTACATCTCAGCATGTAGAAACTCATCATGATCATGAAGCAGGATTGGCGTATGGTTCATGGGGGAAAAGCCGATTGCTGGGATTCCCACTTTCCTTATGTACCTGCTGTCAGTACCTCCGGGGAAGATCCTGTGTTCCAGTTTCAGTTTCCTAAAATATATTATGTTAAGCATCCAACTGACCAGTTTTACAATAAAATTCATCCTCTTGTCTCCTACACGTAAAGTGATTGAGACTTCAATGGCGACTGCTACAACGCACGTGGTTACGGGTTCGATTCCCGCCTTAGGACCAATGTTTGTACGATCTGCAGATATTAGTTCATGATGTTCCGGGTTTAATGTATTGTATTAAGTACTTTAGAGATATTTTATTATCTAGTAGTACCCATAAAACAAGCTCTGCTTGGGGCTAGATAATGCTGTGTGACTTGCCCAGCATTATTTATTTATTAAAATATTAACTTTATTTGTTAAACTAAATTCTTCCAGGTACGACCTAGACACACATGGCAGGTACGTATGTAATATAGACTTACAAGCCATCGGCTGCAGCTTTGAATGCAATCCAGAAAGGATTGGAAGCATCAGTTTTGGTGCACTTCACGTATGGATTTCTCTGCTCAAATTCAATGGTAAGTCCGTCACCTGCTTCCTTGCACCACTGATTTATCTGAAATAGGTAGGTAGGTACAATTATGAGGTAGGCATATTTATGATAGGTGTTTTTAAATTACTGATTAACCATGACATTGCAAAATATAATGCAGATTTGAAAATGATATTACCATTTTCTCGAATTCAGCGTGGTCAACTGCTACAGCAAGGCGAATGTCGAATACAGCGGTCAACATTTCTGGAACGACATTAGATTGCACGCCACCCTGAAAATAAATTATCAACGTTTGTATAAATTAATAAACCTAGTCTCGAGAAAAATAGCTAATACTCAAAATAAATTACATAAATTTGGGTCAGATTGATTGTAGTCACGTCACCGATGGTCAAGTTAGGATTGCTGTCAAGTTTTTTCTTTTCCACACTTCTTAGATCCATGAACTTGTCGATAATAATTCTCAACTGAAACAATACGATAGATAAAATAATTATTTAGTTACGACAAGTCCATAATAAAAACTGAATTAGTTTTGGAGCTACATTTGAATACATACCTTTTCTCCTGCATTGTTAGGGAGTAATAAAGATCCGTGACCTGGTTGGCCTGGACAGTGTACGTGAATTTCTAAAACAAAAAAACTTTAACGTCTTACAGAACTAAGTAATAAAATACTTACACGATTTCGATTTTTACAAGTACTATTAAATACTTTAATAATAAATAAATTAAAGTTATAGAAAAGTTAACTTACGCCAAATACTCCTTTCTCCACTGAATATAATGAATTCTTCAGTGAGACTCGCCATACCCTCATCAAGGGCAAAACCTATATTCAGTGCTTTGAACTCATCCGTTACCACAAACTTTTCCATGCCATCATGTCCACCGATTTCTTCGTCTATAATAAATCATCACCGAAAAACATAAATAAGTATTGAAAGAAACCTAGCACTACAATAATCACTACCTAGTACCTACTTCAATTACAGTAACCAAATGGCAGAGTTCAAAAAGAGATTTAAATTTTTTTAAAATAAAATTCCCAGCCAAACACATATTTACAGGCGGTTGTATTATTATTATAATTACATTTGAAAAGGTCAGTACCTACTATTAGAGTGGTAGGTAACAAACTTCCTAGGTATAGAAAATACATTTCTCCTTACCTGGAACAAAAGACACGTGAAGTGTTCTCTTCAGCCCGGTACCAGATTGTTTCAATTTTCTTATAGCTTCCAAGTATTGTATTCCGACGCACTTCATGTCTTGTGATCCCCGAGCGTATATTTTTCCATCATCATCGATATGTGCGCTGAATGGTGGATAGGTCCAACTATTCTGTAAGGTTTAATAGAGGGTTTTAAAACTGACAAAGTATGAACTATGTCTTCAAATGTTAGTTGAAAATGGAGACGGAATCATATACCTACGAAGTAAACACCTGCCTACATTATTATCTTTTATCTAATAAAATCTTGCGATAAAAAGAAAGAGAAACACCTTCGTTTCTGTGACTTTATCTTTATTGTATAAAGTAATTGTAATAACTACCTATTGCTTATTAGATTAGATTTATTTATTTTGCTCATGAGCATTCGATATTTAGAGTAGGTATTTATGTAAGTACCTACATTGTTAAATTATGATATTTAACTTCAAAGATAAATATTTGTTTACTTTCTGGCATAAGAAAGTAAACACACACGTCATGATTGAACATTTTAACTTTTGCAATACACAAGTTATGTCAATATTACCTATTATAGGTATACACACACACATTAATAAACTACTTACCATAAACCTTTGTGATGAAGAAGACAAATGGAGAAACATTTTATGAAAAAAAAAATTACTTAAAACTAAACAAGTAACTGTATTGATAAAAATACATTTCAATGTGCACAACTAGGTAGGTAGGAACCTATTTGTTTTAAGTTTAACATTTTTACGCGATTATTTTTTTATTAGGCTCATTATACTTTTTTGTGTTAGATATCTTACTTCAAACACAGGAACGACGTCCATGTGAGAGTTCAGCAGGATAGATGGTAATGATGGATCTTGGCCAACCCATGTCAGCACAACAATAGGCTTACGTTGTACAATTTCATACACTTTCACCGATAGTCCAATTTCCTGGGCTTGCCTTTTGAGAAATGAAACGCAGTCATCTGTAAATAATTTAACTCATCTCAAAATAATAATTGAATACCTATAGCATGTTAGATAGTAATCCGATATTTTTTTATGATAGCCTCTTTTTATTTAATCTGACCATGACTGTGATGTATAGAAGTAGATGATAGGAGGACTGCAGTACCTATAATAAATATGTGAGACATAGGCACGAGAGGAGCGCTGTTACATAGCAACGCAACATCAAACGATTATTCAATTGTTGCTACAATATAGGGCACCCTATCGTCCTATCGTATTGGTCTAGGACCAATTGAGACAAATTATATAATTATCCTGGCTGAATTAATGGACTGAGGGGTGTACTAGGATAGGTAGGGCTTAGGCCATATCGGTCATGGGTACCTATAACCTACAGGTTATACAATTAGGAGCCAAATTAAATTAATTGAATTAGTATACCTAATTTTAAACTGTTAGACCTTAGTTTAGTTAAGTATGCTCCATAACGTAAATAATCTTATCATTTTGGTTTACTCACATAATTTTGTTTGTAGTGATAATAAAATATGGTTCCCTATCTAGCTAGCAACTTTGTACCTATCATAAACTACTACTATGTGATAATTTGTAGTTGGTACATTTATGTATTTCAGAAAAAAATCCATAGTTTACGTAGTAGGCGATCAGCTTAGAGTCATTACAATTAGCTAAATTGAATCTTTTATCTTTTGATATCACGACAAAATATGTTTTAATAATGGCATTACCCTAATGCCTTGATAAGTTACAATGCGAACGTCCTTGATGAAAGAAGACGTAATGACGATTAATTTATATGCACTGTTCATTACCAACGAAAATTACTTCTTGAACTAGTAATGTTTGTACTTTGGAAGTGGTCTAGTCTATCAGGCTCCTCCCGCTCCAATGCAGTAGGTATTTTAAGTACCTAATCAGTTTTATTCTTATTCCGCAATTTATTAAGAATTGGTAAAAAAAAAATATCTATGACCTGTTTCTGACTAGCCGCCAGTACTGGTGGTACGACGATGGTGGCGCAAGCGCAGTGTAGGAACATAATAGAATTTAGCCTAGATATATTGTAGTTTAGAAAGTATTAACATCATATTTACATGTAGTTGAGGGGTAATGAAAATTAAGTTTAATTAAATTGATAACTTACCATAGTTGATGTTAGGCTGCACACTCGGTATTTTCAAATATTCAATGAAATTTGCAATAGCCGGTATTTTCTGGTATTTGGCTGCCATGGCGTACGTCGTGCATGTACCAAAGCCCGATGAGCTCTGCTGTGCGCGTAAAATTAAATTGATAGCACACTTGAGGCACGTACCTACCTATATAAAATACCTACATAGGTACAGCTATGTAGTTGTAGTTATACTGTAGTGTAGATGGTTTTAATACCTAGGAGACAAGCTCCGAACATAGATTAGAACCTAGTACCTAGGTACCTATTACAAAAATCAAACATAAACCTACTTATCTAATAAATTAGGTACCTACCTACCTTATTAACCCTACTCTTGACAGGGCATTTTAAGAATAGTAGGTAGGTAGGTATTTAGGTATCATGCCAACCCTTTCAATTTTTTGTTTATATTATTTGCAATAGAATACAAAGCAAAACACTACGAACTTACCTGCGTAGGTTAGTAGGAACTGTTACATTATTTTCTTCTCTTGGCTTACATTTTCGTAAAACACACAGCTGCATGCTGATTTTTATATTTTTACGAATGGATAGCAGTTATTTCGGTTTTTATTTTTAGACAAAATTCCGTGCAAATGGATTGTTTTGGGTTGACTTTGACTTGACTTCTTTGTTATTTGCAAGATGTGTGTGTGGTTAATTTGCTACTCTTTTGGCTTGTAGGTACTTGGTTGTATTTATTTTGTAGATTTGTACAAATAATTTGTAGGTACCAATTATATAGGTAGGCTAGGTACTGCATTGGAAACGTAGATGGAATGGAATATTATTCTCAACTTTCAACTTCTTGTCAGATGGCTTCTGCGACTGGATTGTCGCAACTCTGCCAATGTCCGTCTCATGAATTGATAGCATTTTCTACGATTGGAAATGAAATGTTCTAACTCGTGGGGCGGCCGTGTCACTATCAGTGTCGTAAAAAGAGAAGCACCCATCCATTTACGATCAGTGTCAACCCACATGACAGTCGTGGAGAAAAATTTGGTTTATGATGTTGGTGGTGGTATTGTTTTCCGTTTTTTTGTGGGTGGCCGGGGGGATGCATGCCTTTTGTGCTGGCTACACGAAATCTGTCCGTCAAAACTGTCAAACAAAAGCTATAAGTTTGTGTTGTGATTGTCAGTCAGTCAGCAATCCATAAAGGTTGTGATGCTGTCATGAGACGGACATTGGCGAAATTGCGACAACCCAGTCGCAGAAGCCATCTGACAAGAAGAAGAAGAAGAAGAGTCCGAGTGAGCGTTACTATTTCAATTTGAGTGATTTTGTTGTGGTATTTTGTATTTTTATCTTACACTAACAAGAAATATGGACTACCATGAATTAACTTCTCAGTTAGACGCAAGGGAAGTATTGAGGTATCTAAACAATCTAGGAATACACAATATTAGCGGTGAAGTTCTAAAGTACTTTATTACAGGTTGGTTTTTAAAAAACACGTTACCTCAGATCAGTTCGAATTGCATCCAATAAATTTTGCCACTTCCCATCGTTTCGTGGACAAAAATGTTCAACCTTTGACCCAAAAGCACATTCATTTAGCTTTACTAAAATACTCGAGTCCTGCCTGACGGACGTCGTGTTATCCTAGAACCCGACTGCAGCGCAGCGCCACCTACCGGGTCCAGTTGTGACCAGCGACTCAAATACACACAAAATTCATCAAAAGTGGTCCAGCCATTTAGGAGGAGTTCAGATCATTCACTCGCACAGAATAACTATTACAATACAGAGTTGTGTATTGTATTGTATTATAATTATTACGTACATACCTACTTATATACCTACCTTTAATTTTTTTCAGACTTAAAAAAGCTAATAAAGTATGACTTGGAAAATAGCAACAGATCCAGTGAACGAGAAGAAATACCTGGCCTTAGACTCCATAGTGCCACCACATTTTCTTCTAGGAGTAGATCTAAAGTCAATGATGGTGTTAAATTAAAATGTATCAAGGAGTGCCAGAAGAAACTTAGAGTACCTTTGAGAAACATCCAGTCTTTGCCTAATTTGGGCCATAACCATGAACAGAAGCCATTAAGGCGAGCTTGCTCTTGTATCAGAGTTGCAAAAAAACCAGAGAGCAAAGCAGAATCTTCTAAAGAAAAAACTGCCAGTAGTTCAAATAACTGTAAGTATGAATGTGCCTCTATTATTTGTTTCCTAACATGACTGACACTTAATTCCATTCATAATGCTGTTCAGGTATTATTATCCATTTTATTTTGTGTTTAGCAATTTTCTTTGCAGACTGTTACCTACTAACTAAAAACTTACAATAATTTTTAATTTTATTCTTGTAATGTGTAATTCATGGACATTTGATAACATCTGAATAAACAAACTTTTATTTTTTTATAATTAATATTTTATTAACAAATAAAATTACAATTAATTAATAAAAACAAATTAGAACTAGTATTTACAATTGAAACAATTAAGCCAACTGTAGACTGTTGCAAACAATCTACAGGTAGCTCAACTGATCCATATCAATACTGCATGGCTGCATTGCCTGCTGTATGGCAATGATAACTTTTTAAAAAACCTGAGAACTCGGTACCCCACAGACCTAGGGTCTCGACCCCAAAGGGAGCAAATGTGTAGGCTCTGTCGAGACCTGTATATTTGCATCTCTTGAGATCCGCGGCCAAATCTTCTGCCGAACCAGCCCTCACGGATGTCCTCAAAAGATGGGAAGACGCAAGTGTGCGCCCCACACAATGGGCCTCCCCAACTCCCATGGGACTAGTGTCATGCCGTTGGGCCTCTTACCATCGTCACGCAACAGACCATTCGGTTCGAGAATAGCTGGTACGTTAGCGGTGACAAAGGCCCGCCGGATGTCATAAGGGCTGGCATGACGAGACATTCGACCGGCGGCCCTAGTACATGATAATCTGTGATGACCAAGCTGTTCGACAGCAGTACCGCACTGGCATTGATGAGGCGCTCAACACATTGCACCCAACCAAAGACATGTTGCGATACAGAAAGTTAATTAGTTAATCAACATTACAAATTTTTCTTTGTCAAATGTCAAATGTGATTCATAACTTGGTAAAAACTTTATTTCAGTAATCAAAGTGCCCATAGTACCAGCTAAAAAGAAATGTGACCCTGTGTCACTATATCACTACTACACTGCTCTCTGGGCCAAGTACAAGTCAAATGTACCTGGTGAGAATGCATGGTCTGACTTGAGGTGGAGTGTTCGACAAAAATTGGCAAATTGTGATGTCAAACGGAATGTGTGAAGTGAGTAAATTGAGTTTGGTATTGTATCAGTACATCCACTGCTGAATGAGCCTCCCCAAACAAGGGTTTGGGGGCGGCTCATTCTTTTGGGTTTTTATTATTGTATAAATTCAAAATTGTATTCCATCTGTTCTGTAACTTCAATATTTGAATGGAAATAATATTAAATAAATAATACCTATTAATCATGTTTTAGGCTTAGATAAAGGATTTTTGTGGATGAGGCAGAGGAAAGTAAATACATTTGACAATAAAGGTGACAGGTGTGCTGTATTAATAAATGATTATGTAATTTGACAGTTAGGTATTAAGTTTTTATACCTTTTATTCAATAAAATAACAAAGATTAACTAAAAGCTATTATTTATTTATAACATTTACTAGGTCCAAAAACACATTTTTTCCATTAAAGTTACATTGCAACACCAATTTTATATTTGATCTAATCTGAATTTAGCTTGCTTGTCTGAATTATTTGCATGTAAGTGAGTCAGTATTTTTTCTTCTATTTTCTCAGCAGCTGCTTGAGTAAGCACTAATGTGTCATGTTTCAACATGGAATAGACGTTGAGGCCATACACTGGCATAATGTTTACATGCTGCATACTACCCGATGCTGCAATGATGTTCCTGGGTGCATAATCAGTACTGAAATAAAAATACATGATTAGAACAGGCTATGATGATTGCAAAGAAAACAGATTAGTAAATATAAGGCCTTGACGACTGATATGGCGCGGCGGGCGATAAGGTCCGCCTGCGATGCAGAAGGTTGCGGGTTCGTTTCCCACCTTGGGACAAATGTTTGTACGATCTGCAAATATTTGTTCTGGGTATTTTCTATATACAGGGTGGAATTTTGTAATGCCACCTGGAGGGAAAGTACTCTTAATACTGTAGATAGAAAATTGTACTCAAAGAAAACATTCCTTTAATTTTGAAAAGAAAGAAAACTGCATTCAAAGATCTTCGAAAATTCGCTTGCCACACCCGGGAATCGAACCACTAAAATCTGTAAAAATTACACCCTGTACTTTTATTGCATAGATCGTTAGGGTCAATAATAAGGATGAAATCTCTCTAACAAACTTAATAAATTAAATAAAAGGAAAACCATGAAATCTTAAATTATTTTAATTATTTACAATAAAAAGTCAACTAACTAATTAGTTGCTCGAAATGGGCTCCATTTTCTTGGATACACAAATTTATTCTTCTAACGAATTAATTTCTAGTAACTTTTAATAACGTGTTGTGGTGAATGTTATAAATCGTATTCTGAACTTCAACTCTCAACTCGTTTACATTAAATAAACAAAATAAAAACTTTCTTTATTCAGACATATTGTCCACACTTACATACATACCTAAATAAAAATTACAAAAATAAAATACAATAAAAGAAAAAAAGCAAAAGACCTTAAATTAAACTTATATTTATTTATAACTATTATACTTGTAGCAGTCATTCAACAGACTCCCACCCAACCCATAAAGTCTAAAGAGTGAGGACTCTGTTGAAGGACTGCATGATGGGCGAGGCAAACTTGCTGCCCACAACCTGCAGGATGGTGTTAGTACTACCCCATGTTCTGCGCAGCAGCGAGGCGGTTTTCTTGCGGATGATGGCATGAAAGTCATCCACATGGGCTTCAGCAAACATGAAAGATGCGCTGCAGAAGCGGGGCAATCCCAACAACATCCTGAAGGCGTTATTGTATTGTACACGCAGAGCACTAAGCGCTCTTTTAGTAAAGCTGCCCGTATAGAACGATTGGCAGTAGGCTTTGAATAGCGTGATTTTCACTTGCCTACTGCAACGAGCAAACCTTCGTGCCAGCATATTACTGCGGACCGCCAACGTCCTGCGTTTACGTTCTATGTCTACCTGATCGTCAAGGTCGTCAGTAAGGAAATGTCCCAGATACTTGAACTCGTATACTCAATTTAGCTCAAGACCGTTGAGTCTCAAGCATGGGACAGACGCTGGAACCTTACCCGCGGCCCTGAATACCAGGTATTCACTCTTCTTACAATTGTACACGAGTTCATGCTTACTGGCGTACTCTTCACAGATGGACAAGAGCTTCCAGAGGGCGCTGATCGTTGGACACAGCAGTGCCATGTCGTCTGCGTAGCTGATATTGTTCATAGACACATTATCAACCGAGCAGCCGACACGCGCACTGTTGAGCTCCACAATCAGCTCGTTCACGCACAGGTTAAAGAGCTTTGGAGAGCTCAACCCACCTTGTCTCACGCTTGCTTAACTTGACCCATTCAATTTATAATTTAAGATTTCATGGTTTTCCTTTCATTTAATTTATTAAGTTTGTTAGAGAGATTTCATCCTTATTATTGACCCTAACGATCTAGGCAATAAAAGTACAGGGTGTAATTTTTACAGATTTTAGTCGGTTCGATTCCCGGGTGTGGCAAGCGAATTTTCGAAGATCTTTGAATGCAGTTTTCTTTCTTTTCAAAATTAAAGGAATGTTTTCTTTGAGTACAATTTTCTATCTACAGTATTAAGAGTACTTTCCCTCCAGGTGGCATTACAAAATTCCACCCTGTATAATAAAAAAATATCTATCTATGTTATGTATTGTATTAAGTTTATCAGTCATCTAGTACCCATAACACAAGCTCTGCTTACTTTGGGACTAGATGATGCTGTGTGGATTGTCCAGCATTATTTATTTTATTGCTCGCTATTTTATGCAATTGGGAAGTCACCACAGTGGAGGTTAGGATTTATACTTACTCATCAACAATAAGAACTGATGGGCCCCAATTTCTCTGCTCAATAAGTTCATTTAGATAATCTGGTTCATCAGTAGGCAGGTCAAGATCTTTGACAACATGCAAATCATCCTGGGCGAGTTTAGCAGACAGAGTAGAAGTCAGACCGTGAATGCGTAAATGAAATGGCAGCATGAAGAAGTGAGTTTTGCCAGAACGTGGACCGTGAGCAACACCACCACCCTTGAATAGTGGAGAACGAATAGAACCATGTCGAGCTCGGCCCAACCCCTTCTGAGGCCATGGCTTGCGGCCTCCTCCACGCACTTCTGCCCTTGTCTTCGTGTGCGCCCATGAAACCCATCGGTACTTTTTCTGCCAAACAACATTTCGGTGGATAATATCCAGCCTGGGTGTAACAGCATAAACCATTGGGTGTAATTCGAAAAGGCCCAGTTTCTTTTCCTCTATTGTATCCAAGTTTTCAATCCACACTTCTCGAGGACTGGTGTAGAGCGGTGGAAAGTTCCATTCCTTTTTGATTACATCCAAATTGTTGTTTGCAGGGACAACTGAGTTTGAGGTTATGTTTGAAGAGAATACTCGAATTTGGGGTTGCGCTGTGATATGGAGACGCTTGATTGCGTTTATAAGGATAGAAGTCATTGCTGAATTGTTATTTTCGTCCTCGATAGCAAAAGACACTCCAACACATACAAATTAAAGTTTTGTTTTACATTCCTCGATTACAAGATTGTTTTCTTTTCGGTTATGGCTATTTCGTTGGACTGGATTGTTAGGAAGAATCCACCTTTCCACGGACGGACGCACTTGACTTGCCTTCTTTGATAATGGCTTTATGTGACTGTTCCTCGCTCGACCTTTTTAAAGAATGTCAATGTTAATGTTGACATTGACATAACGCCATATTAATGCATCAACCCACATTCAGAGCCGTTTTGCAAGAAGTTAAAGAAGACGGAATTACAGTTGTAGCTTCTCATCAACAGAGGGCGTAAACCTGTAAGTACCTAATTATTCTTACCGGTAAAGCAAAATACTTCATTGGGTATAATTTAGAGAGCATAGGTAGAACCAGCTCGGCACGACTCTACCAATTCACTAGGCACATTGCTTGTTTTATTAGATATTATCCTTACTAGTTCTGATTCTAAACTTTGTTTAATTAACTCAAATTATCCGTTCAGTTAGGTAGTTTTGGCGTTGTCTTCGAACAAACGCACAAGCACCACTACCCTACTTCATGTAGACATAGACTAGGTAGATACTTAGATTATTACTTTATGGCACCAACATTACATAAAACAATTCAACTTCAAAGTGCTTTATTTTTTTTTGTTTACTTCAATCTTTTTAAGGTATAATATAGAAGCGAACAAGAAACCTTTACCTTGTTAGGTTGTTAGTTTCCGTGTTGGAGCAAAACTTGTCCCTAGCTTTTTTATCCTCTTTATATAATCTGATATTTTGTAGCTTACTACCAAATATCAGGGCAATGTTTATGCTTCTACAAAAAAATACCAAACGAGTTGAAAAAATTATCAATAAATAAAATAATATCAATGTTTAAATTTATTTATTAATATTTTTTTTTGGTATTTTGTTGTAGAAGCGTATACATTGCCCTATTTAAGATACATTATTCTTGTGTAGCCTAGTTGTGGGCACAGCAAGTTTATTCCTATTTCTAGTATTTACATTATGTATGTCACTATTTTAGGGAACTGATTGATATTCCTATGAGTGTACAACAAGTTTTCATAAATATATTGACATGGTACTGCCATTATGTTTATTTCTTTGATTTTTTTACGTAAGTAAGTAAATAGTTACTTACGAATTTTTTACGGAAATAAGATAGCTTACTCAAATTGTCAACAGTACCGACTGTTAACAATTTTTAACGTTTCTCTTTTGACGTTTACAAAAGCCTTAACTTGATTTACATTAAGCAGAATATATCTTAAACATTTCGTTTTGTTTTCATTAAGCAAAAGGTTATTGACACTATACCAATGGACTACTCTTGAGATTGTATTAGGTATTCATATCGTTGCAGCTTGTGCTTTGTCGTTTCATTTTAAAAATTAATGAAGTAGGTATCATCGGCCATTAATAAGGTCTCGTGATTATCCTTTACAAGATGAGGCAGGTCGTTAATATAAACTAAAAATACGAAAGGACCGAGGATAGAACCCTGTGGTACATTGTAACTACAGACCCCGAAGACCGTTTCCCACTATTGTCAACTCGTTGTAGTCTATCACTCAAGTAAGATGTAAGAAGATCCAAAGAGGTGTCTCTTATTCCATAGTGTTGTAGTTTTCTGATTAATGTTTCATGGAGTATGCAATCGAATGCTTTTGACACGACGCAAAAAACACCAACGAAAGTATTAAAAATATGCGATACTAACTCAACACCGGCATCAATAGTTGACGTGCCGCGAGTAAACCCGAATTGCTTACCATGTAGCAGGTCATTGCCATTTAAAAGTCTAAGCAATTGACGTAAAACAAGGTTTTCAAAAGCTTTGCTGATTGTAGGCAGTACTGATATTGGTCTAAAGTTAGTGGGGTCAGACCATCGAGCACATACCCAACAAGAGAGGAAATGTCATTTATTTGTTTAGACAACAATTCCGCCAAATCACTGCGGCGACCACTGCACTCCGATTGGCCGACTCAAAGTCAAGCATCACAATCAAGTTGGGCGGGCAAATATTTTTATCGATATCGATAGTCATGTTTATAAACTATGACCGGCGCGAAAATTATTTACGTCAATAATAAAAATTTTTGATTTTATAAAGCAAACAATTCATATAACAAATATTGCTCATCACTTCCTGAGTAACAGAGTGGTGCACAATTGGAACCGGCTTCCTGAAGACGTTGTAACTGCTCCCTCTGTGAACAGCTTTAAAAACAGACTCGACCACTGGTTACGAACGCACAATCTGACCACTATAAAGGACAAACTAATGTAGTGAAAAGCGTTAAAAGCACTGGGATATAGACATATCAGCTCTCAGCTGCTCGTCTATAATTATTACACTAATAATAATAATATAAAATTCATACAAGTGTGCTATTGTTATATTAGATAGTAATAACTAATTATAAAGAAAGTTACCGTGAAAAAGAATCGCGGGAGTACATGGGGCATCTTTATTATCGCTATGAGCAATCTCTTTCGATAATTGAAAATGAAACTGTATTGTAAAAAATATTAGGTCCTTACATATGAAATTGGCGTTTTGTATGGGAGGAACAAATAGTCGAATATTTTTTAATATAATATATTTAATTAATCAAAGTATGAACCATTATTTTCTATGCACTTTTGCCATCTTATAGGTAGTTTATTGATCCCTTTACTAAAAAAACCAGTCGGACGGGAATCAATAAAATCTTTGAAGGCGATTTGGACTGCCCCATCGGAGTTGAATTTTTTCCCTTGCAAGAAGTTATCCAAATTTCGAAAAAAATGGTAATCTGTTGGAGCAAGGTCCGGGGAGTACGGAGGATGTCTTAGACTTTCCAATTGAAGCTCTTCTAATTTAGTAGCCGTCTGTTGCGCAGTGTGTGGTCTAGCGTTGTCGTGAAGCAGCAGTGGCGTGGAGCGATTGACCAGCCTAGGTTGTTTAGCCGCTAGCTTTTCCATCATGGTTTGCAATTGCTGACAATAGACATCAGCCGTAATAGTCTGGCCAGATTTGAGAAAACTGTAATGAACAATACCGGCACTAGTCCACCAAACGCTTACAAGTAACTTTTTTGGGGTTAATTTTCGCTTGGGGCAGGATTTGGCTGGCTGGCCAGGATCCAACCATTGCGCTGAGCGCTTCCGATTATCGTAAAGAACCCATTTTTCATCACAGGTAATGATTCGGTTTAAAATACCTTCATTATTGTGCCGGTTTAGTAATGTAACGCAGCAGTCGACGCGCGTTTGCCGGTTTGCTTCAGTCAATTCGTGAGGTACCCACCTTTCAAGCTTTTTAATCTTCCCAATTTGCTTCAAGTGAATTAAAACAGTTTTATCACTAACATCGCAGCCTGCAGCTAACTCGGACGTGGTTTGCGATGGATCCGCTTCCACAATAGCCTTCAACTCTTCATTATCAACTTGAGTCTCAGGCCGTCCACGGGGCTTGTTCTGCAGGTCAAAATTTCCAGAACGAAAACGTTGGAACCAAAAACGAACTGTGTTTTCTTTTGCAACACGACCGCCATACACATCATTCACCCTTCGAGTTGTTTCCGCAGCACTAGTGCCACGGCGGAACTCGTACTCGTAAATAATGCGATATTTTAAGTTTTCCATTTTGTAAAATGAGTGACGCAAACAGAAAAAAACAGAAGAAAAAAAACAAATGAATGACGATCATCGAAGCACAAATACATGAGTGTATAGCTGTACAAATTTGAATTTGAAATTCCTTACCAAAGAGGAGAAATTTGTGATTAAAGTGGCCAGTACGAAAAACGCCAATTTCATATGTAAGGACCTAATATATAGTTACATGTTTTTACTATAGATACCGATGAAATAATATGCAAAATCCCGGAGTTTTTATAAAAGTTACACTGGTCAAATAACTTAACCAAATTGATAAATTTTAATTACTTCTTTGTATATCGGGAGTATCGATACTTTATTTTGTTATGTCAGCACAACACGCGAGCGAGTGAGAGTTGACATTGTATTAGTGAAAAAACACTGATCAGTTTCGGAATTCGAAAGACCATTATCTCGACCTCCACATCTCTCTACTGGGTATGATCTCGATGGGTCAGACCTACTACTTGATTTAATCAGTGGGATTATTTTACTACATTTCATTAGATCAGCAAATACGCCACAATCAATAGATTCATTGAATATAAAATTAAACAACAACTTAATACAATTAACTATATCCACTTTTTTTTCAGAATGTGTTTTTATATTTGTGTTGTACTTACTGTGGGAGGTGTTTGAGTAGCAAATAAATGATTGTCTATGTCTATGTGTAAACAAGAACTTAATGCTAACTATACAATCGGCGGTCTTATCACTAACAGCGATCTCTTCCAGGCAACCTTTGGATGTATAGGATCAGTAGGTACTTAATAAAAACTGACGTTGGCGTAACTGATGACGAATTAAAAATAAATATTTTACTTGAGCTTATTAGGTTTACCTAATAAGTAAACCTATTAAGCTGTACTCTGTAAGAATAGAGCAAAAAAAAGTCGAGGTATATAAAAAGAAAATTCGGACTTATAGCTACAGTATAAGTAATTTCAGAGCATTGAGCGGGCCGCAAAGGAATTTCTCTTCGCGGACCGCTGATTTTATACACCTGCACTATAGTAATAGCCAGTTCGTAACCATTTTGCTCCGGCATATATTGCGCAAATGGCTCGAGCGGTATTAATTACCCTCTGCCAGACCAGCTCACTAGCAGGATAAGTACCAACCTAATACAATTAATACGTAATGAGTTAATACTTTTTGGCCTTTGAATGCTCTTCTCACATTCGCTTCGGATTGCATAAAGTGAGGAAGGTATATTGGAATAAAATCCGTACTGAAAGTAACTCTATCTGTCTGTCTGTCTGTTACCTTTTCACGCCTAAACGGCTGAACGGATCTCTATGAAATTTGGCTGGGAGGTTAATGGTATCCCGGGGACGGATAGGCTACTTGAAAAGCGTGTGCGAAGCCGCGGGCAGCAGCTAGTAGAATATATTTTATTTGTATATTAAGACGCCTTAGAATATTTACACAGAAACTCATAATAAACATAGACTAAGAGGAAACAGATTAAGGTATGTAGGTACGAAGTGTAATTCCAGTAACAAAATGGCTCTGCCTCAGCATGAGTTGGTTGACAAGCAAGCAATGCTGGTCTTCCGTCGTCAGAGCCAATTATTGGCGTTACGGACTAACTATATTACGACTATATTATTATTCACGACGACTATTTACTATTTTGACAAAGTTAAGTAAATTAAGAAAAAATATATAGATAAAATAAAATAACATGATAAAAATAATGTTAAAAAAGGTGCTATTTCTATTAGGTTGGTACCTACCTAAAATAGCCTAACTACCTACTTAATCTAAAGTAGATTATACTTAGGTATATTCAAAAATAATGTGGGTAGGCAATTATCGTTAATTATTTAATAACATAGCTACCCTTTCTTATCGTTCACGATTACTTACATAATGTTGAGATGAGGAATATTGATTATACTGTGTCGATAGGACAACTCAACTACGCTGAAAGTGATCGTTGGTAGAGATACCCACCTACCTACTTAATAATGTATATAAGTACAATACAATACAATACAATACAATACAAATATTTTTTATTGCACACCAAATAATAAAAAAAAAACACAGAACACAAAAACAAATAAATATATAAAAATACAATAGGCGGCCTTATCGCTAAGAGCCTAGCACCTACCCATTTTCATTTTCATGGCTCACAATATTTACCTTCCAGTTAAAAATTTAATATTCTCAGTACTGTCCCTGGGCGTGACTTTTTACCAGGGATTTAATGAAACAATGGGAAAGCTAATGGATTTGTATTTTTATCTCAAAAGAGGAGAGCACATCGTACATTAACTGTATAATCCATAGGTACCTAATTGGTACGAGTACTAGCTACCGCAATTATGTAGGGTAGGTGGCGTGATGTACCTATTGTTAAACCACCCAATTTCAATTTGAACACGCCACTCTGCTCCCAAATTAGGTGCGATTTATTTTTATTCTTCGCTTCTCAGAGGTGCCTGATTTATCACCTCTCACACAATTTCTGACAGCTGCTTTAGACAGTAGCTTAAACACTGTTATTACGAAATTGATTTGCTAGAAAAGATTAAGTGGTTGGTGGCAATTGGCAGATTTAATTGGGTTCAGTAAACTTTTAGTTCAATTAATAGCTTGATTATCAAGAGCAGTTTGCCAAAATTCGAAATGCCCTGACGTACCCCCTGAATTACAGTTTTGCTCCTTAAGGGGGAATTCTAGACATTGATTTTAAATTCTAGTTCCAGAAAACTGGAATACGCCAACAGCTGCACTGGTTTTCATCACACGTAACTAGGAATATTATGGATAAAGACGTATTTAAAAAACTAAAAGTTGGGAATTACGAACTTTACGGTGCTAGAGAAACTTATAATAAAAAATGTACTATACCTACACAGACGGATACGATATCCTTAAACATCCTGTAGGTATAAAGAAATAGGTGTCCTGTTCTATCCTGAACTAGTATTCCGGTGGTGATGGTATTTGCGTGACCATTCTGCAACTAAGTAGGTTCCTACTCAAATATTTCAAGCTTACTTTTGTTAAACCTACTAGTGTCCTCAGATTTACTTTAACTTTATAGCAGAAGTTGCGGGTCCCAAAGCAATCTTCCGGGTGACCCAAACTTTTTCAAACAAGTGTAATAAAATGAGTTAAGTAGTTTTGCGGGAATCGTCATAAACTTTAGTGCTTTGACTAAAATAATGCCAGCACACAAGTGGCATGGAGATAGTTTTATAAAGTAGAACATTAACATTAGAGGCCCTTTGAAAGGTTTGCTAAAGGTTTTCCTCTTTTAAACAGAATTGAAAATGGGGAAACGTTCCGTAGTCCAATAGTCCTATAGCAGCATGAAAACTGAAGTTTATTTTTTTGTAGGCATGGTACAATATTTACGCGAACTCCAACCGTTGGTAAGTATTCAAAGCACGCGTTCCGTAACTATATGTACCTATACCTCTAGACAACGCGACAAAAGACTCGAAACTTTGTACATTCCGCACACCTGAAATTTGGGACAACAGGGACACACCTGTCCATGAAGAATCGACTCAATTTGCCTAATGACAGTTTCAGTGCTTCCGAAATGTCCCTTCTATTGATAGCTTGGCCTAACCAATTTCAAGAAACACACATTATCGTTAGCTTTGTTTTACTCTGTTGTTCTTATGAGAGGCAGGAAGTACCTACATAATACAGTTATAAGTACCTACTTAATCAATGATTACAAGTTAGTTAAGTTAAGCGGCAAGCTCGGCAGAGGTTAGTGAATAATGCTTACATGACTGCCCAAAAATTAGTATAACATTGAGTTTAGTAATAATATTTCAATGGTATATAATGCTTTCAGGGTTCATAATACTGTATGTCAGTTTGTATAGTCCCCAATACTTTTAATGCTTGAACAGATTTGGATGAATGGGGTATCCTTACATCATCCCGAGTGACTCGGGCTAGACATTAAAAAAAAAAAGTATGATTATTTAAGGCGCTACACCGACTCACATGCACTAGCGCCGCCACCTATTTTATCTTATTATTACGTTAAATAAAGGATTTTTTAAAAATCCATTGGGCAGTTTGTGTTACCTTTGATAATAATGCCTCTGTAATAGTTTTATTTTAATAAGTTTAGACAGAGATGCGAAAACTGAGTTTGGTGGCTACCAATAGCAACCAATCTGACGAGCAATCACAAACTGACTGATAGATTTTTGAAAATTCCTTAGATATAAAATAGGTGGCTGCGCTAGTGTGAGTCGGGGTAACGCCATATGTAACTTGTTAATCTGCGATGAAAAAAGTACATGGAACAGATCGGATTTGCCGAATTTGGCATGATTTTTTTTTGAGATATTTTTAACGTTGTCGCTCGAATTAAACCTCACTTGCAAATCAAAATTAAATTTAATTAAATTAATTAACAGCGCACAGCTTTTCCGAGAGAGCAATGCTGTTATCGATTTTTTCTGGAATATATTAGGACTGTTGAATTTGAACTTTCTATAAAAATCGTTCAAAGCAAAAGTAGTTTTGTACTGATTGCTTCCTTTTTTCTGATAGACAAAAACCGTGAACACGACTTCGTCATCCGAAAGCGCTGTTCCTCGATCGGACAAAGTTAACTTTTTCCTCATAGTCCGTTTATATGTCTCGCCATCGCCAAACAAACCGAGTCGGGCAGAAAAATGAAATCTTGGATATTAGTTATTGGTCGAGATTATGTGCATAAACTTGATCACAGAGTCAACCATCCTAAACTAACATGGACCTTCATCTGCCGATGGAATGGGGTGGTTGTATTTTACGAGTCTGTATGTGTATCATGTTTGTATTGCTTTCTCTCCGTATCTGTTGTGATTTAGGTTTATTATCGGGATTAACTGGTTTTTCGGTATTGCACATAAACTAGGTATTGAGTACACAAAGGCAGAGCATTACTTTGTAGATAAACCTGAATATATTTCAGTAGGTACCTAAATATTTATACTGTACCTACCTATCTAATATTACATAATATTTTATTACAACTTGTATAGTCTGGGTGTTTTCTACGCTAAAGTATCTCATTATACTTAGAAAATACCCAGATAAAAAAAGTGGGTAGGTGCTATCCGGGTCTAGAACCACATCTATGCAATATTTCAGCCCGATCAATTCAGTAGATTTAATTTTGTAGTGAAGAGGTAACAAACATCCAAATATCTAAACATCCTAGCTTTCACATTTATAATAATTATCAGTGTGATGTGAATGTGTATTTCCTAGGCTGAATAATGACGATCTCGCAGTCCACTAACAGTTACGATTTCGCTGAGGATTTTCGCAGCCACTTTTTTGCTCCTTTACCGAAAACGCAGCCTAACCCTAGCCAAGGTTGGAATGCGCTAACGAATTGCGCCACGAGGTCAAGTGACGTAGGAGTAGAAAAACTTTGGGACTTCCTTCGGACTCTCGCGCCGTTAGCTCCACCTACAGGGAACATTGAAGTGTATCCAATCCTGCTCAATAGCTGTTTTGCAAACACATGTCGTGGGAGCCTGACATCAGTTGTCATGCTCAAGATGGGTGATTCCAGAGTAGAGTCTTGCAGAGATCTCAGTTTCTGGGAGAGCCAGTTCCTATCGCCCTGAGTACTGCCCCTATACATGCTGGTCTTTGCCTCTTTATGTATGTACATGTGAAGCGGCAGCAGTCCCAGCAATGCATTTAGTGCCAGTGCAGGGGTGGACATGGCTCCCGCGGCCATAAGGCATGTTGTCCTTTGTAGGCTGTTTAGTTTGTTGATTGCGATCGACTGAAGGGCCTTGTCGTACCATACCATGGAGGCGTTAGTGAAAAAATGGCAAACCATACAAAGAATACTAAAATCCGTTTAATGCGGTCAATGCGGACCGTTCGATGCCGGCAGGTGAACGCACACCCTTAACGCATAGATACGCTTACTATAGTAACTTCATATTCATCTTTGTATACATCTCACCTTTGTTTCATCCCGGATCTTTCATCACAGCATTCTCACATTTATAAACATTGAGACAGCCCCAAGAAAATTAATAGCTCCCCACACTTAGAGACAAAACTTACCCCAGTAGCAATATATTAAATTAAAAGCAATTTATAAGGGCTCCTTCCCACGGGCACACAACAGACCCCCTACTTTACGTTCCCTTCCCCTAACTTTGAAGAAGACAAGGGTGACAAGGGCAAGAATTTCGACGTAACAATAAAACGTGGGAGATGTGGCGAAGTAACGGATCCACAGAATAAATTACAGTTCTACGTGTTTGAGCATGAATAGTTGGGTCGGAATTCCGCAATTTAAACAGCAAGAAAAATGTGAATGCCTGAAAATGTATGAATATTAATATATTATTATATTACTGTATGAAAATTAATTTTGTTTTAGTTTGCTTTACGTTGGGGTTTCTAGTTCTTAGCAGGAAATGAAAAATAGACACATAACCTATTTTTCTTTTTAGGGTTCCGTACCCGAAGTGTGAAAACGGAACCTTAACCTCCGCTGTCCGTCCGTCCGACCGTCTGTCCGTCTGACGGAAGGACGGACCTTCCGTCCGTCTGTCACGTGGCTATAACGTAAGACAGTTGAAATTTTCAGATAATGTGTATTTCTCTTGCCGCTATAACAACGAATAATAAAAATAAAGTAAATATCAAAATTAAAGGGCTCCCTGTATGGGAGCCCCCTTTAATTCAAACGTGATTTTTTGGCTTTTTTTGCTCTTAATTTGTCAAGACTGTATCTCTTGAACTACAATAGGTAGACACATGAAACTTTCTATAATTAAGTAACACTTCAACTGTAATAATAAAAATACTAATGATAATAATTAAAATACTAAAAATAAAATAAAGTTGAAAATTTAAATGGGTCTCTGAACAAGTGAAAATTTGATGTTCTTTGAAAAAGATGCCTGATTTTACGGCACGGAACCCTTCGTGTGCGAGTCGACTCACTCTTGGCGGTTTATTCCTTACGTTCCTGCATGGAAATAAATTTTGTTTGAAGTGAAATTTTCTCGTTTCCACCTATTAAGTAGAAATATTTCATTCTTATGTGCTTTAACTATGGATTTCTTTCTTATACCTGTACCTACTTTGTTTAACGAAACAATCTAGATTAAGCTGTAGGTCATCGGCCTCAACCTTGACTGTGGCTTAGTACTATAAAATCTGTGACGGTGGTGAATGTTACGGCCGGATCTACTGCTTACTTAATTAGTTATTTCTAGACCTAGTGATTAAAATGATTGTCTTTCCCGCTGGACGTATATAAAGCTTATCTGCCCAGTCTCTGCGGTGCGACCCGCGGATGCAAGCAGTGCCTAGAACCACATGTGCGTCGTGGGCAATGTCAAAGTCAAAAACTCTTTATTTCAAAGGAAATAAAGTGATATTTTTGATTTCAGTCGCACCCAGTCGCAGAAGCCATCTGACAAGAAGAAGAAGAAGATTTCAGTCGCTTCGGTACGTAGACTAAAGTAAAGAAGCGACGAAGAAACCTTTAGCCTGTTAGTTAGTTGTTATTTTTCGAGTTGGATCAAATCCCGTCCCACGGTTTTTTATCCTCTAGATAATCTGATATTTTATAGTAGGCCTTGAATGAAAGTGTTACTTTAGTACACCGCTGTTACAGCTGCACAGCCTCTGCGGTGCGACACGCAGGGGCGCGCATCTGCACGTTAATGATAAAACGTTAGATACTTAATTACAATCTAAGTTAACACATAAAAATTTGTTGAAGATAATGTCCAGCATAACTTATCCATACTAATAATATAAATTCGAAAGTAACTCTGTCTGTCTGTTACGTTTTTACGACTAAACGGCTGAACAGATCTCAATGATAATCAGCAAGGAGGTAAATGGTATCCCGGGGACGGAGATAGGCTATTTAAAAAGCGCGTGAGAAGCCGCGGGCAGCATCTAGTATTTTTATAAACCTTACCCATACACGCATTAGCAGGTTTATTTCTCTTTACAAATATAACGCTGCTACGCCACCGTAGCAAAATCTTTAATTTGCAGTCAGCAAATAAAATGTTAACGAATTGATTTGAAAATTATCTACCTGAACGGCATTATATTACATAAATAACAGACATTATTATAAGACATGGTCATCCCGTAATAAAATCTTTACGTGTTTATATTAATTATATTAGTTGCCAGCCACTTATTTATATCTATACCAATATTATAAATCCAAAAGTAACTCTGACTGCCTGTACCTTTTCACGCCTAAACGGCTGAACGGATTTTAATGAAATTTGGCAAGGAGGTAGACGGTATGTCAGGGACGGACATAGGCTGCTTTTTACCCCGTAGTAACTCACTATTTCACAATATTTAGAGACGTTAGTTTTATACAATGTTAAGCTACTTCTTAAAAATTGGTGTTCATACTTTAGTAACTGTAGAAAGACAAGATTTTTTCTTTGTGTTACTCTGTTCTGTCATTTATAGAAAGATTAGGCAGTGATGAGTGTTAAGATGTTTTGTAATAGAAGAAGGTTTTCGATTTGAGACGACAAAGTTCCAAATAGCTCGGTAGATAGATGGTGATGGACATGTCAAAAAATATCATGTTCATTATGATTGCATGTACCATGGATGGGCCATGCGAACTTTGTCCAACTCGATGACGAACAAAATAACCTCTCCTTATGTCAAAAACGAATTTAAACTCGAACCTTACTTCCATTACAGCCTTACTGCCATTGCCAATTCAATGCCATCTATCGAGTAGCTTAAAACTAATAGTCACAGATTATTTAATAGTGCTATGCCAATCGAAAACCCCTCATTTTGATGTGTTCATGAACTTCCGTTGCTGAGTGTACCTCACTTTTAACGTTGTTTTAAAGCAGAAAGTTGGCAATAGCGTGAGTCACGAGAGGCGCCGTCTAGACTCGAGCTGATGTTCGGCATCGGTCAGAGCTACCATTTTGGCAAGCCACTCAAACAACCGGAACTTTTCAACAATTGCAATTATTGTTTAATTCTACCTACATACATACATGTAGCTGAGCTCCTATGCCGTACCTTAATTGCTACGCCGTAGTTTGGTTGCTAAGCCGTAGCTGGGTTGCTACACCTAAGCTTGTAAAATAGCTACTATAGCTAGCTTTAATCGCAACATCGTAGCATGATAAGTCAGTACCACAGATATCAGAGATGTGAAAAGGGGGCGGGGCCGGTGTCGCAGCAATATGCCCAAAAACTGAACACATTGTTCGCTGCGTTATTTGTTTCGTTTAGTTGAAGCTTGAACGTTGGCTACAACGGATCTTCATATTCTAGCAAAATGCCGTGTTGTTCCATAGTATTTGTAAAAATATGTTTATCATACTGAATCATTAAAATTGTACGTAAATTATACGTTGATTGATTTCTTGAATTTGCAACTTTATTGTTATGTGACTGAACGCCAGCCACGATATTGTTGTAAACTGTTTCCAATGCTTGCCCTGTACTAATGACTATTCGAACGTTGAGTTCTAATACCGCAATGGATAATGAACATATTGAAGCTAACAAAATATGTTCAACCGCGTGGTACGGTCACTGTTCGTAGTCGTGAGTTAGTGATGAGTGTGTGCTTTGTATATATTGTTGCGCCTGTAGTGGTGCTGTACGAACATCAATCGCAACCTAGTGTGCGAACGAATAGTTGCACTTTATGCCTTGTGTGCATGACAAGCACACAACGCGAAGTATTGTCTTTATTTTGTTTACTGTTTGTGCGTGAGCTTTTTATGCGACACTAGGTTTTGTACTCAGCGTAAAGGATTGGCATCTCTCTATACCTCTGTGGTCAGTACACTGCAGCACTGTAGTCTGGTTGCTACGCCGTAGCTTAGCTGCTTCGCAGTAGCTTGGTTGCTACGCCGTAGCTTGGTTGCTACGTTGTAGCTTGGTTGCTACACCGTAGCTTAGCTGCTTCGCAGTAGCTTGGTTGCTACGCCATAGCTTGGTTGCTACGTTGTAGCTTGGTTGCTACGCCGTAGCTTAGCTGCTTCGCAGTAGCTTGATTGCTACGACGTAGCTTGGTTGCTACGCCGTAGCTTGGTTGCTACTCCGTAGTCTGGTTGCTACGCCGTAGCTTCCTGCTTCGCCGACCGAGAGACATGTAAGGTCTAAAGGAAATAAAGCAATTTGATTGCGCTACATAGTAGGTTTATTTGACCCTGCACCATTCAGTTAATATAGTCAGGTATACAAAATAACTTTATTATCAAAATTTGATAATTAATTCTATTGTGCAACTGTTGTTTTACGTATGAAGTAATATTTGTAATGAATACTCAATAAAGGTAATTATTGGAACAAAACAATGAATGATTCGATGTATTAAATAATTGTGTCTCGTTTGAATTGAGATTATTTAATTTCTAATAGGATATTATAATAGGATAAATAATGTTTTATTTAAAAAAAAACGTTATAACACCCGGTATAGCCTTTATTGACAAAGTAAATACAATCAAATAATGAAAACAAATTAGAACTAGTATTTTTAATTGAAACAACTAAGCTATCTGCAGACTTTTGCAAACAATCTACAGGTAGCTCACTGATCTATATCAATACCAGTCGGAAGCGATATTATATTTATTGGTGTCAATTCAGATGCCGCCGAAACTAAACTAATTTGGCAGGACTAAAATTATTGCCATCCCATTCATAACTATCGAAATAAAAATGATTGCAACATCTTTAGTCCTATAATATTAGTTTACTTTCAGCGACATCTGCATCCAACCACAGTGCATACACACAGACACCAAACACAATAATTTTTATTTCGACATTTACTTACAATTTTGTTAGAGACAATTTACCTGACGAAAATATCACTAGCTATCCATAACACACTCGTAGTATTAGACTCCATGGATTGGCAACGGTGCTGGCTGGCGAGGACTGCGTGATCAACGTTTGAAATAAGAAATCCCTTAGCCTTATGTCATCCTGGAGGAGTCCCTTCCGGGCAGTTCTGCGTTGGCTAGCTTAGGAGAAGGACGTTTGGGTGTAAGTCTCAAAGATGGGGTCCCTGACTGTAATTCGGATAGGCGGTTCCACCTCCACCTCCACAGCCTATATTGGTCCACTGCTGGACCCAGGCCTCCCCCTGATAAGCGCCTTGTTGGCTTTTATCTCACGAGGGTTAATGCCCGTAATCCCCACGCTGGACATGCGGGTTGGGGATCGCAGTTCGGTGGTAGAATTGTTCTGCAGGGGGCGCTGCTGCCCGCCCCCGGTGGATATTCCTTAGTCGCCTCTTACGACACCCAAAAAGGTGCAAAATTCAGTGCAAGGTTCAGTAAGAATAAATGCTGTCCAGTTGTGGTCTCCGTGTTTCAGTTCTTGTGGTTAGGAGCAGGGTTAGGCCAGGCTAGGGTTATCTTTTAACAATAGACATAGATGGTTAGATCTAAATCTTCACCGTCTTTTGGTTAAATTTAGACTGTTTTCTGTGTAAAGGCGCTCCCTCACCGCGTTCCATGATTAGTTTGTAAGCTAATGGAGTCTATACAGTCAACACTCCCTGCTTCAATATTAATACACTGAAATGACGAACCACACCAACCCGCCGGGCTGGGCAGCTTTAGACTTTGGTGTGTAGACTCCTTTACGTTACAATACTGCCCTGACACGATGAACCTGTAAATTGCAAGAATCTAACAAGATTCGATTTTAATCAATCAGCTGTAGTCGAATCACTGATGGTTCGGGTACTTGTCGGTTGGTGCCTAAATTAAAAGAATCCAAGAATTTAGATAATTGTAAACAATGTTACATTGAGTTGAAAATGACGAGGCGATTCGGGTTCCTTTGGAATTGATTGAATCTACATTAAACATACGTTCGAAAACACCGCACTGTACCGATGCCGATCATTCGCATACGCCGCGTCAACTGGTTTGAAAAATGTCAGACGAAGTGACTGTTATGCCACTTTGTCTCTATACTAGGAGTAATAAATACTAGGAGTAGGTTAGGAATGTGAAAGTTCACAAAAGGTATCACAGATTATAGAGGTATAGGTACCTAGTTATCTTGGTAGTTTCACTTTTTGTAAGCAGTACCTACATATGTATGTAAGAATTACTTAAGTAATGTAAACTACTACTGATGGCTATACCTCTCGTCTCGGCTCCTGGCGTCACGCAAAGTGGGCCAGTCTGAAAACCAGCGCTGTTCTGTACCTATCCTGGTGCAGCGTACGAACAGCATAAAGCTGAGACTGACGCCGCGCTGCGCCTTAGTGAACTCAAAAGGAGTTCACTAAGGCGCAGCGCAGGAACGGGTGAGTAGCCACCGCCAGGCTGGGCGGTGACTGTCTACTCGTTATTGGGGTTTGTGCAGGTAGGTGTCTATTTTAGGTATTGTGTTTATTTTTGGTTGTTTTGCTTTTGCTTTAATTATTTTTTTCCTTATGTATACTTACCTAAATACTGTTTTTGTTGATTTGTTATGTTTTCCTGTGCTGTTTGTGTGTGAACTTAATAAAAAATCTTATCTATCTATCTATCTTGTCTACAAATAGACTAGCAACTAGAGAGCTAGAGACTAGCCAGGTGCACAGGACATATTCTTATAGTGCTCAAGTGTGTGCGCAAACACTAGTGCACTCTCTATTCCCTCACTCTTATAATCCGATGGGACGGCAGACCGACGCGACCGGGGAGAGGTTAGGCGCAGGACCAACGGATTAACGTGCTTTCTGAGACACGGGGGTTTAGCACTGCCAAATTACTGACTCCAGGCTGTTACTGTGAATTTTTCTTGCAAGAAAAATACCAATAACAACTTTGGCCCGACCCAGGTTAAGTACACTACAGGCGAATGGTTGCGGTAAGGCCTCTATAGGAAGTACCCAACTCTTTCCAGAGGGGTGGGTCTATTTGACGTTAATAACGAGACGTGATCGTGACGTCTCCTTGCAGCATGGGATTTACGTAGTTCCCTGTCCGCACGACAGAGGCGCTGTACCAAATTGTATGAAAAAAAGAGACGTCACGATCACGTCACGTTACTAACGCCCCCCATACTCAGTGAAAATTTTGTAGAATGAAAACACAGATAGGCATGTATCGATTTATGTATGTATGTTGCCTTCTGTAGTTTCCGTTAACTCGATAGTACCCCACGTAACGACTGCCGGTAGTAACATCTGAGCAAACTTGCTAAACTAGTTTACGTTACGGACCTAAACTGTAACAGTCTGCTGAACCGATAATGAATCTTAATATGGAGTTAGTGGGCGAGCATATTTAATTCAGTTTAGTTTGTGTCATTTACATTTTATAGAGCGTCTTGTACGTTCAATTCTTTAGTTCATGGAAACAGTGAGGTTGATCTCTTCAACACCAGTACAAGTAAGCTAAAACGCTTACTAAGTGATCAATTTTTTTTCCAAGCATAACCTAACTTTGTTACCTGTTTAACTTATGTGTATGTGTTGATGTTTTTTTTTCTTATTATTTTATTGTTTAGATTATTTTTTAAAAAGTCGTCAATTTACTTTGTACTTTGTTATTTTTAATTTAAGTTGCCTGCGGAATCTTTTAATTAGCCGTCAGCAAACATGCACTGGTCATTCCAGGCATGTTCTATACTTTTAACTGTAATTAATTTTATACCTAGCTGTAACTTTTCCCAAAATTTTGTAAATAAATAAATAAATAATATAAACTTGATGTCGTTGTTTACTAATAGTCTATTACATTAAAACACAGGTTATTATTACAAAAGGAAACACCATATGGGATTGTACGCAGGAAAAAATACAGACAGTGATTCCTATATCTACATATATATTTTTATATGAATCCCTATTTCCCATGGTCACGGCATCACGCGTGAACGGCTGGGCCGATTTCGCGAATTCTTTATTTGTTGTGTTTGTTATTGTCAGAAGAAAGATCTTATGGAAGAAAAAATTATGGATGTTGCGCGGAAAATTTACGAAAACTTAATGACTACGACTATGAATACGAATTCGAATTCAATATTCATAGTTAAGCGAGCCAACGTCGTCGGGACAGCTAGTGTACAATAAAATAAAAATTATAAGAGTTGACTGTTAATGGGCCTAGTGTTTATAAAATTACAATAATTAAATAAAATAATGTTAGAAATTATAAATCTACCTATATGTGTACAGGGTGATGTAGATAAATGTGCCAGTCTTCACCAGCATACGTCCACTGCTGCTTTATTAATTGCTCCAAAAGTAGCTGTAAATCGGAAATTGTTAAAGCATGGGTTCATAGAAAATGTTTCATTATTTATGTAAAACTATTTTTCTGGTAGTTTATTTCCTTGCAGAACGTCGAAAATATTAAAACCGCTAAAATATTTAAATTTCGCGCGAATCTGTGTCAGATTCCGTGTCGATGACTCGGTAGAAAGAAAGAAGAGAAGAAAGAACTTAAGTTTTAATAAAAACAACTAAACAAATTTATTGAAAAGAGCGCTTAGAAACTACAAGTTGTCTTTTAATTTTTATATTTTTCTGTTAAGCACTCGCACATTATAAATTCATAATTATCATACAACTGCTTTCAATGGCAGTTGATTCTTTCGTGATTGTAAAACCGTATATTTAATTTATAATTTTAGATAAAATATAATACAATTAGAGGGTGCCACGTAACTTGTGCACTAAGCTGTTCTTTTTTGTAAATAATTACTAATAATTAACTACACAGTAAATACTTCCTCCACCTCTACAGCCTATATTGGTCCATTGCTGGACCCAGGCCTCCCCGTGATAAGCGCCTTATTGGCTTTTATCTCACGGCCCATAATCCCCAAGCTGGGCATGCGGGTTGGGGATCACAGTTCGGTGGTAGAGCTGTTCTGCAGGTGGCGCTGCTGCCCGCCCCCGGTGGGGTGGATATCTCTTAATCACCTCTTACGACACCCGCGGATTAAAATTTGGTGTGGTGCAAATTCTAAGCCGGCACCACAAAGCAAATATCGTAAATGGTGCAAATATCGTAAATACCGGCCCGTGGTCCACCTACATATTACACCTGGCTGTACCAGGGGCATTTTATTCTTTCCGTGGACCACTCATGATAACTGGGTGTTCCAGGGTATTTTTTTTCTTTGCATGATTCACCTTAGTTCAACTGGCTGTAACAGGTGTCATTTTTGCTTCCCCTGGTCCACCTGTACTATGGTCATATAAAACTTATTACATTACCTACCTACTTAAATACAAACCTTTTACATAATTTTTTCTTCTTTTTGTACTGACAGACATAGTATACTTATAAATTTGTGAATCATACATCATTTTTCTGTTTTCCTAGTCTATGTAATTTCGTATTTTTTTAAATTATTAATATAACGACAGAAAATTAGTTACGAAGAAGATATTACTTTAATTAAAAGAAAAGGAAGTATCGTCCACCTAATTAAAGGTTTCTATTTTACATGGTAAAAGATTTTAAAAATGAATCAAGTTTGTGGCGATGTTCCACTTATAAAAAAGATAATTGCAGAGGAAACATAATTATCAAGGTGTGAACTTATTTAATATTTATCAACAATTACGGTAGGTAAGGCACAGACAAAAAAATTAATCACGTACCTACCACCATCAGTCGAATCGAAATAAACCGCATTTTAATCCTTATGCAATGTTTGTTACATTTGAAATAGGTAGTAGGTACGTGTATCAGTTTCTGTTGACTGTACCTACCTACGTACATAAAAAAATTTACATATAAGTAATCGCACAAACAACATAACATAATCTTACCATTTACAAATAAGTAAAAAAATAACATAATATTAAGCCACTGTCACATGCCTGCTAACGGTGCTAAAGGCGCTTGAAAGCGAGTCTTTTTTAAAACAAAGAAAAAGGATTTTTGTAGATAACGATGATGGCATACTTACTATTTTTACAAATGCAATCAATTAACAAAGACATTTTCACGCTTCTGTTTTTTTTTCTTATGTTTACATATTTTAAATTAACACGTATAGATGTTATTAAATTTTTGTGTTTGAACACCTAATCAACAACAATATTTCCCCACTACTGCATTAACCACATCATGACTCTAGTCTAATGCTAGTAGATATACATATTTCTATTGTTTTTTCGCCCCTTATTATTTATTCTGCATTTACTTGTTTTTAGAATCGTAACAATCACTCGACTTTGGGTACCTACCTACATACTAAAGTTCGCATTCTCTAGGTGGACCACGGGCAATACATTTTAAAAACTATGTACATGTATATACTAGATGAATCATGAAAAAAAACAATCCCCTAGAAAACCCAGTTATCTTGAGCTGGACCACGGAAATAAAAAAATGCCCCTTGTACAGCCAGGTATACTATGTATGTAGGTGGACCACGGGCAGGGACCGGTGAACGCTTATATTGCTATAGATTTATGAAGATAAATGACGAAGCGTCAATGGAAGTGGCTTGCGCAGGATCAATAGCATCGGGAAGCCACTGACCAGTGTTTAGATAAACACTTCACAATCCGGCTGTATTTACCTAATTGTTTAAAACGTAAAACCAAAACGCAGCTGATTAAAGCAATTGCCTAATTGTAAAGGCCCGGAGAAGGGTCGACGGCCGCCCCAATAAAGAATTCATAACATTGCAGTGAGGGAACTTGGAGTGAGTCAAACGTTGGCGCCGCTCTGTCGCGGGGAAAGCAGGGTGATCTCTTTTCTGGCAAACATCTCTAGGTATCTAGTTAAGGAAATGCAGTAAAACAATTCGCGCAGGACCGTGGCGATCGCGCCATAAAACTCTACTCGTGGATGTCGAGTAAAGGAACCTATCAAAGGAAGGTAGCAGCTTCGTTCTGTGTATTTTTAGCACCACTGTGATCAGATCACCAATCCAATGTCATCGACGAGCACGTAAGTGCCGCAAAAGGAACATAAACCAACGCCTCTGCTAAGCGTGATGATTATGGCAAAATCTTCCTCGTTTGGAACAGCATGTTCAGCTTTGGACGTATGTGTGTTGATGATGTTCTGAAATTCATCATTCATTGTGGCGATTTTCCATGCATATTAGGTTCAGGCATGTCCAACTGTGGACGTCATCGTTCAGCTAAGATGAGTACAAATATATCCTAACGTTTTACTGCTGGATACAGGTCTTCACTTTTTATCCAATTTTTACTACCTAATCACAATCAGGGTAGGTACCTACTGCTAATAGTACCTACCTTGTAAAGTTTCGTGGGATTATTTTTCTATTTAAATTTTCAAGGATTTTTATTCATAAACAAAACGAGTATTTTGTATGATTTTATACACATTATGTTATTATTGTGTGATCTGTCGATGTAATAATATGTTTCTAACCCTTCGATCAAAAGAATTGTTGATCGAAGTTCTACCCCTACTAAATGTATGAAACCAATGCTTCTGACGTGTCACGTATGACAGAGAAGTGCTTCTACTTTCACTTACACTGTGGCCGCCGTCTCCCCACAACAAGCATCCCTCGATGCCAATACTCACACAATCGATTCAGCCACGAGAGCGGAAATAGAAATGTTACGGCTCGGATATTGAGCTCTCGTTACCTAGCATAGCTAAAATCTATCTACGCTATCTAGGCTAAGTCCTTTAAAAATCTTAAAGAATAATGTCAAGTTAACAAAGTTTTTCAAACGTTCTTACAAAAAATACTTCCTAGGCTGGGTTCACATTAAGTCGGACCGACGATTTACCGGAACTACAAAGGTGTTGGATGCATATTGGCATAATATGTTTTTCAATATCGCTGTTCACATTAGAGCGGCCCGATATAACTTTTATTTTATTTATTTTCGTTCCGGTAAACTGTCGTTACGATCTAATGTGAACCCGGCCTTACTCGTGCTACTCTCCTGATTTAGTTTTATTATACTTACACTAGCTGCTGCCCGCTTTTTTCCGGGATAAAAACTAGCATACGTCTGTCCCTGGGATACCATCTATCTGCCTGCTAAATTTCACTGAGATCCGTTCAGCCATAGTTACTTTCGAATTTATAATATTAATATGGATCGCATACAGAAAAACAGCGCTAGATGACTGTGAACCTATGTAAGTACTTACTTCTATAAACAATGATTACATACAGTTTATTATAAATAAATAAATACTTACTATTCGTTTAAATTCATGATGATATTTGATGACCGATGTGGCGCGGCGGGCGAAGGTCCGCCTCCGACGCAGAAGGTTACGGGTTCGATTCCCGCCTTGGGACAAATGTTTGTACGATCTGCAAATATTTGTTCCGGGTGTTCTGGGTATTTTCTATATATAATAAAAAATATCTATCTATGTTATGTATTGTATTAAGTATATCAGTCATCTAGTACCCATAACACAAGCTCAGCTTAGCTTGGGGCTAGATGATGCTGTGTGGATTGTCCAGCATTATTTATTATTTATTTTATTTTTATTTAAATTACTTTAAATAAAAACTCGATGAGATTTAATTCATAAGATCAAAACTACCCGGATGTTATTTTTTGTAGCTCTGCTAATACATAAGAGAGATAATTAAATGCATACAACTAACGAGAAAAGCTTAATGGTGTTCGCGAGAAATGAGGTAGAACAGGTAGATTTAAGGGAAAAAGGGGAACTAAGGGTGTGTTTCTAGTGGGAAAGGTAGTGGGTTATTGACAGTTTTAGATTTTATTCAATAGATTTTTTTACTGATGGCAGACCCCGAAAATTTAGCTTTATGTTCATTCTAGAAGTCCTCACGGGATAAAACCATAGTCACCTCTGTCCTATTATGTGTAAAGGGGTTCTATGTACATATGCGAGTGGAGAATCGGGAGCATGGGAAAAATACTGGCTCTCGTATCTTGAATAGTAAATGTACGCTTGAAGCAATCAAGGCAAGAATAGAGTCACGAGCGTAGCGAGCGGCTGTAAATTTGACTGCTAAGCTAGTGACGGATTTAAAACGTACGAAACTATAAAAAAGTTTGCTCTCATGTGAAAAATTGTACAACTTTTCACGGACTAGCGAGTACTTACAAATTTTGTGTTCGCATGTACTTTTTTATCTTTAAGTAGGCTATAAATGCGTTATTTCAAGTCAAAAAGTTCTAATTATTGTTCTGTGGAATAGTTTTAATGTTACTTCTATCCCATGGGAACTGATTTATAGGATAAAAATATATGCTATTAAAGGTAACCTATCTACATCAGATGTAGATAGACTTGGAATAGCTCTGCACAGATACTATGCATTAATTTTAGCCCGATTCGTTCAGTAGTTTAAGAAGTTACAAATATCCACCCAAACATCGCATTTTTTATAACATTGAGGTCAACTTATTTTGTTTAACTACCAAGTAACGAATGCTCAGGTGTTCTCGTGTCGTGGTCGTGAGGATTCTTAACTGCTTCGCTAACACGGGATTTAATATCGGCACGTACACAAAGAGGATCGTATGCATAAACTGCGATCAATCCTCAGATTATAAAGGCCTATGTTTTTATAGCTTGCAACGTTCGCTGTAACTTGGTTACCTACGTACATATGAATGTGGAACTCGTACTGTATGTCCTTCCATTTCCGTTCTTTTGTTATGGCCCATAAAAGCGTCTGGAAAACTATTTTATGCACAATAACGTCACACAACATCGGTAGAGAGCTTACCGAGGAATTTAATAACACATAACAGCGTTGCCGTGGTTTTCAAAGGAAACAAGACTCAGGAAACAAGACTCAGGAAACAAGACTCAGTTTATACTTCTATAATGGTAAACCTTGTTTTACGCGGAATTTTCACTTAATATTTTCATCGCAATATTTTGCTATGGATTTTTCCTATCGCCTGAATCAATTATTTATTCTATAAAAGTCTTTCTCTTCTTATTAGGTATGAAATGAACCTTAGGAGATTGACAACTGAACTAAAAATAAAACGACAAGTGCGAGTTTGACTCGCGCACCAAGGGTTCTGTACGAACTTGTACTCGTCGTGAGTGTCAATAAGGAAAGAAACATTAAAAAATAAAAAATATTCTCAATTTACTGTTTTCGGATTTTACCTTTACTTGTGTTATAAGACCCTGTTTCTCGCCAATTTCCATAGTTCGAGGTTAATGGGTGTTTTCTCTTCTCTATAGGTTTTGTGTGTGATTCCCTCGGGAATTACAAAATATGCAGTATAAACGGCTGTCACTTTTGATTGCGTTGACTTAAACATTTGATTTATGTCACGGCTCAAGGAATTTATGGAATTGCATATTTGAAGTTAATTTCAATTCGATAACGCGATACTCCGCTTCGCGTTCCTGAAAAAAGGGGGTTTACAGACAGACGGACAACAATACTCTTCCTCAAACAAACAAGACAAAAAACAAAAAAAGGGTTCCTTTTTGTCTTTTGAGGTACGGAACCCTAAAAAGAAGTTAATTACTTATACCTATTAAAATATGAGTTACCTCCGGCGTAAAAGGTTTGCGAGTGGCGAAAGGGTAGAGAAAGTCAAAAACTAAGTAAATATTGGCAGTTTTCACAGATTTCGAAAAATCGCACTCAAACTTACTTTACTTTTAAGAATAAAGAATTTATGCATAGCCACACACATAAATAAAAAATATTTATCTATGTAATGTATTGTATTAGGTATGAATATCAGTCATCTACTACCCATAACACAAGCTCTGCTTGGCTTGGGATTACATGATACCTCTACTGTATGGATAATCCAGCATTATTTATTTTTAATAAAACAAGAAAGAAGTTGTGTATCACATTTAATGAAATATATTACATAAATTCGGGTTGGCACAACTACAAAGTATAACAGTGATACAGAGTCAAGTTAAGGAAACAGCTTCTCAAACTGTAACAAAGCGAACAAAAAGTTTGAGAGCTTTTGAGAAACGGGTCATGTAAGTTTTATTTATATACAGCGGTTTACAATATTATAGTGCATAACTTTACAAAATTTAACTATCTAAGGTCGATTTTGTGTACCTAAAACTGAAAGAAGGTTTCGGCGCACGTCTTCCTGTAACTATCTGCATTTTCGCAGAAGACGATAGCATCGAGACGTGATCGTGCCGTCTCCTTTTTTTATGGGATTTGGTACAGCGCCTCTATCGTGCTGACTTACGCAAATCCCTTACAAAATGAGACGACACGATCACATCTCAACGTCAACCGGTCTCCGACTAAGGCTCTTATTATAATGTTACCTCTAGAAGCAGTATTTTTTAATACGTTATTACGATGATTAGAAAATTATGTTATACTTACTTGAAGTTGTTATTTTCTTGGTAAGTATAAAGGCCTGTTCAGACTTACCCGGTTTTCGCTTACTCAGAGCGGCGGCAGCGGTAAATTGCGCATGGTATCGGTATGTATATGCTATAAGACCTTTTTAGAATAACCTCATAGCAACATCATAAACGATTTTGATCAAAACTTTTCAACGATGCCGATGTCATAGATATATAGATAATACTTTATTCACAGAAACTTATATGTAAAACAGTATGGTACATAGGTAACAGAATTGGCGGCCTTATCGCTTAAAGTTATTTCTTCCAGTCGACCAAATTTAGTAAGCTAATGAATAAAATTTACAAAATAGCGATAATACAGAAGATACATCTTTAAAATTCTGTGTAACGAATACTACGTAGGTCTGAACGGGCCTTAAGATAAATAGCTTTCGCCCATATGCACCGTAGTGCAGTTGCTTTATTTCACCGTAAACAATATGTTTTCGACAAATTGAATTCAACCATTGATCAATGCTACTCTTGTTTCTGCCTAATCAAGTCCAGTTCCAATTGAGTGACATTTTATTTAAAACTGTTGGCACAGTATACCCACTTTAGATTAGGATAAGATACTATATTTATGTTTATAGCCGGCCGCGCATCGGAGGAGTGAAAGTACTAGACGTTTAAATAGCGGAAAAGTAAAGCTAGAACCAGACTATTGTGGTGTCTAATGTTTAGTTTTTACCATCTGAACTATTTCACATTGCCTGAAATAAATAATTAAGCTTTAAAATTATATCAGTTTCCTACATTTAGTATGGCTAGAAATAATTTATTGTATGTTGTGATGTGTTGGGTCTCTGTGTCATGCAAATGTATGAAACCGATAATGCTTCTGTCTAAGGGGCCCAACCCAGCACACCACAAATGTGTGGTTCCAGCTTAAGACATGCGCAGCGCACCTTCAATTTCTGTTTATAACAGATCGGTAAACTCTACTATTAGATGACCCACAATTTATTTTATACAACGAGCTCTTAGCGAGTTTCTTTAAAAACATGTACTTAATGGAGATTTATAGAAAGAAATAAAATAAAAGACTTATGTTACAAGGTATAAAACTCAATGTAAGTTTAACGGCTCAAGCTAAGTTTTGTCTTGAACTTTGTATAAACTACATTTTAAAATGAGGTTTGATCAGTTGAGCTACCTGTAGATTGTTTGCAACAGTCTGCAGTAAGCTTAATTGTTTCAATTGTAAATATTAGTTCTAATTTGTTTCTATTATTTGATTGTAATTTTCTTTGTTAATTAAATAAGGTTTGGGTTGGAATGAGCATGTCCCAAAAACGACCGCCAAGCGGACCGCAGCAGGTCTATCACTCGTCAGTGTATCACTCATATTATTTCACCGCTGAATTTCGTAATGAAAATCCAACTCTACGAAACAGCAAGTAAGTAATTAAGTAACTCTAACGCAACTCAGATTTAAGCGCGTCTCAATTAAGGAATTTTTGACAGATTTTCATTGATCATAATACGCGACTTGAGACGTGCTCAAATCTGAGTTGCGTTTGAGTATTCGGGGATAAGTAATTGTAATTATACATAGAATCACGACTTAAAAAATGAACAGATAATACAAATAAATAAGTAATGCTGAACTTTTTTCGTCGTGGACGTCCGAAAGCACGTTGGGTCAACCAAATTGTCAAAGTTGCTGGGCACCCCTGCTGGTCTATTCAAAATGTATTCGGAAATGTTTCTCTCATACTATTTTCGCTGCTTTTGGCTACATTTTGATAACGAATAAAAAACAAGGAACTAAACTAACGAGCCCCAAAAATAGTATGATTAATACCCTCATGAATACATCTGAGTAGGTTGGATGTAAAAAGCTCAAGATAGATGAGACAGATCCAGGAATAAACATAGGCCCATTACCTATCCAGCAGTTGGTGCAGGCTGTATTATGGCCGATTGGGGTCGAGGACAGATTTGTCGCATTAAATCGGGTCTAGCCTTATCTAGCTAGAAAAAATAACAATATTGGATACAAACAACAAGTTTTGAGCGGTATCCACATAATTATCCAAGTAGAGCTGGTAATGTAAGCCAGAGAAGTGATAGTGTGCCGGTAAGCCTCCGATTCGAGCTGCCGTCTGTAACAGGAGATAAATACTATTATTGACGCTGTTTGATGTGTAGTCTATTGTGGTTTACTAAGAATGATTACAAATAGATTACAATGAACGGATATAATACGACACCTTGCTCTCACAAAGGTATCTCTGTAGTCTTTAATAATATGATGAATCTAACGCATGTCATCTGGAGGCGAAATACTTTTCTTTAAATGTTGAAGATGGAATGTATTTCAGTAGGTAACGGATAAATCCTCTGCAAGCACTAGTCCAAGTCTTATAATTCTCTTATAATCTGCGACATCGGTAAGTTTCTATGGTGCTACCTCACCGCCAGCATTCACATGCGAATGAAATACAGAAATACGTTCGTGCAGTCAGTATGGGAAAAGAAGGCGCAACGTGCGGCGACACAGATTTTATCACACTGTGTAACGTATCATGCTCGCTGCAATCGGTACATTACGCCCCGTAACCCCGGTCAGTACCCGGCTTAACATGATTCAGTTTTGAGTAGTCGATTCAGTTGTTTTTACAAAGCTGACGAAACGGCTACAGGCTGCGCACTGTAATTAATGTTCGGTTCATCTCCCTAACCGATGTTATAGCTCAAATCTGAATGAAATATTAAGAATACAGGATTTACAGGTGAAAGCTCTCGGTGTGGGTTCTAGCAGATGTATTAATAGCCAATAGTAGTTTTATTGCAAACATCTTGTACAAGGGATCTTATAAAATGACAAGAAGGCAGTTTCAAACATGCACCCTGTTAGGGCACGGCAATATTATGCTAGGTGGCTAATACTTAATCTAAATATTCTAGGCCTAAAACAAAAAAACCTTAAATCAAAAGGTTTTTAGGTTATAAATTATAATCTATAACTTCTACTTTAAGTATCAAAACACAAATGATAGAACCAAATAAACTTTGTGCTGTCGTTCATTAGCAACGAAACTAATAATTTCTAGTTTTTGTTTTGATATTGTTGTAATTGTTTGTTTTAAGAACTCACTTGTTTTTGCGAGATGGTTAATAGAGTAAATTATTGACTCCCTTTTCTCGGGAAGAGTGATAGGAGTTGTGTGGATCCTTTCTTCTTCTGCGCACTTCTCTAGGCTTTGCAGATATATCGAGTAGATTATGGCTGTACACCGAATCTGTTGAGCAAATATATTTTTGTGATAAACCAGATATTGGTTAAGTCAGATATTGGGTAAGGTATCAAAAGACAACGGCCATAAAATTATTTAACACTTTCATTGCGGCTTCTCGAAGCCGCGGGCTGCCCCCCATTCGTGTTGCATCGCGGAGGCTGGGCAGTGAATGCGTTCACTGCCCAGCCTCCGCGAAACTTAAATTAAAATTAACACTTATATTAAAATTAACACTGTTAATTTCCAAGTTAAGTCCTGCAGGTTAATTCAGATGTATATTCATAAAAGCAATACTATTTTCGCCGCTCATTACATTTTCTTTTGTTTTTATTAGTAATTAAAATGCAGCTAATAATAAAATTGGTGGCGAAAATAGTATGAGTGATACACTCACAATTTACATCTTAAACGACCAACTGCGTTCTGGGCTACGACCTCCCCCATTTCCGTCCAAAAGTTACGGTCAACAACCACGTCTCTTAAAACAAAATATCACCCAACCAGATATTATTATTATGCAGATACAATACCGTACGATATATTACCTAGTCGTGACTCACGATTCCATCACACGGGATCTCACTGGGATATCAGAAACTATGACTACCCTTTCCTCTGAGGAACCACAGTATCATATCTCGGAACCAGTATTGCAGAACGTACACAGCATTTCGCCCCCGGGAAAAAAATAAAAAGTTTCTATTCGTTTGTGGACAGAAAACGACTCTCTTAGTATTTACCAAAGGTTACTAAGAAATGTATCTAATACTTAATGACGTAGAAGATATAACCAATATGCGAAGATTTTATATCCATTAGAGTTACGAAGAAATTACGAAGAATAAAATAGAGTAGAATAAAAAAAAAATTTAGCTAACACACTCTAAACTGAGGAAAAGTAAAAACAAGAAACTTACACAACAAAATAAACTTACATTAAGGGCATAGGTAGGTAGGTAAAGCGTAGGAGATCAAAGTGGACAATATTTAATAACTTAATCTGCGGTGGGATATCGAATTGTAAATACCTAACCAAATAAAGTTAGCTGCAGACTGTTGCAATCTAGAGCTTAACATTAGATAGCTTAACATCTAGAGCTTAACATTACTATTGAGCTTAGCTTAACATTCAATTTATTAATTTCAATTTATAACATCCAATTTATTGCTGCGCATCAGCATTGCCATACAGCGGGGCAATGCAGCCATCGTCTTAGGGACGCTTCCGACTGGTATCGATATGGATTAGTTAAGCTACCTCTAGATTGCAACAGTCTGCAGTTAGCTTAAGCTAAGCTTTTTCAATAGTTAGTTCTAATTTGTTTCCTTGTTTAATACTAATTTTCTATGTTACGTATTGGTTAAATACTCGCAAACAAATTAACTTAGATATATTAGTACATTCCTAGGGGACAAAGAGACGAGTATGTAAGACATTGACCTGAAAAGTTTGTAAATTCAGTAACCTTTGCTAGCCTAAAATAGACAGAATTCTATGTTTCTGATAGAGTGGTCGCGATTAGAAATAAACATGAGATGCGGATTCGATTCAAATACAAGGTGCCACGTAATATGCGTACTAAGCCGAAAGGGATTCTGGAGCCCTAGGGGTCAAGCTGTGTACTTAGATTTTGTTTTTAAATAAAAATCAGCACCTATGAAACATTCTAATTTTTTGAATATTTAATGTATATCTTAACATGTATGCCATAGGTGGGACTTGAACCTTCTACTCTGTGCGGGAATGTGTTGCCAATTACACCACCAAGTCAACCACCTTTTTTTTTTTTTTTTTTTTTTTTCTCGGCCTAGGAAATTCGTTTACGCATAGACTGGTCTGGGGGGGACCAGAATTATGTGGGACTCGACGTCCTGATAAGGACGTAATACCCACTAAAACCTCTCCGGTGACCCTTCTCTCGCCATTTTCGCCGAACCACGGGAACATATAAACCTACCGCGGCCCGACTGGCGTCCCCTCTTCCTCCCATACATAGCCGGCGAGCCCACCATCCACACACTCGCCGACCCCATTCATCCGTCACGTTTCCTCCCCCCGATTGGGGCACAGACAGGACATACACAGTTGAAGCCGCGAATGTCGAACTCTGTGCCCAGATGGCCATTTCTGCCCCCCCATACTACCAGGTATGGGTCTCGCATACACACCAAGTCAACCACCTGACCAGTTGAAAATCTTCGGGATGTTCTTTCTAACGGCATAAGACTTACGGGAAGTTCAGAAAGTCGCTAAGTTCAATGAGGCGTTTTCTAATTGATCAAATATAGCTCGACCAGACTGACTTGACTTGACTTCTTTGTATTTGGCAATATGTGCCTGGTTTGTTACTTTTCTGCCAATGTTCGACCAGACTGAAAAAGGGAGCTATAAATTTGGATCTGTCAAATTAAAATGGCATAGACACTTCATGGACTGTGCATAGTTGGACATGACTTCCCAATGTCAACCTCGACTCTTCCGCGAAACATCCGCGCCATCTGTTGATGGTGATGATAATGATTCCAAGCCAAATTCGGCTACGGTGACGGGCTAAGGTAAACAGGGGTTTTTCTTTGTTAGAAAACGCCTCATTCCAATTCCAATCAATCTAGACCTTTTTGCACGTGATTTTTAGTATTCGTATGAATTCTAAGAACAGGAACACAGGAACAGGAGATAGCCTGAGCAGAACCTTACAAAAATGACCCTCCCAATTTTTTAAGAATAGAGGCGTGACAAGTTCTGTGCATACGGAAGAAGAAATCAGAGGAGTCGAATTTATTTTATTTTAATTATAAATAGGCAGCTGCAAATAACAAACGCTGTAAATCATATCGTTACCTGATACTTATCATATTTAAATTCATTTGGTTCCTTCTAATTAATAATATAATTAATGAAAATCTTTTACTTCGGACAACAAATAGTTAGGTATGTAGGTAATTAATTGGTCTAGTCACAGAACTGTTTCTGTGTAGTCAATACTAAACAAATATAATGCCACAAGAAATGAAAATTTTCAAAATCAAAATAACTATTGATATTACTATAATGATAAATGATAAATGAATTTTATTGCTGTGTAACTAGGTGATAATGTGTACATTGGTCTTATGTCAATCTTTATTAGGTATCTCTAGTCTACCATGGTCAGGCTTACAGCATAACATGCAAAAAGATAAATTATCAATAAATTATACTAATGTTTACAAATAAAAATAAATAACGTTTTAAATGTAGGTAGAGTCAATCATTATCACAATTAAAATATGAGTTAGGATGTCAATAATGTATTGTAATGAATGACAACGATAAAATAATAATAATAATAAGTTGATGTCAAAAGTAAATATAAATACAATTTATCATAAAGAAATTCATCAACCGTATAATATACTTTTTCCTCCAATAATTTATTTAATTTGTTTTTAAATGCAATTAAATTACCTTAAAAATAATAATTAATTACCTTATAAATGTTTGAACTAGTATTAATTGCAAACTAGTATCTTTATCATAAAAAAAAACAAACGCAAGAACACATAAAATAGTAATAAATATAAAAACAATAGTCTTCTATCCGTGAATTTAGAACAAAGTCAAAATCGTAACATAGGCAAACCAAAAAATAATTCAAGGCTGATTTGTTGAGGATATGGCTTAATAGAACATTATAGTGGTAAAAAATCCATTAAAACTACTGAAAATAGGAAATCCTGTACTTTTTTGCGTCTTGGAAATGTGATTTTGCAATATTGTTAGGCATGCTTCCTGTCCGAGCGCTAAAATGACACTAGTTGAAATCGTAGACCAACAAGTCAAATGGTCTATCTTTTGATACAGACGGGCCATTGTGAATCAATGGGGGCCCGCGCGGACCTGATCTAAGAATTCATATTTGGAAATTGACGCCCACTGCGTATGATATTTCCTTGAAAGGCTGTTGTTGAACATCCAGTTCAGCTTCCGCTCCCGCTGTCCATTATCTAATAGGGCTTACCTCCAAACAATCAAGTGTAAATCCACAATGGACATTTATTTCAGACTACAATGAGTTAGATACAAATTTGACCAGACAAATAATGGACTGCTCATTATAATCTTTTTATAACTAAAACGGCTTTATGTTGCCTAAAAGTTGAGAGAGGCTTACCTATGATGTAAGGGCAGCGTTTTCGGTATTTTATAATTCAGGATGCTACTCACTTTTATCTTTCTTCTGACAAAGTGATGGTTCTGTACTGTGAACTGTATCGTGCTATACGCTGACATAGGTCCGTCCGGATTATCTCCATCCACTCTGTGTAGCACATGTTGTGACAGCGCCTGCAACAAACGATTTGTTACTATAACAAACTACTTTATCTATGCCTCCTTACCGAGTTTGCAGAAGCGGGACGCAGCGTCTGGTTTTGATCAACGCGCCTTAGAGCGAGTTTTTGGAACTTGGTATAGTCTATTATCTTATTATTGTAGACTTTCAGATTTGTGCTAATTACTAGCACAAGAGCTGGTTTACGTTTATGAGCATATGATACCTGTGTTTCGGCTACGGTGTCGAGTGTGGTGCCTAGTCAAAGATTCCAACCCTTTTAGAAATTGTCACCACCCAGCAAGAAGATAGAAGACAGTAGTAGTAGCCGAAACAACATGTGGGCAGACGGAGAGTGGTAAGAAGTACTGAATGAAAGAAAGAAAGAAAGAAAGAGAATCTTTATTTGTAGCAACTACACACTACATATACTTAATACATTAATGAAACTTAAAGCTACAAAATGGCGTCCGACTCAGCATATGTTGTAATAGCCGTAGGCTACCACAACGCTGGTCTTCCGTCAGAACCATGTCTGTCATCACTACGAAAAATAACTGCACCCTCGAAGATGTAAATTTTATTTTTTTGTAAGTTACCACCATTTTTTTCACGAATCCTTCGCTCGGACACCAAAGAGAAAGAGACTTGCTATCCCGTAAGGACTAGACTCAATTATAGGATGCTGTGTGAATTCAACTTGATCCGCTATCTAGATCCTAAGAAGCACTTGGAGCTGGATATACTGTTACTCATATTACTCGGAGATTGACGTAATAAGAAGCGAGTAAAAGACAAATTTTGTTTGCCAAGGACTCCCTCAGTTAAAACACAACAACAATTATTAATCAGTAGTCAAAAGTTACTCAGATTTGTTAACGATTATTGTGTTTTTAAAGTATCCAGATCCAGTTATCGGACCCGGAAAACTCATGATGAACTGGATAGACATTTATTACCGGCTGGCCGGGTTACCAAATCCGGTTTACGGGATTGCCATCTCATGAAAAGAGATTACAAATTGTGGCAGTGTAAGTTTGTAAATGAGTATACATATGTTTAATTTCATAAGGCATTGTGTTTAGTTTTATTGAAAACTGAGATTTCAATAATATATATAGCGAAACGCTGATTCTGTGTTTCTTTTATCTCTAGATATCTGAAGGTCTGGCTTAAAACGCCGCAACGGACTGCAAGCACCAATAAAATGATAGTAATAACGCTTTATCTGGCAATAGGCCAGCTAGTCTAGCAAATGCGGGTTCAAATTCCATACGGCGAAAAGCATATTGTTTCGAATTACAGAAGAAACGACAAATAAGTAGGCGTTAACTGCACATGTTTGTGTCTTTTGGTTTTTGGTACAATTCCTGATAATTAGGGATTTGTATAAAAACAAGGAACCCAATTACGCAGCGTTCAGCGTGTTCATGAGTACTAAAGCTGTAAGTAGGTATTGTTGCATGATGACCTACTCCTTCCTCCTTCTTCCTTCTTCTTTTTTTTCTTTTACTTTAGGACCTACATTTGCTTATCCTTCTGCATAATAAGACGACCTCTATGGCGCGGCGGGCTAAGGCCCGCCTGTGACGAAGGAGGTTGCGGGTTCGATTCCCGCCTCGTGATAAATGTTTCTAAGATCTGCAGATGTTTGTTTCGGGTATTCTGGTTTTTTCTATGTATAATAAAAATATAATTCTATGTAGTGTGTTGTATTATGTATGTATATCAGTTATCTAGTACCCATAACACAAGCTCTGCTCAGCTTGAGGCTAGGTAATGCTGCAAAGAACAAAGAATGATCTTTGTAATGTATGTATGTATGAAACCTGTTTATGTATGTATGTCTGTTACGTATGAAATGTCTACAATTAATAGTTTTCTATCTATTAAATAATATCCAACTAATAATGAGCTTAGGCATTTTTGTTTGAAAATTCTTGGTCATTTAATTATTTATAGGATGATTCCTGTTGTACTAGCTGGCATAGACTCTAAAATTGAGTTTAAGATATTCAAACACACGACAATAACAATAATATTGTTATCGTCTTTATCGTTGAGGTCCAATTGCACCGTTTGCTGTTAAGACTAAACTAAGATCAACAAAAGCTTTAGTTCATATCTCGGTTTCCTATTGTCAGACATGACAGCTCTTGAACTTGGTTTAGCGCTTGAACCGGATCAGCTTCATGTCGGCAAAATGCGCTGAACTCGTTTAAAGTGCTAAACTGAGTTTATCATATTGAACGCGTTTAATTGCAACTTTGAAATTGGAGTTAGGTTAATAAACCATTCTGTCCGCGCATAAACAAGCAAGTGGGAAACTTATCTCATTAAATAATCAAACCTTTGTCAACACATAATTAACAAGCGGCTGGTAAACCCTGTCTCATTATTATTTATTATAATAAGAAAAAAAGCACAAAGATTGTAAATATATTTGAAGCTAATTAGATTACATATATACATACATATTATATAATATTATTAAGGTGAAAGTTTGTGCCGTTAGGCCGTTGTGAAGATGTTTAGCCAAGTCAACGCAAAAACTACTGTAGGCCAAGTACAGGCATTGTTGTCTAGGGTAGAATAGTGACAAAAAGGGAAAAATTACGTCACGTCGTCATCGAATGGGTCATCATCATCATCATCAACCTATCTTAGTCCATTGCTGGACATAGGCCTCCACCAATGAGCGCTATAGCGCCCTGCTTGCTGCATCCAGCATCTGCCTGCAGTCTTTCGCAGATCTTCATCCCACCTGGCCGGAGGGCGTCCTACCGGCCGGAGGGCGTTTGCCGAGTTGTGGTCTCCACTCGAGAACACGTTTACCCTAGCGGTTGTCGGTTCTTTGCGAGATATGGCCAGCCCACTGCCACTTCAGCTTGCTAATTCTCTAAGCTATGTCGATAACTTTGGTTCTCTGTCAGATGTACCTATTCGTATCGAATCCTATCCTTCAGAGAAACTCCAAGCATAGCTCTTTCCATAGCTTGCTGAGCGACTTTGAACTGGTGGACCAGCCCTACCGTGAGTGTCCACGTCTCAGCTCCGTAGGTCATAACGGGTAGGACGCACTAGTTGAAAACTTTCGTTTTCAAGCATTGCGGTATGGATGACGAGAAGACTCGACGTAGTTTTCCGAACGCTGCCCAGCCTAGCTGAATCGAATGGGTAAAATATTTAAAATACATTCTTTCAATTTGCGCAATGTATGACATGTATGATACAATGTAATTTTTTGTCTATTCTACTCTAGACAACAATCCCTGTGCTAGGCCTGCTGAATGGATCGGGCTGAATTTTTGCACACATTTTGATCTGGACCTGGAGTAACGTACGTGAGCGTGCAAAGCCGCAGTCAGAAGCTAGTTTTAAATAACTATAGTTATGTATACTTGAAAAAATTAGATTAAAACATTGCAGAAAATGAGAAAGCTCGGCGTAATGGTATGCAAATCTAACCTCACCTCTTACCATATATAATAATTTGGTAGGCTTTATTTCCTCCCAACACAACATTTCCCGCGGAATAATAAAGCACTTTTAAATCATTGAAGCCACGCTAAATTGCCTAAATTTTCCGATTCAGCAACATATACATATCTTATATGTAGGTAGAGGATAAATTGAAGTAAATTCGGGGTGTTTTCAATTACATTATTGAAAAACAGGAAAACTCTTGATATTTCTACGAAAATGAATATCCTGAAAGCCTTCGTGCGTCATGTCCACTTCAATTCGAAAGGTTATCGCGCAAAGATGGTCCGTGGTCTACGCTCCGCGAAGGGAATTAGGTATCATATTATGAATCTATCATACACATATGCTGGTGATTCATGGAATAGGCATATTTTGGTCTGGCTAGTAGGAAGATTTTATTAGAGCGCAGTAGGTACATATATGTAGTTGCAATGAATCATTTACGATGTTATGGATGTTATCGATATAGCTTAAAAAAATTATGAAGCTGAAATGGTAGTGGGCCGGGCATATCATGTCGCGGAGAACTGATAACCAGTGGAGAAAACGTGTTCTTGAACATAGTGTAGGACGCTCTCCGGCCAGGTGGGATGGCGATCTGCAAAATACTGCAGCAGATGCTGGATGCGGCAAGCTGAAGACAGGGCGCTATGGCGCTTATTAGGGGAGGCATATCCAGCAATGGACTAATATAGGCTGATGACGATGATTTACAACGTTAAGGATGTTGTTGGGGCTGCCCTGATTCTGCAGCGCATCCGTCATGTTTGCTGGGTGAGGACCATGTTGATGGTTTTCACGCAATCACCCGCAACAAAATCGCCTCGCTGATGCGCAGAACATGGAGCAGTGCCAACAGCATCCTACAGGTTGTAGGCAGAAAGTTTGCTTCGCACATTTTGCTGTCGTTCAATACTCTTTAGAGTTTTAGACTACTTTTGTTGGGACTTTGTTGATTGACTGCGAAACTCTAAATTATACTTCTATTTTTAATTTTATCTAAATGCGTGTACTCACTTTTTGTGTAATTCATAGATTTTGGTCGGAATAAACACACACATCACCTGGTTGTTAGAAATACCTTTTTCGCAGAGCACGCGCCTGCGATGTATAGATAATATTGCTGTCTGAAGTTGGTGAAGATGTGAGCATGTTACCTAACACCTCCAAAACCAGGTACTGAATGAATTAATTTGAAATTCAGCGTACATACAGGTAGAGTTTCGAGAGTTAGAGCATGATCAAACTTAAATAATAAGATACATTTTATTCAGGAATTGAAGAACAAAACATAATTATGGCCCTAACAGACAAGTATCTGTTAGTTTGACCACCTAATCAATATTGTTTTGTATCGTAGCATATGAAAGAGTAATAAATAAGTAAATAACATTTTATATGAATGTTAAATTGAATATGATATGAAATTTAATTATCCTGCAGTTTTGAGTTATTTTAGCACTGCTTCCTTTTGTTCTGTTTTTAGTCGGGGTTTTTTTTTTCGGAATGAGTTTTTAGTTTATTATAAATACTAATACATATGTATAAATATTATGTTTACTAATGCGCTCTCATAAAGCTTGCGATGCTATCATGGCAGAATTGCTACAATCCAGTCGCAGAAGCCATCTGACAAGAAGTTGAAGTTAAAACCACCAAAATCTTGCCTTTAAATTGAGGTTAAAACCACGATTTAAAGGTAAGGTTTTGGGTAATTTACAATAAAACTTAAAACGTCTCAGCAACTGTGACACTTAGGACATTGAATCTACCAGGGAAATATAGCACATGACCCAACGCCCCAAAACATATCGTAGTGTTGGTAAATAGTGTGTAATTTTGTGCAAATTGTCTGACATATGACTATGCTGTCGGAAAAATGCATGCCGACTGGGAGCTTTACTAGCGTGCGCCGCGTAAGCTATGAAAATAATTTCCAATTACGGATGTATTCCTCTTTAAACCGATCAATTCAACTGCTCTATAAACCGGGGCGGGTTGCTAGTTAATAATTATAATGCTATGTCCAAAAATACTTACCGGTTCATCATTGATGAAGAACGACAAGTTTGCTGCTGGCATGGAGTCTCTGCTTACGCATTCCACCTTTAGCTTCATGCCGGCTTTGTATCTTCTTTTTAGTCCGTACATAGAGGGACCTTCCTTAGGCAGCACTGAAACAAAAATAGATTATTATTTTGAGAAGAGCTTTATTAAAGTCGGTAATCAACAGAAGAAGGTTTCATTATAATTATCTATATTAGTTATCATCATCATCAGCCCGTATACGTCCACTGCTGAACATAGGCCTCCCCCAAACAACACCTCAAATAGCGGTCGCGAGCCGCCTCCATCCATCGACTCCCTGCGACCGCTAAAATGTCGTCGGTCCATCGAGTGGGAGGTCTTCCCATACTCCGTTTCGCATTGCTTCGCGGTCGCCACTCGAGAACCTTTACTCCCCAACGGTTATCGGTTCTGCGAGCTATATGGCCTGCCCATCGCCACTTCAGCCTGCTAACTCGGAGAGCTCACTCAGCGAGCTATGGAGAGAGCTATGCTCGGAGAGCTATGTCGGTTACTTTGGTTCTTCTTCAGATTTCCGTATTCCAGATCCTATCGCGTAGAGAAACTCCGAGCATAGCTCTCTCCATAGCTCACTGAGTGACTTTGAGCTTATGCACGAGGCCTATACTCAGCGACCACGTCTCATCGTATCGTCTCAGTAAGTCATCACTGGTAAAGTGGTAACACACATTGGCAAAAGACTTTCGTCTTGAGGCTCTGTGGTATATCAGCTATATCAGTTATACTCATAATAACACAAGCTTTGCTTAGCTTGTGGCTAGATGATGGCTTTGTAAATTGTCCAGCATTCATTTTATATGATGAACAAATTTTGTTTATGTTGGAAGAACATCGCACGCCCGAGACGAGGAACGCACGCGGCTAAAACTGCACCCTGAAGGAGATCTCGTTAAGGGATGAAACTTTGGTGTTTTTCCATCACAAACAAGGTTCATAGTTAACCCGCTTACATTCATAATGAATACCTAAGTACCATCTATTTTGCCAATCCCAAACATATGGAAACAATAGGCTACGTTTTATTCTGGTTGATAAGTAACATACCTCACCAGCGAAGCTACGAACAAATGCTAAAAATCGATAAACCTATTAGATTAAGTCTTAGTATAAGATCATTGAAGATCATCATTATCATCATCATCGGCTCTTGTGGGTCAACAAGAGCTGATGATGATGCTGGGCATAGGCCTCTAAATGTTTATGCCATTCGACTTGGTCCTGTGCCAATCTGTCTTTGAAGATAAGGTATAATAACCATTTGGTAGATACAAAACTTTCGTTAGAGGTTATAGAGCTATAAATTATTTGGACGTACCTACCTACAGTTGCTTTCTCCCAAACAAACATTCGTTCCTAAGATTCCAGAGAGACTGGATTGAAGTTGACAAACACAAGTTTGTTTTGTTTATGCGGAGTTGGAGACCACGATTAATTATATCTCCAGACGAGCTCCGCGGTGTAGTGGGCGAAAAATAGTTTGTCTATGTTCCGAGTCTATGTTTTAAAGCACCTATATTAATGTTTAGATTATTTTTTTATTTATTTATTAATGACCCATCAAAAAACTCACATAACATGCAGAATAACTAAATAAACTGGTCTTAAGGCGTGTTTTTCTATATAAAGGCAGCCACAGCGTGAACTAATTTCCTAGGTTAGTATTATTTGAACAAAATGCGTCGTCCCAGGTTATTTCAGGCACACACGAAAGTACATATTATGTACATGTTTATTTCCCAATCAAACTGAATCCACACATAGATCATCTTTCGTACTGGCTAACGACGATTTGTATTCATGTTAGAAATGTAGTTTGTCAAGACGGACGCGGCGTAAGAATCGGCCTCTCCAAAGCAGCCCGTATAAGAGTTCGAGGGAATCTACCGAGTCCGAGGGATAAATTCTAATACTAATACTAGTGGATAAATTCTTTGAAATTTCATATCAATGTTATTACACGTAAAAGAACACGTTATGAAAATACAGACACAATTATGGAGAAAAAACGTTTAATTTTTTCAAAACCACTAAATTATGTTAGAAATTCAAAAAATCGCAGAACAAACGTTGACCACTCGATTTTCAGAATCACCCCCTTTCGGCTCACCCTTTCCGTGGCACCCTGTATAATTGACACCTCCACTCCGATGACCGTATCTGCCAAGCGTGGTGATTATGGCAAAACCTCCCCTTGTTCGGGGGAGTTCCTTCAGCAGTAGACGTATGTCTGCTGTGCTGATGAGTAAGAAATATTGTACGTGCCCATTAACAGTCATACCTACCTGTCCACGAGTAGGTAGGTTAAGGTAGGTACTTATCTATTTGGTTACCTACCTAACTATAAATAATTGCTTGTACTACTCAGAAGTTTAAATTCTAGTTTTGAATTCATAAGTGTACTTTTGTAATATTTTTTTTAAATATATTTAATTTTTAGTGTTTGACCTAAGTTACTGCATTCTTACCGATAGCTATCTACTATTGTCTATGATTGATTTTGATTTGTGTTGTCTATGGTTGTGGACCAATTATAACATCCATCTATCTATCAGTCCTGGGCCGGGTATTTCAGGCTAGTTACGATTAATGTTTGTCTGGTAGAGACGCATGGTTGTCTGGCAGAGATCGCGCGATAAGACCGCTAATTGTCGCTTTGTTTTTAAGCTGTTTTGTTGTAAATAGTTTCTATAAGATTAAAGAGTGCAATAAGGTATTTTCTATTCTATTCTATTAATTCGAGGTTGGATTAGATTGCTTTGTAATTACGGCCAGCCAATAGCACGTTGTTTGGTAATTATTAACAATCTAATAGATCTGATCCAGAATTCTGTGGTTCCACCTGTGCTATGTTCCAATTTGCTAATAGGACAGCTATTCAGGTTTTCCGACTGAATAATTACTTCTGGCTGAACGTTTCCAAAACAAATATAATTATTTATACCGGCTTATTTCAGTCTCCCTGAAATTCTGGATTGCTGCTGAAAAAAACTGGACATAACAATATTGTGTTTCCTAAATGTTTAGTAATGTTAATTCAGACACGAAGCTAGGAAGCACTTTTCAAATACTTACCTACTTTACTGAAACCACAACCGCATCAGGGGTGGCCAATTTTTTTTCATCGACTGCCAACCAACCAATGAAAACGTAAGGCAGGCAAGATTTTGTAAACTAGAAAATGTTGTGCATCATGCATTATTATTGATTTTTTGTGCGTCGGTTGCATAAATTAATTAAGAAAGGTAAAACAATTTTATTTGGCGTCGGTTGCAAATATTAATTAAGAAAGGTAAGACAAATGAACTGCCACCAAAGAAGTGGTAAAATGTTTTAAATGTTTTTTTTTCAAGTGGTCGGACATGTAGAAGTAAAGGGAGCTGAGACAATGGCGAGCGGAGCAAGTCTCAAGGATTAAGTAGGGATCCTGGCGGGCCGCATCCTAATCACTCGCGGGCCGGATTTAGCCCGCGGGCTGTACTTAGCCGACCCCTGATCTTGTCCACAGTAGCAGGTTTCTTGTCTATACAATCCTATATAGATAGAAACGCACGATTATTTGTAACCTAAAAAGTAAATTAATACACAAACAACATCCACCGTAAGCCCAGATAAATTAAACTGGGCACGATCACAGATCTTTCTAAAGTGGGCATTGTTTACTTAATCCGGCATAGAGAAACGTGCTTTTTACTTTTCCGTATATGAAGGGTGAAAACGGGTATCTATTTCTAAGCCTCCGCTGTCTGTCCGTCTGTCAGCGGGCTGTATCTCATGAACCGTAATAGGCAGAGTTGAATTTTTTAAAATAATTTGTATTTTTCTTGCCTCTATAAAAGACATTTATGAATGAAAACTTCACAAAGTCTGGAAACTAACATAAAAAGGTAAAATCAAGTTAAACAAACACTCTAAGCAAAATAATATTTCATGCGCTGTCGGGTAAAAATACAAATTTCAAAAACGCATATTAGCACAAGCGCAGCTAGAATGGTTTAAATTAATTTTAAAAGGATGGATGGATATTTATTACTTCTTCACGCCAAAACTACTGAACGAATCGGGCTAAAATTTTATATAGATGTAGTCCTAGGCCTGGAATACTTTTTATCCCATAAATGAGTTCCCATGGGATAAAAATTACCTTTAAACGTTTCCATAGAAACAACGCGTGCGAAGCCGAGGGTAGAAACTAGTAAAATATTTTATTTAGTTTTGTCACCCCTTTGTTTACAAAAAATATCTAGGATTCTAGAAAGAAGTGCAGGTGGTATAATATAGGTTTTTGACACAGTAGCTATGTGTTTTGTTGGACCTACTATGTTTTCCCACTCTCCGTTATGCGCACATGAAGTTGCTCTTAGTCCGGTATTATTAAAGCTTGCCCAGTCATAGATATATGCTTAAGTGACGTTTATTCTATACAAAAGCGTTAACCACTCTAAGCAAGTAAGTTTTTATGTCGTTATTAATATAAAAATATAATTTATTAATATTTTTTTTATAAGTACAAATTCATGCTTCTGGGTCTACGAAATGTCTACACCAGATTTGCAAAAGGTAAAATGCTTCAATTAATTGTTGTATTCTTGTTTTTTTATTTTTTCTACATTCAAAGCTAATTTACCTTAGTGGTATGCATAGGTCAAGGGTATGTGCTCTAAGCAAGTAAGTTTTTATGTCGTTATTAATATAAAAATTAATTAATATTTTTTTTATAAGTACAAATTCATGCTTCTGGGTCTACAAAATGTCTACACCAGATATGCAAAAGGTAAAATGCTTCAATTAATTGTTGTATTCTTGTTTTTTTATTTTTTCTACATTCAAAGCTAATTTACCTTAGTGGTATGCATAGGTCAAGGGTATGTGCTTGATGGCATAGATTGATGCCTGAGCAAGCTTCCATAATACGAGCCTCGACTTGCTGGAACTAGGTAGATATTGCTCGGCTTCTTGTGACCTGTTTTGGTTTGTATCTCGTTGCTGAAGTTAATATTGAGATATTATTATTTTGTTATTAATTCCTTTCGTTTCTTTATGCAACTGCATGCACGTTTTATTGTTTTTATTAATCGCGTCGAGTCCAGCAGCAGAAAGTGGTATCTAAATGAGCGATTTGATAAAACACGAACAAAAATTCTAAACCCTCACGATTCAACTCTGAATCTCGGGTATCTACAGAGATGAAAAAAGAATTCCTCGACGACGTCTGTGGCGCAGCGGGTGAAGGTTCACCTGCGATGCAGGCGGTTGTGGGTTCGATTCCCGCCTCGGGACAAATGATTGTACTATCTGCAGTCTTTCGGCGGATTAAGACCACAATTAAATGACCACTGTTATTAATAAGTAAATAAGTTACCTACCTAGAACCTACCCTAGTACTTATAACACAAACTGTTTACCCACTCTACTCCCTTATATGAAAAATCCTTCACTATACAAGCTATCCGTCTATAGAATGCTCTTCCCCTGGACATCAGACGTGCTAAATCACTCCCAATCTGCAAAAACTGCTTCATCAGCATTATTTTTGCGTGTAAAAATTTAACTTTTATAAATATAGATAGATTTGACCTTTTCTAAGTGTACATTTATTGTATTTATGGAAATTAAGAGTTTTTGACTTTGACTTTGACTTTCATACTAGGTCAAATTACGCGTTACACAAATTAGTCACCGTGATGCCTGGTGTGGGGGCCACAGGAAAACTTTACTAGGATTTTTGTTTAAAAAATCTTGTCAATTTTTCATTTCAGTTCATTGCAAAATATAATTTTCTTGGACGCTCGATTAACTTAGTGGTTTGTCTATAGAACGGCTCAACCGCTAGTGCATACGAGCACATTAAGTAAAGTTTTCCTTCTATTACTTACTCAGTACGTGCAGCTAGAGTATTGTAAAAGTTTCCTACTAAAATTAGTTACCGGCATTTGTGGAGCCGAAGTTTAGTAACTGATTAGGTAATGTTACTTTGCTTAGTGCCTAGCTTTGCTATCATCAAGTTCGTTACTAATTTTAGTTTGCAATCGAGTAACTTCAGCTGTTCGAAGAGTTACTAATGAGCTTGGGATATAAGTTTACGTGGTGCTTTCAGAACCAACCTTTTTAGGGTTCCTTACCGCAAAAAGAATATTAGGAACGTATACTTCGTTGTTTGTATGTGTCTGACCATTTTTCTGAGGAGCAAGTGAAGGTATCTTATATTGAGGTCTGCTATCCCTACGAGCTATTAAAAATCAAACTTCTATATCAAGTTAATGCAAGACACATGCAAGAGAATAAAAAAAATAGGACCCGTTGTCCAAGATTCATGAAATTCAGCAAGAAGCAATGTTTTATAGCTGCACAAGTACCTAGGTAGGGGAAACTCCGAAAACCGAAATGTTGTGATTTGATTCGATTCTTAACTCATACGGAACCCGCACTCGGTCGGTTTATTGTTGTGTAGCAACACTTCAGAAATTGAAACGTCTGTCCGTAACTGAATAGTCCATATTAAATCAGGTATACAGTCTATACATACACACGGCCAGGCAGTTTCTTTGTACCATTCGTAAAATCAATGTACCAAAAAAATGCCACGCATTGATATGTCACTCATGTTATATATTTCCTGTCCCTGTCGATAAAGCCTTCCTCCTTTTAATACAATACATTTTGAGATACAGCTCATTTAATATTATGGGGCTTCCGAAAATAGTTCGGCCAAATTGCAAAGAGGTGCGTTCTACTTTGCCGTATTAACAAAGAAAATTACAATCAACGAATAGAAACAAATTAGAACTAGTATTTACAATTGAAACAATTGAGCTAACTGCAGACTGTTACAAACAATCTACAGGTAACTCAACTGAGCTTGGGGTTGTCAAATTAAAGTCGGTTAGACCCTGCACCCGGTCTCTATAGGTTCTTTGCCAATTTATTTTGATTAGCTTTTTTATTAAAGTTGTATTTTTTGACATGACACCCCATTGACATCCTCTCCTCTTCCATCCTCCCGCATTAAGAAATAAGTTGAAGTTATTGAAGATCCTCCCGCCATCTGTTTTAGGCTCTAAAGTAAAAAGGAGTATTTTCGTTCTTGCAAAGAAAGATGAAAGAAAAAATCTTGTGTCCCTTTTATATGTGTAAAAATAATTTCCTGTCCTATTATAAAAAAAAAGTTATATAAAGATCAAACATATTGATACGATACCTACTAATCAAACATACTGATACTGACGATGGTTTGGAAGTTTTGAATTTCGTCGATTTATTTGAATATCCTGTTAGACATATAATTTAACAATTACCTACGGATGTCTAAATTTGGATTCGTGACCTTTTGGGACTGCTGGCTAACACGTAGGCCTTGGTTTTGAGTTCTTTGTATGTGTTAAGAATAGTTAACGAAAACTTTTTTCGTTTTCGTAAACTTCCAAAGTTTCTTACTAAATCGATTATAGTTTTCAAATGTTTTTGAGAGCGTTAGGTAGATAGGGCACTAACAAGAGCGATCAGGTTATCGAAAACGTTTCCGTTTTGTTATTTTGCAAACTGCTACTAGCCATTCTGATATTATTCACAAAATCCCACATAGTAACAACTTAGAGCCCCTTAACATAGGGATGTTCGACAACTTTTATGAGTCGAAATAAAGCTAGTGTAGGCACCATTTATCGCAAAACTTTAATGCATATATTATTTAGAGCACGGCGCATTGTTTCTATGCAGGATTAAAGCCATATTTTATGTATGTAGAGTTTATTGTATTAGGTACTTCTACGAATAAGTTTGAAGTTATGACGATACTATAGAAGATTTTAGAATCCAAGATATTTTATGTCTACAAAGGCGTTTATGAATGAACAGTTTTCAAGAACTGATGAGGTGATCACTAAAAACAGAAACACAAATTTCAGCAACGCATAATTGCACAGCAGCGATAATGGTTTAATTTCGGCTTTGAAAACGTACGAAAGACGAATGAAATGATGATTTCAAAGCCAAAAATGGTTTCCGAATTCTGTGATTTGCTCCGATGTTACCAGTCATAAAATATTTTCCACAACCATTTCTTAGATTTTATACCCATCATACACCACACACCTGTTTGCCTTTAAAGCAAACTAAACATAACTCTCACACATACTCTACATACCCACACTCACATGGGGTCTCCTGCTGCACAGTCTCACAGTCTCTTACGAGCCGGTTGTGCTCAGGAGACCCCGACATCTAGCATTCCACACACACATGCATACGTAAGCTGTCTGTAGCCCGTAGCCCTTTAATATAGTTTAGTTTTTTTTTCATGTACATACAATACATATTTTTTATATCATTCCCCATTAAGACACAATTCATTGTAAAAATAACATGTAATTTAACGAACTCTGTGGAGGGGGCACTGGTGACTAGTATCACAGGTTTTAAGACCCATCACTGCCATCAGTTTCTCACGAACAGGTATCTGTATTTTCTACACTACACCTAGCTATAACAATTAACTGTAAAAATACCTATGTGCAGAGAAAAAAAATAAAAAATTTGGTTATAATAAATGTACCTACAACTGAAATTGAGGACATACCCACAAAAGTAAAATTATAAAAAACGCTGTAATGTGGAAAAGTAGATTATTTTGCCAAAGTAACCTGCATCTGACAGAAAGGAGTGGAATGTTTTGTTCCTCGTTTCATTTAAATGCTTTAGATAGGTATTTAGGTATAAGTATTATATATATAGAGGTATATATTTATTATAGACATCTATATATATTTTTTAAAATTAATATTAGCACGCCAACCCCCTGTATAACATATGGTTTTGGTCGGCAGGTAGAAAATGCCTCGGCATTAAGCCCACCCTCTGTACCTTAAAGTGCAATAAAGTGTTAAAATAAAATAATAAAGGACTTCACATAGCGCTAGTTTATGAAAAATTTTCCCTGTTTCTTGAACTACTGCTTTTATAAACACTTTATTTCTAGAAGGAAATGGTTATACAAATAAGATACCTTTGGTTATTTTGTTAAGACAGTACCTCTTCCAGTAAGACGATTTGCAAGTATAATAAGTTTTTTTCTTAGAAAATAGATACGAGTAACTACATAATATTCTGACAACTCAATCGAAAGACGGAAATAGTGTATTTGTGTAAGAAACATCGTATCCTACTAGGATCTAACTATTAAACTTTGGAAGTTTTACATGTATTTTTTTTTGCTACTGAAAAAATTCTTAAATTGTCATGAATTTTACTGTCCAGATTAGCGATACTACCTGAAGAGGCGCTGCCCCCCGCTAAAACACGCTTAATCTGGGCATGTGCGTCATGGTCACTGAAAATGTTATGACAGTGGTATGCAACAAACTAGCGCTTTTTGGTTAAGTTTTTATTCAAAGAATAATTTTTTGACAAGATTATGATCTCTATTCGGTTGTTCAGCCCTGATAACCAAACTAGACAAATGGATCTCAGAAAGAAAAAAGCAAAAATTATCCTTTAATATCGGAAAGATATTAAAGGATAATTTTTGACTGAGACTCGTTATCAAACAGTTGTGTCTTTGGAATGAAAATTCCTTCCAGGTAACTGGTTGTTTCCGCGCAAGAAAACTTAGATCGAGACAACTAGTAACCAACCTGCTGTGTAGATGAAAATTAAATTCCATCCATTTGTCTCGTTTGCTCTGGGCACACCCATAGCTCCATAGCACTCCCGTAGCTCCGTAGCACTCCCTTAACTCCGTAGCACCCCCGTAGCTCCGTAGCACTCCCGATAAACTGTATCACACCACTGCTATAGCGTAGCATAAAAAAACTACAGAATATTGTGAGTGACTGAACGAAAACGACAAAGTTTATTTTCGTTTTATCCATCACAGGCCCGCGTTTTAATTCGTTTTCTTTGGTTATTCACCGAATATTTTATAATATCTTTGTAGAATACTCGTACCTTACACATACGTAACTCTTTTGTTTCGCAAATAATTTTAAACATATAATTCCAACCTGTTTATGTTCCGGCGAAACATAAACCTACTAAAGCTAAATCTCTGTATTTGATTACGAATACAAATACATAATCAGAGAGCTTTATTTTTACCTGTTATTTAATTTCACCCTCATTCAGCTGAGTCGTAACTATACCTAGTACATCATGATCGCGGAAAGACTTCGAAATAGGCCAGTCGAATCGTTAAAAGGTAAATAAAGCGAAAAATGCGGTGGCTGTATACATAATGAGCTCTGTTCGCGAAAGCTTGCAAAATAAAATAACGCAGACAATGCCAAAGTTTGGTGCGTTTTTAGGAACAGGAGTGGTAATGGCTTTTTGACGGAAAATTGTGCGTGGCAATCAAAATAGCGATGGTAGTTGCGGCGTAAAAATCAACCCGTCCAACTCAGCCCGTGGTTGTGATATTCGATCAGACAAAGGACAGTAGCTTCTTTGTATTTTCAACACCTCCAATACCCTTATATATAATATATATACAATATATATGTACAACCTAAGAATTTGTTATTATATTAGTAGGTAATTTCTATGAAATCAAATAATCACCAAGTTGCTTCAGATGCATCACTAACTGATACCTTTCGTTTCGGATATCAAAGAAATACATTTCAGATCATTAATTCGATAGTATGGTCGAAAAAGTCGTCCGTCGTTTTGTGCGGTCCGTCATCCGTGAACTTCGTAATTTGTTTTTCAAAGAGCCTCCTATACGAATAGTGCAAAGCAATTTGACAGGGATCCCACTTACATCGAGGAACAAAACAAGAACTTATTTAACTACTACCAAAGGAGTATTACTCGTAGTTAGTAACTATTTGTAATTACATTACTAAAAGGAACGTAGGCTGCTCGATCTTAGCTAAAAAGCTACACATTTCAGTGACATTCCAATACTCAATACTTAATCATTTATTGCTTTTTATAGATGAACAGAGGTGTTTATGATGTAATTATGTATCATTATAATACTGCTGGGCACATAATACGTATGGAGAAAGAGAGGAGGACGTTTTTTTTCGGTCGTGAAAGCTAACCGACAACGCAGCTTAAGTTGTCAATTTTCTTTCGCACTCTCATTAAAATTAACTGAGTGGACAAGGGTTTTCCTTTTAGTAGTAACTAAGCCATCTACTCAGCTCAGTCGCACCCATACGAAACTGATGGTCAATACTCAGTCTCGTTAAACTAGCAGCCCTTATAAATTTTCTTCATACTCCGCCCAGAAGTTCAAACGAGTTACCTACTTAAAGGGAGGTTTATTGAGATGGGAGTGTATGGCCAAATCCGAAACTATGAGAAAAGGAGGAAAGTCGTCTATGGAGCCATGACCTCGATTTATGAGAACATGTAACTGCAGATTTTAGTTTCATATTAATTTTTACTTAAGAAAGACAAAAAATCGAAACGATAGATAATTTTTGAGATTTTGTTGCTGATGAGGAGCAATCTCTACAAAGGAAATGGCATGGTTTTATAATTTAAGAATACTACTGCTATAAAGCATAGATCTGAAAATAAACGAAACGGAACCTGAACCCCGGAAACCTGGGTTTTAATAGAGTTTATCCCCGATAAAACATTTATTCGGTATACATTTTGTATTCTTTATTGACAGGCAATTCGTTTACAAATTGTATGTTCATAAATTGAGCCCACGACTTTTCTCTAACTCTCTTACGGATTTGGTCATCCAATCCCATCCCCTCTACTCCCCTGTAACTGTAACACCCTGTCTTGAAAACTCGTCAGCTGCTAATTCAGCCGGGTTCCTTGTAAAATTTTGTTATCAAAACTTTTCGAATATAATTAGGTTTAACCCCGTTACCAACGACAAAAGACATAAAATATACTCACTTTATTATTGGTTTCTATTGCCGAGTGTCTACATTGTGGCGGGCCCGCCCTACCACCAGGTCTAGTACTGTGTGTGTGTGCTGTGCTAGTACCATTTTCCACCACATAGGTACCTACTCCAAATCCTATTGTATTGTTTTGTGTACTGTGTTTATTTCTGCGACGCAGGTGGTTGCGGGTTCGATTCCAGCCACGGGATGAATGTTTGTACGATCTGCAGATATTTAATCCAGGTCTGAGTGTTTTCCATGTTTAATAAAAAATATCAATCTATTGAATTAAATATACGTACCATATTTTCAGCTGTAATTAAAACTTCTGCTTACTATGGGACTAGATGATGCTGTGTAAATTGTCCAGCATTATTTGATTATTTATTGAATCCTTGTTCGTATCTACGCATAGATCAATTTTCAAAATTGTATAGAAAAGAAGTGTCTATTTACAGAATGTTATTGTTTGTTTTACACAAGTCCACAAAATAAATAACGTTACTGTTGCTTTGAAATATTATGCCCGCCTGCCCTGTAGTAAGCTAAAACAAACCTTAAGCTGCTTGGAATACAATATATTTTCCAGTTATTTTAATAAATATTCCTTAGTATGTCGCGGTATGGTCGCGGTGAGTAAGTAGTTTGTAAAGTGGCTAAGTATAGAGGTAATGTTATGTGTCACTTTGGATATCTAGTGCTCGCACGAAAGCTAGTCATCTTCTGCGGTGTGTCAGCGGCAAGACAAAAATACTGGTAGCTTATATTACATACAAAAAAGAATTACCTTCGTCTTAAATAGTGTGTAAGGATGACTCACGTTAGACCGTGCCGGGTCCAGGAGCCGAGTGTCGGCCGTAGCACGGTCACCGAGCCGGTCCGAGCAAAAATCGAACATAACGTGAGTGTACTTGTATAGCATCACAACGACTGCTCGGGCGCAGCTCGGCTGCACTGTATTCATGCATCGAACCGAGCCGGGACCGAGTTGTTTCCGATCGTTGTCCGTTGCTCGGCCGTCACACGGTTGCCGCTCGGTATAGCGTGAGTGTGTCCATACAAAATACCTCTATATGTAACATTAGTTGACCGTGCTACGGCCGACACTCGCCACGAACCCTAAATGGTCTAGCGTGAGTCACCTTTATTGTTTGTCTACAGGCCTCTCGTGTGTTTGTGGCCAGCAGGGCAATTCCACTAAATGAATCGCCTCACCATAACAATGGTAACGTCTCAGAACGACACATCTTGGTATTTTACTTGTGATGAAAGAAACTACAGATGAAGGCACGCGGGTCAAGGTTGAAACCATTCTATCAATCTCCGTGCAAATAGCACAATAGGGTTAATTTAATCTATGGACGATTTTACGACGATACCATCCATTGTCATAGTAAAGCGATTGGTTAGCAGACTTTGGCCCTAGGTAGGACACCTAAGCGGTATTCGCTACCTAGAGCGTAGCGAAATTCGAGTGCGTATGCGGTAACCTATGCACGGAGTATCTCTGAAGGATAGGATTCGTACCGAATACATCCGACAGAGAACCAAAGTTATCGACATAGCTCTAAGAATGTGCAAGCTGAAGTGGCAATAGGCCGGCCATATCTCACGAAGAAGCGACTACCGCTGGAGTAAACGAGTTCTTGAGTGGAGACTGCAACTCGGAAAACTTAGTGTTGGACGCTCTCCGACCAGGTGAGATGATCTGCGAAAGACTGTAGATGCTGGATGCGGCAAACTGAAGACAGGGCGCTATGGCGCTCATTAGGAGAGGCCTATGTCCATCAGTGGAGTAGTATAGGCTGATAATGATGATGTGCTTCGCCTATGCCTAGTAAGCTACCCCCTATTGGTTGAATAGCTCTCGTGTGCGGGCTAAAACTTAGCCAGTCACGTAAGAACTGCCAGGATATTGCATTAAAATGGACGATAAAATGGGCTAACGGTCGACATCTTCACGGAATTCCGAGCATTAAGACATTTAGGATTGAATACCACAGGGAAGGGATAGTGGTACCACTGAAACACTCAAATAAAGCTTTAGCTCCAGTTTGGTTTGCCGATATGCGTGTTACGTATTAGGTAGTGTTTTACGATTTAGGTAGTATTTTCTCAAAAGAATGACATGATTCATTTACAGAGAAAATACAGCTTCCATTACGTAAATTTTTTGCAGTGCAACGAATAACTTATGTAAATTTAAATCACATTACATCATAGTAGGTAACACTAAACTAATCACGTGACTTTAAGATTAAGTTCAGTATGTCTGTATTTATAGCCTGAAAGACATATTTTAAGCGATATGGCTGTCCGTTGTATTTATGTCTTAAGTAATGTATTTGTAATGTATTTTTGTTGGTGTACAACAAATATTCTTGTGGTTCTTGTATTATTCTCTTCTGCCCGCGGCTTCACACGCGTTTCTTCGGGATAGAAAGAAGTTGTATCTATGCTATTTGCTATAACTGTTCTACGTTTACATCTGCGCCTAATTTAAGGCACAACCGATCAGTTCAGAAGCTACGATAACTAGCGAATACTTTAAGCCGCCCGCGATTATGTTCAATTTCGCTACAGTAATGAGCTTGTCAGTTTTAAATACGCGTTTAACACACTTTGGCAACATAAAATCGGGATATTCAATAGGGCGTCCCAAAACTATGCGACATGAAAGGGAAACGTACGTTAAATATTGTACATAAGATATTTTGCTGAAAGGAGACTTTATTTAATATATAAAAGTTAGTAATACTGCATGCAAAGATTTCTGAGAATTACTTGCTTCGTCTGGGAATCGAACCGACTCCAATGTGAAAAAAAACAGCCCGTATTTTCATGATGCCAATGGAAACAATGGATTAAAAAAATAAAAATTAAAAACTGGGTTTACTAATTTACCAAGGTACCTTGAACACAGGAATGTATTAAGAAATACTTCAAATGTTGAGAGACGAGATAAGAAATCTCTCCGCGGCGGAGCAACAAAAATTAATTTCCCAACAAGATTGAGCTCCGGCTCATAATAGTCGGGGAGCAGCTGAGTTTCTGAATGAATGTTTTCCTACTTGGATTGGTACAAATGGACCGATTAGATGGCCGGCAAGATCCCCATATCTAACACCGCTAGATTACTCATTAGGGGATACATGAAAAATTTGCTATACAAAAAGAAATACGACAACGAGTTACAAACAGAATTGAGACATATCATATCGAGTATTCACCATAATATGATAAGAAAATCAGCAGGCAGCGAACTTACTAAAAGATTGACGATTTGCACAAGACAAGAAGTATCACAGTTTGAGCATTTAATTAATTAATATACAAAAAATACTTTATTGACTTCGGTAGTTTTAAGTAAGTTTCTATGTGGAATGTTGAAGTTTCTTTTGTCCATTCTTTTGATTGGCATCATAAAAATACGGAGGTCTTTTTCCACATTTGAGCCGGATCGATTCCCACAGACAACAAGTAATAGTTTGAAAATCTTTGAATGCAGTATTACTAACTTTTAAAAATAAAATAAACTCTCCTTTCAGCAAAATATCCTACCTACTTTCCCTTCATGTCGCATAGTCATGGGACGCCCTGTATATATTTCCTTTGCGTTCATGCACGGAAATAAACTCTGTCATACATAAATATGAAAATGCAATAAAGATTTCTTTTCTCCGGTAAGCTTATTGGACGCATCCCTTAGAGACTTGCAGCGTCGCTTCCCACACCTACCGTTGTGTGTCATCCTTAAAGAGAAAAGTAGCAGACAGAAATAACACAAGAATGAATGACACAAGAATGACACAAGAAGTGAGAAGCATGGCCAGAAACTCAAATGTAGTTCTGGAAATAGGTTAAGTGATAGGCTTGTATACGCTTCTACCTCTACAACAAAACTTCAAAAGAGTTGAAAAAATTATCAATAAATAAATTGAAACATATTGTCAAGCATAACCTTTGTAAAACGGCTGACTACAAAATATCAAATGATCTAAAAGATAAAAAAAGTTTGTGACGAGTTTTGCTCCAACTCGAAAACTAACAACCAACAAGGTAAAGGTTTCTAATTCGCTTATTTAATTTACCTTAAAAAAACTGAAGTGAACAAAAAATCTAAGTGATCACTTTATTTCTTAGTTTTACTTTTATGTAATTTGAATTTTGTGACGTGTCCAAGAGTCCTGTAAGGTCTAAAGGAAATAAAGTACTTTGATATTTGCTTATTTTGGTAGTAAATTGTTGATGATGATGCAATACAATACAATTATCTATTTATAACGCCAAGTTACAAGTCAAAATTAAAGCAAAGATGCCTTCTAGCCGAACTTTGGCCACGGTGGTGGCCAGTCTTAACGGAGTCTAGCCATTTGCGCAGGGCATGTGCACAAGTGTGTGCGCAAACACAGGTCCACTCTATATTTACGAGCTATTTACTTAGTAGCTAGATATAGCATAAATATTAATTGAAACTCAGTACCTGCTTGTAATTTGGCGACTATCAGCTTTAGCTGGTTACATGCCTACCAATCGTGACTGGGAACCTTTAATCCACAATATGATGTTTGTACCAATAACCACTCTTATTTTAACAGTTGACAATTAGGCGTTCGGTCAACTCCAAAATCTCTATTATACCATTACTACGTACACTGTGGCGACAGCGGTCATTCTCCAGGTGGGACTGAAAATCGGCGATGCTGAGTCCTTAACTTTTTCATCATTATCACGTCACTTAAGTATTTTCTTTATATTAGGTCCTTACATATGAAATTGGCGTTTTGTATGGGAGGAACAAAAAGTCGAATATTTTTTAATATAATATATTTAATTAATCAAAGTATGAACCATTATTTTCTATGCACTTTTGCCATCTTATAGGTAGTTCATTGATCCCTTTACTAAAAAAACCAGTCGGACGGGAATCAATAAAATCTTTGAAGGCGATTTGGACTGCCCCATCGGAGTTGAATTTTTTCCCTTGCAAGAAGTTATCCAAATTTCGAAAAAAATGGTAATCTGTTGGAGCAAGGTCCGGGGAGAACGGAGGATGTCTTAGACTTTCCAATTGAAGCTCTTCTAATTTAGTAGCCGTCTGTTGCGCAGTGTGTGGTCTAGCGTTGTCGTGAAGCAGCAGTGGCGTGGAGCGATTGACCAGCCTAGGTTGTTTAGCCGCTAGCTTTTCCATCATGGTTTGCAATTGCTGACAATAGACATCAGCCGTAGTAGTCTGGCCAGATTTGAGAAAACTGTAATGAACAATACCGGCACTAGTCCACCAAACGCTTACAAGTAACTTTTTTGGGGTTAATTTTCGCTTGGGGCAGGATTTGGCTGGCTGGCCAGGATCCAACCATTGCGCTGAGCGCTTCCGATTATCGTAAAGAACCCATTTTTCATCACAGGTAATGATTCGGTTTAAAATACCTTCATTATTGTGCCGGTTTAGTAATGTAACGCAGCAGTCGACGCGCGTTTGCCGGTTTGCTTCAGTCAATTCGTGAGGTACCCACCTTTCAAGCTTTTTAATCTTCCCAATTTGCTTCAAGTGAATTAAAACAGTTTTATCACTAACATCGCAGCCTGCAGCTAACTCGGACGTGGTTTGCGATGGATCCGCTTCCACAATAGCCTTCAACTCTTCATTATCAACTTGAGTCTCAGGCCGTCCACGGGGCTTGTTCTGCAGGTCAAAATTTCCAGAACGAAAACGTTGGAACCAAAAACGAACTGTGTTTTCTTTTGCAACACGACCGCCATACACATCATTCACCCTTCGAGTTGTTTCCGCAGCACTAGTGCCACGGCGGAACTCGTACTCGTAAATAATGCGATATTTTAAGTTATCCATTTTGTAAAATGAGTGACGCAAACAGAAAAAAACAGAAGAAAAAAACAAATGAATGACGATCATCGAAGCACAAATACATGAGTCTATAGCTGTACAAATTTGAATTTGGAATTCCTTACCAAAGAGGAGAAATTTGTGATTAAAGTGGCCAGTACGAAAAACGCCAATTTCATATGTAAGGACCTAATATAACCTTACTTCAAAAATGTTATTTGTTTAGTATCTAACCTTAGCAGTAAAGTGTTTAACAATAAGTAAGTACTTATAAGATTAGGTAAGTAGTAATACTACATAAAAGTCTCACTTATAACCCACATATAGTTTTGATGAATAAAGTCCTTTTTATTTTATTTTAGCTCTCTCTCTCTCTCTCTCTCTATCTCATAATCCGATGAGGTCGGCAGACCTCATCGGATTATGAGAGCATCGACTCGCTAACCGAAGACATGCATTGAAAATTTCGAAAATGTCCAAGAACTTGAGAACCGTGAGACTTTTACTAAGTACATTCCTTTTTGTATTTTCTGAACAGTTATGATGCCCCAAAGGATTATTCACTCTTTACGCCACACTCTGTATACGTGTGGGCTAGTTATATAGAATCTCGGATGTACTACTTTCATAAGTCTTCGCGCGAGAGGACCATGCATTTTTCTTTCATGATGCAAAGACTACCATTAAGTTAATTTCCGCTCTCTCTCACTTTGCTGGTGACTTGCCCTCGCGCGAGGACTGTACCAGTATTTTTACAAAACCAGTAGATAAGCTGGTCGATTCAGATTTCTTCGGAGTGTATCACGAATACATTTGATCAAACTCTCTCTCAACCTTCGATAAAAGTATTTTACTTATAATGATGCTCTCAACTCAAACTATTTTCGCCGCTCATTGTTGCTCATTAATAAAAATCAAAAGAAAAATATAAATCAAGTATTAGTACCTACTTGGTTATACACAGAATAATTACCGACATAGATAGGTAGTTATTCTGTGCCAATGGGCGCCGAAAATAGTATGAGTGATACACTCATGAATGCATCTGAATTGACCTGCAGAAGTAGGCTTTTAAGGCATGAACTCACCGACGACGCGACGACGTGCATGTGCCTACAGGCAGAAACTATTTTATTTATAAGGCATGAACTCACCGACGACGTACATGTGCGTGTGGACCTGTGCGGTGTGGAAGGACGGCGCGTCGGCCGACACCTCGCATGTGTATCGGCCCTCCGCGACCTGCGTCGCCGCTTCGATCACCAGCTTTTGTGCCGTGCTCTCGCTTTTCTGAAAACAAACCCTTTTGTTAATAAATATCTTAATAATTTATAGAGTCTAAGGTATGGAGAGATCTTATTATCTACGAACAAAGCTTTAGTCAGTCCAGCCATGTTTTGCCTAAAGTTTTCTCATTAAGATCTACTGTCAGTTGGTTACTGTCATTTCAATTTCATTAGAAAGGCCGCCATTTTGTTATAAAAAATACACATGGCGAAATTGCGACAACCTTACCCAGTCGCAGAAGCCATCTGACAAGAAGAAGAAGAAGAAGAACATAACTTTAAGCTCGGAAATAGAACATATCGAGTGTGTAGTAGTGTTCAATATCAATGTGTTACGAATGTACTAAGATAAAAAACGTTGCAGTGTCATCGGACTTTCCTTAGACTACAATAAGATTAGACTTGACTCGTGTACAAAATTCCAGCATAATCGGATGACAAGAACTGCTAAAAGAGATTGCCTATTCTGTTAGGGAAGTTGATCCCTTTGAAAAAACGTGATGTCACGATGATTTTTCATGGAGAAGATTATTATGCTTGGACATGTGATTTGTGGTTTGCGTGAATATATCATCTCGAAAACGGATCATGTTATTATGTTGCATACATCTTATTTATTTTAGTTTACCTTCACCTATTATTCTGTTCGGTTAAGTCGAGCAAAACTATTGTGCATTATAGACAACATTGCAAAATAGTTTTGCTTCCATAAATGTGCAAACTCCTGCAGTTATTAAAGTCATTAAAGTCATTTATTTCATCTTTAAACTTATACAAAGCACTTAGACATGTCATAAAAATGTGTTCAAATGTACCTAGATCGCACTTACTCAATATCATAATTATCTTCACAAAATAAAGATGTGTCCGCCAAAGCTTCGTCAATTGTATAATAACATTTTTTCAATAAATAGTTTTTGACATAATGTAGTAATCCAATGTCAGGTCTTTTTCTTAGGTCGATTGGTTAAAATTTTTATTGTTACTTTAACATAAGATAACTTTTAAAAAATATTATTAAAAAAAGCCGCCTCTACTAGACCTATCTGTGAGCGTGTCTAGTTGAGAAAAATGCTAAAAAAAGTTGATTTCCTGCTAAGAATTTAATTGACGATGGTATGACATAAAATACTTAGAAACTGTCCTAAGTAAATTTCTACAAATAATCTACACAGCTAAACGTTTCCAAACTAGTTAGTTTCAAAGTTTTAATTTGAGTACCGGACCGATTGCAATTAAGTTTGAATTGTACGATAGTACCAGTCCTTTAGTATGGGTTGTGCATAGTTTACGAAAACTATTTTCGTTTTCGTTTCCACCATTTACATATTACAAATTACATATTTATTTGACTTTAGAGACATAATATGACAGGAACATAATAATATCTTACCCAAAACCGTTATACTCTAGACAATAGTACAACAAAACCACAATCAAAACAATACAGCAAAATACTAATATTTTTATAAAAATAGAATAATATTACAATAATATTCATACAAAAAGACACAAAAACACAGATAGAAGCGTCTTGCAGGCCCTACCGTATAGAGAGTAACTACTTTTCGAAGTTCCTATAACAGCGATCTAATAGTTTCATACGAACTCTTCTTTCTTGTTCTCTATGCTCTTCTTCACTTCTTCTTTGTTACGTGGCTTTTGCCACAATGAGCCGCAATTCTGCCAAATCGATTGTTGATGGAAAATGCAACGAATCATTCAAAATCATTAGAAAACTCTAATGATTTTGAATGATTCGTTGCATTTTTACTTTGAAAACTTTAACAGGTAGCGGTAGTAAAAATAAATCGTTTTTTGGTATTGTGCAAGCCCGTACTAGCTACACAGCACTGCCTCATAAACCTACCCATGACATTTTAACACGATCGTGCCTCGTAAAGTAAAACGACCACTAGTTAATATTGACGGTACCGGCGCGCGGTAATGAAGCGATGTTTTGACGTCACGATAAAATTTAAGCATCCCGCACGGACGTTACAGGGTCGAACTCAGGGATAGTTAACAATGCTTCCATACTATAGTATCCGTACCTACTTATATTGATATGCGCCTATAAACTTGCCGAGCGAAAGTTTTTACTATGAAACCTTTTAAGGTTATTTCTATCTCTCGGGAATCGACAACGAGATAAAAATTTACGTATTGTGTGTCCCTGTTATATTTGGCGAAGGAAATAGTTTGTAATCTGAAGAATGATATTAGCCTGCCTTAATGAATCATCTCCATCTCCATCTCCACAGCCTATATTGGTCCACTGCTGGACCCAGGCCTCCCCCTGATGAATCATGCAGTGGTAAAAATAGGGGATGCGAGTCTATCAGCGTGCATATCCGTGCGCGGGAGCGTATCTCACACAAAATGTTTGAATAGGTAGTTATAGGTAATATTAGCTCTATACGCTTTTAAAGGTAGTTTATACAAATACTTACTTTTAAGGCCAGCTGGTTTGAGCGTACTGGATCCAATTATGCCAGGATAGTTTTCTGGAACCTATCGCTCACAAATATACAGGGTATGGCGTAAAGAGTGGATAATTCTTTACCTACGGGTAGGAACATCATAACTGCACAGAAAACAAAAAAAAAACTTTTAAGCACACACAGATTTAGAGTTATTGGACAATTTCGTTTTTTTTACTCATTTCCATTATTTTTGATGACAAAGTCACAAATCAAGAAGTTTTCTCAATCTGTTTTTGATAAAGCTTTCTTGATAACTGTGCTATCAAATGCTACCTGCCATTTGTGTGCCAAAAAACATTTTTCTTTTACAACAAGTTTAAACTTGTTGTAAAAGAAAAATGTTTTTGTTGTTTAACTTTTTTGTTAACAAAAAAGTTGTGTTTTGCAATTTTTTTCCAATAGTTTGACCTCTTATGGTGTTAAGAAATGTAGAATCACTTAAACGACAGACTAATACATAACTAGACCACTTCATTGAGATTTAGAAATGGAATAACACTTGGTATTTCCAACTTTCAATGCAAAGAATATTCCTGTTGCATTTTTATCTCGAAGCAAGTATATTTAGAAAGGAGTGTGCCCCCAAAAACATTTTTTTTTATTTATGCGGGCGGGCATGGCCAGTACAGTACCTACTACGAGTACTTACATAATTAATGAAGAATTAGTTGGTACGTACAAAGTGGTGCAGTGTAAAATTTATCTGACAGAATAATCCTTGCGGAAAGCATTAATTTAGGAAGATACAGTACTTTGTGAAAACCTAACTTTGTAAATAATATTTTTATCTTCATAGCAATATTGATATTAAGATAAAAATATCAACTTCAAAAAGAGGAGGGTCCCAATTCAGCTGTTTTTTTTTGTGTATGTTACTTGATATCTCCGCCATGATCAATCGCTTTTGGTGATTCTTTCATTATTGTATAGACATTGTACCCGAGGTAGTAGCATATAATTTTGATTTCCGCAGAGAGGTATAGTATTTATTTCGTCAAGCTTAAAAAAGCACCATAAGACTTTTGAACGTACGTAAAACGTAAAACGTGGTCTCTAAAACATCATCACGTGATAATTTTCACAATCACTGATAACCCATGGTTTCCATGGCAACTGGTGTAAACAAGGGCTACCCCTTTACTTTGAAAAACAAACTACAAAGTTGACGGATTGAAAGGAAGGACGACCGATCCGCTCTTTCAATTACCCATCTATAAAAACGATTTTGACATTAAAGGCCATCACTTATTGGAGCCACCCAGCACCCGACCCGCACCGCCTCGCCTCATGCGTTTATATGTATTCTTTATATGAAATTCTATGAATATGTGCTCGCTATGTCAACTCCGGATCGCTTCGCTCGCAAGCTATCAATGCGTTGACGGCGGGTTATCTCTGTCTGTCGGTCTGAGTGGACCGCGCGTCACGCCCACGCGATGTTTGCTGGTTGACCGCGCGTCGACCACCCGCAGACGACGCGGCGCGCGGCGTCTGCACGAGGCGAGGCGGTGCGTTTTGGGTGCCGCGTGGCTCCAATGAGTGATGTGATGACCTATTTGTTAGAGATCCAAAATCAAAGGTGTCATTTAGTGACGCGTCCGAAGCAACGCACGTTTGCACGTTCAGCATGTAAGGTTGTTTGTTTCGTGCGATCCGTCAACCGAAACTTCCATTTTCGTGTTTCAAAGTACCTACATCCTTTTTTCATTCGTCCGTTCATCCATGTGTCATCATCAAACTCAATTAAACTAGAATTTTAACTAAATGCCGCTACTTGATCGCGCTATCGAAGTGTTCCGGGTATAAAACTACTTATAAACTCATTTTCATTATTGAGGAATTTTAAGTCGGTTTGTTTTAAACATGTCAAATTATTAGGTAGGTACAAAGTTGCCGGAAACATTTAACGTGACGTTTCTCGACGTCACTTTTTTGGAAACTTTTATTTTGATCCTGTGAACGAGAATATTTACAGGTAGGTAGGTATACTACACGTAGGACATTTTCTTGTCCATTTAATAAAAAAAATCTATACCTTTTTCTATAAGATCGTAAAATCGTTAAAATCTTTATTTATATGTTTGCACTGCTTACCAATTTTTTGGATTTGGAAAAAATCCTACCCAAACTAAACGCTGGCTGCTAAATTAAAATCTAAACTGAACCGCTAACTACTGCACAAAGGCATTTAGTTTTAGTAGGTTGTCTATCTTGCAAAGGGTTATTTTATACGGATAGAAAACTTTTTAAATCTTTTAAATCCACCATGGTTATTAACACTAGTCATTTACAACGGGATATTTACCACGATTTGAGTTTTGAGTTTTCCAATATTTCGGCACAGATTCATGCGCCATGATCATGGAGCAACTGAAGGCACTGCGAGTGAGTTTTTATTGGCAGACAAAACTAAAACTAAAATCATGTTAAATATCCCGTTGTAAATGTCTTTAGAAAACTCTTTGTTGCGCAGAAAATGGTACCTACCTACAGCTACCGATTATTGTATCTATCTCTACGGGACTGCATAATCCAAACATTTTAATGAGTTTTTTGAATAGGTTATTTTAAGCCGAAACATATTCCTTGTTACCCAGTAACCAGACTCGGCGAAACACTGAAATTTTTTTTTTGTTTTGATGTGGCTTGAAACTCTGACATTTTGTTGGTATGAAATGGCAAAAATGAATTTGTGTGAGATCCTGTGGTGCAAAACAGCGCTACACCCTTCTAACACACTACACACAGTGGATTACCATGATTTACCTCCTCCCTCTCAGCACTTGTAAGTCCACAGCTGAACGTTCCTCCCTTTAAAAAGGAGAGATTTTGTCATAATCACCACGCAGGTGGATTGCTGATCACAGTAGAGGTGTTAAAATACACAGAAGGAAGCGCCTGGCTTGTCTCTGGTAGGTTCCCTTAGTCGACTCTTACGACATCCACGAGATGTGTTCGAGAGGTCAATTCTTACGCCCACGACCGCCATGGCTCGATTTACTACGAGTCGATTAATCCATTACTCGGATACAGAGTTGAATTAAGCTTGTAGGTTAAATAACAAGCTGAAATAAACACCGCTATTTCTACGGAGCGATTGATGTAAAATGTAAATTTGAATAAATATACCAGTTCTGCTTTGAAACTGTTTGTATGCTGCTACAGAAAAAAAAATAAGACGAGACTATGAATGCTTAGGTACTAGCAGATAATTTATAATAATAATAATTGGTATTGGTAAGGATTCACAAAATACACATTAAGAGTTGGGCCCTAATTCCACTAAATTAATTGCTTCACCAGAACAGCTGTATCGTCTTAGAATGACACATTTTGGCATTTTACCTTTGATGAAAGAAACTACAGATGGAGAGACGCGTGTCAAGGTTGAAACCAATCTAACAATCTCTCTGTGAAAGCAGTACCGCACGCACTATCTAGAGTTTCTTTCATCAATGGACGATTCTGTGACGATACTATTGTCATAGTAAACCGATTGGATTGCAGAATTCGTCCCCTGGATATACGCCGATGACCTAGCTCGAGTGGGCGTTACCAATGAAAATGTCCCGCACCTCACCTCACTGCCTATTTTGTAGCAAGCTTTGTCTTAAATAGCACCTACCTAAAACTAGTAGGAAGGAAATTAGTTTATTTGTAACTTACTATGTTAACCGCCAACCCAATGTATTCTTATTAAGAATCTTATGAAATGAAGGCAAGGTTTAATTTCAATTAAAATAAAAAAGTAACTTGTGTGATATAAAATTATTATATGATTAAAATTCCAAATTTTTAATGTCTAAAACATACTCGTTTTGGTTCTGGTTCATTATTATCTTCAGTTATTTCGTCTTTACATGTAAATTAATTAATATCTACTGATTTCATTATTTCATTTTTGTCTGATTTCTTTACATTCTATATTTTTTACTTCACGTTTTTTTTTTATAGAATGAACATACTTTGACTTTTTCCTTTTGTTTCTTAATTATTTGCCATATGGTTCTGCAAAGTTTGTTCAATGGGCGATGACGGATTACTGGTAATAGTAGAACTGAAAATAAAAACACTGATAACTGTGAGATGTATATTAGCCAAGTATAATATTATCGATTATTTTCACGTTGGTACACAGTACCAAGTAACAAAGTATGTCAGGATCGAAGCAAATGGAAATCTGTGATCTTAATGTCATCTTAAAAATAAGTATTTGTTATACCGGGTGTAAAAACAGTGACGTCATAAAAAAAGGAATGCCTCGCCCCCGGGGTTACCTGAAAATACCCATGTATGTTCCCCTATTTTTCGTAGTTTTCGAGTTATGATGTTTTAAAGTTCTGTTTAAGAGCTTTTGGGCGGAATGGTTAATATTAAAACTGTTATAATAAGTTACAACATTTTTGATCGAAAGTGAAAAATACTGTTTGATCCAGCCTGTATAAGGTAATAAAAATATTTGAACTGAATAAAATTAAGTTTTCAATCTAATAAAACGATTGCAAATTAACCTCATGTTAGGAATATTCGGATTATATCAATATTTAATCTATGTCTAGGTAGGTAATATGCATTTTAAAGCTATCTCATAAAAAGTAGGTAGGTATGCTTAGTGTACAAATTGATGGATGACATCCATACAACGTATTTTATTTTCAAATTACGTTTTAAATTTTTTTTTACTAATTTTTTCACACGGATTTAGTTTCATAAATAATTGTAATACCTATACAAAACTAAAATTACCCCACACTGAACATTAACCTTCTAACAAACTAACAAATAAATACGTCTTATCCTAAAAATCGACAAAGTAAACAATTTGTAAATTGGTTCCGCCACAGAAAAATAATAGTGCAGTTTTCGGAGAGAAGTGTCACAGGTCCGTTCAGCACAACGTCTCGTTCCGCACTGATTGTAGGGCCGGCAGAGGGGCTAACGATTATCGATTACGTCAAAAAATCGGTATAAATGATTAGGAAACTTATATGTAAAATAAGCCGAAGGTTCTCTATGTATTGTTTTATTTAATATGGTGATGTTAATAAAAAAATCTTCTGATTGATAGTTTAGGAGGAAAAAGGAAGTAACTGAAAAAACAGATGCTATTTTGCACAATTATTTCTGATACTTAAAATAGTTTTTATTTCATTTTTTAAACGAAGGGTATGCCTTGTATGGCATACATTATTTTGTATTTTTTTCGAAGCTTTTACAATAAAGATTACGGAGAAAAAAGGTTTTAATGTAACCCAAATGACGCTCAATTTACATATATATCTACGTTGTCAAACTATGCCTAGATCTCGGTACTCACGGGATCCCCGTGGTAAAAAAACTCACAATAAATATTGAACGAATTTCTTTGGTTCCTTGATTGTGAAAACACGATTGACATTTCAACGTAATACTATTCAAGCAATTGACTCTACACGATTCCTAGGTTTACAAATTGACGAAAGGCTTAACTGAAAACACATATAGAGATTCTGAGCAAAAGGGTTAGCAGCTTAGCTTATGCGCTATACAAGCTCGCCCCAACTGTTAGTCAAAATACTATGTTAACAGCTTATTGTGGTACAGTAGAATCGGTGATCAGATACGGAATTATCTTCTACGGTAATTCCACTGATAAAGAAATAATTTTCAAAATGCAAAAGCGCTGCATAAGAGCTATGTTTAAAATCCAACCTACAGACAGTTGTAAGCCCCTGTTTAAAAAACATAAGATACTAACACTCACAAGCTTGTACATTCTGAAAATTGCGCTATTTGTTAGGAACAATCCCAATCTGTTTCCCCGAATTTGTGACATTGTAATTAGGAATAGAAGGGACAACAATAGATTAGCCAGACACGAATCAAAAACTACTATGTTGAGAAAGAGTGTAGTGTGCATGGCACCTGTAATCTATAATAAAATACCTAAGAGCTACAAAGACTTAAATGTAAACGTATTTAAGAGTAAATGAAATTTAAAAAACTTTTATGTGATAAATGCTACTATAATATTGACGAATTCCTAAATGATGTAATCTAATTTTATGCTATGATAAATTAATAATCTTATAAATCTGTTATTGTTATGTACAATTAAATTTAGACCTGCATGCCATACTCTCCAATTACTTGCACACCAATGTATATTGGTCAAACATGTTGACTCAAAAAAACTTTTGTCATCTTTTTTTACACGTGTTTTTGCAAATAAATGACTTTTACTTTTACTTTACTTTACGATAGAGAAAAAAAAAATACGATAAAAATAATTCATGAAAGTGCACTGTTTCGCACATAATTTGGTCGAAATCTCAAGAACGCTGCGGTCTATTAAAATAACTAATATTTTGATTCGTAGGTTATTAATAATTATTTGGTTCCTTGAACCAGTTTCTTCAAAAGTTGCGTAGTTTTCTTGTAAATAAACAATAACAGGATTTTTGCGCTTACGCCGTTCCAAAAACGTATGCTTTGTCTTGCTCCTATAAACGCGTAATCCTATGCCTATCCTTTTCACAAAACGGCGCGCATTGCGCCATCGTAAATAGTTTGGCTATCTGCAGACTGTTACAAACAATCTAGAGGTAAGCTCAACTGATCCAAACAAATATCGAGACGTATTTTAAATAACTTCAGAGCTTACATTAAATCTAGGGGGTAAAATTATGATTAAGGTGGGTATACAAACTACTTTTTCCCGAATAAGTACTGATGTGAAAAACCGAGTGTACGTTACAGGACAACCCATCATGAATGTTATATCCAAAGAATAAGTGAACATTTTTGAAGAGATGCTTCAAAAATGTTCACTTATTCTTTGGATATAAAGCAAAACAACAGAGATGCGTAAAACCAACGCCGTATCCACATCTAATCAAAATGGTTTAACGTGTCACGTCATGAATCACGTCATGAATTCGAATCCCTATTGGTTGATATAAACTTGGCTATGCCAATTTTCATCTTACCGAGGCTTGTCACCGGAATGTGCTCCAAGGGAGCTTTTGAGAAGTCTTTTTCAGACTAAAAAAATGTGGGTTGTTTCGGCCACAAGTTTTTACTTCGCATTCCACAAAATTTCTAATTAACTTTAAAAATAGCGTAATTTTTTCAGCTCGGGCTTGAACAAACTGGGATTATTAAGGTGATTTCTTACCTAGGTGGTTTGATCAAGATCTTTAACTTTCTCTGAAGAAGGTAGCGGTCTTAGTACGTTAGTAGAATCATATATTTTTTACTTTCTATCATAAGCTACATTCGATCCGATTTTACTAAAATTTTATTATATTTTACCAATCAGGGACCTGTAAAACTAACCAATTAAAAATAATAGCGTGTGGAGTCTCACAAACAAGACATTCTAAGAAATTCCACATTTGGCATCACGAAAATTTAATGTTTTCGGGTTTCTTATAAATGAATTATACCTCCATCAAACCCTCTTACCTATAAACCTCTTTGGTTGACTTAAATTCAAATTGAGAAAAAAGTGCTAAAAATGCTAAAGGTTATCATCTCTTTATGTCTCATCATAAACAGGGTTAACAAAGGAATAAAATCGAAGAAATACCTTCCTACTTCCAAGAAATCTTTACAAATATAAGACTCTTTGTCATAGACATGCGACAGCCAAAACCACTTATCGTAGAGACTTGAAATTAGCAGGGTATGTAGGTCTTGGTACGAAACGGAGCATTAAATAAATAAAGTAAAAATAAATAATGCTGGACAATCCACACAGCATCATCTAGCCCCAAGCTAAGCTGAGCTTGTGTTATGGGTACTAAATGACTGATATAAATACTTAATACAATACATTACTTAAATAGATGTATTTATTATACATAGAAAATACCTAGAACACTCGGAACAAATATTAAGAAAGGAATATTGAAAATTCGCACTTCAAGAGGTTCAAAATACCTATTTTGAACCTGTAAATGCGCTGTATTTCAGCAACTGTTAGCACTAGAACTACAATATATTACATCTGGATTCCCCTTACAAAGTTAACACATTATTTGATTCATCTGTTTTCTAAAATTCATCCGAAAACTAAACAACTACTTCGAATCCCTTGGTTTTAAACTGTTTTTTAAGTTTTGCGGGAAAAATAATTCTAATCCCTCGGGAACACAATTTTTACGGGACCACCTGGGAATTATCCTCTATACACGTGCAAAAGACATAAAAAACATACATACAGCCGAAAATAAAACTTCCTCCTTTTTTCGAAGTCGGTTAAAAATGGAGGATATATGAAGTGAAAAAATGGTTGGTAGGTTTGATGTTGCAGAAAGCAGTGAGTTTTTCTATAATTATGGAAATAATCTCTTACTTATCTGAAAATATGAAATCAAATCCCACGTGGACGAAGTCACAGGTAACAGCTAGTTGTAAATAAAATCTCAGAAAACTTACTTGCACTTCAATCCCTGGTATCCTGAATACTTTCAGTGGAGGCACATCTTTTGGAGAATACCTACAAAACTCTCTGTCCCCCCTGTACCACTTCACGGAATAAAGATCCTGCTGCTCTAGATCATAAAGGCACTTTAGTTCGACTTTAGAACCCTTTTCTACGGAATCTGGCACAATCACGTGAACGTCCCGTAAACATATTGTACCTGAAATAGAGAAAGGAACTTTAGATACAGGGGGTATGGCAAAAGGGTTTTGTATTAAAAGGCTCAGTCATTGGTAGAAATTGTACGGTTTGTGTAGGAAAGTTTACTGAACGCAATACCTACTTTATGAAATTTAATAAATAATAGTATAAATTTCACGCAGCAGCCTAAAAGTAAGCAGATCATGTGTTATGTTATGAGAACTGACTGTTATAGGCATTCGGAACTTATAAGGTACCTGCGAGTATAAAGGGCCACCTAAATTCAATTGTGAAAACCTAAAGAATATATATCCAAAATCTGCCTGCAGTCTTTCGCAGGTCGTCATCCCACTTGAAGGTGCTTGCAGAGTCGTCAGTTTATCAACCTCGTATATAATGTGATGGTTTAATACCGTGTAAAACAATCTAATATTTATAGATAGGACTTAAACATCGATATGACTATGATATGACTAAAACATCAATTTCGCCGGCCTCCTATAGATTCACAAAGGGCACTCTGAAACCGTCTCTTCCAAAAGAGTGGAATGTTTTGGAACAGACTGTTTCAGGGTGCCCTTTTGACAGTTTGGCTTTGCATTTCATCTAGTCTCATCAATCAAACCTAACATAGGTATCTGTTATTTAGCACATATATTACAATAACAGAATAAAACAATTAGAACTAGTATATACACTAAATATCTATTTCTTAAAAATCTAAGCCGTCACCAGAAGGCAGAGTGCCCAGAATGCTGGCAGCATTGCCACGTTGAATGGCAATGCTAATTCGTTGACCGAAATAGAAGCCAGCATTCCGATCACCTGTTGACTCTATAAGAACTTTGGTAAGATCTTTATAAATGGCGTGCTCAATTACCAAGGGTCTCAACCCCAAACGACTCAAATGGGTAACCTCGGTCAAGATTAGCGTATTTTCGCCGTTTGAGGGACTCCGCTGATGTTGCTGCGGAGCCGGCCCTTACCGATGTCCCTGCAAGATGTGAAGGCGCTAGGGTATCTACACATGTGGCATCCCAAACTAAAGGCCGACCCATCTTTCAGGGAATTTGAGTCATACCGTCAGGTCTTTTACCATCATCTCGCATAAGGCCACGTTGTTCGAGGGTAGCTGACGGATGATGTCATTAATTGAGCTATGACGGGGCACACGTTCTGCACTAGAGACACATGCCAGTGCATGGTGACCAAACTTATCAACGGTTTCACCACACTGGCAACGGTGTGCAACTAGGCAAGGAGAACCTAAACATAAAGAGGTGGCCACCTGAAATGTGTTATTATCTAAAAGTGTACCTAGATTTTTGGAAGACAGAACATGTACCTACCTAACCAAAGTCCTGATTCCCACTCGGAAACGGCTAGTAGAGAGCCCGTTCTGATGAGCTGGTTGACTTATTATTAATATTTTTCCGAACCAGCTCACATAAGGGCTCATCCCACTGTCTCCGAGAAGAAAGAACTTTGGCACATTCGTGTCAGAACAGGCCATTTTTCATGAGTTGTCATTGTTAAGCTTTATCGAAACCTGTAATTTCAAAATTATGACATTTTTCCAAAATGCTATGAACAAGAAGTTTATTACCACGTACTGATGGCAAAAAAAGCTAGGAGTGAAAAACTAGAAATTTCGCGGCCACCTTGACCTAATAGGAAGAATGGCCTGGTGCAACGCTCTGTCATTCAAAGGTATATTAAAAATTTTAATTAAAGTGTCACACATGATGCTGTCCAACTGCTGTGTAAGATATAGAAATTTCCAGAGTTGGGAGCATCGTAAATAATAAGTAAATTTGGGAACAAATAGACAGAAACGTAGAACATTGGTGTTTTGCAATTTATCGGAAAAAGAAACTAAATTTTGAATTTTTTTAAATATAAAATGGATAAGAGGCAAAGCAAAGACTAAGTTATCAACTTAAAGTTTGGTGCTTAACTTTCGAAGCGATTCTTTAAATTTAATACCTTAGAAGCTGTTTCGGTTTCCGGGATATAAAGTTCGCATTTCGCAAAGTTTAGCTCCAAACCTTTGAATTCTTTAATCAAAACACATCTTTCAATACCGTGTCCACTTCGCCTCCTAGAGTGCCATCTTCTAAGTACCAAGTCATTATAGTGGTCTATGTTTGTTAAAACGAATATTAGCTCGCACAGGTGGTTGCTGTAAAATATGTGTTTTTGGTCGGCAGGTACAAAATGCTTCAGCATTAGCCCACCCTTTGTACCTAAATGCAATAAAGTTTTAAATAAATAAATAAACGCTCGGACAGGAAACATGCCTAGCAAAATTGCTAAAATCATACGTCCAAGACACAGTAAAATTTTAATGCATTCTTTACCACTGTGCTATTAGCCCTATCCTCAAGAAATCAGCGTTGAAAAACTTTAATGAAAAACTTTAGGAAATCACGTTCTTTTTTGTGTCTTGGACGTGTAATTTTGCAATTTTGCTAAGCATGCTTCCGTCCGAGCGATAAAATGAGTTGAAATGGTATCCAATATGTCAAATGGGATCTCTTTTCGCGCATTGTGAATCTATGGGGGCGGCGAATACCTTGATTGATTTTGGGACATTGTTACTAAATTGGCGTACAAAGTAAGTTTTCGCAATAATATTTCTAAACGTAGATACTTAGTTGTTGACTTGAGAATGCTTTGTTTCTCTTTATCACTCATTAATTAATAAGGCATCTACATCTTACAGGCATCCTGTTGTAACATCTACCTCGCTAAAATACGGTAACAGAAAGCCAAGAGGGTGTTAGATTTTTTTATGAAAGGGTTCCGATGGCTATTAGGGTGTGTTTTCATTCAAATAGCTGCCACGAGCTTGTTATTATTAATGTTGTTGTCTTGTTGTACTTTAGTACCAAACTATAGATTAGAGTTACATATTGAAGACGGGTTGAAATAGGCTTCCCCTAAAATTACCCTTTATCGTTAAAACACACTTTTATATACTGATAATTTTAAGCATAAAAAAAATATATTTTTACATTTTATTAAATGTTTACATAAAAACCTATCAGACAATAATACATAAAATTTTAAGTAGGACCTAGATCACGTCCCTGCCAATTCTTTATTTATAATAAAGAATTGGCAGGGACGTAAATTTATAAGCTTCTACAACAAAACTCTATGTTAGTTGCAAGTATGTATCAATAAATAAATTCAAATAAATAACAAACATATCCTTTGTACAAAAGCTTACCTACTACAAAATACCACATTATCTAGAGAATAAAAAAGATTGGGACGAGTTTTGCTCCAACTCGAAAACTAACAACCTAACAAGGTAAAGGTTTCTTGTTCTTTACTTTACCTTAAAAAGATTAAAATAAATAAAAAATCAAAGTACTTATAGGTATCAACTTTATTTACTAGTTTTACATATTATGTAGTACCGTGAACGCGACAACGACGTCCCGTGTGACGTCATAGATGACGTCATTACATACGCCATTTTGCGATATCACCGACCATCCTACAATCCGAAATCACTGTGAGCGGTCTGTCAAAAGTGACAAATGTGACAGTTGGATTTATAAAAACATACAGACGAATTGAGAACCTCCTCCTTTTTTGATGTCGGTTGATAAAATTGTTGTTCAGCATCATCTTCGTAACTCGTGGATGAATCGTCGTCGTCCCACTCAGCTGAGTAATCGGAGCTATTTTTTGTTAGATATAAAGCCCTATTTTCTGCCATTTCCTCTTGATTTTAACTTTAGTAAGTTATAATATAACTTTTATCTGCGTGTGGTTAAAATACTGACTGACGAGACGTTTAGAATGTTTGTGAACACAGTGATCCGTAGTGACCATGAGCGGGTTCATGAGCGTTCCGAATTATTGATAGCACTCAACTGTCAGTATCTTGATATCTAATTGGAACGCAAAATATTTTGATCGCTATCAACGCTGTAATCGTACTTCGGAACGCACCCGTAATTTTAATTTTGTGACGTGCCAAAGAGTCCAGTAACGTCTAAAGGAAATAAAGCACTTCGATATTTTATATTAAAGGTCGCTGCTTACTCGTCCCGGACGGAACGGGATTTTTTTACCATCGTTACTTACAAAAGTGCAGTAGTAAAATACACGTGACGGGTGCGTGGACGAGAAATTATACTGAAAATCAATTTTTCACAACACTATCTCGGTTAATCTTTTTAAATGTACGCAATCTGAATACATTGTTATTAGTAGGTAGTATATAACGGGTATTTATCGCGCACCTGTTGAAACGTCGGGAATAATTGGTAATTAAACGCCATTAATACCCGTTAAATAGTACTAATAATAACTAGCACGTTAGATTCGTTGTACTCTCACGGTGCGTATGCATAAACTTCCATCCGGGTTTACATAATTCCACGATCCGTTTCCGCCCCGTTCAACGCCCTAACCCCGTCACATATGCAGAGACCTTTACTTAGAGTTATGCTTATATTGTACCTAAACCTAACCTACCCACAATAATTTAGTTATGATATATTTATCTATCAAGCAAACAAGCACTACACTTTTATGGAAAACCGATTAAAAAACGACAATATAATAAGGTAATATGAAAAATCCATATGTTTTATTCACCAATAATATAACTTAGGTGTAGATTTGAGTCATTCCTCGTAGCGCACTCAGATGATGCGCACCCAGATGAATCGCACCAAAGTACTTCCACATAGCGCACCCGTTTTGGTGCGCTGCATTCAGTAGATTTATCATAGAAATTCGATATGCCATTAGATCTAACCCCAGCCGCTTCTAAAACAAATATTTTCATTCAGTAGAGTAAGCAGGGTAATGCGATACGATAGCGCTGCTCTAATATTTACTTGCTTCCCTTCGGCTTCGGTAAGCACCTATATAATTTGTATTTCCGTTGCATTATTACTCCATTTGTTTTCCAACTACTCGTAGCATCCTTCGCATTCCTTTTTCCGGGATAAAAGCAACCTATTATGTTTATCCAGGTCTAGATATTTATCTATGCAAAATTTCAGGCCGAGTCACTGTGTAGTTTTGGCGTAAACTTTTGCATGTATAATACAAGCATCCACCCGCGGCTTCGCACGCGTATTTCCGGGATAAAAATAGCATTACTATTACATTATGTCAAGTCAACAAAGATCGAATTATTTTCTGTTAAAACGTTTCTGTTCCACGGGAACTGATTTAAGTGATAGTAAGTAGCAGGAAATATCAGCAAATTCATCCCTAAAATAAATATAAAACGGAACGTCGTCGGTAGTAGTTACCTATTAAAGTAATCAATTCAATATATTAACTTTATAGTTGTAATAAAATTCAGCGTTTTCGTCTATTCTGAGAAATTAAATCTGACTATTCATCCGGTGGCCTCTGTGCCATGCATATAAAGCATATTACGTGCCTTTTCACACGCTCCGGTCCCAGGTAGCCAGTGCCGGTACCCGGCGAATTGTATGCAAATTATGCCGGTGCGTGCTCATCCAGGCAATCATACGCAAGTGGGTTGCATCCCTGGTGCTCCAATAGCCTCCTGACCGCCGCCGTGGCGCAAGACCGCCGCTCCAGCATTATGTGCCACTGGATGATGATGCTGAAGCGGCCGCGAAGCTAGCCTCAAGCGGCTGGTGACTATAGGGCTGCAGAGAGAGGAACTTCTTGACGATGCGCGCCGATTGCCTTTTGGATCTAGCCCTTGATCCACAATTTATTATTATTATTATTAAAAGCTATCGTACATGCCCATACACTTCGCCGCCGACTACCCGGACCGGCTATCCGGAAACCGGGACGTACGAAAAAGCACTAACACGTCGGTTGAATTCGCAAAAAACATTTCGCAATATTAATGCAGCGTGTCCTAGCTACATATCATGCTACATGGAAGGCTTTAGTCGAGCTTAGAGTAAGCTGCAAATTACGTCAATAAATACGAAAAAAATACTAAAATTCACATGTTCGGAGTCGAGTGAAGGATTCACTGTTTATTAGGGAAAGGATCTCAAATCGTCTTATAATATACATTTTGTTATTGCTTGTTAACCAATAATAAAAAAATACATTTTGTTTAGGTAAAGTACATTAAAGTTTGGAAGAATTATTGAAAGAAAAAAATCCTTTATTTGTCTAACTGAATGGAACTGCATTCACTGGATTGAGAAAAATTGCTTGCAGCAACCGGTGGTCGAACCAACCAAAATAAATAAATTATATAATTTTCGTTTCGTATTACTTTAAATTTTCATGGTCACGTCGAAGCCAAATTTGATTATTATGATTAGCCCCTATCTACCAGTGTTATAAACATACAATATGTTTTCAGGGTTTCTAAGATCTGAGGAGATCGGTTTCGAAACCCTTATGGGTTTCGAAACCGATCTCCGACCCGACCGACCGATCTTCGATGTTCAGGTACGCTTTTTCTGTCCTTTTTTCCGTCTATAAAATCTCAGCAACTACAGCAGCAAATAATTTCAAATGTAAAATAATAACGCATTTCGTGCACTTGTATAGATTAAAAGAAAAAAAAAAAAGAAAAATGAAAATGAAAATTTCAGTACAAATTGCGTGATGTCGAAATTTCACTCATGATTGATTGTGATGTCAAGTGGGGTATCAAATGAAGGGTATCAGTTTGTACATTTCAAAACAGTTTTTAAATTTCTGTAGGTTTCACACGTTTTGAAATATTTTGAAAAAAGTTGATCCTGTAGGTTCCTGTAGGTTACATAATTTTCGAACTATTTTGAAAATCCCAAAAAATTTACTATAACCCATACTCCGAAGTTTGCAAACCGATAAATCTGAAGTATGTACCTTTAATTTAAGGTATTCATTAAACAGCAAAGTCTCTAACCGGGTCATATTGGTATACTTGACCAACGTTTTCATAAGTCGACGAATACACTTCCCCTCATTTAATAATGTTTCCTTTCAGTAGATCTACCACTCTTAAAAATTGTAAGTACTATGTCTGAGTGTGAGGATAAGTACGTACCTTAATCTCAGAATAAAGTTGTACACACTGTATAATACTCATTAATATACAGTTGCAAACATAACTCCGTGTGTGGCTACAATGAACAAACACGATCATGGGAACTTAATTATGTATGTGGTTGTACCAAACACTGTCTAGTAATTTGGCAAATACGTCCAACCTGCTTTTGTTTCTTACAGTACAGAGACCTTCCTTAGGATGATTTTTGTTTAGTTTTCGAAGACCATAAAAGTTTTTGGTTCCTTCCATACTTTTAGTGCCTTGCAGCGCCCCTACTAGGGATTGCAGATAAGTCTAAGTATAAACTTATAAACTAAAATATCAAAATAACAATAATAATAATCCTAAAGTTAGCAATAACAAATAAAAATATATAAATAAATATTTACATAAAAAATCGGATTAAAAATTACAAACATATAATACACAAAAAATTAACATTAATTTATAATAATCTATATAATTTATAAAAATAAAAATCATTCATACCTACTAAAATCTAACTGTGATAAATATCATAAAATAAAAAACAAAGCCTTTTGGAATTCGCTCCGAGAACAGTAAAAAAGATCAATTCTCTCGGCATTCAGATTAAGCGTGCGAATGCTGCGTGCCAGAGGTGCTTTAAGAAGCAGGTTGGTTCGCCCTTTTGGTACTGCCAACAGGGTGAGACGCCTTCGTCTGTGCACAAAGCCCGCGGGCACATTCAGCCGCATTTCTTCCAAAATACCTGGATGGGTGACCATCCCTATCAACACCTTAAACAAATGTAGAGCGAGCGCTGCATCCCTCCTTACTTCTAGCTTGTTGTATCCAACCATGCCTATGACAAACAAGGTTGGATACATCAAAGGGTAGAAGGGCTATATACCGCAGACCTTCCGGCATAAAAATCTCGTGAACTTTTTTGTATGCGATATAAAACCGTTATCTGCTTCCTTTTTCCTCTTTTGGGGCTTCAGATCATTTTTGCCAACTTTACCGAAGTACTTTAATTAAGTGTATAATAATAATGCTGGACAATTAATTATAAATATAACAGTATTTCAGTTTCGAAAAAATAGGATCAAAGATCGGTTAGATTTGACTAGTGTTATTTTAGTTCATGACAAGTAGATTGCATTGAATTTTGCTTTGAATTTTTATTTTTAATACCCTTTCTATAATAACTTTTCCGTTTTGGTATTGTGCAAACTTGTACTAGACACTCACGCGCGTTATTTTTTTAACAATAGTTAAAAAAATAACGCTTTTATAATTGTTAGGGCTACCCAAAAAAGCTTCGCTCTAGCAGTAATCGACGTTTTGACGCAAGTAGTTAACCCGCTTACATTCATAATGAAATCTTTTAGAATCCTTAATCCTTGTTGTTTATAACCACACCGCACATGCCTCCAGGTGCCACGTGAGCGAGGCATATTAAACGTAGTACTCAGCAATAGCAATCGTAGCTATATATTAAAATAATTTTTAAAACCGGATTAGTACCTGGTTCTGGAGATAACCCACAATCAATGAACAAATTTTATCTTTAAAATATTAGTGCAATTTTAGTGTAATGAGAATTGCTGGTAAATATCAAACTTTTGGTAGGTAAACTGCAGGTATTGAAATTGATATTTTGTTCTTTTACCCGCTCCGTGTTGGCCTGTCGCCAACGTAGCTTGAGGTGACGGGACAAAGGGCCTCATACAATGTCCGATGAACTCAGTCTATAGCCTTTCTTAAGCGCTGTGAACCCTGATGCTTGGCATAGGCACAGAGTCTATAATAAATATTTATAGAGGTAGGCATTAAGAAACATACCTGTGGAGTCACTTTTGATAACAAAAATCAAAACGAAATTTACCTAATGTTATAAAAATATAAATAAAGTTAGATAACTTTAAATTGTGTATGTAGAAGTCCATTTCCGTTTGAAGGGTCAATTTTTATTCATGCCTAATAAATTTAGAACTGAAATTATTTTAAAGCAATAACATTTTAATAAACATGTATCAAGTCTAAGATGTCCATCTCATATCTCACAACTGTGCCCTGATGCTTGGCATGGCCTCAGAGGCTATAACAATATAATGGAAGGGGTATGTACTAAGGAACATACCTGTGGGGTTTCCTCTTTTGTTATCAAAAGGCGAAGCGAAAAAACATAAGACGGAGTTCAGATTTCATTTCATAAGACGACGCTATTGTCTTTTTCATTTCTATTACAAAAGAAGATTCTGACAAGCGCAAACAAAGATTTCATAAATGTCTTTTATCAAGTTGCCATGGGTACAAACTAACATTGTGAAAAACCATTGTGTACCTATCCGTTAATTTAATTAACGGGATAAAAATAGGCTATAGGCATCGATATATATGTACTAGTACATATAACTCAGCGCCTATAGGTTATTCCAAGTTTTGGTCACAACTTAATCAAAATTTCATCCCGATCCGTTCAGTGATTTTGGCGTGGAGAGGTAATACACATTTATCCATATTTTTGTATCCATCCAAAGTTCTGCATTTACGAGAATGTGACTATATTGTCGACTATTAAAATGATCATGACGTCCTCTTAGTCGCGTTTCAGCCACGGCGGCGAGTCTCAACGGACCATGTGCGCAGAGCATATTACGGTGCACAAGTGTGTGCGCAGGCACAGATGCACTCTCTATTCCCTTACTCTCCATAATCTGATGGAACGGCGAACGACACGACCGGGAGGGTCAGGCGTAGGACCTACACGACGTAGGGCGGATACGTTAGCCCCGCGGCGCTAAAACAATTTCCGGTATGTAATTCTCAGTTCAAGTACTCGGCAAACGTAGTGTAGGACGCCCTCCTGGCAGGGGATGATGACCAGCGAAAGACTACAGGCAGATGCTGGATGCGGCAAAATGAAGGCAGGGCGCTATGGCGCTCATTAGGGGAGGCCTATGTCCAGCAGTGGACTAACATAGGCTGATGATGATGATGAATTCTCTGTTCTACAAATGATTTGGTTAGCTAATAGGTAGTTTTGCGACCATTGTAATGCTTTGAACCCACCCTAAAAATAATTTCGAATCAATTGTCGTTTTGGAGTCTATTGACATGTAGGTAAGCGATTTTTTATTAAAATCAACAGAATGACTCCCTCCAAAACGACTATTGATTTGAAGTTTATTTTGCATGGGTTCGCAATAAATGGCTTACAATAGTCGCAAAACTATTACTGCTAGGTAAATTGCTTGTAGAACGTAATAATAACAAACTCCATAATTAGGGTTTCGAGATCGGTTTCGATACCCTTATAGTCTCGGTATTTCTGTACTTTTTTCCGTTTTTAATATCTCAGTAACTACAGCAGCTATTAACTTGAAATTTAAATAATTATGCGTTTCGTGCCCCTGTAAAGAGTTAAAGGAAAAAAATTAAAATGAAAAATTTCAGTACAAATTGTGACGTCGAAATTTTAATACAGACCTACAAGGTCAAGTGGGGTATCAAATGAAAAGTATCAGCTTGTACATTTCAAAACATTTTTAAATTTTTTTGTAGATTTCATACTATTTGAAATATTTTGAAAAAAGTAGAAAAATTACCCATTCCGCTACCCCTATCTCCGAAGTTTGCAGAGAGTCTGAAAAGTATGTAGCATTTGTAGCGTGCTCGTTTACGTGTATTCTTACACTATTTACATAATTTTTTTTTGTAATAATTTCATAACAAAACACGTTTTGCTGAAAAAAAAAAACACGCAAAATACATTTGTGAAATATTTTACAATATCAAATAATGCAACAGTTCTTGTAAATGAGCACCAATACGAAGAAAAAACTTAATAAAAAAATGTTATTCATAAGTTGACCCCCTCGGGGTCCAAAATTACCCTCTTTCAGCACATATACACACACATGTACATATTATGTTACGTGGCACCCTGTACAATACTTGTAGGCTATGGAGGTATTGTATTATAATATTTGTTTTATTTTTCTTTATCTAAATAGATTTATTCATTTGCCACCGTCTATATTGTTCTTGCATGTCCAGTCCATCCTACAAGGTTGCCTGGAAGAGATCGCTCATAGCGATAATACTTCCTTTAATCTAAGCATGTCTGTTTGTATTTTGTATTTTCTTTCTTTGTGTGAATAATAAAGTATTTTCTATCTATCTAAAGCGGTCGGACATTACTTTGACAAGGTTCCATTCCATTCTGATTGCGCACATTTTTCTTAGGCGCGGTGATAACGATGTTTCCAGGATCAATGTATTTTAATGTATATTGTTACAAAAATAAATAAACTTTAACCATAACCAATGTCATGGACCCCACTTCCCAACCCTCACCCTCGATCTCAAACCATCACACAATAAATTACTTCGCTAAAATGCTGATTCATAGAATCCTCAGGACAGTTTCTTTGTTTTTCTACGTACTTATAATAAAAAAAGTTTAGATGTACCTCGTAGATGATCTCTTAATTCTTATATTTTTAAATTACAGCACTAAGACTTGACGAAGAAACGGCATCGCAACATCATGACTTGTTGGCGGGTCCGGGTACACACATGGCTTGCCGCTAACAAATCTTGGTGCAGCAAGTGTAGATAGTTATGCACGGGCAACCGCAGCCTCTGTAATTCCTTTTAAAAATATTTCACTCAATGGATAGCAACCACAGAAATCAGATAATAAGGAGATGTAAAAACGGGGCGGGGCCGGTGTCGCAGCAATATGCACAAAAACAGAACACACTGCTTGCGGCGTTAATTGTTTCATTTAGTTGAAGTTCGAACGTTGGCTACAACGGATATTATAGAAAAATGTCGTATTGTACCATAGTAATTTGTAAAAATAGAAGTGAAATTAAAAACTTTAAGTCAAATGGAATCTCATACCATCGGAAAGTACTGAATATATTATGTTTTTCGTACTAAAACATTAAAAACAATTATACGTTGATTGATTTCTTGATTTTGCTATTTTTTTATTATGTGACTGAACGCCAGTCACGATATTGTTGTAAACTATTTACAATGCTTTCTCTGTACTAATTACTATTCGAACGTTGAGTTCTAATACCTCAATGAATTATTAACATATTTTGAAGCTAACAGAATACGTTCAACCGCGTGGTACGGCCATTGTTTGTAGTCGTGAGTTAGTGACGACGTGATGAGTGTGTTCTTTGTGTATATTGTTGCGTCTGTAGTGGTGCTGTACGAACATCACTTGTAACCACCGTGCGAACGAATAGTTGCACTTTATGCCTTGTGTGCATGACAAGCACAACACGCGAATTATTGTTTTTATTTTGTTTACTGTGTGTGTGTAAGCTTTTTATGCGACACTAGGTTTTGTACTCAGCATAAAGGATTGGCATCTTTCTATACCACTGTGCTAGCAGCACTATATCCCTGAGTGCTAGCTACCTTTAAGCTATGTTTTAATACCCGGGGAGTATAGTAAAATCTGTGCCAGGGTATTAAAACATAGGTTATAGGTAGTGCTCCCGGATTTTCTTACGTAATACCGGTATTATGTACGGGAGCAGAAACAAGTGTTATTGTATAAATGTATTGTAATGAATATTAACCATGATTATTTTTCAAGAAGGAGACAGAATAAATAACCATTTTGACCCACTTATAGGCATACCAGAAGTGTGATGACACGGCCTGATGATAATGATGGTGGCGCTAATCTTAACCTAGGTACCTATGTATATATTTGAGCCGTTTGGGGCGTAAACCCCAGGAGGCCTATTTTAATTCTCCTATCCGCGCTTGCGTGTTTCGTTTCGGCCAATGTTGGTACTCTAATAGACCGAACTAGAGTACCAATTCTCACAAAAAATATCGATATGTAACACGCAATTGCGTATTTTGGAGAATTAAACTAGGCCTACTGGTTAGGGGGGGGGGGCTGTGTCCATGCTTTAATAGTTGCACCGCCTAGCTTGCTTTGCTTCCCTAGTCACCTAGTTTAGCTGCTTGCCTAGTATAGATACAGACCTGCCTTACATGGCTCTTCAAGAAATGTAAGGCGCGAATGGCCTTAGGGGAGAGTAGCGCAACAGTCGCTGATCCCTAAGGTAAGCCTGGTGGGGTATCCTTCACGTGGTTGTCCCCTGTTATTGGTCTAATTCCCTCAGAAATAGACGTAACCAAAACCACCAGACGAACACTGCCTGGGATGAAGATGTCACGTCCCGGCGGGTCCACCATCGGGCGATGAGTAGATGTTGGATAGAAATGACACAAATTCCCCACCCCCCTCCTTCACTAAATTCCCATCCGATCCTTAATCCATACATCCACTACGAAGCAAGGTGGTCTAGCTTCGTGGGCCTGCCATCCCCAAAAAGAGCGATAGCAGGCGGTGGGAGGACCACCTACGTATTGATGCTGTACGTAGGGGGCCCGTAAGGGGGGATGCAACTGTCCTGGTGGCTGAGCGGACAGATGTCTCTTCCGCAACACTCCTCTTTGGCGTGAATTTCCTCCGGAAACGGGAGGTCACGGTCTAACCAACTGTGACTATTCAGCATGGCGGGCGGCCTTCAGCCACCGCTGGTGAGAGGGGGGGGTCGATGGGGTCTGCAGCCGGCGGTGCACGCCTTAGCTCGGTGGTGGTGGTCAACGCCGAGTATAGTGGTGCCGTTGAGGCTCGTAGGCAGCGCGATCACCCGTTCTATATCGGACCGGCAACTCTGGTGTATAATGCTATCAAAATACACCCCCCTGGTTGGACTCCGTGGTGGGTGGGGCCCGGAAAGATGAAGAAATTATTAAAACAGTACCATGGACAACAATCCAATTGACCACTTTGCGAGGGGAGGCGGTAGAAGCCTACGCGGCCATTACGGTCGATAAGGATTCTGCTGCTGGCTGGACGATCGCGGGATCTAAAGCCAAAAAACTAAACAAGACGGCAGGGAAAGAGGCAAAGCCAGTGGCTGGACCCTCGACTACCGAAGTTCGAACCTCCGGGGCTAACGTCCCAGTAGGCAAGAACGCCAGACGGAAACAACGGAGGCTACGACAGAAGCGGGAACAACAGTCGGTTTCGAGCAGCGGAGCCACTGTTCTGAACGCTGACGGTCCGAGCTTCTTTTATAAACAACGGCAAAATGCTAAAAACGTGTCTGACCCCAAACCGCATGCCCCGCCGGCGAAATCTACAAGCTTGCTAGTAGAGGATGCCGGGTCTGATGTTGGCAGAGGCAAGGGGAAGAAGACCCAGAACAGCCAACGCTTCAATCGCCAGAAGCGCGCAGCCATAGCGATCACCCGATCAGCTCAGGCCCCTGCCGCGGCTCCGATCCCGGCTTCGGCCTCGATCCAAGTGGAGCCAGGCAAGAGGACGCGACTGGACGATACTGTGTCCCCGAGAGGGGAGCACAAGAAGCTAAAGCTCGACTCCACGCGTCGCGCCCCTGCTGCCTGATGCTGAAATCGCGCAAAGCACCCTCGGCGTAGCGGTGGTGAAGACCGACAACCAGCAACTAACGGAGGAACAGGCTATCATACTGAAAAGGTACCTGAGCAGTCGGCTTATGGATGAGGCTAAGACTTCAGAGATCAGCTTCGCCCCTTGCTTCCTGGGTAAACCTATCTTCACCGACGGGGCCCTGAAGCTGTGGTGTGAAGATGTGCCTTCTGTTGAGTGGCTGACTGACGCCATTGAGCAGCTACCGAGCACAGCTTGCCCAAACCTCAAGGTCATCAAGCAGAGCGAACTGACAAGGAAGGTACGTGCAGCCATCTTCTTCCCTGAATGCACGTTCTCCTTGGAAGACACGAGCGTCTTACTGTCGAAACAAAACAAGTGGGCGCAGGTTCACCAGTGGATTGTCTACACCCACCAACGGCAGGCAGAAGACATGCTCTTCGTGACTATAGGGATCCCGGAAACCCTGATCCCTATCATCATGGAGAAAGGCCGAAGGTTGGCGTTCAATCTGGGGAGCGTCTACATACGCTTCTACGCCAGGGATGGGAAGCTCCAAGACGAACCCCCCGGTAAGCCGCCTAAAACGATAGCAGAAGGACCAGAAGGCATGCCTGGCCCTAGTGTGACTGATGCGCCCGAATGCCCGGACTTGTCGGTGCCCTCATCTCCCCCGCACTCATCGCCCAAACCGTCGTGCTCTGGAACGATGGAGGTGATGTGTGAGAAGATGAGCGAAGATCTGGCACTGGCCTCGGACGAGGACGATAAAGAGGTGGAGGAGAAGGGAAACCAAGATGATGGTGACCCAAAGCCCCTCCTCTTATAATATCGTCCAAGCAAACCTCCAGCATAGCCTCACTGCTACGGCTAACCTGCGCAGAGTGCTGGGGGACCCAAGCAACGAGACCATAGCCCAACCATCCAGGAGCCGTGGATTAGGGCGGGGCGTGTGTGTGGTCTCAACAATCTAAACGGTAAGCTAATTTACGACAATACTTGTAATAATCCGCGTGCGTGCATTTTTGTACCACGCAACTTGACTGTTGTTCCCATGACCGAGTTCTGTTCCAGAGACCTGACAACTGTCAGGCTTCAGGGCGTTTTCGGAGTGGAGACCGAAGACATAGTGCTCGCGTCAGCCTACATGCCCGGCGACGAGGTCGTGCCTGCGAAGAACACTATGGATTTGGTAAGACAATGTGAACTAAGTAAATCGAAACTAATAATTTCAGCAGACACGAACGCGCACCACCCCATATGGGGCATGTCCGTCGCGAACAGCAGAGGAGACGACCTGGTAAATTTTCTCTTCAACACCAACCTCACCATAGCAAACAAGGGTGCAGAACCGACTTTCGTGACGAAACGATGTCGCACCATAATTGATCTTACCCTAGTAACGGAAAACTGCTCTGACCATGTGTGTAACTGGAAAGTATCAGATGAGACTTCCTCCTCCGACCACAGATGGATCAGATACGAACTGACGCTGATCAAAACAGTTCCAGCACCCACGCGCAACCCGCGCAAGACAAATAAGGTACTGTTCACAAACTCTTTGCAGCAGCACCTAGGTGAGGGTAGCTCGAAATCAAATATAAGCAACACAGCAGAGATAGAAACAGCGGTACAGCACATCACGCAGAGCCTCGTCAAGAGCTTTGAGGAAGCTTGCCCTCTTACCGTCATCAGTGAAACTGATGCGGGTAAGAAAGGCTGGTCTCGGCGACTGGAGGAGCTCAAGTGTAGGGTACGTATGTCCTTCAACAGAGCCATGAACACTTATGACGACTCTGACTGGAGCATATACAAGAAGGCTCAGGCCGAATATAAAAGCAGTTACGCAGGAGGAGTCGTCTTAAATGGAAAAACTTTTGCACTACTATAAAATCAAACTCTGAAGCGAACAGAATTAGAAAAATCCTAGCGGCTGAGCCGAACCGCGAGATTGGTTCGCTAAGGAAGCTTGATAACACCTATACCAAAACAACGGCAGAAACACATGAACTTCTTTTACAAACACACTTCCCAGGGTGCCTCATAGGCGGTGAAGCAGAATGGCACAACGCCTGTCTTGTCACGCCATTGGTGACAGACTGGGCTGTGGCATGCTCAGTGGTAACTGAAGATAAGGTAGACTGGGCCATCAACACATTCAAACCATACAAGTCGCCAGGTATGGATGGAATATTTCCGGGCCTCCTACGCTGGGGCGTAACACACATAAGCAGGGCACTGACGGACATTTTCACGGCTTGCCTGGCCTTCCGCTACGTACCGCTTATGTGGAGGGAGGTAAGAGTCCTATTCATACCTAAACCAGGAAAAAGCGACTATATTGAAGCAAAGTCCTATAGGCCGATCAGTCTCACATCATTCTTACTCAAGACTCTGGAGAGACTATGCGATCGACACATAAGGGATAACATACTAACATAAAAACCACTACACCCACATCAACACGCCTATAGCTCAGGCAAATCAACAGAATCTGCGCTGCACACAGTAGTTAGCAGATTAGAAAAAGACATTTTAAACAAAACGCTCTGTCTCGCAGCCTTCATAGATATCGAAGGGGCCTTTGACAAGACAAACTTCAACAGCATCAACGCAGCCTTGCAGAAGCACGGAGTGGAGCCGACGCTAGTAGATTGGATCATTAGCATGCTCAGGATGAGAGCAGTACGGGTCGACGTACACGGGGGGACCAGGGGAGTTGTGGCAAAGGGATGTCCACAGGGCGGCGTTTTGTCACCACTCCTGTGGAACCTAGTGGCAAATGATCTAATCACCAAGCTAAACGACCAACGCTTCTTCACGGTAGGCTACGCGGACGATCTTGCGATACTCATATCGGGACACTTTGCCAGCGTGGCGTGTAACATTATGAGCAACGCATTAAAAGTCGTCGAAACATGGTGCATAGACTATACGCAGCTGATACTACATATCTGATGCAGTTAAATACTTGGGTATAACTCTAGACAATAAACTTAACTGGGCAACACATCTAGAAAACAAGATAAAGAAAGCCACCATCTCATTCTGGCAGTGCCGTCGAATGATAGGTAGAACATGGGGTCTCAGCCCAAAGATTACCCTATGGCTCTACAACACCGTAATCAGGCCCTCGCTAACATACGGTTACCTAGTGTGGTGGCCAAGAACAAAACAAAGCACTACCATAATTAAACTGCAGAAGTTCCAGAGGTTAGCCTGCGTAGCAACGACCGGGTGTATGAGAACTGCCCCCACGGCAGCACTCGAAGTCATGATAGGCCTATCGCCGTTGCACTTATACGTGCGACAAGAGGCAGCCGCAGCTGCTTACAGACTCTGGGCTTTACATTTATGGGAGCATGACACTAGAGCACAACACACCACTATTATAGAGGAGTATGCAAGGAGCAATCCCATGCTACTCTCGATTTATGATAGAGTACCCAAAAAACACCTACACTCAAAAAGCTTCACTATACAAATGCACGAAGAGCCAAGTGACAGCTCAAACATACACGAAGTAAGAATATACACAGATGGCTCTAAAATGAAAACAGGTACCGGGGCAGGAACGTTCTCGGAAGATCTCAACATCCACAAAACAACAGCACTGGGCGCCCACAACTCCATTTTTCAGGCAGAATGTGTGGGTATAATTCAGGCTGCGACCGCAGTGCTACGAAGAAAGGTAACTGACCAAAACATCAGGATCCTCTCAGACAGTGCGGCGGTACTACAGGCTCTGAACAAGAGAGAGCACAACTCGGGTCTTACTCTACAGTGCCACGACCTGCTAGAACAAGTAAGTAAGTCCAATAGAGTCACTCTACAATGGATAAAAGGACACAGCGGATCCAGAGGAAATGACGAAGCTGATGCACTGGCGAGGAGAGGTTCAGAGTGGCAAACGGCAGGGCCTGAACCAATAATTCCCCTACCTTTCAGTCAAGTCCGATCATGGATCCGTCAACATACGATTAAACAACACCAAGACTACTGGGCAAGTATTCCGGATTGTAGGCAGTCGAAGGAGGCCTTCCCGGCTTTAAACCCGAGATTCTACCGAAAACTCCTCAATCTGAAACGGGGCAAACTCCGGCTAATTGTCGGTATTGTCACAGGACATTGCATGTGTCAGTTATTGTAATTTGTTTAGTGATAAATATATAATATAACAAGTGTATGTAGTGGTAAACAAGAAGGCTTTAAAATATATTCAATAATAAAATGTAACGGACTGATTTCCTACTTGTTTCCCCGCTCAAATTCAAATACTGTACAAATCAGTTCCATTAAATGAATAAGCTGTAACATGGTGTATCCAATGATTATAATTTGTTGAATAATAAATGTTCTAATATAGTAACTGTATACTGTGGTAAACAGTAAGATTTAAAATATATTCTGTAATAAAATGTAACGGACTTGATTTCCTATTTGTTTGCCTCTCAAATTCAAATACTAAGACAAATCCGTTTTATTTAATGATTAAGCTATTTCATATTGGATGTACTAATAATCTTAATTGTTAATTTATATTTAAGAACATTTGTCATGGATATTTTATCATATTAGAAGATATTTCAATGTATTTAGTAATGAAATGATGTGCCAAACCTCTCTTACCGAAGTTTGACGGTATCACTCGAAATGTAACGAAGAAACAAGTTCGTTTTGTTGAACCAATGCTATAAATAAGAAAGCCAGGCTGGCTGGCTCTCTCACTCTGTTCTGAACCTGTAAGCTGAAAGCATCTCTCATTATGGTAAGCTTTTGTACATTGTAGCACCTTTTTCTAGATGTGTCCTAGCTTGTTTTAGCTTTGAAATTGTTGAAGGTAAAGTTTGAATTATAAGGATATGTATTCTTTTAGAACGTTCTATTTCTATGGTGTAATGCTTCTATTTAAATACAAACATATATTAGACACATAAGTGATTATATAAATGTGCTAGTGGTTTCTTTTTCACTTCTTCCACCAGCGGACAAAAGATTGAAGTGAAGAGAAACTCAATAACACTTTACTTCTTATTTAATAGTAATTATTGGTTGGTATTTCACTTGTCTATCTATGTGCTTATTTTGTAAGCCTAAAGAAATAAAGTTATTGACTTCTGACTTCTGATTTCATTATTCTCAATTCCCAAAACGTTAGGTTGCATAGTAAGGTAGGCAATTCCATGATTCTATCGAATTAAGATAATTTACTAGGTAGGTAAAGCCCTTCAAATCTAACATCAGAAGTGGGATGTCCTGGAACTTTTTCAAAATTCTAATACATTCTTGTACAAGTTTCAGGCTGAATCCTGCTGCCGACCTTCGAGCACGAAGGTCTGCTCAAGGCGATTTCTGACTGACGCTCTGTCTCCAATCAGCGACAATATGGTAACGTGGCGCTAGCAATCTCCGATCCCACGACGGCAGCGCTGCTATCTGGTGTAACCACATTGAGATGCTCATCAACGAAATTTGAACGAAGGAGATGCGTGGCAGATGCCACGAAAGCCGGTAAGGCCCTGAAGAGTTTGCAAACTTGGTACAACCAAGTGGAATCCTGACGCTGAACTAACGAAACTTCTTTATAGCAATAAACCTGAACTGTATCCTGAAAAGAAATATGTGCGATAAGTAGGCTTCATATTCAATTTTCAAATCCAAAAAAACCTACACACCACTAAAGAAACACGAAACAAAATTTGCCACTTCTAGTAATGCTCGATCCATGTTTTCTGCTAACCATTCTATTGTTCAGAAATTCAAGTTGTTGACGTCGCGTCGTCGATTCAAATTTATTTCTAACTACCGGCAATTTATTATTTTTGTAGCTATTTCTTCTTTTGTACGATTAGCCTAACACATTATATCATATGTTTATCTGTAAGTAAATTTACAGAAAACAACTGCAAGTGTGAGAGAAAATAACTTAGATTATTCCGTTATATATATTAAAGCGTTTTTGATAGCCGGTTGGCCCTTGTAGGTACCTACTAGAACCAGCTTTACTTATTTTTATGTTTAGTTAATAAGTTATGTTCACTATATTTACTGTGCGAGGGTGGCGTCATAAAAATGTAGGCATTTTATTCTTGTTGCCTATAATAATAATTATGTTGGTAGCCTCTGTATCTGTAGCTAATGTTTTTTTTTATATGGTGTCTGAGAAACCGACAAACAACAATCAGATCAGAGTTAATTATCTTGGGTTAGATGTCAGTGTTTTTAGCCTCAGTGGAATAGGAACCTATAGGTAGGTAGGTACTCGTTTTTTAATTATCTTCAAGAGGTTAACAATTCCAGTTTTAAGGCTTAACCTAAGATTAATTTTCTATTTGTTCATTTTAAACTAAATTTAAAGGTACTTTAAATTATTTATTATTAATTTAAAGGTACCTATGGATTTGAAATCCTTTCCTCAGTGAATTTTATTTTGGGATTTGTTGACATATTTTGCAGCTAACTTATAGCTTGACTATTTATAGTGGTGTTTTAAAAACAGTTGATATCATTACCCTCCCTATGGGATTGATGACTTTTGCCTTTAGCCAGATTTATTTGTATGTTAGCCACATGAACACACAGTGAACGTCACACACACTATAGATTCAACCTTATAAAGTGAATGGTTTTTGAACATCCTGATGTTCACATTGTCACTAATATTACTATTGATGATCGTAGGGTAATAGTAGAACAAAGGAAGAAAATTTTGATGCAAACGAATTTCAGTGGGTCTGAAACAGCTAAATATTTTAACATAAAGATAACATAACTAAAATGAAATTGAAACCAAATTAAATTGAAATGAAATAAAATGAAATTAGATGAAATTAAATGAAATTAAACAACATTTAATTTAACGCTCATGCATTTCATTATACTTGCCATCCACACACCATCTAGGCCAAAAGTAAGCAGAGCTTGTATTATTCACTTGATTATTTACTTGATATTTCATTTATTTCTAGTGTATGGATAGATTTTGCATTGGAGAAGGTAATACATGTTCATAAGTTTGAAATCTTTTAGATCATATTTACTTTTAGGTATTATTGATCAATAGTATACAAGATGGTTTGCACCAGGCCACCAGTCTAAAGATGGTTTGCACCAGGCCACCAGTCTAAAGATGGTTCGACTGTTTAATGTGTATTTCGTACTAAACAGCTACATCAATTTTGATATTTTTTTGTGGGTGTATCTACGATAGTTGAGACTCACAACAGGGCAACGTCTGTTGGCTTCGCTATTTTGTGTTCTTTTTGTATATGAAGATAATATAATAATTACTGGTAACTAAACACACAATTTCTTACTTTTATAAAGCACAGTAAGGGGTTTTACGCAAATAAGATTGTTTTTAATTAGGTAAGTACCTACCTAATACAAAAACAAACATTTTTTAGAGTTGGTTAAACAAAGTGCTGTAAAAGGAATTTAGATAAGTTAAATGAATTGCTAAAATGTATTCATACTATGCTCAATTAAAGGGGAACAGTTAAAATAAACCTTCTTCCACAAAAAAAAATACAATTTGAAGGTCAATTCAATAAATTAGTAAGAGCTTAATATTTTAATTTGATCGAAATAGTTTTGCTTTTATATAGTCAGTTTGGCCGAGCGAGTTGTGTAAGGTTCAGTAATCAATAAATACACCCAACCTCTAAACATCCTGGATTCACCCCACTCCGGTTACTTATAATTTATAAATTATAATATAGAAATTGTGGCTAATATATCTACAGGCTATAATAAATGACGTACTTTGTGATAGTGGCCTAAAACGACAGTTAGATAATAGATAATAATAAAAACTTTATTTAATTTCAGTTAGTTTTAACAAAGTAGGAGTCATAACCTATTTTATATTACTATGATAAAACTAATAAGCTAAAAATAAGTGGGTAGGTACTAATTTTGAGTGATTCACTAACTTGCACCTTGATTCTTGTCCCAACTTAACAACATGACATCGGTTTCTTTAAAACAATCTTAGCAATCAAGGGAAAGTGAAATGAAGATAATAGGGTCATAGAGCATCTACGTACATAGTACATAGGTAGTCCGTGTGTTTAAGAAGTACGTTTTGCCTACTTCGTTATAAAACATTATGTGTAGTGAGACATGACTCCTCGCCTCGCTCTAAGTACGAACTTGTATGTAGACACGAGGGACACTGCTTCAGATGCATCGATCTGTAACGAACTATAATCTTATACCTTAATTTAAGGGCCCCTTTTACCCATCATCTACTTTCATCTTAGACTAAGTTATTAGTTTTAGTTTGTATTATTTCTGTGTCTATATAAAGTTTGGTTGTATGGAGGTAGGTACCTATATTGAAGTTGAAAATAATACTTGATAATAACAACAACAGAAAATTTTAATGAAACGAAAATAAATAAAATGGTGGCTTCCGCTGTCGACAGTAGACTTAGCGTATACTTTCGATATTTGCAGCAGGTATTGCGAGTATATTTGGCCGAGGTCTACTGGTCAGAGGAAAACGATGGTAATAAAAGAAATAGGTCCTTCCGCTAGTCGACCGTACACTTAGCGTATACTTTGGATATTGGTAGCGGGTATAGCGAGTATATGGCCGAGGTCTATGGTAAGAGGAAAACATAAAATGCTTAATGAATTAGGTCCTTCCGCTGGCGGCCCACGGACTTGGTGTATACTTTGGATATTAGCAGCGGGTATAGCGAGTATGCATGTCGAGGTCCCTCGGTCAGAGGAAAACAGACTGACTTAGCACTTTAATTTCTACAACTAACTTTGACTATAACTGAACAGATAAAAAAATATGAGTCCAGGTGTTGGACTATAAGATAAATAAAAAAATACATACCTACTGTTTATGAAAGTATCTTTGAAAAAACGAAAGCAATAAAAACAGATTTGTAGCTTTAGTTTCTACGACTGACTTTGACTATAACTGAAATGATAAAATAATATTGAGTCCAGGTGTTGGGCTATAAAATAAATGAAAAATACATGTTTATCAAAATAACTATGAAAATAAAATCAATAAAGGTACCTACATATTAATGTGCTTGATGGTTATGTTTCTATAGATATAGAGTAGTAGAAAATATGTAATAAAACGTGTAAATAAGATGCTTCGAGAACGAAGCATTTGTCAGAATGGCAGTGTCAGTTATTGTAATTTGTTTAGTGATAAATATATAATATAACAAGTGTATGTAGTGGTAAACAAGAAGGCTTTAAAATATATTCAATAATAAAATGTAACGGACTGATTTCCTACTTGTTTCCCCGCTCAAATTCAAATACTGTACAAATCAGTTCCATTAAATGAATAAGCTGTAACATGGTGTATCCAATGATTATAATTTGTTGAATAATAAATGTTCTAATATAGTAACTGTATACTGTGGTAAACAGTAAGATTTAAAATATATTCTGTAATAAAATGTAACGGACTTGATTTCCTATTTGTTTGCCTCTCAAATTCAAATACTAAGACAAATCCGTTTTATTTAATGATTAAGCTATTTCATATTGGATGTACTAATAATCTTAATTGTTAATTTATATTTAAGAACATTTGTCATGGATATTTTATCATATTAGAAGATATTTCAATGTATTTAGTAATGAAATGATGTGCCAAACCTCTCTTACCGAAGTTTGACGGTATCACTCGAAATGTAACGAAGAAACAAGTTCGTTTTGTTGAACCAATGCTATAAATAAGAAAGCCAGGCTGGCTGGCTCTCTCACTCTGTTCTGAACCTGTAAGCTGAAAGCATCTCTCATTATGGTAAGCTTTTGTACATTGTAGCACCTTTTTCTAGATGTGTCCTAGCTTGTTTTAGCTTTGAAATTGTTGAAGGTAAAGTTTGAATTATAAGGATATGTATTCTTTTAGAACGTTCTATTTCTATGGTGTAATGCTTCTATTTAAATACAAACATATATTAGACACATAAGTGATTATATAAATGTGCTGGTGGTTTCTTTTTCACTTCTTCCACCAGCGGACAAAAGATTGAAGTGAAGAGAAACTCAATAACACTTTACTTCTTATTTAATAGTAATTATTGGTTGGTATTTCACTTGTCTATCTATGTGCTTATTTTGTAAGCCTAAAGAAATAAAGTTATTGACTTCTGACTTCTGATTTCATTATTCTCAATTCCCAAAACGTTAGGTTGCATAGTAAGGTAGGCAATTCCATGATTCTATCGAATTAAGATAATTTACTAGGTAGGTAAAGCCCTTCAAATCTAACACATGCTTAACAAACATCTATTTAACCTGGGTATTACGGACAGCCCCCTATGCAGGGGATGCATGAACGCAGAGGAGACGGCCGCGCATGTGCTTGTAGAGTGCAATAGCGTAGCGTCTCAAAGACTACTCTACCTCGGGACACCGAGGACGCCTAGGGAGGCATGCACCGGCGTCAGCGAGCTGCTGGCTTTCCTAGAGGACATCGGGTGGTTAGATTAGCAGCCCCCCACCCGACATGCAAAAAGGGCCCACCTGTGGCCTAGTTGCGGAAACCAGTCCATAAACAAGTAACAAGTAGGCCTACTGGTTCTTGTGTTGCTTTTAAAAACAAAAAAATTAATTAATAATGCTGCGCAATTCACACAGCGTTAACTAGCTCCAAGCTAAGCAGAGCTTGTGTTATAGAAGTATTGTATGAAGTATATATAACTGATTATACTTAATACGATACACTACATACATCGTTTTTTTAAAACATCTAGAACACCCGGAACAAATATCTGCAGATCGTACAAATGTTATCTGATTCCTAATTGAGTCCACAGGTGATCAGATGGCTTTTATTCGGTTAAGGAATCGCGTTATTCATGTAGGTCTAGACCTAGAATAAAACATTAGGCTAATTTTTCCATAAATCAGTTCCCAATAAAAAATAAGTAATATAAAAATCTAGGGGCGGAGACATCTAAGCATTTGCGCTTGATTTTGAACAGTTTTCGACGAACAACGTTACGGTCGCCTGTGCATGACATCGAGGTTGGTTCTAGGAATTAAATAAATATTGTATGTATTTTTATCCGTAAATATACTTCGCAAAAACTGAGAAAAATGTAGCAGTCATGTTTCTTACATAAACTTGTTTATAGGTTGCCGCGAAACTTTCATAAATAACGTTGAAAATAAACGGTAATTACAGTACATTGTTCACCGAGGTGAGAAAATTAGTGATTCCTATCGAGTGTGTCATTTGAGAATTAATGAATTAATGAAAATCATTCATTGATTGAATGAATGAAACACAGCAACCTATGTAACATAAGAAACTAACTAATAAAGTACCCACCTACTAGAGGTGCTTATTATTTTTGTGCGCTGCAGAGCTTAGGATAAATATGGACTCTACTCAGCATTGTGCTGGTGTGTCCACCCAGCGCTGCTATCAGTGAAGGCCATATCCGTGTTAGGTCACGACCGTCTGGGGTGGTGCGTTTATAAAATATAATATAAAATAAAACAGGAAAATAAAAACAAAATCACATATTTTAACATAAGACAATAATAATCAATACTGCACAAATCATAATAAAAATAACACATTATATAAAATTATTTACCCCTAAAAAAACAGAGCCAAAATACAGGTCAGGCTCCCACATCGTCGTTGACGTGGTGGTCGTGAGACGTTTTTCCTTTAAGGAACTAACGAGGTAGGAATCGCACTTTCTCCTGAGTGATACCTTGTGCTTTATGCTATCTACACTTACGAGGAAAATAAAACATTTTCCATAAAAGAAGAGGTAGTCTTCTCGTTTTTCCAAAACACGAAATCGTCTTCATAAGACTTGTTGTATTTATATCTGGATTTTTCGGGAAGTAATAGATTCTCAATCACTGCTTGAGCAGTTTCTTTTATTTATTACTGGCGGTGTCATAAAATCTTCACTATCACTCGACGATATTCTGTACAATTAATAAAATTACCTAACTCAAATGTAAATTTCGAAGAAATTCCCGCGAATGCCTCAGGCACTTGGTTTTTTTTTAATTACTGTTCCGAGAACGGAAGAAGCCGTTATTTGCTAAATATTCTAAGGGCCGATATCATATGTCGGACTCAGAGTAAAAAATCAAAATAACCATAGCTAAAACTTCGGAAAATTAAAAAAAATAACACGTTAGAAATGGATTTCCATACATTATTCTCTCCCGGCAAACGTGTGAGAAATTAAATTCCATAGAGTTTTTCGACCCGCATAGTACGCCTGCAATGACGTACTTTCTAGCTCAAGTTTGGAAAAGTAATAAGTCACTTTCTGAGCTGGTGTAGTATAAAAGCTTTTTATAACGCTCGACCAATGCAATTGTCCCACCGCCGCTCCCGCGCCGGCGAGGAAACGACTAACTATCAGCTATTTTCTCGTTCAACAAACGTACAATAGATATACATTCCGTGTAAAGAAAAGAGATGCATATATTAATAGTTGATCGCTGACTGTTTACACTGCCGGCGAGCACTCGATCCACTAGTTTGTCGCTGAGCGGTAAAAGCTATCAAAAAAATACTCGCTCAGCAATACTTGCTCAGCGATGCTAGCTTGGCGGTCAGCACTCACGCCGAGACACCAACCAGCAGTCATTTCTCTAGAGGTACAGAGTGGATCTAAAAGTACACGTATTTTTATTATGAATATCGAACAATCTTTTAAATTATCATTGTTGTCTAGTTCAGACGACGATGATGATTTATTTTATGATAACATTTGCAGGCCGCGAGCGAGTGGCGCGTGTAATCGTCCGTCGCACTCGCACACTCGCTTATAGCCAAGCGACAAAACTATCGGAACTACACATCGCTTCCCGCTGCTAGCTAACTCGTTTCTAGCTCTTCTACTTCTTTCTATCTCTACTTGCTTCTCGTTCATCGTCGGGGCGGTGGAACAACTGGCTGAGGGGCGTTATTAAAGAAGTGAGGTTCTCGTCTCGCCTCTTTATCAAGACATTAGTACCTAGTACCTACGAAGGTTAATGCACGAAACTAGATAAGACAATATACAAAGCTACTGAAATTAGGTCTTCTCACTTTAAGCTGCTCTGTATGAGATCACGTTAGCTAACCTAACACGCTCTAAGTTCATGCATGTATGTATGTAGGAGTTCCTTGAAATCTAAGGCTAAATAATCTAAGTACCAACTAGGGTTTATTTTTACGGGAATTCCTGGGATGAAACTTCCCGTGAAATCCGTAGTTCTTGTTTCCGAGAAATTCAGATCGAGAAAAGTAAAAAATTGTTTTATGTATTAATCTATAAGCTACCCGCCTAAATTAATATGGTGTTAGTAGTTTTGGTTCTGTAAAGAAACAATTTTTCCTGAAGCCGCTTAGCTCAAACGAAAGCTCTGTTAAAAGTTTTACGAGTTTTATCATTAAAAACGGCACGTTAAACTTGCAGGTTTGAAATGTTATTTTTATGATGGTGAATTTATTATTACTGGCGACTGGCACGTCCAGATTACTAAAAAATTAGTATATTTAAATTTTTGGCCCGGTTTTTGAACCCTGAACCCATGTCAACCTCTCTTTTAAATTCGAAATTGGCGTATTCTACCATTTGACTTCCAGCAATCACCATAAAGTAGACGGCAACCTACACGCAGTGACCAGTACTTTAGACAACCACCCCGAAATGAAAGACTACACGTTTGACGCATGCATATTCGATTCATATCTGATCTGTAAGACAAAAGATGTAGGTACAGCACGGATAATCTAAAAAGCGATAAAATGGAGCATAATCCAAATTGGTTTCTGGATTTTATGGGGAGGCGTCTTGACGCTCTACGATACAAATTGTTTGCTATACGTTGCGTCAGATTCTGCGCCTGACATATTCTTTATGGATATGAACATGTTAATTTGTAGGTAGGCCGAAAAAATAAATGGTTTTATACAAAGAATTTTAGATCCGCCCGATTTTTTGAAAATGGCTGAAGGCTGACGCAAAAATTTTAATGGCAATTTCCTATCCGTACCAGTAGGACACTTGATACACATGGTAGGTATCTACATACCAACTGTACAACACAACAGTGTGACAACTACCTACAAGGCGGTCAAACTAGTGAAGTACCTATACATAGAGAATAAAAACCAAAGTCGGCGAGCCGCCGACAAGTTGACAATACACTGTCAGTCGACTGCTTACAATTATTATGAATATTGACACTGAAATGACGCACCAACCATGCTGTGTTGCCAACTTTGACTCCGTCATAATAGTTACTAAAGTAGCAGTCATTGGGTCAAAAACAGTCATGTTTTTATCTTTATACTAGCTTCTTCCCGCGGCTTTACTCCTGTTTTTTTGGAATAATAAGTAGTATTTATTTTATTCCAGGTAATTTTATGTGTCTAATATTGCAGCCCGATTTATTCAGTATTTTTAGTGTTTTCTTTGACCAAACATATGTAGTCACAACGCAACGGCACAAACTTTCGCCTTTATAATATACAGGGTGTTCAGCAAACCATGTGCCGTATGGTAAATAAGGTAGGTGGAACCAAGTGCAATAGCTTGGCGGCTTTTTGAACCCAGAAAAGCCGCTCGTATATTTTTAAGATTAAAAAAAACACTATATTTTTCCGAAGTTTCATCCATATTAGTAGTACCTACTGTATCTTCTTTTGTACAAAATAACGTGGCTTATATTTTTTATTATTACGTCTGGAATGTTAGCCACTACTAGTAAAATCAATATAACGTGATATCTAGGCAAATAAAGCAATTATGACCATGCAAAATTTTAAAAAGTGTAAATTAAAAACTGATAGTTTTAAAAACTAAGCGTGTTTTTGATCTTCCATTTCACTGAAAACTTTACTAGTTCATGGCCATTCCAACGGTATGCCACTTGTGTCAAAATGGACATTTGTCATCGACAGGCCTGGTGTGCTCGAACATACCTTCAGCAACAAACTTATGTTTCGATAACCATCAGAGAGCGCTGCAAAGAGCCACACCAATTCCCTAATGACGTTACTCTGTTAGAGTTGAAACGCCCACTAATCATCGTAGCCAAAATCGGCTTGGACAATATTATCGTCCAGTATCATCTCCCAGTTGGTCAATTCAGATGTATTCGTGAGTGTATCGCTCGTTCTATTTCGCCGTTCGCTTTCGTTTATTTCTTTTGTTTTGTATGCATAAACGAAATCCAGCCAATAAGTGAAGCAAAATAGTAGGTATGAGTCTACGCTACTATCTCACGAATACATCTGAAAAGACTACCTGGTATATTTCTCAGTTCTAAAGTTATGACTGACATTTCCAGAATTATGGCGTTAGTCGCTAAAGCCGCTTAAGAAGAAGAAAAGAGGACTTCAATATTATTATTTGGTTCCATTAAAATACCTACCGCTATCACTATAACCAGCACAGAAAGGGGCATTGTATAGTACACTTCAAGCGTAGACCGTGTACACTTAATCAATTAAGTTTCTATTTACTTTCTTATTAGCCTTAACCGTAATTTCGCCCGCATGGTAACAAGTAAAAGTTGGAATCATAATGTCTTGTGTTCTTTGTAATTTTCCTAAAATTTATTACCAAATATCCACATTTATTTGGAATAATTCACACAGTACTTTCCTTTTATACTAATATTAGCACAATGGAAGCCTCAGGGCCTGCTTTGCAGATATTTTCCTCGTCTGGGAATTATTGAACCAAGTTTCTTAAGATGTATATTGTGTATGATAACAAATCAGCCCACAAATTATATGGGTGTCTTATTAGTATGATCATTATCCTCTAGGTAGGTTTGGATAATTAGTATAATAATAATAATAATAGTTAAAACCATACTTAGCTACTAAGTTCAATGAACAGCTTAAATCCAAAAAAATTAAACCCTAAAATATTTGGTAACACGCCATTATTCATTGATTGAATATCCAATTTTGGAGCCGGTTAAAAATATCTTTTAAACAAGTGATTGTTTTGAAAAAAGCCAAAAACCGATTTAATTTTTCTTATTATCTACCAATGAAGCATAATAGTTACAAACTCATTGATATCTACACTGCTTTGTAGGTTTTGCGGGACAAATAGGTACTAATCCCTGAGGAATAAAAATTAAATGGGTCCAACTCGGCATCGTTCTGTATACTATACCGAAAAAAATCATCAAAATCGGCTCACAATTGACGAAGATATCGGTGAAATATATATAAATAACTCAACATATTAACCTCCTCCTTTCATGAAAATAGTTAAAATTATTCATCAACCTATCTTAGTCCACTGCTGGAAATAGGCCTGAGCGCCATAGTACCCTGCCTTCAGCTTGCCGCATCCAGCATCTGCCTGCAGTTTTTCGCGAATCGTCATCCCACCTGGCCGGAGGGCGTCCTACACTACGTTTGCCGAGTCGCGGTCTCCACTCGAGAATACGTTTACCCCAGCGGTTGTCTGTTCTTCGCGAGATATGGCCGGCCCACTTCAACTTAATAAACTAATTCTTTGAGCTATGTCGATAACTTTAGTTCTCTGTCGGATGTATTCGTTACTAATCCTATGCTTCAGAGAGACTCCGAACATAGGTTTTTCCATAGCTCGCTGAGCGACTTTGAACTGGTGGACCAGCCCTACCGTGACTGTCTACATCTTAGCTCCGTAGGTCATAATGTTAAAAACATTACAGTTAGCTTACGGCCCATTCACACATGGGAGTCCGTTTTACTGGTACGTTTTTAACGGATACGTCATAAATGTATGCTCTGTACATAGGCACCGTATAACGTTCAACGGATCCGTCATTACTGGATGCGATGTGTGAACAGAAAACTCACAAAATACCGCCGCTATTCTACAAGGATGGACGCTGTCGTGTTGTATTGGTACTATCGTCGGAGAAGGAAGATTCGACGTTATTGGCAGCATCCACTTATGGCCCAAAGATCTAGAGAGGGTGCTTACAGTTTACTTATGAGTCAGTCAGTCACTCTATGAATGTACAATAGAAAATGCGAGTCAAAACCTGTCGCATCACTCCCCTCCTACACCCCGCACACACCGCCCGCCACGCACACAGTATCTATCCGTTAAAATTCTACGTATCCGTATATTTGTACTATTCCGTCGTCCAGTATTCGATGACAAAACGGAATGTAATTTTTTTACGGAACGATATTTTTTACTGTATACAGAATACTGTGCCATGTGTGAAGTCGCTCATACAACTACATAAGCCACCGACGAAAAAAAAAACGTACACGATAAAACGGAACAGTAAAACGGAGACATGTGTGAACGGGCCGTTAAATGTCTAAAAACCGTTTAAAATAAAAACAACCTGGGTATAAAATATCAGGATCAGCTTTCTTTTTCGTTTTATCTGTTATGTGGACCCTTAGAGACATGCCTTAGAATACACCCAAGCTATTAGGGTTAACGAGCGTTTATTGGCATATTAATAAAGTAGATTTATTGCAGACATATTTATATGAGAAACACCGTGAGATCACGGAATTCAACGCGTACAGTTAACGAGAAGAATCACCGAAAAGAGTACATTTTCCATGAGCGTATAAGAATTTTTAGAAATGAAAACTTTGTAATTTTTGTCGATGACTGTACTTATCCATTGGGATAAGTAAAAGCCAAGGATATTTAAAAAAAATATGGCTAATTTTTGTGGGCCATTGTAATAGCTCGTAGTAACAGCTATATGTACTACATTTACACTACATTTACATTTTTATGGTACATTTGTAGCGGCGAATGAATAGACAAAATTAACACAGTACATGATCAAACTTCGAAATAAATTCTAAGTCTAAACAGAAACAAATTCACCAAGAAACATTCAAGAAGTTATTAAGAAATCGGGTCGAAACGTCCCAATTTGTATGCAAAATATCTTGTTAACTTACTTTGTATTCCCAGCAGAAATATTATACACTTCGTTGTCATTATATTAATTATCATTTTTACACACACATTAAAATAACTAGCACTATGTAAACAAAAACACTTCACACAGCACTTCCAACGGCTACGCGTCGTAGCTTCGTAGCGGTTTAACGGCGGCGTAACAGCGTCGTAGCGCGTCGCAGACACGTGCGCCTGTCTAACGGCTACGGCGCGACTGGCACCCCGCAGCGTTGCCATGAATAGGGCATCTCATTTGTCTGCTCCTTTCAAAGGAGAGCTTCAAGTCTTTTCACCTATAAATGGGAAAATGACGTACTCTATGTCTTGCGCGCTTATCTCGGTCACTCGAGTAACGGTTTCATTTTCTCGTGCTAATTAATTTCTTTTTACTTTCATTATATCGTTGATTATTTGTGCGCTACACAAGGTAATTAATACAAGTTTTGATTTTAATATGAAACCGGTAAAGGTGAGTGCTAGAAATATTAATGGTTTTGTATCAATATTTAACGTGTCTTTGCTTGAAAACCCATATTAAGTGGGACTATCGAACCACGGAAAATTTTCCGATTGTTATCTGTTTTCAAAAGCTTTTTGTTAGAACAGAATAAGTGAACAGTTATTCTAGAATTTTTTGACTTTGTTTAGGTATGAAAAGAAGCGTGAACAATAAAATATTCAACACATACTTACGTATGTGGTGAATAAATACACAGATACACAATCTATCAGACAGAATACATCATGAACAACTCTATAATTAGGGTACCGATATTAATACTTCTAGTTTTATTGATTTTGATTCGAACATTCAACCTATGCTTCGTCCACGCATTTATTTTCTTTGACTGAATGAAAGAATGCAATATTTCATAGACTCTGCTTCTTTTTATGAATAGTGAAGCGAATCGTGGAGTATTGCCTATTCATAAAAAAGTGGAATTGAATTTTCTTATAGAACAGTAGTTTCGTACAGAGATTCAAGTTCCTTAAAGTCACACCAAGGTTACTAGAAGCAATACGCACAAAAAACTTAGTATTCCCTTATTTAATAACGCATATGGCAATCGAACCTCTCAATACTTAATACCTTATAAATAATTTGCCATTCGAACTTAAAAATAAAATAACTCAAAATAATATTAAAGCCATATTGACAAAACATCCATATTAATCGTAACTTAATTTTATTTTACCGTCGCTATCATTATTTAGTAATTTCCCTAAAATGCTATATATATTTTAATTGTTTTACCTTTGCCATGGAAAGGAGCATCCTATAGCTAAGCTCAAGCGCAGCGTTGTCACTCACTGGTCGCTGGCTGATGCGCGTGATTGGTGGATCACGTGTGTACAACTTCACACCGCGCCTTACAGCTACACGAAAACAAAATGGACGGTGACACCGCTGTGTTTGTTGTGTGCGTATCTGCCTACCGTGATTACAAATTTATCTATACCTACTTATTGCTATTTTTAGAGAATCCTAGTGTCTAGATAAACCTAACATAGGATCTAAGACACTACTAACCAATAACCTGTGATCTCTTTGACAAGAAACGATATCTATCTATCTATCGCCTCGAAAAATATCGTGACTAAAGAGAGCTTCGATATTTATCGAGCTCGCAAATTACGTGTACCTATATGAAATATTTAGAGTATATCTAACGTTATCAAACAAACTGTGGTGCATACTTGGCCCTAAATGTTTACATGCCCATGTCATGCTTGACTTGGAGAAGGAAATAGCAATTTATGCGACAAGGGGATTACCGTGTAGTATTTTCAACATAGGTAGTTGAAATTAAATCTAATTGAATAGAGATTCAAGTACACTTTAGAAGTGGCAATGAGTGAACCTAGCAAGCAATCTCTCTGACCTTGTTGGCAAAGTGGACGCTGGCCGGCTGAGACACATTACATATATTATTCTGAAATTAATATTTATAAAACAAAATAAAAATAAATCGTATGTTTTAACTACTCATTTGAAGTTCTTTAAACGGGGAAGAACGGGACTAGAAATTATGGGGATTGTTGACCATCTCAATCATTTCTAACACAGAATGGATTTTTTGGACGGGGCAGAGAGCACCGTACGATTACGGACTTACCACAGAACTTCATAGATTTACCACATAATTTCAAAAAATGTACATTTAGCAAGAAGTTGGGCTTTTTACACATAAACTTTTTTTGCTGCCAATCGATCCTGTTACATAAACTGTTTTTTTTTTTATCGGAGCAACTGAAGTTGGTTTACTAAAAATCACATAAATCCCAAAAAACTTTTCGCATAACTACAGTGTTTAAAATGCCCATTTTCTTGCGAACTGTTTTGATAATCTGTGAATGGTGAACAAAATTACTCAAAAAAATAATAATAATAATAAATCATTTATTGCCTATAACTAGTATTATACACAAAAAAAAGTTTCTAATGGTAGGCAAAGGGAGTAGATTCAACATTGTGCTGCATGCGAGGAACATGCAGCGCTGATTTTAAATCTACTCCCCTCAGGTAGGTGGTCACCGAGGGTTAGGGTAGCGGGTTTAAAGTAGGTTCTTTTCATCATTATACATCTATTTCAATCTTACTATAAAAAACTCCGTCTGTAGGGTGCTTACGGTTACAGTGGAAGGTTCATACACACATAATACTGTATTTATTATACACATTTATCTGTGTTTATGAGTGTGCAGTATGAATGTGTCTGTAATATGTAACTAAGATATTTTTTTGATCTTCTCCTAAGATCTTCTTCTAAGTATACATTTATTGTATTTATGGAAATAAAGAGTTTTTGACTTTGACTTTGATCATTTTCCTGTAACTGCATCGCTTAAGGTACCTCCCCTTACTGCCCCGTCTAAAAATCCACCTGTATAATTGAAACGTTCACAAGGTTTTAAGAATATCCAATGTAAATTTTTGTAATTGACCTTACCGTACGTACGGTTTGTACAAGAGTAATCAAATATAAATTATAATTGCTCATAAATACTCTATTCTCCAGGGGTAACACTCGTACTTTAGTCCGTCGATAAATAAGCTTAATAACCCTTTAATGACCTTTAATAGTAGGACGACGTAAGCTTAAGTAAATAAAATATAATACCTCAGAGGTGGTTTGAACAGAAAAAACCTAATGCAAAGTCATTCGCGCATTTGTGTATTGATATTTTTTTAAAACATTGAATGTTAGGAAAAAATATTGAGACGTCGTCGTTTGACGAGGCCTATCACTATAATGAGAATAAGAAAATTTGGATAAATGGATGAATGTTGGTTACTTCCCTCAAACAATCATTTGATCTTTGTTTATATAGTAGTATTGTGTGGTATATAGTATCTGTAGGTTACTTAGATCCTGGAAACAGAAACAAAAACTAGTTGATTATAAAATGGTAAACGAATTACCCTTTCCTAGGGCAAATTGTCTAACGGTGCGAGTGAAACGTTGACCGTTGTTTACCGTGTGCTGAGTTCGAGTTTTTAGTTTATTTCCATGTGGCATCAAATTCGATTTTAAGCTCGGAGGCTCTTTCATTCAAAGTCAAAGTCAAAGTCAAAAACTCTTTATTTCCATAAATACAATAAATGTATACTTAGAAAAGGTCAAATTCTTAATAATTAAACACTGACACGGAAATAAAGTGATATTTTTGATTTCAGTCGCTTCGGTATGTAGAATAAAGTAAAGAAGCGACGAAGAAACCTTTAGCCTGTTAGTTAGTTGTTATTTTTCGAGTTGGAGCAAATCCCGTCCCACGCTTTTTTATCCTCTAGATAATCTGATATTTTATAGTAGGCCTTTTTATACAAGAAGGTTTTGACAATTTGTTTGAATTTATTTACTGATAATTTTTGCAACTCACTAGGAGTTTTGTTGTAGAAGCGTATACATTACCAATCTACATGACGTTGTAAGTTTTTGTATACTTTGCCAAGTAAACTTTTCTGTTACTAGAAAAATTCCACAGCAGATAGTGTTTTTGTACGCAGCAATTGTAGGATCAATTCACACGTAGTATATTGAATTTCGAAAAAAAAACTGCACCAATAATATCTCTGCCGGCAATTGTGTGGTTGTGGTAAGTTACCACATTTAATTCAATTGTATTTGTAAGTTATTTTTGGTGAAGTTCATAATTGATTTTTCGAAATTCTAAACATATCACGTGGTCAAATAAAACAAATGCACATTAACACGAATTATTATTTAGCATCAAAGAGATTTAGAAAATTAAACACGAAGGTCCAGTTTCCAAAATCCTAAAACAAATCGGTAAATACCTTCCTATAATACTAGCACTTAGCGGCCGGTCATAACTCGGGCCGAGTAAGCTCGCAATAGTTCTCGGCCGGCGTGAACCTTCAGATTGCGGTCCCAGTGCTCATGATTTGTTGTTTTTATGACTATTTGAGTTCCACGCCACAAATAAACAGCACGCACGATAACTGTTATTAATGGCTCTCTGCAGGTTATGACGTCATGTAATTTTCGGGCGGCCATTTTTGATACGAGGTTTTATAACCTATAAATTACACCTTTTGGGAACTATCTTTATTTCTAGGGCACGGGACCTGGGAACAACGGTTTAAGAGACCCCAGAGACCATGAAGACAATGTAGGAAGGTAGAGCTAGTCTTATAAAAACTTTGGTTGGGAAACCTCAATCAGGTGACGCGCAATGTCCATTGTTACGTTCTATACCCTTACAAGCCATCGTGAATTCATTGTTGAAAGAGGCATGTTTATTTAATAAAAGCACCGAAGTGAAGCCACCCATCACCCTTGATTAGTAAACTCAGAGCCCGTACTCATCGTATCGGTATCGAAATATAATGTTTAATAATTGATTTATTATAGTCTTCACAAACATTTTACTAAAACTTTCTCAGCATCAAAGCAAGAAAATCTCGGCTCATTAATGAATAATTCTAAAATGTTTGAAGATATACAAATATAGCTGAAAACAACAAAGTCGTGTCTTTCAAATAACGGAGGCTCTAAGGGATAACGACGTTAATTAAAATTCGTCTTAATTTTGGAAAAGCGCGGATCTGTTGGAACGTGTCCAAGATTCGTTTGCGTACAATTTTCAGACCAGAGTTTACTTACCTTACTATCTTAAGTTGTCGGCACAACAAGACAAGCCGTGAATTAACCGCTGCTTGGATTTCTATTGTGGAATAACTGACTATCATGGAGCACAAAAACACCCGTCTCATATTGCCGAGCGGCCATTCTCCTCGGATCTACGGAATTGGGGTAAGTATTTAGTTTTATGTTTCGCCAGATTACGTAAGTAGGTAATAAATTGTTTCTCGTCTGCCCTATATTAAATTGGGTATAATTTTTAGGGTCTAATATTCTCTTCGATTACCTACGGCTGGTAACTTACTGTTGCTGCCCACGCTTTTTGTTTAAATCAGTTTGTTAAATTTGCAGTACAATAACTACAAAGTTGTAACAAGTAAATACAAATTGAAGAAAGAGTAAAAGTGAATAAAGAGCAACGTTGATATTAGCAAAATAGAGGTATATATAATGCAAAAGTAGGGCAAAGCAGTTCTCTAAAAAGTAGGTTATCTATTCAACGGCTTGTTTAAAGAAATACTTTCACGTCAACGTAGTCCACTACTTAAACGCAAATTCCATATGTATGAGTGAATAGCAGCGATTCAGAGAGACAGATTCCATTTCATCTTTATTTTATTTGCTTTTTATTGCACGAACGTCCCTAGCTTAACGACCGAGGCACATAATGTTAAGCGGATAGGAAGAATTGCATGTACAAAAGGATTTAATTCAAAACAAAATGCTTAGTTTGTATCTCTCCGTTCTTACGAGAATACGTCTCTAATACGAGAGAAAGGGTGAGCGTGATAGAAGATTTAGGGTAGCCAAAAGTTGTATAATTTGGTACCGACTGGGTCTGTATCTACAATACAAGTATTAAAAGTGAATTGAAGTGAGAATTTCTACACTTACTCGGTAGGTACTAAAGAAATGCCAGGCATACGATCACTTCATTAATTCACATGATTTTCAATTGAATAAAATCTACATGCGCTGTGGATAATCAATCCGCAGGAGGTTTGAAATTAAATGAGCGACAGTGGATTGTAAGAAAAAACTGATGTTATTTCACAAAAACTTGAAACCGACTTAAAATTTCTAAATAAATTTAATGTTTTTTTAAGTTTTTCGGAAAAAATAATAATTCATTTGGAAAAACCCTTTAAACAATCTTTTGATCATTCTTTAAACATATAAAAGCGAAAAAGTCATTAAAATCAGACAACATTGGCGAAGAGATCGAGTAACATACTAAGTATGTTGTATAACCTCTCACGTGGATAAGTCTTGTATAAAAACATTCAGCCGAATTCAGAATTATTGCGCCTTTTTGTGGATTGAAAAACGAAGGAGGCCTTTGCTCTATAGGACGATAAAGCTAAAATAAAATTATAATTTTATGTAACGAAAATGTCATGTTTTCCAGATATAGTGACAAGAAACCTAAATAAAATAAACAACTTGAAAATGAGCGCAAACCCTTTCGTCATTTTCCTTTTACTAAGCATAGTAAGCGGGGCACTAGTGAGCTCACTCGACGTCACTTGCGCCCAGCGGGTTTACTTGTCGAAGGCGGAGCAGGCAGACGAAAACGGCCTGAAGTGCTGGGACCTCGTGAAAGTGCCGTCCTGCGGCGGACTATGCGACTCTAGAGAAGTATTTTACTCATTTAACTTTTTTATTTTACTAATTTAGCTTTTTTATTTCGCCTCGCTTTTGTTTTTTACTTTAGCCACCATTTCTAACTATTCCGTTGTTGCTTTATGATAAACTAACGCGAACCGGATAGCTGATTTGACATGCATAAATACGAAAATTATTTTGGAGTTGTCATATACGGTTATGTTGAAGATTGCATTTTGTATTATTCGGTATTTTTTAACTTTGTTTTATAAAATGTAAGTCTCTCATTGGTCGTAAGTTAGATTATTAAAGTTAGACATTAGACAAGGGCTGTTGATTTTTGTTGATCAATAAAAATAAAAGAAAATAAAATAAATACATTTTGTGCAGCAACAGAATCGTATTTTGTATGATTGTGTATTGTACTGTATGAGTATTTGTAATTATAGGGTATTTTTGAACGCCAACATAAATAATCTGAATCAGATTAGACTCAAAATTAATATTAGTTCTTCGATACGCACATAGGCAAATCAAATTATAAATTTAAATAAAAAACCTACAAACAAAAAATAAAATGTTAATTTATTCTTATCAGTAAAATTTTTTGTCCACTTGCTAAAGATGTGAAAAAAGGAACAGTTAGCTATAAGTAAAGTAGGTACCTATGTTCTCTTAAATGCGAGTTTAAAAACTCCAAGCGTATTTTGTACATATTTTACTTCAACTGAAATCTAATACCCATGACTGTGCCTTCTATTCATTTTACGTGTAGGGAACTTAGGAAGGTCGCAAGAACATTTAACGAGATCTTTCGTTAGCATTCATATTTTTTTAGAATGACTATTTTTTGTAACTGCGAAAATGGTCTTAAATGACGACGTCCTAGAAAGTATAGAATAAAATAGCATTTATTTTGTCACACACATAGTTAAGACACACACACACCCTCTCACACACACACACACACACCCTCACACACGGCTACATAGAAAGCATACAACACTAAATAAAGAATATAAGAAAGAAAGTAAATTATTTATTACAAACTACACACACAAACAAACTTTGAAACAATGAAATAAAATAAAAGAGACTACTTAGTACTAGATAACAAACAGTACAGACAAACACATGTGAACTAAGTAAGTAGTATACTAATACAAACATAACATGGAGGTTTATACTTAATTACACAAATGGTGGGCGTCAGATCGAGTTTTGCCCCCATGACCCTGTGCCGAAATTGGTGTTGGTTCAGCATGTGCTGAGCGGTTGCCGCCTCAGCGCTGTTATTCAGCCAAAAACCTTTATGTTGGCATTACGGACGCCTAGTCGGTGACAAGTTTACTTTATATATCAAAAACAATATTAAATATGTGGTAAGTCTCGGTTAATAATGATAGGTACCTACTAATAATTATGTTATAAAGGTAAAACAGAAATAAATATAATAAAGGTAGGTAAAAAGATGTAGTTATAAATTATTTAATAAATAAATAAATAAAATTAATAAATAATGCTGGACAATCCACACAGCATCATCTAGCCCCAAAGTAAGCAGAGCTTGTGTTATGGGTACTAGATGACTGATAAACTTAATACAATACATAACATAGATAGATATTTTTTTATTATAATATAGAAAATACCCAGAACACCCGGAACAAATATTTGCAGATCGTACAAACATTTGTTCCAAGGCGGGAATCGAACCCGCAACCTTCTGCGTCGCATGCGGACCTTCGCCCGCCGCGCCATATCGGTCGTCGCGATGTAATATATCCACCTCCACAGCCTAGGTCCAGCAGCGGACCAATATACCTAAGTATATTGGTCCGCTGCTGAACCTAGGCCACCCCCAGATAAGCGCCTTCTTGGCTTTTATCTCACGAGGGGTAATGCCCATAATCCTAATATTTACATATAATTATGTTACGGCAGAGAATATACATTAATAATATACTAACGTATAGAATGTTCTCACTATGCACTCTTCGCCTCCCATCTGACGGAGCTTTCTCACACCGCCGCGCCGACCCCTAGTCGAGTTTTATTAGCGAAATTGGGCCCCAGATAATAGGATGGCATCACATCACAGACCCCTTGGATTTACTGTTGGTGGCCGATTACCTCAAGCAACTGATTGTTCCTCAACGTTTGGCCCTAGGCTGCACGAATGGTGGGAATTGGGCATTTACATACTAACACTACATAAATAAATAGATTTGTAATTAATTTTTAAAACCAAAACCAGCCCTGTCTTCTTTAGGGATAAATGTTGTCGTGTGAAATGCACAGCTTTATTTTATGATTTCCCCCAAATTGCGAAACGACGGTTTTTACATAATATCTAATCTTGTACGACGGCACCTTCTTGTGCAAGTCGGACTGGCAGTTGGCCGGTTTTAGTTGAGTTCAGTTTATTTATTTATTCCTTTTAGATACAATCACGTACCTACACTCGGAAAAGTTATACATAATACAATGGTATGATTCGATTACATAGTGTGAGGACGTACTACAATAACACTTGTCACAGTGTCACAGTACACAATAATCAGCGTTTATTCGTTGTTTTTATAATTTTATCCAAAACAGCTCAAATCTTTTGCGCACGCTCTGCGCTCCTCCTCGCGTGGCGCCAAATTCAAATATTCAAACATTTGTACAAAACGTGATTTCTAAAATAAAAGTATTCTTTCAGCAAGGAAATCAACGTCAAATAGGCTTAGAAAATAAACATATTTACAAAATAAGAGATCGATTCTAATAATAGGTACAAAAACCATTAGCAGTAGCTTCATTTTTATAACGTATTTTTAAAATACGCCGAACCTATCAGCCGGTATATTACTAATCGTATTTTTGTTTTTTCGTGCCTTCATTTCGTTTGAAACAGAGGTTTTTGTACATTATTTGTCGCGTAAAATACTTTGTTGAATCGAAACAGTTTTTATTCCGTTTCGTTCAGGCTCCCGCTGTAAATTTTTGTCGCTCATTCTAACAGTTCATCTAAAATAGACTTCGTTTTAAAAATAAACCTGTGTTTGCACTTCCTGCTGACACATTTTGTTTATCTTTGGAACTCCAAAGTTATTCAAGGACAATATCAATATCGATATATCAATGAACGAAACTGTCGTTATTTACAGACACTATCCATTTTTATTATTGTTCAGTGAAAAATGTACATATCAGGGTACAGTTAATAAATATAAAGAAAAATATAAATTTTAAGTAAAATTCTGAAAATCCTACTATACAAGGTGCCACCTTGTGTAGTAGGATTTTCAGAATTTTACGTTATTGGTGTACTAAGTCGAAAGGGGGTTGTTGTGCACCCTATACCCAACTGATCCGCGTGGTTGATTTTCAGAAATACGTTGTTTTAACTTTTATAGTAAAAAAATAACTGTACTTATACGCTTAGCAAAATGACAAACCTATCACTTATGCAAACACACGTAAGGTCGGCCATGAAAAAAAACTAGGGTTACTTTTACTAGGCCGCCTTTTTGCACTAGATTTACCTTAGTTTATAGGATTTATTTATTATTTTTTAAGTGCAAATAAAGAATACATTCATTCACGCTAAAAGTAAAACTAGGAACGTACGTAGCACTTTTTAAAATTTCGTGATTTTCTAACATACCTACCGAATAAAGATTATTTATCGGGTATTTATCCCGTAACATTTATTAAAATATCGATAAATAATCTTTACTATGTACCTACGTAGATGTCAAAACAATCACACATACCTACCTACAGATAAAAAATACAAAGTTAAAATAATAATTTAGAAGAAAAATGTACGGAACCACCGTAAAATTGTCTGCTTTGGATACAGAAAAGCGACAGCCAATGAGAATTGTCAAGAATCTTACGCCGCCCGCCCGCTGGGGCGTGACTGCCTATGACGGCTAAGTATAGGCGGTGACAATTGAAAAGTCAAGAACCTTACTGATGAACAGCTGATGTAGATTATTTTTATGTCACTAACATAAAAATAATGGGCTAGTTGGGATGAAAGTTTCGAGGTCTTTTTTTCAGTAAAAAACCTTGAACCCCGGAAAGTGCTACAATGAAAAATGTTCGTGGGAATGTTCGTTCCCTTTCCGCTTAGTATACCAATAACGTGGCACCTTGTCATTAAAGTCATTTATTTCATCTTTAAACTTATACTACAAAGCACTTACACATGTCAAAAATTACATAAAAATGTGTACAATGTACCTATGTAGATCGCACTTATTCAATATCATAATTATCTTCACAAAATAAAGATGTGTCCACCAAAGCTTCGTTAATTGTATAGTATTACTTGTATTATAAAGGTGAATGTTTGTAAAGAAAGAAAGTGGTTCAAGATACCACCAAAACGACTTATTGGATCTGTCTAAAATTGCATAGATTTAGACCTAGAATAACACAATGCAATCACGTAAAAAAAAATGCATTCATCGCCGCGGGCAGAAGCTAGTTATGCATAAAGGCTGTCCATCACAACAATATTATTTATTCTGGAGTTGTTCGCCAATTTCCGCATTTCGCATTTTCGGTGCAAAAGGCTCGGTTCGGCCCGCAGCTTCGCACGCATATTTTTATTGACGGAAAAAAAATAGCCGTTGAATCATACAGCTACGCGAAATAAAAAATTTCATCAGGTTATTTTTAGTAATCTTGAGCAACAAACATGTTACATCTTCACTCATAAACTATAGGTAGCATTTTTATTTTTAGCAGGACAATTCGGTACCGGATGTCGAGAAACATTTAAATCAGTATATCGATATTTTCTTTCAGATATCGGACTGGGAATTTCCGTTTAAGAAGTCCCACCACCCCGTATGTGTTTACGGCTCGCGACGAGCACTGGTGGTCCGACTGAGGCATTGCGACGAGGGGGTCACTCCTGGCACTGAGGTCTTCCATTTTGTCGCGGCTGAAGACTGCCGTTGTAAGGTAAACATTCATTACATTTATGATGGGTGCAATATATTTTTTTATTCTCTTTTATTTTTCTTCAACTCGATTTTTTAACTATCTGCAAAAACGATTTACCTATACTCCCGTACTTAACCTTAGGTTTAACTTTTTGGTGTAAACACAATTTAAAGTACTAACTTGTTGATTTGAGATTCAATAATGTTTCTTCAATAATTATCAATTACATCCTTAGCTCCAAGCTTGTGATTTTTTTTTATTAACATGTATTATGTATTTGCAGCGAACTCTCAGCTCGACCATAGAACAGTTTCTGATCTATAATATGCCAGAAAAAGCCATTAGAATTCGAAATGGATAGTGAATGATGAATTTGAAAAATTTGTGTCGCACGTGCTGTCAATTTGATTGTTGCACAAACTGAACTTAACTTAATCGACTGTCGTTATTTTTATTTAGGTCGTAGAGAAAGGGACGGCAACATTTGTTGAGATGTCTATTTAGTTTAAGTTTCGTTTTTGCAACTACCAATGTGAATTTTTGAGGTCTTTTAGCCTCTTTTATTTTGATATAATTTGAAAAACAAACTGATCCTTCGAGCACGACCACAAAAAGTTTTTGCAGAAATCATCAATTTTCTTGCTAATATTTTTTTTATAATATATATCCGTGGCGGTACATTAAGAAAGTGGCGTGCGAACATTCTATTACCGGTTTTGTGGTTATCAAAACTGCTAGAAATAATTTGGAGTTAAAAATAAGTTAGGTGAGTAATCTTTTATCGTGGGAAAAAATTGATACTTCAGTCACGCAATATTTTATTAAAACCAGTTCTGGACCTTACACAGGTAATTTGAGGAGCTAGTTTGAACAACTGCTTCCCCTTCCTTCTCTATAATTTATCAGAAACTTGCTTCTGCCAGCGGTTTTGCACGCGCTTTTCCTGGATAAAAATTAATATAATATTAATAAATAAATCTCTTACATTTTAAACTAGAATAGAAAGTATAACTATAAAAGCAACATTGCGCGAGACTGGTGCCTGCGTTAGGTTTGTAAAAAACATGTGTTACCGGTCAGAAGTGCAGTTAATACATGTCATATTATATGTAGTTCGGTGAGCAAAATTATGTCAAGTGTACAACTTAAGATAAAAGCAATGATTACAGAAAAAGAAGCAAAATATTATAATTAAAGATACATAAAATAACCTAGCTTTAAACTTTATTAATTTCAGGTTTTAATTAATTATTTATTTTATGTTTATTTTCAATTTATTAAGTAGTCCAACAGCGGTACATTTTACATTAAACAGTATAAAAAACTTAGCTAAAATAAGGCAAATTATAGGTTTACAAAGCGAAAGTAAAAAAAAATATTAATATGAAAACAAATAGGTAGTACAAAATAAACAGTAAAGTGAGAAATTCATTTCAGTGGCTTATTATAAAAGAAACATTTCCTTGTGGTGCAGGGCCGTGTGTGTGTGTGTGAGGGAGGGTGTGTGTGAGAGTGCGTGAATTTAATGTGTGTTTGGATAAGGTCTTCTGAGGACACCAATCTCGAAAGAGTCTCAAAGAGTCAAAAAGTACGTAAAGTAAAGTAGTAAGTTGTTACCAAATTTCATTGATATCCGTAATAGCCGTTTAGGCGTGAAAACGTAACAGACAGACAGACAAAATTACTTTCGAATTTATAACATTAATAAGGATGCTGAATTATTTCGGTTCTCACTTCTATCCATTGAAAAAATAAAAACCGGAAATTGTATTCCGGTCTTATAGAAATGACAACAAACCATTTTATGAAATTCCTTTTTGGAAATATTTACAACGACAGGTGGCCTTAAGGATTGAATAAGTAGGCAGGTAGGTAAATACTTACTAAAATCGTTAACAGCTTGGAACAGGGCTTTAAATCTATAGATAACAGCTTTGGTTTGTTGTTACCTTCACAGGTTCACACTACATAATACAATACACTGCAAAAGTTTGGTTTGGATGTTTAGATGCATGGACTTATATATATATAAATTTTGCATAAATGGAGTTCTAAACCTGGATTAACACAATAAGCTACTTTCAATCACAGACAAGCGCGTGCGAAGCCGCGGGCTTAAGCTAGTTTGTCATAAACAATTAACCTACGCTACATCTAACAATGAAAATGACCCAGTCCCACTAATTTGGTGGGACCCTACCCACCTAGGTGTGAAGCAAATTAGTGAGTCTATACACTACACTTGCCATATACCCAGTATAAGCCCAAATGTCCTTAACCCATTGAATTCCAAATATTGAGATCAGACTATATGTATGCCACCACGCCACTTATTTTGTGTCACTATGTAGGTAGTTTATGATTGTTTTAGTAAAGATTTGTTAGTCGTAAAATCATAATAAAAATCTCGTTTTTTCTCTGATAGTTGATAGGAAAAATGCGTTTTTGTGTAACCCACTTATAATAAAGTAACTTTTTTTCTACACCATTTTCTTTTCAAGATGCCAATCATTATAAATTTGTCTTATTCAAGACGCTAACACACATCTGTTTCCTTACAAATGTAGCGAGAGGCCAACGCAAACCACGTAGTCAGCACCTTAACCAAATGCCACTTACGCAATTTTGCGTAGTTGGCATTTAATGGGTACATATCATAAAGGTAGGTGTATAATTTAAACCGTGAAGGAAAGCAACGTGTTGAATCAGACGTCATGGTCGTCCTAAATAAACGCAATGTCTGAATTTCAAAGTCTCTCTATACGAGTTTGACCGCGTCAACCTCGTATAGAGACTTTGAAATTCGTCCAAAGGTATTTATGTTAACTCTCACCCACGACTCTTTCGCATAAAGTTGGCCGAATTATCATTTAGGACCGTTTCTAGAAATACCCCTAGAATCTAAGGGAAGTAGATATACTTATATATAAAAAGGTATAATGTTATTCGTTTTACTTATTAGTTTTTAAGTTTCCGGACGTAATATGTATTTCCTGAGAGCCTGTACGCACGAGTTGGCCAACCGTGTGGTTACATAATTAGCAACTAGTTTCTACTCACAGCTTTGCACGCGTTGTTTCCGGAATATAACTTAACCTTAAAACTTAGGTACTTTAACGTTATTTCAAGTCAACAAATATTTAGTTATTGTTATATTGGAAACGTTTCGCGGTTACTTATATTCCATGGGAACGGATTTATGGTATAAAAAGTAAACTAAACCACGCAAAATTTCAGTCCAATCCGTTCAGAAAGCCTTTTTTAGTTCTCTAAAATACGTAATCGATTGTTTCGTTAGTTTTTTTTTTGTGCAGTTCATTTTGTACTCTCTAATTCGGATATTAGTGTATAAGTAGTATATGTAAATGAGGAATGTATATAAATATAATGATTTGTATGTAGTATATGTCTATGTATTATTAATGTTTTATTTATAATATTATAAAACCTAAATAAAGCACACAGATCCCCTTGTACTGTCCAATGATCCTATCCATCCATGGTTGTCTCGCTCTAGAGATCGCTCTTGAGCGATAAGACCGCCAATTGTTGTTTAGTTTTTATGTTGTCTTGTTGTAAATAGTTCATATTAGATTTATGTATGCAATAAATAATATTCTATCTATCTATTAGCGTGCACCAATTGGCCGAAACGAAACACGAAATTTCGTTTTGGAATATTAAAAAAGGCCTAGTTTTTGCTCGAAGAGATAAGACACCCAGAAAAACTTATATAAGAAATTTATAAGTAAGGCTTTTAGGACAGTTGTTGAGTAGCTACTTAAAAAAAGAACATCTCGCTGCTTCGCGGCAGATAATCATGGATCAATATTTGCCTATCATCTAAATTGAGTCCTATTCCAACATAAATAAGGCTACTTTTGATCCGCGAGGACCTACTTACACATATGCTTTGATCCACCAGCCCCCCGTGTCTTCGACTTTGGTGTGTAGACTCCATTAGTAATAAACATGTTCACATTCTGTACTAACTTTATTTTATTTTCACAGTTGTACACACTTTATAAATAACTCATAACCATTTTGTGTCCTCGCATGTAGAAGCTATAAGACTGCTTGCTTGCGGAGGAGAAATGGCAAAACAGTTGTGTCTTGTTTACAACTAGGTGCAATGATGTAAACTAAGTGTAATTAACAATTATCAAAACTTATAAAAATACTAACAATAATTAACAAGAAATTCTACAAGACATCTATCTAATATCATCATCTAATAGATATGGAAAAAAACTGTCAGCACAAACTTTCGCCTTTATAGTAGTCGTTTTCTAACCATCTTACGAGTAAATAGTGGCGATCATAAGAGGCCAATCATGGCCGCACTGACAAGAAAGCTGATAGAGCAAATAAAATAACCTAATATAAAGGCGAAAGTAAGTTAGTTGAAGTAAGCATCGACCAAATTCAAATGCTAGTGCGTGCAAGTATACGCTCACATATCTAATAAGAATCTAGATTTAATAAACATCGCACGTAGCCCCACGCTAATACCATCCCAGCTTCATTATCACGATATTGCTTGCCTCCAGGTATGTTCATCCAAGTTCACTAGCTGTGAATGGCTGCCGCCGAACTCCACGCTGCTCCAGGGCGTTATAGATAACGACTTCGACGACTAATCGAAACCTGATTAGAACTTCTAGGCTGATAGAGCTGAGCTTTCGAAATTACGTGTTCGAGTACCCTTTTTGATTTAAATTTGTAAGTTGAGTTAGAATATTTTTGGGAATTGAATAAAATTTAGTGAATGTAAAAAGTTTTTATTTTATATAAAGGTGCCTCGGAAAGCACGTCAAGCCGTTGGGCCTGCGCCTGACCTCTCCCAGGTCGTGTCAGTCTGCTGTCCCATCGGATTATGAGAGTGAGGGATAGAGCCTATGTTTGCGCACCCTTGTGCACTATACCATGTCCTGCGCACATGGCTAGTGGCCGTTGAGACTGGCCGAAATTCGGCGAGGAGGACATAATCATCATTATTTAGTTTCCAAAGACTTAGCTTATTCATGCCCGTTATATTAGCTATAACATGAAAATTTTGATTATAAAATTATAATTAAATAATAATTGTAATACGAATCTTTAAAATTATAAATAAATTTAGGGGTCTCGTTGGAAATAAAACTTTTGATAAACATTTGTGTATTTTTTTTCAAACCGTTTACTATTATTCCGCTTTATAACAGTTCGTCCATTAAATAAATCGCTTTTTAACATGGAATTTGGATTGTTGGAACACATGGAATTAGTGATTGTTTATCTGATTGTTTATCTGTTTGATTCATTATTTTTGTACACTTCCTCTACCTGTTCCATCGCCTCTCCTATAACTCTAAGGTTTGCTGGAAGAAACTCTTTTCAGGGTTACGCTCGCCTATGTACATATCCTATTAGATAAGTTCATGCTTATGTTTTATTGTGTACAATTGAGAATTACAGAATTGCTGCAACGATGCATTATGATTATCGATAAAAAAATCGAGAAAAACAACCCTTTTAGTGTTAAGACTCCGAGTATGCTTTCCCTTGAAAAAACAGCGCATAATTAGAAATGTTAAATAATTAATAAACTTCGTAATAGATTTAAAAAATAATTGGTTCCTACGTAAGAGAACCTACTTGGAAAATACAGAATAGTTTTATTATGCTTGACAAAAGTGATTTAAACAACTTTGTTACAAGCAGGGTACTTACCATTTATTAAACTTAAATAATCCATAAAACATTTCAATTCTGAAACACTTTTACGTAAGTACCTACATCTCATACAAAACTTTTGTGACAGAATTTAAAAACATTGTGGCTCATATATTTGGAGAGAAATTGCGAAGTTGGAACCGCTTCTGGTGCTAGTTTGAACATAGCTTTAGGTTCCAAAAGAATTGGAACATTTCCATCGAGAATACTTACAAATGCCTTTACTTTCCAAGTTGTAGGTAAAAACTTTTTCCTTGTTACTAAGTACCCCGTTAAAAAGAAATTCAGATGTATTTTTATGTGATTTTATAATTAGAAGAAGAATCAAGTTCAGAACCCTTTGTAGGTATCGGGAGGATGTTTTAACTTCGAGTGTTCTATTTTTGAAGTTTAATTGGTAGTTCCACATAATTCTTGTTCAAAAATAGATCGAGCACTCGATATTTCTAGAACAACACTATTATAGTGTGGTGTGTTGTGGCTATAGAATTCGATCCCGGTCCTCATTGACAATCCCGGGATTTGAGGCAAGCCATGAAAATTCAGTATTTTTTTAAACCAGCTTTTTGTTATCTTTGTATCAACCACATAATAAAATATTCTTAAGATAATCAGCAAAATAGTATGATGTCAACAAACTCCAACTTAAATCAATAAAGTTCCAAAAAATAGTAACGATTTCTGTTTTAAACTACTGTAACTATTCCGTTCGCGCTTCTTAAAATTGAACTTTTGCTCCGCGCACCGCGTCCTCCGCGATAAGTTGGCAACAGTGCTTCTACGCGCTGCGGGCTTGTCTTTGACTGAGTCAGAGGTGACCTCTCTTTTATTTTTACCTTTATTTGTTATTTTCTAAAATATTTAAGAAAAGTGAAAATGATGTAACAGTGAACCCCATATCGGGGTTCCATCCTACGGGTTGTCGCTACACAACCGAAGCCGCCATTCTCCGGCGATTGCTCAACGGTACCACAGGGAAGAACCGAAACGGTACCACGGAACATTACCCGCTGCACTTCTCTTGCCGCCGGCCTTCTCATCTGGATCCACTAGTCGCCCTACCGCGTCGGACCTCTCTCCAGCTAAGGCCAATGGCAATTCATTCCTAAAACCTAACGTATTTCGGAGACAACGAACGCAGACCCACTGTTAAATTCCGTGTTTTCTTTGGGCCGAGCCACTCTCCAGCGTAGGCAGGTCACAAGATAAACACAAGTGTTTCACTACCAAATCTAAAATCAACTCAATAAGGTTGTATTACATGAGCCGTAACGCTACTTACTTAATTACTTACTTAATTTACCCTAAACTCGTAATCCTTACAAAATGTTTTACAGGTACACAGCATAGCAGACCTTGATTAGGACTTTGGTTTTACGCCTTGATTACCGCAAGCTTCAAGCGTTCGATTGATAGTGGCTCTTTGCCGATCGTACGTAGACAACGAGCTTGCTACTAGCTGTCGCCACGTGAACAGCGTGCGTTCAGTACTATTTCAGTTGGAGGCATATGGGAGCTGAGCTATAGCGGTGCTTTTTCCTCTACACTGGAGGTATCCATTTATCATGGACCCAGTTATGCCCATTGTGGGATGATTGATAGAAGTGTTTTTATAATATTAGGAGAATTAAAAAACCGTGCGCACACCATTCGCTAAAGTGGGTGATAGACGAACTTGAAGTACGCGGTTTTTAACGGACGCCGCTCGTCGCCGGTGACACACGTGAAGCTTACTCACTCTGTATTGCGATGTCGTCGACAGAAGAAGCTTTGTGTTTTATTTATGTTGAGGTGGGTTACGAACAAAATTTCAAACTTGTCGGATCGCCAACGACCTTACTCGGCGGCTTTAAAGTACGCGTACTTAGGGTGCCACACTAGCGAAAAAGGTCGTCGAGCCACAAGTTTGCGAATTTACTCGCACGTCTATCACCCACTTAAGAATAACTAAGTACTGTAGCCAAATCAATCAGTGTTTTTAAAGTCAGTATTCATATTTATTTGCGAGATTAAAAATAAATAATGCATGTAATAAATTAAAAGAAATAACGATTTAACAAAGGTACAAAATAAAATAAAGTCTGCTGGTACAAGATAATGCAGTATCAGAATCTATCCCTATCATCGTACCGGGCTGTTTTGATAGGAAAGAGAAGCTAATGCTTGTCCTTCGGCTTGAGGCCTTGCCCCATATATATTGGTAGGTATAAAATACTGCTTACACGATGTCAGGAGCGAGTTTTCTTACACCTTTTGCTAGCATGAAAAGATAGCTGATAAATTACAGGTGAAGTGAGTGAGTTTGGTTCATTTAATGCAACATTTTAGCAACTTTAAATTGACCTTTCAATCCTGAAATTTTCGGGATTCTAAAACGTCCGGGATCCCGCATCCCGGGATCGAATCCTCTAGTTGTGGCGCGTTAACCAGAAACATATCGGTTTCATACATTAAGGCGCGTATTATGAAACCATGCTCAGTCATCTTATATTTTAGAAAATCATTTGCTATAGAAAATTGTTACTCAAGCATAGAGCGATGACTGAGCAAGCTTTTGTAATACGGACCTTAGTACGGTTAGAGGCACATTGTTATGTACAGCGACACAACACCAACACACAGTACCAATGTGTTGCTAAACATACCTACTACCGAATGTTTCTGACACGCGACACCACTTACTTACTTTGTCAAACAAAACAACTAAATAAAAACGTGCTTGTACTTATGTTTGAAACCGATCATTCCAAGCTATCATTATTTTCAGCAGGCCACCGACTCGCCAGCAATATGAGAACGTAAATAGATACAGTAAATTCGACGTGAATCCAACTTGTTTGTAACATTGCCACCCCAGGTGCCCATAATGGCCAACAACAACTCCTCTTTACATTCGAACGAATTTCAAGCCTACTTTTAAAAAAATATATTTAATTTTGCATGCGTGGCACAGGACCGTAACGTGAGAGAAGGATACCTTTGCCCTACAGTGGGAAGATACAGAACGTAGGCAAATAATAAACGTGAACGCAGTCTTCCGGCAAAGCGACTTTATCTACTGTATTCAATAAGAATGTGAGATGGCTAGCTTCAAACTGTGTTTGCGGTTCTAGACGCGTGCATTTCGCGTCCCGTCATAAACAAGGTTCGTAGATAATCCGCTCATATCTATAAGGAAGTTGTCACACTACTCTATTGATAAAACTGCTGGAAGACTGGATGAGGTTCACAAAATACCGATTAAGCCTGCGTTTAACAGAGAGCTATGTCGAGCAGTCGATGTCAAATGGTTGATAAGCATTAGGTACCTTTATGTGATCCTACTAAAATGTATTATAAAGGCATGTTTGGCCGAAGACAACTTTAAAACTACTGAGTCGATCGGGCTAAAATTTTGCACACAAAGATCTAATTCTGGAATAACATAATAGGCTACTTTTTATTTAAAAAAACGTGCAAAGCCGTGGTCAGAATCTAGTGAATTATATTTATGTAGAAGTATGAAACAGTAAATAACATCTCGTAGTATGCTACGACAAGAAGATGGGATTAAATTATTGTTACCGTACAAGAATAGAACGCCGTACCCCCGCTAGCCAGCTTATGTGTTACATTTTCCTTGCCTTTGACTAGCTTCTAGGTGCGGTTTCGCACTATATTTATAGCACTTTAATGATAAAAGTAGATCATCAACTAAGTTGTTCCAGCTCCAGACCGTTCATCATGGAAATCTACATATCATGCATAATTTTGTAAAATCCGTTGAGTAGTTTTAGCGTTGCTCGCGAACAATCACAAATTGTCCTTCTAATATGATTAGTATGTTGTTTTTGCTAAGGAAAATCAACACCATCTCGTTGAAATATAAATAGACTATCAGAGTTCCCCCATTATGTCCCTCAACTTTTCCTTTTTAAACATTAAAACCGGGAGCGTAAAGATGATTGCGTCACATAATTATTTATTGTTATGATTTTATGGAGGACTTTCTTATTTTTATTGCAAGCTGCTGAACAATTTTAGCTTTCTCTAACGGGGTATTTTTGTAGTGCAAAATCCACGGAGCTCGCTCAGTGTTATTTTACGTTCGTAGAATTAGCTTGCTGGTAGGAAATTGAAGATATCCAAGCTATTCCATTGAGTTAAAGATATTCTTTGCATGTGCAGGTTTAGAAATGCATAACATCGAAAATTAATCATCAACATTACCGCATCCGCTGCCAAGCTTCAGCGATGCGACCACCGGCCTGAGGGGCGCGCCGCATCGCTGCTTTATACGCACTTGTAGAACAGCGAGGACGTCTGTGGCAGTTAAAGTGTTAATTAAAATAAAATAAGTACCAACATTTTGGTACTTATTTTAAAGGTTTTTGTTCATTAAATACTACTAATAGTGGTACGAGTACTATAATAGTGGGAGCAGATTTTGATTTTGCGCGTCAGTTTTCAATGGGACGTTTGCCTGCTTCGAGCAATATTTCCTTTGAAAGCTGTCGAAATCCACTTTCGATTCCGTTTGCGCTGTCCACTGAAATGCAGTCATACGAGTGTTACACTAGACTCGCAGCTAGTTAAAGTTCTGCGTATTATACCGACTTGACGTTTGACAAATCCACTTTTATACAATTTCAATAGAAGGCAGGACGAAACCCCATATGGTGATTTATATACCTACCCATTCATAAAGAACTAGCTTCCGCCCGCGGCTTTGCACGCGTTTTTCAGGAATACAAAGTAGTCTATTATGTTATCCAGAACTTTCAGTGTCTTCGGCGTGGTTTCGGGCAAACATCTCACAACCTCACAATTTCACAAACTTTTAACTACCTTTATAATGTAAGTAGGATTATATCTACCAACAATATCTATATGAAATGATCTTTGAAAAAATTCCAAAACCACTACAAATATCTAACATATAAAAGGTACAGGTTGTCGTAATAAAATTTATCTAAAGAAAACGAGCTTAAAGCCCTTATTTGAATTCACATGTTTGTGCTGCGCGGTAGCGGCGTTGTATTAATGTGCGCAGAGCTTAGACTCTATATATTATAATAATAATAATAATAAAGAGATTTATTCACAAAAGGTACAGGTAGGATATACAAAGTACTATGGGTACTTATAGACTATTCAATTAATGAATCCTAGCGATTAGGTACAGATTTTTAGTACACACATACTTTTAGTGAACCTATACGTGTCAAAGATAAAGACACCTCGCTCTAACTAAGTTTACATTAAACTTGTATTCAGACACGAGGGCTCAAACCTCCGGCTACTTTTAGGTTCATATTTGCTTTTACCGGTATTGTTACCGCAAATAATGATTTATATTAAGTTTTCATTGTACAACCCATTTGGTTGTACAATGAAAACTTAATATAAATCATTTTGTATTTATTTTGTACATAATCTCAATTTGGTTGAGATTATGTACAAAAAGGTACCTACTTCATTTTACTCAAAGCCTGATCTCTCAGTACAAATACAACAAAGTGGTCATGCCTACTCATAAAAAAGCCGACTCTAACTTTAACGAAAAGCTAAAAAAAAAGACAAATATAATGAAGGTTAAATAGGTTAGGTTAGCGTAGTCAGAACACATGTACGAAAACAACCATACGAATACCTTTTAATGTACCTACCTAAACTGTATTAGTTTGGTTTCGTATTTACTGTTCGTGAAACTAAAACAAGACTTGCCCGAAGAACAGACGGAATTATATATGAGTGAGAAGTTTTGCAGTATGTTTACGTAATCTAAGGGTAACTATGGTAGTTCACTCGTGCTTGGAATATTCAAACATTGATCGGCCTAGGCCTTTGTTATTAGTTAATATCAACTAACCTAACAAATAAAACAACAAGAATTTTATTGGTTTATTATTGTATGGTATTAAGTTTAATAGACAGACGAAAAAAGTTTTGTCTACTATAAAATTTAATAGAGTTACCTCAGTGGTACGTGCTACTGTGTTAAAAATATAATAACGTCATCAAATCGCAGTTATAGATTTTCTGACCTGGATATTCGGAGGACACACTATAGGTATAACCTAAGTAAGGTTGTACTTATAGTGTGTCCTCCGAATATCGACGAATATGTTTAAAAAAGTGGCCAGAACATTTTCCTCACTAAATGGCAGCGATTTGAATATTTGCTTTCAACGAAACGATATATTTTTTTAAAATTTAGGATGTACCTAATGATAACTCAGATATAGCAACTGACGTAATTATGTTCGTACTTGAAAGAAAGAAAGAAAATACATTTATTTGGACCCACCACACATAAATAAATAAATAAATAATGCTGGACAATCCACACATCATCATCACACATAACACAACACACTACCATAATATACGGGAAACACAAGATTATAGTCAAAAAACGAAAGAAAACACATACAATGATACATAAGGGGCCAATAAGGTCCCTGTCTCAGCATTATGCCGCTACAACCTAAAGCTTGTAGCTAAATTCTTCATAGTCCTAACGGAACACAAATTGTCTTATTTCACTCGTGGAAATATTATCTGTTAATTAATATAAATTTAATTTGTAAACGTCGAAAAAATACAAAGTATATCAAACATTTCTAAAGTGCTTCCGGGTTTGTTTTGGTTATCGATTACTATTGTAAAATGTATGCTATTGAAATAAGGAAACTAGGTACAATTGCTTTAAAGTACTTGAATTCACCTCAAAGCGATTACGTTTGCAAAAGAGAATCTAATAGTGCTCTGTAGAGCACTAGAGTGCTTGAACTAAACTCTTGTCTCCGGTAGCATGACCACTTATTGCCGTCTCTAGGGTATACAGACATGGTAGGTATATCAACACAACGATGTGCTTGAGAGGGCGCAATCCGCGCCACTTTGTGAAAAGGATAGGCATAGGATTTCGCGTTCATAGGAGCGGGACAGAGCATACGTTTTTAGAACGGCGTAAGCGCAAAAATCAAGTTTTAGCTTATTTACAGGAAAACTACACAACCTTTAAAGAAACTGGTTCAAGGAACCAAATAATTAGTAATAACCTACGAATCGAACATAAGTCATTTCAATAGACCGCAGGGTTCCTGGGATCTCAACCAAATTATGCGCGAAACTGAGCACTTTCATGTTATTTTTTTCTTCCTAATTTTACCGTAGAGCACCCCGAAAATTTTAAGGAAATCGGGCTTTTATTTTAAATAGCGACGAGTGGAGTGAGGCGCCGAATTATATGATACTATATCGGGAGGTAATAAAAAAGTTATATGAGTATAAAAAATAAAGAGCAGCGAGAGGAGTAGACCCTGAAAATTTTAATGTTTGAGGAGACTGCGGCTGAAAAAATTGTTGCGAAACTAATACAAAATATATATTGGCGAGTCTAGTAAACCGCAGGCTTTTTTGAAATTGGTGTGGTATGCTTGGCAAAAAAAAATTAGGTAAGGTAGAACAAATTTATGTTATTTTGGCAATTAAAAACAAAAAAGGCGGATACTTACACTCACCCACTATAGAATGAACGGCGAAACGCAACGTGCGCGCTCATGTTGGAACTCGGTTAAGTTTTCCAGCTATTAGCTAGATTTTCCAGCTGTTGGAATCGATCACTAATTTTAGCTGTTACTGTTTCAGCAGCTCCGTCTTGCCTGCGCAAACTGGTTTGTGAACGCAGGTTAGCGTGTGGCCAGGCTACAATTTGTTTTTAATATTGATAAATCGTGGTGCTAGCTGACGTCCTCTTTCATATGACGCCCGAGGTCATATCCCCCCTGCAACCCCCACACTACGCCACTGCTCGGGGTCCAGAATCACCCCCACGGCTTAGTACATCCATTACGTGGCACCCTGTATAATAGTGTGTATTTTATCATTGCTCTGCAAATCTCACAGCTGAGTCAAACTATCAAATGTCCTTTAAGGCCGATTCACACATACCAGTGAAGTCACAGTTCATCAGTGAATCTCCAATTCGGTACAGAATTAGTATAGTGTGAATTGGCCTTTATCCTAAAGTTTCTAAACAAACGAAAGCCTATGCAGTAAGGGAAGCCTATGCAGCTCCATGATGGTTTGCATACCTATGTTTGTTGCTAATGGTATCTCCACCTCCACCTCCTCCACAGACCCAGGCCTCCCCCTGATAAGCGCTTTATTGCCTTTCATCTCACGGAGCGCAAAGCCCATAATCCCCACGCTGGGCATGCGGGTTGGGGATCGCAGTTCAATGGTAGAATTGTTCAGAAGGGGGCGCTGATGCCCGCGCCTTAGTCGCCTCTTACGACACCCGCGGGAAGAGTTGGGTGGTGCTAATGGTACAACCCTCAATAAATGGTTCCTTAAAATGAGGAGCAGCGTCGATCGATGTCGTTTTCCAATACCACGAAACAATGCAACGCATGGCATAGCAATATTGCGTATCGTCACGTACCCACCCCCCATTCCTCCGACATTCATGTGATTTCTTAATAAAGTGCGAGCGTCGTTCCCTCCCTCATATCAATAAGCGGGGAAGGAATTTAATGAAATACTCCGGGCGAATTCCTTGCCATTTCTTAGATACTCGTAGTAGTCATACTTCTATAAAGTAGGTTGGCTATTTTACTGAATGGAATTATTATTTCTGGGTCTGACCTGCTTTAAAGATCGTCAATTGGGAGAAACTTTTACCTAGCAGTTGGTTATGAGACAGTAGGTAGGGAGTTTAGTAGTATACATTAAAAGGGACAACTTAAGAGACGAATTCCCAAATAGAATAGACCAGAGCCAACATTTTATGTTTTCCGATTGTTGACCCAAAATGTGATAAGCAGACATTTCACGGGTAGTTAACTTAATGTTGACTTGTAAAAAACACGGGTTGACTATAAATGACCGCGTAAATTTATAAACGAGACGTACCTACCCCTTACAAGCAACAAGCCCTTACAAGCATATGCCCCATGATTATAAATTATAACCTATGTATGTACTTTAAAAAAATGGGATAAGGAATGACGACATCTCTCATGCTGTTCTACTCAGTTTGAATTCGATCTGAGCGGGACAACATTACAGATGACGTCATTCTCAATCCCGTTATTTAAGTATGCGGAGTGTAATAAATAAACGACCAACACGTCATCGCCCAATAATTTCTTTCCACTCTTCGGTTTCGTACCTAATACTCTAGCTCACAGGCTAGCCTATGACAATAGGGGCGTAATGCCAAAGTGTTCGTTTAATTTGATTTGTGAAAATATTCGTTTGCTTTGGTTTGTCTAGATGGCAATATCTTGTCTTATTTCTGAGGCCCCGTAGGTGCTTCTGGATCCTAATTTTGAACTGTTAAAATACGGGACTGACATAGTGAAACCAATGACTCAAAGTCCTTAAAATAATTAAGAACAAAACAGCTTTTTCGTTCTTGGAAGAAAATTGGAACCATTGTTTTTTAGGGTCCCGTACCCGAAGGGTGAAAACGGAACCAAGCCTCCACTGTCCGTCCGTCTGTCCGTCCATCCGTCCATCCGTCTGTCACAGGGTTTTATCTCATGAACTATAAGAGATAGACAGTTGACAACAAATAATAAAAATTAAATAAATATCAAAATTAAAGGGGGCACACACAACAATCGTGATATTTCTCTTAATTTGTCAAGGCTGTATTTCTTGAACTACAATAGGTAGACACGTGAAACTTTTTATAAATAAGTAACACTTCAACTGTAAAAATAACAAATAATAAAAATAAAATGAAGTTAAAATGAAAAGGGGCCTCCGAACAAGTGAAAATTGGATGTTCTTTGAAAAAGTTACCTGACTTTTACGGTACAGAATCCTTCATGTGCGAGTCGGCTCGCACTTGGCGGTTTTTAAGGTATATTAACAGATTTTTTTTGTTTTCTGACGTGAAATAATTGTTAATGAAGATATATAAGGATCGGATGACTCTAAAGTCTTCTACAACAAAACTCCTAGAGTAGTGAGTTGCAAAAATTATCATTAAATAAATTCAAACAAATTGTTAAAACCTTCACTTCTTTACTTTAGTCTACATACCGAAGTGACAGAAAACGAAAATATCACTTTATTTCCGTGTCAGTATTAAATTTTATATTTTACTTATTTCATTAAAAAAAAAAACAAATTAAAGGGGCTTCCATACAAAAAACGTGAGTGTTTTGGCTATTTTTTTCGTTTGTCAAGGCTATATCTCTTGAACCACAATAGATAAGTAACACTTTTATAGTTATAACAACAAATACTAAAAATATAATAAAGTTGAAAATATAAAGGTATCTCCGAACAAGTAAAAATATGATGTCCTTTGAAAAAGATGCCTGATTTTTACGGTACGGAACCATTCGTGTGCGAGTCGACTCGCACTTGGCGGTTTATTCTATTCAATTTATGCATTTTCTTCGTAACAAAGTATTCTCGACCTTTATTTAAATAGGTACAGTGAGGGTCAGTTTAACATAGTAGAATTAGAAATGTATGTTACCAACTCGAATGTCCAAATGAACTGAAAAGTCCATTTAAATTAAACCAACCTTTATCCACACCTCCTATTCGAAGTACCGGGTGTCTCAAAAGAAAGGACATTAAGCAAAAAAATCTATAAAATAAAATAAGCTGGTTATCAATTTTTGTTTATTAATTATTTAAAAGCACTCTTTGAGAATTTATTTCTTAAAATTTCAACGTTATCTTCCGCTCTCGATCTCCTTGGGCGCCCGGATTTTGGTTTATCTAGTACTGAACCGGTCGGTCTCCTCAAACTTTTTTATCCATTTCCGAGTGGCAGCAATGCTTGGCGCATCATTTGAGTGCACTGTAGTCGCAGAATTACAATTTTTGTAAAATTCACGTTTGTACAACGAGCGATCCACTCCCGAGAAACGCTCCATAGAGACTGAATTCCCCCAAGAGCGAGGCTACCGATTGACATATCCCCCTCCCCCCCCAGCCCTCCGAAGCATTGCGTTCACGTAGTAAGCTTAACAAATATGTCCTTTCTTTTGAGACACCCAGTATAATACAACACATTGTAAAGGAGGTTTAGTGCCCCTATGATATCGCTTCATAAAGATCGGTGAAACGAGATAAAGGAGGATAAAATCGCGGTACATAAAGTCGTGTTGGCCTCGAAGATACTTTGTCCCCTTCACAATGAAGCGAAATCTCTAAATTTGTAGATAGGAATATATTTGGCAATAAACAGTCACATTCATGGAAGGCCGTGCGGTGATAAAGTAAAGACAATAAAACTGTCACCCGCACCCGGCTAGGATTTTGTGATCGTTTCGGAAACTCGGTGGTTCTTAGTAGCTGACGTAGCTATGTAGGTACTCACTGATACTGCACTTATGTGTAGGCTGTTCTATGCTCATGGCGTTGCATTTGGTGCTGCATGTCAGTTTGACTTGAAGCACCAAATTCCACTGACGCGTCTCAGCCAAAAATGAGTTTTCTACCCGAACTCGACTAAGTCATGGCCGAGTTTACTGACAGGTCTGGAAACAAGGGGTAAAATAACCTCAATAGATAAATAATAGGGTGTCTGATAGGTGTGATAAACCATAATGTTCCATCCAGCTGGCCTATCAAAATTATTATTTGGCATGGAATTTTCCAGATGATGATGTAGTTTTAGGTTTTCGTTGAAATGACGCTATGAGTGCCGCTAGAAATTGAGCGCCGGTTCGAAGTCTGTTGGCACCATAGAACAGGGAAATTTCTAGAGGCTGGCACTTTTGAAACTCAAGCGAAATGTCTTGCAGAAATATACCTACCATTCATGTTACATAAATCATTATCCCAAAATGAGCAGGAAAATTCAATAAAGTACCTAATCGTTTCAATGCTTGAGACGGCGTTCAGAGAATTCCCAGTTCAGTGAACAGTTAGCGGACCGTCAAACGCACAATGTTTTACCCATGTAACGTATCATATATGTACCTATAAATATCTCAAGTGGTTAAATAATATGGACTTATCGCATGTTTTTCCCCTTGTAAGGTATGTACCTACCTATCTATAGATGTTTACGCGTGGTTTAATAATATGGAATCCCGGCTTATGTTGCCCCCACACAAAACTGAACTGGGAAAAATTGCTCTACCATGACTGTAAAAGTATATAACAAAATTCCTAGAGACAAGAGAACTGTCTACTAGTGAATTTAAGACAAAACTTCGTAGGTGGCTCTAAGAAAAATGTTTTTATCTATAAATTACCAATTACACGTCCATAATTAATGGATAAACTGTTGTTCCACCTAGCTTTTAAGATCTTTTTTGTGCACAGCTTCTACAATAAATTTCATTTAATTTCATTTAATGGAATCAACCGACTATGTAGGTTTTGCTAATGGTTTACGGATTGCATGACATTTTTCTCTATTCTTGCCTAGAAAAATCGTTATCTAGTACACTTGGATCTAGAATCCATGGTTTTTTTGCAAGCAAAGGGGGTTATAAAACTAAAGAAATATTTGGATAAAATATTTATCATGAAACATTTTCTGTCTCTAGGTAGGTACCTACTTTAATTCCTCTCTACTAAATTTTTGGGTTCATACATCCTCCTTTCAACTGCACCTGTGCAATTCTGCGTTGATAAAGTTTTTCTTTTTAGCTATCACCTGGATGTTTTCTGGTTTTCTTAACTTTCCGTACATAAACTTTGTTTACAAAAAAGGTCTACCTCTAGAATCCAAGACCTTTTTTGTAAACAAAGTTTATGTACGGAAAGTTAAGAAAACCAGAAAACATCCAGGTGATAGCTAAAAAGATCCACCAACCCCCAGGTTGGTGGATCTTTTTGTTAAATACTACCTGTAAAATTAAAAGGTAGGATAACACGTAGAGCGTCCATGGTCTATCCATGCTCTTCTAGTATTGCCTGGAAGAGAGCACCGCTCACGCAGGGCTATGCGGTGTATGCGTTAAAATTTAGATGTAGGTATGTAAGTAGGAACATAATACAGCGCATTACTTACTGTATCAATCTCCAACAGCCTTGGAATTTTACGCTGTGCATTTAGATTATGATAATTTGGGGGGAGCCCACATCGATCATAGCTCCCCTCACTCTTAAGCCATTGTAATGTGTACCCTCCAGTCATTGTAATCAATCATCTCAAATACTTACTGCTCCGAGGCAAATATAAAATACCAACTCAACAAGCTTTTGGTTATCTAGAGTTTTGTTTTACTCCATCCAATCGCTTTAACGAAAATATGCTCAGGAAATTGTTTCGTTAATTTGTGGAAATGAATACCTACTCGTTCGTTACTTTGAGAAATTAGTTACTCATGTTCCTAAAACATGTAAGTAATTACCGTGATGTAGATAAATCATTTTATTTAAGAGGTTGAAGTTGAATAGATCGTTGGAATGGTAAAATAAATTAAAATCACCGAGACTGTTTCCCATTTGCTGTTGAATAGTATTGTGTATCTAGTTGGCAACATTGAATGTACCTTTTCACCGTCTCACGTAAGATCGCCCGTTTATAACAATACAGAGTTCCATTTCCATTTCCTTGTATTCCTTGTATGTCAGTTTCTATGAAGTGGCCTACTTTGATTTACAATTTATATAAATAAAATATGTATGTCATGGCTAGACGGAATGACAGAATATGGACTACAGCCATTACGAAATGGTGGGGTGGCCCAGAGATGCTCGAAGACAAAGAGAGCAGACCACCAGCCCGACGATATCGTTAGGATAGCATGGAAGGGGTGGATGAGGATGGTACAAGACCAGACAGAATGGCGCAATAGAGAGAAGACTACAGTGGGTGCTCACGGGCTGAGTAGATGGATAGTTACACTTGAAACGTGTCAAATCATCAATGTATACAGCTGATATATACCCATGTTTCAGCTGTTGATAAAATACTTTTTTGTATCTAACACTAGACAACCATAGAACTAAAATTTTTATTCTAATAGTTGTATTGTATGCATCGAAAGATCAAGCCGTATATTGTGTGATTTGTATAAATAATAGTAATACTTATTTCAGACAACATTTGAACAAGTATAGATCTTATCAACTAATTCTACGGTCCATATATCTTAAATCTAACAAACAAAGATATATAATTATTTGAAAATTGCATTATTTGAAATTTAAATGCACATAATTTTTATTTTGACATTATAGTACTTACTTAATGTTATTTAATCTATTATTCTTTATTCATAGTTATTTTTAAGTTTAAACATTTGCACGACTCAAAGGTCAAATATAGTGAAACTCTATTGTAAAACCACCATTGCAAACCTATATTTATGCAAATAAATGCTATTTCATTTCATTTCATTTCATTTCATAAAATCTTACTTTACTAGATAAAATTGTACACGTTATAAATTAAATTAAAAATATATATAACGATAAAAATGGAAATCGAATAAAGCAGTTGGTTCCTATTCTAATGTCAACGATGAAGGTTACATTTTCTAAAAGCTTGTAGAACAAGAAAGCAAGACGAATTCCAGTTTTAGAAGGTTAGTAAAATAAATTCGCAAGGGAAATTAAAAGTTTCTAGGGTAGTTAATTCCTTGTCATAAACATCTCACAGGGCAAGTTCAAATAAACGTGCAACATTGTACTTACTGCATTTAAGTACAACCACTACTTAACTAAAACTTTATCACTCTTTTGTTCTACATTTTCTCCTGAAAAGCTTTAAATGGAAAAATATGTGGGTTTCTTAAAAACTCTTATTGCTGTAGCTGTGAAGTAACAAGAACCAATAATTCTTGGAATGTTCCATTACCTCACTGTCCGCTCCAGTATAAGAAAAGATATAATATTGTATCTGAAGTGTATTCCTACGAAAGCTAAACCGAGTTTTGATGAGCGTCATAATTATATGTTTACATCTAGAAATGTTTTTTGTTAAATGTTTGCTAATAATCATATAAAACATTTTGATAGCCACAATGAATTTTGGCGCGAGCGATGATTGCTTCAAGTATGATATGAATCTATATACCTATTTCGTTGTAGACTAGAAAACTATGCATCTCAAGCACAATAAACAACTCGTTATTGTGGACAAATTAACTTGAATTAATAACAAAAAATATTTCTGCATTATGAATGCCATTAAGCACTTTTTGAGTATTGTTCGAGTATAATCACGCGATAGCGTGCTGGTACAATCTACATCTCATCAATGTAAACCACATCCAATCCTAACTCTTGTGAATAGAATTCAATTTTGCAAAATAGATTCGGTTTCAAATCACTCAAACAATCAGCAATTTGCCAGGCTTGATTGAATGAATTTACCTATGTACTATTGAGCTGAGCATTTGAGTATGCAGGTATTCTTTTGAGTGCTCTTACTTCGGCTATCTGGGGCATTGTTTAGAGGGTGTATTGAAAACACGATACAATTTATTAAACAAGGTGCCAAGGTGCCACGTTTTGGTAGTACAGTGTGTTCAAGAAATTTCGCCAGAGCTCTGCCAGCCGGTTTTTACCGATATGCGCTACAGGCTTGATGAGTGCTTGCGACAAAACGGTCGCCATTTGGAAGATGTTATTTTTATTATTAATCTATGTATTGAAAATTATTATTATTCTATAAAACAGCGTGTTTTGAAAAAGGTGCCAGCCGGGGCTCCGCCATCAAATCAGAGTGTGTGGGAATGGCTTACGGATTTCATTTTTTCGTACTTACAAAAATATTTTCTCAATGTCTATAAATGTTACTACCCTATTCATTATAAAAAAATGTAATTCCCGCCACCATCCAACATTCCTACTCAACTCATTTCTTACTGGTTTTTCTATCAAGGGAATATAAAAAATACATTACCTAGGATAGCAAAACCTGAAATAGTTGTAGGCAGCCATCAGGTGATCACATTCAAAGTACGATCAATGTCCAATATTATGGGAACCTTGCTTACTAATACATCTAACAAGTAGGTGCCTGATCTATCTTTATTAAAGTAGTTACTTACATACCTTAAAATATAATTAAAATGTCCTTCCACGAAAAAGCCCTTCTAACGAAAACATTTTAATTGTGAGGGAAATCGTAAAGTGAACGTTAATTGAAATTGTTTGCCGTATTGTAACATTGTTTTAAATTCCATTTGGTCATTTAAATTCTAAGCTTACAATCCCGTAACTAAGGCAACGTTATGGGCCGACTACGTTTGACTAGGAGTTTTTATGAAACTACGCAATCTTGCAGAAAATTGGACTAATGAAACCTAATACATTATTATTACTTTTCGTTTCACTTTTATTCTCTACCTCTGCATTTTAATTTGCTACGACGGCGTTGCTACACAGCTTGCTACGACATAGCTACACTGCTTGCTACGACGTAGCTACATAGCTTTCTACCGGCGGCATAGCTGCACAGCTTGCTACGGCGTAGCTACACAACTTGCTACGGCGTAGCTACTTAGCTTGCTACGGCGTTGCTACATAACTTGCTACGGCGTACCTACACAGCTTGCTACGGCTTTGCTACACAGCTTGCTACCGCGTAGCTACACAACTTGCTACAGCGTAGCTACACAGCTTGCTACGGCGTAGCTACACAGATTGCTACGGCGTAGCTACTAGATTTAGACGGCATAGTTCTATGCTATGGTCGTGGTATGAACTAGGACCCTCAGCGAATTATCACTGCTTGTTGGAGTCGCCCGTCACAGCAAAAAATCGCATTCAGTTACACAGCAATTGTTATCTTGCCTCACTTCATTTGCCAGTCATTCTAGGTAAGTCTGGGAATACAGTGCTCTTTGACGTTGATGGATCAATTCAATGTTTCTACGGATTTGTAACATCATCATCACTGGCATGAACATTCACGAAGGATGGTTTATGTAGTGCTTGTTACGCAGATGACTTGTATGGTCTTTAAGGTCAGCTATTGAAAATTGACTACTTATTTAGTTTCAGGGAATTTTATAGCATTGCTTTTTAAACTCATGAGATCTTACTTCATGAGCTTTGTGTTGTGATAAAACATTAAATATGTTCTTGATTCTTAACCAATAACACAAAAACATTAAATATGTTATTGATTCTTAATCAATAACATATTTAATGTTTTATCACAACACAAAGCTCATGAAGGAAGATCTCATGAGTTTAAAATGCAATGCTATAAAATTCCCTGAAACTAAATAAGTAGTCAATTTTAAATAGCTTTTATGATTTCCAAAATGCTCACCTATTTTTGAGTTATGAGAAGATAAATAATTAAATGTAAAGCTGGAAACCAAATTGTTTGAGTGCGAAAATGCGAATTATCTCTGAAATATTCTCGCAAAAGGCGTCAGGTGACGCGAAGCCGCAACCTCAAATACTATCTACGTATTTCAATTTCATTTCCCTTTGCTTAATGTACTATATGAATAATTTACTTCTAGTTTCGTTATTTAAAGCCATCATCATACATGCAAATGACGTCGATTTGACGAAATGTCGATGATCAGAGACATCTTTGTGGCAGCGGGTCACAGTCAAGTTTTTTAAATTGACCTCAAGATGTAACCTCTACTCTATTCTCTTGACTTGAACGACCCTACCTTATTATAAACTGTCAAAAACTTGACAGACATGAACCCTGGATCACAAAAACTCAGAATGTATGGAAGTAAAAATTGGTAAAAGTCTTGAAAACTTTACCCAGCATATATTCCACAAGATGTTCCTTAATAATTGTTGCTAAACCAACAACGACGGTTCAAAATTTTAGTTTCACGGATCGTTGACCGGGGTCCCCACTGCGATGGAGGCACGTCTCGCCACGTCTCGCCACATAGTTATGGTCATGCGAGAACCATTCGGCTAGGACTCTTGGAAACCATTTATTTTGAACGACCTACATTTATAGGGTTCAGGATAAACTCACTATTTATTTACACAATAATTTTGTCCATTCTTTTAAGATTGAAAAGAAAAACACTTTTTAAGGGTTTCGAAGATCGGATATCGGTTTCGAAACCCTTATGGCATTGCTTAACGTGAAATTAAAATAATAGTACATTTTCAGCGCCTGTACAGATAAAAAGAAAAAATATATATAATAAATTAAAAATTATAATAAAAATTTTCAATAAAAATTGTGATGTCAAAATTTTAAGAGACCTATAATGTCAAGTGAGGTATCAAATGAAAGGTATCAATTTGTATATTTCAAAACAGTTTTTGAAATTTCTGTAGGTTTCATACTTTTTGAAATATTTTGAAAAACTCGAAAAATTACCTATTCCCCCCTATCTCCGAAGTTTGCAGAGCGATCCATCTGAAATGTTTGTAGCTTAAAAACTCGAAGATTTTACTATTACCCTCTGTACTCCGAAGTTTGCAAAACGATACATCTGAAATGTAGGTACCTTAAATTTTTTGCTATTCATCAAATAGCAAAGTCTCTAATCAGTACCTATATAGCACATATTGGTTGGTATACTTGACAACCGTTCGAAACCCTCGGCGCGCGAGTCACACTCGCACTTGAAGGATCTTATTTTAATAAGTGAGTGCAATGACGATTAAACGGTCTAATTTTGAACACTGTTGGATTCAACTGCTTCAGTTCTCTCGACACTTTCGGTTTGTATAATTAATGTGAGCTCAGCTTAGAGCTTTAGGTTCTTTTATCTACAGTTTATGCCCGCGGCTTCGCACGCGCTTCTCTTACGCGGTTTGCTCTGACGATAAAAAAGTGGAGTAAAAAAGTGTCGTTTCATTTTCCAAAAATACCTTGCACTGTAGATCCGAGTGAGGTAGGTATGTACAGACTGTTGATCAGGATACTATGATCGCCATCGTGACGAACAATAACAATAGCAATTTTTCTTGAATAAAGGCATCGGCCGGTCTCCAGTGTAAACACACCGGATATTATGGAAATTGACTTGTAAACAAGCTATTCCTAGACACGGCATATTACAGGCGTCTATTTTTATTCTGTTGAATAGTAAACATAATCAAATTGCTTTCATGCATTGAGTCGTGTCATGTTTAAGTGAAATATTTTATCAATTTACTCTAGTGTTAAGTCAACCTTTTTTTTATTGAATTATCAAGAGATTTCTGTAGTAGGTAAGATAGCGTATGTTCTTATAGAGCGATGCTGATAAGTCTCAACGGAGTCTAGCTATATGAGCAGGACTTATTATAGTGCTTATTAAGTGTGTGCGCAACCACTAGTGCACTATCTAAATTCACTCTCTTAATCCGATGGAACGGCAAACCGACACGACCGGGGAGAAGTCAGGTGCAAGACCAACGGCTAAACGTGCTCGCTGAGGTACGGGAAGTAACACCGCCAATTTTGCTACTGAGATTTTTCTCTTTCTAGTAAAATCCCAATCACTACCTATAGGGTCAAATAGAGTAAGGACAGTCGACTCAGTGATGATACTCGTACGTGCCCAGAGCATAACGCCAAAAAAACTACTAAGGGCCGTGAAGCTAGTCCATAATTTTAAAATTATTATTGCATTCAACACTCATATAAGTGTAAAAACTAATTGTAATTGGTTTCAAAGATTCAAAAATTCAAAGATATTTATTTGCCAGAAAACATGTGTACAATAGATGACAAAAATATAATAGAGTGAAACAACATGCTTGACCGGTTAAGGTATGCAAATTAGGTAGAGATGGCCTGCAAAAATTATTATTTATTTATTATTTTGTGTTTTATTCAGTTATTGTAATTTTCTTTATTATTTAATTATTGTTTGTGTTAAAGATACCCTTTGTACAAAGGCTTACTACAAAATATCAGATTATCTAGAGTATAAAAAAGCTTGGGACAAGTTTTGTTTCAACTCGAAAACTAACAACCTAACAAACTAAAGGTTTCTTGTTCGCTTCTTTACTTTACCTTAAAAAGATTGAAGTGAACAAAAATAAAATTGATCACTTTATTTAGGTACTTGTGTAATTTGAATTTTGTAACGTGTCCAAGAGTCCTGTAAGGTCTAAAGGAAATAAAGCACTTTGAATTTGAATTTTACAGGGTTACTGGTAATTACCAATCACCTTGTATGTTCTGTACTCAATCTCAGCAAAGGTTATATGATTTACTTCGTTGTAGTTATTCGTGAATGTTGCGGTCATCTGCGGCGACTCTAACATACCTAGAAGGCATCAATCCTATAATTAGATGGCCAGCTGACTCTGACCATTTTCGCTTATTTGGGCTTCACTTACGCTCTCTAGGGAATTCACTTATTAGAAAAGGTTTCTCACGCAATAAAGTTTGTAGGGTTTCCAGCTGATCTCTATAAATGAGGTTAACAAGCCAATTCGTATTTACGAATTGACTAATCTGAATAAATGATTGCTAAATATGCCCATTACCTAGGTTCTAGTCCCATTAAAAAAAAATCTACAACTTTTAAATAAGTTTCTATAACATGAGAATTCGGAAGAACTTAATAAAGTTAAATACCTACAAAGTGTTTGATAAAATGCAGCTAAACGGTTACTTGTTCCGTGTTCGCTGATCCAAAAAAATGCGATGAATATAAATTAAATTTCAATACCAACTTATCTAAAAATTATACCGGCCCGTAAGTGCTTTGTCGGGTAAATTAATTTCGTGCAACCAAAACCTTGTTAGTAAGTGCGTGATTTTGAACCATAAGATTTTATTACTTGACCTGGTCAAGCCTTGAGAGTGTAGCTATGTAGGTAGGTAAAGTCATACATGAAAATAAAGTAATAATAATAAATCAAATAATATCCCTAAAGTTTTTCGACTTCGACAGGACTTGAACCCGCATCTTTCCGAAGTCGTAAAAATTTAGGGGTATTATTTGATTTCATAAAAATTAAAACCAAGTGTGAGGCTTACGCACTATAATAATAAAAACCTTATAAGGTAAAAATGTAAATAAATAAAAAATACAATAAAATAATAAAAACAAATTTTAACGAGTATTTACACTTGAAACAATTAAGCTAACTGCAGACTGTTGTAAACAATCTACAGGCAGCTCAACTGATCCGTATCACCAGTCGGAACCGTCCCCAAGACGCTGGCTGCATTGCCGCGCTGTATGGCAATGCTGATGCGCTGCGCCAGATACCCACCAGCTCTCGGGTCACGCGTCGCTTCAACCATACTCTCCGATAACTTTTTAAAAACCCATAGAGCCACGGTACCCCACGGAACTAGTCTTGACCCCAAAGGGAACAAATGTGTAGGCTCTGTTGAGACTTGCATATTTGTGCCTCTTGAGATCCTCGGCCAAATCTGCCGCCGCACCAGCCCTCACGGATGTCAAAAGTCAATATAAAAAAGAAAAATACAATTTCTCAACAAAGGCTGTGCAAACCATAGAAGTACCTATTTATGAAAATATTTTACGATACTGGTTTAATCGGAGCAAATCGCAGAAGTTCAAAACATTTCTAGTTTTGACAGCTTTTATTCGTCATTTTATTCGTTGTGTTTTCCAATATGCGCGTTTCCGCTGCCCGTGTGAAACTTTGAGTTGCTAAAGTTTTTGTTTTGGTTTTTAACCTTGCCTAGTCTGTTATTGTTATCAGTTTTGATTAAGTTTTCATACAAGGAGTGTTGCGGCGAGTGCAATCGGTTCAAGATACCAGCTTCTGCACTCAATCGCCAGGCCAAGGGTCAGTGTAGGCAATGCCAAGCTTCGCGGGTTGCGAGCTCAAAGCTTCAACTCGGTGCTCTACACGTGGCACTCGGCAAACCCGGTCTGCGTCTGCTGTCCGGTGACGTAGTCGAGGGGCGTGAAGTAGATGACTTACAAGCAGCTGTTTAACCAGCCACCCAGCGCTGTTGTGGAATTGGACCTAGCTACCGGCGTATACTAGAAGAAATCCCTGAAGATGCAGTGAAAGTCCGACCTTCCAATTATATGTGTTTATTTCCGCACACACAAACACTAAAGCACTACTGAAACTTTCAGGAATTCACACAAGACTAAGAATACTTTTCTTCAGGCTCGGGCCTTGAGAGCAGATCAGAACTTGTTCACTTTTCCGTATTAGATCTCTTCACATTGACTGCTAAAATAGAACTCACTGACCGACGGACAAGCTCAGGTTTTTATACCTCCGTCGGCCCTTTCAAAACTTACTAGAATAATCTCCAATTCTCTAGTGAACTAGCTTTGTCTCACTCACACATCCTACGCATTGTCGTCCTTGTCTAACATTTCCATTCGTTCTAGAACTTTTGACAAATAGCTACATGAAAGGCTAGATTCTCGAACATTCCACAAGGTTCTAAATCCTTCCATGAATTTCTAGAATGTTCGACTGACAATGCGTGGAAATAAAATCTTAAAACTAGCTTAACCGATTAATCTACACTTAAGTATATCGGTCGCCGACAAGGAGTGTCTGTTTAAAAGGGCCTATAGTCACTTTAACCAAATTTTGGGTAAACACGAAAAACCTGTAACTTTGTCTGTGATTTTTTTACGTTTTTACGTAAAAAAATCAAATATATCAAATTTTAATCAAATATTAGATTTTTCTAATAGCTTGTTATTATAGTTTGTAATAAAGTTATATTTTCACTATCATTTTTAGAAGTTACAAGATATCCAATTTCTAAAACAGGCCCTTTTGATTCGACAATTGTAAAGATTGAAGATCAAGAGTCCCTTTTGATTTGACTAGGGGCCTATTTTCCTAATACTTTGTTGCTATGATAATAAAAGTAAATAAAATAAATAGTAGAAGAAACTGGTTCAAGGAACCAAATAATTAGTAATGACCTACTACTCAAAACATAAATCATTTCATTAGACCGCAGGGTTTCTAAGATCTCGACCAAATTATATGCGAAACAGTGCACTTTCATGATTTTTTCGCTATCATTTTTTCACATTTAATTAACCAAAGAAAAAATTAAGTTTATGTAAATTGAGTTTTTTACTACGGGGATCCCGTGAGTACTGAGATCTCGGCATAATTAGACAACCGAACCTGCTAGGTTCGCATCATAAGCAATTAAGCCGCGCGCCGTGTTGCAAATGGCACACGTTGTTGCTGATTGGCTTGTGTAACATTAGTGGAGCAATTTGCACACATATTTGTAAGTCAATAACGAAAATGATATCGTTATTTCGGTACGCCGGGATATGAAACCAATAATTTAATCAATTTGCCGAATGAACGGGAATGAACGTGAATATATTTTATCAGTAGGTGTTTATTTATTGAGTCATTTACATATAAGTACTAATTTAATAAAATGAAAATGATATTTATCTCATTATTATTATTCTCTTATATCTGATACAAACAAGAAGTGACTTTAGTCATTTCTTGTTGAGGGAACCTTGGCCCATTTAATCTCCAGAGTATTGAGAGTTTAAAATATTTGGAAAACCGGAGTTTAAAGTTATTCCGTGATGCAAGCAACTGAGCCTTTATTATCATGGTAAATTTGCGCTAATTGTCAGTAATTATCAAGGGACACAGGAGGTTGCGGGTTCGATTCCGCCTTGGGACAAATGTTTATAAGATCTGCAGATATTTGTTCCGCGAAGGCTTGCTCCATCGAGAGATTAGCAATGATAAGTTTGAAACCAATTGCTTATTATTTAACAACTTGAATTATTTTTCGATAAAATTAACAATATGTGCTATAAATGAACAACTAGATAATTTCTTATGAAAAACCAAAACTCTATGTGATTACGGTGTGGTTACGGACTTAATATCTTTCAGGAGTTAAGAGATAAAGTTCAGCAAAACAACTTCAATAACTTTTTATTTATCGTACTTTGAAAATATGCTCACTGAAGCCAAGTCGCTGTAATAATTAAGATGAATAAATTCTCTTAAATTTTTTCACCTTAAGGTGGTTCGCCTTCTTACAATATAGTGTAGGCAGATGGAAACATTTCTCAGTGGTAGTTAACTTATCTACCTACAATGAAGTCGAGTTTGGTCAACGATTTCAATAATGCATGGTATGGCATTCTAAGACATCACGGTCACGTGGGTGACACAAGCCCTACGTCATCAACGCCATCGGTGAATGAGAATTCGAATCTATTTTCTGGTGTTACCAGTAGCGTAAGATCGTAACTCCCCGAGCTCCATACTAATCTGATAAAACTTTGTAGTTTTGTACTTTCCAATTATCACAATTAATCGTGTTTAAAGAAAACTGGTTTGACTGATCTAACAAACAAAATTGTCGATTTAATTTTTTATGTATTTTTTCATGTTTTGTTGAAATATGTGGCAACTGGACAGTGACATAGCAAGTGTCACTCCCGGAGTGCCAGACCTTGTTTCTTTGGACCATGATGTACCTAGTTCATTTGGTAAACTAAACTGTATTCAACAGCAAAAAAAAATGTCGGCTAAGGTTTTTTTTTATATATTTAACTAGCTTCCGCTAATATTTTTAGGTATGTTACTACATAAGCCTCTTCTTTAAAAGCCAGTCCTTAGATAAAAGCATGAAACTTCTTTCAAAATGAACTCTGATATTCCTTTACCCAACGTCTTACTTAGTTATTTTCCCTGAATTTCTGGATGCCTCTTATAAACCTCTATACAACTTTCCTAGAAGGTAAGACATCCCTACATAATAATGTATGAAATATGTAGCGATGGCGAGGCAGGCAATTTGTTCTAAATATATAAACAAAGCCCCCGCCATGTCAGACTGTCTGTCTGCCGCGAGACACTCAAAAACTACAATACTGATTTTTCTGCGGTTTTTTACCAACAGTGTGAATCATGAGGAACGTTTATACACGGTGTAACATGAATAGTGGATCAACGGGGGCAGGGCGATGGGTGACCTCAATGCCTATTGATTTGACCCCCCTGTATGTTCCGCGATTTTCAGTCATTCAAAAGTTATTCAGATTTTTATGAAATTTTGGTCTAAATCCGATTTTAGGCTTCATGTCCCAAGTGTAGACAAAATGTTAGGTACCGTAATTTTTTTTAGGTTGTAGCTCAATAGTTAATCTTGTGTCCTACAATATCATTTTGGGTTGTTATTTGATTAAATTCCAAATAAAAAATAATCTTTACAGAAATAAACCGCGAACTTAATTTTTCAACAAACTTTGAAGGCTCCTAGAGAAAAAAAATACAGAATTTTTTACTGAAAATACATTAAGGTTTTAGGTTTGTTCTATTGGTAACTTACTGACACTGCGTGAACTGCAGGTTCTCACGAACACGTTTGTGAAGACGCCAGGTCTTAATTCTTAAAATTGTATGTTGACCACCTCACACACAAAATAATGTCCGAAACCCAATGAATGAATAAATACTAATCCCACACTCCCATTTAAATCCACATCATCATCGTTAGCTATTTTACAAACCTATACGAAAGATTATTAAAGTGACATCAAGGGGTGAGTCTATTTGATGTTGGTAACGAGACGTGATCGTAACGTCTCCTTTTTCGATACAGTTTAGTGCAGCGCCTCTATCGTGTGGACAGGGAACTACGCAAATCCCATATAAAAAGCAGACGTCACGATCCCGTCTCGTTACTAACGTCAAATAGACTCACCCCTCAGTATGGCTTGGAGTCAGCCGAGCCCTACACACCCACTGATAAATTTTCAAAGCTAATAAATAAATACCACCTGACAGAGACCGCTTTGTGACGCAATGCAAAAACTAGTACCTAAGCTTTGTTTTTATTTTATTTTTTAAACATATTTGTTTTTGTTTATTTGAGTTACAAATAAAATAAAATATTCTATATTCTATTCTATAAATAAATAATGTAGGACAAATCACACAGCATTATATCTTGATAAGCTAAGCAGAGCTTGTGTTATGTGTACTAGGATAACTGATATACTTAATACAATACACTACATGAATATGGATATATATTTTCATTATACATAGAAAACACCGACCCGGCAAAAATATCCACAGATCGTCAAACTCCGGCGCGAAACGAACCCGCAACCTCCTGCGTCTCCGTCGACTTTCAACCGCTGCGCTACTGAGGTCGTATTATTATGTATTTTCATCCAAATAGGTATGGTACGTATCTAAACATTTACTTTGATAATGTTCCGAAGAACTGATAGATATATAGAATTCTTTATTGCACAAAAGTTGTACATAGAGGTAGGCGAGCATAATGCTATATAGCATTCTCTACCTGCTAACCTTTGGGTAGTGTTGACAACAATTTAGTAGGTAATGCTAGATAACAAAAATTATTAATTACAAGAAACAAAGGAAAATACAATTAATAAATCCTGACATTAACTTACATAAAAAATTATACCTAATAATAATAGAACTGGAGACAGGATACAGGATATAAAGCTGAGATGAGTCGATCAGAGGCTGTGCCGGTACGGAAGTTCCTTGATGTCCCAATTTATGTTTAGTAATGAATATTGCTCGTCGTTCGATGTTCCAGACGTTTGACACATTAATGGAACACAGACTTATAAATCTTATAATAATAGAAATGTTCAGAAAATTAAAGCTTATTTTACAAAAAATAAAAACATTCAACCCCAAAAGACCTTGATTTTTACATAAGCAAATATAGCTGCGATGATAGAACAAGTCTAACAATACGATACCCGATTCATCCAAATCTGTCCGATTACCTATTCTAAAGTTATGGTGGGATGAAGAAACCAACAAACATAAACACTGAAAACACATTATTAGGCAAACGCATAAAAATAAAGAATTTTGGTTTCTTTCTGCGGAACCTTCAAAATTTTTGGGTCAATACGGTTCATAATAAACATGTTAAAACATAAATCAATATTTCTGATTTATTTTCGTGCTTATAGTATCTTCTTGCTATCTTACTTATGTAAGTGACATAAGAGTAGGTTTTTGCACGAAAACTAATCAGAAACGGTTTTCGTTTTAAGTAGGCCCTCAGGTTTCTTCGATAGGAAGCATCTGTACTACCACTGATTGATTAAGACGGCGTATGGACAGGTTTATTTTATCATTTTACTGCGTGCGAAACTATTCGATATATACCGGTATATATACCTCTAGAATAGTTTCGCACGCGGTAAAATGCCTACCAAAAATAAATAAAGGCATCGAAGAAACGAACAGCGCCTGAGACAATGATAGACGTCGTTTTTGCAATAGTTAGGCTTCTCGGATATGTGCAATGGGCCTGAAAATGGAGCCCGATGGAGCGTCACGCTCCATTTTATAAATGACATGTCAAAGTGGGTCGTTTCAACAAATAGTTTTATATTCGTTTAGTAAGATTACCAATGCCATGTGCCATAATACGCTTACATGCAATGTATGAAAATTGGTGGTGTTCTAACAAGGTCACCGATGGAATAGTGCTGTCCGGCAACGTGTTAACAAATAACATATCAATCAAAGAATAGAAACCAATTAGAACTAGTATTTACAATTGAAACGATTGAGTTAAATGCAGACTGTTTGCAAACAATCTACAGGTAGCTCAACTGATCCATATCAATACCAGTCGGAAGCGTCCGGTGGGCCAAGACGCTGGCTGCATTGCCCCGCTGAATGGCATGCTGATGCGGTGCGCCAACAGCTCTCAGCACTCAGCTCAGGTCACGCGTCGCTTCTACCAGACGCTCACACATTTTTTTAAAAACCCAGAGATCTTCGTTACCCTACGGATAGATTATCACCATACATATAACTTGGTATACCTACGAGATGTTTATATATTATTTGTAATCATGATCAACATTATCAACTGCCATTACCAGTCTACTGCTGAGTATAGGCTTCCCCCGACAAGCATCACTGACATCGCCGATCGTAAACAAATACATTTGTGTCGGAAAATTTACAATTAGATAAATAATATAAAATAAAATAATCTCAAAGTCAAAATACAAATGGTATATATAAAAATCAAGATGTCACCATAAAAATAAATTGATACATTAACACAGATATTAATAAAAATAATACGCAGAACATACCTAATATAGATTTAAATTTTAGGTATCTTTTATTGTCATTTTTTAAACCATTTTATATTACTAAACCATTTAGCGCGTGTGATTTCTACCACCTAACTTCTACGTTTTCTACTCTACATGTGCGTGACGTGTGATGTACCGCACCAATTTCCGATCCTGGCTTATAAATTATAATTATGTATTAATAAGAGAACCTAGTGTCTAGATAAACAAAAAAAAAGTTTTTAAGACGCTAAAAACTGTAAATTGTAACAACTTTGTATAAATGAATAAATACAGATAAAATACTGTGCTACCACTGTGATCCTCTTAAAGTGGCCAAGTGAAGATTGAAATTATTGTCAAAGTGAGTCATAAATAATGGAAATTGTGAATGAGGTTCCACACTTGCAGAAAGCTTAGCTTTAGAAGATTCAGCGCGTCACTTGTCGCCCCGTCGTTGTCGAATGGGGGCTCTATGTCGCTAACAAAAAAGCTTACTTTGTGTCTTGTTTGTTTGTGAACTCCTTGAATATTTTCATACGAAAAATGAATTTCGTTCGCACGGGGCTAAAATAACCTTTGCCTGTTTGTATGATGAGCTTGTCAGTGAATATTCATTTCTCGTTAAATCAGTTCATCAATTTTTACCAGTGATGTTTCTAAATTTTTGTAGCCACTAAGACGCTTATCAGGGGGAGGCCTGCGTCCAGCAGTGGACCAATATAGGCTGTGGAGATGGAAATAACTAATGATTTACCTAGGTAAAAATTCATGCAGATTGAATACATTATCACAGACAAAGTAGAAATTATAAGAGTATTGATTATTATATTATTATTGTTTACTCTGTACCTATAAACTTTGACAAGATAATAGGTACTTATACTAGCTTTATTTATTTTCTACGTTTCATTAGTTTTTTATTGTCTTCATAAAAAGGAGGAGGTTCTATGTTTGGCTGTATGTATAAGTTATGTATGTATGTTCGCCGATTACTCCGTCAATGAAGAAGATAACAATTTTTATGTTTATAGGTCAATAAATTTACAAAAAATTATGAGAATAACTGTTCTTATTATTTTTCTATCTTTAAAACTGACCGAGATGCAAAGTTAACATTTTCGGTCTAAGCCGAGGATCGAGCGTGATGTCGTTGATGACGGCACGGCTCCCATCTCCACGCGAGCGACTCGGGGATTTGAAGCATTTCCCCGAATGTTCCCGTCGCGTCGCGTCGCGCGCACCTACTTTTTTATATTTTATATCTATTAAATATTGTATTGTGCCTCAGTGTAAAAATACGGCCATAGTTTTTAAGGTTCCGTAACAGAAGGGGGTAAACGGAACCCTATTACTAAGCCTCCGCTGTCCGTCCGTCCGTCTGTCACGTGGCTATATCTCATGAACCGTAAGAGGTAGGCAGTTGAAATTTTCAGATAATGTGTAAGTATTTATCTTACCGATATAAAACCAAATAAAAAAAATAAAATAAATATCAAAATAAAAGGGGGCTCCCATACAACAAACGTGATTTTTTTGGCTATTTTGCTAATTTTTGGTCAAGGCTGTATCGTATCTCTTGAACTACTACTCTGAGTAGACAAATTAAATTTTCTTAATTAAGTTCAACTGTAATATTAACAAATACTTAAAATAAAATAGAGTTGAAAATTTAAAGAGGTATCCGAACAAGAGAAAATTTGATGTTCTTTGAAAAAGTTGCCTGATTTTACAGTGCGGAACCCTTCGTGTGCGAGTCGACTCGCACTTGGCGGTTTATTTACCGTTTCTAAAGATCTGAAAATCCGTTATCCTGCATTTGACTGTTTGGAGCGTCTGTTGGGTTGGTGTAGTTGACGGAAACACTCAGATATACCCTAGTATATCTGAGTATAGTATACTACCTATAGTATATTAACAATTATATACATAAACATAAATACATAAAATAGTAGGGTCACCTACTCTTTTAACTTGCACGTAACATATGGCGTCATCCATCACCCTAGGTTTCTCTTCCAGCCCTAAAAAAGTAACAATTTAATGCGACCCTTATTTGGTATTAGTTGACAGATCTGTTGTATGTTATCGAATGTAGAAGTACTTAATCACGATTGGATTGGCAGCGGGCACCAATCGTGCTAGCAGCTACATGCTGTGGATAGTTTGCGCTAAAATTAAATCATTGCGACCCTTTTTTTAGTAATGATTGAAAAGATCTGATGTTATCAAAATCATATTTTTATACTACGAATAGTACAGGATTTAAATTATTTTAATAAAATTAACAGGTAATTTTAAAAACCATAAAATACACAAAAAGGTTGGGGTGCACTTATTGGTCTGCCTAAGAAAACAAAACTAAAGAAATTATATAGTAAGTACAGGCACCGATCGATGAAATAAAACTAGAATAATGTGTACGGTCTAGACTTTGATTCTACGTACTTAAAAGTGTAATAATTGTAACGCTGTTATATTCTTCATTGTGCTGTGCACCGAGTTTAATGATTCTTTTGCTTGTACACAATGATGTCCCCATAAAATTTTATTCCCGAGAGATTAGTATTAGCCCACAAAACTTAAAATACAGCGTAAATATATAACTTCAAGTCGGTTTTTAGTTATAACGAAAAAATCAAATTATCTACATTCGTTTTATTACGTCTCCAGTAATCTCAAAAGCGGCACGTGAGACTGGGAATAAGCGCGAGATGAGACTTCCTATCAAGTTCAAATCGTTTCACAGTCTCAAGGGCACTTCAGTCAGCGCAAAAGAAATAGAATCGCTCTCAAATTCAAATCCAATTCTTAACAAGCATACCATACGGTCCAATATTGAACCAGTTTTTTTTCGCTCAGTTGACTTTAGGTTTGGGCTTAAGGCGCCTGGTATCGCAAAATATTTACTGTCTATAGACTCTTTAATTAAAATTCTACAACAAAACTCCTAGTGAGTTGCAAAAATTATCAGTAAATAAATTCAAACAAATTGTCAAAACCTTCTTGTATACCTACTATAAAATATCAGATTATCTAGAGGATAAAAAAGCTTGGGACGGGATTTGCTCTTACTCGAAAAATAATAACTAACAGGTTTCTTCGTCGCTTCTTTACTTTAGTCTATATACCGAAGCGATTGAAATCAAAAACTTTACTTTTTTTACGTGCAGTATTTAATTATTAAGAATTTGACCTTTTCTAAGTGTGTATTTATTGTATTTATGGAAATAAAGAGTTTTTAACTTTTGACTTTGACTTTGAAAGGAAAATTAAAAAATGTATTTTTTGTACCACATAAAATTTGTTTTGTTCCACCAAAACTACCTAAATTAAAAAAATATCTTGCCTACTCTTCATAAGCGGCTAACGTGTCGTCGCTTGCCTGTTATAACATTAACCTGTATATTTTTACAAAAATTCCCTGCAATAATCTATTAATGGATTTGTTTCGTTTTGTTTCACTCTAGGTAATCCATCGGACTTGATTTCACTGCAGTTTATAAATTTTTTGGAACACTTAGTAATATCGATTCACAAACAGCAAACTAAAAAAAAGCAAAGCAAATTTAAAAACATACAATTGTAATTGCAACTAAAATTAGCGGCTGAGCCTGTCAATAATGAACACATTGAAAATATTGTACCACTTATTATTTAAGTACATATATACGTACATAATATGTATTCATGTACATTTTACAACCTATTATTCTAAGAAAGATATAATCTGTAGAAATACAAACTGAAGATAATAAATCTCATTTGCATATTTCAGAATAAATTGATTGTGAATTATGCAACTTTGCGTGAAAAGTAGTTTAGGCATTTTTACGACTATGGCTCGTAACATTTTTTTGCGACATCGGCTCATCTATGGCAGTCATCGCCTTAAGATTTTAATATCGGCAAAAAGAAAGCAAACTCGACTCCAAAGTTGATATTGTGTGTGCCAGTACCTATGCCCATCACCAATGAGGATCCTCACAAGGAAGTTGCCACTCAATAACCATCTGAATATAAAGTGGGTCTTCGGAATAGATTGAAAAAAACTTTCATAGCATCTCATTGACATTCGAAAACAGAAAAAGATAAACAAAATATTTATATTATACTGTGGAACTTAGGATGCTCACAATTCGGAAGGCCGCACTGCTAAATGTCAACGTGCGATAAATATTCTCGCAGATAAAAGGGGTCTGAAGATTTTGGCCCTAACATCGGTCACCATTTTGTTTTTTTTTTCATAATCGCCGCGCACAATAAATATTTGGATAAAGGATACTAAAACAAACAAAAAATGTTCTATAACATAATGTCCTAAAGCGACAGATTTCAGAGTTATTCAAATATGGAGGAAAACAAGATCCGTCAAGTGCGAGTGTGACTCGCGCGCCGAGGGTTTCGAACGGTTGTCAAGTATACCAATATGTACTAGGTTTGAGACTTTGCTATTTGATGATTACCAAAAAATTAAAGGTACCTACCTACATTTCGGATGTATCGGTTTGCAAATTTCGGAGTAGGTATAGTGGGGTAATAGTAAAATTTTCATCTTTTTTCAAAATATTTAAAAATGTACAAAACGTACAGAAATTTTGGAAATTTATCCTCCCCTTTATTGTCAATTTTTCAAAAAGTGTCCTTTTACAGACTTCTCTATATTTTTCCTGTAAAATATAGATCCATACCTACAAATTGTTATTTTCATCAGTGAATATTTCAGAAACCTGACACTTTATGACATTTTGTATTTGTTTTGGTGTTCTCTATCCAAATATATGACTTTTATTGTGCGCGGCGATTTTGAAAATAAAATCAAATTTTAGGGCCATCCTCCATACAAAAATCTACAAACCCCTTTGGATCATACCACACTTCTTTTTAAACTGAATTTTATATAGAGTTTTCGTGTACATACTTCTGATTCTATCATATTTTTGTCGGCGGGTTCTTACAGAACGAACCCGCCGACACAGTCTGGCATGCCTGTCGCATGCCAGACTGTGTCGGCACAATATTTCGGTGTTGATTATGAATATTGTGGGCCACCACCACCGTGTTTTGTCCACTTATCGGCTGGCCGGCGACTTTGTGTAGACGCTATACGACAAAACCAAAAAAAAATTGTAATGCTTTTTTAAAATGCGGGCGAGTTCTTACTGTTTGTTTTGTAATGTTTTGTTTTAGTTTATGTTAATTATGTAGGCATGTTAATTTCAAATTTCTGTTCTGTATAGGTTACGCCTTAATTTATCAGTTTTAGATGTTTCTATATTCTTCTCTTGCATTACCTACATCATTTCTTACACTTGCTACTTCTGCCATCTATTTAATTAATACTCATGTGTAACTCTGCCTTTCACCTATTCAAATAAACTTGACTTATTTATGTTTAACTGATTATACTTATGCCTGTGCTGTTCCTGTGAAGCCAAATAAATCTACAACTGAAAAAACTTTGTATGTAAAATTCAAAGGAACACAACCAAAACATTACAAAAACGAAGGGAAGGCTGTTTGTTCTAAGTATTTTATTCCTTACTTGGTAAGTTAGAGAGCCACCAGTGATTATGCTATTTTAATTCGGTAAACGCTTCCCGATTCCAGAAAAGTAAGATGTCTTAAGTATGAAAACTCTTTCATACTGAAAGAGAACAAGTACTCACTTGTAAGAAAGTTCGTCTTTGTCTTAGACTAAAAAATCTTAAAAATCTTAGACTGTCTAAGATATTTAAATCCTACTAATAATATAAAGCCGAAAATTTGTGAATTTTATTTGGTTACCTAAGATCTCCAAAACTACTGAGCAGAACAAGATGAAATTTGAAGCACATTTAAAGCCTAACTTAGATAATAGGCTAGGTATTTATTATATGAAAAAAAAAGCTTGCGAAGCCGCTGGTAGAAGCTAGTATCCAATAACCAAACGTTAGACTAGAAATAATTGGGCCTAGTTAGGCCCGGCCGGTGGATAATACAAAATAAGTTGGTACCTACACCATTATGGATTTGTTCCACATTCGCCTCACTTGTTCGCCCCACATTCTAAAAAATTCTGCTTCTGCCCTATGTCAAAAATATTTCTGGTTTCGCCCCACATTACAAAAGGTACCTACAAAGGGAAAAGCACAGTGGACAAATAAAACCAGTTGATATACATACAACCCTCTATGGAGCATATATAGGTTGAGCAGGTCATTTCAGCTATGTATCTGCGAGTGTATCCATAATGATTCAAGAGTGTCAGTATTACAAGTTTTCGAGGATTTACAAGTATTGTAACGGATACATTCTACAGAGCACCAAAGTTATCGACATAGCTTTAAGAATTAGCAAGCTGAAGTGGCAGTGGGCCGGCTATAACTCGCGATGAATCGGCAACCACAGGGGTAAATGTGTTCTTGAGTGGAGGCCACCACTCGGCAAACGTAGTAGGTACACTACATTCACCTAGTAGTGATCGTGGCGTCCTACAGGATGCCTTCCGGCCAGGTTGGAACATGACCTGTGAAAGACTGCAAGCAGATGCAGGATGCCGTAAGCTGAAGACAGGGCGCTATGATGCTCATTAGGGGAGGCCTATGTCCAGCTGTGGGATAACGTAGGCTGATGATGATAAAAATTACAAGTATTTTAAGGGTACCTAAACAACCAGGTGTTACGGCTTATGTAAAATTAATAAACAAACTTGTTGTGACAAAACAATTCAGAATAAAATATAAAATACTAGCTGACCCGACACACGTTATTTTGTCCTAACTATGAATATTGAATTCGAATTGAAATTATGGTCGTTAGGTTTTCTTGAATATTAATATTTTATCCGCAACTTTTTTAATTTTTTCACTCATATCCTGACAGTAACAAACACAACAAAAAGGAATTAGCGAAATCTGTTCAGCCGTTCACGCGTGATGCCCTGACCAAGGGGAATAGGGATTCATTTTTATATGTATACCTATATAGACTAGCGGTCCCGACAGACGTTGTACTGTCCTAACGGTAGCCTGATCACGACGCCATCTATCGGGTTCAATTGTATTTTTAAAATATCCAGGGACGCACTTAAATATACACACAAAATTTCATCCAAATCGAGTCAGCCGTTTAGGAGGAGTTAGGTGACTAACACACGTACAGAAAAATTATATTATGTAGGTCGTATGTTATTAGATTCAAGATTGCCCGGACTCTTAAGAGACCGGTGTCCTCAGTAGCACCAATCTCAATCACACGCACACACCCCCACACATACCTACACACACCCTCACACACTCATACACGCACACCTATAGAATTACATGCGCGCTCACTTTCCAAATAGCTAAAATAAATAAATATCAACTTTATTTTCTGTAAATAATAAGCTCTATATTTTAAGTAGCCTTATATGTATAATAACTACTAGCTTAACTTAAAGTACGTTCCAAATTCTATTGTTTGCGGCAGAGCGAGATTCCCCTACCACAGGTAAAATACTTTACTTAAAAGGGGTTTTCAAACACTGTTATATAATGTAATTTAAGTTTCTGAATAAATATTTTGTATTTGTATTTTGTATTTTTTGTAAGATTATATTGGTCACACATGAGGTACCCATCCTCCGTTTGTTTAAAAATTGGTCTTAGATTTGTCTTAGTAGGAGACTTCTTGACGTGGTAAGGTACCTACATCACGTCAAGAAGTCTCCTACAATAAAGGAGGCTTAGGCCGCCTTATTTGCTCAATAGTTGGCATCTGTCTCAAAGACAAAAGACGTCGAAAGCCCTTCCACGTTTCTAAGGTTCGTTCACTGTTTATAAGTCAGAAATCCCCTTGCTGATCGACGTTTTGACATGCATTTGTAGGCACGTAGGCACTAAACAATAACGAGATGGTATTAGTTTCGGATTGGATGGATCAGTTGAGCTAGGTACCTGTAGATTGTTTGCAACAGTCTGCTGTTAGCTTAATTGTTCCAATTGTAAATACTATTTCTAATTTGTTTTTATTATTTGATTGTAATTTTCTTTGTTTCGGATGTCCCTTTATACATTTAGTTCTCTATTTTCTACAATAATTCCTCGCGTACGTAGGTTGTCGATCGTATAATCATCCCGTTTGTTTTTACAAACGGGATGGCGGGATGGCGGGATGGCTGGGTGGTTTTCAAAACGGTGCCACTCAGTTAATTGCCTAATCTATTCCGATTGTGAAAGATAATATGGCGAAACGTCGTCACTTCAGACGGAATGAAATTGTAAACACCAAAACAAATAACTATTTTACCCAAATTAACAGAATAAGAATATTTTATTGTTACTCAATCAAAAACAAACGTGTTTTATAGTAACAGAGACAAAACAGCTTTTGTATTGAGCCACAAAACGATTTCTATCCCATGAGTTGGTTGTAAACACGTTAGAATCAACACTGGTCTTTAGAGAGAGCCGTTTGGTAACTCACAATTTTTAGATCTATAAAACAAAAATTGTTTAGAAAAAGGAATGAAATGTTAAATAACAAAGAAAATAACAATCAAATAATAGAAACAAATTAGATCTAGTATTTACAATTGAAACAAATGAGCTAATAGCTCATAGGCCCGTATTGTGAAGCTCAGTCATCGTTCTATGGTTGAGTAACGCTTTTTATGACATAAATGTCACTCAAGCATATGACTGAGCAAGCTTTCATAATACGAGTCTTAATTACATACGAAATCCTACAAATCCACCCTAATTAGGAGTTGATGTTTTGAATGAAAATAAACTTTATAAAATCTTAAATGCATGTAATTAACTCTTTAAACGATAAAATAATTTTGGTCACGTTTTTTAACGTGACGACAACATTTTGTTATGAACAAATTCAGTGGCTTCCTCATTTCACGCGCTTTTGCGCGTTAAAAAACGTGACAAAATTTATTTTATCGTTTAAAGCGTTCTAAACAAATTAAGTCTGTACTCTTTAGTTTACTAATTAATAAAATATGGTGAAGTTTCAATAGTTCGGTTACAATTAAGTGGACCGGACGTCTGAGTCGCACGAGACTCGGTAGTTCGACTCCATAATTGGCAGTTGGGCAATTGGGGGCAGGCAGCCAGCGCCTCCTGCAGAACAGATGCACCACCAAAATGCGATGCTCAGCCCGCATACCCAGCGTGGGGTAGTCTCCACGCTGGGCATGGGTAATCCCGTAGTTGGTATTACCCCGTTTTGGTTATTAAAGCGCTTATCACGGTCAAAAACTCTTTATTTCCATAAATACAATAAATGTACACTTAGAAAAGGTCAAATTCTTAATTATTAAACACTGACACGGAAATAAAGTGATATTTTTGATTTCCGTCGCTTCGGTATGTAGACTAAAGTAAAGAAGCGACGAAGAAATCTTTAACCTGTGGATACCTAATGTCCAGCAGTTGACTGGAGCATGCATTATAGAGCACAATTGGATCCGCTCAGAAGCTCAAGTCATATATATTCGTGATTGTATCACTCATACTATTATCGCCACTTAATGGTATTGTTTAGGGTTCCATACCCGAAGGGTTAAAACGGAACCCCTTTTATAAGCCTCCCTGTCCTTCCGTCCGCCCGTCGTCGGCGCGTCCGTCCGTCTGTCACAGGGCTCTATCTCGTGAACCGTAAGAGGTAGACGCTTGAAATTTTCAGAGAATGTGTATTTTTCTTGCTGATATAACAGTGAATAATAAAAATAAAACAAATATTAAAACGCCGTAGATCTACCGTAACTTTACCTACGTGATATTTATTTTTAGATACCAATGTATACTCATTCGTGTACTTGTTTGTTCTGTTTGAGTATAGGTAAATCTATACGCAAATATAATATAGGTAAATCTTTAAACCGAAACTAAAGGGGGCTTCCATACAAAAACGTGTTATTTTCGCGGCTTTTGCTTTTCGTTTGTCAAGCCTTTATCATTTGAACCACAATATAAACTTTCTATGAATAAGAAACATTTCAACTGTAATAAGAATAAAAACAAAAATATATAAAAAAAGTTGATAATTTAAAGGGGTCTCTTTAATGTCTATTTGATGTTCTTTGAAAAAGTTGTCTGATTTTACGGTAAGTGCGACTCGCACTTGGCGGTTTATTTTTATTTGTGAATGTTAACATGTCGCCTCTACCACAGAATAACTGTACAGTTTGTTTTATTTTAAGTTTATTCAGGTTTTCGTTTGTATTATAAATTAGTTCATGTATTGCCGCCAAAGCTATTCTTTATTCATCTTATGTACTTTTATACACAGTACTCTCCGTAATCCGACCATTAACAATCTTTGAATTGTCGTACATAGGCTCCCTCGATACAGGGCTAGCCTAGGGTGGTGGTCATTTTAGTAAATAAGTACTGAATAACAATAATACTTATCGTTGATCGTCTGTGATATACTTCAAACGTCGCATTTTAAATACCTACTTTAAAAATGAATTATTATGATTTGTTGTATTAGTTTTATTTTTAGGTATGTATGTACTTACTTGTAAATATATATGAATTTCTGATTGTCCGTTTTATTATATTAATTCCAATAGTAAAACCACTTTATTTGTTTCGATAAAACTGATTTTGTTTATATAAACACTGCTATAAATCACTTGAGCATTTTTATTACTGACTGTATCTCATACCAGTTAGTTTGTTTTGGGATTCGTTTATGAGTGGTATTCGTAAGGAATAGAATTTAATGAGGACAATAAACAAATGCCATTTGGTATTACTTTTTTGGTATTAGAAAGGAAAAGATCATCACAAATAACTTAACACTGATACGTCTCGGCAACAACAGAATCTCTCCTATTATATAATTACTCTTAAATTAGATTACCTCCTCACCATGCACTAGTTAATAAGTCATTAAGTTTGTATCATAATTGTACTTTATTAATTTATGTTTCTTTATTAGACTTGTGTAGGTATTTGTATCAGTTTAAGCTGTTATAAATGATTTATATCTTATCTTTTATTAAGCGTGTCCCCCGAATAACTGCAATCCCCAAAACAGGTAAAAGTAGATTAATAAACCTTATTTTTTGTTCTAGCGGCAAGAGAAATAAGCACATTCTCTGAAATTTTCATCCATTTACGTTTCATGAGATAGAGCCCCGTGACAGACGGACGGACGGACGGACGGACAGCGGAGGCTGAGGACTAAAAGTGCTCGACGAATAAGTTTGAAAAAGAGTCCAGTGTGTCTACCATGAGTTTTAACAAACTATACTCGCTAGCGACTGTAGTTAAAAACATGTATGAAAACTTGAACAGCGCCTCTAGCGGATAGTTGGGTACTAAAATGCGTAAACTATACTACTACAGCGACTGTAGTTTGGGCTTCATTTGCTTAGAATTTGGTACCATGAGTTACAAATTTGATAGATGTCATAGTAACATACTATTACTACTGTAGTTACGGCTCTCACCGACATTTAGCTTCGTGAAATGACTATACCTAGTTTGTGAAATATTTAGCGATTTTTGAATTAAAAATATTTATTAGAGCACTTTGTGTCTTGGAAATGTTACCTACTGCCGAATAAGAAGATGAATGACGCTAACAAAGAAAGTTTCCATGTGATATGCGTGTTCTAGTTGGAAATCAACTTCAAACTATATGTGACACCAAGTTTGTGAAACTTTATAGATTAAGTACTTATTAAAGATTATCCAAAGAAGCTTTGGAGAATTTTTGTGATTTATTGAAAAATGCTAACTTACCATGTACAACCACTAACGTGGGATAAGGACGACCGATGTGGCGCGGTGGGCGAAGGTCCGCCAGCGACGCAGGAGGTTGCGGGTTCGATTCCCGCCTTGCGACAAATATTTGTATGATCTGAAAATATTTGTTCCGGGTTTTTTGGGTACCTACTTTCTATATGTACCTACATAAATAATAAAAAAAAATTTGTAATGTAGGTATTGTATTAAGTACCCATAACACAAGCTCTGCTTACTTTGGGGCTAGATAAAACTGCGTGGGTTGTCCAGCATTATTCATTTTATTATTTTTAGAAAAATACTAACAGACATATGTATGTTAGTATTTTTCTAATAAAAAAATAATAGTTAATAACAACCATTATTTCTAAATGCGAGACACTTGTTCTAGGCATTTTAGTTTGTAAATACTTCGAGTTGAGTGAGTGCAAGCGAGTCGGAACCATTCGTAATACGAATAAATTTGGGCTGCATTAGATTTTATTGAAATAAGTAAGTCAGACGACTTTCTACATTTGACGAATAATAGTACCATATATTCTATCTTCTGTCTCTATCATCGTGCATTATTTAAAAAGAGATGAAAATATTCAATGTGAAGTGAGTATCGCATCCCAATGACGCCAACATAACAACTCAAAACTACACAAGGTGTAGTTGTAACTATAACGTAAGTAGTAAGCACCAACACAGCTCATGATACCAATAAAGAAGCTAACTATACTATCTGCGTATTTACGTAACTACTGTAGTAACGTCAGGCGATCTAACTGTCACAACTCATGGTAGACACACTGAACTTTTTTCTCACTATATGGCAGCCATTAAAAATTTTGCTTTCCACGAGTGGTAATGCTCGTACGTCATCAGTACGTCTTTACTTAACCTCACAACGTCACAAGTATGATGAAGTAAGAAATAAATAAATAAGTAATGCGGGACAATTAACACAGCATCATCTAGCCCCAAGCTAAGCATAAGCTTGTGTTATGGGTACTAGACAACTAATACAATACACTAAATAGATAAATACTTTATAATATACAAAGAAAACACCCAGAACACCCTGAACAAATATCTGCAGATCGTACAAACTTTTGTCCCGAGGCGGGAATCGAACACTGCGTGACGGATGACCCGGAACTCTCTGGTGTGCATTGAGGATTAGGTTTATTGAGCACTAGCTGCGCCTGCGCGGAAATTGATTGCACACCCCCTAGGGGTAGTTTTGTAAAAATAAAAAATACGTGTATCATTAATTATTTACTTTATAGTTTATTTATACCGAGTTTTGAGTGAATCGATCAAAGGAATAATAATTTTCCTTAGAAACTTTACCACCCTTTTAAACCCTACAGAGGTAACATTTGGAAAATTAGATAACACTATGTGTTATTTTAGAACTTAGACTATCTGCATACCAAATTTCATCTAAATAGGTTAAGTAGTTACGGAGATACGTGGTAACAAACATTCACACGAACAATCCCCTTTATAATATTAGGTCCTTACATATGAAATTGGCGTTTTGTATGGGAGGAACAAAAAGTCGAATATTTTTTAATATAATATATTTAATTAATCAAAGTATGAACCATTATTTTCTATGCACTTTTGCCATCTTATAGGTAGTTCATTGATCCCTTTACTAAAAAAACCAGTCGGACGGGAATCAATAAAATCTTTGAAGGCGATTTGGACTGCCCCATCGGAGTTGAATTTTTTCCCTTGCAAGAAGTTATCCAAATTTCGAAAAAAATGGTAATCTGTTGGAGCAAGGTCCGGGGAGTACGGAGGATGTCTTAGACTTTCCAATTGAAGCTCTTCTAATTTAGTAGCCGTCTGTTGCGCAGTGTGTGGTCTAGCGTTGTCGTGAAGCAGCAGTGGCGTGGAGCGATTGACCAGCCTAGGTTGTTTAGCCGCTAGCTTTTCCATCATGGTTTGCAATTGCTGACAATAGACATCAGCCGTAATAGTCTGGCCAGATTTGAGAAAACTGTAATGAACAATACCGGCACTAGTCCACCAAACGCTTACAAGTAACTTTTTTGGGGTTAATTTTCGCTTGGGGCAGGATTTGGCTGGCTGGCCAGGATCCAACCATTGCGCTGAGCGCTTCCGATTATCGTAAAGAACCCATTTTTCATCACAGGTAATGATTCGGTTTAAAATACCTTCATTATTGTGCCGGTTTAGTAATGTAACGCAGCAGTCGACGCGCGTTTGCCGGTTTGCTTCAGTCAATTCGTGAGGTACCCACCTTTCAAGCTTTTTAATCTTCCCAATTTGCTTCAAGTGAATTAAAACAGTTTTATCACTAACATCGCAGCCTGCAGCTAACTCGGACGTGGTTTGCGATGGATCCGCTTCCACAATAGCCTTCAACTCTTCATTATCAACTTGAGTCTCAGGCCGTCCACGGGGCTTGTTCTGCAGGTCAAAATTTCCAGAACGAAAACGTTGGAACCAAAAACGAACTGTGTTTTCTTTTGCAACACGACCGCCATACACATCATTCACCCTTCGAGTTGTTTCCGCAGCACTAGTGCCACGGCGGAACTCGTACACGTAAATAATGCGATATTTTAAGTTTTCCATTTTGTAAAATGAGTGACGCAAACAGAAAAAAACAGAAGAAAACAAAACAAATGAATGACGATCATCGAAGCACAAATACATGAGTCTATAGCTGTACAAATTTGAATTTGGAATTCCTTACCAAAGAGGAGAAATTTGTGATTAAAGTGGCCAGTACGAAAAACGCCAATTTCATATGTAAGGACCTAATATTAATATGATGCCTTTAATAGGGTTTCAAAGATCGGAGATCAATTTCGAAACCCTTATGGCATTGCTTTTTCTGTCCTTTTTTCCGTCTTTAATATCTCAGCTACTACAGCAGCAAATAACGTTAAATTTAAAATAATAATACATTACGTGCGCCTACAGATTAAAACAAAAAAAAAAAAATTAAAATGAAGAAAATCTTCATACAAATAGTACAAATTGTGATGTCGAAATTTTAGAAGAGACCTACAAGTTCAAGTGGTGTATCAAAGGTATCAATTTGTACATTTCAAAACAGTTTATGAAATTTCTGAAGGTTTCATATTTTTTTAAATAATTTGAAAAAAACTCGAAATAATACACATTCTCCTCACTATCTCCGAAGTTTGCCGAGCGATCTATCTGAAATGTATGTAGCGGATCTATATTTTACAGGAAAAATATAGAGAACTCTGCAAATATGCAGGTCTCGACAGAGCCTACATATTTGCTCCCTTTGGGGTCGAGACCCTAGGTCCGTGGGGTACCGAGGCTCTCCGGGTTTTTAAAAAGTTATCTGAGCGTCTGGTCGACGCGACGCGTGACCCGAGAGCTGGCGGATATCTGGCGCAGCGCATCAGCATTGCCATACAGCGGGGCAATGCAGCCAGCGTCTTGGGGACGCTTCCGACTGGTATTGATATGGATCAGTTGAGCTACCTGTAGATTGTTTGCAACAGTCTGCAGTTAGCTTAATTGTTTCAATTGTAAATACTAGTTATAATTTGATTGTAATTTTCTTTGTTAATAAAGGCCATTGCCGCATTAAAAAAAAAGAGAACTCTGTAAATTGACAACTTTTGAAAAATGGTCAAAAGGGGGGAGGGGAAATTTTTTAATAAGGGGGCCTCATCGAGTGGGATATCAAATGAAAGGTATCGGTTTGTACATCTCAAAACAGTTTTTGAAATTTCTGTAGGTTTTATGCTATTTGAAATATTTGGAAAACAGTCGAAAAAATACCCATTCCCCCCCCCCATATCTCTGAAGTTCGCAGAGCGATCCATCTGAAATATATGTAGCGTTTGTAGATATGGATCTATATTTAACAGGAAAAATATGGAGAAGTCTGTAAGTAGACCACTTTTTGATTAATAGTCAATAAGGGACGGGGGGGGGGGGGGTGATTTACAAAATTTCAAAATGGGGGCGATATCAAATGAAAGGTATATAATTGAAATATTAAAAAAAAACTCGATAATTTTACCCTCTGTACTCCGAAGTTTGCAAACCGATACATCTGAGGTTTAATGTTTTGGTAAATAGCAAAGTCTCTAACCAGTACCTAAAGTACATATTGGTATACTTGACAACCGTTCGAATCCCTCGGCACGCGCGTCACACTCACCCTTGACGGATCTTGTTTTCATAAGCTCAGACTTTAAAATGGTCAGATTTTCAAATAGTCGCTCTTTTTAATCGTCACCCTTTTGAATCGTCTGCCATATCCAATTCACACACGTCGTCTATATGTTCAATCACAATATTTTTATTAATAAAACATGGTTAAAGAATAGGTACTATGATTAGGTATACTGCTTTGTCCGTTCAGTTGGATGTTTCGACATAACAGAACACATAATATTTTTGAATAGAACCGGATATAAGGATGAAGACAAAACGAACCCAATTAACCTATTCAAAGAATTCAAAGCAGAATATTTAATTAGGATTCGACATTGAGAGGAAGATAAAATCTTTACGTTCCTCAAACTGAATTATAATTCCAAAAAAAATGTAAGGCTGGTGTTCGATAAAGATTTAAAAGGTAATAGAATAAATCTGGCTCTAGAATGGCTTCGGATGAAGGTCTTATTTTACGAGTAAAGAGTAAGTATCATTGACTGAAGAATTTTTAGAATTTTTAATAGATTAGCAGATGTCGGTAGTGTGTTCCGAAAAACACCTTTAGATAGTAGGTAGGTAAAAAAGCGATACTTTTAATTATGACAACTTTTTTATGTAAAGACAACCTCGCTCTGCCTGCCACTTGTTGTTACGCGCAATATTGCGAAACTTCAATTACTACTTACCTACCTATTAAGCCTACCAATGGGTAGGCTTAATAGGTAGGTAAGTAGTAATTGAAGTTTCGCAATAGGTAATACTTAATTTATTTATTGTTCTCAACTCATTAGTTGAGAACAATAAATAAATTAAGTATTGAGTATCGACGAACATTTTTATATGAGTAGTCTAAATCTTGATATAATCTAAAGGTAAATGTGTAAACGACACGAACTGAGCCCTGAGTTCAATTTAATGATGCTATAGTGCCTGTATCGTGCGGAAATGGAACTACGTAAATTCCATACATAAGTTAGTCGTCATTATGATGGACGTCTGCATACTGTCGTCGTCACATATTTAATAATACTATACTAGTACCATCGTCAAACCGAACTCAGAGCTCAGATTATTCCCATATTATCAAAGCTTATACCTACTCAGTCTTCGATCTATGCTTGAGCAGCATAAAAAAGCCTTACTCAATCATAAATTGATGATTGAACAAGTTTTCATAATACAGGTCTGAGTCTACTTCTTTTTAAGAACATAACATAAGTATTGGTTAAATGCTGACTTAAAAAGCCTTTCCTACGTTTAGTGGTATATTTTGTCGGCCCTTTGAAGGCTGCCCTTGAACAACTCTTTGGGAAAATTGTAATCGAATTATTAATAAGAACCCGGTCTCTGTGTAAATTATTCAAAACGTCTCAAGTTTAGCAGTATCTACCTACTAACAACTTTATTGACAAAGAAAATTACAATTCAATAATAAAAACAAATTAGACTAGTATTTACAATTGAAACAATTAAGCTATCTGCAGACTGTTGCAAACAATCTACAGGTAGATCAACTGATCCAGTCGGAAGCGTCCCCAAGACGCTGGCTGCATTGCCCCGTTGTATGGCAATGCTGATGCGCTGCGCCAGATACGAGTACCTGCCAGCTCTCGGGTCACGCGTCGCGTCGAGCAGACGCTCAGATGACTTTTTAAAAACCCGGAGAGCCTTGGTACCCCCACGGACCTAGAGTCTCGACCCCTACTAAATAATGTATTTAACTATGTAGTTTAGTTTTGATTTACAAAAACCGATTACTTTAAAGTCAGGTAGCGTAGCACAGTTTTAACGCTTTTATTGCCCATGACGCACATAGACATGTTTACCCGGCTGCTCAGACTGAGCATTGAATGCGCTCAAGAAATATAAGTAGATACTTACTGCCTAACACATATCGGTAGGTAATCGAACTGGTGCAAAATTTGTCAATTTTCGACGTTCGAAACGAAGTTATTTTTATATTCGTTACTATTAAAATTTAGTCGTGAGTCTACATGACCCAACTATTTTTTTTTGTATATTTTCTAAACTGTACATTGAATTGATACATTAACCAACATAAAAAGTACAAAATCAAAAGTAAAAGTTTATATTTCTATCCAAAAAATTAACACCGAAGAAGTCGAAATCCTCGTAAAGGATGAAACGTTGGTGTTCTTCCAACACAAACAAGATTCGTACTTAACCGCATAAGCGGGTTAACTACGAATACACTACAAATACTGAATATATATTCATAACTAGTTTCTGCCCGCGGTTTCGCACGCGTCATTTCTATGGACACGACTTATCATTTCTATTACATGGGAACTGTTTTATGGGGTAAAATGTATGCCTATGTTTGATTCCAGGCTAAGAGCTACATAAAAACATCCAAAACAAACAAACATCCAAAGGTTGCCTGGAAGAGATCGCTGTTAGCGATAAGGCCGCCGATTGTGCCACATTATATATAATTAGTATTAAGTTCTTGTTTTATAAGTGTATTGATGGTGCAATAAAGTGATAATCTATCTATCTATCTATCTAAAACTATGCAAAATTTCAGCCCGATTGGTTCAGTCGTTATGGCGTGAAGAGGTAACAACCATCTATCCATACATCCATCTGTCCATCCATCCATCCATACATCTAAACATCCAAACTTTCGCGTTTATAATAGAAGTGTGATTAGTGTGATGAATCCAATCGCAATCTTTATAACACTACCTATTAACATGCATGCAAAATTGAAATCCTCTGGTAAGGTTTCAGTTTCTGTTATACTTATATTTTGATTTTAACCACAAATTAAAAGACAACTCTCCATAACTCACGGACTAATATGCAGTCTGAAAGAATACCATCCAATTAGCAATAATCACAATGCATCAAGAGTGAATTGGTGACTTTTACAGACCTTTATAATACATGTCATCGTCGGCCACATTGTCACTTACCAGCAGGTGAGATGGTCAATAAACGAAGGTCTATTCGCTTTAAAAAACAATAATTTAGAAACTGATTTAGTTAGAATAAAGAATACAGAATTTATTTATAGTCACACACATGTTAAATAAAAAAAGCCAGGGAAATACAAAACCAAAAAAAAAATGCAGGTACGTAATAAACAAAAACAAAGGCCTTAGGATATAAATTTAGAACATAATACAAAAGCAAACATGCTGTTCCTTTTTTAACCCTTAAGACTGTACTACATAGAGTCCTAAGAGTTTAAAAAGAAAAAAATGGTCTTTCCCTATGTGCGCGGCTAAACAGGTCCAGTCTCAGCTTGTTGTCGTTATCCTCTGAGGTCGATAACGATAGTTAGTATTAAGTTCTTGTTTAATTGTTTTATGAATTGATGGTGCAATAAAATAATAATCTATGTAAACAACTAACATTTTTCTATGGCATTGGTTGTGCCAAGCAGCTGTGTCACGGCAGATCAACGATTATAATGGACTACTATCTCGCACCATAAAGGAAACCAGGTCAAATAACACGTTATAATGGAACGGACAAGGAAACTTTCGTCTGCAGCCCTCGACTGGTCCCAGGTAGACTGCTTCTCCGAACCTATAAGCTTCCAGGAAGACCTCCCAGGCTGCTCTATTTTCTTTGCCTGGCTCCAAGCTGAAACAAGACCGGCTCATTAAATTCTAGGAGATTCCACTCCATTTACTCACTTTTGAAGATGTTAATGGGGGTCATTATGTTGTGTACAATAGAGAATTTAATAACTGAAAATTGCTGTAGTAACGACATTTCAAATAGCATCTATTATTTTTAGCCTAAAGTACACAGAACTTGTTTTAGGGACCTGGTGACTGTGGTTGTAAGTATGTACTTTTTGTATTTACAAATTTTTGTTGATTAATTAAGGATCTATACAATTCTAAAGCATCCACCCCCGAAAAATATTTGGAGACCATTTGTCTACCTCCGGATTCGAATCCACAACCTTCTGCGTCTAAGATAAACTGCGCCTACTGCGCTACAGAAGCCAAACGTACATAAAGGTCAACATTCATCATCTGCAGCCGTCAAGCCAAATACTTCGTTATTTCCTGTTCTGTCCTGAGCTTTTTGCATTCAGATGCCCGTCGCTACGTTACAACGTAGTCGGCTGAATACGCTTTCACACGTCTAAGGCAAATCTTTCTTTGGCGTGAAAACTTAAGGCCTTTATACACCGAACCTGACGACGACACAACCCTTATGTCAATATGCGGCATGCCCGCTGACATTTATGTATTTATTTATTTATAATACAGGCACAACAAACACCTATATTTTAAACTTAGGTATAAGAGTTACATAATAAATAAATAAATATGGAACCCCCACGAAGCTAAGTACAAGCTAATGGTAGATAAATTAATCCAATATAAATTTACTCGCTTTGTTTATTTAAAAGAGTATGGAGTTTATCCGTACCACCTTTTGATGTACCCGAGTCTGTTCGTGTTAGGTATGGTAGGCTACTGCAGACTGTCGGTGCGGAGAGACGTGGAGCTGGTGAAGTACATGGTGCGCTTGCTCCGCGGGGAGCTGCACCAGCCGTCGTCGGTGCTGGCGGCGCTGCGGCTGCGCGCGCCCAACGACTACTCGGGCGCACGCCGCCGCCCCGCTATGCTGGATGTGCCCAACTGTAGGACCAGCCTACTAAAGTTTGCCCCATGTCACTCGCTATGTTTTTGATAAATGCCCTATCCGAAAATAGCGTGGATATATTTCATCAAAACCTGCCGAAAGTCATGGAAATGGCACAGCTCGTGATAGAAACAAAATGTATTTTAGATTAGTATACAATACAATACAATACACTTTATTGCACACCACAAAAAAATACAAAAACAAAGATACAGGAAAAGAGAGAAAACAGGGTTGCATAATGGGCGGCCTTATCGCTAAGAGCGATCTCTTCCAGACAACCTTGGGATGGACACGAAGCAGTTTTACACGTATAGATGATGGCATGATACTTAAATATACAATACATACAATACATAGTATAAAATACATGTACTATAATAATAATAATACATACCAAGTTTTATAAAAAAGATCCTAAAACAAAAAAAAAAACTAACAATTTATGACTGAAGAAAGATAGTGTTTATAAACCTTAATCTTAAATATAGGGAGAGACTTTGCGTATCATATAGTAGTAGGTAGCGCATTCCACAGATTTGTGGCACGCACGGAGAAGGAACAGTATAATAATTTTATTTATTTATAAGTACCTACGTAGATCTAGCATCGCCTTAGGGTTAAAAAAAACCTGTTATGATAAATAAATAAATAAATTCAGTAAAAATGTAGCACATTAAGTTGTACTCAAATATGATAATAAACTTATCAATTACTTCTCGCTACAGGTGGCTTTCTCTACAATACTACAACTAATTTATATAAAACTAAACTTAATTTTACTAGATACTAAAACAAATTTACAACAATAAAACAATAATAAAAGCACAAAATATAAATAAAGTAGAGGTAAATAGAGTTGGCATAACGTAACTTTTCAAGGACCTGTGACTTAAACTTTCCTGTACTATTCGCGAATTCGTCAATGTCTACCAATATTACCATTCTTTCATACGGCGTATAGGCATACAAAGACCTGCGTTGGAGCGACAGTTGTTAGTTAAGATAAAACAGTTTACCTGCCTGAAGTTCTCGCTTGTGCACGGTACAAGGCACATGGTACCCCAGACTAGAAGTAAGGTCAATGCAGTCGAAATTATTATTTACAATTTTATATAACCGCTTCAAGGTATTTACGCCGAGATTCAAGTGAGTGCATATTGTATTTCTCTAAGAGTTGATCATAGGACAGTTAACGCCTTTGACATCTGTACTTTTTGCACGTACCTCTAGAAACTTTCACTGAACCCTTTCAATAGACTATATATATTTGTTGTTCCTTATGGGGACAGCATACTCCAGTTGAGAGCGGATTAGTGAATTATATACATAGGTATAAATAAGTATGAAGACATGCCGTCGGGCTTCGGCCACGCCGGCGACTTTGATGTATGGAAATCTCGTCAACATGACAAGTTACGTTACAACTTACGTTAGCATGAGCGTGAAGCCTCTCCCAACTGCGTTGTCGGCAGGTCGCGCACCCAGCTCACAGAAGAGGTAGCGAGCGCACTGCGCTGAGTCGTAGCGCAATATTGCATTCCATCTTACTTCTGGCTTCTGGAATAAATAGTAATCGAATGTTTATTCTTGAGTGGAGACCTATATCTACAGCATATGCAATGACGACCGATGTGGCGCGGCGGGCGAAGGTCCGCCTGCGACGCAGAAGGTTGCGGGTTCGATTCCCGCCTTGGGACAAATGTTTGTACGATCTGCAAATATTTGTTCCAGGCGTTCTGCCCCTCTAAGCTCTGCTTACTTTGGGGCTAGATGATGCTGTGTGGATTTATTTATATTTATATACTGGTTCACTGCTGGACTCAGGCCTGCTGAAATAAGCGCCTTATTGGCTTTTATGATATGGAGGGTAGTGCCCATAAACCCCACGCTGGAAATGCGGGTTGAGGATCACATTTCGGTGGTAGAATTGTTCTCCTGGAGGCACTCCTGCCGGGTGGCCGGTGATGCCATTTTGTGAAAAGGATAGGCATAGGATTTCGCGTTCATAGGAGCGGGACAGGACATACGTTTACGGAACGGTATTAGCGAAAAAATCATGTTATTGTTTATTTACAAGAAAACTACGCAACTTATGAAGAAACTGGTTCAAATAATTAATAATAACCTACGAATCAAAGCATAAGTAATTTAAATGGACCGCAGGGTTCTTGAGATCTCCTCCAAATTATGTGCGAAACAGTGCACTTTCATGATTTATTTTCATCGTATTTTTTTTCTCTTTTTTATTCAAGAAACTAAAGAAATAATTTAGAATTTTATGTAATTCGAGTTTGTTACCTCGGGGATCCCGTGAGTACTAAGATCTACGCCTAGTTTGACCACCAAACCCGTTAGCACAGTAATGATATCTATACAGTATTCTATCTTCATACAAACGGCCGGAACGTGAGTCGTACCTAGGCGCCTCGTGTTCGGTACCCTCTCGGTACCCAACCAGTCGCGAATGATTCGCGCGCGTTTTTTTTTTTTGTAAGCAGTAAGCGTACGATTAGTGAATATTTTATTGAAATAAGTCCAAGTACTAATTTAATATGGCAAAGAAAACTTATAGACTATATTGTGCTGTTTTTGGTTGGTTGAATTCTTCAATAACGCACCCAGAGATAACATTTTTAAAATTACCTGAAATCTCCGAAAGGTAAGATTATACAATATATATATATTATATTATACCTACCCACTAGTACGTAACTTGTTTATTTTTTAATAGGTAGGTATTTCGCTTTTTCTACCAAGTAAAATACCAGAATTTATAAATAAATAAGTGGATAGGGTGAAAAAAGTAGGTAGTCTTCCTAGGTTAGGCTTACTTATGCACTTAGCTACGTTTACGTTATGTTATTGAATAAGGCGAAATATCATTATGAAATGATTATGAGAGTAATACATGTATTAATAAAACAAAACCTCAGGTAGGTGCCTCCAATGGAAAGCACCTCCCTACCTATAATACCTATAGTAAGATTTACATTATAATTTACTTATTAAATAATATTTTGTAGTAGGTAGTTAGAGGTTTTGTTTGATTGCTGAAGGTGTATCGCACACGCGATGAGATGATTGATAATAAGTAACGTTTGCAGCAGCCAGCGCTTCGAAATCTTCTGTATCAAATTTATAAGGGTGGATTGTTATCAAATCTACTAAAAAAAAAACGTTATTTTATTAAACACTTCCTATTTCATTTAAAACGGATTTTTTTTTTATTATTTAAATATACAATCCCAAAACTAGAAAGAAATTCAAGTAGGTAGATGAAATTAAAATACTACAGGCGGGCAGCCCTAGCGCGTGGTTACGTACCACGTGGCTGTAGGTTATTAGTGATTAGGGAAAATTCAATAAAAAATAATCTTATCTTTCGGATAGTATTTTTATCATTTGTGATGTGTTTGTGTTTTTAGCAATATTTTGTTAGGAACATATTCTACTTACTAGATATTAGATTTATTTAGTTCTTGTATACACAAAGACAACTTAGGTGTAACATAATTTATCTGTACTTGTGTCATTGATCACGTAATTTTAACACATGTTAGAAATAAAAAAGGTACTTACATGTTACAGGTTTTTAGTGAGTTACTTTAAACTATAATATTTAACATAAAAATTAATGTGTAAGTGAAAGTGAATTTTTTATCTACAAAAGAAGGTACTTAAGTGTAACTTAGCCTACTTAGTACACGAACTAGAATTTTTTAAATCTTGTTTTTGCTCTCCTGTAAAGTGTTGATTTTTCACTTGTATCATTTAGCACAGGAGGCACAGAATTGTATACGCTCCTACAACAAAACTCCAGGTGTGTTGCAAAAAGTATCAGTAAATAGATTCAAACAAATTGTCAAAACCTTCCTGTGTAAAAAGGCTTACAATAGAATATCAGATTATCTAGACTCTAGATAATCTGATATTCTATTGTAAGCCTAGATTCTCTAGAGGATAAAAAAACTTGGGACGGGATTTTCTCTAACTAGAAAAGTAACATCTTACAGGCTAAAGGTTTCTTCGTCGCTTCTTTACTGTCTACATACAAAAGCGACAGGAATCAAAAATATCACTTTATTTCCGTGTCAGTGTTTAATTTCTAAGAATTTGACCTAAGTGTACATTTATTGTATTTATGGACATAAAGAGATTATGATTTGATTTGACACCTGTCAGTAGCCACCTACCTTAACGTGTTGCGGTTCGGTGGAGTTTACGTGGGCGATATAATAAAAGCTATTCAACAACACCCAACGGACACATCGTTGGCGCTTTGTCAACCTTCTCCTTCCATATTATTTATTTATTGAATCACTGTATTGTATAGCTTTCGTCCAAGAATTCGTACACGTTTTTAGGTAGAATACATTAGCTATAATGTAGAGTTACACATAATGATGTGAAAGCATCGATCTATGTCAAATGGGAGAAAATAGGAAAGATTTACTCAGATCTATGTGTGAAAGGTAAGGCCTCCGATTGCTATTGATTTGGATCAGTTGAGGTACTTTCTGTTAGTTTGCAACAGTCTGCAGATAGCTCAACTGTTTCATCACACTAATATTATAAAGACGAGAGTTAGGGTGTGTGTGTGTGTATGTACGTTACTCCTTTACACTCAAACGCCTGAACAGATTTGGATAAAGTTTGTTACCAAGATTATCTTATATCCTGGATTAACACATAGGCTATTTTTGACCCCAGAAAAGTACATTGATCCATATAATTCAAATTCAAACTGATTCAATTTATATATTTTATTAGTTACTTGTAATTATCTAGAACTATACAGGGCTACTAAGCAGTTCACGTAGTGTCGTTGTATATCCAATTACCATAACGATATGCCTGCACTACACAGGAGGTACGCAACGTAAGACCTACCATCTTTTCCACCCGCACATCTCGTTTGAACAGGAGCCTGGCGAGCCGCGACGCTGAGAGCGCCTGGTAATCCTTCACCAGTAAATGCACCGAGTATAATACTCCAATTAGCAGCGCGAGTAGGATTATTAACCTGGAACAAGAAAAGTATTGTGATAAAATAAGATATAGAGATAATGATAAAGATGGACGGACATGACATGAGTAAGAAAGGAGTGAGAGCTGATGTGATGACTCATAGAAGTGAATGGAAGAGGAAAACTTAGGGCCCAATTCTGCTATACAATTGCTTTACTATGACAATGGTATCTTCGCAGAAAGTGTCACATAGAATCCTTAAATTTATGAAACTCCAGATAGTGCGTCGGTGCTATTTGCACGGAGAGATAAATTAATAGTGTCAAACTTGGCACTTAGACGCGCGTTCCTCCATCTTTATTCATCATCATTTCTTTCATCTATGATAGGATACCAAAACGTGTCATTCTGTGACGATACCACCGTCATAATGAAGTGATTAGTTTAGGAGAATAAGGCTCCTGTTGTGCCGCTCCCACCTAAGTGGGAAAAGTGCTAGACAATAATGAATAGCGATGATGAGAAACAACCTGTTTGAATACTTTACAGCACATACCCACCTATAACTAGGTAGGTTCAAAGCCGAGTGTCAGCCGATTGACACCGGTTAGTACACTAAGCCTAGGCCAAGGGTACTGACCAGTGTTACGGGGCGTAATGTAACGTGTAATGTGTAATGTAACACAGCGAGCGCTCGTGCAGCCAGTACGGGAAAAGAAGGCGCTCGCAACGTGCAACGAGACGGACGCTAGCACGTAACGTATCATAACCGGTAACACCGGTCAGTACCCGGCTTGAGACTCTGACTTTTTCGGTAAAATTTAAAATGAACTTTAACCCTATGACGATTACGGGGACAAAGCAAATCGTTACAAAATAAACTATTTCGTCTTTCGTTTTATGGACATTTTTTACTGCACATAATTCGTGATTCAAGTTAGTAAGCTAGTGGCAGTAGGTTATATGGTTAGGTACAGAATCTATATTATCCAAAATTACTTCAGTACCTTCATTTGCCCAGTACCCATTCCCATGCCATTAAGGGTTAACTCTCAGGAACTCATCGATATATTTTATACAATTCGGATGACTTATTCGATACTTAACCGTTATCGCGTCATGAATTTAAATGATATATTAGAATATTTTGTGGTTTTATGCCGTAAAATATGATGAAAGGGGGTAATAATGATAATCCGATTTAAATTGGAACATTTTAATCGCAACCATTGGAAATTGTATGCCTTTTACCAGTAGATCTAAAAATTTACCATAGACTAAGCAAAGTATTCCCCCTTGAACAAATTTTCTTAAGGGGGAAAAATTGATTAGGTAATGAAAAACGTTGAGGGGGAACTAAGGAATCATAAAATTAAGTTTCCAGTTTTCCTCCTTTTGGCAGATTGGTTAAGCGTTTGTTTGGGCTGCGCAATGACTCGCTTATCTAGTGGACCACTAGACTAGTGATCTAGATCTTAGTGACTAAATCACTAAGTGATTAATTTAAAATAATGCACACAGCATCTTCTAGCCCCAAAGTAAGCAGTGCTTGTGGGTACCAAGTAACTAATATAGGTACATAATACAATACATATAAATTTTTATTATTATACACAGAAAACACCCAGAGCGTCCAATATTTGTCCCGAGATGGGAATCGAACCGTGAGGACCTTTGCCCGCCGCGCCGCGATCGTCAACTAATACCTAATGATTCAGTTCAGACACAGATTCCTGAGTTTACTGAATTTAGTTTCCAATATACTTCCCTTCCACCACTGAATAACTGTTTAGTTTCCAATTACATTGACGCAAGTCACTTAGGCAGTTGCCCCACCGCCGCCGGCGAGGAAGCGACTAACTATCGGCTATTTTCTCGCTCAAGAAACGTACAATAGATATACGTTCCGTGTAAACAAAAGAGATGCATATAATTATTATTAGTTGATCGCTGACTGTTTACACTGCCGGCGAGGACTCGCTCCACTAGTTTGTCGCTGAGCGACATAAGCTATTAAAGATAATACTCGCTCAGCGATACTTGCTCAGCGATACTTGCTGAGCGATGCTCGCTTGCCAATCGGAACTCACGCCGAGAGACCAACCAGCGGTCTCGCTACGCTCGGCCGCCGCCGCGAGTTATCGTCCGTCGCACTCGCACACTCGCATAAGCGAGTGTTTGGCTATAAAGCCAAACGACAAAACTATCGGAACCAGGTACACACTCACTTCCCGCTGCTCGCCAACTCGTTTCTACTTTCTAGCTTTACTCGCTTCTCGTTCATCGTCGGTGGTGGGACAACTGCCTTAAGTCGATACAAAGGTGAGGTTCAAATAAAACATTATAACTTTGTTAGTCAAATGCAATAACTTTGAGCCACTTTCTCTGACTGACAGTCGTAATCAATTAAGCTAAGCTTTGTTTTCAAGGGGTCTGATCACCCTTTTCTTGTAGGAAATTGTCTCCTCTTTGGGTAAAAATGAAGTCGGCCAGTACGGCCAGATGCCTTAACAAATTAATATATCAATTAGATTGTACCAAAAAACAGCGATGGGTACAACATTTTATGTAATGACTAGGGTTTCCAACCCTACATATTAGGTATATAGTAACCTACTATAAATTGAGCTATGCCTACTACATATCTGGAAAAAAATATAGAAGGCCAAACAACTTATTTTTGTGGCCTTAAAGGGCCCAAAGGAAGATGTCATGCAACAATTCTTTTTTGCGCGAAACGTAACACATCCTTTGCATATTTATTTATTTATTTATTTTAACACTTTATTGCACTTTAAGGTACAAAGGGTGGGCTTAATGCCGAGGCATTTATACCTGCCGACCATAACCATATGGTTTTCACAGGGGGTTGGCGTGCTAATAATAGTTAATAAATATATATATATTATATATACTTATACCTAAATACCTATCTAAAGCATAAATATGAAGCAATAAACAAAAACATTTTATGAAGTAAATTAACTATTGATATAACCTCTTAAGAAAAAGCCTGCGCACCATTTGCTTAAAAGCATCTCGTGTATCTGCCTTTCTAATGTCCATATTGAAGGTATCCTTGGCTTGAGTGGATATCTAGCGAACAGTATCAAACTTCAGGTAATCAAAGCTGAACTGATTTACTGTTATTTAAATGTAGAGGTAGAGTATAAAAATAGTTATGAGTTTTAAAAAAAAATGCTTCTTACAAAAGCTCGAAGCTCAAATAAATATACTTTTAAGAAATAACTTAAGCTTAGTAATTATACTGAAACTAACCATGTTAAACTTTTAGTTAATTCAGTTTATTATTAATTTTTTACGAAGTCATTTGCTACCAAAGTTGTAGTGTTTGTTTGTTATGTCCAAATACATCACTGATATTTTTACTAAATGCATATGAAAGTAAGTATACACGGTATTTAAAACAAAAAGACAATTTTTTCAAATCAAATCAAATCATACATATATTATTCGCAGGAATGTACAAAAGCTTTTAATAATAATAGTAATTTTCAAATCAAATCAAATCATACATATATTATTCGCAGGAATGTACAAAAGCTTTTAATAATAATAGTAATTTTCAAATCAAATCAAATCATACATATATTATTCGCAGGAATGTACAAAAGCTTTTAATAATAATGGTAATTTTCAAATCAAATCAAATCATACATATATTATTCGCAGGAATGTACAAAAGCTTTTAATAATAATGGTAATTTTCAAATCAAATCAAATCATACATATATTATTCGCAGGAATGTACAAAAGCTTTTAATAATAATAGTAATTTTCAAATCAAATCAAATCTTACATATATTATTCGCAGGAATGTACAAAAGCTTTTAATAATAATAGTAATTTTCAAATCAAATCAAATCAAATCATATATTATTCGAAGGAATGTACAAAGGCTTTTAATAATAACGATAATTTCAATACATTTTGCCTCGTCGAGGCAAGCAAAATTAAAATTTTAGGCTATACAAGGTAGGTATTAGTCAAAGATTAATTCTATTCAGATTACTAAAGCTAATATTAAACACTTGAAATGTGTGTCAAAATTATGTTACCTTAAATAGGTCAATAAAAGTTTTATATTCAAAATATTCCTTCATGTCACAAAAACATCTATCCATTAACCACAAACTATTAATTTAATTTTAAATAAATTAAATGGCTTTTAGTTCACTATGCAATTTGTTGTAAATATTTATTGCCTGGCATTCTTTGTTACAATAAAATTTTTCCTCTGTGTTCCGGGGCACAGAGCCTGTCCTTATGTGTTCCGGGGCACAGAGCCTGTCCTTATGTCCCGTCCATCTCTCCATCACATCTGCGTGTGACTGTCTTGTCTCATAATTTGCTTTTTCCGGCTAATTCGAAACAGCTTGACCGATTTTGACAGGAGTTTCACTGACACTGGCAGTGGATGTTATAGCGAGTAATTTATCCTTCTTATTTAGACTTTATTTTTGAAAAAGATTTTGAGCCTCTTAATTTTTTTTAATTTTTAAAGTAAATGTTACTAGTTGTTTGTTTTCGAGTTGGAGCAAAATCAGTCTCAAACATTTTTTTATCTCTAGCTCATAGATTTAAGATCTAAGCTAGATATAAAATATCGCTAGATAGTGTATATTTTGTAGTAAGCTCTGTTATTTTACACTTAATAGTTTTTAACACAATGTAACAGTATAACTACGTTAACAACTATTCTCTATTTTCTATTTATTTTCTATTTTCTCTATCTTACTATTTTTACAAGCAAGATCCCCAAACCTACTATATTCGAATCAAAATAACTTTGCAACCCTAGCAACGACCGCGGCCAATAAAATGGGTCGATACAAAGCCAAAGTGAGTACATAAGTAAGTACATAAGTAAGTATTGAATTGTACTGGACTTGTAACCTATTGTATCCCGTTGGTACTTATACATCTCAACTCAATATACAAACGGAAATTTTGTGGTAATAAGTGATTTGGACAAACTAGCAAGCAAGTTCTTCTAATAAGTATAAATTGTTAAAACTCAGTTTTAAATAAGCTTATAAATATAACGAGCTAAATAAAAACACTTATAAACATTATAATAACTGTTTATTATCTTATTTCCAACATCAAACATTAAATTATTTATTTTAACATTTACAATAAATAATAATTAATACATATTTTATTTTATTTTTAAATTAGTTTTTATAATTGTCGTTGTTTTAATACCACCGTTAACCTAGCAACTTACACAACTTCCGCAACTGGTATTCGATGCCGGTATCCCATACCTGCCGGTACCCGTATAACTGATATCAGTACCGGTGTAACCGATATCAGTACTAGTACAGTATATAATCGTTATCAGTACCGGTATAACTGATATCAGTACCGGTGTAACCGATATCAGTACTGGTATATAATCGTAATCAGTACCGGTATAACTGATAACCGTAATGAACACAACCACTTATTAACACAGTACTTATCTGGTCCTGAGCTCGAACGACAAACGCCAATTTGTGAGGTATACACATCGCGTATACATTTGGTCATTTCAGATGTAGTCGTGCGTGTACTACACATACCATTTGCGTATCGCTGCTCATTGGCTGCATTTTGATAACGAATGAAAAAATAAAGAAAATGCAGCTGATGTGCGGCGAAAATAAAGTACCTACCTATAAGTGATACACTCCGAATACATCTGAGTTGACCAGCAGGTAGGCAGGTGCGTAGGCTTATTGAAAATCTTCCATATGGAGGAAAACTATACCAATATAGAGGTATACCTACCCACCTACTACAAGACATAAAGAAGCTTTCGCTGAATCCCTTGTTCATAAGTGTGTGGATTTTAAAGTGTGAGATCAGTCATTTTCTGTCTGTTTTTTCTGTGTTCAATCCCTTAATGTGTTTCGTTTGTTCACTGTGTGTTACCATTACTGTAAATCATGATTTAGAATTTAGACGACATCAAGTGTAAATTATGTACCTAGGTACCTACAGTCGATAAATCGTTCTACTCGCTTATAGAGTTCTACGAACTGCCAGTTTGTTAATAATAGTGTTACAATGTATATTGAATTTAATAATAAATTTTTATGATCTTATAATTTATTTATTTTGAATCTATAAATTATAATGTATTGTTATTTAAAAAATAACCTGTTGTACTATAATGCCCACTCGACTTATAACTTGGTGTTATCTATAATATATTGTATTGTATTTTAATAAAAACTGTAAAAAAAGTGTAATAAAACTGTTACCTACTTAATTTATTATCGGCTTAGGTAGTAAGTAGCTTATAGAAGCTTAGGACGGAATCTGATACAACTCAAAACAACAAACAAGCTAGAGGTATAGGAAGTTATAGCTTTGTTTATGAATTTAAGTGAATAGAATCTAATAAAATAAGTTATTTTAGTGGTGTGACCTATGAAACATGCCTTTTGGTTTCTATCTCACTCTTACGGGATATGTGACTAAACCGTTAAAAGTGAGATAGAATTAAAAGCATTTGTATGATAAAAATAAGGGCGCCAGCCAACCCTGCAATTTCTTAGGGGCTATCTATAAAATCCGTCATACGAATTTCATGATTTTTGAACTCTCCCGTCCTTGTCACAGCTAGTCACATTCGTGTCACCACCCCCTTGTGTGACGTCACATATTTTGCAATTTTTCTCCATGAAATGTGAATTTAAACAGCAGTTCCAAAATTAGTTTTATTTTAATTTAAGATATTTTTATAAAATATTACATCAAACATTCGAAATGGTAATTAAAAAGTTTTTTGTTATCTTTTAAAATTTGAGTTTTAATAAGTAGGTACCTAGATTATATATAGATTGACGTCACGAAAGTTGTGACCCCTCCCACGCCTTGTCACAGTTGTCACATACCTAATGTCACACCTCGTAGACTCCTTCCTCCTCTTATGGTGTGCGTAATTTATGGATGGCCCCTCAGTGTCCGCGCGGAACCTCTAAACTTTAAAGCATCTTTACACTCGAGCGCGAATCATGGCGTGAAATTGCGGTGCGAATTACGGCAAAACTGCAAAGGCCCCACATGCACGCGAATCACGCGTGCCTTACGAACCCTTTGTCGCGGGACAAAAAACCGACAAGCTACGGAAACGAGGCGCGAACGCGACGCGAAGCTTTGAAAAATATGCGAATGGTTCGCGGCTTCGCGCGTGGTTCGCACGCGAGTAAGGAGAGGCTTTCAGATATCAAACCAGATGGTGCTTTTATTAAATCAGAAAATAACCATTTCTGATTTAATTTCCAAATTTTATTTTACGTTTATTAGGTACGGTATGACATGGCCATGAAAATAAAACATTATTTGATTTAGATTTTATGCTTGCGAGAATAATAAAAAGCTGCCTGAAATTTCGGTGTCAAAGGGACTGAAAGTCCCAGAACTACAAAGGGATCATGTGAAGGTAACGCCATCGGAAGTCAATTGAAAGCGTTGATAGTTTGGTACGTAGTAACTATCTTAGGAAGTCGTTTGAGCGAAATATTCGAAGCTACTAACAGATTCGGCTACCTATGTGTAGTTTACACATACGTACGTACGTGCTAGAATCCAAGTTAATTTTGTAAATTTATAGGAAATTTACGTACATTTACGTAGGATAACAAGAATATCTGATATCAATAACAGTAAACAAAAAGGTAACCACTAACACAAAAACAAAAAGCACGCCCGCAGCCGAAAATGTGCAAATTCTAGTTCGAAAACGGACGAGAGACGAATGAAATGATGCTTTTAAAGCCAAAGTTATTGTGATTTGCTGCGATGATACTTACTCCAGTGTCGTAAAATATATTTCACCAATAATTCTTTAAAACCCTTATTTAAATAAAAATATCTGCAGTTCTAGCGAGTATAGAACCTGGGGGTAAAATTTTACGTATTCGATGACGATTCGATGTCATTTAGCCTACCTTCATATCTACCGCAGCCATAATGAACCTACTAATTTCGTTCAATTGTGTATGACTCGAACATGCTATATGTTATTGAGAAATTCATTTCGGATAATCTCGCGTTCAAAGAGATGAGCTTATCTTTAATAACTTCCCTAAAAAATATTTTAAGGCTTATTTTGTAGGGAACTAAATGTACATACATGAAGTTAAAGAAATAACTTGATACGTTATTCCAGCGTAATTTGTAGGAAACAATATTTCAATCAAGATCTCAATTATTTTTTTGCTCTCTTGCAATATAATTTATTACTCAGTGAACAGCTTTAAAGTAGCTTTTTCAGTAACCGCTTTTAACTAAATTTCTAAAAGAAAATATCAAAAAAGGAATTTTCAAACAGTATATACTTTTTTTTAAATGGCAATGGCCTTTATTAACAAAGAAAATTACAATCAAATTATAACTAGTATTTACAATTGAAACAATTAAGCTAACTGCAGACTGTTGCAAACAATCTACAGGTAGCTCAACTGATCCATATCAATACCAGTCGGAAGCGTCCCCAAGACGCTGGCTGCATTGCCCCGCTGTATGGCAATGCTGATGCGCTGCGCCAGATATCCGCCAGCTCTCGGGTCACGCGTCGCGTCGACCAGACGCTCAGATAACTTTTTAAAAACCCGGAGAGCCTCGGTACCCCACGGACCTAGGGTCTCGACCCCAAAGGGAGCAAATATGTAGGCTCCGTCGAGACCTGCATATTTGCGTCTCTTGAGATCCTCGGCCAAATCTGCCGCCGCACCAGCCCTTACGGATGTCCCCAGAAGATGGGAAGGCGCAAGTGTGTCGACGCATGTAGCGTCCCACACAATGGGCCTCCCCAACTCCCACGGGACTAGTGTCATGCCGTCAGGCCTCTTACCATCGTCACGCAACAGACCATTCGGTTCGAGAATAGCTGGTACGTTAGCGGTGACAAAGGCCCGCCGGATGACGTCGTTAAGGCTGGCATGACGAGATATCCGACCGGCGGCCCTAGTGCACGATAATCCGTGATGACCAAGCTGTTCGACAGCAGTACCGCACTGGCATTGATGAGGCGCGCAACACATTGCACCCAACCGAAGACATGTTGCGATACGGAAAGTTACGGGATCTAATAAAGTGCCAGTGTTAAATGAAGGAAATGCTTGCAACCAATGTCCTGACTCCCATTTAGAAACGGCCAGGAGACGGGCACGATCCGCAGAGCTGGAGCACGTTTGTAACAAACTATTCCGTGTCAACTCACACAGAGGCCCGTCCCATTGCCGTTGAGACAAAAGAGATTTTGGGGGAGCAGCATTAGGGCAAGCATTATGCCAAGCCGTTCGAGCTTCGTCTAAAAATGAAATTTTGAATGAAATTCCAGGTGGGACCAAACAAGATGACTTTAAAATTTTTTCAACTAAAGAACTAGTGCTGTAGACGGAAGACAGGAACGCTGGAAGGGCTACACTTGAAATTTTGCGTATACCTAAGCCTCCCAATTTGACAGGCAGGGAGGCCTGCGACCATGCCTTTTCATCTAAATCGACATTCAAAACCGATGATAGAGTATTCTTTATTATGTTGTCTAAGCCTTCCAAGAGCTCACTGTGTTTCCACAGTTGACTACATCTCAAAGAATACGTAAATTTAGGTACAAAAAGACAAAATCTAATTATTGTAAAAGCCATATGGCTATTAATTTTGAGCAGTCTGTCCGAAGTTTTGTTGAAATTTTGAATTTTCTCGTCTACAAAGGACTGAAAAGACTCATCAAGAATTGGTGAACCAAGGAGGCGAAGGGAACATTTATCAACAACTGTTATGTTGGGGGCTAAACTATTGAATTTTCCAATGATATTGTTTTTGTCTACACAAGAGTCCGAAATAAAAAGCTAAATTATAACTAAGCATGGAAACTTATATAAATTTTGTAATTACGTATTTAAGCATGTGACTTAGAAAGATGATGTAAAAATATCCTTACGAAAAAAATACTATAGATATACAATATTTTTTAAGAATAGTGACTAGACTGTACCTGTTAGGATCAAATGGATAAACATTTTCAAGTTTTATGTTTCGAAAAATCAATTGAAATCTAAGAAGATACTTGAAGCCATACTTGCTTTCTTTTAGAACTTAGCTTTGTTACGAACTTTTTCACTTAGGTACCTAGAAGCCGACACGAAAGAAAAATAAGACATGAAATAGAAATAACATTAAAAATATTTTATTCTATGCTCGAATAAATTAATTGAATTTGTTAGAAACGAATGTACAGAATAAAGTAAATTTTACAATGACCTTTAATAACAAAGAAAGTTACAATCAAATAATAAAAACAAATTAGAACAAGTATTTACAATCGAACCAATTGAGCTAACTGGAGACTGTTGCAAACAATCCACAAATTCAAATTCAAAATGCTTTATTTCCTTTAGACCTTACAAGACTCTTGGACACGTCACAAAATTTAAATTACATAAGTAAAACTAGGAAATAATGTGATCACTTCGATTTTTGTTCACTTAAATTTTTTAAGGACTATCTTTGTAAAGAAGCGAACAAGAAACCTTTACCTACCTTGTTAGGTTGTTTGATTTCGAGTTGGACCAAAACTCGTCCCAAGCTTTTTTATCCTCTAGATAATCTGATACTTTGTAGTAAGCCTTTTGACAAAGGATATGTTTGACAATTTGTTTGAATTTATTTATTGATAATTTAAAAAAAATATCAAGAAGTGACTAGTCTAGAAGTATAAAGGTCTTTAAGATGAAGGATTTTTTTGACTGCATACGCTGCAGAACTAAGTCTCTTCGATAGCTTGTCTGTGTGGGCCCCATTGAAGTTTACTATCTAAGGTTATCTCCCTAACAATACGGTACTATTCACAATTTCTAACGTTTCTCCTTTGACGTTTACATCAGCCTTAACTTGTTTTACATCAGTTAGAATAAATCTTATACATTTCGTTTTGGTTTCCTTAGGCAAAAGGTTATTGACACTAAACCAATGGACTACGCAAAAAACACCTACAGCATCTTGCGACTTCTCCCAAGCATTAAAAATATGCGATAGGTACTAACTCAACACCGGCTTCAGTAGTTGACCTGCCGCTAGTAAACCCGAATTGCTTACCATGTAGCAGGTCATTGCCATTAAAATGTCTAAGCAATTGATGTAAAATAAGTTTTTCAAAAACTTTGTTTAATGTAGGCAGTACTGATATACAGGTAGCTTACTATGGGGCTACACTTGAAATTTTACGACCAGTAACTGACCTCCCAATTTGACAATCAGTAACTAATTTAACAGTACAATAAATAAAAACACGACTGCACTACGCAGGTACTTTAAAAAAACATTATATACCTACCACCATTCATCCGAGTCTGTTCAGGCATTTAAAAGTAATGGTGGAATAAAAAAACTCAGATACATACAACCTGAAAACATAACACTCTTTCATTGGCACAAGGGGTGGAGCGAGAAAAACATTGTTACTAACAGCATAAAGAGTACAAAAAGCAATACTTAAAGTGGCAACTTTTCGTCTTTTCATCTTTCCCACTAATCTTTTATATGAGTCCTGTGATGTGTTAACAGTCCGGCAGCTATTTATAATGAACACAGTACTAAGAGAGCACGCAGCCTTTCCATACAACACCGAATTTACTAATAATAGTTAATAGACGGAATGCTAAAGTTTGCCCTCAACCAACAACCCTAAAATTTTCCTTTGCGGACAAATTTTATCTATTACTTGGTCCGTTTCTAGACAATAGACTAAATTCAATGTCTAAATTTGACGCGCTTAACTATAATAATTGAAAAAAATCTTTTAAATCTACACTTCAAAGTTTATCCTACGATGATACAGAGAAGCTATTACAAATTATCAGGTTAATTATATTTATATACGTAAAGAATACAATAGTGATATAGAGGTAGTTAGAATAGTGATTAATCTAGTTTTACTCAATTTAAGTACCTGCATACCATACAATTTAAGTATTATACACAAATTGTTTGTAACATAAACAACATTGTTAAACTAAATGCTTTTATCGTAATAGTAAGTGATTATTTTATTTAATAATTATTAGCACTACTGTCGCCTGAAACACAGGATTACCTAGTTCAGGCTAAATTGTTATACTTAGCTATACATATTCGTTTAGTGCACTAATGTATTGTCGATTTACGTTCTTGAATATTTTTTTTTATTATTATTCTCTTCATTTATTATTATTATTATTATAATCGTGTAACAAATGCACACACACACAAACAACATCACACCCTAAACGCATATACCGTCTTCGTTCCGTCGCCGATAAAAAGACGGATAGGCACTTCAGTTTAAATTAAAGTTTAAGAAAAGATTTTGCCTCGCCGAATTTAATCTTATGAATATTTAAGTTTAATTTAGGTGAATGCTAATATTACAGCAGCAATTTTTAAATTGTTTGGCGTTTCTAATATTTTGTCGTGTCCTGTACGGTTTAATATAAATTCCGATTCTGCACCATCAAGGCTAAAACTCTGTGCTAAATTGATCAGTCATCAATTTACCTCTTATCCTAATACAATAGCTAAACAGTGTTTTTTTCTGATTATGACGTAGGTGCATACTTAGTAATTAGAAGAAATAAACTCTCTAAACTCTTAATCATATGTAAATTTAAGCTACAATTTGTTTGATTGTTTGCAACAGTCTCATGTAAACTCAATTTTTTCAATTGAAAATATTAGTTTTAATTTGTTTATATATTTTAATTGTAATTTTCTTTGTTACTGAAGGATAAAAGCATATCTCATTTGAATTTAAATTTATTGACAGACTAGCTTTTGCTAGCGGTTTCACACGCGTTATTCCAAAAAAAGGATCTAGAACTACATCTGTGCGAAACTTTAGCCCAAAAATGTAAAACTCGCCGAAACAATTGAACAGATCCAATAGTTTTGGCGAGTTACCCTTTCGGTGACAGACATCAAACATCTAGACACAAACATCGCATTTATAATAATAGTCTGGATAACACCGAAACCTGTCAAAAAATCGCAACATCTATCGATCTAATTTGAGTTTAAGTTATTCGAAGGTTAGTTTTAGCTTAAACTTGAGAGAGATTTATAAGTAAAAGAGATAAATAACAATAATAAAAACAAAAACTTACTTGATTCCCATCTCCAAATTGTAACGTCTGCGCTCAAATAACAGCTGTCAACAATTGTGTAACTTGCCATGCCGTCTTCATTCTGATTCAATTCGAAAACGCCATTACCTTACCTACCCTGCACTTGCACTTCTCACTGCGACATTGTACATGTGCAAACAGTAAAGCAAATGCTTACGGCTTGCTCTTATCATCACAGTTATAATTATTAAAAATGTGAAAGATTGGATGGATGATGGATGTAGGTATACATCATGATGATGTGTAACTTATTCGCGCCAAAAATACTGGACGGATCAGGCTGATAGTTGCAACAAAATTGCACAGATGTTGATCTAGACTTGAAATAAAAGTTTGTTAAATTTTTATCCCATAAATCTGTTCCCATGGGATAGAATTAACCTTTAAACGTTTCCATAGCAACAATGCGAGCGAAGCCGTGGGTTGAAACTAGTTATCGATATGCGGAGGAGGAACGACATAATATAGCAGACAGCGCGCGCTTGAAACTTCCGGTAAGCCAGTATGTCACGGTAAAATGTATTTATTCTAAATATTACGAGTTTAAGCCTGTATTTCAATGCTTATTTTTATGCTGTGCGGAAGCGGTGCTAGATGTATTATGTGTTACATTGTTATTTATGTATTGTGTACACACAGGCAGCTATGTGTTATCCCTAAAAAGACGAAGGAATACCAGAAAGGAATGACATAATATACCGTAAAATCTCGTAAAAACTTTTTTAGGATTGCTAGGCGTTGGTATTAGGATTGGTTCAACTACACAGAGTGGTATGAATATGCATGATTTTAGTAGTCGGAGGTCGACTGAGTGTGTCCATGACATGCGTAGAAAACGGATATTGATGGTGGAATATATAGAGAGTGGAACCTACTTTTGCGAATTTCGATACAGGAAAATTGAATGGAAAGGATCTTGAGCCGACCCGACCCCACTTAGCCTGGGATAAGGACTTATTTGTCAAATAAACATTCAACATAAAACAACCTACTGATACATTTCTACACTGCCTAAGATGCAACACTGCCAAAAACGAAATACGCCGTAATGTAATGTGGTTAGAGATAGTAGGTGCCTCCTTAATTGGAATGCACTATAAGCGGCTTTTGCGGGCGAGGAAAGTGGTCCTCGTTCACTACCAAGACCTAAGGTTGTTTCATTTCCGCGAATACTAGTTTAGAGGAGACTTTCGTCTTATTGTCGTTGAATAACTTTCTGTTACGTCACATCTCGTACGTGGGCATTTAGTGAAATCCTGCATGGTTATTATCTCGTCCTCACCTGTCCTGAGTATTATGTAAATATACCTAATCAATAGTTATTCTATGGTGTAAGTGAAAGGAAGTTCGTTGGTTATTTAGTGCATCTCTAGAACGGACTTGCTGTCGATTCGGACAAAATATATGGGGCACAGTGTCCCAATTGACAATTTTGATTTTAATATTTTTGTTACTGTCGAATCGGACACCACTAAAAATAGCTGCATTGTAGAGTCAGTTAAAAATAAGGTTTCGACCGAGGCGCGGCGGCGCGGCGGCGGCGCGGGCGGCGACACAGCAAGATACGGAGGGTATTGACTGAGCAAGACATGTTTTCTTATCAGCTGTAACTTTTAAACAAAAAAAACGTAAAGCATATGAACAATGACAGGGAGATCTATTCGATGCAGGGAGATCTATTCGACGCAGATTGGAACTCCCGTGAACCTCACTTTATTTGCTCCAGGATAATGGCTACCTGCCGACCGATTATTACATCTTATTAGAAGTATCATCATCATCATCATCATCAACCTATCTTAGTCCACAGCTGGACATAGGCCTCCCCCAATGAGCGCCATAGCGCCCTGTCTTCAGCTTGCCGCATCCAGCATCTGTCTGCAGTCTTTCGCAGATCGTCATCACACCTGACCGGAGGGCGTCCTACACTACGTTTGCCGAGTCGCGGTCTCCACTCGAGAACACGTTAACCCCAGCGGTTGTCGGTTTTTCGCGAGATATGGCCAGCCCACTGCCACTTCAGCTTGCTAATTCTCTGAGCTATGTCGATAACTTTGGTTCTCTGTCGGATGTATTCGTTACGAATCCTATCAGAAAGAAGTATCTTATTATTAACTTCTTACTTACAAGTACCTCACAAAAAGTTTATTAATAGTTTTTATTTTGATTTAGTGTTAGCATTATATCATTGCATAAAAATGTACACAATATAATATATAGTATTAGCCACCTAGCAACATAATTGCGATATATTCCCATCTGCCCCATTAACATCCCCATCAATGGGCAGGATGGGAAAAAAAATCCCATTCACCCCATTACTCAAGTCAATGGGGCAGATTGCAGTGCCCTAGCAAGGTGCATGTTTGAACCTTATTATTTTTGAGACCTGTACAATATGTTTGCAATAAAAAATTTAGTTTACACTCTCCCTCTGTTAGTACTGTCTCTAACCTGCTGTGGCAAAGTTTTTTAATCTATGTGGTTTTAAAGTTAAAGCTGCAGGTTTTAGAATTTTGTGGAGGAAGTTTGCCATTGGGTAGCGTTTGATGACGCATGAGCGATTAAAACAAATAAACGGTTCTAGCAAACTGGTTAAAACTTTAGTATGAACTACAGAATTGTGTACCATTGTTTTACTTTTTAACCTATCCCGGCTCAGCGCTTCATTTCATTAGCAAACAGTGTGAACTTTATGAACTTTCCTTAACAGCTTTTTAATAAATTACTCGATAAACGGCCTATGTCTACCATTTTCTAAAAACTTCTTAATGACTTGCCTTCCAGACCTTTGAAAATTACTGACCATTTTTACTTTTATATGCGAACTTTTTCTCCAGAAAGCTCCTTGCCCGAGTTTGATTTATGCTGGGGTTTTAGATTTTTTATGGCTTACGTAAATTTTGGCATACCAGTTGCTGTCCGTAGACTTTCATCTTTGGGTTTTAAATTAACCTAAGCAAAATTGCTAGGCTTAGAGTTAGAGTAATAGGAAGATTGGCGGGTATTTGTTTATTTTAAGTACCTTCGGGGCATACCCACAAGGTATAAAAAAATTACCTCCCTACCTGCCCAAAATTACCTCCCTACCTGCCCAAAATTACCTCCCTACCTGCCCAAAATTACCTCCCTACCTGCCCAAAATTACCTCCCTACCTGCCCAAAATTACCTCCCTACCTGCCCAAAATTACCTCCCTACCTGCCCAAAATTACCTCCCTACCTGCCCAAAATTACCTCCCTACCTGCCCAAAATTACCTCCCTACCTGCCCAAAATTACCTCCCTACCTGCCCAAAATTACCTCCCTACCTGCCCAAAATTACCTCCCTACCTGCCCAAAATTACCTCCCTACCTGCCCAAAATAGGATGAAAAAGAGAGTTGATACCAAAGGTAGAGCCCTCAAAACAGAGAAACAAAGAACCCTTATTTTTATTATATTATATTACCTACTCCATTTTATTTTTGCCAGTCCGCATCCTTGTGTTGTATATGCTAAGCTTTACTTACTTTGTGAACGGATTGCTGTCGTTCCTAATCCCCTTAATACCCCTGTAACCCGTCTTCGAAGTAGGTTCTATTAAAAATTTATAATGCCAATTACGTTGGCAACCAATCGTGAATAAGCCCACCATACTACATTAATAACAGCGCCAAGGCACTACTTACTAGAACGATAAACGATCAGTGAGTGAATCCCTCAGGTAAAGGAGGTACTGCTGTTGGTTAATGTTCGGTAATAGTCGGAAATGCAAAGCCATCAGTTTTATAAGCTCTAGAGACTGTGGTTTGTGCCCCGTACCGGCAATCGTTATAAGTAAAAAAGGAGAGATGAGGTACTAGCCTCTCGAAAGTGGAAGGCTCAAATTAAGTGCAATTAGGTCCACCCACCTCAGTCATAGAACCGGACCGGCTTGCGTGTTACGCGTGCTTGCTACTACGTACTTTAGTGTGATTTATTGACTCAATGCCCTCGTGTTTGTTGGTCGTCGAAATATAACTGTGAGAAAGTGTTGAGTTGCGCTGGGAGAACGTACCATCTACAGATTTTACTTATATCTATGGTTCCGGCTCGGTCTATTGTGCTTTCCGTAGATAGTCCAAATTAGATAGCATCGGAATTGCTATTGATATTGCACTGTTTATAGAAAGCAAGTTTTGAGATGGTTAAGCTCACCACATGCTATAAGGTTCCAAAGAACTTATCGCAAAAAGTCAATTTCATTTCATAACTAGATAGAAATAAATAGATAGAAAATACTTTTATAGCATACTTAAAACTAAGAAACAATTTACAAGTGATACAATTGTAACAAAAGTGACAATTAGCGGTCTTATCGCTCAAGAACGATCTCTGCCAGACAACCTGGCAGAGCTCGCTAACTAGATAACTAGATGCGCCCTGTGTCTTAGATCCCCGCTTTGATGTGGCGCGGCGGGCGAAGGTCCGCCTGCGACGCAGAAGGTTGCGGGTTCGATTCCCGCCTTGGGACAAATGTTTGTACGATCTGCAAATATTAGTTCCGGGTGTTCTGGGTATTTTCTATTTATAATAAAAAATATCTACCTATGTTATGTATTGTATTAAGTTTATCAGTCATCTAGTACCTATAACACAAGCTCTGCTTACTTTGGGGCTAGATGATGCTGTGTGGATTGTCCAGCATTATTTATTTATTTTATTATTTGAATATTTAAGCCCACGGAAACTAGTGTTTCCGTGGGCTTAAATATTCAAACATGGCACTGTTATCAAATAGCCTATGGTTTAATTCAGGATACCTGTAAGCTATACTGGTACCTTTCATCCAAAACTGTTCATCCGTTTGAGCGTGAGGGAGTATCACACATGCACGTACACATACCTACAAATTTCGCCTTTTAATATTAGTGTGGTTCCACCCAAATTCGTTTTCAAATTCGTTATGTGTCCAGCATTAGGTAATGTTGCGCTACCAAGATTGCCGAAATTTACAAAATCGTTCTAATGATGACCGATGTGGCGCGGCGGGCGATGATGGTCCGCCTGCGACGCAGGAGGTTGCGGGTTCGATTCCCGGCTCGGGACAAATGTTTTTACGATCTGCAGATATTTGTTCAGGGTGTTCTGGGTATTTTCTATGTATAATAAAAAATATCTATCTATGTATGTAATGTATTGTATTAAGTCTAACAGTCACCTAGTACCCATAATTTTAAAACCAGTACCCAAAATTTAATTGTTAAGAATTTGACCTTTTCTAAGTGTACACTTATTGTATTTATGGAAATAAAGAGTTTTTGACTTTGACTTTGATAACACAAGCTCTGCTAAGCTTGGGGCTAGATGATGCTGTGTGGATTGTCCAGCTTTATTTATTTATTTTAATAATTATGAACTTTCTAGATACCTAGGTACTAATATTACCTACAATGTTCTTAAGAGAAAGCACCCAGAAATTTACCTATCCACGACTCCTAAAACAGGTTAAACTGTGCCGCACAAAGATCGCAGATTCAAATCTAAGTCTGTACGAGAAATTGGATAAAGCGACCGGTTGGTCCGGTTTTGTTTTAGACGAGGTAGGTACAACGTTTAATACAAAGCTATTGGTATGAATATTGTGTGACTACCACAATAATAGGTGCTTCGTTATGGGAATAAACGAACGTTACCGGAGGGCAATTACCCGAAATAATGAAGGTAGCAAACTTTACTCAGAGTAAACATGCCTTTAATATGGAATTCCTATTCAAAAATAAACCGCCAAATGCGAATCGACTCGCACACGAGGGGTTCCGTACCGTAAATATCAGACAAATTTTTTAACGAACTTTAAATTTTCGCTTGGTTGGAAACCCCATTAACTTTTAAATTTTATGATATTTTGAGTATTTTTTGTTATTACAGTTGAAGTGTTACTTATTTATAAAAAGTTTCGTGTGTTCAACTATTGTGGTTCAAAAGATACAGGTTTGACAAACGAAGAGCAAAAATAGCCAACAAATCACGTTTTTTGTATGCAAGTCTCAAGTAATTTGGATATTTATTTTACTTTTATTATTTGTTGTTATAGCAGCAAGAGAAATACACATTTTCTGAAAATTTCAACTATCTACCACTTACGGTTCATGAGACACAGCCCCGTGACAGACGGACGGACAGCTTGATAATAGAGTTCCGTTATCACTCTTCAGTAACAGAACCCTTAAAAGTAAAACTGCGTTCATACAATTTTAAAAACTTTGTTTTTTTTTTTTTAATTTTAGACTTACGCGATCTATTTATTTTTCCTTTTATTGACGAGTATTTATCACATTTATTTACATATTTTTCTCGATTTTTCAACAGAACACACTGCCGTGGTCACAGGACGACTCTGGTGTATGCCGGGAATCGAACCACCAAAAATCCAAAAAATTACAGCGTGTATTCATACTCGTATATTCATGAGATAAATAAAATTACAAGGATCCACCCATACTTCCATACTAATATTATAAAATTGAAAGTATCTCTGTCTGTTACCTTTTCACCCCTAAACGGCTGAACGGATCTCAATGAAATTTGGCAGGCAGGTAAATGGTATCCCGGGGACAGACATAGGCTAAAAGCGAAGCCGCTGGTAGCAACTCAAATGTTTAATAAAAATTGCATAAACATTGCATGCCTGTAGTAACTGTTAAACAACAGTTTCATTGTACCTAGTTAGGTACCTTCAACGAGTTGCAACTAGAACAGTTGTAAATATTGTAGTTAAGTACTATAAGCAGTAGTTTCGGCGTGAAGAGGTTAATAAACATCCATCCATCCAAACATTCGCATTTATTATTGACTAGCTTTTGCCAGCGGCTCCGCACTCGCTTTACCGGGATAAAAAGTGGCCTATGTCCGTCCCCAGAATACCATCTACCTAGCCGTTTAGGCGTGAAAAGGTAACAGACAGACAGAATTACTTTCGAATTTATAATATGAATATCTACAAACGCTACATATAATTGAGATGGATCGCTCTGCCTTCGCAGATAATGGTAAATTTTACGACTTTTTGCAAAATATCTCGAACTATTTTGAAATGTTTAAACTGGTACCTTGAATTTGACACACACAAGCGGTTAATAGGAGCTCTTTTTAAAATTTTGACATCATATTTGGAACAAAATATTTAAATTAGGTATAATTATTATTTTTTTCTTTTAATCTGTACAAGCGCACGACATGTATTATAATTACAAGTTAATAGCTGCGGTAGTACCTGAGATATTAAAGAGGGAAAAAGGTCAAAAAAAGTGAGACCGTAAGGGTTTCGAAACCGATCTCGAAACCCTAAAAATAAGCATATAACCTACAACATGTTCTGTGGGTTGCAGAAGCCCAAAGCCACGGTAATGTATAGATAACATTACCATGCCAAAGCTATGTGAACCGTTGATGGATAAATAATAATAAAAGATATAACAGCGAAAACTACGGGACTACAAACGGCGACCTTATCGCTAAAGATCTGTTCCAGGCAACCTTAGGATGGACTGGACATCCTGCTCCAATCAGAGCAAAATAGATAGATGGTGGTATTAAAGGAATTTACTATCAACCTACACTTATACAATACAAGCTTCAGCCCGTGGCTTCGCACGCGTTTTTTTCGTATAAAAAAGTAGCCTAAGTATATGTTTTTCCAGGTCCATATTTATCTTTGTGTGTGCAAAATTTCAACCCGATCCATTGAGTAGTTTTGGCGTTGTTTTTGGCCAAACATCTTCAAAACACGTCACAAACTTTCGCCTTTATAATATTGGCCGGATAGGATCACAAAGCTTTTACATAGATTTAATTTTCTGAAACGGACAGGCAGTGCCCTCTATGCGTCATTGCGAGCATTACTTATTATAGAATGAGTAGTTTCAGCAGGAAAAACCAGACTCTTGCCAGCTTACCATTTCCATCCCAGTAGTTCGACGCTTTTCATATAGATGGCGCTTTTGCATATAACAGTGAAAGTGAACCAGCGAAGTAAATGGTTTGTTTATGGGTTCACCAATGGTTTGGTCTGGTTGAATTCAAGTTTATTTATTAGTGCAGCTCTATTCGCAAAAGGTGGCTCTTACAAGATTTGAGCGAAGGTATACAGAGAGCCCCATCGTTCACCTTCTGGCAGGTTCAAAATCATCTTAATTAATTACTTTAGGCTTGTGTTTTCTCTATAGAAAAGATTGCTCCAGTTTAGTCGTTAATCATTTTGAAATTCGTAGAAGTGCCTACTTAGGCTTTAACCTTAACAGTGGGGATAGCAGGGTCAGTGCCTTATGAAATACGTGGCCTAGGTAGGTATATGCCCAAATTTAGAGCCAGATGAGAGTAAGTATATAAATTATTATTATAAACCTAAGTGTTACAAAATTAGTGCCTGAGGTGTCTGACGGTGAGGCTCATTTTTTTTCTTTGTCTTCAGAAATTCGCATGATTAATATAATAAAGTAGATCTTATGCGTGATGCGAAAATTCTTCTTTCCACAAGTTTATTCTGAAACTCAGCTCAGCAGTTTTAGAGTTGTTTTAGCACAAACGTATAGTATTATAAAATCTGTGCACAAACACACATATTCACAAACTTTAGTATTAATAACATATATAAACTTATGTCGAGATTTTGTTCGTCGCAATCTCGGTCACTGTATTTTGCCATGTTGTCGAGATAGCGTGCATCGAGCTTCCGTAGCTCACACGATAAAATATATGTACTTCTGTTTTGGCCTTTAACCAATGTTGTTGCTTTACAAAACAAAATCAACAATTCGACTATTTTATGTGATATTTTCAAGACCCAGAGTTGTAAAGCCACCAGTTGCTTGCAACGTGATGGTGGAACTTTACCCTTCGCTATTGTTTTCTACCTCGAAGCTCTATGAAATACGGTTAAACTTTCATGGCTCGCCTACCGTACAAAATGTTTGTTATTGAAATACCTATATTTACTTTAGTTTTATAAAGGCTTCTTTAAAGTTTGCTTTTGTAATCAAATTTGTAGGTGACTGTTAAAAACGTAAATGTTTTGATTTTTTTTAAATTAAAATGCTCTCCACGCGGCGACGTCAAGATAAACTTTTAGTTATCTTAAGCTGACGTAGATCATTCATTACGTAGGTAAATATTTATCGACTTGGTTCCTTACTTATCCAGTCACGCTGGAAAGACTTCTGAAGAAATAAATAACCACAAAGAACTTTTTTTATACCCACAAGGTCCTGTGAGCTTAGAAGTAAATACTATTTATTTTAAAATGTCGTGGATTCGTTGGGAACCAAAGTATGAACCAATTTTTTTTGAAAACAATAGATTTGTGTACCTCTGGGAATAAGCCGTGTATTCTTTCCCTCAAAACCAAGGAAATAGTCAAAATGACGAGGGAAAGGTAGTTAATAACTCCTGGACACCTGCTGAGGTTAAATTGGGATTAAATTGTCAGTGTTTAGGCGAGGGTACCTGCAAGAAGGTTGTAAGAAGGTTGTTAAATTAAATTTGGTTGAAATTATAATCAGCTTACAATATCTTACCACTGAAAGGGAAACAGCTATGTATTTATTTTGTGCCTACACAAATTATATTAGAGTACTAGGTACCTACCTAAAAAATCGAAATATGCAGTTTTTAAATTGATTTTTGTGTTATAGCCCATTACTCCTTTCACGACTTTTTTATAACTCTCATGGTTTTGGGTTTGGCCATCCACTCCCATCTCGACAAGCCACCCTGTATAATGGATATAATCAGTGGACATCTGGTTGTAATTTTTTTTTTCTGTACTTTGGTACTCGACTGACATTCAAATAGTCCTAATGCTTTACCAACTACCAAGATTTTTTTATGACAATCGATTTTGTTAATGAAGAAGTTAAATGAATTTTATTATTTTTGATCAACATTTTGTATTAACATACTCACGCGACTAAATGACTTTATTTTTGGAATCTAAATCTATATATACAATTATAAAAGAAAGTCGAGTTAGTTACACTATTTATAACTCAAGAACGGCTGAACGGATCTCGGTGAAATTTGGCAGCGAGGTAGATGGCTTCCCGGGGCCGGACATAGGCTACCTTTTATTCCGGAAAAAAGCGTGCGAAGCTGCGGGTATTCAATAAAATAAAATAGTAGGTATTATTTTTGTTGTTATATTTCCTACTTTCTTCTTACACGCGTTTTTCCGTGATAAAAAGTAAGACAGATTGAGTTACAGTGAAAAACTATATTTTTTATACTATATTTTAATACTTTTTCATGGAAAAATTCTCTAGAATAATCATCGTTGCATTACTATGTCGGCTCGATAAAATTCGAAACTTTCGTAAGCCCCCTTATTTTTCGAGTCGACAGAATCGCATCTCTATCGGTCAAAAATAACTGTGTCTATAAAATACTTCATTCTGTCATTCAATCTTCATTCACTCACCTACCAACAATTAGGGTACTTCATAGTCGTGCGTATACCAAACAAATTCGTGGACACACGTGGTATTTATACTAGTGTCTCCGTATTCAGTTTTAACAAAAACAGAAGGTTAGTGCTTTACTTTGCGAACAAACCATTGAGCAGAAAGTACAGTCAACGACGAAAACCTACCTAGTACGTACTTAGTGTGGTTTTGTGGTTCGTAAATTTAATAATCCGTTAAAAGTTATCCCATAAAGTCATTTAATGCACCCAACTTCAAGAACATTTTGAATGTATGCATTCATTCGGGGAACCTTAGAATATTAGCAGAACGAATGATTATTTATTGGGTATTTATCGCGTATCTTTTGTTTTATTTTTCGCTAGGTTGCCATCGCATTGCAGGGATCGTGGTCACGGGGCGTGGATGTTCTCGGAGTACGGCCAAGAACCGAGATGTTAACAGATCGCGAAAGATTAAAAAGTTTTAGTGTTAACCATGATCGCATAGCCATATATAATTATGCAATCTTCCTTGCTGTCCCTACCATCAAGTAAGTTGAACATAAAACACTGCATAAGTACTAGTTCCATGGCAGCGGCTGTGTCGTGTTCCGACTGATGTGAAACGATGTTCCTTTTCCCAGAACATTTATTTTATAGCGCTCTATAAAAGTTCCTACGATTTTATGGACGAAACCTAGGATGTTACACTCTCTGAGCAACACATTCGATGGAAAAGGTACTATCCTATATAATGATACCCTTCTCTAGGTATAAGTACACATAATTGGACCATTGGAGCGTGTGAGAATGTAAATAGATACTCAATTCTTTGCAAGTGAGACTTAGGTACGCGTCTACGGGTTCGCAAGAGAGACATGTGATGTGACAGATGGAAAGACGTACAGATTGACGAAGTAGGCCTAAGGCCTTCCTAACATTCAGATTAGGGATCTCTAACCAGCTTCTGCTTACGGTTCCGTACATTCTATTCCAGGGTATACAGTAGCCAATTAGCGAGGCCTATGCGACTCTATAGGTTAATTAGCATTCGATTTTGTGTCCAGTAGATAAAGAGATTATAATTCACTATTTCACACAAATACCTATTATAAGGTTTTTATTATTATAGTGCGTAAGCCTCATACTGGGTTAATAAGAGATCAAATAATATCCCAAAAAAATTTCGACTTCGACTGGACTTGAACCCGCGTGTTTTCCTCAGTACGGGAACGTGCTAACCAACTACACAACGAGGTCAAGTGACGAAAAACTCTGGGACTTCCATCGGACTATAGCGCCCCGTTAGCTCCACCTACAGGGGACACATTGTAGTTTCACATTGACGTGGGTTCAAGTCCCGTCGAAGTCGAATTTTTTTTGGGATATTATTTGATTTCTTATAACTACCTATTATCTTCACTCAGAGACTTTCTTGTATGAAACGATAGATAGATTGGTGAAAGAGTGGATAATTATAGGGATTGACCGTGGCAAAGTTTAGACTTATTGAGAACAAACTCAGTAAGTAAGGATAACTGTACTGATCTTATATTGTTAGTATTTATCATGCACTCACACCGCCAAGAGTTCAAGAGTTCCTTCTGAGTTGGAAAGTCGGAAGCTGGGCCGCAGATGGCTCTAAAGGCTTGAAACCAATCGTTAAGTAGCCGGATTAATAGCAAAGCCCAAGTTCGGACCCTGACCTCAGATTCTGCGCGAGCCAATGGTCGAAGCTTGTTTTAGAACAGAAGCCGGAATCGCAGGTACATTATCTAAGGAAATCAGTAGGTATAGATGTCGACTTATTGACCATTGACGACCGATGTGGCGCGGCGGGCGAAGGTCCGCCTGCGACGCAGAAGGTTGCGAAATGTTGTTGAAGGTTGTTAAAATGTTTGTACGATCTGCAAATATTTGTTCCGGGTGTTCTAGGTATTTTCTTTATATAATAAAAAATATCTATCTATGTTATATATTGTATTAAGTTTATCAGTCATCTAGTACCCATAACACAAGCTCGTCTTACTTTGGGGCTAGATGATGCTGTGTGGATTGTCCAGCATTATTCATTTATTTATTTATTTATTGGCACTTTTTGTATACGGGATCCTTAAAAGGTCTGTAGGTACCTACCTATTTTTTTCTTTACATAATAATAATGATATAAATATTTTTTTATGTTTTGTTTGCTCTAATACAAGGGTCATTAAAAAAAATTAAGGGGTCATCAATCTGGCCGTAGGCTATAAAAAAAATCATATGAAAACACTTCGTTTCTGTAAATTCCCGTTAGCGGCTAGCTTTTTGGAAGAAGGTACTTGTGTTGTGAACACAGGTATCCTTTCGCAGATAGCTGACGCATTTCAACTAGAAAATAACCGTGAAAAGGCCGCTGCCAACTAGAATAAATAAGCTTAAATAAGTTATCCAGTACTACCTTCCCAATTTTCCAACCCATAAGTTCGTTTTGATATTTCCGGTATTTATGATGATAAACAAGCGATAAAGTTTAGGCGTTTCTGGGAAACAGTGTTGAATTCATAAAAATACTAGCTGTGCGGTGTTACCCGCGGGGATAAAATAGAATCTACTTATTTGAATTATAATTATTATTATTCCCATCATTTATTTCAAATCTCGTTATAAAATACATTTTTAGTAAACAAAATAAAATATTTTAAAAATGCTCTACAGTAAAAAATATATCAATACGGTGAATCACCGACCGCGAAGCTAGCCTCAAGCGGCCGGTGACTAGGGCTGCAGAGAGAGGAACTTCCTGACAATGCGCACCGAGTGCAGGAGTACCGCCTTTTGGATCTGACCCTTGATCCAACTTCCTAGCAAGAGTCTCTTGAGAGGTTGATCGAGGCTCTTCGCTATTACGCCGTTAACCGAAACGACTATCGGGACGACGATCGCTGAATCAACATCCCACATGCTGACAACCTCGTTGGCAAGTATAGTCAAGATATTATTATTTGCTAATTTTATCTTTTTCAGCTTTAACGAGGTTAACATCAGGTGGTTTGGTAAAATCAGCGAGCACTGCCTTCCGTTCTAACCGATTTATCAGTAAAATATCAGGCTTATTTGCAAGAATAGTACTGTCTGTAATGAATGATAGATTGGTCCCAATAGAGCGTGGCACGGCCATTTTCGAGAACTGGCGCCGATGTGTACTTACAGTACGGAACTTCAGGGCCAGTAAGGCCATATCGGAGAGCAAGTTGCTGGTGTACAACTTTGTCTACTTGGTTGTGTCTGTGCAAGTACTGAGAGTTATTAGCCAGTCTTGGGTCCACTGGTAAATTATGTCTAGGTCTTTTTGCAGGATGTTACGAGCGATCAGTGGGTTTCCCATGATTTTGGTGTCGTCTGCAAACAGTGACAGCTGAGATTCAATGTGCTGATCCAAGTCTGTTAGAAATATCCCAAAAAGGATTGGTCCCAGCACAGATCCTTGTGGGGCTCAACTACTTACTATGTAAGGTTCTGACTGAGTTTCCTCGCACGCGTACTCTGAAAGTTATATTTGAAAGGAACCCTTCTATCCACTTTAAGAGTTTACCCCTTATGCCAAAGTGTTAATCCCTATAAGCTATCCTGGTACCGAATTTCATTCAAATCCGTTCAGCTGTTGAGTGTGAAGGAGTGCAACACACACACACATACAAACTTTAACCTTTATAATTAGGCGAAATTTAAATATCTTTGCCGTGTGGTGTGATATTTTTAAGACGCTGGACTGGAAAAGTAAGGGTACAAACGGCGATTACATTCATTACGTGGTTGATGATGAATAAAATTGTTTGCTAATAATGATTGTTGTTTTCGGGGAAATATAAGAAGCATGTTGAGGCAGGTAGAGCACCTGTAGGTACATACCTGAGCTATGGGTTATTTCTCTGCCACAATAATGTACCTACCTATTACTTAACTAACGTATTAAATTTGAGCTACTTACTGGAATTTCTAAATTTAATCATTACCTCTTTGTTTTATTCATTGTTCTAAATAGTTTTAATTTATATCTTTGGCTTGATTTGTACTGTGGTTTATGAGAAATAAATAATTTTAATTTCATTTCATTAAGTACCTACAGGCTATTGCAGGCGACACGCACGACCGGAAAATCGGGACATCAGGTTTCCTGGTTCCAACTGGATGGTTGGCTGTTTGTGCAACACACAACACACAAGTTCACACAACACTTAATGGCACTAGCAGAAGTTCACAGTTTGATGATAGAACGTCTATCTTGAGACTTAACACGGTTAATACCGAGAGAATGTCCTCTCTACTCATCGGCGCAAGGCGGCATTCGTACAAAACTCCATTCGTGTAAAACTACCCTCAAATTATCAGCAGAATCAAAAAATAATATTGGTGAAATTTCATTCTGTAATCTGTGTTTTAAACATAAATACTCGGTACCAAAATAACTCTTTATGTGTAGCCAAAGAGGAAAGTTTGCTCATAACATATGCAGGAGTGCTGATGTACGCTACTTTGACTGGATGGAATACAAGTGCTCGGGTGAAGTTTGCTGTAACCCTTGCGTTGTAAAACAAGAAAATTAATTTATGTTCGAGTTTGAATGCACTTTTGGAATGAGTAATATATTTTTTTTTTCTAGGCTTGCAGTGCTTTTAGGATCGTAATCTTGATCATCAGCAAATGCATCACCAAATCAAGCCGTAGGTATTTTGTATTGTCTTAAAATACGGCCGATTACGGCCCTAAGTTCTTAGTACCTAGGTAAAAGTTTCAAATTTTTAATTTATTTTTCTATGTTTTGTGAGAAACTACTGTAGTTGTCAAACCTTTCAAGTAGGTAGGTAATGATTTGAGCTAGGTGTCATACGGTACATGTTTTGTCTTATGTGGTGCCATGACTACCAGGCCAAAAAAGGCTAAAGACTACCAATGCCTGAAGAGAGAGCCTCCACATAGAACAAAGACAACAAAGTCAAAAATCGGACAAAATAAATACTTAGACAGCTTTAATTTCCAATTTTATAAGATGGGATGGCAAATTGCATACCGTTGGCGAGAAGTTAGTAGAAGTTGCAACAAGTTGTGACTACGTGGGCTGTGCTTAATGCTAATGGGGCAAACTTGGCCGGGAGCTGAACCAACTACCTAGACAAATCGCAGTTCCTGACTTGTCAAGTGAAGTCCGTCGAGTTTGGAAGTGCTGTAATTTTCGGATCGCACAAGGCTCGTTCAAGCATAGCTAATGTGTGGTTACTCGTAGTATTATGTTTAAGAAGTTTTCTTAGTGTTCGTTTTCAGCTTTTACATAAGTAAGTACCTACCATATTTTGCACTAGGTAGGTATAAAGTACTGAAAATACTTTTTTTTTTACTATAAAAACTATCGTAGTTTGACGGATTCATTAGGGATGTATAAGCGGGTGTACTACGAACCTCATTTGTGTTGGAAGAACACTAACGTTTCATCCCCGCACTCACCCTGAAAAAGTCCCTCGTTAAGGGATGAAATGTTGGTGTTCTTCCAACACAAATAGGGTTCGTAGTTAACCCGCTTACATCCGTACTGAAAATAAATACATTTACTGCCCAGCCTAGCGCCGTTATTGCTAAAAGCGCGTCAACTACGGCCTGTGCATTATGGGCACTGATTGAATTTGTTTTATGTATTTAGAGTATAATAAAGAATCATAATGACCTATTGAACGATGATACTACCGAAGCTTTACAACTGTATGGTAGTTTCAACGCCCAGCTCCTAGATTTCTGAATAACATACTGTTTACGGTGATAACTCGTAAGAAACGCAGTATATTTTTTAGATATAAACTTGGCGAGATGAATGATTTCACGCTATGCGATGCCTACTCATACGCTTACTCAATTATTGATAATAATATTACACGTCAGACACATTATAAATTTTAGTACAATGGTACATAATATTCTTAATACCTATTGTAATTGTAATTGATTAAATTAATTAATTAGATTATTATTTATTCAATTTATTCAAGTCAAAGTCGTAGGGTGATTGCTCAATCAACAACTTTTTGAGTTTATTTTTGAAAGATTGTGTGGAGCTGGCGCTTGTTACACCGTCTGGGAGTCTGTTGTAGACAGTAGGAGCCATTACGTGCACCAGCCTCGACGTCTTTTCTAGCCGCCGCGAAATAGCACTCAGCATCTGAGCTTTGCGCGTGGTATATTTATGGCTATCACCTCGTCTTGCGAATGTAGCTAAGTTCTCCCTCGCGTACAGTGCCGCCTGGAATATTACCATCGCGGGGACGGTAACTATCCCTAGGGATTTAAAGTACGGCTGGGCGGACGTTTCCCTTGACACTAGCACGATACGAAAAGAGCTGTGAGGGTCTCACAGCTCTTTTCTGCATCCTGAAAATTCTATTCCAGTCGGCAGTGCGTCCGAAGAGTTCGATGCCGTATTGCAGCTGTGAGTGGACCGACGCGAAGTACAGGCTCCTGACCATGTGTTCAGGCAAGATCGCAGAAATCCGCCACAGTGAAAAGCTGGCGCGACCCATTTTCTCACTTAGCTTCTCGATGTGCCGCTCCCACGTCAGGGCGCCGTCCATTTGTGAGCCAAGGATAGTTGTACAATGAACTTGTTCTAGTGTTCCACGTCTATATCTGCCGAAAGCTGTTTGTACTTCCGACCTGAAAGATTAAAGTGCACGAAGTGGGTCTTGCCAACGTTCAGTATCAGTCCGTTGGCTTCGAACCACCCATTCAGATCGGACGCAGTCGCGTTCAGGTTCGACTCGAGCAGGTCGACAGTCGGCGCGGTAACAATTGCTGCGACGTCGTCGGCATACATAAGCCTACATGATTAACCTACATGGTTGGCTTGTAATATATGTACCTACGCTCGTTATTCTGCCACCGAGCGTGCGTAGGTCGCTCAAGGTGTCGAATGCCTATTGGTCACCCAAGGTACCGCTGGAGCGACGAAGTTGAGAAAGACCTACAAGAACTTCGTGCCGTCGCGTCGACTGGACTGAAACGGCAAGGAACTGGGACAGCTGGCGATATCTGGTGTCAGAGGCCCAGATCCGCTTACCTAAGTACCTAAATAAGCTCCTTATCCTAAAAATGATGTATTCCCTCCAGATACAAAACACCAAAGAACCCAATCGACGGAAGAGTATCATAAAACTTTACTGCAACGTATTCCTTAATATCAATATGAGAATTTCTTGCATAACAAAAAGGTCTGTTTTATTTGCTAGTCTCGGGCGGCAGTAAAATCTCGTTGACGGGGCGCTGACTCGGATATATCAGGGGCGGTGTCAGTCATGCTTGCTTCATCCTAGAATAAGATGAGATTAATTTTCTGTGTGATCAATGTTTTGCATGCTGTCTTGAGCGTGGAACGTGGTATTTAGCAGTAGTAGGTACTCGTGCCTATAGGTACCTATCTGAGTCATGTATAATATAGGTATTAGTTACCGTAAGGTTAATTTAGTCGCTGCTGACGATTGACAGTTACCTATCAAAGTTTTAGATTAGATCATATTTTTGAAGTAGAATAAATCTATATGTATAAAAGAAAGTCGTGTTAGTTACACTATTTATAACTCAAGAACGGCTGAACGGATCTCGGTGAAATTTGGCAGCGAGGTAGATGGTATCCCGGGGCCGGACATAGGCTACCATTTATTCCGGAAAAAAGCGTGCGAAGCCGCGGGCAGCAGCTAGTTAATAAATAAAAGATAAATATAATGCTGGACAATCCACACAGAATCATCTAGCCCCAAGCTAAGCAGAGCTTGTGTTATGGGTACTAGATGACTGATATACTTAATACAATACATAGATAGATATTTTTTATAGAATATACCCAGAACAACCGGAACAAATATTTGCAGATCGTACAAGCATTGATAAAAGTGTTCATTCAGTAAAAATTCAATGATCTTTTCGCAGGAACTGATTGTGGAAGGATGATTATAAAATCCTGATTAAAGTAAAAGTATATTTATTGTTTTAAGTTCTTTTTAACACTATGAAGGAAATAATCATCAGTGGCTAATGACCTCACTTGACAGGTTGTTAAACACATTAAGTAACATCGAAACTGTGAACCCACAAGTGGGTGCCCATTCATAGCTTTAGAACCCTTTTGAAACGAAGGGTCGCTACGAAAACAATTAATATGATTTATGGCAGAAATAAAAACCCTTAAAGCAATTTAGCAGCATTTTTGCTTTAGCAATAGTCGACTATCCGTAATAAAATATGATATATTAGGTCCTTACATATGAAATTGGCGTTTTGTATGGGAGGAACAAAAAGTCGAATATTTTTTAATATAATATATTTAATTAATCAAAGTATGAACCATTATTTTCTATGCACTTTTGCCATCTTATAGGTAGTTCATTGATCCCTTTACTAAAAAAACCAGTCGGACGGGAATCAATAAAATCTTTGAAGGCGATTTGGACTGCCCCATCGGAGTTGAATTTTTTCCCTTGCAAGAAGTTATCCGAATTTCGAAAAAAAAATGGTAATCTGTTGGAGCAAGGTCCGGGGAGTACGGAGGATGTCTTAGACTTTCCAATTGAAGCTCTTCTAATTTAGTAGCCGTCTGTTGCGCAGTGTGTGGTCTAGCGTTGTCGTGAAGCAGCAGTGGCGTGGAGCGATTGACCAGCCTAGGTTGTTTAGCCGCTAGCTTTTCCATCATGGTTTGCAATTGCTGACAATAGACATCAGCCGTAATAGTCTGGCCAGATTTGAGAAAACTGTAATGAACAATACCGGCACTAGTCCACCAAACGCTTACAAGTAACTTTTTTGGGGTTAATTTTCGCTTGGGGCAGGATTTGGCTGGCTGGGCAGGATCCAACCATTGCGCTGAGCGCTTCCGATTATCGTAAAGAACCCATTTTTCATCACAGGTAATGATTCGGTTTAAAATACCTTCATTATTGTGCCGGTTTAGTAATGTAACGCAGCAGTCGACGCGCGTTTGCCGGTTTGCTTCAGTCAATTCGTGAGGTACCCACCTTTCAAGCTTTTTAATCTTCCCAATTTGCTTCAAGTGAATTAAAACAGTTTTATCACTAACATCGCAGCCTGCAGCTAACTCGGACGTGGTTTGCGATGGATCCGCTTCCACAATAGCCTTCAATTCTTCATTATCAACTTGAGTCTCAGGCCGTCCACGGGGCTTGTTCTGCAGGTCAAAATTTCCAGAACGAAAACGTTGGAACCAAAAACGAACTGTGTTTTCTTTTGCAACACGACCGCCATACACATCATTCACCCTTCGAGTTGTTTCCGCAGCACTAGTGCCACGGCGGAACTCGTACACGTAAATAATGCGATATTTTAAGTTTTCCATTTTGTAAAATGAGTGACGCAAACAGAAAAAAACAGAAGAAAACAAAACAAATGAATGACGATCATCGAAGCACAAATACATGAGTCTATAGCTGTACAAATTTGAATTTGGAATTCCTTACCAAAGAGGAGAAATTTGTGATTAAAGTGGCCAGTACGAAAAACGCCAATTTCATATGTAAGGACCTAATACTTTGCATTGAATTTTATGCAAAATATTGGCCTATACAGTATCACTTTGCATCCTAATTTCAAACAAAATACCTAAACTGAATCAGTAAGGCCAGTATACATTTTTTTTCTTATTTCTTGCACATTTATTTATCTAAGAACTCTCTTTAGCGGCTAATCATGTAACTTTCGTGATTCACGAGGGTATCCCACATGTAAGCGTGCAAAAATGAAATAGGTAGGTACTCACCATTGTAAAATTTTTCATTGAAGTTGGTAATCATATTTTTGAATAAAAATAGTATTTTCTTTATTACAAGTTAAGAGATAGTAATGGAACGCATTTTAGGCTGCTTGATCTTAGATTACATACAAGTTACAACTCCAGTATGTCACAATCGCAATGGCGGCGGAGCTCTCCACCGCTTGATATTGTTTTGCTGAAATAAAATGTACCTATTGTTAAATTGAGTTGTAAAAGTAGAACCAATATATTAACGTAATGGTATTTTTTTTATTTTCAGCACAGTGGTAGTCAAGTTGTACACAAAATATACTGTAGAACTGCCACGCGGCTGATTCAGAGGCAAATGGCGAGATGAACTGAACGCTCACTGCTCGGACTCGCCCTCTGACGCCTTGGACCCAAAGATTTCTTGGACCGGGATGTATGGAAGGAGGAAAGGGGGGCGTACCCAATTATGATCACTCACACTAAGGCCCGTATTATGAAAGCTTGCTCAATACTTGAGTAACGCTTTTGCCATAGAAAATCGTTACTCAAGTGTATATCAACGACTGAGCAAGCTTTCATAATATGGGCCCTAGAAAACTGTGTTGTTTCTGAAGTCTGCTAATGTAACCTATCAAAATAAAGCCATGATCAATCCAACCAATTCCCGCCTAATCTAGCGTAAAGGCGTGCAAAGTTTATCAAAGTTTAGTAAAAGGTCACCGCGGCAGAGTTTGACCTTTGCGCTACTAAGTGACACATGGGTGAGCATTATCTATGCCTAGCTGACTCGGGTGCATAATGCCAGCAAAGGATCGGTTGGAAGAAATTAGAAATAAGGGGTGGCAAAAATAACTCACGCCTGTCTTGTGTCGCCTAACACAAAGCCAAGAAAAACGAAGAAGGATCGCCACATACGTGATAGTTTGAATAGTAGGTAAGTACTTACTAGTTTCATGGCATAACCTAACCTCTAAAACTGATAAAGCTAAAGCTGGTCAAGGACTCTGATATACCTTCAGCTAACAGAGGTGAGAGGACGGGCTGTGGTAATTTAAGGCGCTGTGTGTACGTAAAATCGCGGCAGAAGAGAGTTGACAACGGCAAGCCGATGATGGTGGCGCACGCGTACCGTAAATATTAATAACAGTTTTTATAAGATCGTGAATGAATGAATGAATTAACACTTTATTGCACTTAAAAAATAACATTATAAAAACCTTATATATACATTTAACACATAATCAGTACAATAGGCGGCCTTATCGCTGAGAGCGATTTCTTCCAGGCAACCTAGGGATGGAGAAAAAGATATAAGTATAAATAAGAGTTGGTAGAGCACAAACAGTAAGTACTAGAAAATTATTCATAAAATACATACTACATATGTACAATATAATACAAACAGAACTAACTTAGGAGCTAACCTAGAAGTATACCTAAAAAATAACTTAATAAAATACTTTCTACAAAAAGATATTACTATAAAATCTGATCACCGATGGAGCTACAACCACATCTGGAGTTACAGAAGGAGGAGAAAATGAAGGAAGATTTTAGGTAGGTAGCTGAAGATAGGAAATAGGACTTCAGTTTAAATTTGAAGGAGTTGACTGAAGGCGCAAGTCTGAGACCGTGTTGCTGGTACCTACGTAGGCAGGTAATATGGCTTTACTATAGGTAACTTTACCCACTCCTCATATCCTGGCAACAGCTGCACCTGATATAACCTCCCTGAGTTCCTACTGCATTTATATTATATCTCTTCATCATTATATAAAATATCTAAAGGCATAAAGCCTACCTACCCAACAAGATGCAAGAGGTTCGTGATCCGCCACCATCCACTGACTCACCACGATCACTATTAATCAATCTAATAGCAAATTTACAAGATTTTACTTTGTATTTCCATAGTAGCTAACAGAGCCCAAGAAACCGGGATTCAGCAAATACCAACTTTAAAAAAATATTTTTAAAATTATAATCCTAGATATAAAATCCCGGGGTCCCGGGATTCTGCACTTACCTACTTTAAAAACATATTAGTAAAATGATAACATAAATGTATAAAATCCCGGGGTGCGGAATTCTGCACTTAAAAAATTTGTTAAATAAAAATATTTGGTCTTAAATCCCGGGACCCCGGGATATTGTATTTTTGAATAAATTATGAATAAAAAAAATTTGGTTATTCAAAAGTCAAAATTTGTTTATTCAGTATTATCAATTTTGATCAAAAGCTAGCTGTCTGCTGCAGCAAGGCTGGTCGGTTGGCAAAATATTTAAATTGATTTGCCTTAGCTATATCCAGGTTTGTTCTGCCTCTGATTTATTTAATTCATTCTCCCTCAGTGGCATGTCCTGTATTTTCCTTAAATCAACAATTTCTGGCAACAGCCAATCCATGTAAAGTTTTGTAAAATTTCCTTTATATTATTTTCACAAAAGTTATCGTCTTTCTCCATCATTGCAGTTTTGTGTGGTATGTTTTCACCACTCCACACAGGAACAAATAGGCACTTTTTTTGGGTCACATGGAGTTGGCCTTGGATCTGGTAGTACCAGTTACTGCTTTTGTTCATAATAAGGTGTTTTTTTTGTCATATTTTCAGTTGAACGTGGAACTATAACTGGATATTTTTTAATGTTGTTGTATATAGTACATTATGTCTATTATTCTTCTTTCCTGTGGTTGACTGACTGATCTTCTTGAGTTTCTTTTTCGATGGTAATGGATATGTACCTCTGAAAGCAACAGATAATATCATTAGTATTAATGTCTGTAATACTTAGGAAGGTATGAGTTTAAGAGTGACTCACACTTCGTTGAGTCTTATTTAAGTATTTCTACTGGTCTTTTATTCTATCGTAGTCGTTATTTTGAAAAACAAGTAGATTTTTAGTCAAGGTTGGAGTTATCCCAAATCTCGGGATTATAGTTCTATAGCAATAAATATTGTATACCTATAATGTATACCTACACTACGGGCCTAGTCAATAAGCGACCTAATGAGCGGGTGCCGGGGGTATAGAAAATAAATAAATAATCACGAAACCAATTATGTACATATGTATGTTTTATTAAAAGAAACGTAAAAATAATATTTGTACCCACAAAAATGAAGCTTCAATAACTTACAAACTCTTTTTTGTCAATAGCACTTCGTTTGATAACAACCTGGAAAGGTGAGATGGATGGAAAGGGACGAGGTGGCCAAAGACGTGTCACGAGATTCATAGATTCCTTCTTATCCTAAGGTAAAACTACATTATTATTATGGCGTACAACCTTAGGCACGCACTTTTTACACCAAAAATAAATAGCATGGAGCAGAACGGTAACAAAGATCCGGTGTTTTGGTATATAATCTAAAAGCCGCAATACGAGCTCAGGTGCGTTCCGGTATTAGGAGAGTGGAATCGTACAGGATTTATGACGTTCTCTGATTTACCGCTAGCATCCGTGCATTGTTGGGAGTAAACCTCGGCGATTTTTGTAATGGTTTAGAAAACCGGAAATAACTAGGTAGGTTTCTAAAGCAGATTTATTGCGTAAGTTTTGAACCTTAGGAAAGTTAGTCCATTACCTAAGTTTAGATGCAAAGATTTACTGGTCTTCTTTAATCGTTTTTAGTTGGAAAAATACTTATTGTGTTATCGCTCAAGGAATCTCAGTTACAAACAAGCTTATAAAATTAATTTTCTAACCAGATTGCAATGCAATAAATGCGGGTTTCATTTGATTTTCTTTTGTTAGAGAAATAGCATTCGCTATTTCAGATTCCCTTGTTGTCCCCAGTAAGTTTTTTCCGTTGTTGCGCCTTAAAATAAATCTTTTGAATCTACTTATCGTTGCCCTTGCTATGATTATTCATGGTAAAGACAGCGTTATGTAAATTCAAATAACAGGAATAATCTTATTGTTTCTGGTTTTAGTGATCTCCAAATAGTTGATTCTGAACAAAGTTATTTAAACTTAATGGTATGTATCTAATTTATTTAATTAATAAACAAGAGCAATCCTGCAAACCAAAAATATTATTATTTTATTTTATTTATTTTATTAGATACACAAAACACATAACAAGCATTAACAATAATAGAACACAAAAATCTAAGAAAATATGAACTGGCTTGAGACGTAACACTATGTGCACTCAGCTTAGATTGATTTAAAAACGGTTATACAAAAAAACAAACAAAAAAATAAGACTAGAAATATAAAATAAAATAAAACAAAACATTAATTAACATTTATTGTTGGTATTGGACCAGTGTCATTTGGAGGTTTCATTAGGTATATCAAGCAATAGTTAAAGTCAAATCCAATCATATCCGTAGGTACGTACAATTTATACTGATATTAATTTTAACTGTTTTCAAAAAAGCACCCTGCTTTACCAAAACGGTGACGTTCCCAAAATGATACCAGCTACCGATATAGCCTGTTTATCTCGTCTGCAAACGTTAGGGCTCCCATAAATTATTGGAGCGCCTTCCGCTCTGTGTGCCTCCCACACAATTATATCAATTTGCGTTAGAATTACAGCGTGTTGGCGGTGACGCTCGACATTGTTACAACATAACATTCTTGCTAGTTGATAGTCAGAAATGGACGGTCAAATCTCCCAAGAAGAACGTTAATTCTTAATATACAAATTCAATAGTCATAGAAATAAAGAGATATTTTTGATTTCGGTCCCTTCCTAACTTGCTGTGAATCGTTCAGAGATTGGTCCTCGCATTTCAGCTTGTTGACACCTACCCCTCTTGATAACTTGCAAACTTGTGTATAAGCCTTCTCTTTTAGATGCTAGTTAAGTCAGTCCAAACAATGGGTGCGAGCGGCTCCCTGGAGACATAATTTGACCCCCTAGCAGGTTGTCTGCCTGGTTGTCCCGGTAGGAATCGGGTACCACCCATTATGTGATCACTTTGGTCTATCGGTCGTCGTCAATCCTAGCAACGCCCCTTCTTCCAAAAAAAAAAACAAGCCTGTAATTTGAAGAACATTTTTCATTACAATAAATGACAGTGAAGAGAAAGTTATAAAAGTGACTTAGCCTAAGCTACCGGTAAACTGGTTAATTAAGTTAATTAAGAAAATTACGGATATAATGGGAGGTAGATAAAATGTTCATTACTTTTTCACGGCGACTGTGCAAAAGAACTCAGTATAGTTTTAGAAAAAGCGGAGTAATTTTAGATTCTTTGCACTCGAATGTAACACCTACCACCATACTATCTCTTATCATTTGGAAAATGGTCTAAGCTTCTAAGCTAAGCTAAAAAGAGAAAGTTGAGTACATTGAAATAATGCATTGGCATTATACGTAGATAGGTTAAGGTATTGTTATGATGTTTTTTATACCTACATAATTATTATGTATTTTGTTTAAATAGGTAGTAGTTTGTCGTAATGTATGTTTTTCTATTTTCTTTAATGTCATAACGACAATATTGATGACTATCGTCTATAATTTTTCAAATTTTATAAAACTTAAGTCCTGTTATTGGCTGTTAGTGATATTTTTAGGTTTAGTTACTTTTATTTAAGAGAGCTGTGGATTTTGTGAAAATAATAAAATAAAAATAAAATTGCGTAAATTATTGAAGTCGAAGGAATTACAGTCAAATATTTTACGCACTGGTTGACGAACCGATGTAATCTTTAGCCTAGACGAAAATCACTGTGCTTGGCCTACAGTAGGTACCTATAAATATATATACCTATAAGTCCAGTGAATACCTAGTTATGTTGATAATATTCTGCCGACGAGTCATAATACTTTTAGTAGCTATAATACTTCATAGCATAATACATACTTGTAAAACAACAAATGCAGCCAAAGAACCTGGAGTACATTTCCATTGTTTACGGTATCATTTCGAATATCGAGTCCCCTCGATAAAGGAGTGATTTTTTTTCTTTATGGGAAGACAAAAGCCAGTAAGTTCAATAGCCTACATCGAATTTATCACAAAAGGATCAGTTACAAAGAAACCGTCAGAGATATGTAATCTTATTGGACATAGGTACCTAATCAGCGTCAGCCTCATAATATTCTTGTGATCTCCGTATTTTTGTAATCTATTTATTGTGTCTGTATTGGATTATGAAAGATAATTGAAGATTTGGGGATTGAAGTATTTTTTCAAACATGATTGAAATGTTCACATTGACCGAGTCACCAGAAAGGTTCTCAGTGATGGATGGCAGATTTGATAGCTAGTCGAACATACAAACCTAGGCTTGCCATGACTCAGTAAACAATGTGGGCAAACCGTGTATGGAAAGAAGGTATCTTGGATCTGGGTTAGTTAAGCTTTTTATGAGCGATTAGAACTTTTGACTCTGCGCGTGCGTCAAGAACTGCACTCTCCTCCCTCCTCTAACAATTGTTTCTAGGATGTCTCCTTACGCCAAGGACGAAACATTATCTTTTTCATCAATAAACTTAGAATCGTGTTCTTAAATCATTTTTGAATGGTTTCTAGATATTTTAACATAACCCGGAATCAGTTTGTCCACACCACCGCGTGGAACTAGGGCGCTCTTGCTCGTAAAAACATGGGGTGTCGCGTCACATAACATGTCAGGCGGTGTCAGAGTGCGGTTGCCGGCGAAACGGAAGGGAATAAAAAAAATGCCAGTATCGTATATTTCCCTGCTCTGAGGCAGTGTCTATTACATTAAATTGACGTTGGAGCGTTTGAAGGTGTGCCAGATTGTACAGTTCACGCCAATAATGTTGATCATTGTAGTGAAAGGAAAGGACAAAATTTTATAAGCCTCTAATGCAGCTATGAATGGTTATGGATTGTTGACTTTGTTAAGCTAAAATTATTGTTGACTGTATCTAGTTTTAACTGCAAACATGAGAAAAAGTGTTGATGCATATGTAGATGCGGGTGGGGGGGATGGTTGTAAAACGTGTAGTTTGTTCAGTACACGTACAGTCACACGTAGCTATTTTAATTACCTTTGCAAGGCTTGCGGACAGCCTAGTGGTAGAGAAAATAGAAAAATTAAGCATATAGTTAAATTTTGCTCAAAAAGTGTGGCATTATAGCTCAGTTTAGCGGGAGTATAATTCAAGGTAATGCTCTAGGGCTATAAAGTATTTTTTCTTTCGAATTTTTGTCTGAAATTATCAGCCAGTACAAGGCATTCGTCCTCTTACAAAAAGACTCACTTTCTGGTGTTCCTGTACAAAGAATTTTACAACATTTTATTTGAATTTGTTTCGAAAATGGAACTGAAAGTGCCTTCTTGTTGATTGTTGGATGTTTATAAGAAGGGCGATCCTTCCTCCATGGTAGAATGCGTAATTTGCGTTGCGCGTAACAAAGACATTAAAAAATGTTGGTATTAGCGTGAAATCTCTTTTTGTTTACTACAAAATGAATTGTAGGTGAACATTACTAATTTATATCGCACTGGCACACTTAACTGCAAATGTTTGCTCTGTGGACTACGCTGTGGGTCTAACATTTTTGTAGTCCTAACATTAAGTTGTTATATTTAAATATATTCTATTTAAATCATATCTTTAGTACTGTTTGTAGTTCCTTAAATAAATAAACATAGCTTAGGTATCTAAATGAATTGCGAATGTTATCAAGCGAAAAAAAGGACAATAATATGCAAATGGAACAGAAGGGCATATTATTATTATGAATCTGTTGCGGTCAAAATCACGTGAAATTATATTTAAAGACATAGGAAAAATTCGTGAAGTAGAGAAGTGAAAAACGTATGTATTATTTACCTGAAGGTAAATTTTGATTGTTTTATTTTCTCGCAATCGAATCGCAAAGTAGAATGTATAACTCGGGCGAAAACCACCCATTAAAACTCGGTCTTATCATCCTCCTTCACTGCGCTCGGGAGTATAACAACCTCGTATATAATAGGATGGTTTAGTCCCTAGTAAAACAATCTACTGTTCCGCTGCATGGAATGTTTTATGGGTCCTAGCCGCAGCCAAAACCTTTTGCAGAATAATTACCTACCGCCCCCAAGGGTCACATTAAGGACTAGCAAAGTATTTTTCTCTTCAAGTTCAGGCCCAGCGTGGCCCCTAAAACAATTATGAGACTTGGAAGTCCAACACGAAAATTTGCTGAAATAGGATCGCTTGAGTGATTTACCTACAAAACGTGAGAAATATGATGATGGTAATGGAAATATATTCAGGTAGGCATAATATTATTTTCGTATAGTGAGATGCGAAGGGAAAGGAGGTATTTCGTCTGCAGTAAGACAATAAGTATTATTATTATTATTATATGCTGTGACCCCACGCGCCTCAGCCCCCCTGAACCGGAGGGGGTTCAGGGGGGCTGGGGGCGCGGGGATACCCCCCGCCATCAAAAATCTGATATGGGTATTCATTTCGACTAACATAGGGGTGAGGATTTCTATATATAATAAAAAATATCTATCAATGTAATGTATTGTATTAGTAAAGTATCAGTTATCTAATACCCATAACACAAGCTGCTCTGCTAAGCTTGGGGCTAAATGTTGCTGTGTGGATTGTCCAGCATTATTTATTTATTTATTTTATTTATTATTAGCCCCGGACGCGGTGTTTATAAATACTTATTAGAACTAGAAGTAAAACTAATCATTGAGTTTTTACGGTTTAATAGAATGCCCAAGAATAATAACAATAAATTGGCGAGTTTTAAAGAACGATAAACCGACTTCAAATGCCGTTAGATAATATTCATCTATGTCTCGGACGAACGATCACCCCTCCCTTAGTTTACATACGAACTGAGAACCTCCATTTTGAAGTCGGTTAAAAAGCTGCTGATTTGTGTTTATAGGAAAACAGCGGTTGATACTTTGAGCTACAAATTAACAATCCACCCACGAATAAAAATAAAGGGTAGCGCCGCAATCAATTTGGGAAAATCTTTACGTGTCCGGGCCGTGGAATTTAGGGATTGTGAGAATGGCCCGCCGCCCGGGGCCTCTTTGGCCGTGGGCCAGGCCTGCGACGCGACGGCTCAACAGGTCCATCATTTATTACATGTATCACTTTTGCTATCACCAGTTTTGTTAAGGAAATGTTAAGATAGGTTCGAGTAGCTGAAAGCTGAATAGGTTGCAGAAAAGTAGATCTGTGTAAATAAGCTCGGGGGATTTGACAGACTTGTAGAAATAATCTTATGAAACGTCGACAAATGTTTGCTAATTCATTGCGACTATCAAATCAGCCATCACAAAGTACGTTTCGGTAACTGTAACCCATGTCCTTCCCCCGGGATATCATCTACATCCTTGACAAATTTCATTAAGGTTCAGCTGCTTAGGCAAGAAAAAAGTGTTTTCCTATGTCAAAAAATAGTTCGACCAGACTGTTAAAAAGTCGTAGCGAAAAGTAAGCGGCGCCAAAATAAAGAAGTTGAAGTTGAAGACTGTTAAAATGGCGCGTTTAGTTTGAAATTAAAATAAAATAGACCGTGCACGGGTTACATGCCACTCTACTCAACTATTATTCCGCGACAGGAGCGTGTGGATTGTCCAGCAATATGTACCAATTTATTTGTTATATTTTATCTATTATGATTTATTTATTTTTTTGAAAACGCCTCTTTACTTTCAAATCCATACTTATATTATAAATTTGAAAGTAACTCTTTCTGTCTGTTACTTTTCACGCCTAAACGGCTGAACGGATCTCAATGAAATTTGACAGGGAGGTAAAGTATCCCGAGGACGGACGGACATAGGCTAATTAAAAGCGCGTGCGAAGCCGGGGGCAGCAGCTAGTTTATAATAATTAGTAAGCATTATTAGGAATGAATACTAGATGTTCGATCCTTCAGCATAAGAGCGCTTCTCTCCAGTGATTCTAATTAGAAAAACTTTTATCCTCTTCAATGAAGAGCCCGAAATGAACAGAAAAGGATCGTGGGAATAATGGAGTGTCTATCTACTTCACAACCACTGAGTAATAATAAAGGTGGGTTTTCTTGGTATTTGGTAGGGCGGGCGGTACTCCGGTTCCGGGAATTGCGTTTAATAGTACATTGTTCACCGAGGTGAGAAAGTGACTGATTCCTATCGAGTGTGTCATTTGAGCCTGAAAACACACGAGGCAGGAATCCCACTTTCTCCTGAGTGGTACATGTTTATACTACACCTACGAAGAAACTAAAACAATTTCCGAAAAAGAAGTTGCACTCTTCTCGTTTTTCCAATACACGAAATCTTCTTAAGTCTTGTTGTATTTATTTCTGAATTTCTCGGGTATTATGTTCTCAATCACTGCTTGTTTCTATTATTACTAGTGGTGTCATAAAATCTTCACTCGACGACATTCTGTAGAATTAATAAAAGTACCTAACTCAACTGTAAATTTCCAAGAAATTCCCGCGAATGCGCAACGAGGCAACCAGGGAAGAGGATGAGTCTAGCGAAGGCCAAAAGAGTCTCCTACGGCGGAGGATCATGCATGTTCTGGGGAGACATATCACTGGAGGCAAAGACTGATCTTGTCTTCATCACCGGAGCGAATTCTGGATGCCGATCAAGAGGTACATCGAAGAGGTACTCGGGGACTATGTTGTACATTTTGCGGGATACATCAGAGAAAACTTCATATTCGTGCAAGATAATGCAAGACCGCTTACTGCTCGCATTGTTATGCAGTACCTTGAAGAGGTTGCTGTGCCCGTTATTGAGGGGCCAGCTCGCAGCCCGGACCTCAATCCGATCGAACATTTATGGGACGAGCTAAAAAGAAGAGTCCGGGCCCGCCCCGAGCAGTCTCCAGGAGCTGCAACAGGCGATCGTAGAAGAATGGGATGCCATACCGCAAGAATTTGTCAAAACTTTAGTTAAGTCAATGACAAAACGGATGAAAGCAGTCATTCGGGCTAGGGGAGGGAACAAACCTTATTAATAAAAATGTTTTATGCTGATTTTCATGTTTTAATTCAATTTAAACACCAAATTTTCATAGGTACGCATAAATACACAAAAAACAGTTAGTTCAAACTTTTAGCCCAAAACTCACTAAGTAGACACTGTATATGTATGAGCAAAAAAGGTACCGTTGGATAGTTTTTGAAATAAATTGTATTATTAGATTCCAAAAAAATCAATAAATAACCAATTTTTTTTATTGAACATTTTATGAAAATATCATACATGTGCGAATTTTTTGCACCCAAGCTAAAGCCTGAAATTTCAGCAAATAAAAAAAATAGCACGTTATAAATGGATTTCCATACATTATTCTCTCCCGGCAAACGCGTGAGAAATTAAATTCCATATAGTTTTTCGACCCGCATTCAAGTACCTACGCCTGCAATGACGTACTACTTTGTAGCTCAAGTTTGGGAAAGGAATAAGTCACTTTCCGAGCAGGTGTAGTATATACTTTTTAATGAAATAGTGTTACTCATACTCATTTATTCACCGTAGGAGCACTAAGCATACTTGGAGGCAATTTCAAAAGTCATTTCGTCACTGTTATTAAATGCGCTGGAATGACCCACTTTCTTATCGAGGAACCCTTTGCCTCTTTTCGAATAGATCGGGGTTTGCTCACATGTGGAATATAGGATATTATTCAACTGGTTGAAAAAAGTAATTTGAATTCCGAATTTCGACAAATTTCGATGGTGTAAAATGTTATCTACGCAATCTGCACTAGGGGAAGTAAACTTTCTCACTAAAGGAATCTCCCTTTTTATGTGTACCACTTGGACATCTTGGCTTGTGAAGACCATTCTTTTAGGCGAACAGTGCCATCTCTAATAATCTACCAAACAACAGGTTCGGAATATATATGGGACTTGCATCTTTGTAAGCTGCACTCATTAGCTTATCGTAGGAAAGGAGGTTAGACAGCGTTCAACCTTCACAAAAACGCATAATTTCGTTCGTTCATGGTTTGAAAGAGGTTTATAGCCTTCGCACCCTCCATGCTTGTTGAACTGAGTTCCTGGCTGACATTCGACCTCCTTTATAAATTACAAAATATTTTCACGCTAGTCGAGGTGAAAAGTTGTATGTTGAACTCGAGAACAAATGTTTTTTGTTTCGTGCCTTTTAACCCTTAATCTGTTCGGTCCCAGGGACTCCGCGCGAAGTTTCATTTTGGTCTAAAAACTTATCTATCGCGTTTTTGTTTTCGCGCGTCCTTCCTGCAATAACAGCCCGGGCGCAGGGTGAAGAGGACGTGCGTCTACGCCTCGCCTATAGCTGAGTAATTGTGCCCATAAAGTCCCTGGACTCCATGGACTGCTGGGGGTATTTGTGTGACAAAAATATTATTTTGCTGGACTGTAAAGTTCATATATGTAAAGATCATTATTTCAATGTTATTTTTGTGTTTTAGGCTAACAAATGGTTTTTAAAAGTCGGCCAGTCAACTACTTGATTCAGAAGCTGAGTCGGTAGTATTTGACTGGCTCAGATATGATAAGAGAAGTCCAACGACGAGGAGCGAGGGCAACAAAGTGGACCACAACATGATACAGTGCTAAACAAATTGTGTTCCGATTCAGAAGATGGATGTAAACCTTCTGATTATGAGTCTGATTCAAAGTGCTCAAAGCCTCTGAATCAGAGTCATCAAAGTCTGATCATGACTCTGATTCAGAGTGCAAAAGATAGGGAGTAAAAAGCGCTGCACGTTATTTTTTGTATAAGCAGTGCCATACTTTTAGTTTTTAAATTTTAAATAAAATATAGACTTGTTATAGAAAGAAATAGTCGAAAATAATGATTTATTGTATTTAAGTTTCGAGCCAGAAGCTCGCATTGTTTTTTGTGTACTTTTTTGTCAGTCGATTAGGTTTTTCAATTGTCAAGAAGACTGTTACCAACTTATATATAAATTTGATATTAAATATTATATGTATAATGTTGCTAAGTAGAATAAACAATTTTTGAGTACACATTTTGCTTTTATTTTGACCTAAATCAATTATTTTTATGCAAGGAGTCTAATGGACTCCATGGGGTAAATAAATTGATATGGGGTCAGCACGTAAACTAAGGGTTAAATCCCTCGCTAGCTTAGCCGTCTACTTTAGAGCCACTCGCTAATCTCGTGACTCTACTCTAGACTGCTTCGCTAATTCGGGTTTTAATATCGGCACGTGCAACCAAAAATAGTTTTGCTCACTTGTTGAACAAATAACTATTGTTCGTCCATTTGTATGCCAGTCAAGCTTTGGACGGATTGCAAGCAAGTAAAAAGTATAAGATTGCATTTGAGGAGTTTTTTTAAAATACAAACACTCTAGTCAAAGTTATTACACAAAATAAGACAAGTTGTGCTACAGAGCCGAGTTCTTCAAACAGTACATACACTATTCAATTAAAACCTCTCCCGAGAGGAAGACAAACATAGCAAGTCTAATTCTATCCAGTTTGTTTAAATAAGGTACGCTTCTAACCTGACTATTTGTCACTTGGGAGTACCCATATTACAATTTACAAACAAGATTAAACTTGCATTAATTAATTGGTTCGGTGGCTCGAATGCGTTCAGATTATTTTCATTAATTTCAGCTTGCTTTAAATATTTTTAAACTTACGCGATCTGTACACATTATTATTAGTATTATTTAACGGGTATTTTTTGCGTTCATTTATGTACCTATTTTGCTTGCTTTATCGTCTAATGGAATTATCACTTTGTATAATAAATACTGGGTTTCGGAATTCATAAAAGTGATGCCGAGAAATTTCGTTTATAATCATTAACATTTTGTCGTGATTTCTATTACTGGTAAATTCACATCAACAGCTTGGTAAACATTATGACATAAAAAAATAAAAATTTAGAAATTGACAAGCTCAAATTCAATTGTAATTTTTTTTATTATATTTTGATTAATGTAACTGGAAATGGACTTCGACAAAGCGTGGGGAATCCAATTAGCTTAAAATCGTGACGCATGGAGGGATCAGAGGGAAGCCTTTGCCCAATAGTGGGACGTTCCATCCAAGATAATTGAATCTTGGGTAGGCTTAGGAATAAATGCTGGGCTGCATGGCCTTCCACTTTATGCATTATGGGCTTAGTATAATGTTTATTGTACGTCGATGTAGGTACGAGTGGGTTAATGAGAATCTTAATTGGAAACGTACGCAGTCTTGCGAAGTAGTGACACTATTTCAATGAAATGAGGATTAAGTTCCTTGAATGTATTATGTGGCCAACCATATGGGTAAATTGGTAATTCAGCTTGAGCTATTGAATCGGTTTTGTGCTAATGCACCTTTTTCTTATCACATGTATTTTTATCGAATTGGAATCAGTCAATAAATAAACAATAAAACCAGCAAGTGCGAGTCGCCTCTCACTCTTTTATTTTGTCAATCAAACGTAGCCAATGATTGGCAAAATAGTATGAGTGATACACTTACGAATACATCTTATTTGACCAGCTGCTGGACAAGTCCAGACAGAATAGAGCCTTCTCCCAGTAATATAAAATCAGTTTTAAATTATTTATAAAACAACTGATATGAAAACTGATAATTTCTGTAAATAAATAATTCCAACTCCATTCGTAGAAGCCAATGTGCGCTGTCACTGCATGCAGCCGGTCCGACCGGCAGCCATTCAATTTCCTCATGTCAACGCGACGCAGACACCCTTCGACTCGTGTAGCTTTCGATATGGTGGGCGTATACTGGCTACAGCAGCTGGTCTATTCTGAATTTCTACTAAATCAAATGATATATCAAAAATCCTAATCTTCAAGGTTTCCTCTGTAGTTGGAGCTAGTGTTCGAAGAAAGTTCCAGTGTTTCGACTCCTACTTCACATGACCTCGTGGTGTGATTGGTTAGCGCATTCCCGTACTGAGGGAAGGATGCAGTTTCAAGTCCCGTCGTAGTTAAGAATTTTTGGAATTCATTGTCTTTATTGTTTTTTTTTTTTATTTCATTGTCTTTATTTTTTTTATCGTTATTAAATGCAGCCAATGAGCGGCGGAAATAGGATATGAGTGAACTCACAAATACAACTGAATGGACCTGATGGCCACAATGCTGTAATATGGTGGGTGTAGACTGGCCACTTACGGTGGCCATAGTTTTGTCAATGGTCTGACAGTAATCTGGCTATTTTCTTTGGCAACAGTTTTGCAATATTAGTGAGAGAGTGAGAGTAGACAGCCTTTCTATGTGATATGACTCTGAGTTAATTATTAAATGGAAGTCCCGAATGTGTAAAGTTAAAAGAAACCCGTGCCTGAATTAAACAAGAAGCTGTATTCAATCGTACGTTCGTTGGTACCAGAAATAAACTTTGTTTTAATATTAGTCAAGCTTCGTCCCGAATTAGGAAGCACTCAGCTTTAAAATGGAACGTAAACCCGTATCAAGTTGAAGCTGCGTCCACCAATTTTTCAATGTCACAGCATGTCAAATAACCAAGGGTTTGAATAAAATAAGGGTACGGAAAGGGCAATGATGGTCATCAGGGCGGAGTTAAATTTGTACCGGTATCAAACGGGTACGACAAGCAAATTTCCAATTTTTTCAAATAGAATGTATCAATATTATAAATAAATAAATAAATAAATAATGCTGGACAATCCACACTGCATCATCTAGCCCCAAAGTAAGCAGAGCTTGTGTTATGGGTACTAGATGACTGATAAACTTAATACAATATATTAGGTCCTTACATATGAAATTGGCGTTTTTCGTACTGGCCACTTTAATCACAAATTTCTCCTCTTTGGTAAGGAATTCCAAATTCAAATTTGTACAGCTATAGACTCATGTATTTGTGCTTCGATGATCGTCATTCATTTGTTTTTTTTCTTCTGTTTTTTTCTGTTTGCGTCACTCATTTTACAAAATGGAAAACTTAAAATATCGCATTATTTACGAGTACGAGTTCCGCCGTGGCACTAGTGCTGCGGAAACAACTCGAAGGGTGAATGATGTGTATGGCGGTCGTGTTGCAAAAGAAAACACAGTTTGTTTTTGGTTCCAACGGTTTCGTTCTGGAAATTTTGACCTGCAGAACAAGCCCCGTGGACGGCCTGAGACTCAAGTTGATAATGAAGAGTTGAAGGCTATTGTGGAAGCGGATCCATCGCAAACCACGTCCGAGTTAGCTGCAGGCTGCGATGTTAGTGATAAAACTGTTTTAATTCACTTGAAGCAAATTGGGAAGATTAAAAAGCTTGAAAGGTGGGTACCTCACGAATTGACTGAAGCAAACCGGCAAACGCGCGTCGACTGCTGCGTTACATTACTAAACCGGCACAATAATGAAGGTATTTTAAACCGAATCATTACCTGTGATGAAAAATGGGTTCTTTACGATAATCGGAAGCGCTCAGCGCAATGGTTGGATCCTGGCCAGCCAGCCAAATCCTGCCCCAAGCGAAAATTAACCCCAAAAAAGTTACTTGTAAGCGTTTGGTGGACTAGTGCCGGTATTGTTCATTACAGTTTTCTCAAATCTGGCCAGACTATTACGGCTGATGTCTATTGTCAGCAATTGCAAACCATGATGGAAAAGCTAGCGGCTAAACAACCTAGGCTGGTCAATCGCTCCACGCCACTGCTGCTTCACGACAACGCTAGACCACACACTGCGCAACAGACGGCTACTAAATTAGAAGAGCTTCAATTGGAAAGTCTAAGACATCCTCCGTACTCCCCGGACCTTGCTCCAACAGATTACCATTTTTTTCGAAATTTGGATAACTTCTTGCAAGGGAAAAAATTCAACTCCGATGGGGCAGTCCAAATCGCCTTCAAAGATTTTATTGATTCCCGTCCGACTGGTTTTTTTAGTAAAGGGATCAATGAACTACCTATAAGATGGCAAAAGTGCATAGAAAATAATGGTTCATACTTTGATTAATTAAATATATTATATTAAAAAATATTCGACTTTTTGTTCCTCCCATACAAAACGCCAATTTCATATGTAAGGACCTAATATAACATAGATAGATATTTTTTATTATATATAGAAAATACCCAGAACACCCGGAACAAATATTTGCAGATCGTACAAACATTTGTCCCAAGGCGGGAATCGAACCCGCAACCTTCTGCGTCGCAGGCGGACCTTCGCCCGCCGCGCCACATCGGTCGTCAAAGAATAAAATATTGCTATTATAATATTAGGAATTTGCTTGAAGTTAAAATAACCATCTTCATTTAATCCGTCTCGCTATCAAATAACCCCAAATAACCTTCTGATATGTCAAGATATCAATAATGTTTTGTTGATAGGTAGGTAAGGGTTTAAGGAATACCTACACTGATGACCCTTGATTACTTAAAAATAACAATCAATCAATCTTATATAATGATATCAAATAAAGCTTACTGTTTTTAGAAATGATACCCATTGTCAATAATAGGTTTTATATTTATCGGTTCCAAAAACAGAAAATATCTGATATAAATGAGACTTCGTCACTGTTTTCCATAAGTTGCTATTTCAGGCAATCAGCAAGAAATTATTAGGTAGGTGGCACGGGCTGTTGAAATACCTTCCAAAACCAGCCAATTCGGTCTTGAATGGCGTCCGAAATATGCTTTTACGCGAAAGCGTGCTACCGAGCATAATGTTTATTTGATTGACCGTTTACGAAGCCATTTTGGGTCATTTACCTTTGTTTGCATCGATCGACATTTAAAAGTTACGCTTACGAAACGTCTCAAGTTGTGGATAAGTTCTAAGGATTTATTTATGAAGATTACAATAACAGAATAAAACAATTACAACTAGTTTATATTCTTATATCTATTTATTAAAAATCTAAACCGTCACCAGAAATTAAAGAAAAGAGAAGGAACAAGTCCTAAGGATAAATTATTTATGATGTCTTTTGCTCCGCGTATTTTTCTCGTTAAAATGAACTTATAAATGAAAGTAGGTCACCTAAGAGAATGTAATCTCATAACCTAACTAATTAGGTACCTATCTGCGTTGTTCAATGTTTGTGATGATTTAAAGAAGGGGTCCAACCTAACTATACCTATCCTAACACCTATTTAACTAACGTTAAAGCTAATAAAAAACCAACAAGATGCCTACGAAGTTCCAAATCCTTTTGCAGCATGTTGGTGAAAATTCCTGTTCAAATACGGGTTGTACACAGTGGAAAATCCAACTGCACTACATTCATACACCCGTGAACCGTGAGTAGGACTGGAGGCCAACCGTGAAGCGAAGCATTAGTACATGTTCAGATATTTTGTGCGATTTAAATCATGATATTCCTTCGAACTGAATTTGTTTCCAATACGATATTCGTATCCAATACCAAGATTCGGGTTTCATACTTGGTAAGTAAATAAAAACTGTACCTCTGAATATCACTAGGATACTTTGGATATCACTGTATATCATCATCATCATCATCATCATCATCATCAACCTATCTTAGTCCACTGCTGGACATAGGCCTCCTCCAATGAGCGCCATAGCGTCTTCACTGCATATCACTAGGTATTATTTTGAAACTAGTCTCTGCCCGCGGCTTCGCACGCCTTGTTTCCGATATAAACAGTGTCCTATAGCAAAAACTCAGCCCAATACGTTCAGTAGTTTTCGCATTTATAATATAAGTGTAATTATTTAATTCTTATTTGATTGTGGACATCTACAGACTTAAAGAGGTATTAGGTAAGTAACTTACAAAATAACTCATGATTTATAATCAAATCCGGGATCTTATTCTTAATCCAGGTAATTTCTGATTGAAGCTCTCAGTAGGCCCCCAGGGGCGATCGGGACGTAACGTAAACAACATGCCTTTCTAAAATACCTTGGCTTACGAAACTTACCGCTCTGCATTTTAACGAACTAGCCAATTATTCCCGGAGTTAGGATCAGACATAAATAATATTTATGATGAATCTAGATGATGATTAAATAATTATTTATTACAATAATTGATGAGAGTACACTTGTGTTTTCGCACACAAGTGTGCACTATAATATGTCCTGCGTACCTAGCCTACCTAGTCTCCGTTGAGACTGGCCACCGTGGTCGAAGATTCGATTAGGGGGACATCATAGAATCATCATTATCAGATCATAGCAACAAGAACATTGTTTTTGTGCCGGGAACAAATATTTGCATATTATAATTATGCACAAGTGAATCACGACGGGAATCGAAACGGCAACCTTCTGTGTTGCTGGCGGCCCCACTCACTAGGTGCCCCATACTGGTTGTCAATATGTCGTCAATAATACACTATATTTTTCAAGGTTTTAACCTGACCGGTCGGCACTGATCATTCGTCCACTGATCATCCGTCCACTCATCATTCGTCCACTGATCATTCGTCTACTGATCGTGCCTCCTCAAACAAGGCAGGGTTTCGCCATAATCACCACGATCGGCAGGCGGATTAGTGAACGCAGTAGAGGTATTAAAAATACACAGAAGGAGCTGCTGCCCTTCCTCTGGTAGGTTCCCTTAGTCGGCTCTTACGACATCCACGAGCTGAGTAAGAGGGGTCGATTTTTAAACCACGACCGCCACAGCTTTTAACCTATCCTAAAAAAAAGAAACAAATTAGAACTAGTATTTACAATTGAAACAATTAAGCTAACTGCAGACTGTTGCAAAACAATCTACAAGATGCAGCCAGCGTCCCCAAGACGCTGTCTGCATTGCCCCGCTGTATGGCAATGCTGATGGGTTGCTTCAGATACCCACTAGCTCTCGGATCACGCGTCGCTTCGACCAGACGCTCAGATAACTTTTTAAAAACGCGGAGTCTCGGTACCCCAAGGATCTGGGGTCTCGACCCCGAAGGGGTCTGTCGAGACCTGCATATTTGAGCCTCAATTGAGCCGGCCAAATCTAATAATAATAATAACATAGAGTAGCACTATCCATTTTGAACAAGATGGAAGGCAGTCGAATGACAAGATAATTTTGTTCGTCGGGCGCCCCTGACCTTTCAAACTTAGTGTAAGGACATGGTCAGCGATGTTCGAAGATATTTGCTCGCTGAGCATGAGGGCATGAGAGATTTAAATCGTGTAAATATGTAAGCGTGAACAGCCTTGCAAAGACCTAAACATCTAAACTGCTGCAAGGTTAAATCTTATTATCTTTTAAAACCATCATGGTTATTAACACTAAAGCCATTTACAAAGGGATATTAACCATGATTTGAGCATTGAGCTTTCCAATATTTCGGCACAGTTTCATGCGCCATGATCACGGAATAACTGTAGGCGCTGCGAGTATGTTTTTATCAGACATCGTAGAGCAGAGTAGATCGGTATCTACCTTCATTTTTTGCTACGAACGATAACACCGTGATCATGGCGCATGAAACTGTGCCGAGATATTGGAAAGCTCAGTGCTCAAATCATGGTAAATATCCCGTTGTAAATGACTTTAGTGCGGCAAGGTTCTTTTGTAATAATGCAACATCACATTATTGCCCTTATAAAAAAAAACCAAGATCATCGTGTGTGTCGTTGGCAGTCAAAGTTTTAAAAGGTCAACGAAGTTACTTTAGCATTTTGAATATATTTAAGTTACAATAAGTTTGTTGTTCCAAACAATAAAAAAACAAGTCTCGGAAGACGGTCTTTTCGTAGTACCTATTTACTGGATCGGATTTTAAATAAGTTCACCTGAGTCAAATACTTTGATCAAACAGCTTTATTTGATAATTGATAGTGAGATCGCAAACCTATGAATCCCACGTTTTGTCCACGCTCGTTAATTTCTAAAAACGCAGCAATGATTTTAACATTAATGATATGATGTTCTTTCAAGAAAATCGTGTTCTAGCATTTTTGTGCCTATTTTTAAGAGAACAATCAAAAACTTTGAACTTTGGCTTGTGCTGGTCAAGATTTCGCCGTCTTGCGACGAAAAATTCTTTAACGCTGCTGGGGCAAAATTCGTCCAATCTCGGATGTTTCGCTACTGCGACTTGTTTCGTCTGCGAACACCTCGTTTACACTTTATTTTTCGCATCTCTAACGGTTTTCTGGTGTGGAATTTTGTGAAACTACACGTCAAATATATTAATAAAATGCTTTGGCTCTGACTTGATCCTTATCTAAAAGCTCTCGTAGGTGTAAAGTATGTTGGGGTATGATCGTACGCGTAAATAATATAATTTAATTCAGCTACAATTAATGTCATACGGTTTTCATCGCGTCCGATCATGCCCCGAATACGCACTAGTATTGCCAGATTGTGCTTACCCTAATTCACATCTTGTTTACTCAAATACAGAGCCCAGACACAATAATTATGGGCAGGCTTAGCAAAGGTCAGGATATGGACGTACTCAGGACAATTATGATTTTCTTGAAAATGTATTTATTTCGGACAAAACGATCTGTTACTTAATCTTTTGAATACCAAATTTTGCATCCGTTTAGTCGCTTGTTTACCTTAGGAAGGTAATGAAGGCGGGTTGATGTTGTAAAAAATAACCTTAGACAGGTAGGGTAAAGTTGACGACCCACAGCGGAAAAGGTGCCGCACTGCCAAGACTCAATTTCTAAAAACTGCATTATTAAGTTTTGTAAGGCTAAAAGCCTGGAAAATGAGCAAAATGCTGAGCCTTGTTAGTATTTTTCGGAAGATTTTTGGCAGTGGGGCACGTATTACTACTAAGGCGACTATCCCTACTTTACCCTACATGAAATACCTACAATGGTATTTAAAAAAATAAATACGTCTATTATATATTTTCAAATTACAAATATAGAAACAAATCTGAAACTTTAGGTACAGTTGAGCTAGGTGCAGACTGTTGCAAAGAATCTAGAGGCAGCTCAACTTATCCATACTTACATTGCCCCGCTGTATGGCAATGCTGTCAGCGCCAGATGCTCACCAGCTCTCAGTTCACGTGACGCGTCGCTTCGAACCGACGACGACGCCCTGATACATTTTAGTTAGGCATCATAGGCACTCTCTTCCCTACTTTACGTCTGTTGAGTACTTACTGCTCAAATGGTGGAGAGATACGGGCAAGCCGTGCTTTCTGGCTCAATGTGCAGATTAGTGAGCGATCACATAAATCAACCCGATTCTTGATTTCGCAAGTTTCACTCGGAATTTTAATTAATTCTCGAAGTTGCGTGACTGTTGGGTTGAAGGAATTATTAGTGTTTGATTGCAGTTCGGTTTTGAATAATCAAACGCAACTATTGGAGGAAGCGTGGGTTCTAATAGATTTTGTAGCGGTATAATAATCATTCAATACCGGAAAGCATAATAGTATAGGTATTTAAGTACTTGAGTTGGTCTATTCAGATGTATTCGTGAGTGTTTCACTCACACTATTTTCGCCGATCATTGGCTGCACTTTGAATACTAAAAAAAGCTTACCAATGAGCGGTGGAAATAGTAGGAGTGATACACTCACATATCTGAATTGACTAGCTGATATATCTAGTAAAAGCTCAACCTTAAAAAAACAGCTCTTTTAAATTCTTATTCGAATGAAAACGTAAGAATGACAAAAGCGGCGAAGCAGTGTTGCCGCTGTTTTGAGTTAAAGAAAAATAAAGATGTCGTCAAGTATCTGTAAAATAAAATGAAAAAGTGACAATGGTGTTTTGTTTGACGTCCGTGGCCGTTAAATAGAAAAAAAATTAATACGGCGGGGAATACAGAGATGTTCTTTTACAGGAATTAATTCTGGTAGCGGGTGGTGGTAAAAAATTATAGATAGACCCATTCTATCATTTTAACAGAATAAAGGTTCATTATGATCACATTTGGCGGAAAACTAGTTTTTCAACCAGAATTGATCACACTTATAATTGCAAATGTGTGGATGGTTGTTACCTCTTCACCAAAAAGCAATTGCAATTGGAAAAGGCTTTTATCAATTTTTTTCCATACTTCAAAGGTGACAGAGAAACTTGCAGCTCACCATCAGGTGAGCTTCCTACCAGGGAAGCGGTTATCGCAGACTATTTACGCCTGTAACATCAGAGACGTCAAACGCGCGCTGTCGACTCGCAAATGCTTCAGAATGCCCTGTTTGAAAGACTCCATACAAAAGTCCGTGGGACAAACCTCGGCAGGGAGATCATTCCACAACCTGAGTGTTCACGGGAGGAAGTTCCTATTGAACATAACGGCTCCAAGGTAGATACGGGCATGAAATCTCTGCCGATGGAGAGAAGTCCGATGAAATAAGGCGCGGGCACCTCAAAAAGTTCATCAGATCACGTTGTACAAAGGGTAGAACAAACACACAAACCCACAAAGAATAGAAGTCCCTACTTAGACTCCGCGTAACAATAGTTTGCTTAAATGTAGTTCTAAACCTGGATTAACAAACCTAGTCTACTTTCATCAAATAAACGCGTAGGAAGACGGCGGCAGAAACTGAAAATAAAGAAAAATAAGATCCATCAAGGGTGAGTGTGACTCGCACGCCGAGGGTTTCGAACGTTTGTCAAGTATGTACAACATGTACTATAGGTACCGGTTAGAGACTTTGCTATTTAATAAATACCTAAAAATTTAAGATTTAACATTTTGGATCGGTTTGCAAACTTCAGAGTATAGAGGGTAATGGTAAAATTTATAACTTTTTTCAAATATTTTAAAAAGTATGAAACCTACAGAAATTTCAAAAGCTGTTTTGAAATGTACAAACTGATTCCATTCATATTATACCCCACTTGACTTTGAAGTCTCTTTTAAAATTTCTACATAACATTTTAATTTAGTAAATTTTCATTTTCATTTTTTTTTCTTTAAATCTGTTCAGGCGCATGAAATGTATGATAATTTTAAATTACCAGTTAATTGCTGCTATAGTTGCTGACAAATTAAAGACGGAAAAATGGACAGAAAAAGCGATACCATAAGGGTTTCGAAACGATCGGTTTCGAAACCTAAAAAAACTTGTATTGCGGGAGAGCATTTCAATTCATATTCGATCACACGTTTCTAACTTTAATAAGTTCGATAATAATATCTTCACAACAGATCTAGCTAGGTGTACAAAACTTTTATTAAAAACTTTGAACTCCTACTCCGAGTTTCTAGAGGCCAAATTGCGCTCGATTTAAAACATGAAGAGGAAATTCTGGAAGAGTTGTTGCAATGATCATTTTATACCTACCTACTTACTTATTGCAAATTTATTAGAAAATAATACAGCAGAATTTTTTGTCTTTGTGTTTGTGTTGGATTGGATTAGAATTGTATATATTTCGAATAGAGTTATTTTTTAATATGGTATCTTATTTTATGTTCTATCATTTGTCTATTGATTAGTGTCTTGTTTCCTTCACATAATTGCAATTAACACCTTTTAGAATGCAGCCCCCAGAATAAAATTAAAACGTTCTTTTTTGGCATGTTCAAATAAAGTCAATAATTTAATTATTTTACTTTAACTTATACGGTAACATAAGCATAACACATAACACATCAATAACATTATGTAGTAACACAATATGATGATTTATAAAAATAATAATATTAATGATGCGATGGATGCCACAAGATTTCATGAAGCCATTCTTCTCTACTCACCTACGATTTTCCCTCGGAAATGGTGCTCTCACGTCATTACGGGATGGGATGACGTTTGTTTCCGATGTGCATTGTGATGAGGCCCGTAGCCGTGACGCGGCAACCTAGATGCGATGCGTACCAATACTCTCAATAGGGTGGAATAAACGAACGTTACTGGAAGGGAAGCACCCGAAAAACTGAAGAATGCAGTAGTATTTATTTTTTTAAATAAGTGAAACTGCACTTATGAAACTTTGTTTTTTTTTTTAAATTGTTGCATATAATCCGTAATAATGATACCCTAGATCGGTGCCACAAAAATATACAGAGTATTTTTTTCTTTAGTGAGTTCGATTCCCGAATGAAGGCAGTCTTTTTTAAAATACTATGAATCCGGTTTTAGTTATTTTTTTTTTTTATTATAAGAGTGTCTGCTTTGAGTGAAGTTTACGATCTTCAGTGTTTTGGGTAACGTTTGTTTATACCTCCAGGTAAGGTTTCTATATTCTACCCTGTATATAGCTATACAATATCAATGTATAATATAATAATGTATCTTTGTCAGGTCAACTGTTTTCATAGTTCTATGGAAATCGCTACCTTGTACCACTTGCTTATGAAAACTTCTTTGGTACAAATAAAAACTGGCGTTCCAAAAAGGAATTCCTTTTATTAAGATTAATTTCTTGAGCCCGAACGAGGGATACAGGTGTTCCACAAAAGGGAACTTGATGGAAACACTTCAAATAAGGATAAATTATACGGCGTGAGGTAAAACTTCGTCATGTCAAATAGCTTTGTCAGTCTAAAGACTGTCAGTCTGAAGACTGTCCTTCTAAAGAAAAACGAGTTCGTCACAAACTTTGTGTTATAATTTACAAGCCGCGTGGTGCGGCCTATGGCCTACGAACGGTGTCACGGGAGTAATTATTTATTTTATCTCTGCTACGGGCTACGGCCAATGTAATATTACTAAAAACTCATTCGAAATAAAGAATATGTTATCTCTGGTGGACCTTAAGGCTGGTGTATGCCCCAACGGCCTTGAAAACAACTATTCTCAAAATAACTATTCTGTAGCCGTAGAAATAACCCCTCGAACCATTCTCGAAAAAACGAAAAACATAAAAAAACACATACAGACGAAAAAAGAAGCTTCTTCTTTTATTGAAGTCGGTAAAAATACAACCATATTGGAGCGTTCCGAGCATTGTTTAGGTACGTTCAAACAGCACTGGCTTAATCGGTTATTTTTACACTTTAGAACAATATTTATTTTGTGACAAATCATCGAGCAAAGCATTATCTGAGCAGCACAAAACCTTGTCATTATGCATGAGCACGCGGGGCTCACTTGGCCCATACATGCTGACGTCACACTGACCTACCCAACACAGAGAACTCAGTTTAGATAGGCAAGAAACGGTCAAAGACTTCTGAATTAGTTGTTACGCTCCCTTATTAAATTTCCACCTGGTAGGTTATTAACAAATACCTAATGAAATTTAATTTACACAATACTAAAACCGAGTAAAACGCTATTTGGTTTTGTTTTATGAGATCAATAGTAATCCCTGACACATCGTTGTAGCAGTTGGTACCTACTGAGTATCTACTGTGAAATGTTAATCACGGATTTTTTTTCTTTAATTCTTTTTTTAAGGACTTTATCTAATAATTAAATATGAAATGTCAATGATGCAAAGATTGAGTAAAGTGACACCTGTTTCAAAAAGCAGCGAAACAATTACATATTAATGCAGTCGTTTGTATAACTGTCGGGTTGAATATACTGAACGCAGTTCAACGAAGAGTGCTTCACTCACGTTGTCAAGGGATTTTGCAACTCATTCATTCATTCACTCTTGGGAACTTCTGCAACGGAATAACGTATGCTCAATGAAAACACGTGTCATTCAGAATTGTACAAACTTTGATGTTTTGACGCAGTGAATTTTGTCGTTGTAGGTGGGTCATTTGTTTACATTAATTTACTTCTGCATAAAAGGGACCTTATAAATAAGGATGGAACGTGACCTACCTTATTATTATTAATATCAGTCTGTGTCGTCGAACTGTAGAGTAAAGGCCTCCCTTTTCCCCTTTCACACCTCGCGATCCAGTGCGTTTTTGATGTCCAATCCTTTTCTATCAATGGAATACATGTTTGTATAGCATTTAAACACAAATAATACTTACTCGCATAAAACACCAAATAATAAATATGTGTTTTCTATGAGCTGTGTTAATTATCTCTAAACACAAATAACACTCTTTCATGAAATATACAATAATAAAGATTATTAACACAGCTCACAGGAAATTAGTCAAACAATTCAGTAAGTGTCAATCCCGTCTTTGTTTTTAATATTACACTGGTAACTTACCTGGGTCCTTTTCATAAAGATCCACATTGTCAGAGTGGACGTAGTATTAGGCACTTTTGATCTCTGTTATGTTATGACGAGCTCTTTGTTGTTTGACTGATGAGTTTTACGCTGAAAGGTAATTTTTTTTTGAAGACTAAACTGGACTGTTTATTTACTTGAAATACATAACAAAACTTAGACTAGGTGAGTAGTAAATTCGTAGTACAAGAGCTATTGCAAAAGTAGGTATTTTTATTGACTGATATATCGTATTTCACTGTAAGGTAAGTAATTTTCTAAAAATAATCTGAACTGTTTCCTCGTACATTTTTATTACAAAAGAGGTTATTCCAGTTTTTTTCCCTGAAATCCCTAACTACAGTTTAAAAAGTAGTAGCTCATAGTCAAAATAAACTAGCTAACATAGACAAAAGCTCGCGCAAAAGTATTTCAATTGTTCGATCCCACGTTTCGACATTTACAATATCTTTTGTCTCGTTGAGACAAAACAACATCTACATTTATCTTACATTTATTTTTCAGTGTCCACAAACTGAAAACTAAAAGGCAATGTGGCAACGGAACATTTAAGCGATATAACGGCAGCATTTAAACGAGTGACGACCTAATGTAGACAAGATAGGGTCCATAATGACCCTTTTAAACGCAACCTCGATATCTGAATACATAAAAATGTACGAACAGAATAAGGCGTCGGCAATTTATACACTCGAATGTGAACTTTAGGCAAGTGTTGTTAAGATAAGCCTTGGGGGTTGGGTGACTGATAAAATTCGACTTGGATTTTCTGTTAAGACAGTTACTTATTTTAGAAAAGACGGGGGGAGATAATAAGATTGCCATTTCTGGAACCTTTTTTTCAAGAGTTCTATTATGCGGTGGATTATGAGCTTCGACCAGTTCCAAATATTTTCGGCAAAGCTATATTATAGTACTACATACGGGATTTTCTTCTTATAAGGCACATTATTTGCGCTCTAAAAACTCACAATGGTATTCCGGCCTGTAAATAAGTACCACAAATAGAACTCATCAAATACCGTAGATAAAGGATGTTGGAACAACTCTGTTGATTCTTGGTAATGAAACTCAAACATTATTCTAAAAGTGTTTATAGTGGTAGCAATAACCCTAGCTGAAAATTATAAGGCGTTAATTTGATTTTAGAACACCCACAAGGCCGGAAAGTTGTTTAGTTTCCAAGGAATCTTTGGAACTTCGACTAATGTAAATTCAACGCATATCGCTAAGTTTTCGGATCTCGCGTTAGGAGTTTTTGGTACTTTAATTAGTTTCAAGTTCGGTTTCATATTATTTTCAGAGTTTAGAAATCTCATCTCAATCTGCTCTGTAAATACCACGGCAAATCCTTTCCGCGTCATCAGATTCCACTTTTATCTTCCTCAATCTCTTGTCCATATCCATACTATTCATACTCCTTATAAATTCTAAAGTAACTGTCTGTTTGTGTGTGTGTTACTTTTTCACGCCTAAACAGCTGAACGGATGCTGAACGGATCTCAATGAAATCTGGCAGTGAGGTAAATGGTATCCCGGGGACGGACATAGGCTACTTAAAAAGCAATGCAAAGCTGCGGGAAGCAGCTCGTTATGAATGTATTTCAATACCTACTTTATCCAGAAACATTTTCTGATGGTACATATATTTATATTAAACTAGTTTACTGAGAGAAGGAAAATATTCCAACATATTCAGAGAAAAAACGCTGAGTGCCTGCTCAGCCATAATAAAATACTGTGAGCCAGTCTCATTGCTACGCCTCTATCAAATTATGAGCGATAACAAGACAGTGCGAGCTCTTTGAATTATTCATGGCTTTCGTCGATGCCTCAATATTATTACAGGCAATGTAAGAGAGCCTACTTATTGAAAGTGATTTTACGTTATCCACGGGTGTAGTGTCGTCGGAAAATTTCATGTTAATGGGTGCATAACTCTCAAAATGGCCATTATTTTTTTACTAAAGGTGTTCTCCTGCAATATATCGATAATAATATATTGATGTCCGTATCTACTTTGCTGCCATCGATATGAAGAAGAAACAGGAAAAATGATTTTATTTACCTTGAATCTACTAGTCCCAGAGTGGTCGCGTGGATGTTATGTTATCCACACTTGCTAAACCTTAATTTCACAAAAACTATACTTAAGGCTGGTGTATGCCCCAACGGCCTTGAGAACACAAAATACTTATCTGTAGCCGAATAAATAACTTGTTTTATTTGTGAAACGTACCGTTTGCGTAAAATACTTTGACATATATTTGAGTGCAAGAAAAATATTCAAACTCAAAAGCGTTTAGAAGATATATACAAATTTAGAATTGAAAAAAAATTTGGATTTTCGGATATATCTTCTAAACGCTATTGATTTTGTATATTTTTCTGTCACTCAAATATTTGTCAAAGTATTTTACACAAATGGTACGTTACACGAACAAAACAAATTATTTATACGGCTACAGATAATTATTTTGCGTTCTCAAGGCCGTTGGGGCATACACCAGCCTTAAGGCATGCAAATTATTGGCGGCTTCGTGTACTTTCTATTAGGTACCTACAAAACGCTTTCAGATCTTGTTAAGGAATTGGTCTCTCGTGTCACAGGAAAATCTGCAAAATCCGTGGATTACAATTGTATGCCGCACGACCAATTACGTAAGTTTATTTACATAACTTTTCTCGTGTTATGGTTAATTTTTCAACCAATCAAGTATCGCTGCACGAGTATTATCTATGATAGATTTTATCGCTCAGCGACAAACTGGTGGAGTGAGTCCTCGCTGGCAGTGTAAACAGTCAGCGATCAACTATTAATATATGCATCTCTTTTGTTTACACGGAATGTATATCTATTGTACGTTTCTTGAGCGAGCAAATGGCCGATAGTTAGTCGCTTCCTCGGCGCCGCCGCCGGCGCGGCGCGGTGGGAAAACTGCCTTATTGCTCTCTCAATTTTAGCAAAAGATACAGTTAAACAGACAAAAATGAAAAAAATACAGTTTTGGCTATGGTATCGATAATAGAGAGCAATAATTTTTTTTTCCCAAATATCTTCATTGTACAGAATTGGGCTGTTATAGTTTTATTACAACGGATTATATGCAATATAAAAAGCCCGAAATATGCATGCAAATATGCATGAAAACTAATGAAATGTGTCAAAATAATAATATGCAACATTATTAATAAAAATAGAAGACTTTCATTTAAAATTAAATACAATTAGTAACATATCGATAAAAAAAACTGTAAAATTTGACAGTTTTTTTATATTTATCGAGTGATCAATTGGCGAGAATTTGCCCCTGACTTTAAACGTCCACAAGACTACAAAATGTTAAATAATTGTTAATTTATTATCGATATCTTACTAATTGTATTTAATTTTAAATGAAATTCTTTTATTTTTATTATGAAAGGAACGTTTACAGACGAATTTTATTACTCTGACATTTAATACATTTTTATACACAAGGATCGAAATTTAAGTGTCAAATAAAATGAAAAATTTACATACTTTCATCATTCCAAAATGAAAAGGCAATTAAACTTCGCAATTAAATTTCACTTAGACTACCGATCGAACAAAACAAATTAAAATTTAGTAATGAAGTAGGCCTTCAGTATACGAAAAACAAAAGACGATCGCGCGAACTTTCAGTAACTGAGCTACACAAGGTAAGATTTCATTTGTTCATTCAATTATCATCAACTGTCCTACTCAGAAATATTGCAAATAAAGCGAAAATTTGCATCATCACAAGTTTTTAGGCAAAATATGCAACTACTTATAAAATGAGCTAAATATGCAAATGCATATGCAAATATGCAAATTCATATGCAAATATGCAATTGCATATAATCCGGCCTCTCATAATAAGTATAGATTGTCAAGCGTTTGACCACCATCTATAAGTAAGTGAAGATGTGGCCTAAGATGCAGCACGCTTTCCCAGAACTTATTCACCCTGGATTTGAAGACTCCAAGATTTCCCTCTATCGTGAAGCTGCAGGCGGCAGGCTGCGGGCAGGAAACTGTATCCACTCTCTGGCCGTGCTTATTATGAAAGAATTTCAATTAAAGGATAAGTTATCCAGCTATTTCTTCAAACCTGTGGCAAAATATCGATTGGAAATAGAGGTAATATCATGACAATCACGTAGGTCTGAGCCGCTTTGGACGAAATCAATTTCATACATAGTAATGAGAAAGTTAGTTTCATGGTAATAATACACTTTTCTATAAATAAAATAAACCAAGTTCCGCAAATAGATTCTTACCCTAATATAGACAGATTATTAAAACACATTTTGAGTTTAAATTGTACCTAATACATCTGTTAACGCATTCACTGCCCTAGGCAGAGCGACTCAACGGAACAGGCCGTCGTGTCGGTCGTCGCTACACGGAGCTAGACGTCCTGTGAGTCATGGGTAATGAAAATGTTATGTTTGATACTCTAGTAAAATACCTACTACAAAATAAATACTTAGGAAGATATGCTGCTGCAGGTTCGTTCGTAAAGTCGCTTACGTCAGCACAATCCTATTTATTTACCTACCTTTTTTCAGAATTATGCTTAGTTAGGACCTCATGACATCCGATAACCGCTGGGGTAAACAGCGGTTGTCGAATGAAGAAGTAGATGAAGTCCTAACTAAGCATAATTCTGTGTTCTTGAGTGGAGACCACGACACGACAAACGTAGTGTAAGACGTCCTCCGGCCAGGTGGGATGACGATATGCGAAAGACTGCAGGCAGATACTGGATGCTGCAAGCTGAAGACAGGGCGGTATAGCGCTCATTAGGGGAGGCCTATGTCCAGCAGTGGACTAATATAGGCTGATGATGATATGAGGATCTCATCTTATATTATGCGTATTAGTTGTAACACCTGCATAACTATCCTATGATCTTCCCTATTCATTCTTAGTTGCCTGGGAGACATTGCTTTAAAAGATAAGGCCGCCACTTCCTACTATAAAAAAGGCAAAAACAAAATGTTTTATTTTGATTTAAAATAAAGAATTATCTAAGTAGAAATGTCCAAAAATAATGTTTCTTTCTCATTGGCGACGTTCTGAAGAATGTTGGAGATCAAGGGGCTGAATGAAAAATAATAACAACACAATAAAATTTAAGCATCTTTATTGTTAAATACGACTAAACGGCTGTTAGGTAAACCGGAATACACACAGATGCGAACTCTCGCTTCTTCATAAACTCGCGTTAACACAGACATTATAATGAAAAATACTTGAATCATTTACTCTACACAGCTTGCTACAAATAGAACAATGAATTTGTCGGGGTTTATTCATTCCAGTCTGTGGAATGGAACATAAAAATGTCACGTGAATGTAAATTAAAACATGTCTCGTGCGTGCGTTTCATCAGCTCCGTATATTGTTCAAGATACCAACATGAGGTATCTACAGGCAAGATGGGACATATAATCTACCTCTAAATGCCGAAAAATTTATAAATTTTGTTTTATTGAATGTTATGGACGATAAAAAGTTTGACTCTGATTTTTTACTCTGGAAGGCAATTTAAAATATCTATTTAATCTTGAATGTGTATAAAAATTTGCAGGACAACAGGCATGGAAGCGTGGTCCACGTTACTGTACTGTTGCTAAGATTGAATTGAAAAAATCAAAAAGAGAAGCGTCGTGGCGCATACGCGCGACCTCAATTCCTAAGACGCTGCTCTTTTTGCACAGACTCTAATAAGTTTTTATTAAATTTACTGAAAGCTCAAATAAATAAGAGCGTTGAATTCAATTATTCTTTAGTAATCATTATGGCAGCGTTCAAACAACTAGCAGGTCCACACACATCAACGCAGGCACCCAAACGAGCTCGAGTATGTAAGTGCTGCTAACGTTCTGAAACGCTGCAGTGTAATTATCTGCCATCTGTTGCGTCAGTCGATAGCAAATCCCATATTAAGCTCGCAGCTGTAGGCGAGGCGTTTAAAAGGTTTTAGTATAAAACATTTAGGGTAAAGTTCAGACGCCCAACACGTCATCTTCTGAATATCAAGTTCATAAAAGCTAAATTATGTAGCCTGCATATTTAGTTTTACATGATAATGATAAGCAACATTTAGCATTTGATTATGATTTTTAGAATCTATAATTTTTCACCACCGAGGCGACTATCCCTATGTGCATTCAAATTTTCTGTGCAGATGGGACCAAAATGGAAGTAGGGCCATTTCAACATTACCTCTCGGTTTTAATAAAATACTCGCGAACGAAAGCACATGCATGGAAGGTAAGGGCACTGTAAAAACTTTAGGATCGAAGTGACTTGATTTTGATTCGATTCCTTTGATTACTTTCCATTACGTGACTCGATTTTGTATTTACATAAAATTACATGGAGCTGAGATGAGCTATTAAAACGAAAGCTTTAGCATTTGTTTGTGTTTGCGTGTTCCTGTCATAGAACTTGTTTCGTTGAATGAAATAATACATTTAGAAACATTTTAATGAGTGTATTGGATTTCTACGAACTTAGGAAGCTATATTTATTGTATATTTTTATTTAATACCACAAATACATCAGAACAATCTGTCGGTAGGTACATAAGAGCATGATTAATTTTTTTTTATATTCTTTATTGACAAAAAAAATTACAATTCAATAATATAAATAAATTAGAATTAGTATTTACAGTTGAAACAATTAAGCTAACTGCAGACAGTTGCAAACAATCTACAGGTAGCTCAACTGATCCATATCAATACCAGTCGGAAGCGTCCCCAGCGTGCGTGGCCACTGGGCCACTGTGTGCGTGGCAGTGTGCATTGCCATGATTAAAATGATATTTTTTACTATTTAAATTTTATCAATGGTCAAAAATAAACAAAGCCACTATCAACAAGGTTCTGGATGTTCACATTAACATCTAAACATCTACACATAATATCTATACAACAACACATTAATACATTTTAACTATTTGAAAATATTTTTGTATTTTGCTATTATTTACATTTTTTTCTTATCTTATCACATTTTTTGCCTAATTTTATACTCTACAATAGTCAGTGTAAAGAGCTGCAGGAAGACATTAAACACCAATTTTTGAGGCCTAGACTGATGAAGTGTGGACAGAACAAACTAAACTCGCCTTGCGCAGTATGGTTTGTTACGAAAATCTTTTGATTCCAAGTAAAACTCTTATTGTCAAACAACACCGCACTATCATTTGGTTAGCATTGTAGTATTTTTTCTGGAAAATAAAAAAACTGTATAACGTTACTCTAAATTGTTTTGAGAATATAAACTTCTGTTGCTAAGTTCTCGATTTCAGTTTATATGTTTATTTCGCAAAAAAGTTCTCCAATGTAAGGTAGATACTTGAATTTCAGTAATGGTCTTAAACAAGAGACTCACATATCAAGCAGTCTAAGCCCTTGGCAAATTACGATTAATATTCATAATATTTTCTTTACAGCATAACACTAAATTGAAAGATTCTGTTGAAATATATATTTTATATTTACGTAAATAGGCAATAATTTAACTCTCAAAATACATTCTCATTTTGATACTATCTACATGAAATATTATCTGAGGAAAACGGGAAATATATTTTACAAAAGTGGTTTCAAAGAATCACCTTTACCCAATAATAATCACCTTTTTTTTTCTCGTATTACCCTCTGTTAATTTGGTAGCTTTTCATTAGGGATTAGGAATACAAGCAAAAAAATATAAAACATCCTACAGAAGTTAATAAAAATATAAAACATCCTACAGAAGTTAATAAAAAAAGTTTAGGTATACCCGATTCCTAATTGACTGATTACTAACAACAACATTTATAGCAGAATAAGCTGGCTATTTAATTTATAAATATTGATGAAAATATAAAGAGATATAACTTTTGAAGAATAAAAATATTAAAATAGCTTTGGCAACCCTGTGTAATAAACTGGATTTGATTTAAATAACAATAATTGACTTTAGAAGCTCAGGAATAAAATGCAGTATAAGGTTTTATGTAGAAAAATACTCAATTAGAAGAAAAATTACGAGATTCACAATATTCATTAGTATTGTCAAAGACAATCAGCTCATAATTTAAAAATTATTAAAATTCTAGCTTGTAAATATTTGGTTTATACTTAAGGAGGTTTTATAAAATTTCTAGCAAAACAATTTAGGACAACCACATACCTTGAAAGTGAGTCGATTTGACTTTAAACAAAAATTGCCGCGTAATTATCAATATGTCTAGAAGATAGGTGTATTAATCCATCGAAGTAAGCATGCAAACTTAACAACAATGTTCTACATAGTATAGGTAAACAGTATCGCAAGCTCCCAGGCTAAGAGTCCGATGCCATGCCATAGTATAGAGTTGTCCAGTTGTGGAACATCAGCTGAAGAGGTGGTGTTCGCTTGACTGGTCTCTGAATGCGGCTTCTTCAAACTGAGCTCGTTAACTGCCACTACGGGATAATGTTTTATGTAAAATAAAATATTTTTTAATAAATGTAATTGCAGTCTTTTACAGATTCAGAAAGCATGATTAAATCTAGGCCTATGTCAATGAGCAGCGCAGTGTTGGTAACCGTTAATTTTGGTACTAATTAAAATTGTATTTATACAATTTAAATATATCAATACAGACATATCAGAGTCTATCAAAATACTCTTCCATCATTTATCTTTCATATAATTGTACTTAGTCCTTCCTCACATCAACAGTCTTTGACAGTCCAATGTTTGCTGGACAGCAGACATAGGCCAAAACTGATAAGCGCCTTATTGGATCTTATCATTAGGGGGTAATGCCATGCCCAGTCATTCGGCCTATTAAGTACATAACAAGATTTTTTTAAATTCCAGATCTAAGTGACCTTAGTCTATAGTGACCGTAATATTTATCTTCGTATGACTGAGACCTTCTAACCCGCTGAATGCATGACAATGCATGTGTTGTAATGTGTGAAAGTAAAAGTTTACCAGTAACAGTCTGCTTCTTGACATCAGCGTACTTCTCCCCGGGACCGACCTCGTCCGGGATGGTGGCGGTGCAGGTCAGCTGCAGGCGGCCATGCGCCGGCGCACGCAGTTCAGCGATCGACACCCAGAGAGATATGGGGGGTGGCGGGATCGGCTTTGGGCGTTCTTGGATCTGTTTGACAAAGTGGATTTTTACTCGTTACGGTATCAATAACGTTTTTTTTTTCGATTCTACTACAAGCATCAACACTCTTACTTATAAAACTTGTCTGAACTAAAACAATAACTGCGTAACGATTGAGACATAAGTCACAATGAGAAAAAACGGAGTCGTGGCTTAGCCATTGCTTAAAATTGAGAGATTTTTATTAGAGGGTTTGATATCGGCAAAGCTAAGTGCACGAATAGTATGTTTCTTTCTACCGAGGTTGTTCCGAAAATTGTTAGCGACCGAATAAATACAATCTCTTTTTCTTTAAACTATTTTGAATTGAAGACAAATTTCAATACATATCTCCTTCGTGAAAATCATTGGCCAGCTACATTCTGTATATACGAGGGTTTACTTTCAAGGAATCTCACGAAAATTTACAAACTGCATTTGAGGAGTCTGCTCCCGCATTAGAAACAGTTACTTATTGGTTTCGTGAATTTAAACGTGGTCGGTAGAACCTAGACGATGACCCCAGACCCGGCCGACCTACATCTACAGTAACTCATGAACATGTTATCAGGGTAGAGTGGCTATTGCGGGTGAATAGACACATTATACAACGAGAGATTCAGGCTGAACTAAAGATTGGATCACAGGCAGTTTCCATCACCCTGCAAAAACACCTTAAAGTTAGGAAGCATGCTTCGCAATGGATACCTCAATCTCTCATCGAAGAGCAAAAATCCCGTCGAGTTGATTGGTGCAATTTTATGCTAGAAAAGTTCGAAGGCGGAACTTCGCAAAACATAATATCCTTACAACTGCCGAATCTTGTATCTATAGCTACGATCCACTAAAAAAAATGCTTTGTGGGCGAAAATTTAACACTGCAGACGAGACCGTCAAAGAACTTCGGCAGTTATTTTTCGATCTCCCGCAAGATACATTTTTTAAATGTTTCGGAAGCTGGTTCACTTGAATGCAAACGTGCATTGGGGTTGGAGTTTATTTAAGGCTTTCCAAATACTCCCTGTATTTTGAAAAGATTTTAATGTTCAAAATATTTTTCATTTCACTAACTATTTTTGAAATAGCTAACGTATTTCGAAGTAGATAGTAGAATATATAAAATATACGACGTACCCTAACCAACTTATACCTAAAACATCGTATACCTAAAATATAGGTTTCCAGTACCTATATTTTCGTTTTACCGGTAGCGACTACCTTCCAACTCATCAGATTGCGATGAATGAGGGTTTCAATCGATTGGTTATTTTGGTTTGAGTGATGTTAATTTTTTTATGTACATACCAAATAAATTCTTAGAAATTTTACACATACAAGAGGGCGCATTGCGTGCCATTTTGGGAAAAGGATAGTCATAGGATTTTGCATGCATAGGAGCGGGACAGAGCATACGTTTTTGGAACGGGGCGTAAGCACACAAATCTACCAATAAAATATACCAATTTGGTTCAAGAAACCAAATAATTAGTAATAACCTACTAATCAAAATATAAATCATTCCAATACAGCGCAGGGTTGAGGTCTCGACCAAATTATGTGCGAAACAGTGCACTTTCATGATGTTTTTATCGTAATTTTTTTTCGCAATCATATTTTCACATTCAAGAACCAAATAATTTTTTATGAATTTTATGTAATTGGAGTATTTTACCACGGGGATCCCGTGAGTACGGAGATCTAGACCTAGTTTGACAACCTGACGCATTAGGTTTACCAGTTAACGTCAAATGACAATCGACCCGTAAATGGCCGCTTGCCCGCTGAGAAGTAGTGCACTCTTGTTATATTTTTGATTTATTTTGTTTATTAGGATAGTCTGAATAAGAAATGGACTTCTACACGTGAGCGTAGCGTATAGTATCGTGTCGTTTCAGTATATTTAGATATTCCACTAAAAGGTATTTACTTATTAGGTACGTTGCTTGATAATTATCTTCCATGATTTATTAACTTTTGGTATTTGTTACGGAAGAAGTAATCGTAAAAGCAAGATAAAACAAACTTCTATTCCAAAGAGAAAATAATCGTGTACGGGTCATCTAAAACAGTTTGTGTAGTTCATGATACGAAACTACTTTTACGGTTTACTGAAATAGGTCCGCGTAAATCATGATATTAAAAAGGCAGTTATTTGGTGCTCAAGTGGAATAAGTAGGATCTTGAACTTTTAGGGTCAAGGCACATTGAAAGGGAATCGAGGGGAACTTTAGAAGATTTTGATAGGATTTTGAACTTTATCTCCTAAATGAGGCACATGTTTCTTTCACGATAAAAATAATACGGTACGTAATTTCTCTATGGTCTACAATTCCTCATGGCTGTACCATGTTCTACGATGACTATTATGATATCTCCAGTAGTCAATAATTACCACCTAATGGGATCTCAAATTGAGCGCGTGCATACAATCCGGGACATGGGACTGACACTTGATGCCAAGCTTGACTTAAACACTCATCTTGCAGCAGTCTGTAAGGCAAAATGCTAGGGTTCATCATGCGAGTCACATGAGAGTTCAGCGATATTCGCGCTGCCCTAATGCTGTACAAAGCATGTGTGCGCAGCCGGCTCGAATTCGGAGCGGTCGTGTGGGATCCACATGAAGCGAAATACAATTTTATGCTGGAAAGAGTACAGAGGAAATTCGCCAGCTACGCACACAAGAAGATATACGGATATTATCAGTATTTATACCCTTCTTTGTATGTTTATGGCATGGTTGGACTCAATACCCTGCTCTTGAGGCGGAGATTGATAACTATCACCACACTACATCCTGCTCCTGCGTGGTAAAGTAAGCAATCCAGCTGCTCTCCAGCAGCTCGGGCTGGCAGTGCCGCGGCGGAATATGGTGGGCACTGCGGGTGCGGTGGATCCGCGTCGCTGACCTGCGTTATTTGAGCAGCTCCCTTGGGTGAGAACTCGAGCCGGGGCCGCCTCTCCGACACAGTGAGCAATAGCTCCACTTAACCACTTCCTTCACCAATACAACGAAGCCGACATATTGTGAACGAAATAAAAACATTTTGTATTTGTTGTATTTGTATATTCGCTGACAATATAAATGTGTTGTATAGGCTTACTTATAATTATGTTTTTACATGCAATATGATGACATCTTAAACTATTTATTTCTTTAGTATTTTGTTTATGTAGTATTATTAGTTTACATTTTAGAATTAATAATTACTACTACTACTTTTAAAATAAAAATAAATAAATAAACAAAGTATAAAAATATGTAGATATAGTGGTTAGAGACTATGCTATTTGATGAATACCAAAAAATTAAAGGTACCTCATTTCAGATGGATCGCTCTGCAAACTTCGGAGATAGGGGGGGAATAAGTAATTTTTGACAATTTTTTTAAATATTTCAAAAAATATGAAACCTGCAGAAATTTAAAAAACTGTTTTGAAATGTACAAACTGATACCTTTGATACCGCACCCACTTGACATTGTCAAGTCTTTTAAAATTTCGACATCACAGCTTGTACTGAAAATTTTCATTTTTATTTTTTTTATTCTTTTAATCTGTATAGGCGCACGAAATGTATTATGATTTTAAATTTCACGTTATTTCCTGCTGTAGTTGCTTAGATATAAAAAGGACAGAAAAAGCGAGACCATGCATAAGGGTTTCGAAACCGATCTCCGATCTTCGAAACCATAAAAAAGATATTTAAGGCAAAGTGCACGTTTTTATAGGTATATCAAAGTGCTAACTTATAGATTTCTGACGAATAAAGAATCTAATGAATGTGAACGAATCAAACTGGAACGCAGTATGTCATAGCCTAAGTTACCTCTTTTGTTCGTTCAGCCATAAAACTTCTTTTGTTAAAAACAAAACACTGCATTGCAAAATTTAGCTTACGCAGCTGTACGGTTAGTTTTTCATTTCGTCTACTCGTGTGATCATTTACTTGATCATTTTCATTTCCAAGCTCCTAACGTTGCTTTTCAATTGATAATGGTTATGCGTTTGGCCATCGTCTTGGATAAGTGAAAATATGGGCTAAGATGGAGCACGCTTTCCCAGAAGGAACTTATTCACTCTTCTAGCCTTGAAAGACTCCGATAAGGTAATCTACCGGGAAAACTTAACACTAGCATAGTACTTTAGTTTAGTACTGTAGATAGTAGTTGTACATTACTTACCTTAGCCATCTCGTCACTCTGAGCGTCCTTCAGCGTACACTTGTGGCCCCTCGTGGTGTTGACAATCGGAAGCACCGTGGTCTCACTCACCAGCGCCCAGTACTTAGCGGTGTAGTTGAACTCCGGAGCTATGTACCGGTGCTGGTGCTTGCGGTGACGGAAGCCGCCGCCTTTGGTGCGGGTTGAGCTAGACACGCGGTAGGAGAAGTAGCGAATGGAATCTTCGGGCACCTGGTGATGATAAATCTCTTGTAGTTCTCATCTCTTTTGGTTTCCAATAATCAAACTATCACATACCTAGTGGGCCACTAAGCTAAAACGTATGTAATGTGATTCAACTGCCACTAATAGTGGCAGTTAAATGTTGATTTATCTTGCTTAAAAGTGTGTCACAATCCAATTCTAGATAGACAAAACTAAAGATAGATTGGAAATTGGGAATGGCCTTTGGTATCTTAGGTCGAATAAATGCTCTAGGTCTCATCATGCTATAATTATCAAACCAGCTGATGAAAACAATCATTTTGAGTTGATTGACATGTTTCACATCACAGCCAGTCGTCGTTACAATATAGATCTTAAATATCTATTGCAACGTTGACTCTACCCAAGCTCTACGACAAATCTTAAGTTACTTAAATTAGTGTAAATATCTAATAATAAATGAAAACCAACCTTTTCATTATCAATGTACCAGGTGAGGCGAGGTGCTGGGGCGGCGGGTGCGCTCGTGCAGTTGGCTCGGAGCAGCCCGCCCACCACTACGTCAGGGCGGCCGAACGTGATCACTGGAGGGTGCTTCTGGGCATCTGATGAACGAAGACAATACTGAGTAATTATATTTCAAGAAGCTACTGTGAATCTTAGATGATGTTTTTTTCTTAAGATTAAGAATCAATTACTGTGTGCTTTAGGAACAATCTGTTTGACTTGACTAAGTTTCCTGTAAGCCTATAGTATGAATAAATTAATAGGTAGAATTTAAAAAATTATGTGGGTAAAGATACGCTGTTAGTGTAACTAGTGAGGCATTTGTTTATTTGACAGTTTTCTGCGGGTTGTTCCAGACGCCAAGCGTGCCATCGTCTAGCTAAAGCCGAGTAGCTTTAGCTAGACGATGGTTCGACAAGATGAGCGAATCGTGAACGCTATATCGTAGTCAGGCAACATAGTCACCTCGCGAGATACGAAATGACTAAATCAACTTGGTGACAAAAACTGTGTTAGCCAATAACGTAATAAGACATAACCATTTCGAACTAACACAAGCGCGGGATTGTCGGAAATTTACTTTTACAAGGTTCCACTTTGGCAATATGCGAATTATATGAAAAATGAGACGTAAAATATTTAATCTGACAATGTTCCGTCACATTCTACTCGCGCGCTGATTATACCTTAACTTAATGTAAAGTATTAATGTAGCTTAAACGTAAAGGAACGGAATACTATTTTTCCAAGTTCGTAAGTGATGCTAAAATATGCCGTATTGCCCCATGAGAGCATATATAAAGGTCTTTCTATACTCTCTAATTCAGCAAATTGGCCGTTACTAGGTATTTTGCATTCGAACACTGTCACCTGTGGTAACAGCTAACGCTCAATTGCGCTAAACTATTTCAACTGTGACCTCTGAAATAGCTCGGGCTTTATCCATGTGGTACCTATAATGTTTCAAATTTGAATTGTATTTTGGTAGCTTTTAAAAGCCTTTTAAGCAAACAACGCTTGCTTACATTTTAGAATATGTTATCATCTACTAAAGTAGTAGCAAAATGTGCTAGTTTTTTAATTGTGGTGTGTGTGTGAGTTATTTAATATGGCTTCTACAGCCACGATATGAAGGCTAACTAAAGGCTGCAAAAATAGTCACCAGTGTAATAAATACGCAGATGTCACCCCTAGCTGTGTAGAGAATATTAAAGATTGGTAAAAACCATACTATGATAATTTTAGTCATTAATAAATAAATCATGCTGGACAATTCACAAAGCATCATATAGCCCCACGCAAAGTAGAGCATGTGATAAAGGTACTAGATAACTGATATACTTATATACACAAAATAAACATAATATAATATTTTTTTGATATACGAAAACACCCAGAGCACCTGAAATCTACAAATCGTACAAACATATGTATGTCTCAAGGCGAGAATCGAACCCGCAACCTCCTATGTCACAGGCGGACCTATTCCCGCTACGCCCCAGAGATCATCAAAGTGACTTACTACCTAGGTCCTCGGTAAGTGCTATAATATCTAACCTCGAAAAGTTTGTAACGAAGTCTCATCAGACGAAAGTACCTTTCCATCTAAATGGCAAAGTTATAGCACATAAAAGTTATTTAAGCAAAGCTTAAGTAAAAGGTGATTGGCACTGATTGGCCAATATTTGACTTTGGTTACGCCTCGTGGATAAAGTTACCTCTCCGTGGAAGAGTTGAGCGCCCTTATTCTATTGAAGATTATTTTCTATTAAATTGATATCAAACGTTCATAGTAGTTGGACATTTATGAATAGTAAATCAGTTGGTATAGATTTTGATGACATCTGGAAATATATTTTATGAAACATTGTGTTAAAATAGCAATGTAAAAAAGTAGTTTTCTTTAAATTTATAACAAGCTTTGTCAATGTTAATACTACAAAAAAAAAAAAAAAAAAAATTTACTGTCTTGATACGAGTAAATGGTTTAATTTTCCATCTTTATCTAGTTTTTCTGTCAGTCATACCACAAACTACTTCGTAACTAATACAACGCTGCCCGTCTTGGGAGATTAACCAATTTATATTCATGACTAGGAATATGTGTCTACCATTACTACATTTTATACATATAACAAAGTACCCACCGCGTCTGTCTGTCTGTTTGAAAGCGAAAAATCAAAAAATCCAGAACAGATTTTCATACGGTTTTCACCAATAGACAGAACAATTCATGTCCCTCTATGGTGTATAAATCAACGAAATATGATGATTTGTTGAGGAGTTGAAAAATAAAGTCGCCATGACTTTAAGCTCTGCACTCATTTATCCGATACCGCTACCACACAGCAGAAAAAAGTGCATTCAAATGTGAGCTTAAACCCGTTATGTTGAGATACATTTTACAATTACAAAATTACTTACCAAAAGCTTTAAGCCTTTAAACTAGTGGTCCGCGAGCTGTCTGTCTCTGATACCGTCAATATAAAATTCTCAATGTTATGAGATAAAGCCTATATTTAAATGCACATTTTTGTGCTGTGCTGCAGCGGTGCTTTTCAGGTGTGCGACATGCTTCACTGGCGTGCGCCCCAACGATGTTCTTGGAAACAAAGTATTGCGGAATTATTCCTTCTAAAAATATATTATTAAACTGCTCTGCTACACGTACGAAGCCGGGCCGGGTTGCTAGTCTGTGAATATTGCTATGTAAATCTGATTTTAATTCGGGATTCTACGCGGTTCTGAGATCGTCCCTTTTTACGTTACGTAAGTAGACTTCGAATACTATATAGTAGCTTCTTGTACTACTTGGTACTCGTACCTACCAACCCAATGCTTGTATTATTAGTGTACTACTTAGTTCACATTGTGTTTGTCTGTACTGTTTGTTATCAAGTACTAAGTTGTCTCTTTTATTTTATTGTCTCAAAGTTTGTTTGTGTGTGTAGTGTGTAATAAATAATTTACTTTCATTCTTTCTTTCTTGTTTAAGCATAATAATTCTAAGTCGGCGGCTTGTTTCGTGTATTCCAGAAGGGTCTTTTTGTATCTATTAGTGCATACGCCGAGATCAAATTATGTTTAGCCATTTCAGAGCCATTCATTTACTTATGTAATGTATGAATAAATAAATAACACTGGGCAATTAACACAGCGTTATCTAGCCCCAAGCTAAGCAGAGCTTGTGTAATGGGTATTAGATAACTGCTTAGTTCACATTGTGTTTGTCTGTACTGTTTGTTATCAAGTACTAAGTTGTCTCTTTTATTTTATTGTCTCAAAGTTTGTTTGTGTGTGTAGTGTGTAATAAATAATTTACTTTCATTCTTTCTTTCTTGTTTAAGCATAATAATTCTAAGTCGGCGGCTTGTTTCGTGTATTCCAGAAGGGTCTTTTTGTATCTATTAGTGAATACGCCGAGATCAAATTATGTTTAGCCATTTCAGAGCCATTCATTTACTTATGTAATGTATGAATAAATAAATAACACTGGGCAATTAACACAGCGTTATCTAGCCCCAAGCTAAGCAGAGCTTGTGTAATGGGTATTAGATGACTGATATACTTAATACAATACACTACATAGATAGATATTTTATAGAAAACACCCAGGACACCCGAAACAAATGTCAGCAGATCGAATAAACATTTGTCCCGAGGCGGGAAACGAACGCGCCTGCTTGCCTTTCGCCCGCCGCGCCACAGTTGTCGTCCAATCGTAATACGAAAAAAAACACGCCCTATACTAACATTATAAATTCGAAAGTAACTCTATCTATCATTTCACGCCTAAACGGCTTAACGGATCTTAATGAAATTTAGCTGAGAGGTAAATGGTATCCCGGAGATGGATATAGGCTACTTAAAAAGCGCGTGAGAAGTCACGGCAACAGCTAGTTTCACATAAATCTTAATGTACGTATGATGCAGGTAAGTACTCAAAAGCTTTGTGTGCTTCCGTCAGCTGGTATTTGTTCACACACACATGCTCTTAGGATTCGCAATTTCACGTTTAAACATTAACTTCAGAGCTTTCCTTCTACCGAGGCTTGCCTCTTTAGACATGATAAGTATCTCTAGGTAGGTATTAGCTAGCTGCGAGTCATTTATAGGTACGAACATAACTGCCATAATGATTTACGATCATGAAATGTCAAGTTGTAACTCGAAACCAAAAATACCTTAGGATCTTTGCTCGAAACTATCGATTTATGTCAGTCGTTTACTTAGGTAGTTACTTTGATCATAACCTAGGAAAGGATTTTTTCTCTGTCTCTTTTGATTATTATATTATTGTTCTATGGAAAGGTTTTAAGATAATTTATGTCCCATGGAAACTGATAAGATAAAAAGGTCTACACATCTAAGCAAAATTTCAGGCCCGTTCAGTAGTTATGGCGTAAAAAAGAAACGAGCATCTAACCATCCATCCAAAGATTTGCATTTGTAATATTAGTGTGAGACTCTCAGCGAAAGGATCACTATCTTCTAATATGTATCTAATAAAAACGTGAAAATAACTCGTATGTTTGTGTCATATTTTCACGCCTAAAAGGCTAAACGAGTGCTTAATACAGATACAATGTTCCCGTAGAAGAACATTGCCCACCTACTTCCCACATTAAATGTAGTTAGTATTAAGTTCTTGTTTTACAAATGTATTGATGGTGCATTAAAATTATAATCTATCTATCTATCTACTTTTACTTTATCGAAAAAACTTGTGCAAAGCCATAGGCAGCAACTAGAAATATCATAAATATTTTACAGATGACAGTGAGCTGATGCGGCGATGATGCAGCCGTGAAGATAGGCGTCTCCAACGACACCTCGCACCAGTACAGCCCCGTGGCACTCGGCTCCAGGTTGTCTATGGTCACGGAGTTCTCAGTGGCTAGGGACATCTGCAACAAGATTCAAAAGCTTTGACGCAACGGTATTTTAAAGATATACCTATAGGCTGAGAAGAAGCTGCGGCGTGGCTGAGACAGGCCGCAAAAGACACACGCGATGATTATTGATGGCTTTCAAGAAAAGTAGCGGAAGGCTAGTTAATGTGATATGTGGAAAAAATGGAAGAAAAAAAAGACTACCCGGTTATTGGTTCTCCGGGCTTGATGGCCTGCCCACTGCCTCTTCAGCTTGCAAAATCTGGGAGTTATGGTCGGCCAATTTGGTTCTTTTACGGATTTTAACATTATAACTTTTTTGTCACGTGGAATAATGCCAAGCACAGCGCTGTTTAGATTTCTATAAATGAAAGACTCTGAGCAACACAAATATACACAGATAGTACCCGTTGCCTATTTGAGTACGCACATATAATATTCAGAGTTTATGTTGGCAGAAAAATTCTGTAATAGAGCATTCCGCCCACATCCATAGACTCGAATGAAGATCCATCAAGAAACGCGCACAAAGCTACCGCTGAATAAATAATACCTCATTTTCAACTTCAGGCAAATAAAGTAGTCGTTAAGACTAGTGAATATTCATATAAGTTGGGTAAAGTTTTTTGATGACAATAGCTACAAAACTCTGTATTATCTAAGTACTTTACTACTGCCACACTACTTTTACTAATCTTAGAGTAAAAGTAAAGTTAACCTTGTCTCATAGATGTCTTTATCAGTAATTTACTTTACTTACACAAATCTTTATTGTGCACCAATAAAGATTTGTGTATTGTATTGTACCTAAACTACTTTTACGTAACTAGTTCCTATTGTAAGAGAAATCCCCTTCGCTCGAAGTTTCCCCCAGAAAAGCTAAATTGTCTTGTGTTCAATTACTTTGTTTGTTCCGTAGTACTTGTGATCTTTAGTTCTCTCAAAACTGGATGTGATTTTTTGTCAATAATTTTATTGCCTAAATAAGAGTTTTACGCCGTTAATACTAGCTTATACATTTACATAATAAATATATACAGTTTATACTTATCCACTGCTGGACGCAGGCCTTCCTCTTTTCTTCGGCCTTCTTCCTTCTTGTAAACATGATTTTACCAATAAAATGACTATCTGACTATCTCTGATAAGTGCTCTAATGTCTGCTATCAGAATGGGTGGTTATGCCCATAGTCAACTAAATTATACCTCTAGTTTATGATTTTGTGTAAGGAATCTGGCTCACTATAGAAAATTGTGTACGTGTTTCCATTTCTGAGTAAGAAAGTAAGTAAATATTTCCACGATTTTCAACTTATCTACTTAAAGGTAATTAATATCGTTCTAATATTAAAATTAACATTTGAAGTGCTTCTTGTCAGAATCCGATTAGTAAAAGAACTTGGCGGAATCAGTAATAAATATTTATCGTTCTCTTTAAATATTCCAAACTCGTTGAAAGCTTTGTGGTGGACGTTATAGCCATGGGTATAAATGTTATGCTCCTGTTTTCCATTAGGAAGGTACCACGGCACTCCCCGTACGTCTAATTCACTTGAAAGCCACTTCCGTTGAATCCTCTTCCTTTTTGTTGCATTAGGTACTCTTTAGTAATTAAAACACTGCAAGAGTAGGTACGTGTTTTGCTGATTCGATAAGAAATACTGGTAACAATACCGAGTCGAACCAATTTGACAGGTAATTAACCTTTTTAATACGAGCACAGGTTTTCACCCTAACAAATATATAAAATCAATGTTAAATCTCATATTTTTGATATCTGTAAAACGCGCCATTTTTAGTTAAATGGCATCATACCTTTGAACCACAAATGTGCAACATACCTAAGCTGCAAAATGTCCAACCAAACATTCGAATCTTCCTTCTTTATATATAAGATAGATAGATAATACTTTATTCACAGAACTTATATGTAAAACAGCATGGTACAGACGGTAACAGAATTGGCGGCCTTATCGCTTAAAGCGATTTCTTCCAGGCAACCAAAAGGTTCACATTGACTGTTATTTGTTTACATTCGACCACGTAGCTACGTAAAATACCTCTGAAAAATCAACCTGAACATATTTCAAGACTTACATTAAGCCGTCCCCCAGCAAACGTGTAGTTGGTAAAGGGCGGAACTCGCTCCCTCACATACTGCAGGATCTTGGTCTCGCTGCGAAGGAACTCCACTTTGTACAGCAGCTGCGGCGGGACCTGATGCAGGCACTGGAAGGTCACGGAGCCGCCGCGGGCTACCCAGCTCGGCGCTGATATCCGCACGTCGACGTCCGTTGCTTGCGCGTCCCCTGCCGAATGTTAAAAGTTTAGAAACACGCTTTACAAATGGGAACTGAAATATTAGAATATTTGTACTTGTTCCTCCTGAATGCGCTAAGAGAAACGACGGAACCTAATTGAATCAACATTTTATGAATTCTAATGATTTGAAGAAACTATAGATAAGAATTTTTAAGCTTTATCGAATGAACTTTTGTTCAAAGTTCATTCCATACGTGATTTTAACCAAATCAACGTTTGGTTTTTCTTTGCTTTGCCGAATGTATTAGGTATAGACCGCACTAGCCTTTGACTAATTAACGATTGTCGTACAATCCATACATTTACTACATCATTTGAACGAATGTTACGTGAAACCCTTACCGATTGTAAGAAGTTCTTTATAAATGTCTTAAAAGCGTCGCTCCTATCGATTTATTGCGCGATGTTGTTGCAAAAATGCAGCATCGAATTTACAATAGCCGCAGATAGTCGTGGTTGGCTTATAAGTCTTTTGCAAAAGGCCAAATCATGACGTAAGCTTCCTTATGATAACTCAAGCAAATACGTGTTTGTGTCATGTTCACATCAAAAGGGATGAAATCTAATTTATTTTACTTTGAAGAATTCTGTTTTTGGCTAAGTCATTGTAATATAATATACCCGATCCCACATTCGCGTGGGTATGAGAGAATTGAATTTGTAAAGGAAATGCAATATCTGTGTATTCAGCTATCCGTCCTGATTGTTTAGTCTGGGAGTGCTTCGACTGTCATAACCACGCCTAAACTCATGGAGCTTTAACTATAGCCTACTTATTTATTTATTTAATTATTAACTACACGTGAGATTTAGTTACCTGCGGTAGATATGTGAGCGCTGAGAGGTAAGTTTGTGATGTTATTCAACGAAAAACGAAACCTGTGCGAGCACAATTCCCGTGCTTGGTAATTGGTGCAAGTAATGCATTTATTTATAGTCAAGCTACAAAAACGTCTAGTTTTTTTTCACATCCTCGCCCCCTCGCTGATCGCATAATTTTTAAGGGGTGTCTCGCGCGGGTAGTCTGTCATTCTACATGGATTTACAGGCAATTTTAAAAGAAAACCTTATTAATAAATTTTCTACTTTCCATATCGTCCCAATCACAATAACGTGCCCGCACCCTAATTTGACCGGCAAAACGATTTTCATGAAGTCCAAACGCCTATGCGTTTGGACATTCATTATTGAATGTAATAAAATATAATTTTACGTAATGTTAGTCATACAATTGGCACTGCTCATTACGACAACGACCTGAGATTAGCAAACTACATATGTACTTCCAGCTGGCAGCCACTATGCAGTTCCTAACATACAGCGAAGACGTGCCTCAGGCTGTTTGATCAACTCCGTTTGAGCCATCTGGTTGGTTGGTTCTCTTGAAGAATTTACCTCATGTCAGTAGAACCATGATTTTTTGTTTCAATACAAGAAGGTAAACAACATTTAGGGTTGGGGAAAATAGAGACAGGCATAATGCCCAATAGTAGGATTATTTGGCTGTCAATAGTATAAGAGTGGATTGATTCGCCTGTCTAACCTTTTTCCTCTTTGTTTTCGCTTTGATTAGTTCGAGATTTGGTCGTCTGCCTCACTAATACTTGTACTTATACCTTATATAATTTTAAGTTTCATTTCCAACATTTTCTAAGTATTTTTTTTGTACCTATATGATAGTCCGAAGACTAGCAGTAAACGACATACTATCAAATGTTTCATTTCATACTTTATTTTTTAAGACGCTATATTTTAAACATGAAGCATTATTTACTCATTACATTTGCAGCGCATACGTGAGTCGCGTCGACATGCCCTTATTTTCTGCTAAAACGAGCACAGTGTCTTGATGAAATCTTAAAAACGAGCGACGCAAGAGATGTACCTACTCGTACCTAGCTAGAGGAGGCTCCTAGTACACCTAAAAGGTACAATGCATCGTCTTACAAGCTGCATTAATTAAGTCATAGTCTGCCCGAAGGCATTTATCTATTCTAGCTCCTTGGCTTCGCTCTAGGACCAGCTACACGGGCTAGTAACATTATCTCTGCGATGATGTCCCCGTGTGGGGAGACGTTCATAGAGTTGTTGTATAATTAAGTGGCAAGGTGAGACTTTTCACTACATTGGCGCGTACTACCTCCTCTACCTCTACCTACTCTAAACGGTGCTCTGTTTTTTAGTCTGCCGCCATCCCATCGGATTAGAGAGTGTGGAAATCGAGAATAAACCTGTGTTTGTGTACATGCATGTGCAATATATATCCGACGCACATGACTAGCCTCCGTTAAGACTGGCCGCCGCAGTGTCTGAAATTCAGCTGCATCGTCTTCAATGTGGACTCAATTTATTTAAGCTTTTAATTTACCTCAAAATCGAAGAACATGTATAGCAATTAACAGAAAGCGCCTAAACTTTTTAATATCCAAGTGGTTACGTAATGAGCGCTACATTTTTCTTAGAGTTCTTATAATCGTGCCCCAAGTCATTTGTCTACTTTGCACAATAGAACCTTTGTGAGCAATGAAATATTTGTTTATTCCGTGCGAAGCTAAACGGACTGGTAAATACGGTAAATTGTTCCAACTTGCGCTATTTATGTAACAGCCTTTTAAATTAGTAAAACCCTCGTAAAAACAACCTTTAGAAATACTTTCAGCCGTACCTACCGTACCTACTAGCTAAATCCATACCGTAACTATTTCCTACGTGAGGGTAGTTAGAAAGTTTTGTTCTAAGGAAACTTTGGACACTTTGCCTTTCAAGTATCTACGAGCAGTGGTTTGGCCTGAGCAACTTCAATCAGTTTCACCAAGTATATTATCACTAACTATTGCCCGCGGCTTCACATGCCATCTTGGAGAAAAACTAAGATTAAAATGATCCTATGTCTTTCTCCAGGATCTATCTTCCTGTCAAGTCTTAAGACCAGCTGGTCAATTCTCCCTGCCGAGGTTTTCCCCATGGTATGAGGTCTTTTAAACAGGGCATTCTTTAGTATTTACGGCAGCGCGCGTGTAACGTCTTTGATTAGGCAGGCGTCCATAGACTGCGGCTACCCATCAGGTGGACCGCAAGCTCACTGGCAACCCTTGTGGTACCAAAAAAAAACAGATGTATTCGTGAGTCATACTTTCGCCGATAATTTGGTACATTTTAGTAACAAAATAAATTTTTATTTACGAAAAAATCTAAAGAAATTGAGGCTCACGAATTAATGCTTTAATTGACCAGCTGTTCACGTTCTAATAGGTACCTACCTATTCATAAATGCAAGTTGTAGGTAGATGTTTCCACTCCTGTCTTCTGAACCTTGCCTTAATTAACCAGTTCTGTAGACATTGATACCACGGCTGTGCATTGTACCGCGATCACAACGCAACGATAGCTGCCGGCGAGCTTCCGGCGTCGTCACTGGACAACGACCAAGAGCGAGCGCCGGGAAATTGCTTCGAAATAAACAGCAATCGACCTCGGGTATTGTCGATTGCTGTCACAAAAGAATTGATATCACTAGAACCGTTTGAATCGGTAATTCAGTTGTAGCCTCTCCAAATGACACAAATCTCACAAAATTCGAGAACTATAAACAATCTTAAATCGAGAAATGAAAATAAACCTCACGCAAGGTTTTTATTTTTGGCATTCTTTGTCTGAGTACGGAGCAGATTTCATCTCCTCTTACCTCAAGTTCCAAATTTATTGGAGACTACTCAATTATTAACAGTTCTTCACAATAAAGCTGACTATAGCGAACTAATAAATTAGAACAAAAGCGTTAGTGTTCAAAAAGGCACCGCAGCCTTCTTTGAGTTCCATCCTACTAATATTATAAATACGAAAGTTCGTGTGAATGTTTGTTAACACGTATCTCAGTACCTACGCGTACTTAACCTTTTTACCTAGGTGAAATTTGGTATGTAGATAGTTTACAAAAATTAACCTCTGAGGTAGGTATTAAAAAGTTTGGTGAAGTGGAAAATATTGTTACGTTTCACTCAATACTCGGTATAAATAAACTATAAAGTAAATAATTTTAAACTTATTTTTATTTTTAAAAATCTACCTCTTGGGAATGTGCAATAAACCCGCGGACCGCAGTTAGTTACAAATAAAGCAAATAACATCTCTTTGACAATGCAATAACGACCAGGCTTGTAGCTAGCTATCTAAGGAATCCGGGAGATGGTAACGACATCCGCCTTTAAAGTATCGTCTGGTGTCGTGAAACTGACCGTTTGAACGTTACTGAACACACTAGATAAGGCTTTGTTTACGCAGTTCATACCTACCATGTGTTATGTATTTGTAATTTTTATCACTAAGAAATCAGAAATCTTTTAATTAAAAATAGTCTAGAACTCTATAAAATAATAGCATAATAGCGTGTCGCTATGGTTAAACTCAGAATTTGTCAGAAGAAAGAAGACTTTTCTAGAATGATCGTAAAGTGAAAATCAATCTTTGGAAAGTAGGACAAACATTTTAAGCATGCCATTCAGGGTAGAAAACTTTATCTAATGTAAGCGGACAGCGCGGATATAAATCTAAAGTAGGTTTTATTCAAAATCTCGTTTGAACGCTAGTTCCTCTTTGCGGTAAGTTATGGGAGAAAAACTAACTTCTAATTCAAGTGGGGCAAACTGTGGCACGTGCATCAACGATGTGTGATGTGCACAATATCAGTAGGTACTTAAGTTTAAATACCCTTGCGTAACCACACAATAACCAGCTCAATTCTTTGCAGTAAAACATAACATGTAGATAAGTACTAAATCTAACAAAACAGCTAAAATGTATTATTATCGTTGTGGGTCCTATGGTTTTCATATTCATTTGTCAGTGTCCACAACTTGGACCCTCAAATATTTCACACGAGTCACAGACGCGAAGCAAACATTCCATTCCTAAACTATTTAGTTGCGAAAGGACACTAAAACTGTTTCTACATTACAAATTTCATGTTTCACCTTAAACTTAAAATTTCACCTGCTCCGAAACTAAGATAGATAGATTATTACTTTATTGCATCATCAATACATTAAACAATAAAACAAGAACTTAATACTAACTATATCTAATGTGGCACAATCGGCGGCCTAAACTGGCGGACTAAAGTCGTTTTAAGCCCGGAAAGTAACCTGACTCATTAAATTTAACTTCGTTCCTAAAACTAATTTATTGCACCGCCATTTAACCCACGTAGTTGAAATTTACAGGTTTTAGAAGTCTTGATACTTCTTTCCATTAAGAGTTTAATGTTTGTTTTGGCTGTAGCTAGCAGAAGTTGCAAATATTCCGAGAATAGGCAACTAGTATCATCAATCAGGAAGGCAGGGGTTTATTTATATACCATCGTCATTACAATTAAAGGATAAAAACAAATTACAACTAGTATTTACACTTTTATCAATTTCCTAAATATCTAATCCGTCACCAGAAGGCAGAGCGCCCAAAATGCTGGTAACGTTGAATGGCAATGCTAATTCGTTGACCAAAATAGAAGCCAGCATTCCGATCACCTGTGGACTCTATGTGTATAAAACTTTTGGTAAGATCTTTATATTATCTTTATGGCTGGTGTTCCGCAGACCATATGGTAACTGGTGGTAGGTGGAACCAAGTGCAAGTGGTTTTTTTAACCCTGAAAAGCCTCTTAGCTATATTTAAAAAGCCTTCAAGCTATTACACTTGGTTCCACCTACCCCCAGTTACCATATAGCACACGCTCTGCCGAACACCCTGTATATTGCGTGTGCCCCGGGACCCCACGGGGAAAAATGCGAAGTTTTGGACGTTTGATACTTTTTTACGCCCAAACTTCTGCACTAATGGTATTTTAGCTAGTTAACGTTCTAGACGCAAATGAGGGCATGGAAAGAGGCTTATATCCCAGATGTAGGTCTTACTGAACATCGAATGATGTTCTTGTAGTGACATAAATTATACAGTATGCACAAGGAAAACCTTGTGCATACTGTATAATTTATGTCACTACCCCTTGTTACTATCGGTGAAAACACCGATAAAGTAACAAGGAACTTGGACCACAACAGATAGTGGTAATCTAAACGCCTTCTCCTAAAGATATCTCCAACTCCATATAACTTCTTTTATGCGGCAGGCGGCCATCTGATCTAATTACTACCCCTCCACAGAACGCTAATTAAAGCGCTTACAGAATTCGAAACTAGGGCGCTAGAGACTTCTTGGAAATGTTATTAAGCTGGACAATTTAGATAAGTAGGCACTATACTAACAAGCAAGAAGTAAAATTTAAAGAAATCGTTTGAAACTTCGCACATAAATTATCAGAATTAATTTGTTTTAATTTGATTTCGACAGTCCCTTGTGTTATTCCACAAATGTGAATTATATGAAGTTTTGATGCTTAAAATTTCATACATTGATTCCCATTTGCGCTCTTGGTAAGGATATAATTTGTGGAACATATTGTCAACTACATTTTGAGAAAGCCATACTGAATTCAAACACATGGTAAAAGTTTCCTCCAAGCCAAATTTTTGGCCAGGGTGGCCAGTCTCAACGGAGACTAGCTATGTGCGCAGGACACATTAAAGTGCACAAGTCTGTGCGCAAACACAGGTGCACTCTCTATTCCCTCAACCCATAATCCGACGGCAGATCTACACGACCGGTGAAATGTGAAACACAAAATATGTATATGAATATTACAATGATAACTAGTTAATATACAACAATGTGACAAGTTGTACGTGCCTTATTAGATTTTAAGACTAGCTTTTACCATCTAGGGACAGAGAAAACAATGACATATGGACTGCATAATAAAATCCCTATTTCATTGAAAAGTTTAGTAAACGAATGCATCTGGATGACCAAGCGGCTTCTAGGCCACTTCGCCAATAAAACAGTTCACTGGTGTAGCCAATGAATATGGAAACAAACAAGTCATTGTAAGGCTAGAAGATGCTGTGGGGACTGTCCAGCATTATTTATTTATTTGTATTTCCTTTTTCCTATTTCCTATTTCCTTGGTGCTTCTTATTCCGAAGTTCTAAATTCAAGACACAAAATGACATGTTTGTAACTTATTGATCGAGCATGGACCTGGAGATCGACAGATTTGAGGGTTATTTTATCACTGGTTGATTACACACAAGTTTGTCCTGAGTTCTTCAGAGACACGTTAGATGGAACTATAATAGTTGTCTGTTTGTCATGTCACGTGTCATCTATAGAAATCAAAACTTACCTCAGTACCCACAAAATAGCCAAGAAATACAACCATAGCTAACTATACTATTTTATTACCAATACCAACTGGGATATCTTCAGATTAGAACATTGTTCCCACAATCAAATCACGACCTATATTGGTGCCTTTGGGACAATCGTAATGTAGTGCCACCACAGTACCTTGCGTGTGGTCTGTGCTTATAAAATACGTAACATGGGACCTTTATGTAGCGCTGCTAATATCAACTCTTGTGATGTTAAAGTAGGGTCCGCTTTGTCACATTATTGAGCGTAGGAAAAAGTATTCAATAAACTGAATTGAAAACATTTACATTTATGCTGAACGAAAGCCATTCTGATTCAACAAGTGAGCTGAAATAATTGAATTTTAGAGGAGTTTGTACTCTTGGTCTACATGTCAATGAATATGATTAGGTAGTCACTATAAGCGTCTAAGTACACACCAAAGTTGCAGACAAGTTGACAAAACACTGTTGGCTGACTACAATATTCATACGATGAAATGTGACACCAAACTGTCGGGCTATGTGGGCATTATTCGGCGTGTAGAGTCCTTAAAGCCTAGATCGTGATAGATACGACTGCATAATAAAATGTTTCAACACAGGAACACAATATACACTGCGTGAAATAATAATACTCTGTCTGATAAAATATACCAAGAAGTCGATTGAAAGAAATCTTTATAAGCTTAATATACCTCTATAAAAGAACAAGGTATTTTCCGGTAACAACGCCCAGCCCAAACCGCTGAAGCTAGAAAGCTGAAAAGCAGGTACCTGTTACTACTCAACCTCCCGCTAAGAAGGGATTTATGGAACCCCCCTTGGAACCCCCCTTTTCACCCCTAAGGGGGTGAAAAGAGGGTTGAATTTTTGGTGTTTTTTGTAGCTTTTTAACCAGTGACCCAATTAGCTTGAAACTTACGGAGAATACTAGAAATACAAAATGATTGAACATGTGTTTCAGGATTTTCCAAACTTTTCCTGAAAATGGGATAAATCGGGTCAATAAAGTTTGAGATTCGTTATTTGGCTCCGTACTGAAATGTCTGTAACTTTTTAATGCATAAGGTCGCTATTGATCTGAAATTTTCTGTATACTATCAAAATGAAAATATAAATTTGTGTTGTATTGTGTATTTGAGTTTCAGGAATTTTCAAAACAACCCTTAAAACGGGTAAAATGAGGGTTGAAGTTATTGAGGTTTTTTTTGGAAATTCTTAACCAGTGGCTCAATTAGCTCGAAACTTACAGAGAATACTGAAAATACAAAACTGTAGAACACATATTACAGGATTTAAAAAAAAAATCCTGAAAATGGGTTTAATCGGGTTATGTAATACTGAGTTTCGTTGTTTGGCTCGGTATTAAAATGGGTGTAACTTTTTAATGTAATATGCTATTGACCTGAATTTTTCAGTATGTACTGAAACAACAATAAATTAAAATAGATATTTCATGATTTTTCATAAAAAATCCTAAGTAAGGGATAAAAAGCATTGTGGAGTCAGCAAAATTCAATTCTAAAGGGTCTTTTCCGCAACATCGTGTCTAAAGTAACATAACAATTTAATATTTCTATTCGGATCGGGGCCGCCGATATGTTTCAGTTCGACAAGCCTTGCAACTGACATCACTGTATATCCGGTCTACCCAAGCCTCGGCACAGCCAATTACAGAGAGATTTCCAGATAGTTTCCAATGCAATATGAAAATCTTAAATGTATTTTGGAATATTTTTGGATAAGGTTGAGCAAACATACGAAATAGTATTTTATTTTTTAAATTTTGTTTGGTTTCAACGCAACTCTTGGAATTTTTTAAATATTTAGGGCTCAGTTTTGTAAGGGTAATTTTGGGGTAAAAATATTTTAATATACCTACCTACAAGTATGACTGTTCTCCTCATACCTTATAAACCTCTCAAAGGTTAAGCAATAGCTAAGAATCGTTTATTTTATTTTGTATAAAAGTCAGAATAAGAAAAACACGTTGAAATAGGAATACCAAATGTACCCGTAAGCTTCTGTAGGAAATAATTGTTTTCACTTTTTATGATCAAATCTTTCGTCTGCATCAATTCGGCAAAAGAAAGAATAATTTGACAAGAGATTTCAGCTAATTCGTAAGTACTAGGGATTATTAGATTTTTTGTAATCTCCTTACGCCACTAAATTGAGATGCTAAGGGGATTTTTGAACAAAAAGTCTAAGAATCCCCTTCGCAGAGGTTTTGTAGACCAAACCAAAGGGGAAATCGAAAGGTGTTTTATTATATAGACCATCATCTACAACTTTTAATGTGTATGAAGTTTATATGTATGTATTAAACACAATCTTGTTCTATTTCACTGCGGACCAGTGACCCAAGCTCTCGTTGACTAAGTGGATGCTGAACTTAATTTAGTCGTGTCCTAATTTCGCTAAATTCGGACGGTTAATGTTGAAAGTAAGATTTAAAAAGCTTATCACTCAGATAAATTCCCTATTAACTCCCGACACAAAAAGAGTGTTGTTAAACTTTGACGTGTAAAACTGTAGGTTAAGTTCCTACCCATGTGTATCTGCCGCAATGTCTTGATCGAGATTGTTCCTAGCTTGCTATGTTTGAAGAAAATCGATGCAGCCGTTTAAATGGTTTGATGTTTACAAATAAAAATCTACCTATGTCTCAACAGGTTTTTGAAAAATTTGCTTGTTACATACCTTTTACAACGCAGAAGAGAAGTAGAATCCAAAAACGCCATATTCTTCGCTGCGATAGCACCATCGCCCCCTTTTTTGCCGCGCTATTCATTCTACTGTAGAAAATCACAGAAAGTCTAACATTTGGTACATCGTTCAGCTTCCACTTTCACTAGCTCCAGTTTTCACTTTAATAATCTGACAGGTTTCATTTCTAAATCGTGTTTGATGCTTGGCCTATAAAACAGTAAAACGGTAAATCAATAACTGATATAAGAGGCGAAAAACAAAAATAAGAAGATAAGTAGCTTAATAAATATGCACACAAATGTTCGTACACACTCAAGTTTTTTAAATAAGTTAGCAGACAACTCAAACGATTGTGTTTACGAACAGATAGATGTTACTATCTATATTTAGACGAGTCTGACCTAGCAGTGCTTGGAAATATGTCACCCCACCCCAGTACTTTTTCAATTCCTCGACCCGTAAACTTATTCCACGTCAATTTGGCCCAACCTTTGTCTATTTCTTAATCATTCTCACGAAAGCGTACCGTCATTATTTACCTTCCGGACACATTACTTTGAGCACCATTAGGACAAAAGGCATATTCGCAACAAATGTCGTCTTTCGAATATTTGTCTAAAGCGGCTGGAGGGTCAGGCTTATCGTCCACATCGGTCCCGACATGATAATAAAGGGCTTGGACCCTACGCTACATTTTATTCAATGAACATCCAATATATCTCCGAGTAAATGTGACCGGACCCTTGCTTTCTCTAGCTGTGAAAATATTGATGTTTCGAGTTTCTGATTAAAGTCCGTAGTCTGTACCTTTGGCGTTTACAGATAGGTGTAAAACAACTTGGGTAGTTTTTGTACTAGAAAATTCTTGAATTCGATAAATCCAGTTTTTTTTTTGTATTGTATATGTATTTCTTGTGTATTTCACACAATCATACTCGATACTCGGTCAAGTGGACAATAGAATTATCACAAATATCAATAGGTACCTAACCATAAAAAATCAATAATAATGTGGATCAGAGAAAAATAAATACGAATACTCTATAAACCTATTTGTTAATAAGTATTATTTAGTACTTCTGTTCTGTTTTTTCCTGCGCATCAGCATTGCCATACAGCGGGGCAATGCAGCCAGCGTCTGGGGACGCTTCCGACTCGTATTGATATGGGTCAGTTGAGCTACCTGTAGGCTGTTTGCCACAGTCTCGCTCACACACACACAGTCACAGTCAGTCAGTCAGTCACAGTCGCAGGGCTTAATTGTTTAAATTGTGAACTAGTATTTACTAGTTCTAATTTGTTTTTATTATTGAATAGTAATTTTCTTTGTCAATAATGTTCTGTTTAAAAAATAAATATATGTATTTTATTCTTTTTTTATTCTTATTCTTATATATTTATTTATTTCATTCGAAATAGATAGTACCTGTCGAGTAATTTACTTTTTAAGGCAATTATGATTTGGTAGGAATACTACAGTTTCTACCAAATCATAATTGCCCTCAAAAGTAAATTACTCGAAAGGATTGTCGGGGAATATTATTTTCATTGTTTTCAAGCCAAAAGCTTCTCACATCCAACTTCAAACGTTAAATTTTAAAAAGTTCATTTTAATATCGAACTGACCCTCTCCGTTTGACCGTGACGTCACCGTGTAGCGGTGTGATTGCGAATCATATATCAAAACGTTCAACCGGACGGAGCCATGATGTATGAAACTCAACTTGGCTTCATCTTGTAAACAATGCAATGCAGAAGGCAACCGAGATAAATGTCACGTGTTCGCTACTTGAAAAATATTTGAAGCTTTCACTTCAGCGCATTTTTTATTTTAATGGTACAGCGTTTCTCCACCATCTCGTAGGTACTTATGAAATATCAACCTTACAGGACTCTTGGATACATCACAAAATTCAAACTACATAAGTAAAACTAGGAAATAAAGTGATCACTTTGATTTTTTGTTCACTTCACCTTTTTAAGGTAAAGTAAAGAAGCGAACAAGCAAACCTTTACCTTGTTAGGTTGTTAGTTTTCGAGTTGGAGCAAAAATCGTCCCAAGCTTTTTATTCTCTAGACTAGATAATCTGATATTTTGTAGTAAGCCTTTTACAAAGAATATGTTTGATAATTTGTTTGAATTTATTTATTGATAATATTTTCAACTGATTTGTTTTTTTTTTTAGTTTTTTCTTATTTCTAGTTTTTAAATTATGTATGTCGCTATTTTTAAAGAAACAATTGATATTCCTCTATGTGTACAATAAGTTTTCCTAAATATATTGACATGGTACTGTCGTTATGTTTATTTCTTTGAAATTGATGAACGTGACGATGAGGCCTTAGATGGAGCACGCTTTTGCTATTGTTTCTTTCTTGTACTTCTAAATGTACATAATGTATTTAGTTACTTCTTAACGCCTAAACGGCTAAACAGATCTTAATGAATTTTGGCATGGAGATAGATAGTATCCTGGGGACGAACAAAAGCTATTTCTAGGTTTCTTTTTAGATTTGTAATGTTTGCTATCGTTAGTGACTAACGCAGAATTCAATCCATTTTAATTCTATAAATTCGAAAGTAGCTCTGTCTGTCTGTCTGTCTGTCTGTTACCTTTTCACGCTTGAACTGCTGAACGGATCTCAATTAAATTTGGCAGGGAGGTAAATGGTATCCCGGGGACGGACATAGGCTACTTGAAAAGAGCGTGCGAAGCCGCGGGCAGCATCTAATGTTTTTTATAATTACAAGCTGTGTAACATTAAATGTTTTTTAAATTTTTTCATCGTAAGCTCATCGTTGGAAAGGAACATGTGAGTGAGTGTATGAAGAATTCATTGTACTAACCGACGCGTCGGCGTCCGGAGCTCTGTAGCGGCCGGAAATGATGAATACAATTTTCTACAGAAAATATTTTTCAGTTTCAATGAACGATCACGGTTGCAAGCTGTTTGTAGAGGTATTGTATGGTTGTGTTAAAGTGAGAGGTTCAATCATAATCTTAAATGATGAAAGTTTAAAATAAGTGGGTGTTTTATATCTTCTTTATCCGATAAAAATGTTTGGAACATTATTGACTGTAAGCTTTAGGTTACTAGCGCTTCAACTATATACACCGTAAAGGTGTATAACAGTTAAAAGCGCTAGTAGTAGGAATACAGTGACTCACATAGTTATACACTTGTACCTACATGTATTTCAAGCAATAAACGATACTTTACTTTATGGTTTTAGTACCAAATGAGCTGATAATTTCTATAAATTTTTCGATTCACTCTTGAATAAGGAGAGGTCTTTGGTCTCGAATAAGGAGGGATTGCGTCACAATAATAAGTGCCTTTGTAGCTATATATAGGTATTTATATAAAACAGCCCAAATTACATAAAAGGTTTTAATAATGAACCGCTCAACTCAAAGCCAGAACCTTAAATCGTACCTCATAAATCAGAACAAAATACCGCATTTAAATTTATGTTCATTTATCAAAAACAGCGTTCTTTCGATTTACGCGTGTACATAATTTTCTATAGACATTTGTAACTATTATCATTTGTTCGTATTTATATGTGGATTTTTTAAGTATAGTATCTCGAGTGGTCTATGATCGAATTTGCACCACTCCTGAAACGTTGGTCCTTACTTTTGTTATTCATACTTGTAGAATGTATTGATGTCCAAGGAGAGTGAGAACCAATATGGGTCGCTGAGCCTAAAGGACTAATTAGATGGTGATGTCATCTTAGCTGAATTTCGGCCACGGTGGTCAGTCTCATCAGAGACTAGCTATGTGTAGGAGATTGTGCTCAGATAACTTTTAAAAACCCGGAGAGCCTCGGTTCCCTACGGTCCTAGGGTCTCGACCCCAAAGGGAGGAAATGTAGGCAAAGCAAAGGCAAATGTAGGCTCTGTCGAGACCTGTATATTTGCGTCTCTTGAGATCCTCGGCTCAATCTGCCGCAGCACCAGCCCTCACGGATGTCCTCGGAAGATGGGAAGGCGCAAGTGTGTCAACGCATGTAGCGTCCTACATAATGGGCCTCCCCAACTCCCATGGGACTAGTTTCATGCCGTCGGGCCTCTTACCATCGTCACGCAACAGACCATTAATAAATCGTTAATGGGTTTTTCTAGCATGGAAAATTCACTGTAGCAACCTGGAGGTAGTTGGCAGTGTTACACCTCCGTGCATCGGCAAGCAGGTTAAGCCGTCGATCCTGCGCCTGAAGTCCTGAACTCTCCCCGCTCTTGTCGGTATGGTTGGCATGCCAACCTAATAAGTATAGACAGAGCATAGAAAACTAGGTATATTTATTTAAATTAGACCCGTAGTTATGTAAATTACCCAAATTACAGACAAGAATATACAAGTTCTATATTGTTTTGATTGATTAAAAAGATGGTTTTCATACGAAACAGAGTCGCTGCTCTAAAAACTTCGAAATTAAATTGAAATAAATTATATCGTCAAATACCTCGAAGGAAAGCTATTAGTTTCCGTGGTTTAATAATAAGGTAAAGAATGCATTAGATGTTGTAAGACCGCAACAATAATTAAGTTAAGCTACAGCAGAAACTTTAATCAAAGTTTCGATTGACTAAACATCGCTTTTTTCATTATTTTTAAGGTTGCTTGCAAGCATAGGCAACAAGCATATTGTTGGGCATATTGTTTGTAGACCTACGTAGGCAGGTTTTTCTTTCGGATCGTTTGTACTTTTAAAAAACAGCTTCTAAATTTTCGTCCTATGAATAAACAATGGATTGACTTCAAAAGACTCTTGTTTATTAAAATGTTTCATTTTCATTTTCACGTTCATCACAAAAAAATACAAAAACAGGCAACACCAAAAAGAAGCGTTGCTGTCCGAGAAAAATTCAATGACGATTTCTTTGAGGAATTATAAAAGATAAATATTCAAGGGAAATACGTTTTATACTTATCAATCTCCGAAAAAACATTTTTGTGGCTTTGCAGGTATACGAGTACCTTACCTTGGTATCTCAACATGCTTTTACTTAGAATCTTTTGTCTTTTAACTTCGTAGTACACTTTTTTCTCTCATTTTTGTTTAGGTTTTTGTAGTTCCAAGTCCGCAAGATAGAGGCGCTGTACGAAATCACACATCAAAATGTCACAGTCGGAAAATCGAATTCAGGCCACAGAATACCTACTTTCTAGGTATAATCCTAGAGTTGAAAAATATCTTATTTCAAGAAAGAACCAGGTTGCAAGTCTCTTTATTTTTTCATACAGTCATGGTACCTTTGTTCATGATTTAATGGCAAATGTAGTTGAAACTGACATTCCATAATTTAAATATTGTTAAATCGGTCTGACCTTTTCTTCTGCTGGAATTTTATCCTCAAATTACCTCCTGACCCTTAAAAAGGTTAAATTGATGACCTAAATAGTTATTTTAGGTCCGATAAATTATTTCGAAACAGTATATATTTCGTATTTTAAATATTGTGTCGTGACCTGTAGGCCAAGCACGGGGATTGTTCTCTAGGGTAGAATAGACAATAATGTCATCGCATCGTCATACATTGCGTACATTATTGAAGTTGAAGGAATTAATTTCAAATAATTTACGCATTCGATGACAAAGTGACGTAATTTTTCTCTATTCTACCCTACACAACAATGCCCGTGCTACGCCTACTGGCCAGTTATATTCCCCCGGGCTACTGATGAACTCAATTAATTTATCAACTTATAATCAACATGTCCACGGAAATGACAGGCGCTTTAGTTTGCTAGACATGAATATAGAAAAGTTACGTTGGAATAATAACATTATTTTATAGTTTTGTTATGGGTTATGTTATGGATCAGTTATTTGACCTCTAGATTGTTAGCAATACTCTGCAGTAAACTCAACCGTTTCAGTTGTACATATATACTAGTTCTAATTTGATCTTTAGTTGTAATTATTTTCTTTTTTGAAAGTGTTTTGCATTCTTACATAAGTAATTTAGGTAGTAAATTATGTACCTACGTAAGTAATATGTAGGTATTAGGACACAAGTCCTTGGTCAGGAACGCAATATGGATTTAGGAATCAGAACTTTTTTTATTTGCACGATAATGCGATTTTTACGAACTAAGTTATAAAGCTCCCTAATCTTATACACTTTCTAAGACCGGAATAAATAAGTAAAATGCAAATCTTATTTGATTTTTCTTTAGCTTTTGTTTTGAATGGTAAGCGAATGTTTTGAATGGTAAGCAAATGTTTTGAATGGTAAGCAAATGTTTTGAATGGTAAGCGAAAGATGAAGGGCAAAAAATCAGCAAGATTCATAACTTTACTATTGTCCATTCCTTTATTATTTATTGCCTTTCAATATTGGCAAAAGCTTTTGCAGTTTTGTTGATTTCATACATTTATCTTTTATCTACTCAATATTTGAATAAAAACTCAATTATCCCCTTTTATGTAAGTTCCAGCTATTGTTTTGTATTTTTTTTAGATTAAATAAAGTTTAGGTATGAAATCATATATTGAACCTGAACGGTTTTTATTTTTAAAAGTATCACCATCATTACTAATCTTTCGATGTCTCAGAGCCAGAGCCACCAAATCCATTAGTTAATTTACCATTTAAATCATTATAATGAAACTGTGCCATCATAATAGTGAAATCATTATATTGAATCTTTGTGTTAAACAAATGAGTGTTTTTGATAGGGGCGTGATATTCAACCACAGCTTTGTTTTACGTATCTGTGAAAATGTGTTATTTTTAGCACCAGCTGGGGGAAACTGTTTGATTGGCATTCTGTTTTATCATGGATAACGAATCACAAACTTTAATAACCCGATTTACCCCATATCAGGAAAATTTTGAGAAATCCTGAAACACGTGTCCATTCTTAGTATTCTCTGTAAGTTTGAAGCTAATTGGTCCACTGGTTACAGAGTTCGAAACGTCTCATTTTTTCATACAATTTAGTACAGCGCCTCTGTTGTGCGGACAGGGAACTACGCAAATCCCAAACAAAAAAGAGACGTCACGATCACGTCTCGTTACTAACTTAAAATAGACTCACCCCTTTGATCAAATCCATATAGTTATTTAACTTGAAATAATTTTTATCTGTAAAAACGTACCCGAGTCTCTGTTAGAACCTCACACCAGTTTTTTTCTCGCAACGTTAATAGTTTCCCCAGAATAATGGCATAGCTCAAAGTGAACCATTAAATAATGGCATAGCTTAAAGTGAACCAATAAATAATGGCATAGCTCAAAGTGAACCAATAAATAATGGCATAGCTCAAAGTTAACCAATAAATAATAAATGTTGTACAAACCTCTATTAATTGCATTGTTACATATTCAAACATAAGTTGACGAGTCGTTAAACAAAACTAACAAGGAATGGAGATCAGTTAACACAACCTTCGATATTTGCAGTGAGGTAAATATATATAAAGAGGGGGGGAGGGTGTGAGGTATATTCCATGAAGATAAAGACGAAAGAATTTATAAAAACTACAATTTTGATATGGTTGATAATTCGACGATGAGTATTATGCGAGAATATAATGTTCCATCTGCATTACCACCGAACTGCGATTCCGGGATTGTAGCATTAACCCCCCTAATAATGTGGTAGCAGTGAACCAATATAGGCTGAGGTGAGGATATGCTCCATCTTAGGCCACATCTTCACTTACTTATGTGAAATGGTGGACAAACGTGTTTAAATTTTTAGTGAAAATAATTACCTCGATAAAGTTGCGTAACATGGTCCAGTTAACAAAAAGTCAGACTGAATACACAACAACGTTATTGAATTCAAACCACAACCATAAAATGACACAAAACCACGAGAGCAACTTAAATCGAAACGCTGTGTTTCCGCACTATACGCCTGAACAGAACCAAGCGGTTAGCACAAAGGTTCACGACTCGAGTGACGACAGTGTGATGACGTGAGTTTTTTTGCCCTTTACATACTCGAGGCCTTGTGCCTACAAAATGCCGACCAAAACTCATTTCAACATAGGGCTGCCAAGCGGAAAATTACGAGGACAGAAAGGCATCAAAATAATTTCAACACACGTCAGCACTATGAGAAGGGCTCTCTATGATGTAATTTGCAAATTTCAGCTTTGAATATAAATTTTGTGGCCAATTTTAGACCGCTCTCTATAATTCTATTAAGCTATTGCAGATTGAAACGTTGGACGACCCTAATTTAACGTAATTAGGGACGTTTACGCGACATTGGTGACTAAGCTTTGAGTATAAAAGGTTCGCGAGCTCTTTGTGTTTTTTATAACGAATGCCTTTTAATTTGTTAAGACATTTTTCGATTGAACTTGCAAATTATTAAATTTGTAAACCAATTACTTTATTATAAAATGAAAGCAAGTATTATTTTGCTACTGCACGCTTACAATGTGAGGCACAAACTTACGGTAAGTGTTGTTGAGTTTCAACATTTCGTGTATAACAGTTCTGTGCAATACGGGGTGCGAACAGACTAAACTAAACGGCTGCTCAAAAAACAATGAACGTTGTAGTTGTGACCCTCTACAGTGAAATGTTGTTATTTTTGAAGTGCCTTTATTTTGTTTAGTCTAAAATCAATAGCGGAGAGAACATTAAAGATGGCATCGTAAAAGGAAAGGACTGTCTTTTATACTTTCTATGTTAATCATCTGGGACAAAGCGCTCTCAGCGATAAGGCCTATATAATTATTAAAAAAAGAATTTATATTCCTGTACATAATAGTTACATTTGAATAACATAGCCTATTGCACTTGTTATTCTTGTTTAGTTATAAGGTTTGTTTATGTGTGGTATTGGTTTAACAAAGTATTAATTAATTGGTCAATTCATTCATCAAAAACTGTTAATTTATTTTCTACTACATAATCTCTGAAAGTGACTGATTCCTTTTCCAAACTTATGCTAGAAAGTACGTCATTGCAGGCGTACTAGTATGCGGGTCGAAAAACTCTATGGAATTTCATTACTCACGCGTTTGCGGGGAGAGAATAATATATGGAAATCCATTACTAAAGTGTTATTTATTTTTAAATTTCTGAAATATCAGCCTTAAGCTATGGTTATTTTTATTATAGGTTATACTACAAAAAGTTTTTACTCCAAGTCCCTTATTAGCCGAGCCATAATATGGCGTACTCGGTGTAAAAACTTTTTGTATATCGGCCTCTTTCGTTCTTACAAGTTTATGAAGATTTCGTGTGTTGGAAAAACGAGAAGGGTGCAACTTCTTTTTTGGAAAATGTTTTATTTTCCTTGTAGGTGTAGTATAAATCACTGTCACAAAATGGTTTTCGTGTCCCAAAGTCGGAGCCCTAATTACATGCTCCCAGCTTGGTGAAGCTTTAGCACAGTTGGTATGTAAATAGGCAAGAGGTCATGGTGCGCTTTTAATTAAAATGTGGGACTAAAATGTGGGTTTAATTAGAATGTGGGTGGTCAACTTTGAAAAGAAATTTTATTAAAGGTAGGTACCATCAGGCGGAAATTTTATTTTAACAACTGCATCTAAATAGTTTGTTTTTTAACCCCCGACAAAAAAGGGGGGGGGTCTGTCTGTTGCATCGTACTCCTAAACGGAAAAACCTAATTTAATTTATAATTTTTAAAAGTGATTTAATTGAAGATGTGTATGTATATGTTTGATGAAAATCGGGGAAACCATTCTAATGTTCATCATCATCATCATCAGCCTGTATACGTCCAGTGCTGAACATGGGCCTCCCCATAACGTGGGCATTAGCGGCTCAGGACCTCGTTCTGAGCCGCTAATGCCGCGAGTTCTAATGATAGTTCAAAGAAAAATAGTCGTTTTGTGAAATTAGCTTGTGTTTGATATAATGACAGAAATCTTAATAGAAACGTATCTCGAATTGTATAAAATTGCGATCGATTGTTTGACATTGTAAAGAAGTGGTTTTACCTATACTCCACCTTTGGTATAGTTTTAGCAGCTTACTCACAGCCAGTTCTGTGTGGATTGTTCATCAGAGTGGACAAAAAGTGGTAACTGATCCATTAGTAGATCTGCAAATTGGATCAGAGTGGAATGGAGCGATTGTCCAGAAGTATTTATTTATATCACTTGTAAATATTCTCGAGTGTAATTTGATATTTACGTAAAGCCGTAACGTAATTAACTAAACGATAATAGTTTAAAATTTCTAAAACACCGCCTTAAATTACTACAAATCTCGGTTTACCTAATATTCGGGAAATTCGGACAAGACCCAAAATTATTCAGGTGCTTTGCCTCCTTAAGACAATACTCATTTCTATTCCTTGTAGGTACCTATAAGCTTTCGCAGAGTGGCTTTCCCATTTCAGCCGAAAAATAAATTGAATTTCGATGCAAGGTGCGCTGAACCAGCAGGTTAGCATAAGTACCCTCGTATCTTATGATAAACGACTTCCTGCGGCTGCTCTCAGCGCCATCAATGAAATCTAGGTCACAGGAAATTTTGCCCTAACCCTCTTCCCAACCCCTACCAGTACAGGTAAGTACATACTACGAAGATACAGCGTTCGGTTCCTCTTGCGCAAGTCATGCGCAAAATGATGACAAGCGATTCGCGTCCTTAAAGCTAATGTAAAGTTTGCCATAACTTTTTAATGAAAACTGCCACTCCAAGTTCGAACGGAAAGAAGACGCCGGGAGGCAAATAGCCGCTGACGAATTTTTAATATTGCTACATTCTTTCAAAACTTTAGTCATAATTTGAAAATGAATTGAGTGTGTACTTACTAACGCTACTTAATGCAGGCAACAAAGATAAGATAATAACAGATTCAGACGTGTTACATAAAAATTAATAAGCAAAAAGTTCTAAAGCAACATAAACAAAAAGTTTGTCCAAGCAAGACGGCTGAAAGAGTTGTTTATTTATTCGTATCGCCTATTTCCTACCACTCAACTCGTCGAGGGCTGGGTCGAAAGAATCACTGCCATATATCATGTGGATAAAGCACCTGTAGCTTGTTGGTTTTTTGGTATATTCCGCGCGTGAGCGGAGCGGGTGAGCGCGGCACCTCCGCTGAGGCCGTCGGTACACTGAGGCCTCCCCGACCCTCAAGTACGAATCGACCGTCCTCTCGCCCGCGCCTCGCGCTTTATGCCTTCTCACAAACTTTGCAAAAAGCCCTCGTTATTCGCGGTACAATTAAAACGCCTTTACTATTACAGATGGTCAACTTTCTGAACGGCTTTTCCGTTGTTTTGTTCCGCTTTGTGTCGGTGAAAGTGGTATTACAATGGATTAGTGCAATTTTCTGTAAACTCGCGCTCTTTACCATTTTACATAGCGGTTAAAACTTTAGTTTTATATTTTGAACAAGTGCCTGGAATATTTTACCTGAAACGGATTTCTTGCCAAATAATAATTGGCTTAAAGGAGTCTTGTCCACACCCACCAAATTCTGTTCCCCAGATAATACTGTTGTAAATGGAATAACTAACTTGGCTTAAAGGAGGGATGACCCTTAAGGTTAGAAAGTGTCTGACCTGCCACCAACTACAGACAAATTGTGGGTGTTGTTGGTTTTAAGCAAGTAGCTTTTTCTTAGGTTTGTTACAAAGTATTTGGTGAAACAGGGATGCTTAAATACTCTGTTTAATTTTGAAAATTTTTGTGAAGACGTTTGTTGAAGTGATTAAAAATAAAAACCGTACTAGGTAATGAAAAGGTGGAAAACCTAAGATTTTCATATCATTTGTTATCATTAATAATTTGCCACCATTGCCCAATGCAAGGCACCATTCCTTTCTTAGCGAACTCTTGATCTCTTGCAATATTTTATGACTGCTAATTTTATTTCAAAGTTAATGGGTACAGTGACCTCATATTAGGGCATCACAGTAAAAGTAGGTAGGTACCGTCTGAATACTTTTGCGAAGAGATCATAAAATATGTAGAAGTGAATATAAGAAAGTGCCCAACTCATTCGCTGTTCAATTAAAATACTTAGATTCAGTTTCCAACTTCTACGAAACTTGATTGAAGTTAAAAGTTTTTTTATCAAATTTCTTTATATCTTTTATCTTATATGAATAAGACTTTTAGTTTTGTTATTAGTTCATGATTTTAAAAGTTAGGTATTTATTTTATAAATTAAAAAATAACAGACTCATGTTCATCGCTGGGATTAATGCGATCAATTAATCTGGGGTTAAGATAGTTTTATAAATAGGGTTTTTAAGGAGCTGTATCGTGAGAGGATAATTGTTGGGATAATCAGACCCGAAAATAATTTATAAAATAATTTAAAGTACTTCTGAGCTTTTGTAAAATAATAATTAACTTCGTAGCTTCGAATCACAAACCGTTTGAAGTAATTTGTTATTAATTTACACGATGCTTCTGAAAACTGTTGCTAATTGCAGTGTTGTGTTCATTTAATCCTAAATAGCTAACTCAAATTCAACTTAATTATACTCAACGTTAAAAGCTAAAACCTTGATATTATTTTCATAAGGTTTTGTTATCATGAAACTTTTACTGCTGAAAACTAAGACTTTGTGGGGAACATTAATTTAAACTTTATTTGAACATATTTCTTTGCATTTTCAAATAAATATTTTTAATACGTGTCCTTTTTGAGGGTAAACTTTTTATAAAGGCCATACGGCCAAGACCTAGGCAGGTGCCCATAAGTTTATTTCCGTAAAAAAAAACAATATATTGCTATATATATATATATATACATATTGCTCATTAAAGTCGCCTCAGCAAAGCTTCCAAGGCAACAGTCCGTATATTTCCGCTGCAAAATCTAGAAAAGTCTCAAATTGTTTCATCATTACAAGGAAAAGTAAAATTCGAGTAGAATTGGAAATTCAATCCGAAAAGTTCCCGTAACAGGTGCTTGACGCAAAGACGCTGATTGATCGCTCATCCGAACCTCAAACGCTCTTTCATGGAGTGCTGATGGATAATCATCTATTTGCGATAATCAACTGTTTTAAGAAAACTGTTTTAAGAAACTCCATTGCAAAATAAATAGGGATTGTTGAAGTGGAAAATAATAAGGGGTACGGTACGGATGGCTGGCAACCCCATGATTGCCAGCCACACACACAAATACTCGTAGCACCAGATGACATCTGGTGTGCTTTGTATGTGTGTGTCTGTGTGTGCCACAGATATTATTATGTGCGTATCACTCATGCCACTCATTCGTTGGTTTTTTTCTTGTTTATTTAAACTGATAATCGATGAATATTATATTATCTATTCTCTACCTTATCATATCACTCATATAAGAAAGTGCCTGTAAGTGAAAGTGCCTCGTGATTGTAAGTAGAAATGTCATACTATTGCCTGATAATCGATGACAATAGTATGACAATAAAGTGTGCTATTTTCAATTTTCAATTTATCTATCATAACAGAGAAAAGAAATGGAAAAGGCCGGTTAAAATGAGCCTTGGACTTAAATATTTAACACAATTATCTGAGTAGACTGATTATACATAGCCCACAAAATTACTGACAAGGTAAGCCAGAGGACTTTGGATGGTAAAACTTCAATAGACATAATTACAATCTAACAGCGTGAACAATTTGTAGTAAAATCATCAGCAATTGAATTCTCTATGGATTGTCGAAAACTTCTTTTAGAAATAGGTAGGTACTTAGGTAGTTTATTGAATGCATTGTGTTTGCCCTAAGGGTTGGGAAAGGAGTACCTATTCTGTGGTTCTTAAAAAGGAAGCCCGCACTACGAGCCATATTTTCTGTTATTTATACAGTTCTTTGAGATTCTGTCGACTTTACAAATTGAAAGCTTACCGTGCCGTTGTGCCCAAGTACTATTCTGTGATAGATAACTAGATCTGCTAGGCAGCAATTACTCTACCTACAAGCCTGTTTCTATTAGTTAGTCTAGACTAACTTACTTATCTAGGTAAGTCATGCGGATAATTAAAACGACTCCAGCATGCGAAAGTTTAGATGTATGGCTAGATGGATGTATGTTTGTTACTTCAGAACTACTGCAAAATTTTGCATTAATGTAGACCTGGAACAACACATACGCTTCCTTTTATGCCAAAAATCAATTCCCATGAGATAGACATAACCTAAAAACGTTTCCATACAACAATAATTACATATTAATTTTGTACCTTAGTAACGTATCTGTAGGCTACTTTTTATTCTGGAAACAACGCGTGCGAAGCCACGGGTTGAAACTAGTTTCCTTAATAAATGTGATATCAGTTTTAATAAATAACGATGAAATCACTTTCAAATCGAACACTACCATTATGAAAAGTGGGGTATCACAAGGTTCTATTTGGAGTCACATGTTCTTTCATATATTTCTAAATGATCTGATTGACTATGTCAGCAAAAGTCCGTATCTGATATGCAACTAATTTATAGTGTGTGTGTGTATAGTGTACGTACACTATTAGCGTTGGTACGCTGTTATTAACTTGGAAAATACCACAAACTACAAAGCAAAATCAACACAGCACTCAACAACATTTAACCTATGGTTCAGCGCAAATAATTTGATCTTCTTAATTCTTAATTCTTTATTGCACTAATAAAAACAAATACATATGGAGTCTGAAAGACGAAATCAGTTTGGAAAAACTGAAGCTCGTTTATTTTGCACTGGTTGTGTCAACGTGTAATACTGTCGGGGCAATAGTTACATATACAACATGCGAAAAGCGTTTACTCTGCATAATGGATAATGCTTTGTATGCGTCCGCGGGAGTGCAAAGAACTATTTTTTATTTTATTTATATACTTTATTGGCAAAGAAAATAACAATTCAAAAATAAGAACAAATTAGAACTAATATTTACAATTGAAACAATTAAGCTAACTGCAGACTGTTGCAAACAATCTACACGTAGCTCAACTGAACTTTTATTCATATACATATATATAATATATATATATATACTTATGGTGCCTAGTATTTACATACCGTTATTGCTGACTGATATTATCTATAGAGGTATGTAGATCTATTTTTGATAATATCAGTATTATCAAAAATAGAACAAATATGAAACCCTAGAGGAAATGACTGAATTCGAAGTTATATTTTTGTCCTAGATTAAACATTGCAAGGCATTGTAGCAGATATCAGGTTATTCAATTATTTACCTAACGAAATGAAGGCATCTGAGAGGTTAAACCAATTTAAACAAGACGCGTCAAGTGCGAAGTGACTCGCGCGCCGAGGGTTTCGAACGGTTGTCAAGTATACCAATATAAGTAATGGTTAGAGACTATGCTACTTGACGAATACCAAAAAAATAAAGGTACCTACATTTCAGATGTATCGGTTTGCAAACTTCGGAGTATACTAGAGGGTAATAGTAAAATTTTCGAGTTTTTTGAAAATATTTCGAAAAGTATGTAAAGGAATTTAAAAAACTGTTTTGAGATGTACAAACCGATCCTTCATTTGATACCCCACTCGGTGAGGTAACCCCCCCCTTTTCAAAATTATCCCCCCCTTTTTGACCATTTCTCAAAAATGGTCTACATACAGACTTCTCTATACTTTTCCTGTAAAATATAGATTTATATCTACAAACACTACATACATTTCAGATCGCTCTTCTTCGGAGGTGGGTGGGGATTATAAACATTTGCTTGAACTACGATAATGCAGTATATTTTTTAAATAACTGCTTAATTTTTTTTAATGAATTAATTAAAGAACTATTTAATTCATTGCTTCTGGGCAGTCTGATATCAGAAACGCGCGAGCGCAAAAAAAATTTTATGGCGGTGTTTATTCATTAGAATCTACAAATTAGAGCTTCCAAAACCGGTCTTCGAGAGTTTTTGCTTAAACATGCACCGAGAGAATGATTATAATTACATAAAAAAATAAGTTTGGCATAATTTCTTTTATTATTAATGTAGTAGAGAAAACTAACTATTAATAACACGTGATTATTATTTCAAGAAAAAAACTAAAATCATACAATTTGACTATGAAACCGTGCAATTTCTCGTTTTTTTTGTAAAAGCCCTCTTAAGTGACTTCAATCGTAATCAGCTATTGTGACAGTAAAGTTAATAGATTTAATAAATTTTACAGGTTTCTCTCTAGTTCTATTGCATGCTATGTGTACTTTAAAAACAATTGTAAATTGTTATTGAATAAATAATTATGTATATCAAAAAACTCGCCTAAATGCTGGTTGTGTTGCAGATTGTAAATATTTTGTACCTATGACTCTGCCCCTTGGGGGCTGCTGGGCCGTATTTAGGGCATACTAATTGTCTTAAGCGATATTTTAAACAGGAAAAATTTCACCTCCAAATTTTGGTTCATTATGTTAGTGCGGGTTGCTCGGTTATAGGGTGAATTCGTCATAAGAAACTTTCAAAAAGGACCGTTATCAATCACTTTCAAGTTCAGGTAGAATTATTTACAAGAGGAAATATCTTACAAACATGAAAACAGTTCTATAGCATACCTTGGTATTTTTTATGTATATCTATGATTTTATACAGCGAGAGAGAATAATAACCACTTCTTTTGGGCCGAGGATTCCTCTGAAAGAAATTCAGGTGTTTACATCATATCTGACATTTTCATAAACAGTTTTTTCTCTTATCCCATTTTCTGGACAACTTAGGTATAGGTTTTTTGGTAATTGCACCAAATGTTTTTTGGTACCTAACTATACCTATGTGGTTATAAACTTATAACCATTTAGGTACTATTGCAAAAGCAAAACGAGAGTTTTCTGACTTCGAATAGACTAGGTAGGTACATTTGTGTCCATGAAAATAAAGTACTTTTTGTTTGATACATACCGTGACACAGTAACGCAGGTAGTAATACAGTTTTTATAACTAAAACAGAAGGCAGAGCTGCCCAGGGGGCAAATTCTCGCCAATTTATCACTCGATAAACATCAAAAAAACTGTCAAATTTGCCAGTTCTTTTGATAATTATCGAGTGTTAAATTGGCAAGAATTGCTGTCCAAAACTTTGTCCTTTTTTTTGTAGTTCAAAAATAAACATTTTAATTTTTCATTTGAGTTTGACACTGACTTGTATCTTAGTAGTTTCTACTGAGCTTTCACTTTATCAGTTGGCTAATTGACAAGGTGATTGGTAGTAGTTACGTGAATTTAAATTTGGTATCTACATAATGTAGCGTGTTTACGTAATTAACGAAAATGGCAGATGTACGCTGCCTGAAATGGATACCGCGATTCGTTAACGTTATGGAAATTAACAATGGCCAGTAAGTATGTGGCCAGTACCGAAAAAAACAACGCGGGATTTTATGAAATATTATTTCATTTTTCAAGACATTTTTGATTTTTTTCTTAACTTTATAATGAATCGCTTTCCAAAAAAACCCCCATTTTATCTTAAAACTCAATAGATGGCGAAGATATTTCGAAGAGAGGTTGTTAAACTATGCACGGTCTATAAATAAATAAATAAATAATGCTGGACAATCCACACAGCATCATCTAGCCCCAAAGTAAGCAGAGCTTGTGTTATGGGTACTAGATGACTGATAAACTTAATACAATATATAACATAGATAGATATTTTTTATTATATATAGAAAATACCCAGAACACTATGTCTATGCAGGGTGTATGCCATTTTAATTTGACAGATCCACACCAAAGCGCCCTCTTATCGTCAGGTCAAACTATTTTATACCTTTTTTTAAGAAACGCCTCATGGTGGTGCCTTCTGATGTCAAAAAGTCTAAAGCAAAGGTTTGATAAAAAAAACATCAATAATTCGAACCATTCGATTTATGAAAGGTTCTCTTACCCAAAGCAGACAATGAGAAAAGTGGATGTGGACTATTCGAGCGTCGACCTCGTTTGTCTTTTGTTATTAAGTTTTTGCTCATAAACAGAAATTAATAACTGACATTGGCAGTATCCTACCATCTGTTGCGTCATCATAATGAAATTATTAGACGGTATTACCTATTCCCGTTTATTATGTGGTGCTGGTTTATTGGGAGTCATTCATTACCAACTACCTATTTACTTTTAACACAATTTATCCTTTAAACCAGTGAACGGAATTCACTGCTTTAAACAATTTAATTACGTTACAACAGGGCAATGCAACCAGCGCATCGTCTTAGGGAGGCTTCCGATTTATATTGATTTGGATCAGTTGAGTTGAGCTCCTTCTAGTGTGCAACAGTCTGTTTAGGTATGTGTATTTTGTAAATACTTGTTTCTGTAATTCCATGTAATTTTCTTTGTTAATGATACATTTTTAAGTGTTGGTGCGATCCCCTTTTGTTTTTCCTGTACAAGGATATTCCTATAGGCCTGGATTTATGACGACAGCGTGTATAATTGTATGAAAAAACCAATGGGCTCACAGCTATTCTCCGAAGAAGACCGCCTCCCTGATGCGCAGTCTGGGATAGTATCTACGAACAGCATCCTGAGAACTATTGCTGACAGGTTCTCCTCTCCTATATGGATTTGTTTTGTGCGTAGGGTAATAGGTGTAATATATTGTTTCTTGTATAATTGGTGTGTGTGAGTAGTTGTTAGTAACCTTAATTTTATGTATTCTAGTTCTATAATAGTTTTACTAGTAAAATATGGATCTTGTTATTCGAAATAAAATATTTGTATTTGTAAAAGACAATCGCGCAAAAGCTTTTGAAAGTAGTTTATTAAATACACCAACATAGTAGCAGGTGTCCCGGACTTCTTTTTAGTTTTTAAGACCTCGATACTGAGATTTCTCTGAAGGTTTCTGCAAAATAGTTTAGAAGAGTTCGTTGATAAGTTTAAATGTTAAGCGTTGGCTACTTTTATCTACATACTACCTTGGTCTAATAAAGAGCTTGCTTGTGCTCACATTTTAGAAGACTTTTCCCCAGGGCGGTTTCATTCTTGAAAAGGGTTCAATAGATCCTACTTTGTGTCCGCGAAGTTACCGTAAATATCTACAAAAGATTACAAAAGGTGTTATTACGATCATTTTGGCTTACACCTATGCGTATGTATACTTTCTTAGATTTGTTTTGTAATAAATAAACTTATTGAAGATTTGCTTCAGTAATTTTTGTAAGTACAAAACATCCACTACTGTTAATAATAAGACCATAAAGCCTTTTAGCAAGTCCGTGGTTATTTTATATATAAGTAGTTTTAAGTGAAAATTTGGTTAAATAAAATAACGAATAATAAACTTTGAAGAAACATTACCGTGATTTTACCCTACCAACTATTATTTTATTATCTCGGCGAACTGTTAAGTTTTGTGATCTGCATTGGTCAGTTAGAAAACACAACAAGCCATAAAAGCATTTAAAATACACCGTTCAATTTCTGTACCAGGGTTTTATCTCCAAACAACAAAGCTGAAATCAATTACCCCGGGTTCGACCCTAACCCTACTAAATTCTTTCACAACAGTCTCTACCGATTATGCCAGCCTTTGCTAACTGACGCGCTTAAAAATGTATGTCCAATGGGTTTCATTGCCTACCCTCATTTAATGGGGGTTCGTATTCCTTGTGAAAATGATCATTGCTCTATTCTGAATGCTTGGAAATAAGCTCTTCTGATATGCAGTTCGCATAAATAATTATCTACCTGACCTGTAAACTCCCTAATAGAATTGTTTATTCTTTCAGCTCGCAAGCGACAAAAAAAAACTGTCAAAATCTACAAATCACGTTCGTTGACATTCTTAACTACAATTGCGAACGACAACATAAAGAACTCGCATCGCAATATAAACTCACTAAACGAAGGGCCAGTTTTATACCGATTTAGTGGTCCGATTGGACCGGTCATATGTCAAAGTCAAAAACTCTTTATTTCCATAAATACAAGAAATATGTTGGCCAAGTCATCGCACACCTCCTTCGTGATGACTGATTTTACAGCCCGTTGAAGCCTATAGCCTCTTTGTATGTAGCCATCTGTATAATACTTTTTATTATTATTATTATTGTATGTTGTACATGTTGGCATATTGGCCAACATGTACAACATACAACATACAACGGAGTTATAACAAACCTACAATCGGTTCCGGGAACATTAGCCTGTTAGTAACGTTCAGATTCGAGCATTAGTATCAGCGAGGGAGGAGAACCGAACATTAAATGATAGCAGCTTCGCCTCATAGTCATAGTCAAAAAAGTACAACTGATTCGACAAAATGCTCAAATTCAAATTCAATTCTAATCTTGTTAGATTTTTATATTAAAGGTAAATGCTTATCAGTTAAGGAGGCAGTACTGTAACGTAATGCTCACAAACGCATCTTGCAATGTTACATTGCAGACGAATGCTCGCGGTGAGGCAGCGCCTATAGTTAACAAAAAAATGCGAATGAGGCACAGCTTTTCATAGCGCATTTTCTGCACACCCCCAATGGGTACAAACCTGTACTAATAAAAAATCTGCTGCACTTTAAGCTTATAAGCCAGCACTTAACTTGCACAAGAGTCTCGGTCGCGAATCAATAGGTTAATCTAGAACATTTATCGGACCCAAGAGTGCAGTGAACATCAATGAAAGTGCCAATGTAGGGCAATATATCTCACACTCTACGTTTTCACCATCTGGGTTTATTGCGAAAGAAAAGCTATTACAGTAATGAACAAATTACAGAAGGAAAATAACTTTTAAAAACGGGTAAATGTTCGCAGAGAGCGAGTGGAAGCTAAGTTTGATGTTTTGAGAATGTTTCTTCACATTTTGAACTGTATAAGTAATTCCTCCCCACAGAAAGCGTTCCTTTGGAACGAAATAGGTAAAAAAAAAAAGTAAAAAATGTTTATTTACAGCAAATACAAAGTTTAACTTAAACTATCTTACGACTAGTTAAACATCGGAATTAAAAATAATCGAAACTTAACCTAAAAATAAGATATACATTTAGTAATTTGCTGAGTGAGTTAATTTTATAGATGATTATCGTCGGCTTCCTCACTAGGCTGAGCCTGTATCGAGGAAACCAGACTATAGACTGGTAACTATTAACATTAACTATTGTGCTCGAATTATCTAGTTCAGTTTATAAATAAAATATAATAATTAAAGTAAAGTAGAAGTAAATACTATATCCTGTATAAATCATGAAAATCAGCAATCAAGGATTGATCCTAGGAAGATTCCTAGGATTCCTTGACATTGCTAATCAAGTCTAGGTCAAGTTCTTGCTAATCCAGTTTTCGCCTTTGGGGGAGTTTCGAGGGAGAAAACTTGAATAAGCCAATGATTCCTTTGTCTGAAAAGGTGAAGTTGAATAGTAACAGTTGTTAGGTTTCGTGCGCCTCTCCCCATATCTTTTGGAGACATTTGGTTCTTTTTACGGTTCCGTACCCGAAGGGTGATAACGGAACCCTATTACTAAGCCTCCGCTGTCCGTCCGTCCGTCCGTCCTTGCGTGCGTCAGTCTGTCAAGTGGCTATATCTCATGAACCGTAAGAAGTAGGCAGTTGAAATTTTCAGATAAGGTGAACTTCTCTTGCCTCTATAACAACAAATATTAAACATAAAATAAATATCAAAATTCAAGGGGCTCCCATACAACAAACGTTATTTTTTTGGCTAATTTTGCTCTTAATTTGTCAAGGCTATCTCTTGAACTACAATAGGTAGATATATTAAACTTTCTATAATTAAATAACATTTCAACTGTGATAATAACAAATACTAAAAATAAAATAAAGTAGAAAATTCAAAGGGGTCCCAAATAAGTGAAAATATTGATGTTCTTTGAAAAAGTTGCCTGATTTTTACGGTACAGAACCCTTCGTGTGCGAGTCGACTAGCACTTGGCGGTTTATTATATATTCACGAGTACGTACATATTCTACCACCTTCCAAAATGTCTAATAAGAAGATAACTAGGTAAGGTAGGTACTACTTTCTGACAAATGAAAGCCTAGTCCTTGTTCAGTTTGTGATAAATCGTTGTTCCACTTTAGTAAGAAGTTAGACGCCAACAAAACTAGAAATCGATGCTAATAACTTTAATTACCTACGTACCAAACTTTACATACTTGTAAACACGTGTTTCGATGAGACATGGTCTTCAGAAACTACTGGTTACGATGTTGACCTATAAACATACCTTTTTCTACTTAGGTGATCTGGTGGTGATCTTATTAAGTTCCGTTCGTTTAGCCCCTTGTGTAGGTGGGTGGGTAGGTACATGCCTACTCACTTCCTAATTTGTTTTTTTCTCATTTAGGTATTTTTGTATTGTATGTTTAATTTATTGTTTGTATGTTATGTACTATTTCTGTTCTGTGCTGTATCAGGGTTGTGTTCGTTAATAAATGTTTCTCTATCTCTATCTATCTCTATCTATCTCTGTCTCTATCTGTAACTTATACAGTGTTATTGGTAATTCACTGACACTAAGCAAACGGCAGGTTCTGCCCATTATCTCACACACGTTTGTGAAGACGTCAGGTCTTCACAAACCGTGTTCGTGATGATGGGTAGAGCCTGCAGTCCTCGCAGTGTCAGTGAATTACCAATAACCCTGTATAGGTACTGTAGTGGTAGGAAAGCAATGTCAAATAGGAAATATCTACGCTATTGACTCGTCGTGTTAAGAAACTTATTTGTCAACATTAGCATAGGTACTTATAATTAATTTTAAAAATATAATTCTTTCGGAATAGAGAGTTTGCGAGCCGCCATGACACCACCGGAATCAAAGGTGTTACACGTTTTACATAAGGTAAAATATATTTTTTTTTATATTTGTTTTTTTGTGGGCTTTATCGCTTAGCGATAACATCGCCCGTCAAAATGGGAACCAGGAGGTTTATTTCAATTCTTCAAAATGAGGCATATAAAAACAAACCTGGCAATCTCCATAATATGTCAAAATTGAAATATGAATGCAGTATTTTTTATCTGTGATTTACGATTCTAATAAAAACACCTTAGCTCAACAAAGTCGGCAATGTCCCATTCAAATGTGCTGCTAAAGTTATGATTCCAATACAAACACGGCAATCTCCATTATTATGCGTTTCAATGTTGGCAATCTCCAAGGCAGCCAATCAGAGCACGGCATTTTAACGCCATTTTTGTATTGTTTGTATGTGGACGAGGACGGTCTTGTCGTGCATTGTGTAGTGATTTTCATAAGATTTGAACTGTTTTAAGCTAGTTATTTATAAAATAAGTGTATGCATATCATATGATGGAGCAGACAGCATCTCCCTGTACTACCAAACACACGAGAAAGCGTAAAGCTGAGCCAGAAAAGTGGAAGAAAAATTTGGCAAAAACAACCCGGTAAGTAAGCAATGATTAAACCATTTTGATACTTATATTTAATCCTGACTTGTGTTAGTATGTTTCTCGGCTTTTATCTCCGTAACAGCTGAACACATTTGGCAGAAAATTGGAACACACTTATTATGACCTGGAATAATACATAGGTTTTTTAAGTTTGGTTTAATATAATTATTGTTGGTATTTTATTTTATTCTCAAATATGTTTTGTAGTTACGGTTAACGGATTCTCATCTTATTTTGTTTCAGTTACTCTCCTCGGAAATTACCGACGAAACCGAATTGTAAACACAATAAAAACGCTTATCAGTGCGACACACTAACTTTGCGTGATTTGCAGTCTTTTCATGAATCATTTTATAAATATAAAGACAAGGAAACCCAAGATGCATTCTTGCTCAAGTGCTGCCATGCAGAACCCACTAAAAGAAAAAGACCAAAAAATAAAAAACACACCGAAAAACAATTTCAAACAAAATTTACTATCTACAGTAAATCAACGAAAACTCGTGTACGGGTATGTCAAAAAGCCTTTCTTCAAATTTTGGACTTAACTAAACATAGAATTCAGTACGTTATGAGGAAATTTTTAGAAACAGGAGAACCCGTTAAGGAAAAAAGAGGAGGAGATCATAAGTCGCACTTATTTATGCGTAAAAAGGAAGCAGTCATGACTTTTATCAACTTATTTCACGTAGATGAAGCACATTATTGTCGCGGAAAATCTCAAAGACATTACCTGGCAGCTGAACTGAGCATAAACAAAATGTTCAAACAATACAATGCCCAACAGACCGAAGAAGGTTTGAAAGTTAAACGTGGGTTTTTTAGACGAGTTTTCAACAGAAATTATTCGCTCGGTTTTGGAAGTCCCAGAACAGATGTATGTTCAACATGTCTACAACTTCTCGAAAAAATTAAATTAGAGACAGATCCAACAAAGCGGCAGGCACTTCTAATCGAAAAAAGAGTACACAGCCTCAAGGCAAAAGCATTTTTTGCATTGGTGAAGGAGGAAAGTCCAGATTTAAAAACTCTGTCATTTGATTGCGAAAAAAATATGCCCTTGCCGAAGATACCCGACCAGAGCACTTATTACTCCCGACAGTTATATTTGTATAACTGCACAGTCGTTGAAGGGAGCTCTAAGTCCCAACTTACACAGAACAACGTTTTTGCATACTGTTGGACGGAAAACGAATATAACAAAGGTGCAAATGAGATATCATCAATTGTATATCACAGACTCATGAACACTGATTTGACTGGAATTCAAACAGTAAGATTAATAGCAGATGGATGCGGCGGGCAGAACAAAAATTCAATTATGTTAGCAATGTGCTCAAAATGGTTAGTAGAATCTGCACCTAGCAATGTGAAAACTCTGGAACTTGTGTTCCCTGTTGTAGGCCATTCTTTCATCCCTCCCGATCGAGTGTTTGCCCAAATTGAAAAAGAAGTCCGAAAACGAGAAACTATAGTGCGACCTGAAGACTACTTAGACATTATAAGCCAGTGGAGTACAGTTGTCAGAATGGGCGGTACTGAATGTCAAGTATATGACTTTAAAACTGCAATGTCGTCTATTATGAAAGATGTTGGAACTTGGCATTTTCAATTTAAAAAATGTAAAAGATTTTATATAGCGCGGTCTAAAAATGAAGGAAACGTTTTAATTAAAGGGGATGTCAATTACAGGATCAGTGATGGAGTGTATAAGAAGGTGACACGAAAAAACAAGCTGGCCAAAGACATAAACCCAAATGTTATTGCTAAGTGTCACATAAAAACAAATATAAAAAAAATTAATGATGTCAAAAAACTGCTTAATACCCATTATGGTGACGAATGGCAACAAGTGGAGGGACTGGTTTTTTATAAAACCGTATTTGCTCAAACCTCTGAAGGTGCTGTTGCTGAGGATACGATAAATACATCGGTTGACATCGTTTGTGAACCCCAAGAAGAAGACCATAATCTTAGAATATAAGTTAGTACTTACTATTAATAAACAATTTCAACCAATGTTTTGCATATTTTTATTTCCGACTCATAAAGTATCAAAACTAGTTAGTTGTAGCATAGGTATAGGTGCAGACAATCAGCCATAACAAAGTAGGCTTTCTCCACAGGTAATCAGATCAAAAACGGCAATGTCCTTGTAAACAGAACAAAGACGGCAATCTCCAAACCTTTTCTGCATTTTATGGCAGATTTTTCAAGTAAATGTCTTTAAATAGTGATCAATAATAGTCAACATTAGAGCTGTCATGTAAATAATTAGGTATTATATTAATAATAACTTCATACCATATTTTATTGCATTTTTCTATTTTACCAACAATACGATGCAGTGGAGATTGCCATGTTTGATTTTATATGACTCAAATATGCGTTGGTTTTTTTTTGTTCGAATTGAAACTCTAATTGGTACAGGTATTAGAGCACCAATTGGCTGAAGCGAAACACACAACAGCGTATTTGGAGATTAATAATTTGATTGTTTTGAAAAAACTGTAAACCGACTTCGAATCCCTAAATTTTACTCTTTTCTTATGTTTTACGAGACAAATACTAATCCCTCGGGATAATTTTTATAGGACCATCTCGGAATCATTCTTTAAATAATAACCATAGAATTTTAAAAATTGCTCCATATTATCCGTCAATTGACGGAGAAGTCGTCGAACTTAAATTAATAATAGCATATATAATCCGAACATAGATCTACCGCCTTTTTTCGAAGTTAGTCATAAATAGGCCCTGCTTACTTTTGGAATTTGTTTATCCTAATCGAATTTCGTCTCAAAAAACTTTATTCATAAAATGTGCTTTTCCATAATAAACGGTAGACACCAATAGGTAGGTAAAAGCTTTCTTCCATGATATTCAGCTCGAAACAGATAACATAAAAAGATAGGTACAGACCGGTGTTACGGTTCGTAATGTACCATTCGCAGCAAGCATGACACGTTGAGGAAAATAAAAAATTAAAGGTCTTTGAGTTATCGCAGCTGTCTCAGTCGCACGATATAAGTATTAATTAAGTAACCCTAGACGTCAAACACACAGATGCACGTGTAGTGAAACATGTTTGCGCATGTATATGCTGAGATACGAGTTTTTTATGGAGAAACGGGCGTCCAGCGTGTGCCACACCTCAATAGCCTATAATGGTCCACTACTGGACGCAGGCCTTCCCATGCTAACCGCCTTATTGGCATATCTTCATGGGGGTCAATCCACATGCTGTAATTGCGGCTTGGGATCGCAGTTCGGTGGTAGAATTGTTCTGCAGGGGGCGCTGCTGCCCACCCCCGGTGGATATCCCTTAGTCGCCTCTTACGACATCCGCGGGAAGAGTTGGGGTGCTGCAAATTCTAAGCCGGCAGCACACAGCAAGCCGCGCCTCCGATCTACGACAACCTTAACAAGTTAAATTACGCCCCGTAACGCCAGTCAATATCAACCTTAACATATTTGCATAAACCGGAAACAACTCGATGCGTTGGCGTTGCCAAGACAAGTTTTACAATAAATCAATTTTAACTTCTACGTGCTGTTCCGATATTTCACTTACCTACCATTAACGTGAACTCGAGTACGGCAGAGCTAGGGAAAGTGGAAGTTTCCACGTCTAACTTATAAACTAAAATGGAAACTCATGTGTTTTTTAACTTTCAGGAATGATTTTGTTTGCGATTATTTTTGAGAAAGTTTTCAATCGTTCTTTAGGTGTTACCTTAGTAAGTATTCTAACTCAAATTTCCAATGGAGACCAATCATCGAAAAAATCAATAAGCCAAGTGTTACCTAGCCCCCGTTTTTGAAGACTTATAAAAATTTTATCACGTCGTATCATGACTATTACAAGGGTTATTCCAATTTTCCTCCCTGTAATCCTCCCTAAGGGGGAAAACTGGAAAATTCAATAAGACAAGTTATTGTCAATTAAAAAATGTGCGTGTCCTTAGACTTTTTTGCCTGTTGTTACGGTTTTAAATTATATTCCTAACTTATAAGAAACTTAGTATCCTTTTATTGAAAAAAAAATTTAAAACCTTTTTTTAATGGTTTGAAGACCCGTTTCTACAGGTAAACATTTCAGACCCCAACATTACCCAAAAGTTTGAGTCCCTTATCTATCAGTTCCAGGAATACATTACAATGGCTGACTCTGTACAGCGAGTTTATTACGCTAAATCAATGGATCCATCGATGGGTAAATATTTCGTATTCAAATTGCAATACATTAGATAAACAATGGATGATTGTCAGTCCGAACGAAATTAGTAATTTTGGTACACTATTGATAAGTAAAAGGAAATATACGTAGTAAAAGGAAAGCCATTCCCACTCCCAAGTGTCAAATAAAAGAGGCTAGTAGATTGATCCTGACATAATTTTTATGCGATTTTTTTGTGGTTAACTCTAAGACACTTGTAAAAGAAAATAATTTCAATTTATTACAATTTGATGGAAACGAAATATTATCCATTGATCTAGCGTAATAAGCCCGCCCGGTAGGTACACTCTGAAACTTTGACCATTATCGAGCTTGGAGATCATTTTCCGAGTTCAAACTATAACCTGGCTTTATTCGGATAGGTGACTATTACCTAGTTTCAATAACTCTTCAGTCTCTTGAAATTGTGTTGAAAAACGAAACGCAACGTTCTGATATCCTATCAATTTACAAAAAACATCAATAATTCTAGTCAGGTAGATATGTACATGCATATGCATTACCAGTCATTTTAGGTACCTACAAAAATATAACAGTGGTTGATGTAAATGGACTTTGATTGATTTTCTGTGATCGTTGAAAAGTCAATATATGTCGTGTAGATACAGAATCGATTGAAGATGATAGCAAGGCAGTATGGTGTCCTGCTTAGATTAACTGGTCTAACTGGACGATAGCGGGACCTCCTCGCCTGGATTCATCGTTAAAACTGTGACGTTCATCCGTCTGACTTGTCTTTCAGGTACTTCAAACTTAAAATGCTATGAATAAAGTCACGAGAAGAAACTAGTACCTAATCCATCCACACACATTTGTTTTATTCAGGTGCTTACACCAATTTACCATAGACGCCTTGCGAGGTTTATGTGGGCCCGAAGAAATTATATATACGTACAGTAACCACCACTAACAGCTTTACAGATGAAGACTCCAAAACCCAGTGTACAAACAAAACGACAGAAACCGCTTAACTACATCATTCCTTCTGGAGTAAAGCCGCTAAACCAGCTCTACTCCAGAAGGCGCTGAACTTTCGATGAGTTCTCTAATTCCACTTGAATGAACGGTTGAGAGTGCGCTCAATTGCATGCAGACGTTCCTGAGTTCTCCTGTCTCTCCTGATTTGTTGCTTGATTGATTTGATTTGTTGGTTTGTCATTAAAAACCAAAGTATACTGAACGTCGTATTTATTCAGTGTTTTCTGGATTTGAGCGGGTTCAGTGGTTTTTTAGGAGGGGTGTGATTGCGATTCCTGTGATTTTGCGTGTACACGAAGTTTTGGAATAATCATCTGTTCAACTCTTTTATAAGAAGACTGTAACTCTGTACTGTGAGCACGAAGTTTGGCCAACTCCTTGACATTCGGGGCACGCAGGATTCGACATAAAAACGCTTTGAGCCTCGCAGTCTGAACTTAGGAGATTAATGTATTACCTCTATCTGCCTCTATGAACACTTTGGTATTTTTATGCTGCTGGCATATTTTGGTGGGCGGATTTACGGTCGACTGCCGGTGCGATTGCTTTTATGTGGCAATTATTGCCAAAACAAGTTTCAGTAGTTGTTTGAAGTCGTAGTATTTTCGTAATATGATTTATACAAATAGTTTCCTTCCTTTTAACACTAAATCTGCATGCTTACTTTTCAGAGACGAAAGCGCCGAGAAGTCGGAACCGTATTTTGAATTCGTAGTTTGCAATGTATGAATTCTCGCCAACGGTAGGCCTAGCTCGGGGTTTGTTGTCTAGGGTAGAATAGAGAAAAATACGTAACATCGTCATCGAATGCGTAAAATATTTGAAACTCATTCCTTCAACTTCTATAATTTACGAAATGTATGACAATGCGATGACATTCAACATTCAACGAACAATTGACTGCAATTTAATGCCTAAAGCTTCAGATGTGCGTTCGTTCAGCATTTTGGGAAACACACAAAAGATTTTGGGAGTCAAGTCTCTGGCACTCACTAGCGTATTAATATAATAAACCGCCAAGTGCGAGTCGACTCGCATACGAAGGGTTTTGTACCGTACAAATCAGACAACTTTTTCAAAGAACATCAAATGACTATTTGACTTGTTCGGAGCCCCTTTAAATTTTAATATATTTTTAGTATAAGTTGTTATTACTGTTGAAGTGTGTACTTATTTATAGAAAGTTTCATGTGACGAACGGACGGACGCACGGACAGGCTTAGTAATAGGATTCCGTTTTTACCGTTCGGGTACGGAACCCTAATAACTGTCAAAAAGTCAGCGTTGAGTAGGTATCAGACCCGTCCACAAATTGCCAAGTGACGTTAATTCATTATGCTAACCAGATGAGCTGCTCGCGACTGTGATAGATTAACCTCCTCATATTTCTGAACCCTTGGTTGATGGATAAAAACCGCAAACATTATCAAGTTTAAAACATGTTTAATGTAAGGAAAATTAGAAATAAGGCTATTTTTTACGACTTTATGATACGAGCGGCGTACACATATTATGTAGATAGGTTAGTATTAAAAATAGTTAAAGCTAGTTATATCAAGGATATATCAAGACCCCATCACTAGCAACAACGTAGGTGCTCAAATTAGGAATAGAATAGGAGCTGAAACTGTGGTGCTCAACAAATCGGTGGTCAAATGGGAATACCTCATCAACCCCTAAGAAGGGAATTTATAGATTAAAATCACATTTAGAAGTACCTACACCTAGTTCTTGAAAGGCATCTGCACATATCGATTTTCTTTTATGCTTTCGTATAAAATGTCAAAACTGTAAAATATCTTCAAAAACCAATATACAAACTTGGCTTGCTACGACGACATGTAATATTGGATTATTGAAATTTTCTGGCGTCGAGCGGTGAAGCGGTGACGCGGACACCTCTAGTGCCATCTTACGACGATGCCGTTTTATGCAGACATCAGTAAGAGTGGTACACATTAGGCGTTTTAAATCGCGCGCTTTGGTAAAGCGCATTTAAATAATCATCTGGTCCCCTACATCCTAACACATAAGTACTCGTTTGATTGCCTAGAAGCGCGCGTTTGAGTGTGTACGGATACGAATGCAGGTGACCAGATGGTTTGTAAAACGCGCGTTACCAAAGCGCGCGTTTCAATACGGCTGATGTGTGGCCTTAGTAGTTTTCACTTTACAAAGGTAAATGGAAGAACTTATGATGAGATTTCGCCCTGATTAATCTGATTTTTACGCTACTGGAGGTTAAAATCCCATTGGCTGGCTATCTTTTTAGTAGGTACCTAGTCTAGTAGTCTTTTGTTTAGTGTAAATGCGTGCTATTCATTTAAATATAAGAAATAACAAATAAATTAATCATTAATGGTCTTAGTCTACTGCAGGTTTTTCGTGTTTTATCTTCGAACGAACTAAATACGAAATAAAATATTTATTTCGAAACAAAGGCCAATTACATTAATTAAAGGTAGTCATATAAAATTTAATGATAGATAATACTTTTATTTCATTGTTATAAAACAGGTTGTTGGTTTTTTACTTAATTAAAGAGAACAGCAATGGAATAGGCGGCCTTATCGCTTAAAGCTATTTCTTCCAGGCAATCAAAACGATTACGAGAAGAGCAAAGGATGGCGGCGGTGCTATGCAACAAAACTCAAACTATTATTACATAAACATTTTCAACATCAAATTTAAATATTTAAACATCAAATTCACAAAAAACTATCAACATAAATCATTAAGATTGTTTTGAAAAAACACATCTCTAAAGGTGGGTACTGACCGGCGTTACTAAAACGTGTTACACAGCGAGCGTTCGTGCAGTCAGTACGGGGAAAAATGGCGTTTTCAACGAGCAACAACACGGCACACGGCGTAACTTATCATGCTCGCTGCGAACGGTACATACGCTCCGTAACAACGGTCAGTACCCGGCTTAAGAGACCTGCTAAATAATCTAGTCTGATGTGAAACCTAACAAGTAATTAACGACTTTATTTTTAAAATTAAAGTACTTTGTAAGCTCACTCTACTTGATTTAACCTGACATTCACTTATTTTGAATAACAACCACAAACAATAGCACTACACTACAAAGCGGTGAGTTTAATCATACTTAATCTACAATTACACTAATACAGTATTTAAGCGTTCCCGTACGGACTCTAATAGTTCGCTTTCAATTTCAAAGCTATTTTCTCATTTGAATTGTGCACCCACAGAGTTGTTTGTATCGCGGTCGTGGGCGGTGCTAGTCCCACACATTAGAGAGGTATCTGATATGCTAAAAGCTATGGATGACGTAGAAATAGGTTTTCATTTGGGAGATGGATGTGACGTCACACTGGGGTCCCAAGATGAACCACTGGGATTTTAGGGTTCCGTACCCGAAGGGTGAAAACGAAACCCTCGTCCGTTCGTCCGTCCGTCCGTCACAGGGCTCTATCTCATGAACAAAAAGAGATAGTTGAAATTTTCAGAGAATGTGTATTTCTCTTGCCGCTGTAACAGCAATATCCAAATTAAAAAAGGAGTCCATACAAAAAACGTGATGTTTTGGCTTTTCTTCGTTTGTCAAGGTCTCTTGAACCACAATAGGTAGAGACACGTGAAACTTTCTATAAATAAGTAACACTTCAACTGTAATAATAACAAATACTAGAAATATAATAAACTTGAAAATTTAAAGGGGTCTCAGAACAAGTGATAATTTGATGTTCTTTGAAAAAGTTGCCCGATTTTTACGGTACGGAGCCCTTCGTGTGCGAGTCAACTCGCACTTGGTGGTTTATTTATAAAAACTATACTTACTCGGATTTAGAATTCAAAATTTATTTCTTCAACTAAGACATATATGAATTAAAACATTTATTTGTCAAAAACTAATAACAGAAGCAGACTACAAAGTAGGTAGCAGCTAGCGTAATGCTGTAATTTTTTATTGTACTCAATAATACATAGCATTTTATCAAAAAACTTTAAAAGGCGTCTTTAGTCTGTTGAGTTATTTATTAATAATTGGTCTTGTAATTTGTTAGGTTCTGAAGAGTGTTTAGTTAATCTACGCATGTAAACCTTTTGTGTTAAATAAAGAACATTAAAAAACAAAAACATACATAGCATAAAATTATCTAATAGTACATCTATATAGGCAAGCTTAACCATGAAAAAGAGTTTTCTTCCAGCAAACCTTAGAGTTATAGGAGAGGCGATGGAACAGTTAATGGAAGAGTACAAATAATGAGTCGAGCAGCAAATAAACTGACAATTAAAGTAATAGTAGGTATCTATAATATGCTTATAATAAACATACATAAATAAAAATAATAATAAAATAAATAATCCTGGACAATCCACACAGCATCATCTAGCCCCTAAGTAAGCAGAGCTTGTGTTATGGGTACTAGATGACTGATAAACTTAATACAATACATAAATAGATAGATATTTTTTATTATATATAGAAAATACCCAGAACACCCGGAACAAATATTTGCAGATCGTACAAACATTTGTCCCAAGGCTCCCGCCTTGGGACAAATGTTTGTACCGAACCCGCAACCTTCTAAATAATATTAATGACTAAATAAATCTAATAAATACCTTTAATAAATAATATCCTATACATAACAGATAATATTTATGATAGTAGGAAGGGTACAACTAAAAACAATATTAAACATTCAACATCGCATATAAAAACATCGCGCACCAAAAAAAGATGCTCATGCGCAGAATGCGCAGAAAGCGAACAAGAGGCGAAAGCTGTTTATAAAAAAAATATTTCGAACTTCTGCGCTTGGTCAGATGATGTCGTACAATATTTTTAACAACCAAGCGTTGAGAGCGTCCGAGCACGAGCGTAATACAAAACCAAAGAGTTTTGTAACCTCTTTGTTTACAAAAAAAACTGTATTTATAGACCTGAATACAGTCCTGCAGTTTGCGAGCAACGAGATATAGGACATTTTAGCTAAATAAAAACAATATTACGTCTTTGAGGATGCATTTTTTTTCCACACTGTTCTCCCGTTGCCCAAACTCTCTTGAGACTGGAGCCTCGGGAGAACAAGCACACACTTACACACGCACACGCACCCCCACACTGTTCTCCTGTTGCCCAGACTTTCATGAGACTGGTGCCTCGGGGGAGCAACACCAATGCTGGACGCTATCAGACACCTATCGTAACATTACTATAGGCTTTCCTTCATTTTGATTATTCTGAACGTTCATGTATCTTCATTAGATTAGTTGGTACCATGTTAAACCATCTCTGTAACTGACCTTGCTACTTTATAATTTAGAGTAATTCTACTTATGTTTACCTCCCACGGAATGAGTACACTGGTGACCTGTGCTACAGGTTTTTCATAAACCTATAAAAGGCACCAGTCCCTCTCAAAACACAGGTAGATAAGCATATTAAGTACTTACCGTATGTCTACTCTCCCACCAATAGCTTTACACCTAGTCTAAGTACCTAGTTTAAGCTTGATTAAGTACCCTTGTGAAAATAAACATTTTTTATTGTTATTCACATAATTTATTTCAAATCTCGTTATAAAATACATTTATTACTATAGAAAATAAAATATTTTAAAACTATTATATACCTACAAAAAATATGATTATTATTAATATTATTATTTATTTTTAGTAAGCTACGAAAACCGCCATAAGAGGGGAGACTTTCACCCCTCACAAACCTTTTGCGCATTATTAGTCATATATATTTTTAAACTTTCGCGATCTGAACACATTATTATTAGTATTATATAACCAGTATTTTTCGCGTTTATTCAATTTATTTACCTAATTTTCCCGACGTTTCAACATGTTTACACACTCGTGGTCACGGGATGACTGATCATCATCCCGTGGCCCGTGACAGTCATCCCGTGACCACGACAGTGTGTAAAGCTGTTGAATCGTCGGGAAAAATAGGTAAATAAACGGGAGATATACCCGTTATACTAATAATCATTATAAGTCAGTTCTATTGAAATAGATGATAGTAATTATCACGTCTGTCCTTTGACCTTACATGATAGAGGACTAAAATATTGAAATGTCACCAGATTGACTCAGGCTGAGCACTCACGCCATGGGATCGATTTTCCTTTATGATGTAAATTTGCTTTAAACCATCGCGCGGTGATGGAAAGGATACGGTGCCGGAAGATCCTTCTTGCTGATAGTGGTTACTTGGTTCTAGTATCCAAGATATTTTATGGCAACAAAGACATCGCTGTCCCCACCGAATAGTATCGTAATCGACTATTACGATAGAAGTGATTTTATTCAAAATAATTGTGCTAGAGGTCCGATTACACCTTGTCAATTTTTTTCAGCCGATTCGTACGAGTAATTTTTGATTTACTATTCTCTCAACACCTAGCTATAACAATTAACTGCAAGAATACCTTTTGTGAAGAAAAAATATTAGGTCCTTACATATGAAATTGGCGTTTTTCGTACTGGCCACTTTAATCACAAATTTCTCCTCTTTGGTAAGGAATTCCAAATTCAAATTTGTACAGCTATAGACTCATGTATTTGTGCTTCGATGATCGTCATTCATTTGTTTTTTTTCTTCTGTTTTTTTCTGTTTGCGTCACTCATTTTACAAAATGGAAAACTTAAAATATCGCATTATTTACGAGTACGAGTTCCGCCGTGGCCCTAGTGCTGCGGAAACAACTCGAAGGGTGAATGATGTGTATGGCGGTCGTGTTGCAAAAGAAAACACAGTTCGTTTTTGGTTCCAACGTTTTCGTTCTGGAAATTTTGACCTGCAGAACAAGCCCCGTGGACGGCCTGAGACTCAAGTTGATAATGAAGAGTTGAAGGCTATTGTGGAAGCGGATCCATCGCAAACCACGTCCGAGTTAGCTGCAGGCTGCGATGTTAGTGATAAAACTGTTTTAATTCACTTGAAGCAAATTGGGAAGATTAAAAAGCTTGAAAGGTGGGTACCTCACGAATTGACTGAAGCAAACCGGCAAACGCGCGTCGACTGCTGCGTTACATTACTAAACCGGCACAATAATGAAGGTATTTTAAACCGAATCATTACCAGTGATGAAAAATGGGTTCTTTACGATAATCGGAAGCGCTCAGCGCAATGGTTGGATCCTGCCCAGCCAGCCAAATCCTGCCCCAAGCGAAAATTAACCCCAAAAAAGTTACTTGTAAGCGTTTGGTGGACTAGTGCCGGTATTGTTCATTACAGTTTTCTCAAATCTGGCCAGACTATTACGGCTGATGTCTATTGTCAGCAATTGCAAACCATGATGGAAAAGCTAGCGGCTAAACAACCTAGGCTGGTCAATCGCTCCACGCCACTGCTGCTTCACGACAACGCTAGACCACACACTGCGCAACAGACGGCTACTAAATTAGAAGAGCTTCAATTGGAAAGTCTAAGACATCCTCCGTACTCCCCGGACCTTGCTCCAACAGATTACCATTTTTTTCGAAATTTGGATAACTTCTTGCAAGGGAAAAAATTCAACTCCGATGGGGCAGTCCAAATCGCCTTCAAAGATTTTATTGATTCCCGTCCGACTGGTTTTTTTAGTAAAGGGATCAATGAACTACCTATAAGATGGCAAAAGTGCATAGAAAATAATGGTTCATACTTTGATTAATTAAATATATTATATTAAAAAATATTCGACTTTTTGTTCCTCCCATACAAAACGCCAATTTCATATGTAAGGACCTATATATTATTATTCTCCAGAAAATAAAAGTACCTTTTTGCCTCGAATGACATCATCACAGATTAATACCGACACCTCACTGTCTTATTTTTAGGGTTCCGTACCCTAAGGGTGAAAACGGAACCCTATTCCCCTATTAAGACTCCGCTGTCCGTCCGTCAGTCCGTCCATCCGTCTGTCACAGGGGTCCGTCTCATGGACCGTAGGAGGTTGACAGTTGAAATTTTCAGAGAATGTGTATTTATTTTGCCGCTATAGCAACAAATAATAAAAATAAAATATATATCCACAAAAAACGTGTTTTTTGGACTGTACTTTTTTTATTACTCTTAGTTTGTCAAGGCTGTGTCTCTTGAACCACAATAGGTAGAAACATGAAACTTTCTATGAATAAGAAAATAATCAATTTTAATGTTATTAAAATTTATATTTTCTTATTCATACCCAACCACATTATACATACTAACATTACTGAAAAAACATATGTTTTCTTTTCTCTTCGTTTGTCAAGGCTGTATCTCTTGGACCACAATAGGTAGACACATGAAACATTCTATGAATAATTATTAACACTTCAACTGTTCACTTCACTTCAGAAAAAACTAAGAAAGTGGCTCATTGAACTAGTATTATATGACACCAATGAATTTTTTATGTTGTCGTTATTGTAATTTATAATTTTATATTTTTTATATTAAGTGAACGACATGTAATAATGGCAAATAAATTCTTTTCCTGTAATAATAACAAACACTAAAAATATAATAAAGTTTAAAATTTAAAGGAGTCTCCAAACAAGTAAAACTTTGAACTTGAAGTTCTTTGAAAAAGTTGCCTGATTTTTACGGTACGGAACCCTTCGTGTGCGAGTCGACTCGCTCTTGGCGGTTTATGTAGTCAATAAGATCACGTTTGACTAGTACTGTACAGGTCACTTGTCAACAATGCCCACGAATAAAAAAGTATTATTTTATTACCGTTCAAAATTATGTTTTCAATTCGGGTAATTTAATATGTTAATTAACAATAACTTTAATAAGGTAGAACGAGCATTTTTTAAATACTATTTAATTATTTGTAAAAAAATTCATTAAGTTTTAGGCGTTAAACGATCTTCTTACGTTAATTTACTAAAACGTTATAGTCGAAAAACGGTGTTTTAATTCTCCTGTACAATTTGTATATCTCGATTATGATATGATTCGGTGGGGACGGCGACGTTTATAAATGGGAACTCAACAAAATCTAATAGCAATAACAGAAAATAACATCACAAAAACGAAACGTCAAATCTCAAAAACGTATAATTGCACACCTGCAGCGAAAAATGTTTAAAAAAACCGCCAAGTGCGAGTGGACTCGCACACGAAGGGTTCCGTACCGTAAAAATCATGTTACTTTTTCAAAGAACATCAAATTTTCACTTGTTTAGAGACACCTTTAAATTTTCTTCATTATATTTTTAGTGTTTGGTGTTATTACAGTTGAAGTGTTGCTTATTTATAGAAAGTTTTATGTGTCTACCTAATGTGGTTCAATAGATACAGCCTTGACAAACCGTTTGTCACAAACGATGACCAAAAATACCCATAAAATCACGTTTTTTGTATGGCCTGATACGAATGGACGGACGGACAGCGGAGGCTTCCGTTTTCACCCCTCAGATACGGAACCGTAAAAAGGATTTATGTGTTAGAAAATAATTATGTTTTTTATTTTCAAATTGTACAAGCTCGACTTGCTTTGTATAACGAACTATGTTATAAATAGTGAGTAAATATATACATAAATTCAAGTTCGTAAACGGAAGAGTAACGTATTTAATGATGAATTTTCAAAATCAAAAACGTTTTCGACCTTCTGCGATTTGCTTCAACATTACCAATGTCGTGAAATATTTTCCACGCGTTTTAGGTTTTGTAACCCCTTTGTTTACAAAAAATATATTATCTACTATTCTAGAACCGAGTATAGAAAGAGGTTTACGCATAAGCAATAGCTATTAACTTTGTCATAACCGCAAAGTAGCGAAAGCAATATCCACTTGGGTAAGTGTTTTCAGATAGAGATGGCTAGACTAGCAGTTCGGTATTTGCTAGTTTCAAAGATTGCAATTTCAAGAAGCTTTTCGCTCACAAAGTGAAAAACTTTATCTTTTGTATGGCTTATCAACACAATATGCTAGGGTTTGATACGTTGTTAGGTTACTTATTTCTTTATACAGGGTGTAATAATATTCTGCGATTTGCATTGAATTGTTTTTATCGATTACTAACTTATTTTACGGGCTTGTTAAACACGTAAATACTTAATAAAGGTTTTGATGATGGCCATTATTTTCCCAAATACCGTTTTAGGGCTCTGTGCTTCAGATCTTAAAAACGAAAACCACGACACGTGTCTGTGAAAAGTGGTAAAATCAGCCATACGTAATTAGGAATTTTCATGACTTTTTACCACTTTTTTAAGAAGTCTTAATTTAAAAAAACTCAGACTACAGTACCCTAGTTTGTTTGATTGTCTCTTAAAAATAGAATAAACAAAGTTGGGAAATAAAATTATGGAAAAATTTTGTTTAATTAAAAAGTAGAAAAGTAGTTTGGTCACATTACCAGCCTAGGCCAAAGTTAAGCTTTCAATTTCGGTAGAAATTAATTTATCCACAATGTTGGCTAAGTACATTTTTTACAGTAAAACTTCTGCGACCCGAGTCTCTAGCAATGCAATTAAAATAACTTTATTTGTCTGTAGGTAAGAAATTTCATAAAAAGAGTCATAACATGTGATTTTGCACGTAAACATCATTGTAATAAAGCTGAAATTGCAATGCAATTTTTAACTTACAAAAATAAAAAGGACGTGTAATGTGTTGTTCAGTACAATGTGGTTATTGTTTATTCCTGCTCATAATGCAGAAATAATATTCGGGTGGAATTTCATATGAAAATACACACAAAAAACTAATAAATCAGAAAAAAATAATTTTAATTTTTTTGGAGATTAAACTAGAGTATGGTTTGAAACATGTCTATAATAAATAATATGCATTATTTTAATATAACTGTAACGGGTCGAATTCTGTACATTGAAGATAAATTGAATTTTTGTTTAATGGCTCTTTTGTCGATACTGAATCTAAAACTGTTTTTTTTTTATTTTTGTCTTTCTGTCTGTAGCATGGCCGCGCATCACGCCGAAACTACTGAATGAATTTAAATGAAACTTAGCACAATTCGAACTCATACTACAAGGGAGGACATAGAATACTTTTTAACCCGGAATTCAGTGCGGTTCCCCTGGGAGAGGGGATGAAATTAAAATTATTTGGCAGCGCATCACGCCGAAACTACTGAATGGTTTAATATGAAACTTTAGCATTATTTGAGTTCATACTACGAGGAAGGAGATGGAATACTTTTTGTCCCGTAACTCAGTAGTTACGGTTCCCTTTGGAGAGGGGATGAAAGTCAAAATGTGTGCTTAGTTGTAATTCATGAATGAACGCGTCGTCCGATTTCATTCATTCATTCTTTTTTTGTTAGAAACAGTGTTGCAAGATCGAATTTGACAAAATCAGTAGAAAGTCGAGTAGAAAATCAGTAGACTAAAGAAAAAATGAGTACCTACCTAGATTTTGAAAAAAAAGCTGTTTTTAGGTAAGTTCTAGATCTATGATCTACTAGCTTCTGCTCGCGGCTTCGCACGCTTTATTCCGGAATAAAAGGTAGCCTATGTCCGACCCCGGGATACCATCTACCTCGCTGCCAAATTTCACCGAGATCCGTTCAGCTGTTCTTGAGTTATAAATAGTGTAACTAACACGACTTTCTTTTATATATATAGATATAGATATATAGATTTTATTCTTCCAAGTCGCACCCATTAGTTAGTTACTGAATTCGAGTCAAACGTTGATTGACATATCATTAAACGTTGATGCTTAAACAATATCCCTCCCTAGTCAGTTTTAGCTTTCCATATCATGAAATACAACCATTTCATGAAATGGTCGGTTACATTTTGAAGTGATCAATTCTATCATATTATTAGGACCACGACATATTATGTCTAATTATATTGATTTGCCTTCATCAAATACCCATGGATATTTCGACAGTAGGCAGGCTGTCACGTCCTATCCCATATTTTCCGGAATCAATATGACCTCATTTAGTATCATGTCGAGTTTGAATATGGGTTTGGTCGACTTGTTGATTATTTCTATGCTACAGGTATTTGGACCTTAAGGGATCATACATAATGACTATCACACTAATTTAGTAAATGCGAAAGTTGAAGAGATGTTTAGATCTTTGAATGTTTGTAGATCTTTGGAAATAGCTGCTGTGGAGACCTTTACAAAATTACAATTAAATAATAAAAACAAATTACAATTACAGCGGGGGGCAATGCAGCCAGCGCCTTGGGGACGCTTTCAACTGGTATTGTTAAGGATCAATTGAGCTACCGAAAGCTTGTTTGCCACAGTCTGTAGTTAGTTCAACTGTTTTAATTGTAAATACTAGTTTTTATTGGTTTCTATTATTTGAATGTAATTACAACTGTGTACTTATATTTACACTTAGATCAATTTCCCAATAATTTAAGCGGTCACCTGGAATAACATTTGGGGTACTTTTTTATCCGAGGAAAACGCAAGCAAAGCCGCGGGCAGAAGCTTGTTTGAAATATATTTAATTTTAGTTACGACCGTACCTAAGGAAGGGTACTTAAGGAAGGGTACTTAAGGAAATAAAGCACTCTGAATTTTGATATGAAAGTTTGGTAGAGCGCATCTCTACCAAAAAAGGAAGGATCAGGACGCCTATTTTAATTCTATAATACGCATTAGCATGTTTCGTTTCGGCCAATTTTGGTACTCTGATACATTGAATTAGAGTACCAATTTGCACAAAAAAACGAAACGAAACGTTTTGGGAAATTAAAATAGGCCTTCAGGCCTTTGCCTAGGAGTAGTAAGTACACACAACAAGAATTATTTTTTGCATGGTGTTGTCTATTTACAAAATAAGACCAAAAAAAGTCACAAAAACCTAGGTCCAAACTAAGAGGAAGACCAGAAAAGACCGTGGGTCAACAAAGATCTCATAAATTGCAATTAAGGAAAATCTCGTGTTGGATAAAGCAATGCGGAAATAAGAAACAAGAAAAGAAGACTCCACAATCAGTTGGAAGTAATACTCACAAGGAGACGTTCACAGACAGGGCAACAATCAATCATCATTAATTGACAAATTAAGATACAGTCACTCAAAGCCCTGAATTCCCTTGATGAACCTCACCCCCGTAAGAAATAGCCAAACAGGCTTTAGACTCGCATGCGTAACTTTTCTGTTAACTGATGATTCCACTGCTATTCATTTTGATATTCCTTATTTACATAAGGGCCAATAATTTTGAAGACGGGCATTAGGTGTGACAAAACCCTGTAGATGACAACGTGAATATTGTTTGGATATTTATGGCGAGATAATGTTATTACAGAGTGAGTGCGTCAGAACGGCAGGTGTCCGGGGCTACTTACCGTCCTACTTACTCAAGTCAAGAGCGGGGGCGAACAAACGCTATGGATCGAGCATTCGAGCCAGTGAGGGGCATGGTGCGGCGCCGCGCGGACGCCTTGACGCAAACCCATCACGCACAAAACGAGACGCAAAATACCCGTGCTAACAAAACAGAAAGAGACGCAACAATCGTTTTCAACAGGTCGTTATTGCAACTCGCAGTTAATGGTGGCTCTGTGCAATAATTCTTAGTTCAACGATTACTTTTATTAAAAGGTTCAAGTTTTATTGTGGTGTTTGAATGGATTGTTTGTTTTGGATTTCGTCGCGGGGATGTGAATGGTAAAATATTTTGTAAGATTTTCTACTGATAAGAAAATATAAATACCTACTGGCATCAGCCTACGCGTTTCACGTTAACCCTTCCAATTTTATTTACTGTGCTTCTTGGTAAGTTCTTTCTTAGGTAAGGGAGGAAAAAAGTTTCGGAAACTGAATAAGGCCTGGAAGGCAATTCTTGCATTTTTATCTTGAATTGATTTGACAGTTCTTATACATAAAAACTGTCAAATTTGACAGTTCTTACCATATTTATCGAGTGTTATACCTATTGCGAGAATTCCCTTCCAGAACTTTTCACGAATATTTTTGGTTGACATGTTAATATTTCTACAATAAGTTCAAACAAGATGTTTTATCGTAACTTCCCAATCGGTTTTCATTCAAAAGGTACCTTTTTGAACATGATAATCAAAAGATTCAGTTACGTACGACAAGCGAGCATTGATCAATTTTCAAATGGTTGTTGTCTTCAAATTATTGACCGCTGCTAATAAAAATCGTATTCGTGTTGAAACTCCTTATTTTTTTTTGCTAATTATGAAAATACTTGGTCAGACAATTACCAACCACGTATCGTGGTCACAATAAGAAGCTACCCACAACCCAGTCAGATATTATATTCTCATGAAAAAACAATCTAATATTATTGGCCGTACGAATGGGTTTTCGTTAGTTTTTCCCTTTTCCAGCTTTTTTCTTTTTTGTCGCTGTCTGTATTCCAGGCATGCCTGACCCATCATTTGTGCCTTGCCCCCACTTCTTGAGGATTGGCCAATTTATGGCGTAGCCTGACCTATTTTCTGTTGTTTTATTAATTTCTTTACAGAAAAAAAAAAATTAATTTATAACGGGTTGTTATCTATAACATCGCGCACAGGACAGTGCAGCCATTATTTGATGTGAGAGTCATAAAATGTATGTTTATTATTTAGGCCTAAATTTTAGAGTGGTCACCTTTTAGCTCATCATAAAATTTTGCTTTAACATAAAACGTGATTATTTTTACAAATACCAAAATATAATTCAAAAAGTCGCGGATAGACGATAGAATTAAATGTATGCATTTTTTTGTTAATTTTTTTGGATAAAGAGGGTTTATTTAGTACCTACCTACTATCTAACTCAATTCTGTCGGAAAATCGATTTCATAAGCACCGAGGAATCGATACCGTACTAAAACCGATCGTGTAATATAGTCTCAGTAAAACAAGACCATCATTGTTTGTCGATGTGCGACAATATTGTAAATGGCTGTTTGCTCGCTACTCGGTCACGCCTTGCTTGACAAATTGTTAGTCTATATCATTTTTCACGTTTGTGTTCGGTTCGCGCGTTTTAAAACGATGCTCTTATTAAAAAAAACCGCTAAGTGCCAGTCGACTCGCACACAAAGGGTTCCGTACCGTAAAAATCAGGCAACTTTTTCTAACAGTGGAGACCTCTTTAAATTTTTTACTTTATTATATTATTAGTATTTGTTGTTATCACAGTTAAAGTGTTACTTATCTATAGAAAGTTTCATGAGTCTACCATGTGTCTATTGTGGTTCAAAAGATACAGCGTTGACAATCGAAGAGCAAAAATGGCCAAAAATATCACGTTTTTTGTACGGAAGCCCTTTAATTTGGATATATAGTTGAATTTTTTATTAGATCTTATAGCTGCAAGAGAAATACACATTCAAATTTCAACTGTCTAACTCTTACGGTTCATGAGATAGAGCCCTGTGACAGACGGACGGATGGACGGACAGCCGGAGGCTTAGGGTAATAGGGTTCCGTTTTTAACCTTCGGGTACGAAACCCTAGCAACTACAAAACGTGTTCTAGAGCAGTTTTTAATTTAACACCCTGCACATAAAGGTGATATAAATTTTACGTGTGTAAATCGGCTGTCAAACTTCAAAACACCTACTTTTGAAAAATAGGTGTTTGTGCATTTTTCGTCGTTGCCAATTAGACTTCCTGCTCTACTGTAAAATATGGAAAAGTGCCATACTGTGTTATGAAATTGGACAACCGAAGTGTCCGGAGCATAGTAGCTACAAATTGGGTAAACCGATTTTGATTTAGTAGATGAAGTGACTTTACAAGTACACCTACTTAAATAAGTCTGATGAAAATCTTTGCGGCCGTTTTAATGTTCTGCTAATATTCTCAATTCTGTAAACTTCGTCGGGCTATTCGATTTTTTGTTCAATCAGCTTGTTGATGCAATCGAAAATTCTTATAAACACAAGTATTTCAATGCACTAAACCTCAGCAGGTCACTTCAGATAAAAAGAAAAGAAAGAAAGAAAGAAAATTATTTATTACACACTACACACACAAACAAACTTTGAGACAATAAAATAAAATAAAAGAGACTACTTAGTACTAGATAACAAACAGTACAGACAAACACATGTGAACTAAGTAAGTAGTATACTAATACAAACATTGTACATTTATTATGTATTGTTGTTGTATTGTTGTGTGTGCAGATGTATTCGTGTGTATCACCCATACTATCTTCGCCACCTATTGGTTAATGTTCTTTTGTTTTTTATTCGTAATGAATCAGTGTGGAATAGATTCAAACAGTGGAAACTGATCCACCCGATCTATTGATCAGAGTGGACAGAAAAGTGGAACCTGATCCATTAGTCTCATTATTTGTCACCTGCGACACAGTTTTTAAGACTTCTGCAGATGGCATCGTTTCCATTTATAACCATATATATTTATCCATTGTTTTTGTTCCGTAATAAACGATTAGAGGACCTACAAAGTGGACCAGAGTGGAATAAAGCTGAAAATGCAGCCATTGAGCGGCAAACATTATATAATGAGTCACTCACGAATTAGAGGATCGGACCAGCTGGATAATCTGGAGCCATATTTTATTTCTCATTCTTCCACAGTCGATTCAACGTAACTGGATAAAACCATAAATTATAGAGGTACAGAACTGCAAATTGAGTGCTCTGTCCGAGCTGTTATCTCTACCGCTACTGCTAGGCCTTTCAGGTTCTACCAAGCTGGATTAAGTTTTGAGACGATGCAAAACAGAGCTCTTAGGGAGCGAGCCTAACAGGTTTGGTTGTCAAACTAGACCTAGATCTCAGTACTCACGGGATCCTCGTGGTATAAAACTCAAATGTCATAAAATTAAGCACTTTTTCTATGGTTTCTTGAATGTGAAAACACGATTGGGAAAAAAATCGATAAAAGAATTCATGAAAGTACACTGTTGCGCATATCATTTGGTCGAGATCACAAGAACTCTGCGGTCTATTGGAATAAATCATGTTTTGATTTATAGGTTATTACTAATTATTTGGTTCCTTGAACCAGTTTCTTCATAAGTTGTATAGTTTTCATGTTAATAGGCAAAAACTTTATTTTTTCGCTTACGCACGCCGTTCCAAAAACGTATTCTCTGTCCCGCCCGCTCCTATGTACTCGAAATCCTATGCCTATCGTTTTTACAAAATGGCGCGTATTGCGCCCTCTTAATTCTATCGCATACAATCTGTCGGAAATAGATTCTAATATCATAGATTCTAGTCTTTAACACGTGCCTTCTGTAGACTATCCCAGACTAACAGCTCAAATAAATAAATAAATAAATAGTGGACAATTCACACAGCATTATCTAGCTATCACAGTCCAAGCTAAGCAGAGCTTGTGCTACCCATAGCATAAGTACTATAATACTAAAATTAATTACAATACATAGATCGATATTTTATAAAAATTTTAATCGAACCCGCAACCTCCTGCGTCGCAAGAGGACCTTCGCTCCCCGTGCCGCAGAAGTCGTCCGGAAATTGTTATTTCTCTTGCTATTTTACGTTGATAAGAGATTTGATCATTGCTAGGAGATTTGATCACTGATAAGTGATAAGTCAACTATCGAGATGATCGGTGTACGAATAACCATAACCAGCTGAACTCGTAAGTTGGTATGGTTAAGGCCCGGCCCGCCTATGTGTGTCTTTTACCGCCTAATGGTATGAACTGTACATAATACAAGTAGGTACACCTATTATGTACAGTTCATAAAACTGCATGCAGATATATTACAAGATCGGTTATAGTACGGTATCGATTCCTCGGTGCTTATGAAATCGATTTTCTGATAGAATAAAGGTAGGTTAATAATCCGAATTCCCTCATTATCCAAAATAGTGAATAAAAAAATGCCTATATTCAATTCTTTCATTCATCTAACACGTAGCTTTTTGAATGATTTGTGCTTACCGTAGAAATAATAATAAGTAAATTATTATTTTTAATGATAATTTTCCATCAGAAGCCGCCAAGCGTGGATTAACTTCGTGGCCAAGAAGGTAACAGAAGTAACAAACCTATAAAATTAAGGTTTTAAATATATGTGTTTAATGACAGAAAGTTTACGGTTAATATACTTATTAATAATTAATTCGGTTCGATAGGTCTGGATTGTGAAGCGTATGTGTGACTACAGACAAAATTGTACTTTGGAAGCTACAAAATAAAACCCGTTATGATTTTTTGTAAAGATACATTCAATAACACTGTATGCATTCTACCCTGTCAACATGCCTATCACCGACCGCACGATTAAGATTGATGGACTCGGAAACTCCATCGATCAAGGCAAATATACCTACACGTTAAATCTTCATTATGCCCTTACACCTGTCCACCCACAAATACATCACACCGGAGATAACCATTTTTCGCGAGTGATAATTGCTAAAAGTACCCACGAAATCGTTGTTCTTGAGATAAAAATAAGACACATTGGGCGTGTTGTTGATTTTGTTTCGTTTGTCCTTAATTTTTAAATTCCAATGAAATGGTATGTGAATTCATTACCTCAACAGGAAAGTGTCTTGCGTTTTTTTTAGTAAAAATGATAGAGAAACGCTAGGGTAGGGTTGCGTTTGGGCAAAACACGCCTGACGGGATGGGATGGGATGGGAAGCGAAGATAGAATGAGGTGCTTATTTACTCTTCTTTTGAAGAAACCAAAATTGTACGAAGTAAAGATAACAGGCTATATAGCTTTTCTTCTCGTTGCAGTTTATATTTAAGTAAGATACATTCGCCGTAGGCTGTATAAACTGACACAACACAAAACCCCACAGTATCTCATGTTTACCATATTACTTAGCCGTGATAAGATGCGATTATTCCGGGAATCATGACTCGCATAATTCACAGGTAAACTGTACTCGAACTCGCATTTACCCTGTCTACAAACAAGGTTCTGAGCCAACAACTTTGTACGATGTACTCTACGCAGGTACAAATTATCGTGATCTAAGCCGCACTTACTTTGTACAACTTCTCAAATTAGCTCGTTACTGTTAAACTAAGTTTATCGCACTAATAATTTACTTCTGAAGGTAGAATACGTAGGTATGGATAAGCTCTCTCGGTTCTAATTTCAATACGAATGGTTTCTTCATTTGCCGATCCGACCCAACACCGGCATCGACACCGACAGTTGAGGCATTATTCTATGAAACTACAACTCAATTAGTTTTGTTTGACAGCACCCTTGGAAGTCAGTCAAGAACGGTAACCAAGGCAACGGGGCCGTTTTGGGGTTTATGTGTCACAAACCAACTTGATGGAATTTTAAATTATTATTTTGAGTTTTTTCTTGTCTTTGCGATCATCAGTTATTTCTAATGAGAGTACAATACTACGAATGTTTTATGCACTGAATTGGGTTAGAAAATAAAGATCGGTGTACAGAATAGCGCCTTCGGGTGCTGACAAATTCACTTTGATGCCCGGTGCCCGGCTATATAAAGATGATAATATCCACAGTGCTGTTTTATCTCGTCTTCGTACTGCACACTTTTTCATTGACCCGACCCTATACCGACATGCCGGGTCACTGGGTGATGTAGGGTTCTTTAATGAAGAAACGCCCCATTTAGCTTCGAATTCTCAGAGTGCGTCAAAAGTAGTTCGATAAAATAATAAGCGCTTGTTAGCCTTTGAACTTTCATTTTAGGTACTAACTAGGTATCATGGTAATTATCCAGTTCTGAGCGTTTTATGGGAGTTTTTGTTTGATTACACTTACAAAACCTAGTGACACTGATTAGGAGATCCCGATGTCCAGCTGTGCACTAAGATGAGTTGATAATTATATGGAGGCGCACTACTGACTATGGTTACACACTACACTTGAGCAAGTGTCATGCAAGCAATTGACTTTAGTTTAGGTCAGTGTCGGGTCGTGCTAGGATTTCATACCGGTCCTTACTCATCTAGGCTAGCGTCAGACCGACTTTTTTAAAAACTTTATTTGTTCGTTGTTGGTATGTTCGTATTTTTTTATCCATTGCCACTTGCGACACACCGAAGGTCAAAGTAACATAGGCACCAAAAACCAAATCGGCTTTTATCTCTGCGCGAATATTAATGCAATGTGAATAAAAAGAAAAAAATAATGGGAAGCTCATTTTAATCTTCTTGGCGAACAAGTTTTCAATTCTGCCAAGTTAGAATACGTATGAATAAAGCATACTTATGTTTGCCGAGAGTATTCAACAAGTTTTTGTGGCGGCGCGAATGTTTGGTTTACATATCCGAATGTGTATGAATATAAAAAGTTATAGGTACTTTATCTTACGCAATATACGTGCATTATACATATGTTGGTAATGTATGTTTCGTAGCTGAAAGCTTTTGTGGTAATTTCGCCTTTGTTGAATCTGGAGACGTGACGTTGCCAATTCGCATAAAAGAAGGCACAATAGAAGGCTGTAGGATTTTTGTTGGACTTGGTCAGATTGGAACGGTAAAATTTGGTACGAGGCCTGAGACATCGTAGAGTTTGCTACGTCGTAGAGCTTGCTACGTCGTAGAGCTAACTATAAAGGTAAAGGTTGCAACGCCATAGATAGATAGATAGAATATACTGTATTGCACACTTAAATCATGAACTATTTACAACATGACAACTTAAAAACTAAGCGACAATTGGCGGTCTTATCGCTCAAGAGCGATCTCTACCAGACAACCATGGATGGATGGGATCATCGGACAGCACAAAGGGATATGTGTGTGCTTTATGGGGGTTTATAATATTATAAATAAAATATCAATAATACATTGACATACACTACATACATATCATTATATTTATATACAAAACACATTTACATATACTACATAGACATTGATGTAGAATTATCGCACATCCTCGGCGTCGTAGTGTGCTACTTCATAGAGCTTGTTACGTTGTAGCTTGCGTAGATCTTGCGAGATTGTAGAGCTTCGTACGCTTAATATTCTCTACACCTTTTAAATTTCTACATTCAGCAAATGATTTCCAAGTTTTCAGTATATTTTGACTTCAGGGATTTTTCTCTATATCTACTTTATGGTGGTTACATAAAGTTCATAGCTGTGTAGGCTGCTCAAGCTCTACTTGTATGTCACGATTTGCATATTCGTTTGTGAGCGAGAAGGGTGCACGTGTTTTGCATTTAATTCAATACTATTAAATAATTCTCTGAACTGGCCTCTCTAGTGATGCTCAACGATGCTTGAAATGTTGACGTTTAATTTGTACTGGTTGTTTGTATGCAGCTAAATTATACCGAAACAACTGTTTCTGTTATCACTGTTGCGGAACTAACAATAAATTGTTTCCAATTCTGCAACTATTGTGGTTTGAATTTTTTCAGGAAATCGGATTATGAAACGCAAATCATACAACACATAGGAAAACTAATATGTACCAACATTAAACGATTTGTGTACCAACATTCTATGACTATATGATTGTGAATTGTATTTCACGTTTAGATTAGATATTGAGCTATACATTTTCAGGTAAATAGATAATGTTCAAATAAATTTGAACATTATCTATCTTTCTCAGTTGTTGCTTACCCAGCATGTGAAATTCTGTCCGCCATTTTTTCCATATGTACACAATCACCGTGCTCAGCTCATAATTATTCTGGAACACCTTTTGAGTGTTCGTGTTATGTCTAGATCAAAGAGGTTGAGGCGAGCGGCCGACGCGTCCCGCGGGAAGGCCTGGACCAAGTTATTATTCAAGCACAGAACCGTTCGCGCTGAATAAATCACATCTATTTTCTGAAAAAAAAACCCACAGAAACATTTTTCTACAAAGCGTTCTTGCTATTAGAAAAATGTTCTGCGAATAACTGGAAGCAAATATGAAAAAAGCAATAAGTTCTTTTATAGCAAGAAACTGCCTGAACTTTTTACTGTTGTGTAGTGTAGTAGTTTTTACTGTGTTTGTATAAACCAATCAATCATTTATTTGCAAGAATACATAATTATATAATTACATACAATTACAATACATAATTATATATAATTGTAAAACCTGATATTTTACAATGTCAGGTTTTATAACTATACGAGTTATTATTGATATTCAGCCTGCATGCGGGCGCGCAAATATTGTGTGAGTCATATTATTATTAAAAGTTTTAGTCATTTATGTTACAAATCATATTCTAAATATTCGTTTACATTATAGAAACATGTTTCAAGCAAACATTCAATTAACTTTTTCCTAAATATATTTCCATTAAGTTTCTTTAAGTCTTCTGGTAATGAATGTCACATTTCCCAATCAGGGAAAATACAAACGTGTGTATTTCCCCTGATTGGGAAATGCCTCAAGCAATCCCAATCAGGGGATCGAGGCTTGAGGTGTTAAGTGTAAACTTTTTTAGCATGTTTTAGTTTCTTTGGTTGCAAATAATTAAAATTATCTCCTCACTCTCTCAAAAGTTTTCGTTTTCGTTCCATGAGTACTCGAATATCTATCACAAAATGTTGTTGTCAATGTTGAAATTTTTAACAGATTATGAAATGAATCGATAAAATATTTTCTGAAATATCTAGCTACTGGGAACATCTATAAAACATCAAAATTTCTTTGAAGATTATTAACCCATCAGTGTTACAAACATATATGAAGTGCTATTTGAACTTCTCGGTCGGACTGTTTTACGGGAACCTTGTATAGGGTAGGGGGGGGATAGTCGCCTCAATGAACTATGGTACGAGCCTAACTGTTACACAAGATCCGTCAAGTGCGAGTGTGACTCGCGCGCCAAGGGTTTCGAAGGTTTGTCAAGTATACCAATATGTACTATAGGTAGCGGTTAGAGACTTTGCTATGAATACTACCTTAAAATTTATATGGGTATTTTTATAGGTAATTTCAGATGGATCGGTTTCCAAACTTCGGAGTAAGTAAAGAGGGAACCTAATGGTAAAATTTCCGACTTTTTTCAGTATACTTCGAAAATTAAGTAACCTACAGAAATTTCAAAGACTGTTTTGAAATAAACAAACGAATACCTTTCATTTAATACCCCAGTTGACCGTAAATGTCGCTTTTAAAATTTCGACATCACAATTTGTACTGAAAATATTAATCTTCGATTTTTTATGTTTCGTTCTTTTAATCTGTACAAGCGCACGAAATGAATTATGATTTAAAATGTCAAGTTAATTGCTGCTGTATTTGCTGAGATATTAAAGACGGAAAACAGGACAGAAAAAGCGAGACCATAAAGGTTTCGAAACCGATCTCCGATCTTCGAAACCCTACCAACCTAACTTCTGAAAAACGCAATCAAGCATTGATTGATAGGTTAATTGTTTTGCGTCATTTTCAGAGTAGGTACTATTAAGCATATCTTTTGATTGATTGCCATTAACAGAGATTTTTGGCACTAAGGCGCGTATCCTTCATGGAGAGTTATCCGAATTTTACCCAACCTATAGTTTGAGGATTATCTCTTTAGAAAAGAGTTGACGAGAAAAGGTTTTTGATGAACAACATTTAAAACCGAAGAGGGAGAAAGATTGAACATCTTATACAACATTACTATTTCATAAGTAAAATCATAGTAGGAAAAAAAGAAGGAAGACGAGGAAGAGTAAGACCAAGAATTAGCTATATGAGTCAGATCAAGAAGAAAGTCGCTGTCCTGTCGTATAAAGAAATAAAAGACATTGCACTGGAGAGAGAACAGTGGAGGAAATTGCATCATCATTACGCCGACCAAAGATAGGCTCTTTAACTTATAATAATAATAGTTGGATATGTCCTTGTTTTTCCGTGTGGGTGTCGCTCACGTAAGTTGGAGGCACTCTGTACAACTGCATCGGCAATACTTAGTAATATTTGCTGTATGCTCTTATTACTTGCCATGTACATACATGCTACATGTATTCGTTGTAAGCAATTTTGCCTGAGATACAGGTTTTACCTAGTTCAGGCAAACATAATCTTTAGAATTAAAGTTATTATTATTCATATGTTAAACATTTGTCTTAAGTAATTTTTGAATAAATTATTATTATTATTCTCTTCATTTATTTTAAATCTCGTTATAAAATACATTTTTCACTATAGAAAATAAAATATTATAAACTAACAGTAAAAAATATATTAAAACGGTGAATAACCGGCCGCAAAGCTAGCCTTAAGCGGCCGGTGACTAGGGCTGCAGAGAGAAGAACTTCCTGACGATGCGCGCCGAGTCCAAGAGTACCGCCTTTTGAATCTGACCCTTGATCCAACTTCCTAGCGAGAGTCTCTTGAGATGTTGATCGAGGCTCTTCGCTATTACGCCGTTAACCGAAACGACTATCTGGACGACGGTCGCTGAATCAACATCCCACATCCTGACAACCTCGTTGGCCAAGTCAAGATATTTGCTAATTTTATCTATCTCAGCTTTAACGAGGCTAACATCATGTTAACATTATTATTATTATTATTACGTGTACTTGAATACACTTTTCGATTTTTCCACTTGTCTCCCTCGTCCAGGTGAACTACTTTCTTGAGATATACCTGTTGCGCAGAAACAAGAGGGTCTCAATTTATCAACTTTTTATGCGATTGATATCTGATTTTTACTCTGATGATATTATTTTGTGGAGATATGGCCAGCAGTTCTCCTATAATGTAGCCCTGATTTGAAAATAGAATTCATGAAAAAATATTGTAGTATTTTAAATGAAAATTGACTGGTGCATATCAAGCTATCAAACTTATATCGGTACATCTGATTTTTCTGCTGGAGTTTGGAGTTACAATGGACGTCTATACCCATCATAATTCAGCGGCGGGGGTTATTTTGTTTATAAGTGAGGGAAAATTACTTGGGGCCATTTTTTAATTATTGTTTTTAACCACATCGTTTTTAAAAACCAATAATATATTTTATTTCGTTCTTTATTAAACAAACCGCTGTACTTGTTATAAAGAGCGTATGTAGAGTGACGCCGTCAATTGTCAAAAAGGAGAGCTACCTCACCGAGTGGGGTATTAAATTAAAGGTTATCGGTATGTGCACTTTGTGCATCTCAAATCAGTTTTATTAATTCTTGTAGGTTAAATACTTTTTGAAATATGTTGAAAATAATGAAAATTTTACCATATTATACCCTATATACTCCGAAGTTTGCAAACCGATCCATCTGAAATGTAGGTACCGGCCTTAAATTTTGAGGTATTCGTTCAATAGCAAAGTCTCTAACCGGTACCTATAGTACATATTGGTAAACTTGACAACCATTCGAAACCATCGGCGCGCGAGTCACAATCGCACTTGACGGATCTTGTTTATTTTCTGTTTACATTAGCATGTAAGTATATTTTAATGTATGATACCTATTGTTTTCTACAATCCCCCTTGCTTTGTATTAGAGTGATTAAAGTTAAAGTCTTATGCATGCTGTGTCGGCCTCTAAGAGGTTGGTGCAGTTAGCATAACTTATTTAAAAGTACACGCTGTAGGCTAACCTAATTGTTAAAATAACAATAAATAAATATAAAGGAGAAAATAATTGCTCGGTTCAAAAGTCATCGCTATTCCAATTTACATGTAAAATAAACATGAATAACACTGGTTTCTTCATTACAGATATTGGTTGTGTATTACACACACAGTGAGATGATCACTTCCAAACGAAGAAGAGGTTGACGCTCAGTATGATGACGAGACGTGTTGAGAATACCCTTGTTGTGTTCCTCTCGGGTATCATATTTGGTAAGTATCTTGTTTGTCCTTAAAATCTATAGGAACCGATGTATGTAGCTGTAAGGAACTTTCTTTTCCGTAAGGTGGCACGATGCTCCTTGAGTAGGTATCATCTAATACCTTTTGACACAAAACCACTTCAGAAAATGAGTGTGACGTGAGTTCCGGGATTTATCCCACTTTCGAAATAAACTTTATGTCAGATGGAAATGGAGAACTATTAAATTCGGTATTGTTTTTGCTGTAAAAGTGGTCCAAGTCTGGAATAATGCTTTGTGATGTATAAATAATAAATCCTGTGAATCCCGGATTAGTCACAGACGGAGTTAATGGACTGAAGGCGGGCATGAAATAAGATTAGGGCTCTCAGAAAACTTTGTATGAAGCACGTGAGTGTCTTAAGCTAGTTTTTCTGTAGTTAACCGTAAACTTATGGCGTGGCGGTCGCGGCGTAAGGATTGACCTCTCCAACTCAGCCCGTGGATGTCGAAGAGACTCGTGAACTAGGAAAGTATTTTCTATAGGTACGGCTTCTAACAACACAGAGCGGACCAAAGAGTGTTGATCAATTAGGAGATTTTTTCAAAGCTCAACTAGACTGAAATGTGGCTGTGACTAATTCATGCAAAATAAAATGACTACGTCTAAAGCTTCGCGCGGATTTCAATAATCAGAGCCGTGAGTCTGGGTGACGATAATATCGACACGTGATTGTGACGTCTCCTTTTTAACCGACTTCAAAAAGGAGGAGGTTCTCAGTTCGTCTATATTATGTTTATATTTTTTTTATGTATGTATGTTACTTGATATATCTGCCGATGGTTAACATTTTACTGATTCTTTCACTTTGATATAGAGAATGATCCCGACGTGGTCCCATAAAAATTGTATTCCCGAGGGAATACAATTTTTATGGGATTTTTAACGGGTATTTATCACGTTAAACTTAAAAAGCAACATAATATTTTTGGTGAATCAGGACTAGCTACAACAGTTTTGGTGATATCTGCGCCAATTGTAAATAGATTTTGATGATTCTATCGTTGTTGTATAAAAATAGATTTTGAGGTGGTCTACTATAAGTTTAATTCTCATGCGCCGTAAATCGTAGGTTTGTAAAAATTCTTCAGAATATGATAATTTAATTATCACCTAGCTAATGGTTGCCATGGCAACAAGGGTCAACAGTTTCATCCATGTGTCATCAAACTAAATTAGAGTTGAATTATAACTAGATGTCACCAGTGTTAACTCAATTTTTGCACGTAGACCTTCAGGGAAAGTGAGCGAGGGGTGATTTCGTTCCGAGACATAGATGAATATTATCTAGGTACCAAAACTTGAAGTCGGTTTATCGTTTTTTAAAACACGCCAAATTATTCTATGGGATTTTATCGTGAGACGTCACGATCACGTCTTGATACTATCGTCTACCGGACTTAGCCCGTGTTTGTTTTCGAAAAATAAAATTTAGTGGTAGTTTACAAATGGGGTTTCAATGTGTGTTTTGTTCTTTATTTTTCATCATTATAACACAACCGCTCATAACTGATGCGTAAATCATTACTAATATTATAAAGAGAAGAGATCCTGACTGACTGACTGTCTTACTGTTTGACAGACCTTCGTACAGCCGAAACTACTGAAGCTAGAGACTTCAAATTTGGACATAGATTACATTTATAGCTTAGATTAGTAATGAGAAAGGGTTTTTTTGAAATTTAACCCCGAAAGGGGTGAGAAAGGGTGGCAAAGTTTCTATGAAACTTTTTACTTCTTGGTGAGATTTACTTGAAACTCGGTCAAAAAAAATTATTTACGAAAAATAAATGGTCATGTGTTTCATAAATCTTCATGTGTGTCTAATAAATGTAAAATAAGATGTTAAATTCTGTAAATATGAAATTTTGAAGGGTTTTGTGTTTGATTTTAAACCAAGATCATAGTTTACAATTCTTTTGTAGGTTTGGTACGTTGTAGGCCACTAAGAATTTATAAATAACAACAAAAAGTTTTGTTTTATTTAAGTTATATGTGCGTAAGGGTAAATGCAACAATTTATATTAAATTTAAGGACTACTTTTCAGTTTTTTTTTTCGTTTCAGCCAAACAACATTTCCAAACAATATTTTATTTAATGGAGGCCTGTAACCAATGTATAGCATTGAGCACTTCGTGATATAAAAACATCTGTTGAACATAGTTCGAAATATTACGTAAGTTACTCGACAGATGGGAATATTTTAAGGATGTGCTACTTCAGACGTGTGTAACGGCCGTTCGTAACGTCAAAAGGTTACAGGCTTCCATTTTCATATAATTAGCTGCTTGATATTTTGTAATTTTTTGGTTATTTATAAAATGTTGTAGCAAAATTCTTAAATAAAAACATTTAAATTTAAATGGGTGAATATTGTAAAGCTTTTGTCATTTGGCACCAATCTACACTTCACACATCATCAAGGCTCATAAGACTTACAAAATTTTTACTGTTGAGTAATAAATATCGAAGAAAATATAACCCTATCTTTTTTAACAACTTATTTTAATGAAAGCGAATCTGCGACCGGTCAGCTACTTGAATATAAAGAGGTAGAAAAACTTTGTGGGCGAAAAATTGCTCTTGTTCATTAAAGTAATTATAAAATTCCGGGAACCGTCATTATTTTGAATTTTTTTCGAATAACGAACTTACCAAAATAGCTTTCTGACTGAAAAAGAAGAGTACATAATTTATCTCCAAAACAAAGAATCCATGGAGCTCCCTGCGTTATCGAGTTTGAGTTTTCACAGAACTTTCTGGGAGGGTTGGGTGATAAAATTACCCCCAATTTATCTGTCGGTGCTGGCCGTTCGTAGCACCCGCCGGCTGGTTCCAGTTGAATCTTCATGATATCCTGAAAAGATTTCGTACTGAAATTCTAAACGGGAAACTTTTGCATCGTTTAAGGTTTTGAACAGATATTTGCCATGCATAGATTTGTATAGATAAATAGATAAATAATGCTGGACAATTCACACAGCATCATCAAGCCTCAAGCTAAGCAGAGCTTGTATTATGGGTCTAGTAGACATAATACTTATCTGATATACTTAATACATTATACACATATAATCTATGTAGATTATAACTTTATTGCACCATCTATACATTAAACAGTTAGACAAGAACTTAATACTAATTATATATCCTCCTCCTCCTCCTCAACCTCCTCGACAGCCTACATTGGTCCACTGCTGTACGCAGGCCTCCTGATAGGTGCCTTATTGGCTTTTATCTCACGGGGGGTAATGCCCATAATCCCCACGCTGGGCATGCGGATTGGGGATCGCAGTTCGGTGGTAGAATTGTTCTGCAGGGGGCGCTGCTGCCCACCCCCGGTGGATATCCCTTAGTCGCCTCTTACGACACCCGCGGGAAGAGTTGGGGTACTACAAATGATATCTAGTGTGGTACAATCGGCGGCTTTATCGCTAACAGCGATTTCAGACAATCTTTTACTAGATAAAATTGCGATGCAGACGCTCTTTGAAGGAGCTAACTTAACTAAACAAACGTGTTACTTTACACTACTCTTTCATTGCTGACCTAAGACCATGCATGTAAGAACAGATGTAAGGGTTTGAATAAATACTAATGTTATTATACCAGAGCTAATTTTTTTCCACTTTTTGTACAATAGTCGTTGTGAATAATTAAAAAAACCAGTTGTTCATACAAACTGTTTTAATTTTTATTACAATAATATATACACATAATCATTCAATTAAAAAAACAAGCCTTGCCCTACATTTATTTCATAAAACAAGGCATACAAAAAGCGGTCCGTGCGCCAAAAATCGAACTTCTATAGCTTAATCAACTTGTTACGCAAATTCCTCGAGGTTATTGTGAATTATTATAATTTGTATACAATAACAAGATACAAATAACAAACAAACAAATAAAAAAAAGTAAGAAATAACAATTTAAAAAAAAAATTAAATAAAATTGTCTTTAAAATTCTGGTCCACACATAAGGTAATTATGCAGTCAAAAAAAACTTGTCTTTATGTCTATGTCATCTGCATATTTATAAGTACGCACTGATCATGGCACCCTAAAATTTTGTAAATGAATTGGTTGTTAGTTCTTGACGGTATAAAACATGAAGTACGTTGACGATATAATTTAAAGTTGTCTACCGTTATGCATCACTCTATTCTAGAAATGATGAAAAAGCAAAGAAGTAAAGTAAGTATTAAGTTACTAAATGAAAATGTAACTAAAAAGTAGACATTTAACTTTCACGGCATGAAATCTACAAAGAGCGAAGATAATCTTACACCTTTCCTTGGGCTCTCTAACTGTAATAAGATTCTACCGAGTTTACTTTGAACCAAGTTTTTGAATAGCCGCAGGTATAATTTTACCTTACTTTGGTCCTTTGGTGCAGTCTCAGTAATTTACTTTCTAAAATGTAACAAAAATAAACTCTGCGAGAGAAATAAAAGGTTCAGGATGGGTTTGCGACTGTATCCTTATTTGAAATCAGTCATAAAGAATAATCATATCATATTCTTAGACAGACGAGGGAGATGGTTATTTCTTTACCGAAATTCAAAACAAACAAGCATTTTCAAAAATTTAATACATAAAAGCACTTTTAATTTGTTCGAATTACGCAAATTTTCGGGCAACTATTCTTTCTTTTACAACCTATATCGGGCTACCGAAACCTTCTTAAAAGAATAACAAGATCTGTCCAGCCGTTCTCAAGTGATGCGTTTATCACTTGATAGATGATGGCGTCTTTGGTATCGCAGCTTTGATATCCTTCTTCGTCGCTTTTTTACTTTTAGTCTACAAACCGAAGCGACAGAGAATTGTACCTTTTCTGGGTTTATTTCCAGTATGTCGCCGTGATCGAATCAGCCCGTTTGTAAAATAGCTAGGCAAAACGAACGCGGATTTATTGGGAATACCTAATTAATTTCATTCGACGAGAGGGCTAAGTGACTCTAAGCCATATTGTTTAATGTCGATAGTTCTACAATCAGCATAGGCAATTTATTTAATTGTGCAGTTTTGCAATTGGCCCTGCCATTCTACAAATATAAATGGGCTGATTCTAAGATCCGGCGGCGACATATACATTAAACATTAATGATGTACCGTCCCTAAGTACTGTCTTCAAGTATAGTAAAGAAAATACGGCAATAATCCGTCACTTTATCATAAATTTTCATAAATATAAGTAAGTATTAATTCTCGCAAATGACTTACATTAAGGACCACCGAAGGAATGATTTTCACATTGTAGAGATTAGGCAAAGTTACAAGGCCTGGTCGTGTTTATGTAAATACTTTGCTTAATGTTTTCTATTCACGGCATGCTGACGTCTTAAGCACAATACATGCTCACTCCGATCCAGGCACTTTAATCAACAATCAGGGCTCAGAGATTGCAATCAAAGAAGCACCAATATTTAACGAGAGCCACAAGGTCAAATGAACGGCGAGTAGATGTGAAAAAGTACTGGCAGCTTTCATTTCTTCTTATCATATTCATTCTTTGTCTCGCATACTGATGTATCTTGTATATCTCCCTCCTGCTAGAGGTGACTAGCTCTTCGCTTAATAAATTCTGTAAAAAGCTGTATAAATCTGGTAGGTTATTATTTTATCATATAGGTCACTTATTTAGTTTTTAAATTGAGGGCGTTAACAGTCATAGATGGATGTGATCATGTATGATCACTCTTACTGAGTGCGTAGCGTACGATTTCGCAACGAAACATTTTATAAGGGAGTTTAGGTGGGTTTTTTAAGATTGTTTACCTAGCTGTGTAATTTGAGATAGCGTGGGCGTCGGAAGAGGGTGGTTTACATAGGTGGTGTAACTCTACCCTGTTGAATTGAGAGCTTTGACTTAAATGTATTCCATGAGTTGCCATTTCTTTTAACTCAAGCGAATTACGTTGGACACAATAATAATTTGTAAAACTAGATGAGTAAATTGGGTATTCCACTAATTATTTATTGGTTTTGTAATACTTATTGTTGTTTTAACTTCACCATAGCAGCCTACTAAATTCTAGTAGGTATGTTAAATTTTAAGTTGATCAATGTGGGCAGAGACTCTAGTACGAGTTTGCGAGATAAGTATCAAAACGGAAATATTTCCGAGTACCTACCTACATGTTTAAACAAACCTACCTACTTTTAAAATCGGTATTAACTAATTACTTATGACTATCCGTAGCGTTACAATAACATCACATGTAGGTACTTCTAATTGCATAACATACAAGAGAGTCCATTGAAGTTATTACCCAACGCAAATCACGATACTCTGGCTTTCGTAAGACGTAGGGAATAGGTGCATCTCAAGTGAGACGTTGGGAATAGGCGCGTCCGTCGATGTAGATTGAAAGTTTGAAACCCCCCAACAACCACTTCGTTTGATCCTCTAAGAACACCATCTGTAACAGATTCTATAAGACTAGGTGTAGGCTGGTGTTGTTAAGTAAGCCACAACATTTGAAATTCCAGCATAAAATATGCTATAATGTCCAAAAAATAAAGCGTAACCCACGCTTTATTCTTTGAATATTGGCGAGTCTTATTACGTATTCCGACTACATGCCGACTACACAGGTAACTCACGTTACTTTATGAACTTGCTGCGTGATGTTCGTGTTCACACATCAGTAAAATAACGCTCTATTGACGCCATCTTTTTTTATTTACAACTATTTTTGCTTAATATTGGTTTGAGAACCATAAACATGTTTCTTTTTGCTTCTTTTGCTAGTGGAAAAAATAGGCGAAGAGAAATGAGGTGGTAACACTCTATTTCCTTTCGTTAATATTGTTTTTAAGATTGACGTATCTAATTGCTTATTATTTATGTTTAAAGAAAGAAACGTTATTGATTCTAATTCTGATTTTGAGAAACTTTCTTGACTTTGGTGAAGATCGGAAAGAACTCAAAATAGCCCGTCAAATATTTCATATGGTTTCTTCTTAATTTATAAAATTATTTGTTTAGGTATTCTTACTTAAACATACGATTTGTTTCGCTTCTATTTCAGTCAAGGTTTAAGCATTTCAACAATTTGCATTAGCATTTCATTCAACCTGACAATGCTGCGAGCATTCTGGGCACTTTACTAATACGTGACGACTTAATTTCTTACTAGGTAAGTAGTTAAATATCATTTTTGTTTCGATTATTAGTTTAAGTTCTTTCCCATACAATTTTTTTTGATCATTCTGTGATTTGACAGTTCATTAAGGAAGTTAGAGGTATTTATTTTTTACCTTGCGATATGTTATATCCATACTAATACTACTAATAATATTATAAATTCGAAGGTAACTCTGTCTGTCTGTCTGCTATCTTTTCATGCATAAACGACTGAACGGACCTCAATGAAATTTGGCAGGGTGGTAAATGGTATCCCGGGTACGGACATAGGCTAACTACTCAAAAAGCACGCGTGAAGTCGCGGGTAGCAGATAGTACTTTATATCTCTCTGTTTATACCTCCAAGAGTCGCTAAAATTCCGAAAATGGCTTTGGTCATCTTGATAAATGATGTATCAATATATTCATCTCTTAAGCTACAAACAAGTTTTTTATAGTGTTCAATTAATCACTCGTTTTATCTACAGCTCCTTAGCAGGATCACTGCCAAGCTTCTTGCAAGCACCCGTAGGACGGCAAGTGCATCGATGACGGCTAAAGTGTTAACTACGGTCCCTTTGCATCTGAGTACAGCTCCAAAGTCTCCTAAAGAACGTGACGAATGAAACACAAGTGCCTAAGGGGTTATAAAGTAATTTCATTCGCTTTTTGAAACGTCCAAAGTTTTTCAGTTTCTTATGTCATATAAATGATTCTATTCAAAAAACACAATAAATAATCCGTTCAAATCCAATTGCATGTTTTATGTACATCCATAATACTTTAAAAGTCATAATTAAATTAAACTTATTATTATTCATTATTATCTGTGATAATAATAATACTACAAATTATATTATTATTGTCATTTCCTTTACTCAAAAAGTTTCTACCACAGGTGCATCCATATCGATAAATATTTTACATTTGAAACCTTTTAGTCTAGATCTAGTTAACAAGTTGTTCGTCATACAAACAACTCTGATGCTTAAATTAAACCCAATTATATGTAATTACGATGACTTGACAGATTTTAGGGGTGACCTATCGATGGAGTCTGTGTACATTATGAGCCGACCATTCGGTTCGGTTGGACTCTTGCCACAAAATTAAATGAAACTGAACCGCGCAAATTAAATAAATAAAGATAGGTACAATTTTAAGTCCCAGCGGTTAACGTATTCACATAAATCCAATTGATTTGGTGCATACAATACCAATAACATGGCGAGTGCCCGTTACCTTTGTAATAAACAATTACAATAAAATTCAGTTCATCCAAAGTTTGCCTGGAAGAGATCGCTTCTTAGCGAGAAGCAATTTATATTTTCATAAATTTCTATCTTAAGTTATCTTTGTAAGTTTTACAAAAATTTATTTAAATTTTGTATTCTATTGTTTAACACCATTTAAAACAGAAGAGGGAGAATGATTGGACATCTTACGACATGGCAACTTCATAAGTAACATCATAGAAGAAAAGTAGAAGGAAGACGAGATAGAGGAAGACCAGGAATTAGCAATATGAGTCAGATCAAGGAGAAAGTCGCTGTAATGTC